>OX459042.1:9355454-10790470 GCA_949775005.1 Orthosia gothica
ATCAAGCTGGTACCTGGCAGATCCGTCCCAGAGATGAGAACAGTATTCCATGCAAGATCGAACTTGCGCTTGATACAACTTAAGCAGCTGCTCTGGCGTGAAGTATGAGTGAGTTGAGGTGATTTATGAGTTCCCAAAATTAAAATATAAGAACCTTATCGAAAATGTTACCCTTTTTTTTCTATTAATTGAATCTCATTCCAACAGTAATCTAAAACTCTAAATTTATTTCAAATTATGCATCAAACATACCTAAATAATTTCTCATTATATTTCAATACTAATGTGAACACTTATCTGCTTTTTATATCAAACAGATTTCCCTCAGGGCGCGATGTAATTTGTATTCCATGGCAGAGTCTTGCGTTATAAATTGGTGGGCGTAGTTTTACTCTATTAAATACCAATAGATCAGCCAATTACTGTTGAATTGTATCGGGAAAATGTGTCATGCATATTATCTCTTTAGGTTAAGTTAGTTTACAAGCAAAAATAACTTACATAGTTACAGAAACCAACATCACATAAGATGCTTTTTAATTAAATTCTTTCCTATTTACCATTTACATTTTTAGGGTTCCGTACCCAAAACATTCCGCGGTCCGTCTGTCTGTCTGTCTGTCCGTCTGTCACCAGGCTGTATCTCATGAACAGTGATAGCTAGGCAGTTCAAATTGTCACAAATTATGTATTTCTGTTGCCGCAATGAATGGAAATGGGGCTCCCTTTCAACAAACGTGATTTTGTTGCCGTTTTTTTGCGATAATGGTACGGAACTCTTCGAGCGCGAGTCCGACTCGCACTTGGCCGGTTTTTTGTATATATTCTGCTTCAGTGCACTGCTATAGTCTAGCTTAATTATTGATTAAGCACTAGGTATATTAATTAATGGATATAGTCCGTGCCTATGTATTATATTCATAATATATATATGAGTATTATTATATTCACTGTTGAAAACGTTGCTTAAGATTGTACAACTTACATCATCGAAGAATGTCATCCACAAAGGAAATATTGGGCAATATCGATGTACCAGGCCCCTCAGAAAGTATTGCGAAAAAAAGTTTTTATATATGGGAGACTGGCCAGTTATAATGTTTTTCGAAAATATGATTATTTATAAGTAAAAATAAGTAAGTTCCAATTTCAAAATTTCCCTCCACATTTTTTGCGAGTTAATTCAAAGTATTGTGTCTCACTGAAATATGGATCTGCGCCGGGAACATTTTAGAGCTATGATTTTATACGATTTCAAGTGTCGCCTGAAACCGGATGAATCGTACGATAGACTTCAAATGGCATTCATGGATGAAGGCCCTTCCAAGGCAACCGTGTATCGTTGGTATAACGAATTCAAGCGCGGTCGACCAACTTTGGGGGATGACGAAAGAAGCGGTCGCCCTTTGACGGCTGTTACCGAAGAAAACGTGCTAGCAGTGAAAAATTTAATCCAAGACAATAGGCGAATTACATATCAGGAGATTCAACACATATTGTAGATTGGATCGGGAAGCGTTCACGAGATTCTACACAGCCATCTTCGCGTGAGGAGGATAGTATCACGCTGGGTGCCGCACAACCTCACCGATGCTCAGAAGCAGGCCCGGGTGGAATGGTGCCGTGATATGCTTAACAAATTTGAAGCAGGCTCGTCTCGGCGTGTTTACGACATCGTTACAGGTGATGAGTCCTGGATTTATCAATACGACCCAGAAACCAAGCGCCAGTCGACTGTTTGGGTGTTTCAAAATGAGCCAACGCCTACCAAAGTGAAGCGATCTAGAAGCGGGGGTAAGATTTTGATCGCTAGCTTTTTTAATTTGACTGGCCACTTGGTATCAATTCCCTTACGGGATCAAAGAAGCATTAATGCCGAATGGTATACTACCAAATGTTTGCCAGAAGTTTTCTCTGTTATAAGCAACAAGCGACCAAACACAGGGCTCCGCGGGCTACTGCTCCACCACGACAATGCACCTGCGCACACCGCACTCAAAACGAGGGACTTCCTGGACAGCACGCCAGTCAAACTCCTGGGTCACCCTCCTTACAGCCCTGATCTAGCACCGTGTGACTTCTTTTTATTCCCAAAAATAAAAAATCAGCTCAAAGGGATACAATTTTCGTCGCCGGAAGATGCGCTGGCTGCGTTCGAGCAGGCTGTAAACGAGGTGTCTGCGGCGGACTGGAAAAAGTGTTTTGAAAACTGGTTTAGGCGCATGAATCTTTGTATAGAGGCTGGTGGAAAGTACTTTGAAAAGATTTAATAAAAATATATGTACGTATAGAACAATTTTTTTTAGTTTCGCAAAACTTTCTGAGTGTCCCACGTACATATTGCTCAAAACAAAATTGCTTTGAATTCAATATTCAATCATTTAGTATCATTCCATTTTTAAACTTCACAAACACTGTTGAATTGCTATATTAATATCAGAGTAAAAGCTGTTCATTTCAGTTGAGTCCTGAGTGTGACAGCGTGTTAATATTGTCACTGCAAATATTAACATTACGAGTTGTGCCACATTGTGTTTAGTGTTATTCAAACATTGTTAACATCTGCAATCAGTTGCATTGTAGCAATGTTTTGATTTAAACTATGAGCCTTATTTATGACAAAAAAAAACTACATGAAAATTTTTACTTATACATTACATTCTTAATTCAAATTCTCTATGGAGAATTCGGCTAACTGTTTTTTTTTATATCCTATAGGCTCGCGCTTGACCACTTTCTCACCTGATGGTAAGCGATGATGTGGTCGACGGTGAAACACGCTTGCCTAGAAATAACCTATTCACACCTGACAGAAAAAAAAAAAAGTTTTTTTTATAAATAATAGAGTTAATGTTTCAAGAATGTTATTTCTTGCTGTGTGAAAGATAATTAACGTCTGGAAATGGAGCAACTACTGAATTGACATCTAATGGAGAACATAACTAGGTGAACCGATTTTGATGATTCTTTTTATTTGAAAGCTGTTCTGCTTCTTCTTCATTTAAATTTGATCAAGATCTGATGAAGAACTTCGGAGATATACAACATAACTCTCCAATAAACAATATCTCTCGGGATTGCTGCAATCGCATGTATGTTTATTGTTTACGGCATTTCATAACATAACATCATACGCTCTAAATTGGAACGCAGATATATACAGTTCACCCTGGTACACTCTCATTTCACCGGTTATGTTCCAAGTTATTCGGGTATCTAATCTTTTCAGGTATAACTTTGGGCATTAACTTACTATAAGAAAGAAAGAAAGATTCTTTTTTTTACAAAAAATATCAAATACCAGACATTCAAATGAAAAACACAATTACTTCAATTTCGGGAGTCGGTGTGAAAAAAAAAAGAAACAAAAACAGGAACACCGCATACCGAAATTGAAGTTAATTTTCGCTTTGTAGTGTATTCTACAAAGCGAAACATTACTTCAAGTCAGTTATATTTTTTTATAAAAACGTTTTTTTAAGAATTGGTTTGATAGGGATAGAAAACAATATAATCCGTTGTGTGCCACTAGAGACTTTCGAATTTATATTCAAATATTCCATGACATTTTCTGTAATTCAAATAATTTGACAGTCAAAAACAAATAGGGAAGTTTGGCATTCGGCCTAGTCAAGCTCAAAATAATTTTATTTAAGCGTAAATACCTAATATGAGATTTCTATCTTTTGTTTTATCCAAATTCTTGCATAATGCGTTTTTACACTTGCAATCCAAGTAAATAGTAGGCAGGAAACGTTTCAAATTATCGTTACTTTTTAATTGATTGAGAAGCAATGATTACACGAAATAGATCTAAAAACGTACATCAATGACGGGGTTTGTTTCAACATCCACGGTTTATTTACACTGGCAAATAGTTCCTGAAATTACGTTTATTTTCTCAGCGAGTTCATGAATGTTCTTTTTACAGCACAAAGATTTATTTCTTTTTCTTCAGCGACTATAAAAACCAGCGACCTTGTCTTGACACTTTTCGTATTATGTTTGGGTAAAAAATGAAGTAGGAAGACAGGAAAAATCAACAAAAAATGTTTTAGAGATAACTCTTAATTTTTCTTTGATGTCGAAAATAGACTAAATGAATTTTACGCGTTCTGTTAGATAAAGCTTATTATTACAAATAACATTATTATCTTTATCTTGATTAAAGGTCATCACTCATCATTTTGATTGATATGGTAGTTGCTTATCTACTTATATCGTATTAAAGGCCTGCCATTACTGCTCTTCATGAGCTCAGATCAAATAAAAAGTCAAGATGGAACGTTGCAAACAACAAGGACATACCAGTTAAAACTACGCCTTGTCGTATACATATACAATTACACGCACACACGTACAACGAAACTATGCCTTAGCTTGTCAGTCGAGCTCTCAGATCAAATAAAATGCTACAGCTGCAATTTTCTAAAAGAAAAACCTCTATTTCGCCTATAGTTTTACGAGTTGCTTTTGCAAACTACTCTTACCAACTTCACATATTTGTCTTCGTACTTTTCGCCCCTGTCAATAGAAGACGGGTCAGAAGTTCAGAAAAATCTTGTAAAGTGTATTTGATTGAAACTGAAGTATCTGTTGTATATTTTGCCTGTACCCAAGAGTAGTACCAGTATACTACACTAACAGAGACTCACCAGGAATAGGGATGACTACAAAATACACTATTTAGTGCGTTAGTTAGACTGTCTAAAAATATTGGGCACGTATTTTTTATTTTGCCACGTAAAGAAAAAAACCGGCCAAGTGCGAGTCGGACTCGCGCGCGAAGGGTTCCGTACTTGGTAAATTGCGGTTTACGATTTATGACGTATTAAAAAAACTACTTACTATAGATCTCGTTCAAACCAATTTTCGGTGGTAGTTTACATGGTAATGTACATCATATATTTTCTTTAGTTTTATCATTCTCTTATTTTAGAACTTACAGGCCTCCCCTGTAACTTCTAAAATAAGAGAATGATAAAACTGACACACATTTTACCACTTTGGAAGTGTCTCTTGCGCAAACTATTCAGTTTAGAAAAAAAAAAATATTAGAAACCTCATTATAATTTTTGAAGACCTATCCAGAGAACGATTAAGTTAACGAGAAAGTTAACCCCACACGTATGGGTTTGATGAAAAAAAAATTTTTAGTTTCAGTTTCAAGTATGGGGACCCCCAAAATTTATTGTTTTTTTTCTATTTTTGAGTAAAAATCTTAATGCGGTTCACAGAATACATCTACTTACCAAGTTTCAACAGCATAGTTTTTATAGTTTCGGAAAAAAGTGGCTGTGACATACGGACGGACAGACAGACAGACATGACGAATCTATAAGGGTTCCGTTTTTTGCCATTTGGCTACGGAACCCTAAAAATACGACGATACAGTGCGTTGAAATGCCGTGTGATGTCACGGTGTGCTACACTTTATACTGACAAAGTGACGTCACAAGCCCCCAAGCCTGAACTTTGTTGCTTTTAATCAATATTTATTTATTTGATAAAGTTAAAAAAACGGGTCCAATACTATTTGATAAACTCACTGACGGAGAATTATCATTTTTGTACTCAGGAAACATCCCTATTGATTACCACTAACTAAAAAACAAATATGAAAGTATGCTTAAGATAACATTAATTTATTCCTATCGTAATACTGTAAAACAATTTTCTATGAAAATGTTTGCGACCGATGAAAACAAAATAATGATGCGAATAGGTGTCGCATTTTAGCGTCGCATAGAGCAATTTCTCGTCATGAAAAATAAAGATATATTAATAACTGTGTATTCTTTCATCCGTTCATAAAACAACTTCCATTAAATCCAATTTAAATCTATATAGAAAAACTCTTAACAAACCACTCACGATACCGTAATTGAAAGCTCAATTTTCAGCATATCAAGGCCGAAAAACGGCGAAAATATTCCTGTATCCGCGGGTATTTTTAAAAACGTCTATTTTTGTATTAAATAAACAAGAACCCGTCTCTTGCGGCTAACTACCGGCTTTGAATTACAAAGGCCTGGAAAAACAAACAGTCCGGGAGAAAATAAAAGTCGTTTCCGCTCAGTTCAACTTTGGACATGAAAAAGTAATGTATTTGTTTTGTCGACCTTATTTTTTGTGGTGGTTTTGACAGGGTTCTGCAATATTACCTTTAGGGTATTTTTTATGAAAATGGTTTTTTGGGTTACTTTTATTCCTGTTTTGATATTTCATAAAATACAGGCGTTACCACTATGCTATGCTTCTCACTAATAAAAGCAAGCCAAATAAGTATTTATCAAGTTAAAAACTGAATGAAATATTACTTGTACGTAATACATACAACCCCAGGTAACCCAAACATGGTGGTGCTACGAGTATCTTGTTTGGTCGAAGAGTTCCTATGGCCACATTTTGGTTGCATCATAAGGACAGTTTCATAGTACTTACCATAATTTTTGCTCGGATACAAAGAAGTGCTGCCGGATGCGGACGCACGCGACCAGTCAATGTGACGACGCTTGGGGGAGGCCTATATCCAGCAGTGGACGTCTTTCGGCTGATATGATGATGATGAAAAGGAAGTGCTTAAAAATGTTTTGCTTCGTAACTGGACACAATGTCTACAAACGAAGCAAGTAAGTAAAAGGGTTGTAAAAAGAGCCACGATATACCTTCCCTACAAAACCTTTTGTCAGTACACGTAAAACAAAGCAGGTGATCTAACAAAGATAAAATTATAAGTAAATATTGTTCTATAATTGTACCGTCACCCGTGGGACGACGCGACGTGTAACGGCATACGTAAGGGGACTACACACAAAGCGTTATTTTCTTATAATTTGTATGATGATACTGTAGTACATTTTATGATTAATTAAATAATTGCCGTGGTATCTCAACGCGAAGAAATCCTCGGAACAGTGAGGTCGCTCCGTGAAGCCTGTGAAGGCCCCAGGAGACTTCTGTACTTTTGGACGGAGCTAGGCTGGCTATGTTAGCCGTTCCCTCACGCACAACGGACCACATGAGAGTCTAAGTGCAGGAACGGGAGTCCGAAACGTCGGGCGAAATAGGTAAACAAACAATCGAAATCATCGCGTTAAATTTCCCGTTATAATTATATTGTTTTCAATTATGAAACGCGAAAGTTTTAAAGTTAATAATACTACTAGTTAATAAAATAATCATAAAAATATGAATATGTTTCAGAGTCGGTGTTTGGTTTTTAAAATTACATAAAAGCCGACCCGGTCAAAAAAAAAACTATTTAACAAAATAATTAACCAACTTCTAAAGCTTCGTTTCCCGAAGTTGTTGTACCTATTGTTTTTGTTTTTCGACACGTCAACAAAGTTGTTTTTCACTTGGTAGGGTTTTGCTTTAGAAATCGTCTTTTATTCTCTTTTTAGTTTTGGTACCTTAAAATACCATAAAAATCATATAGCCAGAATACATCTCATATCGATAACAATAAGCCCAAACACGACTAGGATACATTGTTTTTTACGGAGTTCCAGTGCCTGCCTGCCGACTTCATCATCAGATCAGTTCGATGGTACCATTTTCATCAGTACCATTTATTTATAATATATTTTTGCTTCATCATAGTCGCTTAACTATTCAAGATATCCGCTTATACCCATGACATACTTATTAACGAGTTTCAGTGACCATCTGTGGTCTTCTTCATCAGTTCCACTTCACCAAATGATACTTTCTGAGTGAAAATACTTGCCATGTTATTGGAATTACCAAAGTCGCTATAACTGCCTGTAATATTTGAGCAGTTCCCTCGATTTCCATGGGATCCCATCATCAGATTTTGTCTTGGTGACAATGGGACCATCGCCAGAGTATACACTTTTGAACAATAAAATAATTTTGCAAATCCGAAATATATGAGGCAGATATAAAAAAAAAAACGTATATAAAAAACAAAAGAAATAGTAACATTCGAATTAAGAACCGCCTCCAATTTGGGAAGTCTGTTGAAAAGGTAGATAGTGCCGCCTCTCTTACTTAAGCTAGTAGCCAAGACGTGGCAGGGATACTACCAAGTCCTCAGATTGGGTTTTCCATCTTCTCTCTCTGAAAACTTAACTGAACTTTTTTTTTGTATTATGTCTGCCAATGACTTTTTCTTTCGCTCTGGGTTAACCGGGAGGGCGTGTCAAACTTTTACTGACTAAAACCCACACGTGTTCCTTCAGTTACTTGTGCCAGGGCCACGGTAACTCTCTTTCAAATTATCTGCGACAAAACTCTACTACCTGCGATTAAATCAGCAAACAAAGCCACGCTCCATGTGTAATCCCCCTAAGATACTCATGTTCAACTGAGTGGATCGACAAAGGCGTCTCCCGTCTAAACAAGCATTAGTAACTCGATTGAGCACAACCAAAAAGGCGTAAGGTGTTCACTGTATTAGCTTTTATATGTCCCAGGATGTTCACTATTCGAAAAACAAATGACTTTTCGACTTGCCATCTCGAACCCTGCCGGAATAGGTATTGGTCTTGTCAAAAAGATTCGAATCCACGGCGCTCTCTATTCGAAATAAAAAAAAGTTAGTAAAATCAAAAAACCCGACTGCTTAAAAAGCGAACTAAAAAGATAACTAGAAGAAAATAATTATATTAATGAGCTGGCTGACCAAAACCATTTGTATCCTCACTGCACAGCATGATTTTCTTCTTGTTTAGATCTTTTTAGTTCTCTTATTAAGCAGTAGGGGTATATACCACTCGATGGGTTTTGAAGAAAAATAAAAATTTGAACTCCACAATATGGCACCCAAAATCGGTCATGTTTGGTTTTTTTTGTACGACACTTTTAAGAACACTTGGGCGAACAAGACCTATCTAACGATGTCCGATATATATTTATATCTATTATAGGATATATAAATCCGTTTAATGGTTTCAAAGATATGAGGTAATAAGGAATATTACATACAGACAAGATACGCGCGAGAAACTATAATGCTTTATTTGCAGTCGGGTAAAAAAAAAAAAAAAATTTTCAATCTGCCTTCTCGAAGACTTCTAGAATAGGCATTTGTTTTACCAAAGAGATTCGGAATCTGAAAAGGTTTCGTAACAGACACCTGTCTACGAACGATTGATCGAGGTCTAGAATAGGTATGCCTAAATCGAAATAATTCAGGTATCCACAATGAAAATATGTACACTATGCTAAGACAAGTAGTATTCAAAGCAAATACAAAAGTATTTTATCTAAATAAGACCAAAAATGTAGATGTACAGGCCTTCGTCAAAATAAAAGGTACGAAGGGTAGATACAGAAATCTAATAGAAAATGAGAATTTAATGGTAAAATCAAAAAAAAAAGATCACACAGGTATTTTGTACAGAGTTTGCAATTACGTTGAACAAATTGGATAGATGCCAAAGTTCTTGATAAAATGAAAAATGTAGTGTTTTAGCATAATGGACAACAGCCCAACGTATATTGTTTGTGTACAATTTTCTTAATAAATTCATTACTTATATTTTATTTTTCATTATTTACTTACTACAATAATGTCATTAGGAACAGTTATTTTAAAATATTTACATTTAATTTTGAGAATTATTTAATTGTTGAAAACAAAAATATCTAAACGTACAATCTAAGTAAATAAGCTATGAAAATATTACAAAGTATATTAGCATTAATCTCAGCTGAAAATCTATTCATCACGCCTTACAGATGTTCTAAATAAATTAGCAGATATTTAATACTGTTTTACGTAAACGATGATGTTACACGTCTAAATGACTAGATTCTATTTTATTTTATTGTCAAGACCCAAACTCGGACGAAGAGCAAAAGCATGAGAATGAAATAGGAATGGATGAGATTATAAAAGCACTGAGTGGGATGAAGATTGGTAAAGCTGCAGGGTATGACCGAATATCTGTTGAAATGCTGAAGGGCGGTGACGGGGTGGTAGCAAGCCTGTTGTGCCGGATCTTTAATATGTGTTGGAGATATGGCCGCGTGCCGGATGACTGGTGCAAGGCTGTAATCGTACCACTATATAAGGGAAAAGGCTCACAGCAGGAGTGTAAAAACTACCGCGGCATTAGTCTTTTGAGCGTTGTCGGCAAATTATATGCGAAAGTTTTAACAAATAGAGTGGTTAAAGTGACGGATGAACAATTATGGGACGTGCAAGCAGGATTTAGAGAGGGAATGGGCTGTATGGATCAGATCTTCTCCTTGAGGAGCATAGCTGAAAAACATCTGGCTAAGCACAAAAAAGTCTACTGTGCTTTCGTGGACTTGGAGAAGGCCTATGACAGTGTGTGGAGGGATGAACTGTGGTCGACGCTATCCGGGTACGGTGTGGACTGGCGCTTGGTACGGGCACTGAAATCTCTATATAGGGATTCCAGTGCCTGTGTTAGGATTAATGGGGCGTATACGAACTGGTTTTCCATTTCAAGGGGTGTTAGACAGGGCTGTGTAGCGTCACCGTGGTTGTTCAACTTGTACATGGATAGTTGTCTGATAGGTTTGAAAGAGCATGAGTGCGGATTGAGGATGAATGAGTTGCCTGTCAAATGCCTTCTCTATGCAGATGATCAAGTACTACTTGCATCGTCAGCAGAACAGTTGCAAGACATGGTGACTGTGATGAATGAAGCTTTTAAGTTAAAAGGGATGAGTATAAATGTGAACAAGACTAAGGTAATGGTGTTTGAAAGAGAAGAAGATGTATCGAAGTGTGAAGTGAAAATAAGTGATAAGAGTGTGGAGCAAGTGAACGAGTTTGTATATCTGGGAAGTATGTTCACAAGGGATGGAAAGATTGAAGAGGGTGAGGAAAGGAGAGTGAATGCAGGGAATAAAGTGAATGGTGCTATGCATGCAGTTGTGACCAACAAGTCGATGTCTCCGGAAGCTCGACTCGCCGTTCACAACAGCGTGCTGGTGCCTACACTTATGTATGGAAGTGAAGGCTGGGTATGGCAGAAAAGACACGAAAGTAGGATTAATGCAGTAGAAATGCGCTCCTTGCAGAGTATGTGTGGTGTAACTTTAACTGATAGATTGAGGAATGAGGTAATAAGACAACGTTGTGGTTTAAAAGAAGATGTAGTGACTAAAATTGAAAAGGGTATGTTAAGATGGTTTGGCCATGTTGAGAGGATGAATGAAAGTCGACTAACGAAAGGTATTTACAAGGCAGACGTGAATGGAAACGCCGGGACGGGACGCCCTAGAAAGACATACATAGACCTTATAGGTGATGTTCTTCAGAAAGGCCAAGTGCGCAGTACCCATAACCAGCGTGTGTGTATGACTAGATGTATGAATGTGTGTGAAGCAAAAGAAGTATGTAAGGATCGTAGCAGGTGGCGTTCTGTAGTTTCTGCCTACCCCCATGGGAAAAAGGCGTGAGTTTATGTATGTATGTATTTTATTTACGGATTGGAGTTCTAGAAAAGTGAAAAACGATAGTCGACACCAAAATGCTGGGATCCATCTCGTGACATTTCGGATGTCAATATCAAAGATTTTGAATTTTTTGACAAACGATATCACTATCGCTATGAGGCAATGCGGTTGCAGACATCCGACTGAATTGCCTAAGTAAAAAGTGGCTACTTACTTAGTTATTTATAAAATCTTATTCGATTTAGTTGACTATGAAGTACTAGTATAACTCAGGATCTTAACTTTAGTTGAAACCGATACCTTAAATTTAATGATGTTTCTGGGATTTCTGGGTTGATGCTAACCTGAAACAAAAAGAAAAACAACGTTAGTTTCGGTTTATTCCGAACACCAAAATTGATTGAATAAGTTTGAATTTATCCTTAGCCGATTATGTAATTAAAAAAAAAACATGTTAATTTTACCACCGATAATCATATGGGTATGATTCTTCTTAAAATAAAGATAATGAAAAACAGAAACTTCTTACTATTAATTTCGTAAGAAGTAACAAATCATCTAAATGATAGCTTAATTAATAATATAAAATTACTACTCTTTCCCAAGTATAAGTGACATCAAACAACACACACTGGGCCCGCGTGGTGCATTACGGCCCATTTTCACAGAGAGGAGGCCTGTGTCCTAGCAGTGGGAACATTAATAGATCTTTTTCGTTTCGATGGTACATTTGATCAAACTATTTGAGACCAGTAGGTGGCCACGTTTATTGCAGCGTCAGAGGCATTATACAGGTCATCCAAGGTGCAAGTGAATGGACAGTCGGGACACTGCAGCAAGTGGGACATAGTCTGTACAGGAGCACCGCAATCGCACCCAGTGTGCAATGGACGTCATCATCAATCAATTAATAGATTGATGAGGATGATGATGATGATAACTTTTCTCCCTGCCAGTACTCGAAACTTGTAAACGTTATTCACGGTCGAGTTAAGTTTCGCAAGTAAGTATAGCGATATAGCAAACACAACATTGAACATGCGATAAAATTGTGTTCTGAGAAAAAGGTTTTTGAAATAAGTTTGAAAATGGAGACTTCCATAGATTTTTAATATGTGCTTGACTTATGATGCAGCAGGTGAGAAGTGATGGCACAATGGTTACAGCACGACTTACGAATCGTAGGTTACGGGTCCAAAACCAGGCAGGGGCATTACTTTGTGTAAATTATTTCATCACCACAGCTCTCATAACAGTGAAGGAAAACATCGTGAGGAAACCGGCATATCCCGAACTAAAACTTCGAAAAAGTGTGATATCTACCAACCTGCATAAAGCCTAGGTGGGGATTAATTTGGGCGCACGGTTGGCGCAGTGGTTGAGCGATTGACTGCTGCGCTGCGTGTCGCGGGTTCGATTTCCGCACGGAACAAATATTTGTATGACCTACAGATAGTTGTTCCGGCTCTGGGTGTTGTGTATGTGAGTTTATATGATTGTAAACGCACCCACGATACAGGAAGAAATTCCTAGTGTGGGGCAACGTTGTTATAAAAAATAAATAAAAAAAATAGCCCATTCCCTGTTACAGAGAGGAGACCAGTGTCCCTGTATCATCAGATCATTATAGACTGATTATGGTTTATTAATTTGTCAGCAGCTACTACTCTTCCATTATCCGTTCGGTGCAGACTAGCTCGGAAAACAACAGCTGTTTAAAAACAAACACAAAACGAATTAACCAAGAGTGGTATCTGAAACAGACATGTGCATAAGCAGGTAAGTGTTTTGATGCAGTGAATCAGGATTAGTCAACAAAATATTGTATGAATTTTCCCTGTATATAGTACACATGCACATACCCACTAACACACTTAATATTATATATAAAGGCAGCAGTTTGTGAGTGAGTGTGTGTTTGTATGTTTGTTACTTCTTGACGCTCAAACGACTAGACATGTCTGGATCAAATTTGGCACAGATATAGATTATAGTCAGGAATAGCACATAGGACACTTTTTATCCCAGAAATATGATCCCTCGGGAAAATTTTCGACTTTCATGTGGGCGAAGCTGCTAGCAGAAGCTAGTTTTATATAAATCTCACCGTTATAACTTAGGTGAAGTGAGCACGAAGTTAGCAGACACTTAAAATGCCAACTAATGGTAGAAGTTGATAGTCCACTTTATCTTTATCACAGTAAGACTCTTACAGAGTAGACCGGTTGAATATCAATGCATGAGTTACCGTATCCATTAGACATTTAATAATCAATTGAAACAAAAGTTTAACAAATAAAAATAATTTAAGCATTTTTTTTAGACTGACCGCATTTTTCGCATGGGGTGGTAAAGCAAAAACTATATACAATTCTAGCTGGTAATAATAATTCGTTTATTTCAGGCGATATGGCCCATTGATAAATACCGTAACCTAGACATACCTACATATTTTTATGTCAAAACATTAACAATTAAAAATCTAGTGCACACAAAGTGATGACTGTGTCGGCGTCACCCTACACTACACGGTGTCGCGTAACCTTCCACGAAAACGCCGATACACCGCACCTTTCGGCAAAAAATCTTGAAGATGTTCCATGAAGATGTCTTGCATCTGAGTTCGAACCCGCACCACAAACGACTTGAAGTTAACGCTATTCGAGTTCTAACTTTTCGACCCTCAGGGTCAGATCAATCTTGTTGCAAATGTATTGTATGACGTCATCGATCTTTGTGGAGTGATGAAGACGCGAAATGTACGGCTGCGTCGTCGGCGTTGCAGGACGCAGCAGGATATTTGCTCTCGCCAGAGCTGTACCGCATCGATTTTGGCAAGTTTTTCGGTATTAAAATGCAAAGACAAATAAGAGTTGAACTAAAGTAAAACTATACAAGTGTTCGAATTTCAATGCCAACATTTACTCACTAACATTTTATTCAACATAAACTTTTACAACATGAAGGTAAATCATCGTCAAACAACACAAATTTAGAAACATCTGCAGTATTTTACAAAGTAATAGTTGAGCCATCATAGTGTCAACGGGGTTTTTTTTCTAAGCGGAGATTGCAGCAGGCCCTTGAAATAAGGCCGGATATTGCCAGGAAGGAAACGTGATGGAACCCTATTTATTAAGAAGCTATTTAGAGGGAAACCTTCTATGTCCGTTGCACAATATTTTGATATGGTCAATGGCCATGTTGATCTTTTGAGCTGTAAATAAAAACTTTCGTTAGTTTTCTACGTATTAAATATATTACGATAAAAATATTTTAATTTCGAACGTCACGTCGTGTAAGTTTGTGTTCAAATGTATCTATTGTGTCAAAACTTAACATTTTTGTTTGTATTTTTCTTGATTATGGAGAAACCACGAATTCTCTTTTGTTGATGTATTTAGTACCCACATATTGAGATAAAATTACCAAGTCTATTTTTGTAGCCTATTAATTGAATTCTCTATATCCCTCAAAGTGTCAATTGCCAGACACAATAGAAATTACCATTGTTTTAATCCGATTCGGAAATATGGACAGTTGAGCTGATTCCAGTGCTTGTGTTAGGATTAATGGGGCGTATACGGACTGGTTTTCCATCTCAAGAGGTGTTAGGCAGGGCTGTGTAGCGTCACCGTGGCTGTTCAACTTGTACATGGATAGTTGTCTGGTAGGTTTGAAAGAGCATGAGTACGGATTGAGGATGAATGTGAGAATGCTTTTACAAAATGATTCAATTGGACTTTGTAAAAATATTGTTGATTTTTCACTCTAAACAAGTTCTATTCTTACACTGTTTACCTCTATCAGATGAATAAACTTTGTGAAACATCCCTTACGGCCCGCTGAGTGGGATTAACAATATCAATACTGTTTTTTATTGATGTTTCAGAATTACAGACTCGTTGAATATCGTGTTTCGACTATTTGGTGGCTCTGGCCAGTCAATGCTATTTAGATACGAGCCAGTTTTTAATGGACTGTGATTATTGACAATAGCCTCTTTTTATTAGAAGACATAATATAATATTATTAATATCAAGTATCTAAATGATACGACTACATATTTTGAGGTTGTCTGGCATAGTCACGAAATAGGGTTGCCTGGCAATATCTAGCCGCAATTAACATAATGGAATATTTTATTTTTTTTAAATAAATTCTACACTGTCTTTTCTACAATCAAGTCAGCGTTTCCAGAATGTAACGATACTTTTAGGACCTAGTAAAAAACATTAAAATATATTATAGCAAAAAAAAACGTGAAAGGGAAACGCATCTAAGAAAGTTTTCATTCGTCGTGTTGTGTGACACACAAATTGACGTATTGCGTATTCAGTCACTCACTCACGTGTATTTCTAAATCTTCCATCCCGCTTACTCCGTCGAGCGAGTGAGCGTATTAGAGTCGTTTTCAACATAAAATAAGGTACTGTAACTGTTCTCATGAAAATGTAACTTTTTGAGATGTCTCATGTAATATTTGACTATCTGCCACTGGCAACACTGAATCAAGTATAATTCAAGCAAAACAAATAATATTTTGCAATGGGATTTAATCCTATTTTTTTTTTGGCCTACGGACTTTTCGTTTCTCACGTTTTGTTCTATGAATGACTTTTCTGCTTAAAATAGTAGGTTCTAATGATTTTTTACGTCTTATAATAAATCGCTTTATCTAGATAGGTCAATGTGTAAAAAAAATACTTTCGAGTTTACTAAGACATAAATGCCTGGATATCTCAACCATAGTGTCGTATGCAGCTTCTCGTTCTCAAATGTCCTTTGTCTTGAGTGGATTGATTCTCACAGAAAGCAAGTGTTCTTGATGTAGGTAATCTGATTTCCTTTGAAATACAGGCAAAGTTCAGTTTCTAAGGACACTCAGTTATGATATAGTTTATTTTGTATAATCAACAAGATAAAGGAAATAATGTCAGGACAAAAGATGTGGTTTATAACATCTTTAGTTCATCATCCTCTTGTACTTATCCTAATTTGTATTGATGCATCATCAAATACTTCCTTGCTTGACTCAAAAGTAACCACGTTTTCTATCACAATAATATCATTTGATTTGTGTGAGGTTAGATTAACGCTTTGGTGTTGCTAATTATCTCACGTTTAAAATAACATTAAAATTTTTTCTAAATCTTTTTACAGTCCGTTCAACCGATTTTGTGATTTATCCCGTAA
The DNA here is from genome assembly GCA_949775005.1 of Orthosia gothica. NCBI lineage: Eukaryota > Metazoa > Arthropoda > Insecta > Lepidoptera > Noctuidae > Orthosia > Orthosia gothica. Next base: position 9,372,054 of record OX459042.1, read on the forward strand.
ACATAAGGATAACATAAAAAGCATAAACTTTTTACCAAAACCAACTGTTTACTACAACTACCCTTTGTCATATCACCAACGCAATAGAAGTAAAAATCGGTTGAACGGGCTGTAAAATGGGCTAATGTAAACGTCTAATGTTATCGCAAATTGATTCAGCGATTATTATAACAATCGATCTTTTTTATGGTCTTCTTCTACTCATAAAAATTACAATCCACATTCATTCTCAAAAACGTTCTCATGACATGTCTTTAATAGAGATGTGTCATGGCGAGAAATATGATAATTATATTATTATTTAGTCCGTCAGTGTGATTATCAAATAATATTGGACCCGTATTTTTTGCTTTATCAAATAAATAAAATTTGACAAAGATAAAGCGCATCAAAGTTCAGGAGTAAGGGGTTGTGACGACACTTTGTCAGTATAAAGTGTAGCACACCGTGACGTCAGACGACATTTCAACGCACTGCATCGTTGTAATTTTTTGTTTACGTGGCAAAAGAAAAATTCTTGTCGAATATTTTTAGGTTATAGACAATATTAAGATATTTTTTGTCAACTACCCTATTCCTAAACATCATATGCCTATACCATGATATAAATTAAGTTTATTTTATGTTTCTGTTTTCTTCAAACACAATGCCGCCATATAATCGAGAAATGATCTAACTTAGTTTGTTCTAGAAAGTGCTTACAGCATATACTACCAACCCCAGGATTTATTTCAAACCTATAACATTTAATCTCTTACACGAGACTTGATGTACGTACTTACGAAAACAAGTAGGTTACTCACCTACCTAGTTACTTTTAGTAGCAATCCCCAAATCTACTTAAGTTTTATTTATGTTTACTTACGTTCACCTTAGGTAAGAGGATTCCCGCTACAATTAAAGGCCATTACATAGAATTAGGAGGATTACAGGAGAAGGAAAGTTCTCATGTAACAAGGTAAGCATTTTCCCGCTATGAGAATTATGTAGTTAATATATTAGACACGCTTGTATTCCCCGTGAAAGTAAGGAGTGCTGTATTTGTAGGATATACCTTTACTTCAACAGGCTTAAATAATACATCTGATATCATATTATACTTCTAACCGGCTTGCATGTATGACAAGATGTATGAGCGTAAAGGAAGCAAGATCGTAGCAGGTGGCGTTCTGTGGTTTCTGTCTGTACGTGTGTGTTGTACCTACTTCGACTATGAAGACTATATCTGTTTTTTTGTTATTTATGGGTTCTATTACAAGCATGTGCTCTTATGTGGTTAATTCTACCAACCTATAAAGATACCTATGTACACTGAGCGGACGCGTTAGATAACCTTTATGGTAGAGCTATACTAGTATGTTGGAGGAACGCTAAATCTGTCATAAAGTGCAGAAACTGCGCAGTGCGGGTTGGACGACCGGTCATGTGTTGTGAAACTTGTGAAAGCTCGGTCATTCGCTGATCGGTATCAACATCCTTTCCAACGCGCAGCTACTTTAGGCACCGTTTCAGCTAAACAGTAGGCCTATAGTTTTATCATAATACCTATTTGTATTTCCACTTAGAAAGGACGGACCTATATTCCTACTATGATACTACTTATGTCTTAGAAATCTGGACCAAGTAATATCTAACCCAATCTGGGAAACAAATCCTCTTTATCCTACGGTCTTCAATCGCACTTACGACCAACAAGGCAGTGCTCCAAAAACCTTTTAATAGAGACCCAAACTTTTTACTTTGTCTCAAAAGAATTTTTCAATCAAATCGATCAAGCGGAAAAACTGGACCGTAGAGGTTTGTTGAAGAACTAGGCGATAGAAAACCACTCACAAATTGATTGGAACCTCTAATTACGAGAAGTTTTCGGTTTGACCTAGTAAGGGAGGAATTTTCTCTGTGGGGACGGAGAAATTAATTTCTTTGTTTACTTGGTAGGTACTATGAAATAGAGTGGAATATTATATCTACCTTCTTGTAGGGGTTATTATATTTTGCTTCTTTATGGGATGAGAGGCAAAATTAGCTTGCGACGAAACATTGACGTTTGCGGAGGATTTGTATTTGTCAATGTTTAGATAGGATATCCGCTGGAGGACCAAAGGTACCGACATAGCCCGAGGAATTGCGAAATATAAGTGGCAGTGGTCAGGGTACATTGCTCGCAGAACGGATGGTCGATGGGGCTCAAAAGGCTCTTCGGGTACGAATCCCTAAAAAGATAACGTTTTCGTATCAATATTTGAATTATTGAGCTCAAAGCAATAGTTGTGAATAGAATAACTATAATAGTTTGGTGTAGGAATTGGCCAATCAGTTTTAAACCCAAGTTTTATAAACTGTTTAAATTTGCTATAAATAATAAGAAGAAAATCCATAAAAATAACAACTTCACTATTGACCCTATTAACCCTACTAAAATACAAAGAAGCACTTGTTTCTTTCTCTGTTCTACATTTCTTTTTGTTTAACATTAACCGTTTATTAATAAACCGTTTTATTATTAACTCCTGACTTAACTGGGTCGCACACGTCAACGAGTTAATTTATAACTCATGTAAAATATACATAAAGATACATTTATAATTTCTGACGTTAATTTCCGTTATTACTTTTCGCGGTAATTTATCGTTTGTAATACCTTGCTCTAGAGTCTAGAGTCAGAAAAACCGCTAAAACAGATGGTGTTGCCATAATAATAAGGCTAGGTCTCTGGTTTCTATGTCTGTAGCCATTCCAAGGTAGGGTTGTACTAATATATGGATATTTTCAAGTCCAGACTAATATCCCCTCAACTGTCGCCATTTTGGCGCATAATGCGCATCTGTCAGGCTACTTTTGGGTTGTCTATCGCGAGTCATTAAAATGTAAAATGACGATACTTTAGGGGAGATGGACGATGTCGTTGGAATCATTATGAATTAAACTTACACATATGAATGGATTAGTCCAATTTGGCTTCTACGTTATTGTCATATTATGTTATAAATTCTAGTTTGAAATCAGGGTTAGGGATTGTTTTCCAGTTTATTTAGGTCATAAAAGTATTCAATCAATAATCTATCATCATCATCATCATCATCAATCATCATCATCATCATCATTATCATCAATCATCATCATCAACATTATAAAGAGGAAAGATTTTTTTGTTTGTTTGTTTGTTTGTACCGAATAGGCTCCGAAACTACTGGACCGATTTTAAAAATTCTTTCACCAATGGAAAGCTACATTATTCCCGAGTAACATAGGCTATAATTTTGACGGGAGCGAAGACGCGGGGGTCAGCTAGTTAATTATAACTGAAAAAGTAAAAACGTAAAAATACATTATTTCACATTAATCAATCAAAACAACGCACCTCTCCATAATTTTTTTGCATCAGAAGTAAAATTGATTGTTTATTTTTTCTGAAAATAATGATCAGGTTGTAAAAAATATTGCACTGATAAAATATTAACCTACTTTTCAAACCGGAAAACTGAAAGATTCTTTTCCTGTGTAAGACACGTAAAAATCTTTATTTATTTATTTATTCATTCAGGACCTCCAACGAAAGATGCTGATGTTCTCTGATGTTCAAGAAAATCAGCATAGTTTTGTATGTTTAAGTGTCACGCAAGTGCCCAGTTTTCATAAAGACACTTATAGAACACTGGGCGCAAACTAGGAAGAAACAAAAATTTTGAAAATATTGTTTGGAAAATGGACGATCTAAGGAAGGTTACACACTACATTCAATCCCTGTCCGTTTTCCAAAGTTGCCATAATACTTCATGGAGGGGAGCTTACGTACTATATCCGAACTATCCGTTATTTATTTATCTAAACTTTATTTTGACATTCATTATTTTATCATTGTTATTTTGTGGCATCATTTATTTTACAATTAAAACTAACATTATGAATTCTCCAAGTTATAATAAGTGTATACTAAGCTAGGTTTCATGACTATACTTTCAGATTACTGCGCTCTCAGATTGAAATATTATATTGTATTTTATCTTGTTGACATTGCCATTTTTATTTGATTTTTATTATTTTAATTGACATTCTTCCATTTTATCTGACTTTTGATGATATTAATTTAATATTATTTTTCGAATTACCAAATATTAACTAAATGTATTAATTGTTTTACTCAATTGCTGTGCCCGACAGGGTCCATGTGCACTATTACTATATATAAGACCTTGTTAAACACATGTGTTATGCAATAAAGATTTGAATTTGAATTTTAATTCAGAACATTTTGAACTCTGAAATCAAATCACTGACACGGATCGGATGTAATGCGTAACCACCCTAATAGGTATCAATAAACTCGCCCGAACACAAATAAGACTTAACTATAACACAATTTGTTTAATTTGGTTACAACACTTCACTTTTACCCCTTCAGGGAATACAAGTTTCCTGTTAAGTTACTTCAGAATACTCGTAATACTACAAAGCTTATTTAGACAAGGCATTCTACCGAAACAGTAAATAAACACCAAAACAACGCTTATCAAAAGTGTTGCTCTCTCAAAGCGGCTCATAATCATTGTTTCGGAAGAATCTGCTAAATTTGTTTCAATGTTATAGTCTTAAGAGGCGGTGGCTTTGTTTGTAGGTATGAGATTGACAAACGCTATCGAAACATCACTTTAAAAATCTATTTCATTCAGGTATTTCGACAATCGTTATCGATGACAATTTTTTAGGGCATCTAATGTCAATAATTTCGCCCCTATCATATTTAACAAATTGAATTCCATAAAAGGGTTTTGACGTGGGCTTGGGCATGGTGTATTACGGCCCATTCCCTCTTACAGAGAGGAGGCCTGTGTCCAAGCAGTGGGAACATTAATAGGCTGATGTTGTGAAGTGACGACAAAGGGGTTTTGTGCTAAGAATTGCCAAACTTAAGTGGCAGTGGGCAGGGCACATTGCTCGCTGAACGGATGGTCGATGGGGCCGAAAAGTTCTAAGAAGGCGACCGCGTACCGCAAGACGCAGCGTTGGTAGGCTTCCCTTTAGGTGGAGTGATGATCTGGTCAAGGCTGCGGAAATCCGCAGAATGCGAGACGCACAGGACCGATCGAGGAGGTGACAATTGGGGAGGCCTATGTCCAGCAGTAGTCGTCCTTTGGCTGAAATGATAATGATATCGATAAATAGTGATATATTTACCCCTTTATGGAATACAAGTTTGGTATTAAGTTACTTCAAAAATAATTCTACAAAACCAAGAAGGCATTCTACCCAAACAGTAAATAAACACCAAAATAACGCTTATCAAAAGTGTTGTTCTCTCAAAGCGGCTCAAAAACATTGTTTCGGAAGGAATCCGCTGAAATTGTTTCAGTGTTATAGTCTTAAAGACGGCTCGTTTGATTTAATCTAATCGTTGCCGCTTTCATTACGCTTCTTAAAGTATTGTTAGGTAGCATTTTTCGTGATTGGTTTTATGTTAAGAAGCTGAAGATTTATTTGTATCTATGATGTATATTAGAGACTAATAAAAAGTATAGCACACCGTGACGTCACACGATATTTCAACGCACTGTATCGTCGTATTTATTTTTATTTAAGGGGAAAAAATAAATACGTGTCCAATATTTTTAGATTATCTAACTGAAGTACTAAATAAATATTTTTTGTCAACTAACCTATTGCGTCATAAACTGCCCATCATAGTATGAAGGAAATCCCTGATGCAGTGATTTTGTTTGAAAAAATTGTCTACCTGTCAACGCTGCAACGCAATGAATAATGAATATTTGTTGTAAATTGACAAAACTAAAGGCATTTTGTCATTGATAATGTGTTTACAAAACATTGTCATTGATAATGTGCCTCCGTAGTATTTTGAGTTCAAAGTGCATAGGTACCAGCAGCAAAAACCTAAATTCAATCCAGTTTAATCATTAAATGCGCAAGAATGTTACATGTTCATTTACTTTCTTTGGAAAAGTAACCAAGAAAAGGTTATCAGTACTTACCGGCTACAAAGGTAACAAATTCCTTTTTCAAAATGTAATGGAGAACAAGATGGAAACCTCCCCGGGGTCATATTTTAAAAGCGGAATTAACGGTAATGTTCTTAGTAGGAATGGGTCTTTAAAACTAAGCGGTTCTTTGTTCCAAAAAAGAAAACGTTTTTCTTCTACTCGTTGCGTAATGACTTTGATTAATGTACGTACGGCGTACGAGATAAGGGACTATTTTAATTTTAATTTGGGGGTAATTGTATAGCATAAAGTAAAGAGTAAATGTGTAGTAATTAATGTAATTAAAGATGACCTTTTTTATAAAGCACTAGCGGACGCCTCGCGGTTTCACCCACGTAATTCCTGTTTCCTTGGGAATACAGAGATAAAAAGTAACCTAGGTCACGCGGGGATAGTGTAGCTTCCCAACGGTGTAAGAATTTTTGAAATCAGTCCATTAGTTTCGGAGCCTATTCGGTACAAACAATCACACAAACAAAAAAATCTTTCCTCTTTATAATATTGGTATATATGGAGAAATGGTTTCAGAGTAAAATTTTACTGACCGTAGACTGTAGAAAAGTTGATATTCTATCTGTAATACAAAATGTAGGCAGTTGATGATATGTGATGCACGACCAAATTGTCATCGCGTTGTCAATCCCGCTCATTTCTGCATTTGTCTAGAGCACCTTATTACTTTTTATAGGCGATATTAAGTAGATAAAATACACCACTTTAATGCTGCTAGAAGACATTGTTTAGACATTTTTTCAAATATGTTCGGTTTCCGTGAGTGTCCATGGCATCAACATTGGGCCTGTCAAAATACCAGCGCAGCGTTATTTTCTTTTAGATATCGTTGCACACGCTGAGATTGGAGCTGTTTTGGTATAACACGTATTTTTACGTATATTTATTTTTTTGTTTTTGCTTATCTCTCGTGTCTCCCGTGCATTTCACAAATAAATATTTTTCTCTTTACATTTGATGAAAACAGAAAAATGACCGCGAAATTAAAATGGATGTTCTAGTTTTTTAACGTGTATTAAAAAAAATTAAAACATTCATTTTATTTTAATAAGGTATGCTGCATGTTTTATACATATTTTTCTGAGAAAAGCCACCTGCTTGGTGTAAACGAGAATTAAATTCTATTTCAAGTAGGAAAAGCATTAAGTCCCATAAAAGGCTACTTGCAAAAAGACATGCAAAATAAAAATAACACAGCCTTATTTAAATTCAAATCCCAGAGGCTGTTTTCCATACTGCTACAAAATTCCTTAAAAACGTATTGTTAGATGGTGTTCCTTAAATAAAAGAATCTTCTCTTAAATCTGTAAAAGTCGAATGTCCTGTTTGTACCCTTAACGAAGATTTGAACTTTAGCTACTTTTTATTTTGTATTTTCTTCTACCTTTGTTATTTGAAAACAGGGACAAAACTTTTGCAATAGGCAGTAAGATAAAGCACAGTAGGTTTATTTATTATTAATTCTGATCTCGGCCTTTTTCTCGTCCGTTGGCTGAGTCATTCCGTTGCCTTGGGTGAGGAAAAATCACTATATTTTTCACGCTCGGTATCTCGGTATCTGATGTGGCTGTGGTTTGTGTCACCGAAGAGTGTGCCATCCTAACCTGAAGGCACGGCGCAATTTTAGTTGCACAGATAGGCGATATTGGTCTGATATCACGTACTCGTATTTTTAAAGAAAATGTCAAGTGAAAATCGGTTGAATTGTATCTCATTGCGAGCATGAAAAAAAAAATAGTTTTTTTTTTCAAATAAACCTTAGAGGTACTTATGAATTGTCAAAAATAAAATACACTCTAGTTGCAAATTCGCAAGCGTCAGTAGGTCTCAATGAAGAAGAATTTGCAAGAAACACCACAGACCACCACCACAGATCTTTTACATCAGTTTTAATTACAAGTTTTTGGTTACATCGTTCTTGTTGAAAAATTACATATATGTGAGAGCGATGTAAAAAGAGGTGCACTCTAGACGCTTTTAGTCTAGAGTAACAAACAATAAAAAAAAAAACAATAACAGCCCGAGCTGTTACAGCTGCCTCGGGCTGTTATTGTTTTTTTTTCTAACTCCAAACTACTCTTTTAAAAAAAAATGTGTTTCAAGTTTTTGCTTACATTATCTCGTTGAAAAAATAATACATATATGTAAGAACGATGTAAAAAAAATAAAAGTAACGCACTTAAAAGCTTCTACAGTAAAACAAACAATTAAAAATACAATAAATAGGTAATAAAAACAGGCGGAGGCAGCTAAGTTATGACCAATCAGAACTGATGGCGCCCGTTCACGAACATGACGCATGGATCGGCACCACTCAGCTCATCCATCATGAATGTATTTGCAATTAATATTGCTTCGATGCGGTTTGATTTAATTTTACGTATATATCACACTGATGTGAAATAAATTAAATCGACCCATCAGAACTGAGCAGCAGTGGTTTCTTTACCACTAAGTGTGGATTCACTAAAATTGAACGCGGCGATCGGTACATTTACATCAAAACCGCGCTCAAAAGCTGACATCCTAATATATGAACTACAAAAATTGTTTCTACCTATGTCCGTTATAAACTTTGAAACCATCCAACCGATGTGCCCCAAACCGGTTTCATTAGAAAGGTTTGATAGGATTTAAGGTTTTAGACCACATAAAAAACAAAAAAATAACTAATAATAAACAAAATTGCCTTTTTTGGCAACAAAAAACAAAATGTATTTCTTTTTTTAGGGTAGTAGCACACGGCGGGTATCAGCTAGTTGTCAATATTCCACAGCAAATCGACCACACTGCCACTTACTTGATCGTTTTCAGGCAATTTACTGAATATGTTCGACTACGAACCAATTAATGAATATATGATGATAAATGATTGAATTTCTAAACAAAGCCTCTCATGGATAAATAAATACCTTTTTCAATTGAATATTAATAAGTTTTATATTTGTTCACAAAATCAAAGTAAGCGGGATTTGATTAACTTTGTATTTATTTAGGATTGCTACACATTGTATGCGTGCCTGAAATAATTAATTTTTATATCGAATTTTCATTTTTTATTTTTTTTACGACAGTACTTAATTTGAATCTGTGGCTTTATTTGAAAGGTGGCCAAAATTGTATCTGAAAATAAAGAGTGTTAAAAAGAGACGTGCCGTTTTTGCCACCCAAAAAAATTGTTTTAAGTTACAATTCTGCCGGTAATGGGTCAAAAATATTAAAGCAATAAAGTTAATTGATAAATCTGAATGAAAATTGACCGCTGGTCAATCTCATACATTTTGGACTTGTGTATAAGTGTATTTGTGAATCTGTCTGTGCTATAGCTCCTAAACGTATGAATCGATTTTGATTTAGTTTTTTTTAGTTCGAAAGGTGACTTTATCCAGCTTTCTTAGCTATTTTTGGTAAAAATCGGTTCACCCTGAACGGGTGGTAAATTTATTTTATATTTATATCTCTTTATAATTATGTGTTTTGGTGTATTGTCGATTGAAGCGTGTAAGGTAAATTATGTAGTTTAAATAAGAATTTGTGTTGAGGTTTTTTAATTTTTAATTTTACTTGCTAATTTAATCTATGACAACTCAACTCCTACGGCAAATTTTAGGAGTCACCCAGTTTCGTATTGGACTACCGAACAAACTACAGTTTCGTTAAGACGAGTCTAAAATAGTAGACAACACTACCGGCATGCCAGTGTTGCCATTAATATTTAATCCAGCATTCGGCTGTAGTAGCCTATCCAAATTATTTATTTAAAAGCGACCCTATTTCGGGAAAGTTTCAGTATTTCACGTCGAAATTCAATTAACAAAAATAACAGACGAATTGCTTTAGTGGTCTTGTACAAATTAAATTAGTTTAATAAAGTTTCTAGCTTTATAAAAGTCTAACAATAGGAAATTGTAATAAATGTTGTGTATCGCAAAACTTCACCCGTAATGTTAATATTTTAACTACACACAAATTTTGTCACTTAAAAAAACAGTCTATAATTTATTCTGACCAAAAAGGAATCTGACGAATGCGTCCGAGATCGAATGGATTAGAGATAGTCTGGACACGACATGGGGTTGCACTTGGTGCAAATTTCAAACCATACTTATTGCTTTGGTACTAAAAAGAAGAATATTATTTTAATGTTTCTTGCTAATTTTACAGCTATGCAGCATAATCTTCACTAAAAATAAAAATCCACAACAAAATCCGATGCAAAAGTTGGAAAACGTTAAGTATGAGAAAATAATTGGATGTAACTGCGGCGAGCGCTTTCAAAGTAGTTTAAGTAGGCACTTGTACCTCCACAATGTTCCCTCGACCGAATTACTTAACTGGCAACTAGGTTAGGTAGGGGAAAATATGTCTATCTAGTTTTGTAAAGTCTGGAAACAGAGTTGGTAAGTATTTTCTGGTCTGAAAATTTCATAGAACGGTGTGTAATTATGGTATAAGAGCCATCTTTTTCCGTGCATTTTTACCTGACTAAGGAGGCCGAAGGAGGGTAATGTGTTTATCAGTCTATGTATTTCTAGAGACTAAATGCGTTGGCCGATTTTGAAGATTCTTACGTCAATTGATTCGTCTTAACCTTGTGAATGTCATTGGCTAGATTAAAATTGGAAAATAGAAAAATGGCGGCTTTTGGGCGCGATGTCGTCGTGGCCCAAAATTTTTTTTCTTGCAAGCCCATCGTGTGGGTTATCAAAACTAATAGTTTTAAATTAATAGAGATGGTTTCAAAAATATGTAACACTTATATGTATTTAATATAAAATAACTTAAAAGTATTTAAAAATAGTTATTTAAAAAAACAAAAAACCTGACTGCTTAATAAGGGAACTAAAAAGACGTAAATATAAAGAAACTCAAGCTTTTCAGTCGGAGGATACATCTGGTTTTGGTCGTATTCAATGTGTTAACATGAAAATCATGAGCGGTTCATGTTCTAGATATTAACACGAATGTTTGCTAAAAGATAATGTAAATGAAAAATCATTTATTTGATAATGTCAAATAAGGATGTTTGCGGTATAAATCCATTCATTGCTCCATTACTTTGTCTATATAGTGTCAGCTTTAAACATTTCATAATACTCGTAAATAATTTGATCGATATTCTGACGAGTTGAACTTCCATCATAATAAAGCAAAAGTAAAATTTAAAAAACCCCCGTCACATTTTTATTGTATCATACATAAATCTAATAGTAGACTCGCTTCAATCGACCATCTATTGAACTCGTAATTATGACACAATATCTTGCAAAAACACCCCGATTCAAACAGTAAAACGCCTATAACTTTTGAAGGCTGAACCGATTTTGAGCAAACAGCTGAGAACACTCTCGATAATAAAATACACACTTTTTTATTGTCTATAGGCTCGCGCTTGACCACTACCTCACCTGATGGTGGGCGATGATGTGGTCGACGGTGAAGCACGCTTGCCTAGAAGTCTTAAAGACCCCCAGATTGTAGCTATCGGGAAACACAGACTCCGGCAGGGAATTCCACTCCTTAGCTGTACGCATAATAATAATATCCCCAAAACGTCCATCGGGGGTTAAAATTAACTAAAATAGATTATTGATTTCTTCTCGATCTTACGACGGCTAAAACTCGGCATTCATTATTTGCATAATAATCACCCACCTTATCTCCTATTACATTATTTAGCACACAAGCAAAACTTCTACACGTGTAACCCACATTAACAAGGCAACGGTCAGCATTTTCCTCAGCAAAGAAAGGCTTCTAGCGGAACAAAGCGAGCATTTCTCAACACAATCCGACCCTTTTATAATTCAGAGCGCTTGGCCGGCTGGGCGCGGTCAATTTCTCTTCCTTTCATACAATAACTCAGCTTGCCCCGTATTGATGAAGCTACATGATAAGGCATAAATATTTTATGTTAGGTTTATGAAGTAACTGTTATGATTCGATGAAGATTTTTTACGAATAGGCTGGGATACGTAGCTTTTTAGGTAGTACGAGTTATTTCCTCTGGTAAGAAATAAGGGTGCAAATAGGGTGTGAAAAATAATAGGGTGTGAAATACAGTGATGTCAAAGCTTCTAGAAAATCTCGATAATGCAATGCATTATGTACTTACACTCCAACAAGTTTTTTTGCAGCATTGTGTGCCGTACAAGTATTTGTTTAGTTTATTTAGTTGGTAAGAATTTTAAAAAAAAATTTTTGGCTGGGAAATCATCCAATGACTTCTCCCGCTCTGGGTGAAGCGGAAGGGCGTGTCAGACTTTTACTGACTAGAACCCACCCCGTGTTCCTACAGTTACTTGTGCCAGGGCCGCGGTAACTCTCTTTCAAATTTATCCGCGACAAGTTTGAGATCCTGGGAAGGATATATGATAGTTTGTATTCCCTTGGGATGATAAAACACTTTTTACGCAGTAGAGCCGCGGGCAGAAGCTAGGTATATGAATATGATCCGTGAAATTTGCAGGTAATGATAAAAAGTAGTATATACTCGTCAATGCGGCTTTTCAGCAGCAGCTAGTTATACTGGAATCTGATCCCAAGATAACAGGCAAGGCAGATGATGAATGTATAGGTATTTGCCACATTATGTGGAACATACTGAAATGTTGGTCCTATCTACCAATTCAATGAAATGCTAAGCCACACAAAGTTTATTCCACAACCAATTAATGCCTATCCTATGTTTTAGTTTCCCAATTCGCAATTTAGCTCGACAATTTTAGTCAGAACCTCTGAGTACCTATTCTGCACTCAATTATCTAACTCCCGGTATAACAAAATGGATCTTCAAACATTCACATGCAAATTTTGAGCTCCTGTGTCATCTAAACCCATTCAAATTGTAAAGTTTACCTGATGAACTCGAAATCGTGAGATAAGATACGCATTCTCGCAGCTGTATTAATAGGTTTAGTTCGTAATATGGAATTTATGCTTTGAATTTGCTTTTGAAAGGGCGTTCATTTGCATGAATAATCTAAATAATTGGAAAGCAAAATCGGTCTACATATTGAAATTAATGAAAAGATTTTCTGTTATATGTATGTCGGCAATTCTAAAGATTTTGGTCTGAAGAGAGATATGGTTTCGAATGACTGTGACTGGTGACAGGTGTCAACTTGACATAACACTAAGCACAAGTTTTTGGCGCGAACAAAGGAGGAATCAGACAGGAGATCGAGGAAGAAAAAGTTGGGTTTGATTGAGTTGGGAATTCGTGATAAAACTTATGGAGAAATACAGTGAGAGTTACCGATAGTTCGTGTAGATCAAACTACGTGCTTGGTGGAATGTCGTTTAAGTTATTCTCCGATACATTACGTGATTAGTTTCATTGTTACTCTACATACAAGCAAAGAAGTTCGTTTGTCTAACTACTGCCCGAAAAAGACTCATGTAATAATTACTTTTCCTGGCAATTACACAGTCTTCCCTACATGTATAACTTAATTAATAAACAAGAATTATTTCCGATATATGTGTCCATTTCTTGTTATCACCTACCAAAAAAAACTATACTTGGTTTGAAATTACTTTACAATCCTTCTTACAGTTCGTCCAACTGATTTTGAGTTCTATATGTCCTAAACCTAAGTATAAACCAAAAGTTTACTACGCCTGCCATTAATTTGTCATACCACTAGTGCGATAGAAATCAAAATTGGTTGAACGGGTTGTAAGAGGGGACTAAAAAAATGTCTAATGTTATTTCAAATACAATGCTGCATGAGTGCAGTGGTAGCCTAGTGAAATCGGCCGCGACTTATAAATTGTAGGTCGTGGGTTAAAACCCGTGTAGGCGCTTTACTTTGTGTCAATTATTTCACCACCACTGCTCCCAAAAAGGTGACGGAGAACATCGTGAAGAAACTAAAATTCGAATACATGTAAAATCCACCAAACCGCATTGGGTGATGGATTACAGCCCATTCCCTCTCACAGAGAGGGATGCCTGTGTCCCAGCAGTGGGAACATTAAAAAAAAATCCACTGATGATGATGATGATGATTTCAATAGCAGTATAAGCAACTTCGAACATTTCTAGTAATTTTATCTGAGTATGCAAAACGGTTTTTTATTTATAAACAAATAGATAAATAGTTTAAAGAAAGGTATAGTGAAAATATTTGTGTTTTTTTTTATTATACAAAACCAAGTGGAAATCGACAACGCATACGTAATAGGTCCGTCACAGTAAAACAGATGCCTTGTTCAAACGCAAAGCCTTTAAAGCCAGTGGAACGAAACTCTATCACCGGCTCAGCTCGAGCTAAAGCTAGTAATATTAGATATTTCTCTGTGCAAAGATAGTAAAACCAAGGAACATTGCATTCTTAAATGTGTATTTATCTACCAATTTAAGCATTGGTTTTGCTCTGGTAAAACTAATGTGTTTGCTAAAAATCAATGCGTAAGTATGTACAGTATCGAATTAAATTAGCGGAACGAATTTCCGCAATGGTGGTGGGTACCGATACCTATCTTATAGAGATCAATGAAAAAAACCGGCCAAGTGAGAGTGTGACTCGTGAAAAGAGGGTTCCGTATAAACAGCTATATTCACCAAAATAAATAGGTAACATTATACGTTAATAAACAATGGAAGCACCGAGAATTTCTCTAACGAAGAGACAAAATTAACTTTGCCGTTCGAAAACTGTCGTCCCCATACATCAATATATATATTTTTTACTATTCCAAGTGCATTGTATAAGTTGTTTGACTATTACTCGCAAACTTGTAAAGCCAATGATAAAAAAGATATTAATACGGCATTATTCATAATGCCCGGCAGTTTAAAAAATGCCAGATATGAGTAGGCATTATGATAAAAACTATTGCAATAATTACATTGACCGGGCTTTCTGAATAATACCTATTATATAATGTGCATGGTAATATAAGGATATGCTGTGCTTATGAAAATTATCGTGAAATAAGACTAAATTGACAACTGTGTGGATCACCCGACTTCTAGCAGTGTTCCAAGTATCCTGTAACTACCTTCATACCTAATTTATATACTTTAGCCCAATGATATTCAAATAAACAGATATGTTATAAGCGCGCGCATTGTGAAGACCCGAATAGGAGGCAATTGTAGCCTTTAGTCTTTAGTTTATGTCATGCATGGCGAAGAGCAATACGCTTTGTTGAAACAAAAGCGAAATAAAAAAAATGCCATCGTGTGTATTTAGAAAGTGTACCAATTATAATACCAAATTACATAAAACAGAAGGGATCTCATATCATATGTAAGTACGCAATACGCCTCAATTTACAAATTTATTTCAATTTGTTTTCCTAATATTCTGATATTTGGAGGTTAGAAAAAGAAAAATACATTGGTAGTCAGAATAATGTTTGTTTACATTCACACGCAAGTGACAAACACTAGCTGTCTCTTTTTTTGTTGTTGGTTTTATCATGCCATCCCTTTCGACTTGTAGTGAAATGTCAGATGAATGAAAAGTGTGTATGTGTGCTGCCGCTGCTGCGCGGAACACTTTTTCAATTGTTTTGTGAGTGTATAACGTATCTGTTTATTTGAATATCATTGCTTTAGCCTATTTTTGTAGGAAATATTACCCTCAAGCCGCATCCTTGGTTAGACCCGAAGCTCATCAGCTCAGATTTAATTAAGACAAGCACAAGAATTTATGGAATTAATGACGACATAAAGATACTCCTCTTAATCCATTAAAGATTAGCGGAAGTATTTACTTTGATTTCAAAAGCGGTTTTGACTCCCACGCCGCCGCATTAGCGTGGCTTACCTCGCTTTTCATCTCAAATCTTCATATTTTCACAAGCGATTTATACGAGCACGTAAACCCAAACCCACGACACTGAAAATACCAGCGTGAAGCTTTATCTGTACGTACGTTTATTTGTTATTACTACGGGTATTAATAAATATCTCGGCGGTTCACCGCGATGCATTAAATCCTGCATACCGTTTCAGAAATAGATGCAGATAAAAATGTGACGAGACAGAGGAATACCACTGAATCGGAACAGGTCCAACCCACCAATGTCATCATCTGGTTAGCATTTGCCCAATTATATTGAGGTTGGTTTCCAGTCCAACCAATTGCGGCTCAAGACCAGTATTTTACAATAGAGCGACTCCGAAGATCACAACCCAGTAACATGAGAAACACGACAATTCTTGGCAAGAC
Source organism: Orthosia gothica (assembly GCA_949775005.1). Classification (NCBI taxonomy): domain Eukaryota; kingdom Metazoa; phylum Arthropoda; class Insecta; order Lepidoptera; family Noctuidae; genus Orthosia; species Orthosia gothica. Next base: position 9,388,249 of record OX459042.1, read on the forward strand.
TGGTTATCAAGCTGTCTGGATTAAGGTACATTCCGAGGCACCCTGAGGACCAATTTCCTCTAAACAAACATAGATCGACGATCGAACAGTGCAGCTTTTATTACTTAACCACGAGTCCCTCAAAATACCCAAAATTTGTTATATAATATGAATTTGTATTGAAGAGTTTTTGGAAAGACTGTTTTCCAGAAACTCGATACTTTACTTAAAAAAAGTATTCGTCTTTGATGTTAACGTTGAAATTGTTAGCGAATTAATTGCATGTATTTTGGGTGTAGTTGGTATTAAATCTATTGTAAAATTGTAATGAGTAAACAATCAATTGGTTATTAAATATTTTCAATGAAAAAAACACTCTTGTTGTGTCTAAATACGAACTAATTCCCAAAAGCCTTCTTAGAAATTACTTAATGTAATTTTTGTAGTTAGGTATTTTATGACAAATAATTGTTGTTTCGCTTTTCTAGTTTTGAAGTTACCTATAATAGAAAATTTGTAATCGCATTGAGTGTTATTCCATTTATTTGCATGTCATTCAAGATTCGTCCAATTTGTTTATCTTTCTTTTAATAAAGGTCTTTTCTAATTTAATTTAGTGTTTGACTGAGTTGAAAAATTGAATATTTTATTAACATCCATATTTATGTACCTATATTATTATTCTTAATTTATAAAGTTATTTTGATCTGTCATGAAAAAAGTTACTTTTGTGAGTAATTTGTTAAGTATTGTTTGAGTAGGACTAAAATGTAACCGTAAAACAAGTTTGGTATTCGTGAGTTTGGCAAGTATACGGATCTAGTATAAACGGAAACATCAAATTTTATTCAAACATCCAATTGCAACCTTTTCAATTTAATGGTATCTTCAAAGAAACGCAATAAATCACCGATGCAATGGAAGTCGTTCTGAAAACAATTTTCACGTAGTTTAGAAGTAATGGCCCTCTTAAATTAATAGTTTCTGTGCACTTATCTAGGACCACATCGAGGCCATGGATAATTATTTGTTCATTGAGGTATATTTTTATTTTATTTATCAATCATAATTGTCCAATTATGTGTCCATTATTATAATGATTAGGTATTTTTCCACACATAGGTTTATATGTTTATCTCGGTATGTTTCGGCAAGCTTCTTCCAACTACCCTGCGGAAATTGTCTAGGGTGCGATGGGAGAAATCAATGTCCTGCAGACGGACTGCTGATGCTGATGACGGACGATGAGGTATGCTTATATCAATATCATCATCATAGGGATTTTGCACATATCCATAGGCGTCCTCCACTCGAATCCCACAAAACGGGACGTTCCTCTACTAATGATATCAAGATATCAGGGACAACGACTGACATTTTATTTCTACGTTACTGGGGGCGGCGTCATCGATAATTTTAAACCCGTGAAGATGTTTCCTGGGTAGAAAAATTATAATTTTATTTAGTTCGTCAGTGAAATTATCAAATAATATTGGACCAACATTTTTCTTTATCAAATAATTAAATAATAACAAATTTAAAGCGCATCAAAGTTCAGGAGTGGGGGCTTGTGACGTCACTTTGTCAGTATAAAGTGTAGCACACTGTGACGTCACACGATACATCAATGCACTGTATAGTTGTAAAAAAAAATACGTGACTAATATTTTTAGGTTGGCTAACGGACGAACTGACGGACTAGATTTTTTTTGTCAACTACTCTATTCACAATTTTCATTTCCACTTTTCTTTGCAGCAGCACGGTCTCCAAAAACAATTTTCACGTAATTTAAAAGTAAGTGCCAGTCCCTCTAAGATTTATAGGTACCGAAGGCACAGTCACGTCCTCGCAGTGTTTCAAGCTCGCAGATTTGTTACACAAACATTTCACAAAGAATGCTACATCTTCGCTTTGTATTTGCGATCCACCAACGTTTGTTTAGGATCAGCCAATCTTGACTCCCGGCCTCGAAGAGACGGGTCAATGAAAAAATGTTACGGCTAATGTAATCCAGACGCTCTCTAAGAATTTTTTTATCGTTTCCAGAGATACAAAATCTGATTCGGATGGTTTAATCTAATGGTTGGCAATCTCTGTAATGTTATTTAATTTTATGCGAGTTATTGCTTAGAGGTAAATGGGCATTTTTGTGGGTTTTTAATATTTGTCTTCAGTTTGAATCATATGAAGAATTGTATGATGCAGTATTATATTAATGAAGGTTTAGTAAAATGTTTAATATTGGTACACTAGCCCTAGATTACAATTTTTCTGGAATGTCTATGTTACCTAGTAACTGAAATATATAAAGACAAATACCTGTAAATTCTCTATAGAGTTCAACCTTTGTAAACAGCCATTTAATTTTAATTAAACCACGTACGTAGCTTCTGGGCATTTAAACCCAAATCATTCCGAATTTGTGTAAAAGTGGAAATATTTTCAAACATTGTTTTCATACAAACGGATACCTCGCTTTGAAGCAAAAATGTAAAACAATTTAACGGTAGACTGAGGCATTTGCGAATTTTGGAGTTTGGCTCCAATACTTTTATTTCTGTGTTTTCTAAATTAAGTTTTATTGACCTCGGTGTCAATGCGTCACATTCACAAGTAAGCAAATGCTCTCATTTTCATATTATTTGTCTTGCATTCGTGAGATTTTTGTCTTTTCAATGTCTTTTACTTGTTCCTGCGGATTTACAAAAGAATTGACTTTTAAGTATCTTTTGTTTTTTTATTCGTATAAAATCCCCAATATTAGCGCAGTATTGGCCGTGAGCCCGCTTAGAGCTATAATATCAATAATGAACCGCCCTCTGAAAAGTTTTGTTTGCAAAATATTCTTTAATTTACATAAGCAAATTCATTTATGAAGATATTCTAGCCATAAATTTTTCTGTGTAAAAATATTTTTAAACACCCAAGTCGTTTTGGAGGAGTATCCAAAAGTAGCGAAAAAATATCGTGTTGTTATTTTTTTTTTTTAACTTAGCGGTGGAAGGCCCTTAAGGTAGTTTTGAGTCGTGTTACAGTTATCTATATCGTTATCAAAAGTATTCTAGTTAAGATTTATAATAAACAAAATACATTTTTCCATCACAGATAAGAGCTAAATAATACAGTCTGACATCAGCGAACCACGGCATTATTAATATTTTAAGAGGCTTGAAAACTGAAAAGGGCCCTTGGTAACAAGTAGGTAAGTATTAGAAGAGGAATTTTTACTTACATTGATTATACTTGAACAAAAACTCGTTTGTTGTTTGAAAAATCCCCGTGATTTTAATTACAAAATGGGAGTAGAACGAAAACATGATATAAATACATGCTTTAAATAAAATTACATGTTTAAAAATGTCATTATATTTTTTGAGGTACTATTATTTTATGACACCACCACCATTATCTCTCAACTATACCTACGGGGACAGTACAACTATTTTCTAAATGCCCCTCGGCAAACTACGTGTTTCGTCAGTCGTCGGATTTCTTTCAGTTGCCCTTTGCACTTGGTGCAGACCGGACGCTCTCAATCAACTTGGAAGTATATAGACATGTTACTTTTTTAACTTAGTGGAAATGAAAACAAAACAACAATCAAGTACTTGGTTCTGAATTCAAATTATTATCCATACCAATATTATAAAGAGGAAATATTTTTTTGTTTGTTTGTACCAAAAAGGCTCTGAAACTACTGGACCGTTTTAAAAATTCTTTCACCTCTGGAAAGCTACATAATTCCTGAGTAACATAGGCTATAATTTTGACGGGAGCTAAGCCGTGGGGGTCAGCTAGTACACGATAAATCTAATAATTGATGGACATGGAAATTATCATTGGTTTGTATTCGGAAATGCGATATTTGCCCAGGAACATTAAGAAAGTAGTTGAACTGTACCTGATTGGGCCTTTTGTTATGACTTAAAATTAGAATTATAACGGATATTTCAAAAGCAATTTAAAAAAAAAAAAAAAAAAAAAGCGTATATCTGTATATCCAACAGATATGTAATTTCGTGAGTAGACACCAACTTTGAAATGGAATTTTAAATTATAGATATAATAATAATATAATAATTATGATAAAGCAATAATAGCATTGATCTCAATATCTGTAAACTGTATTGCTTTGATGGTATTTAATTACAGATGATATTGCCTCGAAATTAATTAATCAGATTTAGCATGTCAGTAGTTTAATTGCTTTGCAGTGAGTGCTCACTTACCTATCTGTAGGTACATGTGCTAATATTATGCCAAAATTACAAGTTTTTACTTATTTTCACGTGTCCCTATGTCTGTAATAAAAAATAGCAAATTAATAACCACCAATTGGTATTTTTGGAAGTCAGTAGATACCATTTTTTTTCGATATGGGCACCGACTTCCAAAATGCAAGTAATGTTATACTTTGTAGTGTTTTTATTTGGATGCGTATACCTAGTATTTTTTTTTTCAAAGAAGATTTTTATTTTTCACTTTAGTTGTACCTAATAGGCAAGTTCTTATTATATCAAAAGGTTCGTAAGGTTCCTATAATGCCAAAATAGATTATACCCGAGTATCATGAAACTTGAACATAATCGGTGAAATGAGAGTGTATCAAGGTGAACTGTACACACGTGCGTACCCTTTTAGAGCGTAATAGCGTGATGCAGCAATACCGAGAGATTTGACGTCATTAATTGATGAGTTCTGTTGTATATCTCCAAAATTATTTATCAAATCTTCACCAAATTAAAAGGTGACCAATTTGGGAACATACTCTTTGAAACACAAAAGGATTTTTTAAATCGGTCCAGAATTGACGGAGAAATCGGTGAAAAAAACAAACAAAAAAAAGTCGGTTAAAAATAATTTCCTCTTTTACATAATACCTTTCCATAACATTTTCGTCCATCAGCTTTTCTTAGAAGGAGCAAGTAGCTGATTCATCGTTTCGTTCAAAAGAATTCGAGTGTTTGGAGAGCGCCAGTATTGAATGATGGCGGCAACTGGGTAAATGAATTACGTGGATTAATGAAATGGATCAAAAACATTTTGAGAGAAGAAATGCGGATTTAAAATGCTAAGCTGTATTTTTATGTCAAATATAAGTGGTGATAAAAGTGATTATTCTTAGGTGCAACAGCAACTTTTGAAAGATTCAAATTAAACACATCTAAAAATAAATCATATTTTTCTTTTTTTAACCCCCGACGGAAAAAGAGGGGTCTTATAAGTTTGATGTGTGTACGTGTCTGTTTGTGTATTTGTGTATCTGTCTGTGGCATCATATAGCTCCTAAACGGATGAACCGATTTTGATATTGTTTCTTTTTTTTTGAAAGGTCACTATATCGAGAGTGTTCTTCGCTATGTTTGATGAAAATCGGTTCAGCCGTTTAAAAGTTATGGGCGTTTTACTATTTGAATCGGGGTGTTTTCGCAAGATATCGTATCATAATTACGTGTTCAATAGATTTTCGATCGAAGCGTGTCTACTACTAGATAAATTATGTACCTAGCATGAAATAAAAACGTGCCGAGGGTTTTTAAATTATACATTTTACTTTTCTTTTCTTACTTTCTTATGTTTTCGATTTAGCGGGATTCGCCGAACAAAATGTACACGGTGATTACATATTTGGAGGTTCGTCTTACGGCTTATCAACTCAGCCTATCGCATCCCATCGCTCCAGCCACCTTTTCATAGTCACGGTAAAGATATCTAACAGTATTGTGACTCGGCCCTGACCTTGAAATAAGTGCCTACAAGCGCGCTTCACCTAAACACGCGTTAGGGCCGCCCGCCTCTACCTACTTGAGTTTCTTTCTAGTTTTGTGATTGTAAATATCTCAGATTATTTTCTCTAATCTGAGGTAAATTTTTTTTTTTTATTAAACTTATTTTAAATCTTACTAGGTAGGTACCTACCATTTATTAATCTCATAAGTACTTAATCATTTCATAATGATATTTTTTTTCAATTAAATAATATATTTAAGTAGCAAAGTACATAAGTAAGTAGATAGCCTAGCCTAGGAAACTACCTTCTAGTTTTTTTTTTAAACCGAGCTTGTACCGAGCTTATGTAGGTGACTCTTGCTTGACTTTATGACCCTATCCACTTATTTATGTTTATTAATTCAGGTATTTTACTCGGTGGAAAAAAGCGAAATACCTCACTATTAAAAAAAGAATCAAATTGCGTATTATTAGGTTAGGTATATTTTTTTTTATTGTCTTGCCTTACGGAAGTTACAGGTAATTGAAAAAATGTTATCTCTTGTTGCGTTATAGAAGAATTCAAGCAAACAAAAAAAAATAGGCTTTAATTGCTCGCTGACATAAGTAAGTAAGTACTTGTACGTATTTGAATAAAATATTCACAAATCGCATGCTTACTGCATACAAAACCATCACACCGTTCGTTCGTCACTGCGGCGAGTGCGGGCTGAGCTCGAGTCACGTCGGCATGACTCGCGTTCCGACCGTTTGGATGAAGATAGAATACTGTATAGATATCTTTACCGTGTCATAGTTGTCGATCTATACAGCTTCTTGGCCTTCATTGCACCAATGGCCATCGGTCCATCGACAGATATGGTCAACTCACAGCATGACACGGCTTCATAATCATAACACTTCTTGGGCCACTGCACCAAAAATACTCTCTATCAACACAAAATATACAACACAATTCCCCAGCATCCAGCATACATAGGAAATGAACATAGTTACTGATAAACGCGAAGCTCTGCGAGTTACCCGTGATAATAATAAATAACGCGTTTTGGCGCCGCACCAGTCCCGCGGTAAATAAATACTGACTCGTTTTAGATGCAGTTGTGTACAGAGTTATAGCTGTGGAGATACAACGTTTTACGTACAGTTGGTATAGTTGGTTATATGAAAATCTCAGCTTGTAGACTTTTGTAAAGTGAGTTTGTAGTGAAATGTCAATCCTTACAAACAAACTCACTTATTAGGAACTAGCTGACCCCCGCGGCTTCGCTCGCGTCAATAGGCTACCTAACTTCCTACCACCTACCTACACTATTAACCTAGCTACCCACCTAATTGATTTTATTTGCAAAATTTTGCTACTTTGGGTTACGATATTGCAATTTTCATAAGAAACCATTTTTTTGTTAATAAATTATAGCCTATGTTACTCTGGAATAATGCAGCTATACATAGGTGCAAGATTTTTTGAAATCCGTCCAGTAGTTATTAAGTTTATTCGTTACATACAAAAATACAAATCTTTCCTCTTTATAATATTATTATTATTAGTTTAGAGGTATAGGTAACAGGGAGTCCTATTATCTACAGTTCTATACTAATATTATAAAGAGTTATGGAGTCATAACCCACACTAAGCTTCCCATTCGGTGATATTAGCTAGCCATGCTCCACCCAAAAACTTCCAGGAGGCATCACAGACTCCATTTATCTCACTTTCATTAAGCTCAATGCATATGTCGGTGAGTCTTTACAGAATACACCGGAAACCGAAGGGAGTTTATATCAAAATCAAAATAATTTTATTTCAACGAAACCAATAAGGTAGTTTTGAACTACATACATACAGTTACGCCTTTTTCCCATGGGGTTATGTACAAAAAAAGGAAGCTAGATGCACATTCGCATGTCTCATCGTAGTGACAAATGGGAAAAAGTACATAGGCGCGATAAAAAAAACCCATGAAAATCTGTACAGCAAAACGAGAGAGATCATAAATTAATTATTTGTCGGCAAATATAAACAGCAAACATTTTTTTGTTGCAGCAAAAAAACGTTTGATTCTGGAATTAACCTAAATACAAAAAATGTGCCAGCCTTTTCCAACTTACATATTTACAGTCGGCTTCGAACCAACCTGAATGTCAGTAGTATTCGGATTTTTGGGAATAAATTATCTATGTATTGAGATGCTGTTCAGGGTCAAGCGGCATCTGGAATTTACTGAATTAACTGAGAAAAGGTCACATATGACCCTTAAACGAGAATAATCAAGAAATCGGCTATAGTTGGGCGGGCGGGCGAGCGCATCTAAAACGTGTTTTGGCAATCTACCAGCCACCACAGTAAATAAATATTTAATATTTCTCACATGTGCTTTGTGGCTTGGCTGCATAATGGTTTCATAATAGAGCGGTTAATGTGAAATCGATTCTTTGAAATATGGAAACATAAATTGGATTGATGAAGCATTTTAAGACTGTTCAGATTTAGAAAATGTTACGTTGGCAACAAAACTTGGTGAGCAGGAGAGCAGTGGTGGCCTAGTGGTAACAGCCGTGACTTACAAGTTGTAGGTCATAGGTTTGTACCCAGGCAGGCGCTTCACTTTGTGTAAATTATTTCATCACCACTGCTTTCAAAACTGTGAAGGATAATATCGTGAGGAAACCGGCGTGTCCTAGAATCCAAAAATTCGAAGACATGTGACATCCACCAACCCACACTGGGCCCGCGTGGTTTATTACGGCCCTTTCCCTCACACAGAGAGTAAGCTAATGTCCTAGCAGAGGGCAAATTAAAGAAAAGGCTAAGGTAAGCTAAGGCAAAGATGATGGAACGAGATTGTATCCTATGAACTGGACTGGCCCGTGTACTAGCAAAAATCAGAATTATACAGAAAAAAGAGTGGGAGCCCTTCGCTCTGCAGTGTGACAATACAGACTAGTTAAAGTATTCAATATTAGAATATTGAAAAGCCTCAAAACCCAAGTATATAGCAAGGAATGACTCCAACCTTGAAAAGTGGGGCTTCCTCGATGATAGTACAGCTGAAGTATGGTTGATGTGGAGCCGAGTCGCAAACCATAAAATACAAATACAAACCTGAATTACTGTCGTGCCAACAACAAGAAGAAGTTAGATTTAGACAACGTACCTACGCAATATTACCTTGATTTAACATCTAGTGTGACACTAGACGTTAAATACCGTACTTGGGTAAATACTTCCTACGTTCCAGTACCTAATACGTCATAGTTATACAACAATAGTCTTAATCAGACACTACACGTTACCATAATGTATCTTGCTTCCTACATTCCAGTATTATACTCGTTGTCAAGAATAGTCTTAAGTAGCTTCTAATCTGAAGCCATCAATCTCAAGTGGGATATTTATAGCCTTGAATTTGAACTACATTCTGCCGACTGGCCTAGATAACGTAATGTGGATCATAGTTGATAAAATTAGAAGAAAACACGTGTTACAGTAGTACTTATAATATTCCATATAATGCATAAAGTTTACGGCAGTATAACATGGGATTGATTTTGCGAGGATGTGCGTGAATTATCAGATTTTCATCATAAAATAGGTATAGAGGTTCATATACCTACCTGCTAACCTGAAGTATCTTATTAATTCACAGTAAGTAGGTAGGTAGGTAGGTTTGTGAGACAATAAATTCTGCCGACATTTCAATTCGTAGATTTTTATTTTCCCTTTGCTTTTTTTTTTTAATAATAATGAAAAGATAATAATTTTAATAATTTGTATAGTTATCATTAATGTAGTTTTGACGCCTTGTTTGTAAGATATATAAGATAATTGATTCTGCTGACACTTTAATCGGTTTTTTTTCCGAATGTTTTTTTTTTTGTTTTGTAATAATTTAATTATTTTTTTTTTTTATTTATTCTATAAAGATAATTTGGTTCATTTTTATTATTTCTTGCATGCCAGTTTGGTTCTATCTTTGTTACTTGATTTTATTTATTTCTAAAATCAAATCAAATCAAATTGTTTATTTGTGATACATGGGTTACATGCAGGTGTTCATTACATAATTACATACTAATAATGTTTATGCCATGATCAGCCACTTAGGCATACAAATTATTTAAAAAAACATAGTGAAAATATGATTGTAAAATTCTAATTCCATGTCAGATTAAATACAAATTACATTATTATGATTAAACATGACAGACACAAAACAATCAACAAAAACAAATTATCGTCAAGCGGAATTAAAAAAAGGAGAAAAAAAAAATTGTAAGCGCACGTCGCATTCATTTTGTAAAATGTTTTAATATTATGTGGAAAATGTCGCTGATTGCACATTTGTTTTTCTTTGTGCCCAATTTTTTTTTATATCGGTGTATTGTGCAGTCGTTTGTTTTACCAAATAAATAAAATAATAACACAGGTTCATTAAGTATGGCATATTTTAATTTAGTGGCATAAGTATGCCGAATTTTTTCAATTGAATTATTTTATATAGTTACAATAGTATTCTATTTATTATCTGTGATGTAATGACAGGTAGTCTTAATTTTTAATAGTTTGTTAGGGCAGTTTCCAATGTAGGCCCAATTAAATTTTCATTGCTCTGTTTTCAAAGCTTTTCAAATTACCTGAGGAAATCAATGGCTCTAACTCAAGCTTAGAACATTGTGGTGTAATTAATTTGTGGAAACCATCTGTTTACCTAAACTGACTGTGAGTTAACGCTTTTGCTCTTAAAAGATAATCAAATCAATATGATAAAACTTATTCCTACTAAACATATAACCGACCTATTTACCGTCTACATACCAACGGATTATGTAGATGAGCTAAAAAAAGTAACCCGGATGAAGAAAAAACGATCGAATAAACATCCATTCCTGATTGATAATTCCTTTATCGTGCCGCTACAAAAAGTTAAACAAAAAATCTTTGAAAGACTTTGTAATAAATCACTCCACTTTAATTCTATTGGAGTTGTTCGTTCATAAGCTTTCTTTCATTACTTAATCCGGGTTCCGATTCTAAACGGCCTATAAATATAATTCAATGTTTTAGGTATGTGCCATTAGGTAGGAATCTAAAGAAGTTCTGTAAAAATCTTCTGATACCTTCTGATATTCTTGATATCGATAGTTTTATCATCGATAGTTTCTACTTTCATGACTAACCTTACTTTAATTAAAATATAAATTACAAAATACTATCCCGCATGTATTTAAAACATGGAATACGGTATTTTAACTATTTTTATTCGAAATACATAATTATATTATAAAATACAGTCGCTCATCCATCGTGACATTCGTACTAATAAACATAATTAATACACAAAACGGTCGTGAAAATAACAGTTTGCAATGAAAATGACAATTGACAAGCTACTTGACAATTTGACGTACGCGTTCGCCATTTTGGTTACGAAAGCTATCGAGCGCTATTTTCTGCAGAACACACCTATTAATAAGATCGCTAAATGTTTTCTGAATCGCTAATCATCTAATGTATTTTGAAAGTATTTGAAATACTAACTACAAATTACCTTAGCGTCAGGTATTTGAAATACCAATCCAAAACTAAGTTTTTAAGAAGTAATTGAAATACAAATACCAAATACATATTTGTATATCAATTACATATTTTGATTACAAGTAATTTAAATACCACCCAACCCTGACTTCACTAACACTTATTTACCTATTACCGAGAAATTTAAGTAGATAGATATTTTTTCTTAGTAGAACCAATTTGCAGTACCTTTACCACAGTCAGTCTGCCAAGCCTTTTCTCGAATGTGTTCGAGTTGACTTCCAGTCTAATCGAATGCAGCTTTATAATGTCTTTTACATGGAGCGACTCTAGAATATTTACCATACAGCATCAATTTATTAATACTGAGCTAGATAATTGTGCGTCGTAGGTTCGACCCCAGGCAGGCGCTTTACCTTGTGTAAATTGTTTAATCACCACTGCTCTCAAAACGGTGAAGGAAAACATCGTGAGGACACCGGCATGTCCTAGAACCAAAAATTCGAAGACATGTCACAATCTAAAACCCGCACTGGGCCCACGTGGTGGATTACGGGTTATTTCCTTTCACAGAGAGGATGCCTGTGTCCCAGCAGTGGGCAAATTAAAAGGCTGATGATGAGCTATATAAATATTACCTACACAAAAGATTATTTTCGGAGTAGAACAAGTATAAGCTGAAGATACACCCTACCAATTACTTTGATTTTCTTCTTATAAACCGCTATCGTGAAGAATTATTTTATCAGTAGGTTACAGTAAAATCGAATTATTGAACCTTTCAAATTTTCTGTGTAGTGATAGAACGGTGCGTGTGCGTGAGCATCTGGTCGTGATGACGTCATCGTAGCAGTTTACTTTTCTTTGTTTGCGCGAGATTACAATAACGATGGAAACGTAGCCAATTATGTCATCTGTCATAACATTTCATTAGAATAATAATTAGTGGGTGAATTATATTGACGTGGAAGGTCACAAAGGACATCTTACGCCAAATACAAGTCTTCGTCAAGCACTGTCTCCGTCGCATTCTCGGCATTTACTGGCCCGAGACCATTTCCAACGAAGAGCTGTTGGAGAAATACCACGAGAGCCCGATCGACCGCCAGATCAAGCGACGCAAGTGGAGATGGATTGGCCACACGCTCCGAAGGGGTCCCGATCACATACCCAAGCATGTTTTGGAATCCCCAAGGGAAAAGAAAGCGTGGCCGTCCCCGTCAAACCTAGCGTCGCACCGTGTTGGCAGAAGCGACGAGCATCGGAATGACATAGAGCGAGGTGAAGCGTGAAGCTCAAGACCGATCGCGATGGAGGACATCTGTGGACGCCCTCTGCCCCATCTAGGGATTAAGTCAAGAATTATATTGATTTCTAATAAATATAACTAAGCACCAATATTTCATAATTCTATGAAATATTGGTGCTTAGTTTTTAACCGAGTTTAAAAAGGAACATCAAAAATACAAAAGCTGTTTTAGCAAATAAACCTCAACCTTAATTAACTATTTTGTTTTGATAAATTTAGAAAAAAATAAAACTGAATTGTAGCTTGAGAACATTTTATGTAGTTAAAGGTAACTAACTCTACCAACCAGAAGAGTACTTACCCAACCAAGCATTTTTTTCAAACATAAACCTGGATTAGAAAAGGTCACAGTTCTATTTCTGGCATTATAATTATTTTGCAGTTTAAATAGGTCTAATTCGTGGAAAGAAATAGCTCAATGCAGTTGTTTGGTTGTTTGCTCGGAGTAATCTTTTTTTGTAATAAAAACTATTTTTACAAAATATCTTAAAGGGTTGAAGGAAAACATCGTAAGGAAACTGATTGTAGGACAAAAAAGTCAAAGATATTGTGGTCCTCACTGGGCCCATATGGTGAAAGACGCTGCACTCTTTCAACCAGAGAAGAGGCATGGCCGGTTTTACTGCACTTTTCTGCAGTGAAAATATAATAAGCTCGATATACTAATCTATGCTATATCAAATAGTCACCCGGCACAGAGACAAAGAAAGTAGTAAAACCTGTATTATTAACCCAAGACTTGGACACCCAAAAACATATTCAACACACTTAACTATCCAATTCGTACATTACACAATGTCGAATAGTGTCTTTGTATGCATAAGTACTTAATCCTTTCCAAACTTTCACGCCAATGATCAATATTATCAGTCAAAGTGTATTAGGAAAGTGTGGGTATTTTGCAATACCTGCCAACAAAATACCCGCGTTTTCCTAATAAAATTTATCTATTCCAATAGTCACGGCTGAATATTGTACGTAGTTGCCAAAACCATAATAATATAACTCATTTACATGTACCACTTATCATAAAGGTCATTAACCTATTTGTGTTACAATGCCGACTATATTTAACATAATAGTTTCACGCCATTCGTGTAAGTAAAGAGAATAAATTATTGGTAGGTATAGAGGCAATCCCTTTCAAAACCCACTATCTATACATAAATACTAATAGGTATTATATATGTGAAGCGAAAGTATGTAACTCTGTCTGCCTAGTTGTTACGGTTCCACGCCTAAACCGCTGAACCAATTTTAACCCCCGACGGCATAAGAGGTACCTGTGTGTTTGTGTATCTCTCTGTGGCATCGTGGCTCCTAAACGGATGAATCAATTTTGATTTCGTTTCTTTTTGTTTGAAAACTGACTTTATCGAAAATGTGCTTAGCTATGTTTGATGTAAATTGGTTCAGCAGTTCAAAAGTTATGGGCGTCTTACTGTTTGAATCGGGGTGTTTTCGCAAGATATCGTGTCATAATTACGTGTTCAATAGATTGTCGATCTAAGCGCGGCTATTACTAGATAAATTGTGTTGCATGAAATAAAAATGTGTCGGGGCTTTCCTTCTCCAAAGTCTATCGTGACTTTGAAGAAAGACATGGAATACCTTATTTTTACGATCTAATGATGCCGACATGGTATTCAGATTTACTTAAAACATATTTCTTGCTCACTTTATTAATTGCAAGTAAAATAAAATTGAAAAATAAGAATTAAAAAAGTTTTATGTTGGCAGACAGTTTTGCGATAATTTTATAAACATTATACCTTATATACACATAACCTACAGTTAAGTAAACTTGGATGTTTTTTATACAAAATTAAAAAAGTGATTTAGTAGCAAGTTACTACAAAGTACAAAATAACTTTAGTTTCGAAAGTGAAAAGTGTCGAATTAATAACCTCCTTTTTTGAATTCTGAAAAATAAAAAAGATATGATATTAGAAAATGTATTTCACACTAAATTCGAAATTCAAAAAATCGAATCCCTTTTATAAATGACGATATTAGTTCATAATGTTATATGGGCGAGAGCGCGATCCTATCTCCGTTATTGCGAGCAATACCAATCCCGGGCTATGATTGATTTTTTTTCTGTGAGTAGAACCCAATTACCCTTTTTATCCGGGATTGAAACCCAGGACCGCGTATGTGCGAAACTTAAGATTTTCATATTTTATGCCGATGTCAATTTCATAAAAGAAATGCATCTATACATCGGAGCAAAGACGATATACGGCGATATTTCAGTAAAGTCAAAGCGGGATAAATCATTTGCAATTTAGCCGGCTAACATTGAATACATGCGACTACTATGAAATATCTGGGCAATATCGGCGGGCTACACTGCAAGGTTACAACAATTGTTGCACTGTGTTGAGCGATATAATTGGCAACTTGACGGCTATACAATTGCAGCAAGAAATTGTTAAAAAACTAGCCTGTTAACAGGCACCTTTAGGGTTATTGTGTTTCCCAGTTACTGGGTTGTGGTTAGGTACACCGTCGCTTCATGTAAAATGGTCATCATCTGCATCTGACCAAAAAATATTTGGAAAAATGCAATGCAAGGCTGAAAACCAAAAAAATATGTGTTTCATATTACTAGACGAATTAAAGCAAGCAGTGTAGTTGAGGCGTTTCTTTCGTGGCTTCCAATGTAGGACCCATCAGAAGGCTTTTCAGCTTGAGAAAAATATGTTATATAACTCTTTATCAATTTAATAAACTAGTTCTAAGTACCAATATTTGTTTTTATTATGACGTAAGCAATCTGAAGCATTGAATACTAAGTACTTGATTGCAAGTGCGTTGTTGAACATACCTACAAACAGTCTGAAACAAATCCTATCCCTGTAATTTCACCAAAACCCTTCAAACTAGAACTTACGAATCCTGTTCAGTGTCACATGGAAACTGGACTGAAGTGGGATTTTTTCGAACAAACTCTTTGACGAATAGGCGTACTACTTCTTTTTTTGCGAGTTGTTGGTCGAATAAGGCTTAGTTGGAATCCCATCTCGAAATACTCTATGGAACTAGTATTTTGAAGTTCGATGTTACGAAAAACAGGATGATACAAACCTCATTTAGTTAATTAGAAAGATATATGATCAATATAAAAAAATAAATAGAGGCTGCTGGAGTTAGTTCTTCTCCATAGAGATACGCTACACTTTGAAACGTGCAACTAACACATCCAGACCGATCGACTCCTTGACAATTGGAAAGTGTCTGTAAACAGTTTAACTGAAATAATTCCTTTGCGTTTGAGAGTCATGCTACGGATTCGTAGCACGCGTAGCGCTCGTAGAGGCCATCTGTAGCAAGGATCTGCTCCAAAACAGCTATCGACTTAATTTTTTATTTATTATCGGTGATAATGTATGTTTAAAGTAATCTCTAGAGATTTTTAAGGGTCATCGGGTCTTATTGCGATAATAACCTAAAAATAGGTAAAAATATTGGGCATGTATTTTTCTTTTGCCAGGTAAACAATAAATAACGACAATATAGTGCGTTGAAATATCGAGTGACGTCACGCCGTTAGTACACTCTAAGCTGACATAGTGACGTAACAAGCGCCCACTCCTGAACTTTGATGCGCTTTAACTTTGTATTTTTTATTGATTTGGTAAAGCAAAAAATAAGTATCAAATATTATTTGATAATCTTACTGACGGACTAAATAGAATTATCATTTTTAGGGACCCTATTACTGAGACTCCACGGTCCGTCTGTCTGTCTGTCCGTCTGTCTGTCTGTCTGTCTGTCTGTCACCAGGCTGTATCTCATGAACCGTGATAGCTAGACAGTTGAAATTTTCACAGGAGATGTATATCTGTTGCCGCTACAACAACAAATACTAAAAACAGAATAAAATAAATATTTAAGTGGGGCTCCCATACAACAAACGTGATTTTTGTGCCGTTTTTTTTGTGAAAATGGTACGGAACCCTTCGTGCGCGAGTCCAACTCGCACTTGGCCGATTTTTCTACTTAGAAAACATCCTCATTCTTTGAATGATAGAAAGCCACAATATTGCTGAATGTCATTAACTCCTTTTTAAAACCTTTATATTACCTTGCTTTTGTATGTGTGTCCAGCAACTGTAGTAATCCGTTTTTCAAGAACTTCCTGACTTCTTAAACTGAAACTTGGCGTATTATGAGACTTTGGAAACATAGAAATAATATGGTACTATGGAGTTGGTCTTATGATTGAGTCGGCAGGTGGCCATTGCAACTCCTCGACCAGACTAAATAGCACCATGGTGTTTGGGCTCATTGGATGTGTTTTGACTAGTGATATTATGTTTCGTACTTTTTAGGGTTCCGTAACCAAAGGGTAAAAACAGGACCCTATTACTAAGACTCCACTGTCCGTCTGTCTGTCTGTCCGTCATCAGGCTGTATCTCATGAACCGTGATAGCTAGACAGTTGAAATTTGCACAGATGTTGAATTTCTGTTGCCGCTATAACAACAAATACTAAAAACCGAATAAAATATATATTTGAGTGGGGCTGCCATAAAACCAACGTGTTTTTTTTTTTGCCGTTTTTTGCGATAATGGTACGGAACCCTTCGTGCGAGAGTCCGATTCGCACGTGGCCGGTTTTTTAGTTTCTTAAAAGTTAAAAAAAAAAAGTTTTGATTATTATTCCGGGAAATGCACGGCTCTTGTAGGATAAGTAACCTAAGCCGCGTTACAAAGAAGCCGATAAAATAATTCAAGGCATAGTGCTTAGTACCTCTGCTCGGGTAAAAATAGAGAAAACGACGTTTTCTAAAAATTAAACCTGGCTAGATCGATTTATCACCCCCGAAACCCCCTGCATACTAAATTTCATGTAAATCGTTGGAGCCGTTGCCGAGATTCAGATTATGTATATACATATATACAAGAATTGCGCGATTAAAGGTATTAGATAGATTCTTTTGCAGCTTACTCAATAGTTACGATATGTATTCGATTGAAATATAATACACTAGCTTCCGCCCACGGCTTCGCCCAGGTAAAAGGTTTTTTTATCATCCTAAGGGAATACAAATTATACTATGTCTTTCTCAGGGTCCCAAATTATCTCTATGCCAAATTTTATAAAAATCGGTTTAGTAGATCCAGAGATTACACCCTACAACCTCACAAACTCACGAACTTTACCTCTTTATAATATTATTAGTATAGATTAGTAGATGAACACGATACTCTCAGTCGTAATGACGTTAGTGCCAATATTGGCGCTGATACATAATCTGCATATACCGATGTATATTGTGTTCCATTTGTTGCATATTACATAATGTACACATATGTACCTACATAGGTATAGTAATCTATGTATCAAGTTAGCACAACGACGTCAATTGTTGAATAGGATAGTATAGAATGTAATGTACTATGATCTGGGGGGTAACCACAATCTCTTAGAGTAAGGTTATTTTGAGATCGAGTAAGTGAAAGATGTATACAAGTCAGATACATCTGTCCCTTACTCGATCTCAAAATAACCTTACTCTAAGAGCTTGTGGTCACCCCCCTGATGATTACAATCGTACTCAACTGTGAAAGTTTTCCCAATGTTCGTAGAAATAATACTACCTTAATCAATGATATTCAAATAAATAAAAGTATTTTCATATGGCACCAGTCCTTTATAATAAGTTGCCGAAGGAGCTAAAAAAAATCCTCTTGATTTGTTTAACCAAAAATTAAAAATTATGCTATGTCAAAAATGACACATTTTACAGATAAATTCTGACACATTCTAATTTTATCTAAATAAATTTTTATATAATGTTCTAATAATGACTTCTTGACATAATTCTAGACTAAAATTTTTGCTTTTCTGACTGTGGAATTTATTTTGAAATGGAGTTTTATTTATTTATTAGCCTTTTTTTTTGCTTTTGGCATTTTTAATTTGATGATATTGGCTGAAATGAACTGTTGACAATCATAATAATCATCATATTGGCACGTCGTATGTGGTAAACATGTCTAAACCTGTATTTTTAGGGTTCCGTACTCAAAGGGTAAAAACGGGACCCTATTACTAAGACTCCACTGTCCGTCTGTCTGTCTGTCCGTCATCAGGCTGTATCTCATGAACCGTGATAGCTAGACAGTTGAAATTTGCACAGATGGTGTATTTCTATTGCCGCTATAACAACAAATACTAAAAACAGAATAAAATAAATATTTACGTGGGGCTCCCATACAACGAACATGATAATAGTACGGTCCTTCGTGCGCGAGTCTGATTTGCACTTGGCCGGTTTTTTTTCTTTATGTTACCCTGCATGCACGTTTTTGTATTCACACAAGTTTGAGCAAATAAATAAATATGATACGAATATTATGATGATTTAGACCAAAATTGGCAAACGAATTAATGACAATACATAAACCCAGAAGTGCCTAGAACTATGCTTGATCGCCAAAGTACAACCCACATTGGCTGGTTACGAGTATGTTAAAGTCCGATTTAATATAGGGCTAACAAATTGCCATAAGAGCTCAAACCCAGACTCCGGCTTCTGCTAAAAAACTCCAAATACAGCCCATGACACTGCCCGACTCAGGCACCGAAACCAACACATCAAGTTCAGCAGTAGCGTTAACAACTACTAATCGTACGAGGCAGTTGAGGATAACATTTTGTTAAAAATCACAAAAAATTTCCACTTCTGATCTGTATGTATACATAATAACTATTATATTAGGTATCCTAAATTACAGATTACCTATTTTATGACTGTGCACGTACAATACAAAATCCTGTGTTATAAAATAAATAATTATACCACTAGAAATGTAGTGTGTTATCTTATCTCGGTTTATCTACTAAACACAATAACTGATTAAAGTTTTACTATGAGCACTGTACGCAGTCATATTTGCCTACTCATAGAATTATATAAATGCATATTTTACTATGACATCTGATGAATTATTAAGATAAATTTGTTGGAAATATAAGTAACCCCCTTATTTATAAAAATTACGACACTATTTAGAAACCGATTAACAGCTTCTAAATTCCAATTTTTGGTAAAGAATTTGAATAAGGAATCTGCTAAACAGGTCCTAGCCACAATGACATAAATAAAAAAAATAAACTAGCTCTAAAAATGTCATCAAACATAAATAAATTCCTAGTATAAATGACATCATAACTCATAAGAAACCACAGAAATAATTATTACTATCGTTCCATCACTATGCTAATTTAAATAGCAGTATAAAAACGTATTATCATACCCTTCGCGAACAAAACGCTCTTTTAAATTAAACCTGTAAAAAAAGGAACGAAGCAAAAAATATCTTCCATAATTCCGTAAAAACCGCTTACCTTAATTCAACAAAGCTCAATTATAAAACCGCCGCTTAGTCCTACAGCAATCACAGAAAAATAAAGAATTCACAGAGAGATGAAACTGATAAACTGAAACACAGCCACTTCAAACACACGTAGGGGGGAGTAAAGAGTTTTAATTCATGCACTGATTTTTAAATTTTAATTCACGAATTGCGGATTCTAGGTTCCGCGGTAGTGCGGGAAATTGCGACAGCAATCGACGAGCGTCACACGCGGCAGTTGGTGAGAGACTGCGGCGCGGGTGGAAGGTGCGGCTCCGCTAGACTCCCGGCTCCCAAGTCCCAGAGTCCCCGATTCACCGAGTCCTCAACTCCCCATTTCCCCGGAGTCTGCCCGCCCTCCGGACTCGGCACGGATACTATACCTCTTACTCCACTAATTTCCTGCTGCCTACTCGTACATTCAGATTTTATGACGACTTGTAAAATTTAAATATGAATTGGAATAGATTGCGCCGATTGTTCTCGGGATTGTATTGTTGATTGAGATACTACATTAAGATTTTGTGTTGCTCGTTGTTTTGAAATAATCTTTATTAGAATTCGCCGAATCTCTCGGGGCTGATAATGACGGCAGAGAAAAGGAAAATTAGGGGAAGTTGTGTTTTAGCATGGTAGATAATACAGCAGTCATTGACGCATCTATTTTGAGAGACATTCCTCAGATCTTACTTCCAAATGGGAATTAAAATCATGAAACTTTCCTCTATCAAAATATATCATTATCCTAAACATTTACAGAAACGAAAAAGGATACATAAGTTTATTGTTAGGGTTATTATGAATCAACTAAATATAGATATTTTCGATTTCGTAACCAAAGTGAATTGTCCAATATTTCAGATTTCGAATCACGTGTATTCATTCTACTGTATCGTAGCAATACAATATTACAAGCTCCTGAAAAAGGCGACTAGGAACGCCCAGTGCGAGGGTAAAAAGCAATAGCTCGGAATATATAGCGCAACTAAAGTTAGGCCTAGTTTCAGTAATGGACTGTGGTGAGCTCAGTTCGTGTTGCTGAATAAAATATTTCATCGTAAGCTCGTAAGTTACGACAGTGACAGCGGGGTAGAAAGGACTTGTAGGTAAATAAAATGCGCTTAAGGTCGGATTAGGATAAGCAGAAGGTGTTGTAGTCAGGGTGTATTTATGCTATGAAGCAACCAATTTAAAATAGTACTAAATCAGCCTATAATGTTTCTACTAATAGGACATAGGACTTTTCTCGGTGAGAGGTGTGTCGTGACCATTCTCATCACATGTAACTATAAATACCCTACATCTGCCATATTAATTGTTTAGGCTTCGTTTCCGTTTGTTATTCGCGTCTATATAACCCTATGACATTACAGAGTAGGCAGAACACTAAAAACCAGTGTAATATCGTTGTTGTGGGGTGTTTTTAACCGACTAATAAAAAAGGAGGGGTTTCTAAATTCGACATGTATATTTTTATGTGTGACCACGCATAACTTTTTAAAGAGTGGTTCGATATCATAAAATCGTTTGTATTGGATTAATTATAGGGTAACGACCTCAAATTTGGACCCATTTAAATCCTAAAAATAAAATCCACTTCGTAAAGGATTTATTGAAAATTTTCCCACTCAATTTTCAATTGCGAACTGATCATGTTGAAATTAAGTGAACTGAAAAGCACAAAAAATCTAAAAATCTTTTAGTCTAGCATTTTAAGTTCGCGCCAAACAAACAATCATGCACATTAATTACCTAAACTGTAGAATTATTTTAGCATCGTTGATGGTTTTTTTGGCACCACCTCAAAATGCTAGACTATAAGTTTTTTTTTTTGCCTTCCTTATTTTGTAAGTAAAACTTTTTGATAAAAAGGTTTTTGTGAAAATGAGCTGGCAATCAATAGGTAAAATAATGTCATTTTCCTGAAAGGGAAGCTGACCGATGATGACACACCTTCACTACCTGTTACTCTGTAAACCTCTCATAATTACATCAGCGAACATTTAAAAAAACAACGTGGGAACATTAGCGACCTCCATCCATCTTAACTTATTACACCTTAAAACGCTTTAGGTACATTTCCTTAATTATTTCTAAGAAAACTTTTTCTATTATAAAACTCATTTGTGAGTCGCCTCATCTTTTATGTAGAGTTTAACTTTTTTGTTCTAAAGTATACGAAGACTTGACAATTTTCCGCGGGAAGGCTTAGAAAGTCGTGATTGATTGAACATTACTGAATTATTTTGGTGGAAAATCTGTATCGCGGTGTTGAAAATGCGCAGTTGACTGGTTCAAGTTAAGATGTGTGTGATTGAGTGGAAGATTAAAGTACGGTACAATGTGTTAGAGATTTATAAAATTATCTTAATGGGTACGATATTACGGCTTAACATGATTGCTTCTTTGGTTACTTTTTTTAATTTATTGATCACTATCTCACCTGATGGTAAGCGACGATGTGGTCGACGATGTAGCACGCTTACCTAGAAGAAACCTAATCACTGTTGGCTTAAAGACTCCAAGGTTGTAGCTTTTAGGAAATACAGACTCTGGCAGGGAGTTCTACTCCTACGCATAATAAAAGAATTCCCAAAGTGTTTGGTGCGTATGGGTAAGATGTCCACCATGTACCGATGACGCTTTGCCGTAAGTCTTGTAGTCCGATAATGGAACGGGCAAGGAGGAATTACTCGTAGTTCATGCAATTCCATCACACACTCCCCGAAATATCACCGATAAAAAAACGAAATCTCTCAGCAACAGTGCTGTCGTCTGCAAAACCAAAGGTGCCGGGTTTTTAGCAGATCATTTATGTGCAGCAAGAACAATGTTCTTATCTTATGGAGGGGCCGAGAAGCAACTCGGACACTTCGACCCAATGGGATCTATTGTGGTCCCCTAGATAACTTACTCCTCCCCAATCTCGTTGAAAACTCTTTTCAACGAGACTGGGAGATATGAGCCTATAGTCTTCTGGTTTAGGATATCCAAGCCCTAGGAGACTCATTCGCTTACCAGCCAGTGCATCGCATGTGCACAGAAGATGCTCCATGCGTTCCGTATGTTCCCCACACAACCTGCACATGGGTGTCGCGGTTAGACCCATCTTCATGAGCATGTCGTTGGTTTCAAAGTGCCCAGTAAAGGCCCAAGCAGGTAGATTCCCAAGCCTGTTTAGGGCTTGGATAGCATACAGAATAAGTTTGGAGTCCACATTGTAGGATGCCATGGCTTTGATTGCAGCCTGACTGTCATTAAGAATATATATGGATTTACCTCTGGTTCCTCTATCTATATTCTCTTTACTACTACAACATAGTTCAATGCCGTTTCCGTAGATTTGCCAGGGCTGTAGGCGCACTGTAGTTTATGTAGAGGGAATACTTTAAGTGGTCCCTCTCTTAGTTACCTATCTACCAAGCTTATTATTCTCCAGAGCTTTTAAGAGAAAGGATGATAGACTGATGGGCCTATAAGCTTTAGTTTCTTCGTAAGTTGGTCTGTCTACCTTCGGTATAAAGGTGACTTTGACCTCCCTCCATGCCTTGGGTACGTACCCAAAGGCTATGCAGGCTCTGTAGAGCTTACTCAAATGTGGTATCAAAACAGATGCCCCTTCTTGCAATAGTATTGGATAGATGCCATCCGGACCAGGGGATTTGAGAGGCTGGAAGCCCGCTATGGCAAGTTTCAGTTTATTTTCATCTATCACTTTCTTTGCCGTGAGCCAGTTATTTTTGGACGAGTGCCTCGCGAGCTCGTCCCTTGTGACTGGTTCCCCTTCATCGCTGTCACGCAGTATAAATTACGGGAAGTGAGTTCTAAACATCACGCCCAAAGTGTCTCGTCCAGTTTCCGTGAGATACTCATTCTCATCCTTTACAGATGATAGTGGGTTTGTCTTAGTCATGGAGATTGCTTTGCACAACCTCATTCCATTTGGCAGAGCTTCGATGGAGGTGCAACGCTGTCACCAATTAGTTCTTTTGGCATTGCGAACCGCCGTGCTATACCTCGTCAGCATGCTGTGATCGCCAGAAAAGTATTTCCTGGCTTTAGCATCATTAAAGGCCTGTCATTTTTCCTGACGTATTTTAGCTAGTTCAGGAGGCCAGCATGGTACCTTTTTGCAAAAAGCCTTTTTCTCTGGGCAATTATCTTCCCATGCGCCGATGGTGCCCACCTTGATTCTGTCCGCTTCAAATTCTATGTCTAGTAAAGAATTAAGCTTACGTTTAGGGCTCCCTAGATTTATTTTTAGGTCCCTCCTGTACGAGTCCCAATTTGTATGCCTTGGGTTTCTCCTTCGTCTAGTTTCGGCCTCTCCCGCCGTCCTAAACCTAAAGCATATATAATTATGGTCAGACAGAGAGATTTCGTCCGATACATGCCAATTTTCAATGTTAGTGCTGGCCCTGTTTGAAGCCAGTGTCAGGTCAATAACTTCAGCTCTTGCAGAGGTCCTGAAAGTAGGTTTGTTGCCTGGATTTAGGATTTGTAAAGAATAGCTTACCACAAAGTCCAACAAATCCTCCCCTCGTTTGTTGACATCCGAGATGCCCCAAAGGACATGGTGTGCATTCGCATCGCAGCCAAGTATCAGGTCAAGGTTTTCTTGGTTGCCGTAGTCCATCAGTCTTCTGATTATTGACTTACTTCTGTTCTCTCTCTTCTGTTCTCGTCTCTTACTTTTTCTGATTAGTGAGTTACTAGTTCTTTTTGTTCATATGGGAGATAGGCAGAGGCAAGGATAATTCTCCTTTTCTCTGTTCCCGTCCCCACTTGGATCAAAGTTGTTGTGAGATCCCTGAAACAGAACCGAAAAGAACAATGTTGCTGAGAGTACCAACCCCTAACCTACCTACTATATTTAAAATGGAGTTACGAGTCAGTCCTTTCAATTTGTCGACTTATCAGAGTTATCTCTTTATTCGTAAATTAAATAGGTTAACGACGTAATAGATAACATCAAAGACATTGCAGCTTTTTAAAATTGACCCCAAATTATCCCCTCGGTATTCGAATTTCTTAGGCGCAATTCATAATCTCAAAACGAAATTCAAAACAGGCCACCAATGGAATAAAGACCGTAAAAAATGTCAAGGGTTGAGCCCCAATCGGAAGTCCTTTGATTTCAAAAGCAATCATTTTGTCACGAATCTTTAAAAAGCATTTTTACCCACAAACTGTCGTCGATTTTTAAAATACAATGTCACAAGAGTTTTCACGATGACAACGGTTCTTCAACCACTGTAATTTGACACATTTGAAATATAAATTTTGTCTATAATCACTGTGATATTTAAATGGATAGGGTTCAGCATGTGCTGGCTGCTAATCCATATTCCCTTAAGCATAATAAAAGTACCTACCTTTGATGATAAAAGTTTGACTTTCTCCTCGGTGCCTCCTGAATTATTTATTCAGTAAAACTCTTAAGTTTATTGGTTGAGAGAAGAATATAAATACTTGAATATTGAAATTGCCTGAATTTGGGATATTTTATTTTTATTTACTTAGAAAAATATAGCAAACCTCGCGCATATGACAATTTTAGTAACAGGAGTCCTTAACATTAATTCAAGACTGTCCAAAGTTTGCCTGTTACCATAACTCGGTAAAAAAGTAATTGATCTTGCCCTTCGCACTTATTCTGATGAATTTTGGGGCAATTCCAACTTGTTATTCGACGTCATTGATATATAAAAAACCCAAGATACACACTCAGCGTCTCAAAATCGTCCGCACAAAATAGGCGCACAATAACAAATTATGCGCTCATTTCAAATAGTCTCTTTATATGTGATTTTGATTTAATTTGTCTCAAAACTGCGCTCAACGGTTCAAATATAATACGGCAGATTCCAATCGCCGCTTTGTCAGTATAAGAACGATGAATTACAGCCTTCTTTTATTTTAGTCGCATAATACAAATGACCCTGTTCTTATTTAGTGGAGTCGTTTTTAGGGTTCCGTACCCAAAGGGTAAAAACGGGACCCTATTACTGAGACTCCGCGGTCCGTCTTTCTGTCTGTCTGTCTGTGTCTGTCTGTCTGTCACCAGGCTGTAACTCATGAACCGTGATAGCTAGACAGTTGAAATTTTCACAGATGATGTATTTCTGTTGCCGCTATAACAACAAATACTAAAAACAGATTAAAATTAATATTTAAGTGGGGCTCCCATACAACAAACGTGATTTTTTTGCCGTTTTTTGCGATAACGGTACAGAACCCTTCGTGCGCGAGTCCGACTCGCACTTGGCCGGTTTTTTTTTATTGTTTTTACTTATTTTAATTAATAAGTTTATTCACTTTTGAAATTTTTTGTTTTAAGTTTTTAACAAATGTTTATACGTTTTATATTAATTAACTTATCTTGTATAAATTTAATTGGTAATGATTTGAATAAATTTAACTTGGTTGAACAAGAAAATTTGTTTTATTTGCATATTTTATTTCTATTTTTTATATTTTAGTTTTTCTCGTGGTTCGGGTTACGGGTTAGTGGACAATAATACACCCGGTGCGGGTAGCACCCCGCTACGCAATCACCTTAAACAAAATAACTACTTAGTTTCGATAATATGTTCTATTAATACCAATTGAACCAAAAATTTAAATAAATGTAAAATCATTTATTTAAATTTTTGGTTGAAATGGTATCCAGTAAATATTTGTTTCATTGATATACACTTGTCCTACCCAGAAACATTTACGCTCAGATAAAAGTATAATTATGTGTTTAGAACACAATTTGACAAACTCTTAAAATATTAACACAATAATGTCTATAAAAAAAAAAAAAAAGTATTCATCTCCACTCCATGCCTTGTCCTACCGGCTAACTTCGGTCGTAAAATTTTATTGGTTTATGTAGACTGTTTTGTAAAAACAACTTTAAATATTTCGCGTAAGGTTGAATTTGAAAAAAAATATGTTTATATTATTAACAATAACTACTTATGTAGTAGTGCGTGTATTGGTGTGTGTTTGGTGACAGTTTCGAGTGTTACTTATGTTCGAGACTGTGCATCTAGGGTTTTTAATATATCAATGTTCGACGTTAATAAATTTCTAGATTTCAGGTTTCAGTTTCTGTACCTATTAAATTACTGGTCACCGATATTACCAGAGAGCCTGTTGTTAAATAGTTTTGTGTCTTCTCTGCTAATAATGCTGAAAAACAAAGAGAAGAAAGTAATATAAAAAAGCACAATTATTTTACAGAAGCCAGAGCACACAACAAAAATATAAAAAAAAAGAAAAATGAAAACTTAGACTAAAAAATAATAATATAAAAGAGAGAAAACAATATAAAAGTAATATTGTGTGTCCCATAGATGTGCCAAATAGAACCAGTTCTGCAAAATGATACATACTAAATTAACCATGGAATTGTAAATAATTTGATAAATCTAAAATCGACGTCAGTTATTCGTCTACTTTAGTTAAGGACAGAGAGAAGTGTTTTTATAATAAGTGAGGACTACGAAAATAATACCTAATAATAAGATATTAATAACATTAAGGTAGGTAAATGGTACGAAAAAAATATATAATTTGTAGTAGACTAATATAATTTTCATTTAGTACAGTTTTCGTACTTGATTGCTACTTGAAAAGCAATTTCTAGACGATTAGTTTCTATCTCTTAAATTTCCAATTTGCTACTTTAATTTTCATGGCTTCGGTCCAATCTAAAAAGTATTTAGAAAGCTAATAATTAGGATCCCAAAAGATTTAATGAAAAAAGTTCTAAAGAATAGGTTGGTACTACTTGTACCTAAGCAACTACAGCACGACAGCTGCAAACATGACCTTTCTTTCAATGAGCCAAGATTGCTTTCTTTTAGAAGACAGTTTGCAGTGGCAACGACGGTGATTAAATTCTATGCAAAGATTGTGTTTGATGTTGAAATGTGCCTTGCCTTGTATGCAGTTGCCGTATAAATTTTTGTTACCTTAAATGAGTGTTTATCTTAAACTGCGACTATAAGAATAAATGAAAGTGATAAGTAATAGAAATAGCAAACTAAACCACTTTCAATGCATGAAAATCCGAAAAGCGATACATAAAATATCAAGGGAAGTCTAGCGTACCCTGGGCGCCGGATGTTTTGAGTGCTGCTACGCTACCTAACTAATATAGTATGAGCTAATCTTGTAACCATAGTTTGTGCCAATATGAAAGAACTTTTTACCGTGGTTATCCAAAGACCAATGACCGATATTGCCAATAAAACTTTTCAATTTCATGTAGATATTCTTTTTCTTTGTCATATAGATGATTCCAAATGTTTCATGAATTTTAGTAACGCTTTATTGTTCACCAGTTGGCGCCACTGTTTACTAAGTTCCATAAATAACGCGCATGGATGCTAAGTTTGAATTAAAATTCTCATTTATCATGCCGTAAAAGTACAAATAAATATAAAATCGAGTAAGCTGCAGTTTTGCGAAGCCCCTTTTTTTCGAAAAAAAATAGGAGTATAATATTTTCCAAAACATATAACTCTATTAAAGAGGTAAATGCCGTACCTATATTAATAAGCCACATCTAGAAAATATTCACATCAGTGTAAAAAAAAAAACTCGCAATAAAAGCCAAAAATAATAATATTACATTTTGAAAATCTCAGGCTACACTAGCGCCTCTAGCGGAAAACTCAAACGCGCCTCCATTGGTGAAGTAAGTCAATAATAAGATCTGAGAAGCCCGCTTTAATCTTGTCTCGCTATACATCGCTGAGTGTGACTAAACAAAGTTACCGAGCACTTTCCCAGTGCGACGTTCGTTAAGATTAACAAGGGCGTGTTGGGTAACGAATCAGTTCCAATCAATGTTGTGCTCTCTATAGAACCTCTGTTTAGAAATGTGCCGACTTGTGAATACGGGATGCCTACAAAAAAGTGACGAGAATGAAAAGTTGTGGGTATTCTAGAATATTAATATCCTTTCCTTTATTCAATTTCTTTTCTTATTGTTTACATTTTTAAATATTTTATAAAGTAAATTACAAGAGGCCCACCGGTATCGGGAACAGTGTCCAAGCTACCGGCGGTCAGGGCTCCAGAGAGAGGAACCTCCTAACAATACGAGCCGTGTCCAGCAATACTGCTTTCTGGATCAGGCCCTTGACCCAGCCGCCTAACGAGAGCCTCCTAAGGTGTTGGTCGAGGCTCGTGGCTATTAAGCCATTGGCTGACACGACTATCGGTACAATGATCGCTGTATCCACTTCCCACATGTCGACAATCTCGCGAGCCAAGTCATGATACTTGATTTGCTTATCTTTCTCGGCCTTCACGAGGTTTCCGTCATGCGGGACGGTAATGTCAACAATCATTGCACGCCTCTCGATTCGGTCCACCAGCACTATATCAGGCTTATTGGCCACAATAGTCCTGTCAGTGATGATGGACCGATCCCAGTACAATGTGATATTGCCATTCTCGAGAACTGGGTCGGGCACATACCTGTAGTACGGCACCTCCGATGCCACAAGATTGTATTTCAGAGCAAGTTGCTGATGGATAATCCTGGCTACAAGGTTGTGCCTATGCAAATACTCTTCGTTAGCTAGACGAGAACAACCAGAGATAATGTGGCGGATCGATTCACCCGGACGGTGACATGCCCGACAGATGTCAACCGTGCCATCCTTCACAATAAATCTCCTTTATAATAATAATCTTCTAATCTATATTAATATTATAATTTTAAATGCATTTTTTATTTATAAACTGGGGAATTGACAGTACTGGCTTTCTGTAGTATCAAATTAAATAATAGTTTATAAATGAAGAATGGCGGAGCAGCCAACACTGCTAGGAGCTTTGCCGCATTCAACTGCAACCTATGGTCGTCTATGTAACAACGCGTGTGCAAAATGCAAAAAGAGTTTATCAAAGCATTGAAGCAATTGAGATTTTATCAACAAAAATCTGCAATATAACGAAGACAATGTCCAAATGGCAGATGTTAACAAACTTATCTTTACTCCATGCAAACGAAATCATCAATATCAAAACAAATAATAAATTTGCAGAAAAGTCGTTTTTGTTCATCGAAAATATTTCCAAAAAAAATGGCCGGGGTATTAAAGGATAACAAACAGATCCCATTGCCAGCATTTTTGGATTTTTTTTTGTTTAGTTGTGCATGCATCACGTAAAGTGTACGTAACCAATGTAGATAACTTTTGAATATAAATATTGTGTGTAACTTGAAGTATTACTTATTTTTCTTTAATCGCAATCGGTTCACTCTATTCTATCAAAAGATACATGAATTTAAAGTGTTCAGGAAGTAAAAAATATATCAAAACACTCAATTCAGTTACTCGGACAGTTGCACTCCATATTCGGTAGATGGCGTTATGCATTTGATGACATTTTCTGAAAGGCGTTGATAAGATTCTCCGTGGAAGAATGATCCTAGAAAAAAAAATGGTAGGTAGGCTGGGTCGCGGATAAATTTGAAAAAGAGTTACGAGTACCACGTCCCTGGAAGGAACACGGGTGGGTTTTAGTCAGTAAAACTCTGACACGCCCTTTCGCCTACCCAGAGCGGGAGAAATCATTGGATGATTTCAAGGTAGATAAGGTAGGTAGGGTAGGAAGTTGATGGGAGTGAAGCCGAGGGCAAAGCTAGTGTATAATAAACCAATTAAGTTCACAGAATACACCCCAGAAAACGCCTTAATCGGAAAAGGAAACAATCCCTGCAAAAGGAAATCCTTTGGTCCCTTCTAAATCTTTTATGGGCAAGAAACATGAATTTATTAAAAAAAATCCTCAACACCGTAGAAGCAAGCTCACTGTTGAGTGCGAAAATTTTGAACGATGTAATTTGCATGTTAATAAGACACGAGTGAGGGAAGCATTTCAATTTTCCCAGCTCATAAGACTTGGCAATCGACTGGAGTCACACCCTCATTAAAGTTTGGGCTGACTTTCTGGGTGACAGGGCCGAACCTAAATACTTAAGTCGACAATTGACAATACATGATGTACCTTAGACTTTTTAATGTAAAGTCGTAGATATGCGGGGTTAGCGACCTTACTGACGCGGCTCGACGCGATTCAATTTTATCACATCGATAAGCGACTTTTACTAAGTGCAGTTGCAAGCACAGTGACGTAGGAGCAATGCGATGGAAATCCACCGATATGCACTTGAAATTTTCATAAAAAACAAGCCTTTTCTAGGGACTAGGATTACTTCATTTGTACGAACACAAAAAAAATATGTATTCAGCTTTTCCTCGTAGCTTGGTAATGTATGCAGGTACTTTTTTTCCTTCGTAGACACAGAAATTACAGTCTAGAAATTACTTCTGTAGCGCAAAAGTTACATTACGTACTTGTACAACTGAGTGTGTTGTGACATTAGAGTAAAAAGCATGGATAGTTCAATGCGCCTTTAAGGACAGATAACGACTATGACGTACTGCGGCGTTAAGTTGAACAACATTATGTTTGCAACCATTACTTACGCAGAAGGATTATTGCGGAAATAGGCAGAATTGTTATTGAAGGCGATTCATCGTCAATGATACATCACACGAAATAATATATTTTCAATTAAATTATTCCTTTACTAACGATGCCAATTAGCAACTACTCGTAAATCTTTTACCTATTACATATTGACATTTACAGCCACCTAAACTGATAGGTTGCCCATCAATTTTCTGCTCTGTAAGATCCGTTTAAAACTATTCTACCAGAGCTAAGCCAAGATACGCTATGAACATCAAACTACGTTCAAAGTATCGCGACATAGTGCCCGAGTTTCACAAGGCTCGTCTGTCGAAGTTAGTCACTGGCACCTGTAACTACACATACAGAACTTTCCTTATTTTTTATCTAGCTGAACGAGGATAATAGACCGAGATATTTTCTAGGAGAGCAGTGGTGGCCCAGTTGTATCGATCGCGACTTACAAGTTGTAGGTCGTGGGTTCGAACCGAGGCAGCCGCTTTACTTTTTGTAAATTATTTCATCAACACTGCTCTCAAAACGGTGAAGGAAAACATCGTGAGGAAACCGGCATGGCATAGAACCAAAAATTCGAAAAATGTGACGTCCACCAGATTACGGCCCATCCCCTCTCACAGAGAGAAAGCCTGTGTCCCAGCAGTGGTAACATTGATAGGCTGATGATGATGTGATGATAATGATTATCTACCTATCTACTTGCTTGTTGTTTGATCTTTAAAAACTCGCGATGAATAATCAACGTCGTATTAATAATGATTAATCTCTTTACCGCTTTCTAAATTCGCCCCTGCCATTCGAGTGGTCTCGTTAATTCTCGGTCTTGTCAGGAACTTCTCACTTTTACAGACATTGTTATTCTTGTCATGTGAACGTATTCGGCTGAAATTGACTTGCCGACGCCTCTCCGAGTGAAGTTTGGGCTCAAATCACGGGCACGTTGTGGGTAGGGACCGTCATCTTGGACCTTTAGATGTCCTAATTTTGGAATTGAAGGTGTGTTTAGATAACGTAGGTTTAGGTTGCGAGGCATTTTTGAAGGAAGGTTACTTGATAAAGGGTACTGAATTTCAGATTTTTCATATTGGATTACTATTGCTTGATTAACCAATCTATAAAGTACAAAAATAAACAATTACTGGTACAATTGGATATAACAGTTCAAGTCTCTGGCTATAAAGGTATTTGTGTGGCAAACTACAAAAGTTTTTTATTTTTTTATTTAAATGTCTTTTTCATGAAAAATTGATCCTATCCGACCATTAAGATGAGTACAGACTAGACCATTTACTTGTAACAGAACATCGAGCATTCGCTGTTATTAAATTTACTCGAACCACACTACGAACATGACGCTTGATGTTTAACGTGATTTTAAAAACCAACGAGCATTTTGATGTAACATTTTATCGAGCAAAAGCACGAGCGTAGATGACGTAGAGTGAGGTCAATAATTAACGCAAGTTACAAAGAAATCTTACAGGTAAATGCTCACTCGCCGTGAGCATTACGTCAAACGCAGCGTCGAACTTTCGCAAGAACGTTATATTACATGGCAATGCTTCAGGAAACTAAGCATTTGTCTGTATTGTACCGTTCGTAAGAACGTTATGTTATGCTCGCGAAAATGCTCTAGTGTATACTCACCGTTACGGATGGAAACTGCTCTAGTGGATACTCTACCAAAAATACCCTGAACCTTACTTAATACAAAATTCCATCAACTGTAAAAACACTAAAAAAGTTTCAGGTTACTTTTCGTTACGCCTCAAAGAAGACAGAATTCACCACTTCGTTACTTTTTTTCTTACATTCTGTCTTTCCATAGCATGAAATTTAACCCATTGTTCTATCCATTACTAAGGAGACAACACTTATTGCTACGTCGGAGACTTGACTCCGAATATTTAAACTACATTTTGAGATGTTTTTTTTTTTGCTTTGTTAGTAAGAACTAAATTCCTAATAATTAATTACGATCCAGCCTTTTTTTTTATTAATTTTTATTGATAGTCTCGCGTTTGACCACTATCTCGCCTGATGGTAAGTGATGATGTGGTCGACGGTGAAGCACGCTTGCCTAGAAGTAATATATTCACTCTTGACTTAAAGACCCCAAGGTTGTAGCTATCAGGAAACAAAGACTCCGGCAGGGAATTCCACTCCTTAGCTGTGCGTACAATGCAAGTATTCGCAAAACGCTTTGTACGTATGGGTGGGATGTCCACCATGTACCGGTGGCGCATTGCCGTACGTCTTGTTGTCCGGTGACGGAAAGGGCTAGGCGGAATCAAATTGTGCAGTTCCATCGTACACTCCCCGAAATGTAACCGATAAAAACCGACAGACTGGCCAATGTTCAAGGCTCTGGAGCTTTGTGGCGACCAGTGCATCGTTGCTGATAAGCCTCTTGGCCCGTTTGTCAATCGACTCAAGTGCATCATGTTGATATTTGGCAGATCTGTCCCAGAGGTAAGAGTAGTACTCCATGCATGACCAAACTTGCGCTTTATACAATTTGAGCAGCTGTTCAGGTGTGAAGTACCGTCTCACCTTTGCAAAGATCCCCAACTTTTTTGCAGCCAACTGAGCCTTTGCCTCAATGAATGGACCAAAATTGAGGGTCGATGTTAACGTGACACCAAGAAGGTCGAGATGGTCCGTTATTGACTCGGTTACACCATGGAAAAATGGAGCCGGGTGGAATAGGCTCTTTTTGCGAAAAAAAGACACGCCTGGGTCTTAGCATTGCCCCATTCGGAGACTGCCTTCAAAGACAGGTTCAAGCGCTCAACCATGGCCTCCCGGAGAGACCGGATCTCAGGCTCAGTAGCCCGTGCGCCGGACACGTATCTCTTAGCAACCGTGCTGTCATCTGCGTACCCAAAAATACCGGGTACGATCTAGCCTAAAAGACTAATAATCAATTTAAGTCTAACTTAATATGTTACGTTATAGATTATGTTAAAACTAAGAATAGTGTCCATTTGCACTTTTACACAAATTCGTAGCAATTTCTTAGAGTCTGATATAATTTATAAAAACACTATATTCATGTGTTATATGTATAGCACAGCGTTGTCACTAATATTTATTCACTTTACACTAATTCATAAGGTTTAGTTATTTTTAGCCTACGCACTAAGTCTGTATTGTCTAGAAGCTGGATAACCTCAACATTCACGTGTCGATGAAGTCTGTGTTCGTGGGCTTCAGCAAATTTTTGGATGATCGTGGTGACGAATTCCGTTTTACAGTCACGGTGAAGATCGTCATTTCTTATGTACCAGGGTGCAATTACAGCATCCCTGAGCACTTTATTCTGGAATTGATGGATTAAAATTACGTTGCTATGTTTAGTACAGCCCCAAAGTTGGATACCATACGTCCAAATTGGCATCAGTATATGCTTATATATGGTTATTTTATTATGTATTGCTAGACAGAATTTCCTTCCGAGTAACCAATATATACTTTTATAACGCATGTCGAGTTCCTGTATTTTCTTTTTGACATGAGCTTTCCAACGCAACTTGGCGTCGAGAGTTATGCCAAGGTATTTGGCTGTATTAGCATAAGGCACTTGCATGCCATTTATGTAGATTGGGTGATAGTTCAAGTGTTCATTTGTGAAGTCAATATGAATTGATTTTGACTTATTCAGTTTGATCTTCCATTTTTGTGTCCTGTCATAAACTTTTTCACAGCTAGTTGAACTTTTTCTACTGCTTCTCCTGGGCTTGATCCAGTAGCCATAATTGCAGTATCATCTGCAAAGGTCGCAATGGTGTTGTTTTCCAGTTCTGGGATGTCACATGTGTATAACAAGTACAAAATTGGGCCTAGCACACTTCCTTGAGGTACCCCAGCTTTTATAGCTTTTAGTTTGGAATATGAATCTTCTTGCCGTATTCTAAACATTATATTAGTTATATACGACTCTAGAATATCTGCAAATTCTGGTAGCATGCGTCTTAGCTTGAATATTAGACCCGTATGCCAAACTTTTTCAAAAGCTTGCGCAACATCTAAAAGCACGGTGGCGCAGACTTCCATATTTTCAAGTGTTTTTTTAATCATATGGGTTATTCTATGTACCTGATCAAACCTGGATGACGGACTGTCGCGCGGTGCGCGGCGCGATTTATTGTTGAGTGTTTTTCCCGAAAGCCAAATTGATGATTTGGAATAAGGTCTTTATCTTCTATTACTAGTTTTAACCGTTTCAATAACATTTTTTCGAATAGCTTTGATAACACGGGCAACAGAGAAATAGGTCTATATGATGATGCTTCATGGGGTGGTTTTCCAGGCTTAGCATTCCATGGCTCAGGTACATATTTAAAGATAAATGCAGCATTGATAAGCTTGGTCAGCTTTACTATGGCTTTGCGTGGGAGGTGTTATCGAATTTCTCCTGTAATGAGGTCGAAACCCGGAGACTTTTTCGAGCC
This sequence comes from Orthosia gothica, assembly GCA_949775005.1. Lineage (NCBI taxonomy): Eukaryota > Metazoa > Arthropoda > Insecta > Lepidoptera > Noctuidae > Orthosia > Orthosia gothica. Next base: position 9,424,140 of record OX459042.1, read on the forward strand.
AATGTTATTTTGGATTTCTCTCATTACTTCTTTAGGAGTCACAAGCTTAATTCTTTGGTTTTGTGACAATCTTTCACTTTCAAGTATTTCTATCGAGCTTTCGCTTGTGGGTTGAAAAGTTTCTTATAGGTGTTGAGCAAACCTTAACGCTTTTTGGTCATTGCTTATGGCCCATTTTCTGTCGCTATCTCTGATGGGCGGTAATTAATTATTGGCCTTTTTAGATTTCTTGTTGCTTTCCAAAGAGAGTAATCAGTTTATTTGTCATTGTTTAACTGCAGAAGGTTGGTATTCAGAGATTCATCCGCAAACTGAAGAATTTTCCTCTTTAATCGTTTAGTTAGATTATTTGGTGATGTTTTATCCCTTGAGCTACTTGTTTGCTTCCAAAGCTTCCTTTCCCAGATAGTAAATCTACAATTGCATTAGGATAGATATCTCTTATATTTACGTTTTAATTGCGGTGTGTTGTTCCACGCACATTGTTGGATATTAACAATATATTTGTTTACTTCTGAGTCAAGCTGATCTTGCTTTTTTATCGGAGTTTTAAGGGCGATAATATTATTTAGATCAAAGGCAAATCCTTTCCAATCTGTAAACTTATTAACCAGGGTTAAGTGGCTTTCTATGAGTAGGCTTTTTTGACTCAGCATTAGTATAATTGAAGAGTGGTCCGAGTTCATATGAAAACCTTCCTCCAAACTGAGGTAGTTAGCGGATATATTTATGCATATGAAAAAATCTATAAGATTCGGTATTTTCTGGTGGTCAGTGGCCCAGTACGTTGATTAACCGGTGCTCATAACTTCTGAATGTGTTTCTTTAACTGCACTTAAGAGCTGCCTTCCCTTAGTTGTTTGTTGTCTTGATCCCCAATGCGTATGCTTAGCATTAAAATCGCCGCCTAGGATAAAACTCTGGCCTAATAGTTCAAAGAGATGTAAATATCGCTCTTTTCTTATCATATGCCGTGGAGGACAGTGTATGGCTGCAACAGACACGTGACAATATTTGGTTTTAACAGATATTGCCACAGCTTGAATGTCTTGTTCTTCATAGTTACACTGTATGTAGTGACTAATATTGTCTTTGATTATAATCGCACTACCTACTCTGGCAGAGTTATCTGGGTGGAGCGAATTATATACCATGTATCCTCTAAATTTGACAAAAGATTGCTTAGTGAAGGGCGTTTCGGAGACCAAACACATGTCTATATTTTCTGTGTCTAGGACCGCCTACAACTCATTTTGATGTTTGAGGAGCCCATTAGAGTTCCTCGCCATTATTTCATTTTATTATGAGAAGCTGTTTGAAGTCTTTCTTTGGCTGCAATACATTTTAAAGTGACAGAGACAGTCAAAGAGCAGTGGAAATGTATTTATATGTAGAGTTTCCCTGTGTCATCCATTAGAAATTAAGTAGTCACCCATTTAAAAAACATAGTCTAAAAATGGGGAGTCTAAGATCAGCATATTGTTCGCAGAATGGATGGCGTATCTGAAGACACCGGTTTCGAAGGCCTCCCTACTAGGTAAACCGATGACTTGGTACCTATGTGTAGCCACAGATAATATAATACTAGCATACAGATGCCTCATCCCATACAAAGAAACCGTGCTGACGTAACTTGTGTATTTCATCTGATTAATCTTGTTATTTTTGTAAGTAGATCAATCGCGTTCGATCCCGTTTCACGGCAATAGATGGTGTTAGCAGCGGCTTGCAAGTAAAAGGGTTACAGTGAAGGTTCATTTTATAGTACTTTTTTGCACGTTTTTATAGTTTTTTTTGCACCAAAATGTGTTACAATGCAAATTTTAACAATCGAGTGGAAATTCCTCAGAAATTTAAAAATGCGCCATCTATTGGCATCAATTTTAAATGATCCGTTCAAATAATCTTTGAATTGTGAATTACGAGCCCAATATTCCATAATTTTGTACTTAGGAGAGTTGATTAAACAAGACAATACAATTTTCATGTTTAGTTCCAGAAAATGGTAATTTTACCCACAATTCTATTGAATTGTGTGTGCATGTCGCGCTATCTAGTGAGATTTATTTGTACCAAATTTTCATTCTTAGCAATGAGACCCCGTGGTGTATCAGTGGATATCTTTCGGCCGAAAAGAGAATAATGAAAATAAAGTTGCGTTTTGTATATATTTAACTGTATTTCTGAATTATGAAATTGAAGTTGAGTATTTGTCGAACATTTGCCTGAAAACCTGTCAAACTTTGACATTATATAAAATAGGGTTTGACAAGTTTTTTAATCCAATCCTCAATTCAGAAAGAGGCGCTAAAATTCAATACGCTCAACTTCCAGTGCCTACTTGGATGAAGTATTATGAGGAATAAGGCGCTTTTTCCACCAAAGTGGAGACAAATCGAGATGTGTGAAGACGAGCGGCATAGCAGGCAGGTTATTTCCATCAATGCGGAGCTGAGCGTGTATTGATAGAGAGAAAGGTCTTCTTATCCCCGCTCTGCCCTATCCCGCTAGTGCGATGTATTTTGTATGGAAACACGTACATATCGTCGGCTCTGCTTAAACGTTTCCACTAAAGATGAGCGGAGATGAGACGTGTAAACAACGAAATGCTATTGGTTGCTTATAAAACATCTCATCTCATCTCGTTTCGTCTCCGCTTTGGTGGAAAACAGGCCCAAATGTGACATCGAAAATCTTGGAAAGTTTTGGAAAGAAAACATAATTAGGTGAAAGTGTCAGACGTATTTCATTATCATACTTTTTACAAGTTATGAATTAATTTTCTGTTACATAAAGTTTCACTTTTTATGTATGTTTGATATTGTCATATTGTCTTGGAAAAAAACCTGAAAGGACATTCGAGAGAGCAGTGGGACGGTGTAGTCAAATAAAAATAATAAACAGGTGGTTTATGAAAGGCTAAAGAAATCTTACAGTATAATAAAGCCGTTTAAATTAAAACTTGTAAAAATACTTTTAGAACGCGCTTTGATAAATTGAATGCATAATATACAATTTCGTATTTGTTTGACTGTTGAGAAGTTGCTTCATCTAGAGCCAATCCTAGATGTAGAAACAGTTAATAATTATTATAAAATTCATTGTCATTGGAATTAAACTAATATTCAAAATTTCAAATATGTTACAGGAAATGGTTTTAATTTAGTTTAAAATTTATTTATAAAGAAGCTCTTCTATTCTAATTTTTATTGTTTTGTTGTATTAAAGTATATTTCTTAATTCAGCATTCCTCTTGGCAAAAGCTTCTTCTAGCTGTTTCAATGTATTTTCTCTAACTCTCCTCCAGTTAGGGCCCACTAGAAGGCTTATCTCGTCCTCCCATCTCCTTTCTGGTTTTCCCCTGCTCCGTTTACCATTTCTGGGATACCAATCCGCAGTTATTTTGCTCCATTTCTTCTGTGTTGTCCTCATCATATGACCAGTCCACCGCTACTTTTGCTGATCAATTCTGGTCAAGATTTTCGTAACTTTTGTTTTGGCTCTTAGTTCTACATTTGTTATTGGATCCATCTTACATGTGAAGCTTACAATATTTGACCGAAAAAAACTTACTAAGAAACATTGCAAGTTATATAAAATCTTGTAAAAATCGTTGTCACCATAGTGTCGAGTTAACCGTTGTTCCTTTTGTAGCAGCTCTGAAATGCCCTGAAAGCCTTTGTGGCAAACATTTCCGTAAAATGCTCGAGCCGACGACGACAGCCGCAACTCACGCGTCATATGTACTTTATGGACTCTATGTATGTACAATTACAGTTTGAAAAAATACACGCAATATTTAGAGATAAACTTTTGAGTATGAATAAGATAAGGTTTTAGGTTGGCTACAATGAAAGAAGGTACTTACACAACGCACAAGTAAATAGTAAGGTATGAAAAGCTCCTTCTAAATACAAATACTGTATGAGAGCATCCATCCATAAAATACGCGGTCTTATATTTTACTCGTTACCCCCTTAACGAAAACTATGGAAATAGTGCGGCACATAGAGGGAAGTAGACTCGTATATGCTATTGATTATAACAGTTCATCTGGCTGGTATTTTCCAAACTATGTTGGGGTCAGCTACCAGTTTTCTCCTCCTTGCGTCGCATTTCTCAGTATGGAGGGTCGTGACCACCCCTCTGCATCACCTACCCTCGAATGATCTTTCTCCATCTGTTCCTGTCTCTGGCAGTGTGAAGGGCGTTGTAAACTGTAGAGTCAAAAGCGATGCGGATCTGGTCAGACCAACGTATTGGACTGCGTCCACGAGGCCTTTTCCTATCTACTTTGTTGGTCACGATGAGCCTCTCGAGGTTGCCACCGTATTTTCTTGCAATGTGTGGAGTGGATGACAGCCGCGAGGAGATTTTGAGTTCTCGCAATATGGAGACGTTAGTCCGAAATGCTGTCCAGGGGATACGGATCAACTTTCTCCAACACCACATCTCAAAGGCGTTGATGCGTTTGCGGTCTGCAGCTTTCAGTGTCCAAGTCTCAGTGCCATACGAAACGATCGAGAAGACTAAAGCCCTAACCTAGTACCAGTTTGGTTATGGTTTTTACGGAAATTTTGCGATCTCTCCAAATTTTTCCAAGCTGAGTCATGGCGCTCTTAGCCATGCCAATTCTCCTGCGCACTTCCCTCTCACATGAACTATCGTTACTCATGCTGGAACCCAGGTAGATAAAGTTGTCTACTGTTTCTAGCCCCAACGCTCCAGTAAGCTACAACTTCCCAGATCTATCCACCACCATGACCATGGATTTGGCCCTGTTTACGGAAATTCCTGTCTCCTCGCTAATCCGCTCCATTCGGTCTAGAAGTTGTGGTATTCTGCAGTACCGATCCACATTTTTTAGGCTATTTACGTTTTATAATACTATATAAGCCACGCCTTTTTTATCTTTTGAAATTTTATCAACTCATGTGACTCACTTTTATGTATTCTTTGATACTGTAAGCACCTGAAAAACATAATTTTAGTTACCTCCGATTGTTTTAACATCCACAACTTATTTTATACCGCTAATTTGTAAAATCTTAGAATATTACTTACTTACTTATTTATACTTAGTAGCGGATGCGACTATTAAGAATATGGAGCAAGATTTTGCTGGCATATGAGATGAGGGACAAGGTTCGATAATTGCCGCAGGTCTTGGTTGACCCTTTCTTGTACAGCGGAAAAATTACGGACTCCAACTAGTCCTGTGGCCAATCACGGTTTTGCCAACGTATGAACAGATCTTAAAGAGTGTCATTGCACCCAAGTCACCCATAGCTTTTAGCACGTTTGCTGTTATTTGGTCGCTTCCTGGCGTCTTTTTCACCTTGAGACAGAGCGCAGATCAGTAGATATTTTGGATTGAATAATCATGGGTTCCAGTTCTAGATCCCTCCAGTCGGGTATAGACCCGGGCCATGAATGGGTATCTGTGTACAACTGCTCAAAGTAGGTACGCCATCTCTTAGCAATGTGGTCGAGCTCGTGTAGCACTGTGCCATCGGCATCTTCTATGACCCCTATTTAGGTTAGAACTGCTTGGAAAAGATTACATTCTTAAAAAGGTCTGCAGTTTGTAGCTTGTTCGAATGTCTCTGAATTTCGCTGAAGATGCCCTCAATGAATATCCCTGCCAAGCTAGAGTATTCAGCCATTATTGCACGATCCTGCAAAACCCTAGTTCTTAACTCCTTTCTGTGCTGAATGAGTTTCCACGAATAATCGGAGATACAGCATTTTCTTTTGCTCTGGCTTCTTCTTCTTAGACACCTGGTCCAGGGCATCGTTGATATGGCCTTTCAATCATTGTTTGTTAGCTTTAGCGTGTTCATGCATAGGACAAACCGTCAGTTACGCCTCTAACGCCTCGCGGAATATTGGTTATTTAGAAGGATCCAAGCTTCTGAGCTTTGGTGGTTGACGTCCAGGCGCCTTTCTTTTTTTTTCTTTTTTTTTTTAAAAAAAACGTTGCCCCTCTCTAGGAATTTCTTCCTGTATCGTGGGTGCGTTTACAAACATATAAACTCACATACACAACACCCAGAGCCGGAACAACTATCTGTAGATCATACAAATATTTGTTCCGTGCGGGAATCGAACCCGCGACACGCAGCGCAGCAGTCAATCGCTCAACCACTGCGCCAACCGTGCGCCCAAAACCGTGCGCCTTTAAGCGCAGCGAGAAATTGGTTACGAGTTGATTATGGTCAGAGCCACACTCTGCACCGAGAAAGGTCTTCACATTGGAAACTAAGGATCCCCAGCGGGTATCTAGAATGATGTAGTCGATTTGATTTCTGTGCCTATCGCCTGGAGATCTCCATGTGTACAAACATCTTGGGTGATGTTGGAAGTTCATGTTCATTATACTGAGATTTCTGTCTATATAGAACTCGATAAGTTTTGCACCAGTCTACCCGGATGCAACTAAATACCTACTAGTATTTTATATGAACTGCCTATCAAATCAAATCAAAATCAAAATGAAATGTTAATATCTTCAACATCTGACCTCCAAATAACAAATATTGAAATGAACTGCACAGCAGCAAACCTACCAATAGGTACCCAACCAATCTCTAAACTAGCTTGTTATATTCATACACTCACGTCAACTATAACATGACAGTTTGTACGGAATACGATAACAGAACTAAAAATACAATGCTGATGTTTTGTAACCCGTTCTTTGTTGCGTGATATTTTTTTTTTTTGCGCGTATTGCCACAATTTGGTAAACGCTTTGACATGACAGTTCCTTGAAATCGAATGATAACAGAGTAAAAGTGGGGTTGTGATCTTAGATAAAGCACCTAGTTGTGATAATTTTATTATATTTAATAGGACTCCTATTTTTATTTCTGCCGTCCTTTAACTAGAAGGCCGTTAAGCCCAAAAAGTAATTTCCGAGTAAATGACAAAAAACGCGGGAATCGTTGTTTCTTAAAAACTATGATACTTAGGTTAATGGTTGTAAGACACATCAATTGGTATTTAATTATATTTATCCTAAAGAATCGTTTCCGTCCAGAAACTCTTATTGATTACTTTTAAAATATTTTTTTCTTATTTTGTTAAGCATCATATCTAGGTTTTTTATCTTATTACTGTACTACAAGGCCGTTAACCATACCTTTGCGGCTTTTTAGTGAAGTAATTTATTTAAAATTTTAGCCTTAATAATCTTTGTTACATTTTGTTCATAAATACTTACCTAAAAAGTTGTTAAGTGACATAACTGCTTTATTAGCCATGACATTCGCTTCGATTTCAATTTTAATAACTTTCCTAATGAGCGGTTACGGGGCTTTAGATGCTTTTAAGCTAATTGTTGCCAATATTATGCGGAACTTTTCTAAAATCTTAACTACTTTGCTTATCTAAAAGGGGGCTACAAATATTTCGATTGTGGTTAACTTCTTTTTAGTTTAGCTTTCATATGGGAATATCTAAGAAATTATGGACATCTTCAAAAATTAAAATTTTATTTCAGCTTTTAAAAGATACTTAAAAGAAATATAATTTTAATAGGCAATATTCAACTAATAACTAATTAAGATCTTTGATTCCACCGAAATAGTGTGCAGCATATTTGTTAACAAATATTTTGTGCAAAACTCCAGCATTGCACGTACTAAGCTGGTATCGCGTTTAGGGGAACCAATTATTATTTTACTCTTTGGGGGAACCGATTACTATTCCGAATATTATTTGGTCGAATTTCATTTTACCGAAAACTATTGACCGAAGTCTTTTTTGCTATAAGCATTATTTGACATATTTTCAGATCATCGAAGTATCATGTGGCATAATGTATTATTTTACCGAACTACATTTTGCCGATTTACAAAATAACTTTTTGCTTTGGCCGAAGCCTCTTATGAAATTTTTTCATTTGCCTAATGTTTTATTTGTCATATTTTCACCACACCGAAACAACATTTTACGGAATATTATTTGGTCACAAATATATAGCCAGTTACGTGGTGGCATTTTCAATTTATAATTGAAATAGTGTCATAAAAAGTCAATATGTTGTGCTACAAAATTTAGTGACGGAAACGAATCGCTGCAAAACCGACTTCACGCAGTCTTGTCTGTGTTTACGTATTTATTATGGAGTGTCATGCAAATGATTTATTAATAACTGTCATGCCTTAGACATTTTATTAAGTAATTATTTCAACGAATTAGTCCAAAAGCGGACAAAATGAGCTCGGGAATTTAGAGCACCCCGACACGGATAGGTTAGGTTCGAAGAGGATGACGGGAGCTGAAGTGAGCGAGCAAAGCGAGTGAACTCAGCTCCCCTCATCTTATTCATGTTAGGTTACTTTAGACCCTGCAGACAGAAATAGGAGCCCCGCATAGCGGGCCTCCGTCATCATTTTTTTTTTCAATTCGCTTTTTATATATTTTTTGTATTTTTGTATTCGCCCACTGTTTCTCTCTATGCATGCTCTTTTTTATATGCATATAAAATATGCTTTAATATCATTATGCGTAAATAAATTTATGCTGTAGAATGTTATGCTTAAACATCATTATGATGAGAGAAATTATGCGCAAGCTGTTTAGCGTAAATATAATTAGGGTAAACAAAAGTATGCCATGTTATATTATGTCTTAAAATTGTATGCAAATGGATAGGGAACGATGAAATAGTGTGCACAAACTTTCTAGGCGTTTGGTGAAATTAAAATATTATACTAAACAAATTTACTTAGTGACTTTACTGGTTTTTTGATGATGTTCATTGACATCACGAATAATAAGTAAATTTTCATTATTTATCGGTGATAATGTTTTAATTATATTTAATTTCTGTTATTTTTCAATTTCTTGAGGATGCGCTCGAAATTTAATTGACATTTGAGGATTCATTAGAAACTTGCCGTTTAAAAACTTTAAATTGTATACTCTTCAGCAAAATTAAGGCTTTACACGGTGATATAACAAAGTAATTAAGCGTTGTTGACAAAGATTGATGATGGATCCTGGTGATAGCGGTATGTAACTTATTTTATACATTATTTTACAAATGTTTATATCTTTTGAATCTTTTTCATGGCTTAAATTAGAAACAGTAAAATTATAAAAAATATATTAATCTAGCTTAGGTAATAAATTAGTAACTTTCTTATATTTCCGGGCTAGTCCGATTAGAATAAAAAAAGTTAATTCAAAAATCAAAAACTCGACTGATTAAGAATCGAACTATTAAGCTGTTAACAAGAAAAAGATCATGCTGTGCAGTCGGAGGAAACATATTCGCGAACTGGCTGACCACCTGATCCTGCCGATGTGAGATAGTTGTACACGAACGTGGCAGTCGGTGCTCCGGGTGGAAATATTTTCTGCCACGGGATTAAGGACAACGGGGCGGCCGCACCCCGCTCAGCCCCAGAATGCACGCAGCGCGAGAGTCAGCTAACTGCCTTTTAGTTAAGTAATGAGGCTTAGCTGCTTTGTAGCTAAGAAAAATCTAATTTCTTTCCGGTGTTTTCATCAAACAGGCATGAATTATTTTCAAGCAGCTTAGCTTAAAAAGCGTTAAGGGCGAATAACCGCAAATAAGTTAAGTTTTCCATTGAAACTGTTCTTTAAATGCTTAACTATAAAGTAGTTATAGTCCTTTTGCGTCTCTATAGTCAAGAATAATCAGATAACGTACTTGTAGTTAAGCAAAGGGCTAGAAAATAATCATCACATCGGGCAGTTAAGGTTCTTTAAAGTACATTTAGCGAAGAAGTGTGGGTTAGACGCTTTCAAGTGATGGAATCTTCGTAAATTGTGTTACTTAACGGCCTACAAAAATTTCATATCTTTGGAACTATTTACATTCCAGACATGTTTCTTATACAGAAAGATAGAGAATTTTGAACTCTGTCACTCCCTATTAAAAAGTAAAAATTGACCATTTGAGGGTTAACGGCTTTCTAGTTAAAGGACGGCAGATTTGCATAATATTTTTACTATTTTCAAATGGTGGCAACGAAAAAATCACAAAAATAATTTAATCGAAATCATATAAAAACATTTCTTTATAATATTAAAATCAATAAATAAATAAAATTAAAAACCTTTTATATTATTTAGCAGTCACTTATTTAGTTTAGTAGTTTAGCTCAACTTGGCAAACGCTATCACCAACAAATATTTTAGGCAACAGCACAGGCAACAATTAATCTGCTTAGCCTTCTCTCAAATGTATTTCAGTTGGCTTCCAATCTATCCGAATTCGGCTGGATACTAGTATTCTTCACGGACCGATTGCCTATCTGATTTCCACAACCCAGTTACTGTGTAACACGATAGTGATTGTGATGATAAAGTGATGCCACAGTAATACAATAAAAATACACAAAAAAATATTCTTATCTGAAATTGTTATGTACAAACTATTCGATATGTGTGTGTAATAAATATTGTATTGTATTTCATACATATTCATAGTCGTGTTCAGAGGTTAACCGTGGTCATATGCCACCTATCGTAACAAAACAATACATTTTGCAAAGTAGCATACGACCACGGTTATTCTCTGAACACCATTATGAAAATGTATGAAATACTTTTTTTTTCTAATATTTACTAGATCTTAGAAAAAATAAATTCTTGCTAGTTTTCCCCTTTTGTTCAAAATTGCACCACTTCGCCCTCAAGTATTAGATTAGACTCCAGTTCATGTTGAATTTCACCTGAAATTCAGTCCCTATAAAAACTTTGTCACACGAAGGAGAAACTCCGTTAAAAGCGTCGGTGCTCCGTAGACCTATTCAAATTTGACCAATTGGTCTATGGGGAAAATTACATGTTTCCATCGTCCAATTATCAACTGGGCTATGGAGAACATTGAACGTTAACCAAAACTATGTTCAATTATAAAATTACTAGCTGTTCCCCGCGGCTTCGCTCCCGTGGGCCACCCTCCACAGGACCCGTTTTCAGGATTATAAAATAGCCTATGTCACTCAGGAATAATGTAGCTTTCTAATGGTGAAAGAATTTTTAAAATCGGTACAGTAGTTTCGGAGCCTATTCGGTACAAACAAACAAACAAAAAAATCTTTCCTCTTTATAATATTGGTATAGATGACCCCGAGTTCACACCATTTGCCTATACTTTGGGTTCGAAGAAGCCTTTGTTATATTTTTTGGTTAACATCAAACTGAAATCAAAAATATTATAAATAAATGAATACAATATAATGTTAGCTAAATATAGTAAATTAAATTATAATCTTCAATGAAAAGATAGAAAAGTATGTCATCATCATCATATCAGCCGGAAGACGTCCACTGCTGGACATAGGCCTCACCCGAGCGTCGCCATATTGATCGGTCCTGTGAGTCTCGCATCCAGCGTATCCCTGCAACCTTCACCAGGTCATCGGTCCACCTGGTGGGAGGCCATCCAACGCAACGTCTTTCGGTTCGCGGTCGCCATTCCAGAACCTTTCTGCACCATCGGCCATCCGTTCTGCGAGCAATCTGCTCTGCCTACTGCTACTTAAGTTTGGCAATTCTTTGGGCTATGTCGGTAGGCCTAGTTCTCTTAAAAAGCATGTAAACTGTATATGAAATGGCCACTTCACCGAAAGCTTTGTCATTATGTATGGTGTCAATGTATTAATTTTTGGATTATCTTGTTTGCCTCCCAGAGTAAGGAATTGACGTATTTATTTCGTCGACATGTGGTTTACATTTAAAAGTTCGCCAATGCCGATAGCTATATTTAAGGACAATTTTTTCTATAACTTGCCAAATGACAGTATGTATCCGGGATGAGGGTATTGTGAAGACTGTTGTAACCAATTCTGGGATCCCAACGGACTCAATGAGATTTTGTACAAATGAATTGTTATGTCGTGATTATTCAGTGATTGCTTGTTTCAAAAATTGATCTTGATACTTTTTTTTTAAATACTTATGGACAAGGCTTTACTATACTATTAAACTGGGCTGCGGAACATTTCTCAATTCTCCATAGCCCAGTTGATAATTGGACGATGGAAACATGTAATTTTCCCCATAGACCAATTGGTCAAATTTGAATTGGTCTACGGAGCACCGACGAAAATAACCCAATTTTCGCACTTCGTAAAAAGTTTTGCTAGATATTCTTTCTTCACAATATTTAATTTGTACTAACAAATAATAAAGTATTAGGATTAAAAAATACAAGACAATTTTAATCCGAGAGCTCGAAAATCAAAATAATAATCGCACTCATCTGGAACGATTTGGAACACGATTATATACCGTGTAAATGGATTACAGGTACGTCCCCGAAACCCGCGGAATGCAAAGTAATTTATTATTACATTTACATGTGCGTAGTAACGAGGCAGGAGATGTTGTTCGCGCGTCTTAGGCTTTTTATTGAGCTTTGAATTCAGCGTGAAAGAAGAGCAGTATCGTAAGAGAAAACTGAAATAGGCCTAGAAATACAGACAAATTGTTGCCCGTGGCTTTACCCTCAGCCTGTGTATTTTATGTGAGTGACGCAGTTGGTGAGGTAGTCTACTGCTTATGAAGAAACAGGGGCAGAGAGCGCCGACTGAATTTCCTAAGTAAAAAGTCATAATTCGAGGTTTGGCTCTCGTCTATTTTCTCCTCCAATATTGAACCAATTTATAAGATATTCCATAAACTGAAAATTAAAGATATATTCTATGTCCTTATGTTTTCCTTTTTGATGATACATTATCTTTAGAAGCACTAGAACCCTCAAAAAATGCTTATATTTGCGCTGTCAACAGAGGCTTAGTGTACAAATTTGACAAATATAAATAAAAAAAGGAAAACATAGGGACATAGAATATATCTTACTTTACCAGTTTGGTTTGTTTTAAATTGGTTCAATATTGGAGGAGAAAATAGACGAGAGCCAAACCTCGAATTATGACCAGCTCTGTGGAGACATTGGCAGTGACGATGAGTTTCATCCTTGGGACTATGATGACTCATCAGATAATGAAGAAGAGGCCGCCAACCGACGGGTTATTACGGAAATTGCAGCAATGGATTTGGTACAATCGTCGCAACCTGTGAGCCCATTGTAAAAGACTTTAATAAAGGTTACCAAAGGTTACTTACACATTTTGAAATTTCTGTCTGAATTCAGAGTCGGAATTCATAATCTGAATGCAAGAGTAAATCATGTTCTGAAAAAATCAGAATTTGTGTGGGCATAGTGATATTGTATGTGTTGCCGGGCTTTCTTAATTAATAATATGAATTCCGAGTCTGGATTCAGAGAGGAATTCAGAATGTGTGAGGCCAGCCTAAGATTAAAAAAAAAACAGACAATTACTTTTGTTCAAATATCTGGTTACTATTTAATAAACCATAATACGAAAAATAAACTACGCCGCAAAATTGCGGTTTTGTTCACGGAGGTTGTAATTTTCAATCTCAGTGAATCCCAGGTCCGCAAATTATGGGGATTTTCTATTTTAATATTTTCTTAATGAAAACTACTAAATATATTATATTATTTTATAAAATCCATATTAAAACAATAATCATTCATAATTTACAAAAAAACAACATCCGGCTTTCCTAAGAACACTATCTATCCCAGGTGGCAGCGAAACTGTTAACTGTTTTTCCTGTACCTGTATCTTAATAAATAAAAGCTTCATTGCATCACAACTTGTGTAGGCAGATTTGAAATAATATCTGCTGTTTATTTACAATGATCCTTGAGGAACTCGTGCTTTATCTGTGTGAGAAGAGGCCTTATCCCTACAGTGAAACAGATATAGGTTGGTATTATAGTTGGTGCCAAAGTAAACATTTTCAGGAAAACCCTTAAAAGTCGAATTTTTTCTTCTAACCATTACCTTATTGCATTGCGTTGATCCTAAAAGGAAACTTAAAAATTAAGCCTTATTCACATTCCTGGATTTGGCCGAGCCAATCGAAACTGATAATTTTATTTAGCCTGAACACGTTCAATTGTTCGATGTACCCCGCGTCATTACAAAACGCAGTAATGTCGGCTGGTAAATCTGTTCATCATTATCATCAGGCTTGTTTTAATGTTTCCACTGCTGGGACACAGGCCTCCTGTCTGTGAGAGGGAATGGTCCGTAATCCACTACGCGGGTCCAATGCGGGTTGATGGATGTCATGGTCGCGTCAAAGCTCCAGAGCCTCGAACCTCGACTCGAATTATCGGTTACATTTCGGGAAGTGTGCGACGGAACTGCACAATTTGCTTTCCATCATCGGACTACAAGACGTACGGTCATGCGCCATCGGTACATGGTGGACATCTCACCCATACGCAGAAAGCGTTTTGCTAATACTTTCATTGTGCGCACAGCTCAGGAGTGGAATTCCCTTCTGGAATCTTTGTTCCCTAATAGCTACAACCTTAAGGTCTTTAACTCAAGAGTGAATAGGTTACTTCTAGGCAAGCGTGCTTCACCGTAGGCCACATTATCGCTTACCATCAGGCGAGGTAGTGGTCAAACGCGAGTCTATAGATAATTTAAAAAAAAAAATGTCACATGTCTTCGAATTTTTGGTTCTAGGACATGCCGGTTTCCTCACGATGTTTTCCTTCATCGTTTTGAGAGTAGTGGTAATGAAATAATTTACACAAAGTAAAGCGCCTGAAAGGGTTTGAACCCATGAACTACAACTTGTAAGTCGCGACCGTTACCATTGTGCCACCACTGCTCCAAACATTGATTATTTTGGTGATATCCAACTTCTCTTCAATCGATCTGTATAGTCTTTTCTCAAGTATTTTGAGGTTTACTTCCAGTTCAACCAGAAGGAGCTCCTGTACTCCACAAACCAGTAACTGGGTAAGACGATACCCCTGGATAACCAACTTCCCTTGTTAATAGATATCTTTCTAAAAACCCAAGGCAAATGCTAACCGCTCTTTTCCAAGCCTCACAAAACAAGACTAGCACCGTGTTGCAGCATAACGACATCCTCTCTACCTGAAACGCAAATCCCACATACATAATTCATTAGAAACCGCATTGAGAACGAAGTGTTGTGCTGTTTTATTTAATTTTGTGGTTTGTACTTTTCAAATTAGAACAAGATGAAGAAAAAATAAAATCTACGGTGATTGCTAGGAGGTTGAAGTTTGCAGTGTTCGGAATTTTTAAAGTCTGGAGCCGGATGACAGAAGCCTGCTGAACCATGGCAGCAGGCTTTTGCCATCAGATATACTAGACAAGTGCAATTCCATCAAGAAAGCTTCGTAATAGCGATTGGAAAAATTACAAAATGTATGGAATTCTCAAGCACTATCAAAATGTCATGTGATTAATCAATTATCGTTAAAATCGAATGGCACTTATCTAGAACTTTCTTACAATACCGGTCTACAGATATTGCGTAAGTATTTTTCTTTAATTACATAATCATGGATACTTCCTGACTTGTGAAGGCCGGAAGATCGAGAATTATAAAGGCGAAAGTTTGTGAGTGTGTTTGTTACGCTTCAAGCTCACTGCTGGACCAATATAGATGAATGACCATATAATATCACAGTCGGTACAAGCCGTTACCCAACCCACACTGCTGTTATCTGACCCACTAAAAGTTAGACGATTTTGGACCTTCTGCAGTTAGCAGTAGATATTAATTTTTAATTTATATCATATAGGTTCGCGCTTGAACACTATCTCACCTGATGGTAAGCGATGATGTGGTCGAAGGTAAAGCACGCTTGCCTAGAATTAAACTATTGACTCTTGACTTAAAGACCCCTAGTTTGCTAGCTAGCTGTCGGGAAATACAGACTCCGGCAGAGAATTCCACTCCTTAGCTGTACGCATAATAAAAGTATTCTCAAAACATTTAGACCGTATGGGTGATATGTCCACCATGTTCCGGTGGTACAGAGATAGATTATAGTCAGAAATAGCACATATGACTTTTTATGCCGGGAATATGTTCCCTCGGGATAATTTTCGATTTTCTCGTGGTCGAAGACGCTAGCAGAAGCTAGTTTTTGTATATATGTATATAACATACATAACCACACGCCTCTTTTCCTTGGAGCTAGAAAAACCTACAAAACGCTATCTCTTAGGATCCTTATATATTTCTTTTGCTTCGTTTAAGTTCGAAAATCTGGTTATACACGCACGCTTCATGAGCACAGACTGCCTGAACTTCACCAATAAGGTTAATGTTTGTGAATTTTATCATTCAGTAAATACATGACACATAACTAATGGAGCAACCTATCTACATAACTTTACCTTACTGTATATTGAATTAATAGAGACTGAGTTAATTCAATATTCACCGCCCATATCACCTCACATACTCACATTTGAATGTGCCGTAAAATTTAAAATCGCATCGTTCTCGCAACGGTTCGACGTCAACGTCGCAGATGAAGTGATTTATACGCTGATGAATAATTCATGACGCTCACGTCACGTCACGTCACGTCAGCGTCACGTCGAACAATCAGCTCGAGGTATTCACTTTGTGGAAGGCTTAAAGGTGCCTTCGTAGATTAAACTAGTGTCATGTATTTATTTATTGATTTACTAGGTACGTTTTTTAAGTAACCAATTACATTAACTAAGTTATAATTAAAAAGCATATTAAAATATACAGAATTAACAAAGGAAAATTTGAAGTAAAAACATAAAAAAGTTAAAAACATTTTTAATAATCCCTCTCACAGTACTTCTGACATGCCAATAAAATTTACGTCCATTTTGCCGCGAAGAAATTGTTTGTTGGATTAGAATCCAAGAGATCATTAAGATGACGACAATCGCCAACGACCTTGAGGGAACAAAACGCGCACTTGTTTCATGCCCGTGCGGCTCTGAATTCAGTAGCTTTTTGTACTTTCCTTATTATTCTATGACTTAAAAAAAGCCTTCGATCAAAACGTAGATAGTTAATTAGTTAGTCAATTTTATTAAAATGGGGCCGTTGGTTTTGATGGTTTTGTCCGTTTTAGACACGAATAAAACTCAAAATTTACTTTGATGTAATTATTAAGAAAATGGTCTAATGTAACATATTTTCCAAAAAATAACGACCAGCCGTTTAGACGTGATTATCATTTTCAAATCAGCTACTCAGGGGTATCTGCGCCTTAAGTGCGGCCAGAGTCCGAGGTATTGGCGAATTAGCACGTGCAACGGTGACTGTGCGACACGGACGCACAAAAAACCGCCTTATGCTTTTTGACCCGGCAGTAATCTATACTTATAAAATTATAAAGAGGAAAGTTTTGTTTTTTTGTTTGTTTGTATTTTTGTATGAAACGAATAAACTTAAAAACTACTGGACCGATTTAAAAAATTCTTTCACCTTTGGGAAGCTACACTATCCCCGGGTGACATGTGCTATTTACCCCGTATTCCCAAGGGAACAGGAACTACGCGGGTGAAACCGCGAGGCGTCCGCTAGTTTAACGAATAAGATGTGAGTGAATTATCTTGTGTGAGGAGGCAAGTGGCATCAGACCAAGATACATTTTATCAACGCATAAAAAGAAAATGACAAGTATATTGTAGATGTTGATTGACATAAGCTACCGAAATATCACGTTATCAATGACAAACGCTTTTTACTTTTGACAATTTAAAAATATCACGTTGTCTATGCTTCATAAAAGATCGAAGACCTTATACTTCAAGAAATACTTAAAAGGTCTTTGTAAAAGATAACTTGATCTCTACAACATATGTCAAACTGACGTATACGTTATTGTTAGCCTGTCAAGAGCTATTGTTACTGTATTGATACTGACAGCTGTGGCAGATCAAGCTATCTTTTATGAAGTAAAGAGGCCAAACTGTATCTATTTGCCTCGACTTTTAGATGACTCTGTAGTACCTGAAAGGTCCAAATCTCAAACATAGAAGGCATCTCGGTGACTCCGAAAGTTGGCTGTATTATGGCCATTACAGACCATATATTCTATGAAATGTACACTTCAATATTTTCATTCGCCCACGTGTTCCCCAAAGGTATGTAATCATATAATCATATCTTAAAAACTTAACACAAACAAGCTTTAGCAAAACAATGAATTTTACATGTATAAAACACTAGAAATGATTCACATAGGTTTATACCTAAAGCCCTTAGAAATGACGGTGAGTAATGAGGCGAGCATAACGACGGCCCAGCCGCTCCTAATGAATGCGCTATTATAATCGCTAAAAAGCATGATATTACTCCGTAGGTGGATAGGAACCTATGTTATTATTTAGTAAATAGGCTTCGTTATTGAAGGTTATATTTACAGGTAGTAAACCGCGTAGTGATAACCGCGGCATTCTTCGCGAAGGAACAGTTTTTGGAGTCGAATTATTGACATTATTTTGGCTTATTTTAGCTGTCCGATAACCTAGTGAGGAAAGCGGTAGTCATTTGAGTGTGTGAGGCGGACCTGGGCCTGCAGTCTCGACATAAATAGCAATCGTTAAATCGTAACGATCGGTTGCTAAGTCCTAACGATTGTTAAATAACGATTTTTGGTAGTCTCGACTGTCAAATCTATCGTTTTTCAACGCAAACTTAACGTATTTTGTCATTTTTGACAGCCCGCTAAGTGTTTGTAACGAACATTATCTTAATTTTAGAGGTTATACAAAACAATAAATAAATAATAATAGTATATCTTCACTGAATATCTCAGTAGTAGCTCAACGTCTGACTATGTGCCCGGTGGCTGGCAAAAGGCTTGTCCCTAACCTATTACTGGGACTTAACAATAACGGATCGGTGGTAAATAGGTACTTACACGTCTTCCTAATCCTTATATGATATGGGCGTTATGTTTTGTTAGGTCAATGAACTTCAATACATCATATTATAAGAGACTCAATTTCAGGAATTTATTTCAGTCTTTGGCATGACAAATTACCGTTAATGGTGCGTAAGAGGTTTTAGGAATCAAATTGAAACTATGTGAGTGTGATCTCGACGCCTACGCAACTTTGAAGAGTCGGTTTGAATAGCTATGACGTTGGTTCGGAGATAAATCTAGGATTCTCTTGTTATAATGTGTATATTTTGGGTATAGTGACGTCATGAATTGTGTGCAAAATTTTATGAATAGTGTCACGAGGTTAGTATTTACGTTGTACTAACCACGGTTTATTTCAGCGCTTGGAGTTTTTGACCTCGAACTTCTGTTACAGTGAATGAATTTAAATAGTCGAGGTGGGATTTTGTTTTTTAGGGTTCCGTACCAAAAGTGTAAAACTGGGACCCTATTATTAGGGTTCCGTACCCAAAAGGTAAAAACGGGACCCTACTATTAAGACTCCACTGTCCGTCTGCCTGTCTGACACCAGGCTATAATCTCATGAATCGTGATAGCTAGACAGTTGAAATTTTCACAGATGATGTTCTATACTTATAGTATTTTTTTATAATTTTTGTAACCTTAAATAATAAAAATATTCTCCACTTAAGACTATTAAAAAGTGGCCAAGTGCGAGTCGGACTCGCGCACGAAGGGCTCGTACCATTATTGCAAAAAACTGCAAAAAATCACCTTTGTTGTATGGGAGCTACTTAAATATTTATTTCATTCTGTTTTAAAGAAATACATCATCTGTAGAAATTTCAACTGAGATACAGCCTGGTGGCAGACAGACAGACAGACGGATAGTGGAGTCTTAGTAATAGGGTCCCGTTTTGACCCTTTTTGGTATAGAACCCTAAAAATATTCACGCTCTGAAAAACAGCAAACATAAAATTACAACGTAACAACGTCTCATCTTCCACACCTGTGCACTGAAAAATTACAGGAAAATGCTTCAACGTAGATTTTTTGTTCTGTATTTTTATTATGTGGGGAAAGCTCTCTACGTGATGCGTTCAATACGGGTATTGCGGGCATGCTCACACCTTTTAGCACGACGTTATTACATTAGCTGTGCTCGCTGCTATACCGACGCAATTTTAATACTATAAAAGCACTCTAGGTAAATTCTCTTGGGGCATAGAATAATGATAGGAAGTAGAAGCGAGACACATATAGTTTCTCTGATTCCGCAGATATTCGCGTGGGTCCACTGGTATTATAGATGTTGTGGTATTTATTCAAGATCTACTTACGTTTCATAACACTCCACAAACCATCTTCACATCTTTTGATATTGTATCAATTTTAGTAACTCTTTAATAGCCGAACTGTTCAAAGATAAGTTTGAAGTGAAATCGTCATTAGGTCCGTCGCGGGCGGTGATCGATGTTGAGCCCATGGAGGAGTTGGGAGTCAGGATTACTGCTAAAGACATTGCTTCTGTCATACAGTCTATGTCAAGGGGCAAGTCTCCCAGTCACGATGGGCTCAGCATCGAGCATCTTCGTTATGCGGGCCCTCACTTGCCGCGTGTTTTAGCTTTGTTGTACAATCTTTGTTTGAGCCATGCGTTTCTACCCCCGGAGATGTTAAGAACAATAGTTGTACCCGTAGTTAAGAATAAAATTGGGCTATTGACGGATAGGAATAACTATCGACCTATCTCGCTGGCTACGGTTGTGTCTAAGGTAATGGACAGCGTGCTTAATTCGCAATTAAGTAAACATGTTCAATTGCATGACAACCAGTTTGGATTTCGACCTGGGTTGTCCACTGAAAGTGCGATTTTGGAATTTAAGCACGCTGTGGAGTACTATACAAGCCGTAGCACGGCAGTGTACGCCTGTTTCCTCGACCTATCGAGTGCTTTTGATTTGGTTTCCTACGATACTCTTTGGAAGAAGCTAAATAATTTACCACCTGAAGTAATTAATATTTTAAAATTTTGGTACGGGAACCAGGTCAACAGTGTTAGGTAGGACGGGGCGTACTCGAGTTTATAAGGTTTGGAGTGTGGTGTGAGACAGGGTGGTCTAAGTTCTCCCACACTTTTTAACCTGTACATGGACCAGTTGATTGTGGAGCTGAGCAGCACCAGAGTCGGATGTTATGTTGATGGCATATGTGTCAACAACATTAGCTACGCAGATGACATGGTGCTGCTCAGTGCCTCAGTCTGTGGCCTTAGAAAGTTGGTGAGTCTATGTGAAAGTTACGCCAGTGCCCACGGCCTATTGTATAATGTGCGGCAGAGTATCGTTATGGTGTTTGGGGCTGCTGGTAGATATCCAGAATCGGTGCCTCATGTTAAAATGAATGGTGTACCTTTGTCGAGGGAACAAACCTTTAAGTACCTTGGGCACGTATTGACCTCTAGCCTCAGAGATGATGACGACATTGAGAGGGAGCGGAGGGCGCTGTCGGTCAGAGCGAATATGATTGCCCGCAGGTTTTCACGTGCTTCTGCGGGGGTTAAGAAGACTCTGTTTAAGGCCTTCTGTACCTCGTTTTACGCCTGTAGCCTGTGGGTTCATTTCACGCAAAAATCGTACAGCGCCCTTCGCGTTCAGTATAATAATGCCTTCAGGCTGCTGATGGGGCTGCCTCGCTTCTGTAGCGCATCAGGGATGTTTGCGGAAATGTGCGTCGATTGCTTTTATGCACTGATGCGTAAAAGATGTGCATCCTTGGTGCGCAGGGTGCGAGCCAGCTCCAACGGCATCCTGGCCATGATTGCTGACAGGCTGGACTGTGTTCATATGAGTCGTTGCTCCAGTATTTCAGCTGGAATGCTGAAGCAATGATCATTGAATCTTCGTAAATTTTTAAATTTTGTTCAAATTTATTGTGCTACTAACATAGGTATAAGTTTGTATTGTTACTAACACCATTATTATTATGTATGTTTAGGTTTAAGTTATTTTATCTGGGCCCTGTCGCCTGAAATAAATGAATTAATAATAATAAGTATTCTTTGATATTCTTATTATCTGTAAAGCATATTTTTAGTTATTTCTGATTGATTTGTATTCTTTAACTTAATTTCTATTGCTTATTTGCAAAATTATGGATTTTTTTATACTCTGACATTTTCATCTGACATGATCTCTGTCTGTCTATTCTATTTTCTTAAAGCAATAGACATACCATAGGTACCATGGACTACCTAGACCTTTTCCTTAAGCTAGTTGTACATTATTGTAAAGTTTGAGCATACTGACCCGTCTTTGTAAAGCCGTTTTTATTCGTTCTGTTCTTATTGAGATTTGAATTTGAAATTTAGAAGGGATGGCAGAAGGAATGAAAAACGGGCTTGAGCTTTTTTGCTCTGGATTCTGGTCTGAACGCCGAAAGTTTGGTTTTGGTTTCGAAATTTGAAGGACACATATTTTAGCCTTGAACGTACAGTGCGACATAAAAGAGTTGAAAATAAATGAGGGCGCCACAATCGCTTAGATAGCAACCCAGTTAGAACGACCCAGCTGATCTTGATACTTGAATAGTATTATTTATTTATTGGGTTTAAATAATGAGTAAATAAGTAAAAATAGTAATATATTAAATAAGTATGTTTATGAAATATTTGATATGTAGTAGTAACAAAACTACAACTTCACAAAAAATATGTATTTTTAATAATCAATTGCATTTAATATAAAGTCGTCCAATACCTTTGGTGGACGACCCTTCCTGTGTTAAGCTGGTGTTGAGAATTTCCCACCGTTTTCAATGCCGTGTTGCACGATTCTGCTCACTGTGCTTACAGAAACATCTAAAACAAGCAAAGAAAAGAATCACTGTCAATCCGACGAAAGAAGTTCCGCGGTAAATAAACGTGAATATTTTAAAATTGTTTCTTTCCATTTAGTCGATTGCATCAAAAAATATGGTATAGCAAAAAAAAATCGTATCCACAATAAATTACATTAATTTTTGTTGCCTTACTATCAACGTTGTTCTGTCGCGCTATAACTACAACGCTATTTGTTAATCTTAGCATAACCTCAAAAATGGTACACAAATAATTTGTAAATGATATGTGGTTCGAAAATTTTGCTGCCTGAATGTATTAATCGTTTGTAATTAACGTTTAGTGCAACTTTCAATAGTTACTTACCAGTAAAATCTGGTGTACAATGGTAAACATCTTCTTAGTTGGATATAAGCTTCCCAGCTTGGAATTCGGCTATACACCGCATAGAAACTTTGTAAACTATATCACGGGCACCTCCACGAATTACCTTATTCATGTTTTCCACAGTTTTTCTGTCCACACACAGAAATATCACACAAAAACCAAAATTCTTACGAAAATCGAAACCGATCAAGAAGAATTGACAGCTCAAGTACTCATTTTAGATGTTGCCAGAAAATGAAAACTTTTAGTTCCCAAATATTTAACTTCTACTCTTTTATGTTGCACTGTACTAATAAAATTGTAATGAATTCAGTTTGTGAACCAGTGTTATAAATCCCTGAAGAACTATAAATAAAAATAAATTATACTCTCAGGTGAACTTTTACTGCTAAATATATCAAGATGTGCCACTCTGGCACGAGGTGCACGTATGTACTGCGGCAGACAGGACACCAGCGTACGAAGCCGGCTCTTAATTTTAACCTTTTATTTTAATTTTATTAACGTGGCTGACGTTTAGCTCTCCGGAGCTAAACGTAACGTTACAATGTTTACATAAGTATATATATAAACTGACGCCTTTTTCCCATGGGGACATGCAGAAACTATAAAACTCCATCTGCCACAATCCGTTTAGATGTTTATTGGCTGCATAAAAATAAATATTATTTTTCACTCACTCATATACTGTCCTTGGTATATAAGTCAATTCAAGTAAAGTAATCAGTTAACACGGTTGGGTTTTAGAAACCGCATCAGTATCGCAAACTGTATCAGAACATGGTCAAACACAAATTTGCTCAGAGGCACTTGTTATTTCAATATGTCAAAAGGAGCGGGCTCTACATATGCCTCGAATTTACATATATACTCGTATTTAGCTCGAAGACATCCACTGCTGGACTCAGGCATCCCGCAAGCATCGCTAGAAAGATCGACTTTGTGAATCTCGGTGACCTCGGTGGTCATCAATCCAGGCTACCAAAGCAGAAGCACGGAAGAATATTCTTACGTGACCGATTATGTCTAAAAGTTCTGCATTGCTGATGGTCCTGACAACAGAAATAAATGCCATACGTCCCGTTAACAATGCTTTCAGTTCAAGAGTTGCACTTCTACACATATCTATTCTTTGCCCGAGGTTAGCTCGTGAAGTATACTCGTTCTCACTTAGATGATAATATGGATGATGTAATGAGGTTTGCCTGAGGAGTATCACGTTGAATTTGAGTTTAGGGGCTATAACGGTGCGGTGATAAATATGATAATGCGGTATTTTAAGTGCAATTTGAGTCAATCTACGAGAAAATTTTGATAATGACTAAATGATGCCTGGGTATAAAATACCAAAGATTTTTGTAGTATCTTTTGTTAAAACATCATATTGGAATAAATGTCATCATCATGTCTTACAGAAGTTTTCGCACCAACAAGCTCTAAGAGAAGATATCCATACATATTTCAAATGACTTTGAAATTCTCGGCTACATATTCGTAGCGCCGAACATCTCGTAGTCCAATCTCGTAGCACGGCTACGGCATAGCATGTCAACGAGCGTAGCAGCTTCACAAACATTAATGTAGCTTAAAAAGCCTCAGTTTTAACTCCCGTATTGCATTCACCTGACCGTGAATACTTTGTTCTGAATACATTATTCATGTTGTACATTTACATGCTGAGCTAGTATGACGTACGTACGTCACTATTTAGCAAATGACTTTTTTGTTAAGGGGAAGCTCTTATATCGATGATTTATTTAAGTATATTGGTGATATACACCAAAATTGTTTGTTAAAGAAAAACTACATTATTAAATAGTAATTTTGCTTTTATAGTCAACCAAACCGCTAGAACCGGGGTCCTAACTTTGATTTCCAAAAGATTAATTCCTACTTGAAAAAGATTAGTTAGTTTTTTTGTTGTTGTTATAATTATAGTCTTTAAGTATCGATGGGTCTGCGAAGTTACACTAATTAATTTAATTTGATCCTGAGTAACTATAGTAATGTGGGTTCGCACACCCATCTCCGACAGCCTATTTAAGATAGGCATGTTGTTTTTGAAATGTGTCAACTAAATTACAACCACAAATGAATTTTCTAACAAATTGGATACCGTTAGCATTGGGCTAAATTATTACTGCTCCCCACTAAACATTAACAGCTTCATAATACAAACCATTTTAAGTGGATTGCATCGACAGGCTTCGCAATTTGCGTACACTGGCTGCCAAATAGATATTAATATGTTTCGTATAGTTTCTATTACCAGGACAAAACTGCGTAAATTCGCAGCATTCGCAGCTGTTACCAAGATTCAATAACCGTAGATGTGAGATAGGATGTCCTATACCAAAAATTCGAAGACATGTGACGTTCACCAACCAGCACTGGACTCGAGTGGTGGATTAAGGCCTATGCCCTCTCTCACATAAAGGAGGCCTATGTCCCAGCATTGGGAACATTAAAAGGCTGATAATGAGATTATGAGCAACTTGATTCTGCCAGCAGCTCTGCCTGCTGTAAATAGTCCACTAATGTTTCACCAAAACACCATTGAAAATTTATTAGTTTACAACCAACTATTCGTATACTATTTATTTCATAAACAACTTATTCCGCAAATGGTTTATTTTATAAACACTCGCATTACAAACATTTATTTGGCAAATGCTTCTCTTTACAAAAGTTTCGGACCATATTTAATCATTTATAAATTTTTTACTTAATATTTAGATTCTTTTGGAAAAATTACGTTTATACCAAATATCATTTTATAATACATTCTAAACCAGTCACAAAATGATCATAACGGTGTTGTTTTGCATAGTTTTATTGAACTTTAAAGTTACTTCTGCATCGTCACCGGCGCTGCGGGAAGAACAACCCTTTCGCCTTTACGTAACAAAGGATAAGCACTCATGCCCGTTTTTTTTTGTTTACGGGGGAAACCTTCAAAAGGCGCCTGGAATTTTGGGGAAAGACCAGGGAGTGTGGGATTTTTACCTCACTAAAACCATCCCGGTGATCACCATTAGCACGTAGAAGGGACCCCGTGACCTCTCAAAAGACCACCCCGAGACCCCCTCTGTGCAACGCCTGTTAGGGCACATCACTGGGGAGATAAATAATGCACCTCCCCTGAGCCTCGCTGTGCACGGCAGTACGTGACCACTGTGCCACCATCTTTCCTGGAGTCACTTTGTGAGCAAACAAAACCCCCAATATGACCGCCCATGACCCCGGAGTCCCGCCTACCTATGCAGCAGGCGGGGTTTCGGCGTTTTAGGCATCAAGGCGGTTGCCTCAACGACGCCTTCTTCGCCGAGTGGGATCAGCCTTCTCACGATCCCGCTCGGCAGCCTCCTTCTATACCATCACGGTCTCACAGAAGGAGGCCATTTCCCTCCAGTTTTCTGTCTCTGCCAGCATGGCCCTCACAACTGCTGGCAGAGACAGGTCTCGCCCGATCCTGGTGACCAAGACCTGCCGCTCAGAGATCCACGCTGGGCTCTCCTGTAGCGTGTGCTGTGCAGAGTCAAGGTCGCCTCCACAGTGGTGGCAATTTGCCGTGGTCTCTCGCCCAATCCTATTATTAAGCACCCATGCCTACGCTTTGTTACAGCGGGCGTTGGTAGCTCTCTCTTAGCACCTCCGGTTTTTATATACGTACTAGCTTTTGCCCGCGGCTTTGCACGCGTAGACTACATGCTTCTCCTTACCATATTTTAACAGTATGTAGAGAAAAAGTAAAAAATAATTATGATAAAAATAATGTAATATGAAAGTGTTTCTTAGGACAGACTTATACTTACCTACTTTAAATCAATACGCTCTATCCTTGTACTGTCCTTTCATTATTTCTGTGTTTATCCATGACTAATAATAAGTAATCATAATCATAAGTAAGTAATTAAATTATAGTATTTCCTTGTAAACAACATTTTTAACCATTTTGGATGTCGGCGCTAATATCTGATGAGCTAACACGTGACCACGCTACATAGAACTGTCCATGGGAAAATCAATTCTCCCTCAAATCTACACCAGCATACATCAGGGTTTGTCTTTGAGCCTTATTAATTGTCATGGCGAAGCAGACTTTCAAAGGAAACTGCAGTCTCTTGAATTCAAAGGGAAGATCATTAGGAATCAATGGAATTCGTGGTATAAACAGTTTTGCCCTGAGAAGGTCCGGTCAAAATTGTTGCCACTACCACATAACGCGACAAAGCTTTGACTTGTGTCCTAGTTCCAGTACAAAATTTAGGGGGTTTTAAATTTCTCAGCAACTTTACTGGTGTACCAACACGCAGTAAAAGCTTATGGTAAGGGAACCTGATGGGTTTTGAGTGTTTAAGAACTCTACAGGATAATGGACGGCCTTGTCTGGATTTACTACAGAGTGAATCGAGCTGTAGAGCATTTCTTCGCCTTCAAATGATTTCAACAACATGTTATTAATTTTGCCCTTTCGCTCAACCATTCCAAGGATTTGTTTTATATCCAAGCAACATCCGGATAAATTTTATCTATCAACTCTGGAACTGTTGTTACAACAGTGCAAAGGTCAGTTGGTAAACATACCATCATTTTCTGCATAAATACCATTTCCGAGTTTTAGTAATACCGCCGAAAAATGACCAGCAGCGACTTCACCCTTTAAGTGTACTCTCATATTTTTGGATAGTTTATTTATTTTTACTAAAGACCACAGTGAGGACTTCTTAAGTCACGCCTTAATTTCATCGGCACCTGTTCCTCGCGGAACTATTGGAAATGTTTGACGAAAATCAGCAGCCAGTAATACTGTCATGCTGACAACCCAAAATATGAAGATCCTGACTTTAAAACTGATGTATTTTCATACAAACTTTCATCCCCTATTTCACGCCGTTAGGGGTGGAATTTCCAAAAATCCTTTCTTAGTGCTCACCTACACTACCAAAGGAACCTACATGCCAAGTTTCATGACTGAAGCTTCAGCCGTTTGGGCTGTGCGTTGATGGTCAGTGAGTGAGTCAGTCAGTCAGTCACTTTCTTCTTTTATATGTTTAGATACGTATATATTTACTAGCTGACCCGGCAAACTTTGTTTTGCCACAAAAAGACCAAACATTTATCTACCCTACCCTACCCTACCCTAGCCTACCCTACACTACCCTACCCTACCCTACCCTACGTACCCTACCCTACCCTACCCTACCTACCCTACCCTACCTACCCTACCCTACCCTACCCTACCCTATCCTACCCTACATACCTACCCCACACATAAAAAAAAAAAAAAAAATAGATGTTGACCTATTCTCAGACCTACTGAATATTCATATAAAATTTCATCAAAATCGGTCAAGCCGTTTCGGAGGAGTTTGGCAACGAAAACTGTGACACGAGAATTTTATATATTAGATATATACAAGTTGCAGTGCCCCAATTCGATTCTGGAACAGATTCGACCTATTTAAACAATGAAGTGTCATGAACAACAAGAGGAACGGGATGAATGACATGTCATATCAGGTCACCGACCCACAAAATGGCGGACAACGTTCCGTTTCTTGATAGTACAAATAATAAGCAAAAATGAAACAAAAATGAATTGTTTGTCAAATAATACATTATTAAAAAAAGTTTATTGGATAATTATTTTCTAGAGTAAATTATTTGGCAAACTTGCTAGTCAAGTAAAATTTGTAAATAAAATTTTGGTGAACTGACAACACACGGTGAAAATATCCCGACGGAACATAGGAACTGGTTCTAATCCCCGGCTAAGTAGTATTCTATGTCCTTGGCCCGTCTTTCAAATTTATCAGTTAAGACAGACAGACAGAGAGAAAATTAACATTCAAATACAGACAGAGTTACTTTCGCAATGAAATACACAATATACACCCGCCGCTTTGCTTGCTTATTAAAGGTACTCTCTGTCCTTTTCGGTAACCCTGACAACGTATTTGCGAAATTTCTTGATGATCAGTTGAGGAGTAAAAGCGTAAAAGCGTAGCAAACAAACTCACATTCGTATTTATAATATTAGGATTCACATGAATTTAGGAGTAACCAAAGCATAATAAATAATATTGAACGCCATTTGATTTTGAACCACCGCTTGTGACCGATTCATCAAAGTTTATAAGCAGTTAAAACTGCGTAAATGCACAGCTGTTGCCAAGATTCAATAACTGAGAGATACAATAGTACGACGGCAGTTGTTCTAATAACGTTGGGTGGTGACTTACAATCAGATACAATGTTAGTACTGGCTGGATACATTATTGAGATGGTTAATTTTAGTGGAACTAAGAGAATTCATGAATAATTTGGGAGAATTGAGACATGTCTAGTGGCATGCAAACAAATAGGAAAAAATATCGTAGACTTTCATCCATCGCTCCAAAAATTTTCATTGTCCGGAAATCTAATCTAATCGAAAAAAATTATGAATATTAGGTACAGATAAATATGTTCACTGGTATAATGCTAGCAATATATCAAAAAAATCACTTTTGAATTATCAAGTTATATCGTTTAAATTCGTAAACATATCAAAATATTGAAACTTGATTCTTGCCCAATTTATGAAATCATTTGCAGTAAAAGTCAATATAATAATATTTTTCATATTTTGGGAAAATCGTTATTCAATATTTATGAAGATATTGGATTACCTTTTCCAATTGAACGAAATATGATTTCAAGTCCTACAAATGCAGGCACATTCGTAATAACATCAAGCAGCAAAAGTTTTACTGCGAAAGAGAGGCCTCTTTTCATAAAGAAACGACATAAACATTGATCACGTTTGCTCTCGGTTTATGTGATGGAAGATCATGTTTCGACTTTACCGTGACCCAAGGTAAAGGCATAGATATATCAGTAAATTAACCGACTATTTAGCTATTCTTCGTATTCTTATTTACAAGCACAAATCGTCCCCACACACGAAACACCTCGTTAATAATTCGTAATTATTCGTAATACCTCGTTGAATTTCAATTGTCTGAGAAATGGGCTCAATAACCTTTCACCCTGTAGGAGTTTTACATAATAATAATTAACGCATTTTTCGATAAGACTTCCTAATCGTATTACTGACGAGTAATACCTATTTTTCAAGAAGCTCAAGAATTTTAAAGAATATAAAACTATTGTTTTCTTCTTTAAGAACAGTTTTTAAGTAAAGATCAGGGGGGTAACCACAAGCTCTTAGAGTAAGGTTATTTTGATATCGAGTAAGGGACAGATGTATCTGACTTGTATACATCTGTCACTTACTCGATCTCAAAATAACCTTACTCTAAGAGCTTGTGGTTACCCCCCAGTCCTGAGTAAAGCTAATATGGCCCTTAATAACATTATTCAGCAAGCTTATTGCTAATGAGTACTCATGAACTGTAATGAAGTCTGTACTGAGAAATAATTAAGTTATAGTTAACTCCAATCTGTATATTATACGTTTTACGTAAATACCGAAAACAGCTGAAATTAGACTGTTTTTGAGATAGCTACATGTATAGATAGAGGGTTTTGCCCATACATTTGGAACTTGTACAATAAAAAAACTCGGCATGGTGCTTCACAAAACAAGCAGCGTACTTACCTTAGTTAAGTAGACTCAAGACAATTTGTTTGTTAAAAGTCCAGAATATTTAGGATTAACTATCGTAACATTTTTGAATTGCGAATCAAACAAAAAACTAAGGACTTTTTGACAATCTCTCTCGCTGAGAGAATTTAACTTTGACTAATTTGAATACTTAAATGGCTCATAATGAAAGTGCAAGACATTCTTGCTGATATTCCAACAAGCAAACAGTCTTCAAAAACTCAAACTTTAATCAAGAATCGACGCACACAAAACTTATAACTTATTAAGACTCCAACCAACGTCAATACAATAAAAACTCCAAGGCTTCAACGTTTTATATCAATCCAAAGAAATGATTAAGGTCACGTGGACGATAACATAAAATATTTAAAAGACAATATACCGAAATTGGTTTCGTGAACTTCTAATAAAATCCCTTACATAAGGCTATGAAGTCACTGCTGTGTAACGTTTGATGTGCCGCGGCTCAGGCCTGAATTATTTATATTCAATCTCGTATCACACCGGAGGCCTGGCTTCGGTGCTATGCAATTTGTGAATATCTGCGTTCTTGAGATGATTGGCGTTTTGACGGCTTTGTTAGTAAAGGATTGGGGATGAACATTGGGCTTTGGAGTTGCCGAAGTTGGCTGTTGTCATAATGATTAATAATTTATGAAATAAATGGAAAACATGACACAGTTTCACAGTCAGATTGTTCATTTGATTAATACATAGAGTTTATTGCAAAATATCTGTCTATTTTCATTAGTAGGAACTTATAATTCATTATTTATACCAGCTTAGGTAAATGATTTTTTTTACCAGACATATTACCTAGGTAGTCTAGGTAATTATTGAAAAAGAATAAACTTTTTACTAATACAAATGTTCCGTTTTATAAAATATGACTACATTCACTGTTGTTTCTTTAATCAGTCAATTTATTATGGAGTGCGTTCCCCCAAGAAATTAGGATGGCAACCAACCGATTGGCATTCAAAGTGAAAGTTCGCGAGCTTGTTTTAAAAACTTGGCAGGAGTATCGTCTCAGCGATAATGTTTTCCAATAACTGCTACCACTAATTGCTTGAGTAAATTGGTGTATTTAGTTGATTTGTTTGTGTATATATTGTATCTATGTATATCTTTGTATTTAAATAAACCAACCTTATTGAGATTTATTTTCAATATTGCACCTATCACTATTTGTCTCTGCATCACTCAAAGGTCATCATCATTTCAACCGAAAGACTTCCACTGCTAGACATAGGCCTCCCCCAAGCGTCGCCACACTATTCGGTCCTGTGTGTTTTGCATCCACCGTACACCCGCAGCCTTGATCAGGTCGTCGCTCCACCAGGGAGGCTTTCCAACGCTGCGTATTCTACCTATCTACCTTCTACCCAACGTGTGTGTGCTAGAAGTATTCAATAAATAAAATATGTGTATTTATGTAGGTACTAATTTAGTAATAAAATCCAGTCACACGCTCTTTGCTTACTAATACACTGGTCAAATGCAATTCTAATATAAATTAATATTATACAACTTTGTGCTCATAAAATGTGTAAAATATTTATAAGTCTCGTCAGGCCGTTGGTAAAATTGTCATGGCTGGCAATAAAACTTGTGGTATGGACTAATTAAAACGTCGACCTAAATAGACGGGTGACGGGTCAAGTGTCTGAGGACTGAAAGCAGTGCCCGGAGGAGTCGTAACACGTAGTTGTGTGGTGGTTATTCAAATTAAGTTTGATGGGTAGATTATTTATTATAGACCAGTTTTTTTTCTCAGAGGTAGAAGAATGGGACATGAAAATGTGTTTTATTAATTTATTTATTAACTAGTTGTCCGTCCCGCCTTCGCACGGGTGTTTACTAAAGAAGAAAAAGAAACATATTTTTCATAAAAACTTTGTTACAATAAATTAGGAACACAATTAAAAAAAATATTAGCCGAATAGGTGCAGCCGTTCTGAAGTGATGCGTTTATACATTCGGCAATTGATTTTTATTCATATATAGAGACATATTCATTTTTTATTAATAATTTTTAATACTTAAACTGTGGTATGGACTAATTAAAATGTCGACCTAAATAGACGGGCGACGGCGACGGGTCAAGTGACTGACGACAGTGACGACTGACAGCAGTACCCGAAGGAGTTGTAACACGTAATAGTGGCAGGGTGGTTATTTTACAAATATATACATTTACTTCGTTAGGTAGATTATTTAAATACAGACGTATGAAAAAATACAGTGACATTCTGATATTATTTGCGTGGATAACTTATTTATAACGTGAAAATGTGTTGTAATTTAGTGAAAATAAGTTTTTTAGTAATTTCATTCGTGTAAAGTTTATAAATTAATATTTTATTAAAGCAAAAGCGTAAAAGCTGATATGCGTAAGGTTAAGGTATTAGGGAATAAAATTGCTAGCAAGTACGTAATTTTATAAGTACAAACAAACATAGCTGGTTCAGGATAAAATATTTATACGTAAACGTAATAGTATCAAGCGGGAAATAAGCGCTACTGAATCATGAAAATTTATAGATGGAGTATTATTCTATGTAGTTCTTGTTGTTACGATCCATTAATGGTGCTCGTAAATGCATGTGGATAAGCTGTAAAGCTATAAGATTCACAAGGGGTAAGTATACTATAAGTACGGACTGAATGATATTGCTGTTTTTTGGGGCCAAGACCGCCACACTATTCCCAAGCATTGCAACTCTTGAATAGCAGAATGATGGTGATGATGATGACCACCGGAAAAATGCCAATGTAATTCAGCTCGACGAGACCCAGAGAAACGATTCATATATTTAGATAACGCAGTGAAATATTAAAATGTAATATAAAAACCATTAAACAAATAAAAAACTAAACCTACTAACTAAACTAAAAAACACTGCAAAGCGAAAAATTTCTTGGTTTTCGACAGTTGGTATCTGTGGTACCTATTGCTTGACTTCGGAAAACAAAGTAATTTTTCGCTTTATGTGTTTTGCTTTAGAAGTCAGTTTATTTTTTTGCTAGAAAGTGTTCTATTTTACTCTTATTAGTGTATATACCTCATATTATTATTACAGACGACAGCACTGTTGCTGAGAGATACCTATCCGGCAGGGCCTCAGATCCGGTCTCTTCGGGAGGTTATGGTTGAGCACTTGAGCCTGGAGGCAGCCTCCGAATGCCAATCTAGTCAGATTCAATACTGCTAAGATCCAGGCGTGTCTTTTTTCCGCAAAAAAGAGTCAATTCCACCTTCCAAGCTCCTTTTTCCGTGGTGTAACCGTGGCGATAACGACCATCTCGACCTTCTTGGTGTTACGTCGACTGATCCTTGCAAAATTGAGACGGTACTTTACGCCTGAATGCCTGCTTAACTTGTATAAAGCGCAAGTTCGGTCATGCATGGAGTACTGCTCTCTCCTCTGTAATGGATCTGCCATATAGCAGCTTGATGCACTTGGGTCTATTGACAGACGGGCCAAGAGGCCGAACAGGAACGATGCGAATAAAAGATCCAGAGCCTTGAACACCGACGACGAGTTGCCAGCCTGTCGGTTTTCTATCGGTTACATTTCGGGGAGTGTGCAATGGAACTGCACACTTTGATTGCGCATAGCCCTTTCCATCAGACTACAAGACGTACGGAAATGCACCATCGGCACATCGTGGATAGCCTATCCATACGTACAAAGCGTTTACTTTCATTGGGCGTACAGCTAAGGAGTGGCATTCCCTGCCGGAGTCTTTGTTTCCTGATAGCTACAACCTAGGGGTCTGTAAGTCAAGAATGAATAGGTTACTTCTAGGCAAGCGTGCTTCACCGTCGACCACATCATCACTTCAACATCAGACGAGATAGTGGTCAAACGCGAGACTATCACAAATACCATGAAGATCATTTATAGCATAGTACATTGCATTTCAATTCCAATAAGCCCAAACACGACTAGTCTACATTGTTTTATTTCGGAGCTCTAGTGCCTACATTCCGGCTTCATCATGGGATCAGGGAAAATCTATAGCCAAACCACTGCAACTCCTGAAAGCCAGCATCAACAGTGGCGACCACCAGAATAGCACCGAGGCAAGGAAGCTTGACGAAGTCCCGGAGAATGAAGTTAACTGTCTTTGATCCCGCAAAGATATTAATCAGAAAATAATAATGGAGGAAAAAATTAAAATTTCCACTTTTCTCCATATTAAGCAGGAGACATAGCAGATAAGCCCAGTTGCCTCGCACCACGGATAAAAAATATCATTAATATTAATGGTTCCTCACATTGTGGCCTGTTATATTTGATTTCAATAATACGTATCAGTATTCATCATCGGATCAGTTCGATGGTACTATTTTCATTGGTATCATTTATTTATATGTATTTGCTTCATCGTAGTTACTTAACTATTCGACATATCTTATACTCATGACATGCTTATTAAGGAGTTCCAGTGGTCATCTGTGGTCTTCTTCATCAGTTTCACTTCTCCAAATGATATATATTTCTGAGTGCAAATGCTTGCCATGTTATCGCATATGTTCAGAAGTCGCTGTTCCTGTTTTCTTTTCTTCGTTTTTTGACACCGACTTCCGAAAAAGAAGTTATTTTTCACTTTTTAGTGTTTTTATTTGGAAGTCGATTGCATTTTTGGATAAAAGTTTTTTATTTTTCACTTTTTTGTTGTGGTACTTAATAGGCAAGTTCTATAGTTAGATACCTTTAATGCCAGAATAGATTACCCGAATGTCATAAAACCTGAATAAAACTGGTGAAATGAGAGTGTACCAAGGTGAACTGTACACATCTACGTACTCACGTTAGAGCGTACTGGCGTGATGTTATATTTTGAAATGGTATAAGCAATAAACAGACATGCGATTGCAGCAATCCCGAGAGATTGGCCGTCTTTTATAGAAGAGTTCTGTTGTAAATCTCCGAAGTTATTAATTAGACCTGCACCAAATTTAAATGGGAAAAGTTTGGAAATATATTACTTTCAAACTAAAAAATATATTAAAATCGGTCCACAATTCACGGAGGAAACGGTGAAAATACACAAAAAAACGAACATAGAACCTCTTTGCATCGTTCATCCTGCAAAACCATGATTTGAATCCCTCCTTTCTAGAATCTTACACTATATATACACACTAATACTGCACACACACTATACGCTATACTGTAACATTATCGGAAGATATATTTTGCCAAAACCTGCCGAGATTCGTCAAAGTAGCGCAAAATTTAATTGAAGAAGGTCTGACCATTTAAATAATGATAAATGTATGGGAATGTCTTATTGAAACGATTGATTTGTATTGTATTTTAATGTTTTATATGTATGTTATAACATCGCCTTGGAAGTTTCTGTAAAGGTGTTATAATAATTAATGAGTAAATAAATAAATAAATAAACGTGAAAGATTGTGAGGATGGGTCGATGGATGGATGGATGAATGGATGTTTTTTACTCTTTCACGCAAAAACATATTTTGCTGAAACTTTACAGAAATATAGCTAATACATTAGAATAGGATATAATATATTGGGAGAAGTACTATTAATACCAAGCGGCCATAGTTTTAAATCTATATCTATAAAAGCGAAAGGTGACTGACTGACTGACTGACTGACTGACTGACTGATCAATCAACGCACAGCCAAAACTGCTAAGCCTAGAAGCATGAAATTTGGCAGAAAGGTTTTTCAAGTGACGTAAGTGTGCACTAAGAAAGGCTTTTTGGAAATTCTACCCCTAAGGGGGTAAAACGGGGGTTTAAAGTTTGTATAAAAAATCTAATTCCTTCGAACAAAATTCTTGAAACTTAGCACAAATAGTATTCTAAGTAAATGATAAAGATTGACATTATTAGTTTTTCGAAACTACCCCCAAATGATGATTTAGGGGGTGTTGAAGTTTGTATGGAAAAATGAGATTTCTTTGATCAATAAACTTGAAACTTGCCACAAATACTTATCTAAATGAATAATAAAGGTTGATACTATTATTTTTTGAAACTACCCCCAAAAGACGATTTAGGGGAGTTAATTTTTTTTTGAAGAATCTCATTACTTCAGTTAATAAACTTGAAACTTTACATAAATACCAATCTAAATAAACAATAAAGCCTTTCATTGTTGGTTTTCCGAAACTACCCCCAAAAGGTGATTTAGGGGATGTAATTTTTTTTTGAAGAATCTGATTTCTTGGGTGAATAAACATGAAACTTGACATAAATACCATCCTAAATAAACAATAAAGGTTGTCATTATTATTTTTTGCAACTACCCCCAAAAGACGATTTAGGAGGTATTACAGTGTTTTGGAAAAATCTGATTTCTTGGGTCAATAAACTTGAAACTTGCCACAAATACTAACCTAAATGAACAAAAAACGTTGCTATTATTATTTTTTGAAACTACCCCCAAAAGACGATTTAGGGGTGGACATTTTTTTTTGAAGAATCTAATTATCTAAATAGACAATAAAGGCTTTCATTGTTAGTTTTTCGAAACTACCCCCAAAAGATGATTTAGGGGATGTTAAATTTTTTGAAGAATCTGATTTCTTGGGTGAATAAACATGAAACTTGACATAAATACCATCCTAAATAAACAATAAAGGTTGTCATTATTAGTTTTTGCCAACTACCCCCAAATTCGATTTCGGAGGTAATACAGTGTTTTTGAAAAATCTGATATTTAGGGTCAATAAACTTGAAACTTGCCACAAACAGTAACCTTAAGGTTGCTATTATTATTTTTTGAAACTACCCCCAAAAGACGATTTAGGGGATGTTAATTTTTTTGAAGAATCTAATTTCTTGGGTCAATAAATATGAAACTTTGCTTAAATACCAACCTAAATAAACAATAAAGGTTTTCATTATTAGTTTTTCGAAACTACCCTTAAAATACGATTTCGGGGTGGTAAAGATTTTTGATTACTTTTGCTGCACATAGCTTCTTTTTAAGATGTAGGGGAGCACTTAGGAGGGATTTTTGGAAATTCAACTTTTGAAGGGGTTAAAAGGGAGACATTTATTTGTTTGAAAAATCTTTTTCCTTTGGAAAAATAATAAAGGTTGGCATCATTAGTTTTTCGGAATTATCCCCTGAAGACGATTTAGGGGTGTTAAAGTTTCTTTGAAGAATCAAATGGCACTAATACGGGGAACTACTGAACTGGA
The DNA here is from genome assembly GCA_949775005.1 of Orthosia gothica. Classification (NCBI taxonomy): domain Eukaryota; kingdom Metazoa; phylum Arthropoda; class Insecta; order Lepidoptera; family Noctuidae; genus Orthosia; species Orthosia gothica. The sequence continues at coordinate 9,461,936 of OX459042.1, forward strand.
CCATTTGTCTCAGGTAAACATAGTTGTGAGTGACGTTTTAGTGTTGCGTAATTTACGCTGTATTAGGTTTTTGTGTTGTGTCGCGTAATTTACGCAGCATTCGTTTTCATCCTAAAATAATTTTTGGTCCACCCGAAATTATGAGTCTCATAAAACCCGACCAGTCTTCTGCTCCATATATCTTCTTCTATACATATAAAATGCTTTGTCCTGAATGACTGACTGACGGATCAACGCACAGCCTAAACCGCTGATCGTGGAGACCTGGAACTTGGAAAGTATGTTTTTGTGTGACGTAGGCATCCGATAAGAAAGGGTTTGCCGAAATTCTTCCCCTAATGGGGAGAAAAAGGGGGACAAAGTTTGTATGAAAAATCTAATTCCTTCAGCTTATATTCTTGAAACTTGGCATAAATAGTAATCTGAGTAAATAATAAAAGGTAGACATTATTAGTTTTTTGAAACTACCCTCACAAGTCGATTACCGACCCCCTGGTATTGAAGTTTGTATCGAAGAATTTTATTTCATGGGTTACTAAACTTGAAACATTGCACAACTACTAACTTAAATAAATTATAGGGTTGTTATTATTAGTTTTTCGAAACTTCCCCCAAAAGCAGATTTAGGGGGTGTTAAAGTTTTTTTGAATAATCATATTACTTGGGTTAATAAAACTGAAACTTAAGCAATAAAAGTTGTTATTATTAGTTTTCAAAACTACCCCCAAGAGACGATTTGTTTTTTTTTTTGATGAATCTTACTTCTTGAGTTAATTAACTTTAAACTTGACATATATACCAACCTAAGTAAACAGTACAGGTTGAAATTCTTAGTTTTTTTAAACTAACCCCAAAATACGGTTTTTAGGGGTGTTAAGATTTTTTGAAGAATCTTATTTCTTGAGTTAATAAACTAGAAACTTGACATAAATATCAACTTAAGTAAACAATAAAGGTTGTCATTATAAGCTTTTAGAAACTACACACTAAAGTCGTTTTAGCGGGAGTTAAAGTTTTTTTAAAATCTTATTTATTGGGTTAATAAACTTGATACTTGACAAAAATACCAACCTAAACAAACAAAAAAGTTTGATATTATTAGATTTTCGACACTGCCTCCAAAATAAGATTTAACAGGTGATAAAGTTTTGTTAAAGAATTTTATGTCTTGGGTTAATAAACTGGATAAACCAACCCAAGTAAACAATAAAAGGTTGTCATTATATTTTTTCGAAACCACCCCCCAAAATAGGATTAAGTGGGTGTTAAAGTTTGTTATGAATCATACCGGACAAGGTTTCGTTTTTGATGTAGGGATCTAGGGGAGCACGAAGAAGGAATTTGCGGAAAATCAACCTTTCACCATCATCATCATTTCAGCCAAAAAATCGTCCACTGCTAGACATAGGCCTTCCCCAAGCGCCGCCACACTGATCGGTCCTGTTCGTTTCGCATCCACCGGACTCCCGCAGCCTTGACCTGGGTCGGACTTCCTAATTTGCGTTTTCCGGTTCGCAGTCGCCACTGAACTGTCAACCTTTAAGGGGGTGAAAAGGAGGCAATTTGTTTGTATGAACAAACTCATTCCGTGGAGATAAAGTAAATAATCAAAATTTATTTAATACGTTTTTTAAAACTACCTCCCCCCTGATAAGGTAAAGTGATTTTAGTTTTTTTGAGACATCTTACTGAGCAATCTAACTAAAATAAACAAAAAATTAAAAAGAGAAAAAGGGTATATTAAGTTTTAAGGGGCGGATTTTACTTAGTAGCGGTAACCTAAAATGTATTATTCTTTAAAACGTAGAACTTTACGAAACCACATTTTTATTTGGTTTAATAACAGCTTATTTTTGGTTGCCATCACACGAACAATGTCGCGGGCGGAGTTAATATTATAAATGTGAAAGTAACTCTGTCTGTCTCTCTGTCTACCTTTTCAGGCTTAAACCGCTGAACTGATTTAAATGTAATTTGGTTCGGAGATATTTTGAGACCCTGGGCAGGACATAGGATAGTTTTTATCCAAACATACTTACGGAAATCGTACTTAAGGGAGTGGAAAGAGGGGTAGAAGTTTGTATGGAAAACCTACAATATTAAGCCGCGATATAAAAAATAAACAGACGCAGACGAAGTCGCGGGCAACAGCTAGTTATATATAAATTCGTTCATTTGCTGAAGTACATACAAAGTACTAGGAGAAAAGAAAAATGAAGAAAAAAAACTGTTGCTGGAATCATGACTGGTAAAGACTCACAAACTATAATTACAACTAAGAAAAGACGTATTTCAGGGGCTAGAATCGTGTATGGTAAATAAATTCTCACAAACTACCAGGAGAACACGCACGTAGTAACGCCTGTTGATATTTTTGTAGATCGGGCCCTTTTAGCATGACGTCATTCAAGCTATATTTGGTGGATGTTTTGGCGGATGTGTTGAATACTACGCGAAGCTTTGTGGCCGAAGAATCTTCTCTCTGCACGCCATGGTGAGGCAAGAAGCATTCTAGTGTTATATCATCGGTTCTGTTTTCATGTTTGATGTGATTCAACTCTGCATATTCCTTCATGAATTCCTTGTATTTTTCGTCTACTACTACTACTACTAGTTGGTTGTTTTTCTAAACGGCGTTCCAAATTCTTTAGGTGAGCAATATCCATAGGTTTTGAAGACCCCAATTGCTGTTTGATTTCTTCTTTCATTGGTATTTTGACTTCGTAGCGATCCTGACTGTTTCTTGTTGTTGTTTTTGGGAAGAAATCCATACATTCCTGATCTTCTACTGTTAGATTTGAAGGTTCTGCAATTTCCTCCACTTCCCAAAATTGCTGTATCTCCTCTATGTTATTAAGAACCACATTACAGTGGTATGTTTTTACGTAACCACATATAAACCATCCCAGCTGTGTTTGTTGTGCCATCGGCTGTTGTGCCTGTTCTCCTTTTATAATTCCACCTAGCATAATGTTAGTATAATTATCCGCCCCGAAAAGCAAGTCAAGTGGTCGACTTTTGTAAAACTCCGGGTCGGCAAAATTAATGTTTTGTATGTAAGTCCAGTTTGGCTCAGTGAATGTTTGGTTGGGTAAACTTTTGATAAGTTCGTTCATGATGAGGATATCTGATTCGAATTCATTATTGTTATACGTAGAGTCACACTCTAAACTAATCATCCCCTTACATCTGTTTTCCTGTTGCCCCACTCCAAAGATGAATCCTTTGCATTGCCGTCTCTGGATCCCCAACATCTGAGCAGCTCCCTCAGTTATTAAGGATATCTGGGACCCTTGGTCGATCAAGGCACGCGTGGTTTGGTAAGTTCCATGCACACGTTTGACCTTCACCAAACCGTAGCTAGCAGTATTACCCCTTTTTTCATCTTGAAAAGTATTCACGATGCCCGTCACGGGTTCACTGCGCTTTACATTTTGTTTCGTGTTGTCAGCGTTCGCTAATTTCACAAATGCATCACGTAGAATTGTGTTATGTTGATCTTGGCATTTTCGACATGTTACGTTGGAGGTGCATTGGTTTCTGAAATGGCTGAATAGACAATTTGTGCAGTTTTAATTTGGTTGCAGTTTTTAGCCTTTCGTCGTCACTCATTATTAAATATGTTTAGCAATTATAAATGCCGTGTTGGCTATTAAAGAGCAAGCATTTTATGTTGGACACGTGCATCGAATTCGCAACTGCTCTAATTCGTTTGGTTGCTTTGGCTGTTTTTCGTTTGGTTGCTCGAGATGTTGTAATTATGTTTTCTATTGTTAGATGTTTGATGTTGAAAATGGTTCTGATGTGAAGTTTTCGGGGTACACTGTCTTTTCGTCGAACCGTTTCCAGCGATGTAAATTTTGTTTCAAGAAATTCTAGGAACTCTGCGAGTACAGGAAGTTCTTTCGAGTTCTTCAAGGACTCTATGTAGTCGGTGTATGTTTCTGTGTCGAGTTTTTGACCTATAACGTGTACGATCATAGGGTCCCACGATGTAGTGTCAACTCATAAGTTTTTGATGGCATTAAGACATTCTAGCGTAGTGTCATGCATCCGCTTAATCTGTTGTAAAGATTGTTGTTGCATGTTGGGCAGGCCTAGTAGATTTTTCGTATGAGACGAGAATATATTTTTTTTGTTGTCATACCAGTTTCTCGGCTTCTCCTCAAACCTTACCCTTTAGATACTGCATCTTCTGACCGCTAGATAACGAAGGATTGTTATGAATTACCTCCGTAAATAAGTCTCTAAAAGACACCCAGTGGTTCTAGTTCCCGTTAAAGTTCGGTATCTCCAGTTAAGGTTTTGACTTTTCCCTGTGTGCGACTGACCACATTTTAATTTTAGTTAATAGCCCTTTTCAGGTTGTTCAATATTTTCGCATACTAATCGTAAATGTTTTTTTTTTAAAGCTGTGCCCCGCACTAGTAATTTCATTCTGTATTGTGGGTGCGTTTACAAACATTTAAACTCACATACACAAGACACCCAGATCCGGAACAACTATCTGTAGGGCATACAAATATTTATTCCGTGCGGGCATCGAACCCGCGACACGCAGCGTAGCAGCCGATCGCTCAACCACTACGCCAACCGTGTCGTCATGTTGTTGTATTGATCGTTTTCTCCCTCTAGTTCGGTCTCGATCTCCCAATGTACACTGTTTTTTTCAGTAAATCGTCTAGCTTACTGATAGGCGCTCCCTGTTCGATATCTGATCCGTTATCCGTTCGATATATGTCCGTCGCTCAGCTGCCTTGAGACAGTTGGTCCCGCCTCCTCACATGTTTTCTCCTCTGCGCGCATACTCGGTGTCGCCGGAGATCTGTCTCGAGCTGTTGTTTGCTCACCTGTTGAAAGGCTTCCTGTCTTCATGAACCGAAGCTGATACTGTTGGTTGATCAGCGCCTTGGTTGACTCATACACCGCCCTTGTTTTCTCGTACTCTTGTTCGGTAAAATAGGATCAGTCTTACTTACCTCCGTGTTAATTCGCTCATGATTACCTTGGTAATCATTCCAATAATTTTTCAGATTGTTAAGCTTACTATAATGCTTAAAATACTCTACTATTTTCCTACAAGCACTATCCTTTTTCAAGTTAATGCCAAGTTTTATGATGCTATCATAGATCATTTATTGCGTTTCATTGAGGTCCAACATTGTTATAGCATGTTGAATCCTAACTGACTATAAATAAAGAAATTTATTACTTGTTTTCTCCGCTGTTTGTACTCAGCCTTTGCTGCTGCTCCACTGTTCTGCTCCAATGTTCTCTCCGACCGCCTCACAACGTACACACACTGTTATTTGTTACGACAGTTCAGGTCACGCACACCAAAATTCCGAATTTCCGAAATTACGCGACGCGTGATCCGGCTCGAAGGACCAAAATTATGTCGGGGTACTTCGCGAGGTGTCGGTGTTTATGAGGTGAAACAAAAATTACATGAAACACTATTTATTTCTTTACACTCAAATGTTCTTAATTACTAAAATGTTACAAAATGTTTATGAATGTTGAAGGAAATGTTTGAATACACCCGGCTAACACGGTAGACAAAAGTGCAGTTTTTGATTTGATTATTTTTTAATATAATCGTTGATTTTAATAAAATAAAACTAGGTTAACGCGTCAGGCCAATATAGCAAAGCAAGCCGTCCAGTGGAAACACCGAACAAGCATCATGAAGTAAAATATCTATGAGTAACAACTAATAATAAGCAATTTATTAACATTAATTATGTAAAGATTAAGTACTAATTCCACACGGGCAAAGCCGCGGGGGACAGCAAGGGTTTTATATTTTTAAGGTTAAAACTTTTATTTCAAAAATAATTGTTTTGTTTATTTAATTTTATTAACTCAGCAGTTTCATTGTTTACAAGAACCTGCAGTCCATACAAAAGTATTTTAATATATTAACTTAATCACAACTCAGGTGTAAAAGAGTCTGGTCTAAAAGAGTAAAGAATTTAAATGTGGATGGATGGTGAGGAAGAGGAAGGACAAAGAAAAGATGAATGGACTGTGTGAGGAGTGATATGACAGAAAAGCGAGTCGGTGATAGCTTGACGGGGGACAGGATGATATGGAAGAAGAAAACGTGTTGCGCCAAACCCAAGTTACATGGGATAAGACCAAGAAGATGATGATGAATCACAACTCAGGTCTCCAAGATACAGGTCCACCTAGTTCAGGGACCACCATCTGTACGAACTGATTGTTTTAATAGTTACAGACGAGGCGGGCGAGCATGGCCTACTGTTGGCTACTTGAGTCACACATTTTTATCAAAGATTGGGAGCGCAAAAACCGTGATAAAATAAAAGGAGCTCGCCCGGTAGATAATTATGAAATAGCTCTAAAACTCACTTTGTAACAGTGAACAAATAAACTTATTTTCATCAGTATTTTTACTGGATCGAAAATTGCTCAGGAATATATTATGTGTATCTTTGTTAAAATATTGATATGCAGGTCAGATTGTATACTCAAATTAACTGTACAAAATAAAACAATTTTTAATTGCCGCCGAATGTCTGTTCCATGAACACTTCACAAGTAAGTGCAGCCGCAGTATTTATTTTAAGTGGCACCAGCGCGTGATTCCCTTTGTGCTCCAATTTAACTTAAGGCGCATATATATGCCCCAATGTTAACTCAGTACTGGCTGTGCGCCCGCTCGGAGCCAGAATATAAATATTGAACCTCCTTTTGGACAGTTTTGTTTGCAAAATGTTCTTATAATTACATATGCTATATCAGTTTATGAATAAATTATATCCATAAAATTTTCTGTGTACAATTTTTTTTTAACATTTACTTACACTACATACATTACATACATTTATTTTGGAGGTGTATCCAAAAGCAGCGGTTTTTTTTTTTATATGTTGTATGATACACGTACGTAAGATGATTTCCGACTCGAAATGTCACTCATCGGAAATCACCTACCTTCCGCACTTGTAGCATAAATAACTATTACAATGCATGTCCTCGAAAAGAGCGGTTTTCCAAGCAGCCAAACTGTGCGGAAAGTGTCACTTTTTTTCACTAGTGCTTTTTAAATTCCTGTATTTTTTTAATTTTTAACTCCAACGTCAGCCCGACACAGAGTTTCTATTATTTGAGAAAAGTTTTAAAAATTAGTTATGTACAGATTATCATTCATATAAAAGGTAAAATAAAACTAATACTTTATTTTAGGCGTTTTTAATTACTCTAGATTTAGATTTAGATCAATAAATTAATTTTAAATATTCATTAAATATGTTTGGCAGAACGTATATTTTGCTCGAGCCTTATTGCGTTACGATGTGACAGCTATTCGCACATGCGAAGTAGATATGCCCGAGGAACTATTAGTTAATCTGTGGGTATGCTGAGCACGCTTGAATATGGCCGCCATTTTATTAATTTCATTTTATTCATTTATTTATTTCCTCGCACAAGGCATAGTAAAATGTTGTATGATACACGTACGTAAGATGATTTTCGACTCGTGTCGATTTATCCACTCACTCACTTCGCTCGCTCGTGAATAAAAATGCCACTCATCGGAAATCACCTACCTTCCGCACTTTTAGCATAAATAACTATTTACAATGCATGTCCTCGAAAAGAGCGGTTTTCCAAGCAGCCAAACTGTGCGGAAAGTGTCACTTTTTTCACTAGTGCTTTTACTAGTGCTTTCCTGTATTTTTTTTTATTTTTAACTCCAGCGTCAGCCCGACGCATAGAGTTTTTATTATTTGAGAAAAGTTTTAAAAAATAGTTATGTACAGATTATCATTCATATAAAAGGTAAAATAAAACTAATACTTTATTTTAGGCGTTTTTAATTACTCTAGATTTAGATTTTGATCAATAAATTAATTTTAAATATTAATTAAATATGTTTGGCAGAACGTATATTTTGCTCGTGCCTTATTGCGTTACGATGTGACAGCTATTTGCACATACGCAGTAGCTATGCCCGAGGAACTATTAGTTAATCTGTGGATATGCTGAACGCGCTTGAATAAGCCCGCCATTTTATTAATTTTATTTTATTAATTTATTTATTTCCTCGCACAAGGCATAGTAAAATGTTGTATGATACACGTACGTAAGATGATTTTCGACTCGTGTCGATTTATCCACTCACTCGCTTCGCTCGCCCGTGAATAAATGCCACTCATCGGAAATCACCTACCTTCCGCACTTGTAGCATAAATAACTATTTTAAAGCAAAACTATTTGCCATACGAAAAAAACATGTTTTACAAATAATGTACATGAAACAATAATAAATATTTTTTTTTTTTCAAACCTTTTAAACCAGCCATTACTAAGGAGTGTGCTTTAAAAAGTTACTGTTTGACGGCACTAAAGCGGTTGTAGGCCCTTAATTTAACGCTACACGTTACTGATATTCGCAACTCATTAAGTTTCGATCAATTTCATTTTATAAATTTTTATTCGATAACAATTTATTTCACTTTCAAGAAAAGTTATTTTTGATCGTTAGTTTAAAATTATGACAACATCAGCGTGTTATTTTTGCATTAAAGAGCCTAAAATAACATCAGCGTGATATTCTGGCATTAAAGAGTCTAATAATTTGACTAGGTCTTGAATTTATGGCAAACTCACGAGAGGAGACAGGAATTAGGCAGAAGGAGAGTGACATGACGATGATGATGGTGATGTCGATACATTACGATGTTAAACGAATCATTATTATTCCTGGAACTTTTACCGGAATTTTCGAACTTTGTTGCTTAAAGCCCTTACGATAAAAACCATGTTTCACAAATAATGTACATGAAAAAAATTTTTTTTTTTTTTTTTAAACCTTTTAAACCAGCCATTACTAAGGAGTGTGCTTTAGAAAGTTACTGTTTTACGGCACTAAAGCACTAAAAAGGCCCTTAATTTTACCTTACACTGATATTCGCAACTCATTAAGTTTCAATCAATTTTATTTTATAAATTTTTGTCGATAACAATTTATTTTCACTTTCAAGAAAAGTTATTTTTGATCTTTAGTTTAAAATTATGACAACATCAGCGTGTTATTTTTGCATTAAAGAGCCTAAAATAACATCAGCTTGTTATTTCTGCATTAAAGAGCCTAAAATAACATTAGCGTGTTATTTTTGCATTAAAGAGTCTAATAATTTGACTAGGTCTTGAATTTATGGCAAACTCACGAGAGGAGACAGGAATTAGGCAGAAGGAGAGTGACATGACGATGATGATGGTGATGTCGATACATTACGATGTTAAACGAATCATTATTATTCCTGGAACTTTTACCGGAATTTTCGAACTTTGTTGCTTAAAGCCCTTACGATAAAAACCATGTTTCACAAATAATGTACATGAAAAAAATTTTTTTTTTTTTTTTTTTTAACCTTTTAAACCAGCCATTACTAAGGAGTGTGCTTTAGAAAGTTACTGTTTTACGGCACTAAAGCACTAAAAAGGCCCTTAATTTTACCTTACACTGATATTCGCAACTCATTAAGTTTCAATCAATTTTATTTTATAAATTTTTGTCGATAACAATTTATTTTCACTTTCAAGAAAAGTTATTTTTGATCTTTAGTTTAAAATTATGACAACATCAGCGTGTTATTTTTGCATTAAAGAGCCTAAAATAACATCAGCTTGTTATTTCTGCATTAAAGAGCCTAAAATAACATTAGCGTGTTATTTTTGCATTAAAGAGTCTAATAATTTGACCAGGTCTTGAATTTATGGCAAACTCACGAGAGGAGACAGCAATTAGGCACAAGGAGAGTGACATGACGATGATGATGGTGATGTCGATACACTACGATGTTAAACGAATCATTATTATTCCTGGAACTTTTACCGGTATTTTCGAACTATGTTGCTTAAAGCCCTTACGATACAAACCATGTTTCAAAAATAATGTACATGAAACAATAATAAATACTTTTTTTTTTTGTCAAACCTTTTAAACTAGCCGTTACTAAGGAGTGTGCTTTAGAAAGTTACTGTTTTACGGCACTAAAGCGGTTGAAGGCCCTTAATTTTACGCTACACTAATATTTGCAACTCATTAAGTTTCAATCAATTTCATTTTATACATATTTATTCGATACAAATTTATTTCACTTTCAAGAATAGTTATTTTTGATCTTTAGTTTAAAATTATGACAACATCAGCGTGTTATTTTTGTATTAAAGAGTCTAATAATTTGACTAGGTCTTGAATTTATGGCAAACCACGAGAAGAGACCGGAGTTAGGCACAAGGAGAGTGACACGACGATGATGATGGTGATGTCGATACACTATCAGAGGCGGCTCGTCCTAAAGAGCGCTGGTGAGGTGCACTCCCACTAAAATTGCATAACTATATTTACATAAAAGCCTATACATACATTATTTCTACTATGCCTATACAATACACTCATATTAGCAGTTTAGTTGAAGCTAACTATTACCTACGCGCACATTTGGCGACAAGTTGTATGTGCCTAACGTGTCGAGTGGAGCGCCAGCGATTGCACTTCTATGAAACAAAATTCAGTACAATTTCTAACACTGTATTCAATGAGTGCGAAAGAGAAACATCGACACAGTCCGACGCGTGAAACAGAAGATTTTGTATGGAAAATTAGCCTAATCTGGAGCGCCGCTCACGCGCGACGTTGCCAAATCGCGCAAGCCTGCAAGGCGGCGCGGGCGGGATACGTATGCCTGTGCGCTGTTGTTGATCTTATGTAAAGAAACACTCGGAATAAAGTAACTCTTTAAGGTAGAATGTACATTCTTCGCAGTTTTTCTTTTAATTATGTATTAAAAATAGTTTTGCGCGACATTTGTGTTAAAACCGGAACAATACAGTGTCTTTTATAAAAAAATGTGAAAAGACTTCAAAAAGCGTCTCGAAATTAAAGCTAAGGAGCCACCACGTTCTGAAATTGCTCTAACTCAAAAATTTAGTACGAAAACTAAGTCTTTTACGCGTGTGTTGGATGTGAAGAAAGCAACAAATTATTTTGTTTCCCGTGTCTGGTGTTTGGAGATGGTGCGGGTGGTGGTGACTGCATGGACGGAAACGGGTGTTGACTATTTAGCGCATCATTCAATAAAAGTGGAAAAACATTCGCAATCTTGATTTCATATGTTATGTGAAGTGTTTGTCATCTATCGGCCGACAAAATATTCGTAAAGCGCTCGATTCTGCGTATCGAAAATCTATAAGGGAGTTTAATGAACGCGTTGATGAAAATCTATATATTTTTCAGCGTTTTATAGATTGTGTGGTATTTTGTGGTGCATTTCAAGTTGCTTTACGGGGGCATGATGAATCTACGGAATCCTGAATCCCGGAATCTATAAAGGTTTGGTTGATTTGGAAATTTTGACTGATTTGAGAAGAAAGTGATAGATGTCGTCGCTTGCCAAAAATACCGGTGAATGGATTTTCTGTACAAATAAAAGTGAACCCCCATAAATAAATGTCACGAGCCGCCTCTGTACACTATGATGTTAAACGAATCATTATTATTCCTGGAACTTATACCGGAATTTTCGAACTTTGTTGCTTAAAGCCCTTACGATATAAGTTATTAATGTTATTAGGTATTTATGATGATAGCCTTCTATCAAACACCTAAGATAAAAGCCATGTATTGACACGATCAGCTACGAGGTTTTTCTTACAGAACAATGAGGGTTTACACAGGTTTTTCACGTTAGAGATAACTTACACCTACATTATAATTGAAAATGTCTGCAACAGTTAACTCTCTGTTTCTACTTAATTTATCATGCAAAATTATTACTTTCATGTGTTTCTTGCTCATCGTGCTCACGTATGGAGATATTTACCTGTATCAATATGCACTCAATTCCCTCGGCTCGTCTGTGTGCATCCGAGTGTACTCAGTTGTGGCACGGCAGATGTTTAGCCATGTCTGCATCCGTGCGGAGTAGCTCCTTCTTGCACGGTGATCGTGTAATATACATGGATTTATATTAATTGGATTTATATTATATAACTATTTGTATGTATGTAGTAATTGTAGATTTCATTTAGTTTGTCCAAGTGCAACAGACTGATATGTTCGGCTATTAATGGGAATATTGATGATTAGGGCTAACAATAGGATTATAAACTGTATGTGAAAACAATGCTGTACTATAATATTAGTTAGGCACATAGTTCGGGTGTACAATGCATTTGAGCTAGGCAATCTCGACCGTCACATCACAATCTCGTTCTACATGGTGATCATCATCAGCATGTAGAAGCCCCAAAAGACCACCCCTGAACGCCCCCTGTGCAACGCCTGTTAGGAACATCCCTGGGGTCTTTGGTACGGTTTACTTATTATAAGAATAAAATATATGCCCATAGTTTACATTGGCATACTGAAATTAAGCATAATGATCATTAGTCATAATGTTATTAGGCATAAATGCTTTGCCATAATGTATATTGCCATAAATACTGTTGGCATAATAATAATGATGTATAATTTTATAAAGCATAATGTTATATACGCATAATGATATTTACACATAATGTTCTTTGAAATAAAACAAACCGTTCACGGCTAAAGGGTGGCCCAAGGGCCACCCCGCCGCACCTTTACCCTAATTAATGAGTCCTTATATCAAACATATTTTTTTAGACATTTTAAGCTAAGGTAAAACAATTTTCAATCGATTCAAATCGATATTAAAATTTCCGATATTTTGAAAATTTACATTTTACCCGTAGGTATTTTAATTTTGGACGTTGAAATATGTTCCCATAACATTATTATGACGAATAAATATCATGCCTTAAACATTTATGCAACTCCAAATTATGGCAAAACAAATTAAAACAAATAACATTTATGCTAAATTTTGCATTATGCCAAAGTATCATTATGCCGCAGTATTATTATGCGAATAAAAGTTATGCGAAAACGTTATACCACATTATGCCTAAATAAATTATGCCAAAAGGGGGAGTTTCCCTTTGGTACACCTACACATAAAAGGTTTAAGGAAATACTTATGCACTAATTCTGTGTTATAAGCTTTATATTATGATTTTAAGGATTTGGAAACTAGTGAACTTATAAGCTTAAGTTTAGCATGGCTTCGCCTGGTGTTTTATGTCATACAAGTTATCACATGACTTATTAACAAACCTGTTGCATAGGTGATTTTTTTCTAAGCTTTCTACAGCTTCATAAACAAACCAGATTAAGACAACACAGCCAGCAGCAACATTTACGTGAAAAATGCTCATTTTTATGATCATTTTAAGTTGGATTTTTTATTTTTAGTCCCACCTGCCGTCTCATTAATAAAGTGAATTTAATAAGTGTGACAGCAGTTGACAGGTCTTCTTCAAGTTAAAACGACATAAACAACTCAACGGAGAGCTATTCAATTGATATAATTAAAATGGTGGAAGCCTTTTGAGATATTATAAACGTTGTTAAAATTGTAAATGAAACAATCACACGCCTCCCCTTGTACACGAATTCGAAGCAACCTCATTGAAATTCTGATAAGACGGAAGACTTTCTAAGGAATTAAGTGTCTACTTGTAGATTTTAAGCTGATGTTGCAACCTAGAGGCACTTACTTAAATCGTTTTTATTCATGAACCTACAGGTAGGTGGGTGCAACCTACCCTAAAAACTTTTGCTTTTTATTAATTTAAATTGAAATCACAGTATGCGACAATTTATGACTTTAAAGAAAAGTTTAAAGGAAGTTTCATTGAAAAACATAACAGGCTAACTATTGTGTCATCATCGTCATCATTTCAGACGAAACCGTCCACTGCTGGACATAGGCCTTCCCCAATCGTAGCAACATCGACCGGTCCTTTACTTTACGTAACTACGAGTATTATGTATTTTTAGGAAACTACATCGTCCCTGTTTAACCACAACACAATAAATCTAATCATTTTACATAATAGTAAGTCCCTAACCTACTTTTAAACAAAAAAACCACAATCAGCTTTCAAATAAAAAACCTTCAATTATTCAGGACCTACTTTTGGCGAGTTCTCACTCCATTTTCTGCTTTTCTATTATTTTCAATACAAATAAAAAACGAGGAGTGTTGTGGAGAGCGCTGCTTCGTTCGCCGTATCTAGAATATTCTATGGAGTTCGCCGTGTAATGAGTCGCCAAGTACGAATTAAGTATCACGGCAATGCCTCCACCGTTTTATAACTGGAGTTGAAAACTGAAAACGAAGGGAATATATTTATATTGAACATTTTTGTTGAGATGTGTACGTATACTAATGAACTGTCACGTTCATTAGTGGAATGAGAGTTATAAATGGAACATTTAGATAAAAAAAAATATATTATGTAGAAATTACCAGATTTATCAGTAGTCGGACGATAAGAATTCGCATAGGATCTAGTTGTGTTAATCAAGTAATTGCTATTCAAAAATTACCAAACTGAGGGCCGGTTTCTGCATTGAGTATTTGGAGTTAAGAACCTTTCTATCTCTACTTCAATATCAAAGTTTCTTAGGTTTTCAAACTAAAGTGGAGTTATACTAAAATTCAATTACAAATTCTGAATTCAGATATTGAGGATTGGAGTCGAATACTTTCAGTTGGACTGTACGGGGCCGTCAAACTCCATCGAACTTAATTACTGCAGGTTAAGTAAATCGTTAGTTAAATAACTTTTCATAGAATTTATAAAAGTCATTATTTAAAGTTACTTAAAAATAAAATAAGAATCAAAATTCATCAATGCCAAGTTTTATAAAGCACATTTACAAAACAAAATATTCTCATAATTGAAAGTTCATTGTGAGTCTCAAATAGAAAAACTTTTAATGAAACCTATTTTGAATTTAATTTAAAAACACTTGGCGTTAATATTAATAGTTGCCAAAGTTTGCTTTTATTTTAAAAATAGCTAAAACTATAATGGAACGACTAGACACTATAAATAACTTAACTTTGATGTTATTTTCCAAGAATAGGGGGATCGCTTTATACAGGGTGTAACGGCAAGGTGTGATTATATTTTAAAACTGTTTCTGCCAAAGTAGAAAATGAAAAAAAAAACTCACACATTAAAAAATTAGTCAGCTGACAAAAAATTTGTATGGAAAATCCATTTTTTTGGATTAGGGATGTTTCTTGGGTATAAAAAGGATAATTATATTTAATCCGACCGTGAGATTATCAAATTATATTGGATCCGTATTTTTAGCTACATCAAATAAATAAAAATTTACAAAGATAAAGCGCATCAATGTTCAGCAGTGGGGGCTTGTGACGTCACTTTGTCAGTATAAAGTGTAGTATACCGTGACGTTACACGACATTTCATCGCACTGTATCGTAGTGATTTTTTGTTGAAGTGGCAAAAGAAAAATATGTGTCCAATATTTTTAGGTTACCTAACTGACGGACTAAATATATATTTTTTGTCAACTACCCTATTGCCTATTACTTCATCTGAGAAAGTTGTTCATTTACATGGCCAGAAGCAGTTATAAAATTATGATACAACCTATCTGTGCCACCCTGTATTTGTCCGCCATATTGGTAAATTCAGTTGGTGTTATAAATTTTAATGTGCGCTGCTTAGCACATAAATTGCAGATGACTAAGATTCTGTCCGGATTGGGTAGTGTGTCGTATTGGGTAGTAAAATACCGTACAGTCGAGATATAGAGAAATATCGCTGTATAATTTATATCTTGATATATATGGCAAACTTTATAGTGACAGCCCAGGACATAGTCATGTGTATTGTATTTTCAGTAGCTTCAATAAGATCTAACAATGTGCAGGGCACGTAGAACGCGGGTCCAGATGGTAAATGTAGTTTATTTATTTTAAAGGAACTACTTTTATATATTATACTATGTGACCCGGCAAACATTGTTTTGCCATAAAAATCACAAATACGAAACATTCATTTTATCCTGTAAACCATACCTACCTACCTACCCTACCCTACCCTACCCTACCCTACCCTACCTACCTACCTAACTGCCTACCTTCCTACCTACCTACCCTACTGTGATGTAGTACGTATTTGACGTATGTATGCTTGTATGCGTGCTTATAATAATGTCTATTGGACCAAATATACTCAGTATTCAATCAGCATTACAGATGTTTCATTTTGTCTAAGTCCCGTCCTTATAATACCATACCCTACCATACCCTACCCTACCTACCTACCCTTCCTACCTACCTGCCTACCTACCTACCTACTCTACCCTACCCTACCCACCCTACCCTACCATACCCTATCCAACCTACCATTTTTTTTGTTTTTAAATCTTACCTGTATTCTGGCGAACAAAACAAAAAAATAATTATTCAAATCGGTCCAGCCGTTTTTGAGTTTTAGCGAGACTAACGAACAGCAATTGATTTTTATATATATAGATTGATAACTTGTCATTAAGATTAATGCAGCTACGGAATTAATTTGAAACATTTTAATAACGCTTTCGGGTAGGGGCATTCGGCTGCGTGTTTAACTGGGCCCACGAGCGAGTTGATATATATTCGATATTCATGCAAAAAAAAATATTTCTACTGTTGTTGAATAAAAATATAAGATGACACCGATCGAAATTGCCAAAATTTTCGTCATGGGTGTCATGTTCATAGTTTTTGGGGTAGTTTTTTACAAATATGGGGACACAATGAAAATACAAGATGTAGCCGGCCGAATATTTTTAATCTTTCATCATGGGTGTAATTTTCTTGGTTTTCGGGGCCGCTAAATACGAATTTGTGGTCAAAAAAAATATTCCAAAATGGCGCTGGCCGAAAATTTTTAAGCTTTCGTCATGGATAGATAGATAGATAGATAGATAAACCATTTATTCAGTGCACACAAAAGACCATTTATTGAGCCATAGGGCTCAACAGATACTCCTTTGTGGTTGAGATTCGAACAGACAAGGTCGATCAATGTTTCACTATGGTCAGTGAAATGGGTGGGCGAACTTACCAGTTGTTTTAAGCTCAGGCTATTCAAAAACTCACATACTTTCTTACTTTGCCCGTTAGCGTTCAGTAAGTTAACATTGAAATCGCCAAGCAGTACATAGTGATCACATTTTACTAAGGAGCTAATGGAGTCAGTTATGGCGTCGAGAAAAAGGTCCAAGTCGAATCGTGGGGGACGATATGCTGTGCCTATAGCAATTTTATTTCCATTTAATGTAAGGGTAATCCACATTTGCTCGATAGTGTCGTATCTAGGGTCAATTGGGACGGAGCAGGTACGAGCGGTCAGGCCACGTTTAAGATAAAAACCCACACCACCACCCCGTCCCCCATGTACAGACAGCGGTCGTGGTGAGTGTCGCAGGCGGTACCCTGGTACAGCAGGCGCTCGCCCCTCTTCGCCTGGTCGTAGCCAAGTCTCGTTAACTGCTAATACATCAAAAGAATGCCCTTCTACGGCTGCTATAAAGTCATCGTGGTTAGTGCTAAGGGAGCCTACGTTCAACAAACCAACTTTAAGGTATTTTTCAAGCATATTTAAAGCAATGAAATAAGCAACGAAACAGAGAAGCGCTGTCGCAGACGTAAAGTGTCGAAATTTTCGCCTTTCTCAAGGGACATAAAATAAAAATGTAACAAGTAATTCTGTGGTAATATTGGAAATAACCGTTGTCAATAACAAATAATTGAATTTCGTAAAAATAATCATAAATAAAGCCAAAAAGTTTTATTTAAGTGATTGTAAATAAAAAATTAAAGTGAATAATTGCAAATAAAAACTGTATATTAGCTAGTGCAAACACTAGTTTTATAATATAAGTCTCTGCAAACAACAATTTAAAAGCTACAAGCGAAATTCTCAGCGAATCGTGGCTACGAATAAGTGCAATAAAAGTGTAAACATCAGCCATGTTTTTACAAATAATATCTGCATAATTATATGTTTTAACATCCAAGTAATCTGTGCATGAAAACACGAATAACTTGCTGTAAGCCAGCAGTAATTAAAAAAAAAAATCACAACTGTCCACAATTGACCAGAATGTCATTTGCATTCATGTTCATGGGTGTCATTTGCTTAGTTTTTGGGGTCGCTAAATGCGAATTGGTGGTCAAAATAAAATTCCAAGATGGCGCCGACCGACATTTTTGAAACTTTCGTCATGGGCGTCATTTTCAGGGTTTTTGGGGTCACTAAATTCTAATATAGGTTCAAAATGAAAATCTAAGATAGTGTCGAACGAAATTTCTGAAACTTTCGTCATGGGTGTCATTTTCAGGGTTTTTAGGATCGCTAAATGCGAATTTCTTCACCACTCCAGTACTTTTCTGCCCCATCGGCCATCCGTTCTGCAACGAATGTGCCCTGCCCTGTGTTGTGAGCGACCAAGTCTCAGAGCCATAGGTTATCACTGGCAACACACACTGGTCATAGACTTTTGTCTTGAGACACTGTGGTAAGTTGGACGAGAAGACACTGCGCAACTTCCCGAACGCTGCCAAGCCGAGTTGTGTACGACGGGTGATCTCTTTATCGAGAAAGAGCCTAGCCCTCTCCAATCCAGAACCTTGCAGACATCCTTCAGTGCAGCGGTGAAAAGTTTCGGAGATATGACGTCAAAAGGATAGGTTCAGAAGTCTGATCCTGAAGTCGAACTGACATGGTGGCGTTTTTGTACAAACACTTCAATACTTCGATGTATGGGTAGTCTATTTGGCACCGGGGGTCCGGGACCGGTTTTGGGTCCAGTTGGAGATACTGCAGTACAGCCCAAGTCTCGATCGAATCGCTAAGCAGCAGCTATATATACTTATAGGTTATTAACGTAATCCATCAAATAAGAGTGTTTATTCAATCCGTATATTACAAACGTTGCTTATTATTTGATTGAAAAATCTTCATACACATACGTTTATAGCAGTGAAAATAGAGTCAAGCACAGATTATAAATACATAATTTAACGTTGGATTATTGTGCATAATCATGTTGCTATGAGCGGTGGAAACAATTCAACGGGATACCATCCTTTGGACAGCCAAGTCTTCTTTTTAGACGTACCGATGATTCGAAGATGTATACGTTTCGACCAGAATTCAGCCAAGTCGAATGCGTTAGCGTTTGCCCTGTAAAGGTCTTTCAAAGTGCAGGTGTTGTTGAATAGAGAGCACGACAAGAGATGAGCTCTATATAGGTATTATGGAGTACTCCAAGTGTGTGGTTTTATTCATCCATAATTTTCAGCCGAAAGACGTCCACTGCTGGACATAGGCCTCCCCCAGGCGTCGCCACATTGACCGATCCCGTGCATCCAGCGCCTTCCCGCAACCTTAACCAGGTCATCGGTCCACCAAGTGGGAGGCCTTCCAACGTATCGTCTTCGGTTCGCGGTAGCCATTCCAGAACTTTTCGGCCCCATCGGCCATCCGTTCTACGAGCAATTTGCCTTGCCCACTGTCTTTTGGCTATGTCGGTAACTTTGGTTCTCCTGCGGATCACGCAAGAAAACCCCGAGCATGGCCGTCTCCATTGTCCCTTTGGGTGATTTTAAGCTTTCTGATAATGACCATTTTGTGCGACTACGTCTCGGTCCGGAAGATACCGCGCAACTTTCAAAACCCCGCCCAGCCGAGTCGGATTCGATAATGATTGACCTCTTTCTCGAAGTTAGACCAACCCAACTGCACCGTTTGGTGATCTTGATAGGAGTATGTGTTACACGGGCATTCACTATGACCTTGGTTTTGTCCATGTTTATTTTAAGACTCACTCTTTCGGAAGCTCTACTACTACTACTACTACTATATCGCCGGCAAACTGTCGATGTACTCGCCATTCATGTTGATGCCGAGCCCCCTCCAATCCAGAACCTTGAAGACATCCTCCAGCGCAACAGTGAAAAGTTACGGAGAAATGACGCCTCCCTGTCTCACGCCGCGCTGGAGAAGGATTGGTTTCGAGGTCTGATCCTGAAGACGGTCTGACATGGTTGCGTTTTAGTGGAAACAATTCAACACCTCAATGTACCGGTAATCGATCGGGCAACGTTGGCGAGACTGCAGTGCAGCCCAAGTCTCGATCGAACCGAAGGCTTTCTCGTAGTCCACAAACGCTAAACAGACAGGCAGGCTATTCGGTCTTCTGTATAACCTGCTGCAGCTTATATATGTGGTCTACGGTGCTAAAGCCTTTTCGGAATCCGGCTTGTTCGGGAGGCTTGAAATCGTCAAACCTGCGCGCGAGACGATTTGTGACGAGTCTTAAAAAGAACTTGTAGACATGGCTAAGAAGTGAGATGGGCCTATAGTTCTTCAGCCTGGCATTGTCACCCTTCTTGAAGAAGGATACCACCACACCCCTGCACCAAGGGCCTTAAGGACCGGTTTCCCGCCCGCCTTTATTAGTTTGGCCGTATTCTGTCACCATCCAGCTCCTTGTAGTTTTAAGCTGTTTCAGAGCCATCCTAATCTCGTACAGGCTGACGTCCGGGATATCTTTGGTATAGTGTTGGGTCAATCTAGCTCTTGGGTCGTTTGCAGGATTCGCAACGGGCTTGCTGATTGATGTGTACAACTGCCCGTAGATTGTCTCGATCTCATTCAGAAGCTCCGGTTTGGCGGATACGATCCTGCCATTTTCGGTCTTCAATTTCTTAAGCTGGCTCTGCCCAAAAGGCAGATGGCCCAAAAGGCAGAACGTACGCGTGTATCGTATATGCCAGAATCGCATCAAAACTGAAGCATCGGTGGTACTAGTTGCAGTTAAAACAAGATTTGTACCTAACAGCAAGACAATATCGCTTCCTAGATTGGAGCTATGTGCAGCGGAACTGTTATCCAGACTATTTACAAAAGTAGCCACTAGCATGACAGCCATAGATTACGAAATCTATGCCTGGAGCGACTCTAAGGTCACCCTTACCTGGATACAGGGCTATCCAGAACGTTGGAAGCCTTTTGAAGCGAATAGAGTGAAGACAATTATTAGCGTAGCATCGCCAGATGTTTGGCATTACGTTTCAGCCGAAAATCCAGCCGATTCAGCGAGCAGAGGACTATCCATTACGCAACTAATGGAGCATACGTTATGGTGGCGAGGCCCAGCTTGGTTATCGACACCTCACTTTAAGCCAAAGCTAGAGCAAGCATAGTATACGAAGGCAGAAGAGCAAGCAAGAAAGCAAGAGAGCAAGCCGGAAGCAAGTTATAACCGTCCAAAATAGCAATCCTGGCAAAAGCGTAATAGAAGATTTATTAGATCGTCACAGGTCATTCGCAAAATTAAATCGCATGTAGCATGGCTATTACGTACACTTGCACTAACAAGTAAACAAAGGCCGTCATATCTCACATTACAAGAGCTAAGACAAGCAAAATCAATTATAATTAAATGCATACAGTGCAGTGAATTTGGCTCGGATATCGAGAATTTGATAAAAAATAAACTTAATTCCGATAGCAAATTATTAAATCTGCAACCATTTATAGATAAAAGCGGCATAATAAGAGTCTCAAGAGTTAACTCTGATATGAAATATCCAATAATAATCCCTTATAGCGGCAGATTAACGGAGCTTCTTATCCAGCAAGCACATGAGCACTCCTTCCATGGCGGAGCTCGACTTACTTTGTTTTTATTGAGACAGAAATATTGGATAATCCAAGGAAACAGAGCAACCAAAAAGCAGCTTCGTAAATGCGTGACCTGCAAAAAACAAGAACCCAGAAAGCTATATCAAATAATGGGAAACCTGCCTGATTGTCGAACTAACGCAGCGCCTCCATTCTATCATACAGGAGTAGATTATACGGGGTGTATTCGAGTAAAAGCAAACAATGGGAGAGGCATTAAAACGACTAAAGGATATATCGCCTTGTTTATTTGCATGGTTACAAAAGCGGTCCATATAGAGCTAGTCTCCGACCTAAGCAGTACGACATTCATAGCCGCGTTGCGTCGTATGGCGGCTCGACGAGGGTCTCCAAAACAAATATATTCGGACAACGGTACTAACTTCGTAGGTGCCAACAAGATCCTTCAGGAGGAACAGCAGTAGTTCGAGCGAATCTTTAACGACACCTTTCACCAAGAGATAGCGGAGATGAAGATGAAGAATGGCATTGGAACTGTCTTTCATGGCTGAGTGCTGGAGGGATCTGTTAGCGATCAATTCGGAGTCTAAAGTAACATATGAAAAGAGTAATAGGGGACCAAGCTTTAATATTCGAAGAATACAGTACGATCTTGTCTCAAATTGAAGCAAGCCTTAACTCAAGACCGTTGTGCCCTATATCTGAGGATATCGACGACATCGATTTCCTCACATTTTCTAACCACTCGTGCCGGTCTCACTGTAATAGAAACGGCACAAGATGCGAGAACAAGATGGTATTTAGTAAATAAAACGTTCCAGGATATTTGGAAGCGGTGGAAAGCAGAGTATCTTAGTCAGTTATCGATACGCAGCAAGTGGTTAAAAGCACAAAAGAATATAGAGATAGGCGATATGGTAACCATTCATGACGACAACCTAACCCCTGGAAAATGGCCCGTTGGTCGGGTTGTAGAGGTACATCCACGAAAAGATGGAGCTGTCCG
Source organism: Orthosia gothica (assembly GCA_949775005.1). Taxonomy (NCBI): domain Eukaryota; kingdom Metazoa; phylum Arthropoda; class Insecta; order Lepidoptera; family Noctuidae; genus Orthosia; species Orthosia gothica. The sequence goes on from OX459042.1 coordinate 9,484,527, forward strand.
AGTGGTGGCATTAAAAACGAAAAATGGTTTTATAAAGCGGCCGATTATTAAGATTTCTATCCTACCTATAGCAGAAAAGGAAGCATTTAAGCAAAAGCCAGAAAAAGCGAAGCAAAAAAGCAGCATCAGCAAGGAAATGAGGCTAAAGCGGAGTTTCCAGAGGCGGTTTAATTAACTCTGACACCAGAGATGGTAATATCCTCACACGAAAAGATGAAGACTACAAAAATATAGACTCCAGGCATCGGATCTGGGAAAGCAACCCATTAAATTTAATTGTGTTTTAATGAACTGTTAATAAAACCAAAAATTCGAAAACATGTGACATCCACCAACCCGCACTGGGCCCGCGTGGTGGATTACGGCCCATTCCCTCTCACAGAGAGGAGGCCTGTGTCCCAGTGGTGGGAACATTTTTAGGCTGATGATGTGATATGATGATGATGTGAGCTGTTAATACACGTAGTTTTTAAGAAAAGCAACAAAAATCCTTCTTTAAACAACTGCAGCCGAGGCGCAATAATAGTATTTTTTCCTTTGTGTAACATTGGCGACTTCAATCCATCAATGTAGATATCTCGCCCGTAAATAATCACTCCATTTTAATTATATATTCAGTGCCATAAACAATGTAAAGTTCTACAATCTACAGGACAGTCCCAGGTGAGGGATTATGGAAATAGCAGCTATTTAACGGAACATTTTCTGAATACTCCAACAGTCTGTAGGTTTTACTTCAAGTGACATTGATCTTGATTGCATTGTCTGGAGTAATGTAAGTACTTATATGTCTTTTGAAATTTTCAGCATTTTTTGTTGTATTTTACTACTCAACATTGCTACAATTAAATGGTTCTTCAAAAATATCTTTATTTTTTAATTCTAATTTGATTATAAAGTTCAATCTAATTAGAGTTAGTATTCCTAAAGTATAACGACAAAGTTTTTACTCAGTACACTGTTATTAGTACTTCTAAAGACAAATTAGACGTCTAGAGAAGTAAATCGCAACTAATTTGTCTTTTTTAAATACAGAATAATTAGTATCAAACAGTAACGAAATGTAATTCAAAGACATGTGACATCTACCAATCCGCACTGGGCCCGCGTGGATTAAAGCCCACTCCCTCTATGAGAAGAGGCCTGTGTCCCAGCAGTGGGAACATTAAAAGGATGATGATGTGATATGATGTGTGTAACGAAATGACGATTTGGCATTTTATATTGCAATACATTAATGCTAAAATGATAAACAGATTTCAAAACTTCGTCAAGTCTGTTAGTGAATTCAGTGCAAACTGAAGCACAGCAATGAATATTTAAACATACAGCTTTATTGAAATTCTGATAACATCGAAAACTTTCTTGAAATTATGAACTTCAGGTGTTGAGTAATATCGTGTACCTATTAGATGACTTTGGTAACTTAGTGTAAATCATTTATTAACCTTTAATAAGGTCTTCCAAAGACCTTATTAACCTGCACTTTGGAAGACCTTATGCTCGCCACTGACGCCGCAAACGGCGTGGCCACCTACTGGGCCCAAAATTTATAGAGAGTTTTCCATGGACTCGAAAAGAAGAATAAGAAGAATTAACCTTTAATAGACATTAATGACAATATAGCTTGAATGTTTTTAATCATTTATAGCTGAGGCTCCGGTGCAACAGAATGTTTCTTTCAGATACCGCAAAATAAACCTTATTGGTGACAGTGCAAGATTCAATTTCAAATGAAGATATTTTTCCTGTTAAGATGTTTTGTAAATAGTTACATAAATAGTATTTACGATACAAAATTTTCTGTTATTAAAACTGTTGGTGAAATACAGTTGAATAGTTTTTATTTTTAATAAGTACAGCAGCGCTGTGGTGTTCATTAGTTTAACAATGGTTGAATAAAGTTTGTTTGTTTGTTTTGTAATGGCTCTCTTTTTCTTTGTTTATTAAAAGTATAGAAATGTTTTACCATTTTTCAACCGACTTCAAAAAGGAGGAGGTTCTCACTTCAACTGTAATAGTATGTTTGTTACGTGATTACTCCGCCAATTGCAAACCGGTTATAATAATTCTTTTGATAATTTAGATGATGTTAAGTGAACAAAATATGATTTCATTTAAAACATATCAAGTTATAAAAACTTAATGTAAGGTACGTAAACGTGTAAAATATCGTTCTTTGGGTACATAACTACATTCAAAGCAATCATTATTATACAAAAGTCACAAAATATTACTTCGCATAAATCACTGTGACTATGACTGAATTGACTATGATGAATAAATTTAATTAGCTTATGGTCGCCCTCTGATCTTCCGATCAATATCCTGAAATCTCTTTACCACACCAACAGGCGAGCTTTTATTTGCCTATTCGTAGCCGCGCTGTGAATTCCCTTTGAATTGCAAAAACTGAACTGCACACAAAATTGCATTAGTTCTCCGATACATACTTAACCGTGGTTCCAAACAATAGTTTATAAAGCATGTAGAAGGCAAAGGAAAGTTACTGTCACAGTATTTACCTAATTATTGTTTCTTTAAAGACGTACTTACTGAAGACCCTTCTGTAGTATTTAATTCATGGCAACCAGCGTTGTCGTGAATGAAGAGTTTTTTCTTTACAGCTAATAATTGAGTGTTGGTTTGCAGGTACGGCAAAGAGAGACATGTTTTTTTTTTATCTCAAGGGAACACTATACTGGGTTGAAAAGAAGTCTATGTCCAGACTATAAACCATGTCTGTGACAAACGAGATGTATCATTTTCGGCCATGAGATGAACATTTATCAAAAATATTGAAAAATCCCACGAATTGAGTAAAAATATTCTTTCGTGAATTTAAGCCTGATTTCTTGCATACAAAAAAATATTAGTTATCTAATTATTGCTATAATATATTCAACATGGCGTCTCTCATAGTTTGCATTTCGATTCCGTTCTGAAATCATGTCACGTCAAAGCATAAGTAACGTAGACGTTAAATATGAAAGGTAAGTGTTCTTGTACTATTAAAAATTATTATTATTCTCATAAACATCTTTAACGACCAATGTAAAAGCAAAGCAAGACCACAATAGATCCCGATGGGTCTAACTGTCCGAGTTACTTCTCGGCCTTTCCTCTAGATAAGATAATATAAAAGCAAGTGTGATGATTTAATCGTTAAAAAAATATTTATTTTACTCTTCTGAAGTTTACTTCTAAACGAATAATTCAAAATCACATTTTTGATTGACACGTCACTTTCTAGGTTATGTAAACGTCAAAACCAAAACCTCTCATGGCTATCACATAACTGTCACGATAAACGTCAAATATTTTTTATTTTTTTATTTGTTCGTAAAAACCATTTGATAATATGAAAAAAAAAACTTTATTCTATTCAGGGTTAGTTTCTCAGCTTTCCTAAAAGGTAGGCTATGGCCGGAGTCCATACAAAAAAGAAACATGTCCTTTCATCCAAATCCGTTCACCGTTCTGGCGGTATTGAGTAACAAACATACTACATCTATACATCTAAACTTTCGCATTTATAATATTAAAAGATTTATTATTAAAAGATGTGTTATTCTAAATACACTACAAACAAAACTGTTCGCTTACACTTATTAGCCTTCTTCAAATACGATTACTAGTATGTACGTTTAAATTGCAAATTTCTTAGAAAATGTACTCTAGCACGAGTAAATTTCACCCAGAGGAAAACTCGTACTTTGCCAGTGCAACTAGCACTAGTGTTCACTGAAGACGACTATTGCCTAGAAGATTGGAGTGGCTAGAATTTAATGGTCCTGGCAAGTGTATATTAATCCTTGTTTCGCTAGAAAATAGTGTTATTATTCACTACTTTCCTACTTCAGATTGTAAACATCTAAAAGGAAAATTTAATTAATTCTGTAATTTTTTATAAGACTTCGAGTTAAGTTATACAAGGCATCAATCTGCCAAGTTGACTTCACGGGATGCCTAGAACGCCAGGCCTGTAGCACGGGCACCCAACGCGAAGAAATAAAATTTGTTTTAGATAAATTGCACTAGATGGCGTAATAAGCTACGATTTGTTATTGAGTTTTATAAAATATTAAAATTTTCTAGAGACGATCATAACTTATGTATGTTCTTGTTTAATTAACTCTTCTAAGCACAAAATTAAGGAATATTGGACTCTCAATTCACATTTCAAAGATAATTTGAATGGATCATTTAAAATTGGTTCCAACAGATTGCGCGGTTTCTGAGGCATCCACTCAAATTTAAATTAGTTTTGTATCACATTTTGGTACAGTGAAACTGTAAAAACGTGCAAAAAATTACTATAAAACAAATCGTCACTGTATTAAAAAAAAAAGAATTTGCGAACCGAGTTAACCCTATAACTTGCAAGTCACTGCTAACGCCGTCTATATCCGTGGAACGCGATCGAAGTTCAGATAAAATAATCAGTGAAATCAGGCAAAAATCACTACTTACGTCAGCACGGTTTCTTTGTATGAGATGAGGCATCTGTATGCTAGTATTATATTATCTGTGCCTGTAGTACAAGTATAATGGAGGATAATGTCCAAATGGACGACAGTAATAAATTATTCTTTGCTTCATAAGAACAACACAAACAGCTCAAAAGAAAGATCATTAACAGAAAGAAATATAAATTAAAACCATACCTAAATAGCTCATAAAAAGACAATTTAAAGTCGAAAAGAAGAGTACAATCAAGGATAAATGCTCTGTCTGGCAATATGGCGGAACAACAATTTGTCACTGTTGAGAAACAGAAGAGTCCCGTATCTTGTATATTTTTTTTATTTTTCCGAACTTAATGGCCGCCGTCGACCTTGCTATCATTTATCAGAATTTATAAGGGTAGGGTAGGTATCTAGGCTAAGGGTCTCACGCTTTTGTTTTTTATTTTAGTAGAAAACAGTTCTGTTACTAAGTGATTCTGTAAATTTAGTCCGCTGTATTACATTGTAGCAACCAGTGGCGGATGGTGGATCATAGAAATAGAAGTTCACCGACCAACTAGGGATTTTGCAGTCAAATTATATAAATTTACTTAAATTCACAGGAGCCTATGTAAATCGGCAAACCATCTCGCTAGCGACTTCTAATTCGACGACAACGCCATCTACTTACGTCGTTGTACAACTTGACCAAAATTCAACATTTTGTGGTCTGATGAGCGACTATTGATCATTATCAAGTTGTATTTTAAATAAAATAATTTTGTCTACACTTGGTATTTTTATATTTTATAATTTAAATCGATACGCCGATTTTTTTCCGCAGCGGAATGTTCGCTCACCTTTTTTAATATCTGGTATTGACTGAAAATAATTTTTTTAATGGTGAGTACAGAAAGTGCATTTAACCTGTCCTGGGACATGGTGTTTCTGAGTAACGTTTTAATTCAATTTAGTGTCGAAATATCACACACAGTCCCACAACTCAGACAGAAATTAGAATATAGAAATAACTAAAAGCCGCGATTACCTGTAAAATTGCAAGCAGCGTACTGTGTCTAAAAAGTAAACCAACCCCGCGCCATTGAGGTAATAATGTACTACGCACTAGAGAAGTCACCACCCATCACTACTGTGTTCTGTTCAATTGCGCTTTTCTAGCCGCAATTCACTTATTTGCTTGCTAGATCTTGGGCGCTTAAGTCATTTTATGTTTTTAAACGAAAAACGTTCAAACGCATTCAATATGCCGGTCGTGTGTTTTAAGATTTTGCACTAATAATTCAACCAATACGGCGAAGAGCAAAGGAAAAACTTTTCATAGGTGGCTAACTACATAATAATTTTAAATTTTAATTTTAACAAAATATTTGCTGGACGCCATGTTGTGTCAATTTTCATATAGACTAAAAATTCAGATGTGACAATTTGTATAACAAGTGTAGGTAAAATTAGCTGATGTTTCTTTTTAAAGCGGAAAATAATAATAACATATATTTAGAAAAGAACTGACTGTGGTTATTCAATGAAAAAAGATAATAGATGAAAAATAATTATTACATAATGTAAGACATAATTTGTTACATTTTGTTTATTTAAGGTTTCCACGTTTTGACCGTAAAGATAGGAAAAAATGGATAAAATTTATCCAAATTAACCGCAGTGAAGACACCAGCAGCCTAATTGTGTAAGTGAATTCGGCAAAGGAAACAATCTGTTTCTCTCCCAAAAACGACTTTTCGTATTGCAAAAAGTAGTTTTTGGGAAGGAAACAGATTGTTTCCTTTGCCGAATTTACTTACACAATTAGGCTGCTGGTTACCATCCAATCATACTTATGTATGTTCGTTGCATTTTCGCGAAGAGGGTAAATATACCACAAAAGCGGGCAGGCGTTTTCTGAATCAGTCTCTCTACTTAATATCATTTCAGTTATATTACTGTTAATACTTTGGAATATTTTATTCACAAGGAAAAAATTACATATTTGCTTCAACATTCTTTTTTTATCAACCAAGCACTTTAAATCACCTAACACATTTGATACGGGCCATCATAAACAAATACACAAGAATTCGCTTGAAGTACGAAGCTAAAATTAATCAGACTAATAATTATTTATCGAAGCGTCAAAAGTTAACTAAACTTATATTGTTTAGGGGTAACTAAATTAACATAATTAATATTAAAAATACACAAAAGATTTGTGTTTCAAGCGAATTGTAAAATTCCTTATTCCAATTTGATATGTTTTTAACTTATTGTAAGCGCATTTGATTATATATTAAATAAAGAAATACAAAAGTATCATATACTTTAACAGTCGGTTATTTCAACTAATAATAAATTTTGAAAAAGTGTGAATTCTAATGAAGCTTGTTAGGTATAATGCTATGTCACTTCTGTAGTCAGTCAGCAATTTAATCTATATGAATGACAAGGTTGAACAAAACGCGTAAGCGCCATGAAAATCACGGCGCTTCCGTCTTTTTGGTCGCGAGAAAACTACACCTTAGAAGTGCTCTAGCGCTGCATGTTTATATTGTTTTGTTAGACGACTAATTATTGTTTCAGCGCTGCAGCGAATTTTTTAGTTTAAACTCTTTTCAAAATTGACAAAATGGAGCATGAATTTTGCTTAGGATAGCTTCTCTAGTACGTACATATTATCTCAATGCCCCGCGCCCGCCTCACTTCCCACCCGCGTAATGTAATGGTACTCAACCCGAAGGTAAATTTCGTTCGTCAAACCTCGCCCGCTCTCGGTAATCTTCGGTTCGCTGGGGCGGCGCACGAGAGCGGTCATATTTTGCCGTACATTTTCTATTGAACTATCTCTATCTCACGCGCCAGGCGTTTTCGCTCGGATCTCATAGATGTTGTATGAGCACTCGCCGTGCGCTTTAGCCTAGCGCACGAGGAATATTTTTTTACAGCAATATACGTCTTATAACTTCCGCAAAGAGCTTAAATTGGCTCGTCATAATTTCGTTAATATTGAATAGATCGTTAATCAGATATTATTAAACATTTTCATTTTTTTTCTTAACCTATTAAAATCTGGCAGTTCAGCGCACGAGTGAACTTAAAGTACAGCCGCCTCTGGTAGCAACTATTGTAAGTAGCGTTCGTATCGCTCGATAACTTTTGTAAGAATCAATTGCTTTTTACAAGCTGTTTTTGACTTGCTATTATCCTTGGGTTCACTCCCGTGGCCTATTCAACACCTCGCATGTTTTCGAAATAGTCTATGGTAAGAAGGGCTAAATCAGATCAGAGGCCTTAGTGCGAGCTTTTTAATGGACTCGATCGTTAACGTAAATGTATCTTATATTTTTATACAAAAAACAGGTTTCCCTTTACTGTCACCAAACAGCGCTTACCCAGTTTTATTGCAAATTGACGTTTACGTTAACAGAATCAAAGTACGAGTAAACATTCATAGTTAAATTATTTGTTTGTTACACAACAGATAATACCCAAAAACAAACAACAACACAACCAATATTTTTTCCTGTTTATAATATGCAGTTTCTTATAATAATTAATTAAATGGGTAAACATAATATATAGTATGAGTGTTACCCACGACTTCGTCCGCGTCAAACTCGTTTTTTTTTCTCCAGGATCTGTATTTTTCTGGGATAATAGCTTTTGCCTATATAGCCTATAGCCTCCTTATCACATCAGCTATCTACCTGTGAAAATCGGTTCAGCTCTTTCTGAGATTACCCAGAACAAACAGACAGCCAGACTGACGAAAATCTAAAAAATTGCGTATTTGTTTTATACTAGTACCGTAAATACTTTCACATGCATTAAATAAAACGTTGTTATTTTGATATTACATACAGACGCTTCATTTTTAGGGTTCCGTAGCCAAATGGCAAAAAACGGAACCCTTATAGATTCGTCATGTCTGTCTGTCTGTCCGTCCGTATGTCAAAGCCACTTTTTTCCGAAACTATAAGAATTATGCTGTTGGAACTTGGTAAATAGATGTATTCTGTAAACCGCAATAAGATTTACACAAAAAAATAAAAAAAAACCAATAAATTTTGGGGGTTCCCATACTTGAAACTGAAACTAAAAATATTTTTTTTTTATCAAACTCATACGTGTGTGGGGTATCTATGGATAGCTCATCAAAAATGATATTGAGGTTTCTAATATAATTTTTTTTCTAAACTGAATAGTTTGCGCGAGAGACATTTCCAAAGTGGTAAAATGTGTGTGTCCCCCCCCCCCCCTGTAACTTTTAAAATAAGAGAATGATAAAACTAAAAAAAAATATATGATGTACATTACCATGTAAACTGCCACCGAAAATTAGTTTGAACGAGATCTAGTCAGTTGTTTTTTTTTATCGTAAACCGCAATTTACCAAGTACGGAACCCTTCGTGCGCGAGTCCGACTCGCACTTGGCCGGTTTTTTATTATAGGTATAGATGGATAGAAAGAAAAAACAAAGTTTATTATTTTTTATTATTTATTATTATTTATATAGTAACGATATACTTGTCATCACCAAACCTATAATTTATGATTATGTTTCCCATTTCAGAACTAGTTAACAGTGTTCAAAATAGTTCCTTGATCGATATTTGATGGATCACTTTATGCTTATCAATCGTTCAAATCAAATAGTTAAAGCGGGTATGCTTTTTTTTATTCTTTTATAGATAGTATCGTATCGTGGTACGACCATGGTTGAAAAATGCAGCCATGTTTTTGAGTGAACATATTTAAGCCATTTTAAAAATTGGTTGTGTGTTTTGCCTGTATTATTTTACTGCACTAGGACATGTGTATGAATCTCTTAGTGGCCCCGCGAATTGTGCGACCAGGTCGCCGCGGCCAACAAATTCTTCCGTGACATATGCAAGTGCGCGCACTAGGCGGCTAGCGGCCAGCGACCACGTATTGGCCGCGCGGCCAGCAGGAATATCGCGACCCGCACGCGACCAACGAGAACCACCATATCGTATAAAAGAGATCTGTGTGCTGAGTGTGTGCGCACTTTTCGCAGCGGCCACACGTGTTTTGTGTGTACATGTTGGCGTTTGATACGGATCGTTTCATTATAGAAATAGAAAACAGACAAGCTATATGAAATCAGGCGTTGGATAATCAGTGATAGACACAGTTGTAATACGAGAAATAAAGATAAGTTAGATCAACCATCTTATAGACTGGCTAAAGTACACTCATCTTTCATGGGGTACTGTGTTTAATTCTATAGCAAAATACCGTGAGATATATTAAAACTAAATGAAAGTAAATTAAAAAATTTAGTTAAAAGCACGCTTTTTGAACAAGCATATTACAAATTAGAGGATTATATTCAAGATAAGAATGCTTGGAAACATGCTGGTCCTGCTCCATAGGGCAATCTTTAGTGTAGACAAAATCAAATTTGTTTTTTGTTTCATAGTTATTGTACTCATTTTTTTTTAAGAAATTGACTAGCACACTATTCCGTTGTTGTTGAATTAGGTATTTTACCTATGTTTGTAATATTTGTAAGTATGTGAGAACCATGTTCCTATTTATCAAATTATTGAATTTACCTGTAAATGCTTTTAATACTTTATTCCTGTACGTATTATAGTGTGTAGTGCTATTCTGGGTGCATAGTCCTCACATATATGAATTTATTAATGTACGTGGGACACTCAGAAAGTTTTGCGAAACTAAAAAAAATTGTTCTATACGTACATATATTTTTATTAAATCTTTTCAAAGTACTTTCCACCAGCCTCTATACAAAGATTCATGCGCCTAAACCAGTTTTCAAAACACTTTTTCCAGTCCGCCGCAGACACCTCGTTTACAGCCTGCTCGAACGCAGCCAGCGCATCTTCCGGCGACGAAAATTGTATCCCTTTGAGCTGATTTTTTATTTTTGGGAATAAAAAGAAGTCACACGGTGCTAGATCAGGGCTGTAAGGAGGGTGACCCAGGAGTTTGACTGGCGTGCTGTCCAGGAAGTCCCTCGTTTTGAGTGCGGTGTGCGCAGGTGCATTGTCGTGGTGGAGCAGTAGCCCGCGGAACCCTGTGTTTGGTCGCTTGTTGCTTATAACAGAGAAAACTTCTGGCAAACATTTGGTAGTATACCATTCGGCATTAATGCTTCTTTGATCCCGTAAGGGAATTGATACCAAGTGGCCAGTCAAATTAAAAAAGCTAGCGATCAAAATCTTACCCCCGCTTCTAGATCGCTTCACTTTGGTAGGCGTTGGCTCATTTTGAAACACCCAAACAGTCGACTGGCGCTTGGTTTCTGGGTCGTATTGATAAATCCAGGATTCATCACCTGTAACGATGTCGTAAACACGCCGAGACGAGCCTGCTTCAAATTTGTTAAGCATATCACGGCACCATTCCACCCGGGCCTGCTTCTGAGCATCGGTGAGGTTGTGCGGCACCCAGCGTGATACTATCCTCCTCACGCGAAGATGGCTGTGTAGAATCTCGTGAACGCTTCCCGATCCAATCTTCAATATGTGTTGAATCTCCTGATATGTAATTCGCCTATTGTCTTGGATTAAATTTTTCACTGCTAGCACGTTTTCTTCGGTAACAGCCGTCAAAGGGCGACCGCTTCTTTCGTCATCCCCCAAAGTTGGTCGACCGCGCTTGAATTCGTTATACCAACGATACACGGTTGCCTTGGAAGGGCCTTCATCCATGAATGCCATTTGAAGTCTATCGTACGATTCATCCGGTTTCAGGCGACACTTGAAATCGTATAAAATCATAGCTCTAAAATGTTCCCGGCGCAGATCCATATTTCAGTGAGACACAATACTTTGAATTAACTCGCAAAAAATGTGGAGGGAAATTTTGAAATTGGAACTTACTTATTTTTACTTATAAATAATCATATTTTCGAAAAACATTATAACTGGCCAGTCTCCCATATATAAAAACTTTTTTTCGCAATACTTTCTGAGGGGCCTGGTATATACTTATGTAAATATTGTAAAACACCTATTTTTTTTAAAGAGTTAGTATGGAGTTTCTTGTTTATTCGTCTTCATAACAAGCTACTTTTCCGAATGCACGGTAGAATCAACTTTTATTACTTGTAAATTGTAATCTCAATTATTGTTTGACGTTCAAAAGTGCCGCTTATTGGCCTAGTTGATTAAATACATTTGACATTGACTTTGAATTTGGATGGTAAAAAAAGCAGATGAATTGTTAGATTCGCGGCTAGACTGCGTCCTAGCCGCGTAATGCGTAAGGGCTACTTAGTGTCACCTTATTTATTTAAGCGAATAACAGTAATAATAAAATCAGTAACAGTCCCATTAAAGTGGATACCGCGAGACTAGCGTGGCACTTCTTGCGACATCGCTTTTTGAGATATTTTTGTGTGATTGCAAGTGGACAAAAAGGCGGTTACTGTCCTTATACCTGTGTTATTTGCAGTATAATACTTTGGGCATAATGCGTAGGTTCGCCTAACTGTCATTTGGTCTTATTTGTTTTGGCATAATTTGGAGTTGCATAATCTTTAGGCATACATTTTATTCGTCTTAATCATTACTAAAAAAAAGAAGGTGTTGTGTACTAAAATTATTTATTATAATTTGGGAATTTCTCTATTGGATTAGGTTAAGGTGCGGCTTGAGCCGCAAACATGTGTGTGTTTATATGAGTTATATCAACGCAAACGGTAAAAATGAAAAACTTACCTTATGTGTAAATGTCATTATGCGGTTGTAACATTATGATTTATAAAATGATACTTGATTATTACTATGTCAATAGTGTTTAAAGGCACAATATTTATGCCTAATAATATTATGCGTAATGATCTTATGTTGGATTTCGTTATGCCAATGTAAATTATGACAGTGTATTTTATGTTTATCATTAGTAAACTGAATATGAATATACGATTGCATTTTTTTTTTGCCGAATGGGGTTATTGTTTAAGTTCTCATTCAGATTTCATTTAAGTTAGCTGTTGCGTGTGAAGCTAAGAAGCGATCAATACAAGATGCAAGGCACTCGATAGCCAACATACCTAACAGCAGCGCACAGTTAATGCATCGGTAGTGGAGTGCTAGCCTAGCGGGTAGATGCGCAGCCGATTACCTGATTCCCTGGTTGATTTTCTTGGTTTCTTGTTGTCGGGAGAGACTGCAGAAATCTTTGTATGAATGTTTTTTTTTTTGTATTTTGGTTTAACGTCAACCTCGAAAACGGTGAATACTTCTGAAAAGTTTATGTCGTTAAATTAATTAAGTCTGTATCATTAACTGGATTTCAGTACTAACTAGTAACTAGTTTGTCTTAGTGCAAGTAGTAATCTGTGGAAAATGTAGTGGGTAGTATATTTGTTAAGTCATATATTTAAGACAATTTGTATATTTAAGTATACTACTTTTTGTTTTCCCTATAAAAATAAATAAATACTATACTCAATATAACTTACTACTATACTTAAATAAGTAAAAAGTCGTTTGTAAAAGTCTTATTCAGAAGAAAATATTGCAACTGTCATCGTGCTAAAAATACTGAAAGGGTTAAAAAAAAAGGTTTCTATTGTGCAACTCTATATTGGATTTAACTTCAGAAATAATGTACACTTTGAATGTCATCTCGATCTTTCTAAGCTCCACTGTAATCTATTAATCTTATTCGTGATCGTGACAGCCACAAGCAAGCTCGTAGTTCTAACATAAAATAATGTAAAGTAATTATTTAAGTAGTGTACAATAAAGTATACAATAAATAAATAATAGTATTTGCAAAGTAAAGTCGTCCTTCCATAGCTGCCAATGGTTTAGCTACAATTGTGCCTTAAGCTTCGCTTTGTATGAAAATATAGGCGAAAGCCTCCGCTGCAACTACACTACGCATGGATACAGAGCCTGGTTGTGTGGTTGATATACAAATAAACCGCGCAGCTAACGTGGCAAATATATCAGTGCACAGCCTAGCAATGGACCGTCGACTAAATCTGTACACTATTACATACATACATAAACTCACGCCTTTTTCCCATGGGGGTAGGCAGAAACTACAGAACGCCACCTGCTACGATCCTTACATACTTCTTTTGCTTCACACACATTCATACATCTAGTCATACACACACGCCGGTTATGGGTACTGCGCACTTGGCCTTTCTGAAGAACATCCCCTATAAGGTCTATATATGTCTTTCTAGAGCATATGCCTCCCGGCGTATTATTACTACTATTACAAAGAAGTTATATTTGTTATTTTTACAAGTTTTTATTTAACTTGCAATGTACTCGTATGTATGTATGTAAGTGAGTTCGGATCAAATCTTGCAACTGTATTTAAAGCAGTTATCCTCAACCGATTAAGATGAAATTATGCATACACGTTTAATTTGGATGACAATGCACGGTTAGTTAAGTGATGTCATTCTAATTCCAATATGGCGGACGGCCCAAGATGACGGACTAGTTATTTTTTGTTCACTGCCATGACATGGGTATCAAATGAAAGGCTTGCTAAGAAGATACGAAAAAAGCTTGTTTTAGAAAAATATTTTTTATTGGATTATTTGTTAGTTGGGGTTAATCTCTAGCCCTCTTACTAATAAACACGGAATAAAGTTATACCAGGTATAACAAAGGTATACCCATACATTTTCATAGGTTTATACCTGGTATAACTTTATTCTGCGTTTATTAGTAAGAGGGTAGATGTACTGACCCGATTACGAAAATTCTCTCACTGACAGACAGTAAAACTAATATTGAATAGCATATACTACCTTTCAACCCGAAAACTGCACGGTTCATGTGTGAGAATATAATTATATAATGTATAGGTGATGCAATTGTTAATTAATAATGTAATGTTTTATTCATTTTATTGTAAATTTTTTCACACCTGCCATGGTAGAATATGGTCTAAAGAACTTATAAAAAACATCACGCAGAAAACTACTCTTAATTCGCAAATAAATGAGTTGATTTGTTTTGAGAGGTAACGAAAGAAGAGACGATGAGAGAAAAATATTGTTTTTATAAAGAAATATTCGTATAGTACATACTAACATCGCAATACATTGTCAGGGACATCGCGTGCCGGGCTGACATTGAGCTAGTTCCTGTTACAATTAGGTACGCTTTTAAGGAAATAGAACAAGAACTTTTTTAATTGTTTTTTATTCTTTCTTTTTTTGTAAATGGCTTGTTTTATTGTGTTGCTTACAATACCACAATTGTCACCTCGTTAGTTTAGTGACACCAAAGGTTTACATGATTGTATGTTGTAGATAACGTACCTATAATAACTATACCTTTATTGAAAAACAAATGGCTTTAGTCCCGTAGCAGTATTGCGTAAGTGCGCAAAGTGATTGAACTCTATCCAACCGACCAAATCAGCCAATCACACAAAACAGAAATACACATCGCGTCATTCATCTCGCATGTGATTGGTCGACTTGGTCGGTTGGATAAAGAAATTTTGATTTTAATTTTGGGATAGAGTTTAAACTCTTTGCGCACTTACGCAATACGGCTGCTGGTTTTTATCACCCAATTCGACAAAGTAAATTTTTATTTAATTCACAAAACTATTACAAAATGGATGGTATTTAAAAGTACTTCAATTTATTCCGATTTCATTTACCTAATTTTGCCTGTGTTCCACCAAATATACTGAATGTGCACCAAAATATGTTCATATAAGTCGACGTAGTCCCGCTGCGCGTAGCTCCTATTTCTGTCTGCAGGGTCAATAGTAACCTAACACGAACGAGATGACGGGAGCTGAGTTCGCTCGCTTTGCTCGCTCACTTCAGCTCCTTCGAACCTAACCTGTCCGTGTCGGGGTGCCCTAAGTTCCCGAGCTCGCTTCGCTCGCTCTTGGACTGATTCTTTGACCATAATTTATTCGTAGATCAACTAATATTTGGTGCACGATCAGTATTTTAGATGTACCTTTAGATTATTGGTGAACACAAAAATATTATCCTTACAAAATTAGATTGCAGCTGTCACACTTAAAAGTTTCTCAGAGCTTATTAATATCGAACAATAAATGATAAGTACCTTAACTATATAAGTCTACAGCAAAACTCAATAGTATATTTTAAAACATTAAAAATATTTAAACTCAATAGAAAGCGTGCTACATCGTCGACCACATCATCGCTTACCATCAGGTGAGATAGTGGTCAAGCGCAAAACTATTATTGATATAAAAACAGTATACTATCCCCACGAAATTCCCAACACCTGCCTAATCGAGGCATGTCAATATCTAGACACTAAAAGCCCAACACTACAGTGTGCGGTGAATAATTATGATTTTTATGAAGTTCTTTGAGGGCCTAAATGTCGTAATAGTGTTGCCCAAATTATTAATGATGGTACACAAATACCGGGGGGTGGCCATAACAAGGCCATGCCATCAATTTCCAATAGTAGTAATTTGTACAATTAATAGGTTGGTACCGTTTACTTAGATATTATAGTCGGGTGAAATTATCGTAGTGGTAGGAAACTTTTGATCGTAGAATACAGGTATTTGATGTTTAGTGTGTCATTATAGGTTTGTACTCTCAGTTCAAGGTCGCGATGTGTCGTGGGCAATCGATTATTTTTAAGTGATCATTCTGTATGTATCCATGTATGTGCCTGTATAAGACGTAATAATAGGTATGGTAATGGTAGGTTTATTTAAACTTTATGGACAAGTACAAAGGCGGCCTACATCATCATCATCATCATTTCAGCCGAAAGACATCCACTGCTGGACATAGACCTTCCCAGTGCATGCCCACAACCTTAACCAGGTCATCAGTCCACCTAGTGGGAGGCCTTCCAAGGCGGCCTTAAGCTATATATAAGTATGATTAATACTTTTGTCATTACTTTTGCTTGCAGGGAACCCGGGTATCAGCCCAGAACCTCATGCTTAGCTGCTTGCTACCTCCAGACTAACGAGGCAGTTTATTAAAATAGCAATAAATTTTCACGTTGGTTAAATAAGACAATTTTATTTGATAAATATGATGGATGGCACGTGATTTAGTAATGTAAATATACAGTAATATCCCCGAGTTTGTTAATTTTACGAACGGAACTGACATCATTAAGTAAACAGTGACGGAACGAAGTCATTAATATTCATTGGGTAATCTGGGAATATTTTTGAATGGAAAGACTTTGGGTTTCTATTTTTTTATTTATTTAAACTTCATGCAACACAAAAGTACATAATTGGACTTAATGCCTTAGCGACCTTCCAGGCTCTAGACAAGTGACATTCTATCAGCGAAAGCGTGGCGATAGCGATTGTCACACAGTCAAAATTGTAAAAAAAAAGAAAAAAAAATTGTAAAAGTGTAAATAAATAAATAATAAATAAATAAAATTGTATGGGAATATAGCCGCGTACTGACTGAGCGAACAGCCTCGCGAGGCAAATCCTCGGTCAATCAGGACGTGCCCGAGCGTGCGTGTTTTGTTGTCGAAACTCAAAAGCGCCTCAGTAAGTTGGCCGCGCGCACTCAAGACGGTTTTGCTTTGCCTCGTCTATTCAACGAACGACGGCATCGTTTGCGTCATGGATACAGAACAGTGCATTAAATTAATACAATTATAATATGGCGAATGTAAGCTACTTTGGGACGAACAATGTTCTGATTATATTAATAGAGGACTTTCGTATGTCGAAGAATTAATATAAAGGCAGTGGTGGGGATAGCTTTCTGAATGTACGGCCTAATGACGGTCTTGAGCAAAACTGGCTATAAGCCGCGTTAGGCACGCGCAGTCTCTGTTTGACTACACGTTAAATTGAGCGCTCGATGCTGGCTCAGCCTCGACGTGGCTTGGCCTTTGTGAGCATCATGCAAAAAAAAAAAAATAGACCGAAGTGGCCTCGAATCGTTGGGCAAACGTTGCGCAGCAAACGTCCGAGGCTGCCTCGCGAGGCTGCTCGCTCAGTCAGTACACGGCTATCTACAATCGATATCGAAAAATCACGTGATCAATCCCTTACATTTGACATTTCAACTATCTCCTTTGCTGACCTCGAATGCCACTTGTCTAGGGCCTCGGCTCGACGCGATTCGATTTATATCAAACCGATTAGCAATTATTACTAAGTCACATTGCAAGTGCGTTCACATGGACACAATGCAATGCAATTCGAAAGATTTGCAAATTCATTTTAATAATTAATAAGGGCGCAATATCGCATATCGATGCAATTTAAGTATTATGGGAATGGAGATGAATATGGGATTGGAGTGGGTAGGAAAGGGTTGAAGAGAAATACTTATGAGAATCCATTCTTTTTAGCATTTAGTTCTTGTTCATTAATATTTAATGCAGACTGTATGCCGTTTTTTCATCCAAGTCCAAACAGATTAAGTCTACGATTTATTCTTAATACTTTCATGTCGTGGCACATTTAATCATTCCTATTGTTTCGGACCAATGACCGGTGGTCAATTTATGATTATTAATTTATTTAACCATTAATGTACGCACAAAATAAAGAGACAAGAAGAACAATGAACAGAAAATAGGTACAAAGGTACGTAATTTATCTTCTTATATTACAAAAACGTCTTCTTTACCTTTAATCCTTTATTTATATTTTAAAGTAAAAAAACCGGAACTTCTGCATGTATACGCAAAAATAAACAAGATCATAGTATCCCGTTACTATTTATTATTCCATTTGATCAGCCACATTGACGGAAAAAAAGTAACAACAATGTGAATCCCTTATGCTGCGTTTTTCCGACCAAATCCTTTATTATCTGGGTAGGCGGACCCACGATGCGTAAACTGTCATATAAAAACTGTCAGCCCATACCGATTTCGAAGCCAAAGTAAGAGGAGGAAAACATAATAGGATTTAATGTTATTGTTACTATTTATCTTTTCACTTTACGCCTTTGTCTAAGGTCTACGCATTGTATAATATGTAAGCCCATTATTAGAAAAATATACTTATAAAATACAAAACTTATTGTAGTTGTAATTATTTCATACTGAATTCGATAGTTGCACTTTTAATTCCATAATTTTTTCTCCAATATTAGTAAATTTTTTTATATTACCGCCACACTATCCCTATTTTCTGCATTGCCAGCCAGAATCAACAGTAATCACCACCAGAAAGGCGCCGAGTCAATGCAGCTCAACCAAACCTTAAAAACGATTCAACTGTCTTGGACCTAACGACTGCTCGCAATATAGAAATAATAGTGAATGAAACTAAATTCTTGGGAGTACATGTTTAAGATTTTTTAAATTGGAATAAAGAACTAGCCATCATAAATGCATACGTGGGACACTCAGAAAGTTTTGCGAAACTAAAAAAAACTGTTCTATACGTACATATATTTTTATTAAATCTTTTCAAAGTACTTTCCACCAGCCTCTATACAAAGATTCATGCGCCTAAACCAGTTTTCAAAACACTTTTTCCAGTCCGCCGCAGACACCTCGTTTACAGCCTGCTCGAACGCAGCCAGCGCATCTTCCGGCGACGAAAATTGTATCCCTTTGAGCTGATTTTTTATTTTTGGGAATAAAAAGAAGTCACACGGTGCTAGATCAGGGCTGTAAGGAGGGTGACCCAGGAGTTTGACTGGCGTGCTGTCCAGGAAGTCCCTCGTTTTGAGTGCGGTGTGCGCAGGTGCATTGTCGTGGTGGAGCAGTAGCCCGCGGAGCCCTGTGTTTGGTCGCTTGTTGCTTATAACAGAGAAAACTTCTGGCAAACATTTGGTAGTATACCATTCGGCATTAATGCTTCTTTGATCCCGTAAGGGAATTGATACCAAGTGGCCAGTCAAATTAAAAAAGCTAGCGATCAAAATCTTACCCCCGCTTCTAGATCGCTTCACTTTGGTAGGCGTTGGCTCATTTTGAAACACCCAAACAGTCGACTGGCGCTTGGTTTCTGGGTCGTATTGATAAATCCAGGACTCATCACCTGTAACGATGTCGTAAACACGCCGAGACGAGCCTGCTTCAAATTTGTTAAGCATATCACGGCACCATTCCACCCGGGCCTGCTTCTGAGCATCGGTGAGGTTGTGCGGCACCCAGCGTGATACTATCCTCCTCACGCGAAGATGGCTGTGTAGAATCTCGTGAACGCTTCCCGATCCAATCTTCAATATGTGTTGAATCTCCTGATATGTAATTCGCCTATTGTCTTGGATTAAATTTTTCACTGCTAGCACGTTTTCTTCGGTAACAGCCGTCAAAGGGCGACCGCTTCTTTCGTCATCCCCCAAAGTTGGTCGACCGCGCTTGAATTCGTTATACCAACGATACACGGTTGCCTTGGAAGGGCCTTCATCCATGAATG
The DNA here is from genome assembly GCA_949775005.1 of Orthosia gothica. Lineage (NCBI taxonomy): Eukaryota > Metazoa > Arthropoda > Insecta > Lepidoptera > Noctuidae > Orthosia > Orthosia gothica. The sequence goes on from OX459042.1 coordinate 9,504,336, forward strand.
CCATTTGAAGTCTATCGTACGATTCATCCGGTTTCAGGCGACACTTGAAATCGTATAAAATCATAGCTCTAAAATGTTCCCGGCGCAGATCCATATTTCAGTGAGACACAATACTTTGAATTAACTCGCAAAAAATGTGAAGGGAAATTTTGAAATTGGAACTTACTTATTTTTACTTATAAATAATCATATTTTCGAAAAACATTATAACTGGCCAGTCTCCCATATATAAAAACTTTTTTTCGCAATACTTTCTGAGGGGCCTGGTACATATTGTTATGCGTTAAGAATCCTTCGGGATGAAATAGACATAAAACAATTAAAAACAAGACGCGTTAATCAAGTCTAAACTAAGATACAGCGTGCATTTTTGGGTATTAACCCAAAAATGCACGCTGTATCTTAGTTTAGACTAGACTAGACAGCTATTAAGCTGTAATTATAACTGTCAAAGAGCTTTTGTCCTTCAGAAAAAAGCTTACGTACTATGTCCGTATATCACAGAGAAAGATGGCTGTCGTCCTCATTTTACTCAATTAAATATCCTCACAGTACCCAGTCTCTAAGTTTAAGTACTCCTGTCTAACCTTAAAAAGTATCAAAATTAATACAAAACAAATGAAGAAAGACTTGATAGAGAGGGATTGCGCAGAATGAAAAATAAGGTGAGTCCCCATTACAACATTGTTAAACACAGTCAGCAATATAAAGTAGTGCAAATTTTCAATAAATTGCCACTTCACTTAAAAAGTTTGATTTATTACACATCAGCTTTTCAAACAAAGCTTCAGGCGTTACTGTTAGATAGGTGTGTCTACTCAGTTGAAGACTTGTAGGCATAAGAGAGACGGGCTTATTCTCCTATTGTGGTATATTATTGTGATTTTTCTATTATTATTTTCTAAATTACTATTATTTTGTGTTATATTACTTTAATTGTAAAATGACCTTTTAATATTATTGAATGTGAGATTTATTAACTTTTATGACAAGTAGTGAGTTCGTTTGTTTTACTTTTGTTTGTTGTATTGAATAACTGTGAGGTTGACATTAATTTTTCTAACTATATGACTTTCTTTATTACATTGAATTTATTAACTTTTAAGTAGGGAATTATGTTGTATTTATTTTGTTGCAATTACTTGGTTGTGAGTTAGAAATTTAATTCGTAGAAAAAAAAAAAAAAAAAAAATAAGTTTGTAAGTACCTATAGCTTAGGTTTGTATAATTATTTAAGTATGTATATAATCTGTAACGATATTTGTAAGTATTATGAAAAAAAATATTTCCTTGTCTTAGATCTGAACGTAATATAAAATACTGTGTCCCAAGTCTTTTATATAAGAAGACAGACAATTCAGTCGTGCGAATAAAGAAGGTACGTGTATGTAAGCTATAAAGCAAGGGACAACGGGTCGGTAATGAGGGGCATTGAGGTCCGCCCCTGCGGCACGGTTTACGTGCGTATGAGTAATCAGCCTAGATACGCAACAAATCTGAGTTATGAGGACGCATGGGTTATAAAATATTTTACGTGAAAGTGTGTATAGAATTAATGGATTTTCCTTTACTTGCCAGGTTAGTGGATGACATTTCGCCCTGACTTTTCCCAGCTATCTCACAGCAATCATACATTTTCTTGGATCGCATGAATGTTCAAATAATGAATTCGGTTCTTCCAGATATAACCTCCAACAAATTTTGTCTTATTTATACTATTGGTTGACATAAGGTCTCCGCCAGAAAACCACCAAAAAAAATTATTTGATCTTACTTCTACCTTACAAGTAACTTGAAAAAATGATTTTTTGTTAATTGAGATATTTTGATAATTTTGTATACGTTTATATATCAAATGAAAGGTAAAGGCGTAGAATCATTTTATCCGTTTAAATCATGTAAATCGCTCCACGCGTTTATACGATATTAACTCATTACTGAATGCCAAATGAAAGGGTCACGGACGCCCTTTACCGCGATACGTGTTTTGATTATGTATGCTCGCTGCCATTACATTGTTTTCCTATCGTTATGAAATATTGGAATACATTGGTGGACAGGGCCTGCAGTCTCGATATAAATAGCAATCGTTAAATCGTAACGATCGGTTGCGAAGTCCCAACGATTGTTAAATAACGATTTTTGGTAGTCTCGACGACCCCAACATAGTTGGGAAAAGGCTAGGCAGATTGATTGGTAGTCTCGACTGTCAAAGCTATCGTTTTTTATCGCATACTTAACATATTTTGACGCTATGATAAGGATTTATGTGTATGGTAACGAATTTCCTAGCGTGCAATTTTGACAGCCCGCTAAGTGTTCGTAACGATCATTATCTTGGTTTTAGAGGTTATAAAAACAATAAATAAATAATAATAAGACATAAATATGGCTGTAGAGAATTTAGTCGTGCTCGAACACAGACGCGATATGATAATGCGTTCCACGTCTGTGTTGCAAGGAAGCGAACTATTTTCTTCTTTGTTATGCGAATTCTTAAAAATGTTATAAGCTACTTACACGTTTCTATGCAAAAAAGTGTTAACATGATATGGTTTACCTATCTTCTGTACAATTTTCAAAGAAAAATTGTTTTTTTTTAATATCTTGTCAACAAATTTTCCCTTTAATAAAAGGATTTTTTTCAACTGGCATAATTTTACAATAAAATCACCGCACTATGAATTCGAACATCGGTAGCGTACCGACTACGCTACGTCAAGAAAGTGACCGATTGTGCACGGTAACTCGGCTGTCGAGGCTTGCGTTTATCGTAAGCGTCGTTACGGCAAGCGTATTTTTTCGGTAAGAGTTAACGAATGTTAGTTAACGTAACAATCGTTAGCTATGTCGAGACTGCAGGCCCAGGTGTCTGATGGAAGAAGAAAACGTGTTGCGTAGACCCCAAGTAACAGGGGATAAGGGCAGGAAGATGATGATTGGTAGATAGGTGTTAACGACTTTTATTTGTTTGTTATCTGGCGGTGACTTTAGTAGCAAACACATAAGCCGATCACGTTGAAAACAGTTTAAGCAAATACCTACATTATGTTTTTCATAATAAGAATAAGAATGAGAATGAGAATGAGTATGAGAATGAGAATGAGAATGAGAATGAGAATGAGAATGAGAATGAGAATGAGAATAAGAATAAGAATAAGAATAAGAATAAGAATAAGAATAAGAATAAGAATAAGAATAAGAATAAGAATAAGAATAAGAATAAGAATAAGAATAAGAATAAGAATAAGAATAAGAATAAGAATAAGAATAAGAATAAGAATAAGAATAAGAATAAGAATAAGAATAAGAATAATAAATTAATATAATAAATTAGTACCTATTGGAATACCACTTAAGTTTATTGAAACCGATATCCCCAATAACTAAAAAAATCTGATCTTATCTACAAAGAGCGGCTGTTAGGAGGTACCTAAGGTCGAGTCAAAAGTCAAAGTCAAATAAATATATTTTTCAACTAGGCCAATAAACGGCACTTTTGAACGTCAAATAAATAAAAATTTACAAATAATAAAAATTGATTCTACCGTGCATTCGGAAAGTAGATTGTTATGGAGAAGAACGCACAAGAAACTCCATACTTATTCTTTTAAATTGTATTTTCTAATTTTATTTTGTAGGTATTCATCGTAAAATTTGAAAATATTGAAATTAAACAAAAATTATTAAAATCTTAGTTACGGCAAGTTTAGTTTTTCACAGTTATAAGGAATGGATGGACACTTTGTTTTTAAAATGAATGACGTGACGTGTTGAGTGGTGGCGAGGCGAGTGTGCTTTAGTATGATGAGACGGAACGTTTATTAACGTTTTTTTCGTAGAAAGTAACAGAATTTACATACTATGTTTTCTTAATTTACTTTTTAAATAGTTAAATAAAATATTACACCAGAAAAGTGTTAACTTTTCTTCATCACTGTACACGAATGTTATTTCGTTTATAGCGGAACTTTTTAGTAAGTATTTTTCGAGTCGAGCATACCGGGACTAGAGCATAGCGGAACTGCCCGTTTACTTCCTATCTAACCACATACAAAAATATCATATTATATAGTGAGTAAAAAGCAAGATTTTGTATCGCAACTTACCCAGAGTCTCCATAAAAATATTTTCTGCAAACATACTGCACGTACATTCTACAGAAATAATCAGATAAAAGAGTTTGAGTCTCTGCGCTCTGCAGAGGCAATCAATCGTTTGAGTCAATCAAACCAATCAGATCTTCAGAAAATTCGTTTCAATAAAACACATATTTTGACATAAAATGGCTTCCTCTATTCCAATTTGCTCTCAAAGAGAAGAGTTTGTTCTGTAAATAAAGGAGATAAAAATCATACGCTCTCTCAATCAGTGTATGCTTTGCATTGAGCCTCGATGTTTGCGTTTGTGAATCAAAGCGGGCGCTAATGGCGAAGTGTGAGGGAAATATTCGTAACTTAGAGAGAATTTTCTGTATGAAATGTATCAATGATCATTTTCTTTAGAGACGAGCTTGGTCAGTATGCTTGTGTGTTAAAGGCAAAATGTCGTTCAAGGTCATTTCAAAGGTCATGTAATAAATCAAAACTGAAGTATTAGGCTCTGAAGAAGTGATATTCTGGATAAGTTCTTTCACTGAAATTACGTTCACTATAATAGTAACGTTGACTGAAAAGTTCATAAAATCAAATCAGAACAAAAAAAAATGTCTGTCAATCGGCCCCAAAAAAAAAACAGTTACTATTTATTTCTCGTAAAGTTTTGATTTTACAGTAATTTGTGCTTAGGACAGTCAATTAGATTAGTTATTAAATGGTTCACAAAAAGGTCCGACATAAGAATCACTAATGGTCATTAGTTTTTGGGATATGAGGCAATTTTTTTTTTGTGTTTATCTTTTGTGCCAAATGTGTGCCTATTGTGAATGCTCAAGAGAGCCGTTTACAATAAATGTTATGTTCTGCAATGGTGTAAACATTAAAAAGTCATACGATTGCACCAATCTCGAGAGATATGCCTTCATTAATTGAAGAGTTCTGTTGTATATCTCCGAAGTTCTTCATCAGATCTTCACCAAATTAAAATGGGACCAATTTGGGAACAAACAATATCGAGGAAAAAAATCAAATTAAAATCGGTCCATAATTGACGGAGAAATCGGAGAAAATACACAAAAAGAAATCGAACCTTTTTGGAAAGTCGGTGGAACATCGACATCGTCTGAATTTGAAGATTTTACTCAATTTATTATTTAATTATTATTTAATTAGTGCTACTCATTATCGCTTCTAAAACTTAGTGATTCTCAAAACAATATTTCACAAAACTAACCAATTTACGTCTTCAAAACTTTTATTCAAGTTCAGCCAATTAATTACAAAATGCAAAGACTAAAAAGCAAAGTTCAAAAGCGTTAAAATCGCATTAAAATTCAATTTTAAAACACTTTTTCAGCAAAAATACGTTAAGAGTACTAAGCTAGGTAATGGACGTTTGAAGTTCAATTTATTCACTGAAAACTTTAAATGGCATATTCTTGTAGCAGGTACAGTGTCGTATTTCAAAGAGACAGCGCTTTGGTGCGTCTCGTATTCCCGGGACGACGCGGGAAATAGAACACTAAGTTTTCACGGTATAGTTTCATTTATGTGACATTAAGGACTTTAATATCACAATGTTTTAAATGAGTGCGGCATATTATACGTGTGACTGTCTTTTGCTATCAAAATGCTCTTACTTTATTATTATTTTTGTTGTTTTTTTTATGTTCCTATGAGGACTACCTCATTGGATCATTGTTTGTGATGACACCTCGTCACACTAGCTATGTCGTCCCTCTCCTTAATAAGTCGCTTTTACTAATGCGTCACTTTGTACATGTAGTCAGCTTCCCAATTTGTCTCAAGCCGTATTACGTCTCTTTCCCAACTAGTCCAATACCTATCATAAACGATTACGTCAAGAATATTACTTTACTGGACCATAATAAAATAGAAAAAGTTGTCCAAAATATTAAAATCTTTAATGTTTTCAATGAAAAATACTCGTTAGTTTTAGTTTTTGAGTTATTTACCGTCACGTTAATTAACCAGTACTGTTTTGTTTTCAGCAAACTAGATAAACATGACAAGGGTTTAACTTTCTGTTACTGAAGCCTCAAACTGCTCCAGTCTCTAATTAACAGTAAGGCTATCAAAGCTTAAGTGTGCGAACTATCGGGCAGTGATAATATCTGGCCGCGCTATGCGGCGCTTATCGCAAAGTCAAAGTGGACACAGCGAGCTATAAGGAAATCGATGAACTCATCGATGCTATGAGGGATCGCGATCGTGGCGTTTGCAACTACACGAAAATAATGAGCACTAACTGCACCAGAAAATATTATAATCTGTGATGTTAGTATGTCAAAGTAGTTTATTATGATACGCAGCAAATTATCGTGTTACGCTTCTGATTACAACAACAACAAAGCCTTTTAATTACTAAACACATGTGTGGGAAATTCAATATTTTAGCCCAATGGCAGCGATGATACCCGGCCACGCTTTGTGGCGCTAATCGTTTCAAGTAAAGTAAAGTGTAAAGTCAAAGTGGACGCAGTGAGCTATGAGGCAATCCATGAGTTCATCGATGCTATGAGGCACACCTAACGTGGCGTTTAGAATGAATAATGTGTGGGGTGGTAATGTAATGTGTTGCACATTTTAAAGGCACGTGGCTTACATTTAAATATGCACCTAGACACCTAGTAAATAAGGCATTATATTTAACGCCTTATTTTCCAGGTGTCTCGTTATTATAAAAGGTAACAACAAGCATGATTCATGAAGGAAATAATGGTATCTACACGAATCTACTTTTTTGAATAAGTAGTAGTTAAACTCTATTGTTTCAAAATGGCTGTTTTTAACACCCGATGGAAAAAGAGGGGTCTTATAAGTATGGCTTGTGTTGCTACACAACAACTATCTGTGTGATTTTTATTTGAAAAGAGACTTTTTCGAAAGTGTTCTTAGCTACGTTTGAATAAAATCGAATCAGCAGTTCAAAAGTAATCCGCATTTTACTCTTTGAGTCGATTGTCGATTGAAGCGTGTCTACTACTAGGTATATTATATGTAGTTTAAAAAGAATGAAATAAAAAAAAATATTACTAGTTTAAAAAGCGCCCTACACAAAATCCTCTAAAAGGCAAAAAATAAACCTTGTACTCGTGTCGGAGAACCGCTAAGTAAATAAAATAAACTGGTGTAAACTTTGGCAAATCCCCGACGTGAGTACGAGGTTATTTTTTTTTCTTTTTAAAGGTTTTGTTTCGGGAAGTTTTTTTTTTGTAAAACAAAATTCATTTCTCCAAATAATAAAGACTGTTTCTATAATTCTGTACATAAACTAAAAAGATTTAAAAGTGGGTGACAATAATACTTTGCGTAGCGTAGAGGATTATGGTTTTCTGCTACGATCCTTGAGCAGTGCTTGACAAAACTTTGTTATAATATTGCTACGTCGTAGCCTCGTAGCTGCTTCGCCGTAGACCCTTAAAAGAATACTACTACGACGTAGTGGCTACTACGCTTTAGCAGTATTATTTATTGTCTCAAAAATGTTTGATTACTAAAAAAAACTTTATTCAAATATTATCATCACACTAATATTATAAAGGTGAAAGTTTGTGAGTGTGGTTGTTACTTTTTCACGCAAAAACTACTTATCGGATCTAGATGCAATTTGGCACAGAGATATATTATAGTCTAAAATAGCACATAGGATACTTTTAATCCCGAGAATATGTACCCTTGGGATAATTTTCGAAATTCACGTGGGCGAAGCCGCAGGCAGGCAGAAGCTAGTTTCTCTACTAATGAAAAGAAAGAAAGAAAGAAAACATTTATTGCCACTAAGGAATGTAACAGCATAAACAAAACACAAGTTAGCTTTAAAGCACGGTATTTCCAGTATGGCAAAAGGAGCGGGCTCAGCCGATGCTGACCAGTATGCAGCATGGATACTACGCTGGTCAACGCTGATTTTCAGCCCGCCCCCTTTCTTACTGCACATATCATAACAAATCACTTGATAAATACCCAACCCACCCCCAATAAATACCCTTAACTAGCCTTAATACCAAATTATACATACCCACAATTATAACAGCTTATACAATAACTAATACATCAAATTAAATTCCAATTATTTAAAAAAACACCAAAAATAATTATTCCTGAAAATACTAAAAAAAAAAAAAAAAAAAAAATACAAAAAATTAATAAAAGTATAATGCCTACCCAAAATAACAATTTATTACAATACTAAAAACAATAATCTATTAAAAATACAAAAATTAATAATTCATTAAAATACCAAAAATAAAAAAAATACGATTTAAGATTAAGTACAGAATACTGTTTGTAGCCAGCCCTGCCGAATGAGACATGGTGTATGCGAGGACAGAGATAGCAGTACCTTATGCATTTGTGATTTGTTTGCGAAATATAAAATACAAAGCTTTATCGCCAACAAAGCGATTTCATATAATTTCGTGTCTTTCAAATTTTATTTGTATTAAAGAAACCAACACAATTTCACAGCCTTTGAATACGAACATAAGAGGATCAAAAAACATTTTTGGGGAGAACTTCTAGTTGCTGATACTTTAGAAGTTAGCAAGTAGACCTTAGAGGGGAGTGGTTTCTACAAGTGGTGAAGCTCTCATAACAAATAACAAGGGCTTAAGGGGCTTCAGATAGAATGATAGTCTCAAGTCAGAATGACTGTGTGTTTTACGTAAGTAGAAAATGTTTTTAAACACTTCAACTGTTGAAGTGTTTAAAAACATTTTCTACTTACGTAAAACACACAGTCATTCTGACTTGAGACTATCATTCTATAACAGGTTGGTAGAGATATACTGTAACAGAAAACTTGTTTTGTTTTTATTTATATTAAAACCGCCATCTGAAATGATCGTACGCTTTTTCCATAGAGTTTTGAAAATATCCTAGATTTGCACTGAATAATAATTTGTTTTCTAAAGACTTACACTATACCTTCGCTAACTGAACAGCTTGGTGCAGGAAAGTAAGGAGACCCAACGCTAAGTAATGGGACCAAGGACGGTAGAAGAAGTACATTAAACCTTCGCTACCGAAGATTCTATTATTGCTAAGCAACGACTGAAATAAGTGCTTTATTTTAAAAAACCTCAAGATCTCGTTTCGGCCTAGTTTTTTGTTGCAGGCCAGAACAAACTTCTTTTTATGAAAACAAAGTACATAAAAAAAAATCTTTGTCCACAAATACTCTAACCTGAATGTTCTCACGTTTTTTGAAGTATTAAATAAGGGTGAGGTGTGCGCGACGCGTACTAATGAGTCCCCCTGCTTTAGGAACTGACCACGGGGCAAGGGTCATTGAAGCGATGTTCAAAATACTCTTATGGACGCCTTTCATGTCGTTTGGCCTATACGATTTTATGTGCGTAGTAACTAAAATACTAATTTTAATTTTTACGAAGTTTTTCTTTTGCAGTTTTGTATTTTTTTCGTCGGTGCTCCATGGACCAATTGAAATTTGACCAATTGGTCTATGGGGAAAATTACATGTTTCCATCGTCCAATTATCAACTGGGCTATGGAGAATTGAGAAGTGTTCCGCTGCCCAGTTTAATAGTATAGTAAAGCCTTGTCCACAAGTATTTAAAAAAAATATCAAGATCAATTTTTGAAACATTAATCATTTACTGAATAATCACGACATAACAATTCATTTGTACAAAGATTACAATAGAAATCAATGTGAACATCTAACTCATTGAGTCCGTTGGGATCCCAGAATTGGCGACAACAGTCTTCACAATACCCTCATCCCGAAGACATACTGTCATTTGGCAACCAATTGACACCATACATAATGACAAAATTTTCGGTGAAGTGGCCATTTCAAACAGTTTACATACTTTTTAAGAGAACCAGGGCTACCGACAAAGCCCGAAGAATTGCCAAACTTAAGTAGCAGTGGGCAGAGCAGATTGCTCGCAGAACGGATGGCCGATTATGTAGAAAGGTTCTGGAGTGACGACCGCGAACCGGAAGACGATGCATTGGATGGCCTCCTACGACCACCAGGCGGACCTGGTGAAGGTTGCGGGGATCCGCTGTATGCGAGACCCACGGGACCGATCAAATGGCGACGCTTGAGTGAGGCCTATGTCCAGCAGTGGACGTCTTCCGGCTGATATGATGATGATGACATGCTTTTCTATCTTTTCTATCTTTTCATTGAAGATTCTATTTAAATTAACTATAATTAACGAACATTATATTGTATTTATTTACGACGGTCGAATCAACTATTATTACTTTTAATTATTTTTTTTGACTTTCGAAAGTGTCGCTTAATGACCTAATTGAGAAAAAAAGATAAAGAAATTGTAATCTTTGTTTTTTTTTTATCTATAATATTTTTGAATTCAGTTTGATGTGACCCAAAAAATATAACAAAGGCTTCTTTGAACCCAAAGTATAGGAAAATGGTGTGAACTCGGGGTTATAATGTTATAATGGAACATAGTTTTGGTTTACGTCCAGTGTTCTCCATAGCCCAGTTGGTAATTGGACGATGGAAACATGTCATTTTCCCCATAGACCAATTGGTCAAATTTGAATTGGTCTAAGGAGCACCGACGATTTTTTTGCCCATTTTGATTCCCTGATATTTAATAATTCCGCTAGGAACAGAAATTTAGAACGCAATCAAAAATAATGTAAGCTTATTTTATATCAATGGTGCGGTCGACATAACGTTTAAACTTAAAACGTATGTGTGCAATTTTTACCCGACAGCCGAAGGAGGGTAATGTGTTTATCAGTCTATGTATGTATGTATATATCGAGGGTATTCTGGCAGAACTAGATAAGTGCACACTAAGTAATAATGAGAAAAAGCACTTTAAGTTTTAGATTGATCATAGTTTAATATTGAAGCATATTAACAACACGATATCAGTACTTGTAGTTAGAAATATTATCAAAGAAGTTTTTGATACATTCATTTACATAATAATTGTCATTAAAATAAAGAAAAAAGGATAACTTCGCGTCAAGGTAGTGCAGTTATTTCGTTTTACCAGAAATTCGTAAATAAGCTGCAAATCCCTAATAACACAAAGTATTAATACCTGATATACTTATAAGGGATAATTATGCGACAGTGACTTAGTTCATGATGAAATAACTAAAATAATCTTTTAATTAAGACGGCAATTTAAAGAATTGTTCAAAGTTATCCGTTTTTACCTGAAAATGTTTTGAAGATTACTGTATTTTTAAAACAAATATGTAATATATTTTTAATTATTATGCTTTAATCAGTTTAAACAGCTTTATCCCGTTGGTACAATGATAATCAAAATAGAAAAATAACAAAAGAAACCCAGAATGCATAAAATCTACACATCTTCCTCACAAGTCTGCCTCACAATCTTCTAGAACAGTAATCGCCGTCTTCAAACTTTTATACCAAGGCTACAATTCCTCCGGTATTATATTCTTTTTAATTAAATACAATAAGTCCTTTTTTTTGCCTCCGATATACGTAATCATTCTTTTTTTTTTTAACTCGTTTGGAAATTCATCACGTTCCTTTCTTTTTGTTCGTTTAGCTCTAGTCTTTCCTTCTTTGCCGGTAACGCCTATATCGTCATTCGCCATCAGCTCGCTTTTTCTATGCTACGTTTACTGCCCAACATCTAGGATTCGATTTTCTCCACCTTTTCAGTGGTTTAACTTTTTTCCACATTTTATTTAAAATTTTCCGCAATATCAGCCGACTCTTTTTGTTTTCTATTTTCTTCCCGTAGCAATTGAATCTATATATTATTTTGGTCTACTAAATCTTCGACTCTATCATTATTGGGCTGTAGGTAATCTTTCAGAAAATCTCTCCATCATTAGCGGGTTCTTGTTCAAGTAAATCTTGAAGAGTAATTAAATCACCATATTGATCCATGTGGTGGCTGCACGAGGGTAAATAGGTTAGATCTTCTTTATCAGATACATCGCCAAACAAGCTTTCCATCTCCATCTCGATTACATCGCCGACATATTCATCTCGCGACACTCTTAGTACTGGTGGACGAGTTGGAAAATAATAATATCACTCACTCACTGCAAATACCTACACATTGTTCTTCTTAAGAGAGGCATAGCAAGGGAAAGATTATAGAATCGTAAAAGGGATAAAAATATACTCATGTGGGTGTTGAAAAAACGAAATCTTCCCGTGGGTGTAGTAAGAGGTGACACTACACCCACGGGAAGATTTGGTTTCTTCCAGAGAATGGGCAGCAGCGTTCTCTTTACACTTTAACAACAAACTGTGAATGCCAACCCGCTTGCCAAGTAGTTGTGTATTACTCCCTAAAAATAACCTCTTTCACAATATGCGGTACCCTACGTTTCAACCCGAGGGAAAATTCTTCACGACCACATGTTGCACTCCAAAGTTCTTTTCTTGTGTCAGTTAATAGTGAATATTAGTAGTGACGAACTAGTTATTGTAGATGTCAGACCAGGAGCCGAACGGCTAGTTTAAATCGGAGGTAAGATTCTTCACCCGTCGTGGAAACAGCCTACCAAAATGGCGGCGCCGCGTTTTCTCCGCAGGACATCGACGCAAATGCTACGTTTTCCACAAAAAAAATGGCTTCCATAATACCCTCTCTCCAACGCTCACAGACAGAAGCGTTCAGCGAGCTACTTTTTCCGGTGTCGCGAGCGGATGCATCAACTCCGGAGTCACTCGCTCTCCAAGGTCACTGCAAATCTACCTCCTTCTCCGGCAAACCGAATGAACCGGTAGATGCGTTTATTAATGCTAAAGAAGCGTAATTACAGCGACTGCGTGCACGTGCCCGACACGAAAGCCTCCTCTTTACTGTCGGTGATGATCGTTACTCGTTGATCTATCACGTCACGAACATCGTACAAGCATCCACACGATTGTCCGTGATCGTGTATTGAGCGGCAATCCCTTTATATGGACTTGGAGTTTATAGCTGCTGCCATTCATTTAATTTCAATATAGTTTAAATAAAAATCTCGATGAAATGTAGCATGTACGCACGCAACGATGGTGGACGGACAGTAAAAACTTTAGCAAGCAGAACCGACCTAAGTGATCATTATCTGCTTTTGTTATTGAAGTGGAGCATCAAAATTTCGTTATATGTAACATGCAAAACATAATAAACTCACTTATTCCGTTTTGCCCGTCAATAAAACGAAAGAAGCATTTTTGTATTATCAGTGAGAACCAAATAAAATCCGATGTATTGATTTGCCTGTAAATATAAAATCAAATAATTAACAGTAGTTTTATGAGTAAACAGAATAAATGCTTTTATTTCGTTATCACTGTATTTTATTATTCATGTTGTTTATTAAGAGATTATATCACTTTTTGCTTATAAGTTTGAAGGAAAATATGTAAGATAACTGCTTTACACAGACAAAAAAACCGCAGTAAAAGCTTCCGCAGTTATACGGTTTTGCTACATAAAGAAAGCAGAAAAACTAAGTATGCCTATGTATGTAACAATTTTTTTTAAAATTTTGGACTCATTCTGTTCTGCCAGATTACCCTCGATATATATGTTTGTATGTATGTGTGTTCCTATATGGCGTTCCAGAGACTAAACGCGTTGGCGGATTCTTGGGCGCCATATCGTGGGGACCCAAATTATACATTCTCTTCCTAACCCATCGTGTGGGGTATAAAAATAAAGGGTTTTAAGAGGTGATTTCAAAATTCGCTCACATCAAAATATTAGCATATGTTACTCGGGAATAATGTAGCTTTCCATATGTGAAAGAATTTTTAAAGTCAGTTAAGTAGTTTCGGAGCCTATTCGGTACAAACAAACAAACAAATGAACAAAAAAATCTTTCCTCTTTATAATATTTTATTTTATATAATTCTTATATGTTTAAATGTACTTTATTCGAAAAAAACTAACTTAAAAGTTATAAATAATTAAAGTTAAATAAAAAAATCAAAAAACCCGACTGCTTCAAAAGCGAACTAAAAAGACAAACAAGGAGAAAATCATGCTGTGTAGGCGGAGGATACACTAGATTTTGGTCAGCCAGCCCGCTAATATGTATCCTCCGACTGGAAACAAATTTAACAAAATATTTAAATCCCATTATACGTATCATGTGGTCTTATTACAACAAAACTCAAAAAAATTAAATCCACACAATTATACTACGATTTTCGTTTATGTAACCTTATAAATTGTAATATTACTATGATAATACATGACATTTTTAGCTCTGAAATTTCTCATGACATCGATAATGTTTCAGTTGCGGAATCTTTTATATGTAGTCCAGAAGATTGGCTTAAGGCGGTACCCCGAGCAAAACGCCGCGCAAGCCGTTTTTTGTGCTGTTTTTAGGAGCTATCTACTCGTTATTTAAAAAGAAATATCAATTAATAAAAATACATTAAATTTCTACATAATATTGATTCTAAAATGGTAGATTTAGTTTTTTTTTAAATGTTGTATATATTTCACTAATCTACTTCCAAAAAAACATAAAAATGAGAAATAATTATTGATATTATGCATCTCCTCGTAAAGTGTTCATTGATTATTTTTTGTACTAACACTAATGGATAGACAATTTAATAACGAACATTTTTGTAGAATTATTTTTTTCAAAAGACCAAAATTCGATTTTATAAAGATTTTATTCTAAAATCTGGGCGTATTCACTACTGTAATTCATGCGCCACCAGTGCCGCTAGACCAATAGGAACGCTCATATCTCATGCCGATTTTTTGGTCAGGGTACCGTCTTAACAATGCTAGACAGAGCAATCTAAGACTTGGCATAATTCATATAAACATTAGGACTATAAAAAAGAATCTGGACCAATTTATCACAATGATTTCAGTTACAAAAATCGAATATTACATTATAATTCTGACTGAGTGAAACTCACAGGACACCTACCCTACTTACAGGACTATAATTCCTATCATACAATAAATAATCCCATAAAAAATTACGGTGTTGTAATATGCCAAAAGCACCCTGAATTGTCTCACATATGAACCAACTATACGTGACGGCAACTGTCTGGTGTGTTGCTACAACAATACAGCGATTATCGCTGTCTATCGATCTCCATCTTATCAAGATGCTACAAATTTTTATTCTATTTTAAATGTAATAGTAACATCTGTCAAATTCTACTGCAATGTAACATAAATAGGTGATATTAATATTGATATTAAGCCAGGTAACTCTGATCGACATTCTAATTTTTGGGGGCCGAGTCACCCACGTCCGTAGGAGTGAACGCGCTGTTTTTCCTTACGGAGACGCAGATAGCGAGTCCGGCAGACGTGTCGTACTTATCCTACCCAGGGTTTACCCTGGAGCACAATTTTAAACCGCGCGCGGGTGTGTGTTTGTACGCCTATGATGACACTTGCTATCGGCGTCTCCGTAACTTTGAGGACTCCAAATTCTCTACGCTTTGGGCTCTGGTGGACACAGCAGTGCTATTCTCTAAGGATACAGCCTTGAGCGCAGTGCTGTGCCAGCGACGAATCTACAGTTTGGTATTCGCTAAGCCGCGAATAGCAACACTAGCGCTCTAAGCTGTGACGGCCGTGAGTTAGAACTACTCAATGTCGAGCAAGTTGACAGTTCTTCATACATTTTGGTATTCCGTAAGAAAAAACAGTGTCAAAGAGGCTCGCAGCCTGGCTTACAGCCTCGTTTTTATCTGTCAAATCCAAAAGCCACTATTTTTGCGCGTAACGTAATTCATCTTGGTTTTTAATCTAACTAATATTATAAATGTGAAACTTTGGATGGGAAGTTTTGTTGGTTTGGATGTGTGTGTGGATGTATGTTTGTTACTCAACTACGCCAGAATGAAACTGGATGAAATTATGCATAGAGAATAGAATAGAATATTCTTTATTGTACACCATAAAAGTTATAAACATTTACAAGGAAAACTTATTAATACGGGTACAAAGGCGGAATAGATAGATTATAGCTATAAGAACGGCGAAGGGAAGAACGGATGGCTGATGGGGCAGAAAGATTCTGGACGGGCGACCGCGAACCGGAAGACGTTACGTGGGAAGGCCTTCCACCAGGTGGATCGATGACCTGGTGAAGGTTGTGGGGATCCGCTAGTTGAGTCCGAGACGCACGGGATCGGTCAATGTGGTGACGCTTGGGGGAGGCCTATATCCAGCAGTGGACGTCTTTCTTCTGATATGATGATAGCTATAAGATTAGCACAAAGGCTACTTTTCTGCCCAATATGTGTGTGGTTGGTTGAAGCCGCTGGCAGAAGCTAGTAATAAAATATTGTATTAAAATAAGCTATTTCGATTAATAAAAAAAAATAGCAGCTTGGTTAAACTGAAGCAACAGTTATTAAAAGAAGCTAAGAAAATTAATGATTTTAACAGAACTCCACAGGTGAGAGAATTAGCAACGTTGAAAACAAAATTTGGGATAGAGACTTTATCCATAGTTATAGGCTTTATCAGCATTTAATAACATATTGGAAAACGACTTAGCTCTTAGCGTACAGGCGTTTTATGTTTCATGTGAATTTATATATTATGTAACTAGCTGTTGCCTGCAACAACCTCTGCGTAGCATTAGTACTTTGAATAGCAAATTTTTTATATTAGGCAATAAAATTTTAATTCACTATAAAAATTTCCACTCCCTTAAGTAAGATTTCCATAATAAAAATTATCCTATGAAGGACATAAGATAGTTACCTACGGTCTCAAACTGTTTCCATACCAAATTTCATTTAAATCAGTTCAGCAGTTTAAGTGTGAAAAGGTATCAGACTGGGTTACTTTCACATTTATTATATTAGTATGAATTGCATAGGTTAATTGGTAGCTTCTATAGTTAAAATTATATTTCATAAATATATTTCAGTACATTAAATAATATTTTTGTGATGATTTGTCCGGCTATATCATCATCATCATATACGCCGAATGACGTCCACTGCTGGACATAGGCATCCACCAAACGTCGCCACATTGACCAGTCGCGTGCATCTTGCATCTAGTGGAACCCCGCAACCTTAAAAAATAATAAGACATAATATACAAAATGACTAATAAAACAATCTCACAATTATAAAACAGATTTATTCAATAAACAATTTTCCAGTAATATAATTTTATTCTATAATATAGACCCTTTTTGTTTCTAATCTGAAGTAGTCCATATAGTAGTGATAATTAGCCAGAACTCACCCTTAAATTTGTATTAAAATTTCATAACATCTCTCATAATCTAAACTATAATTTAATCTAAACTATAATAATATCTATATTTATAATTTATATTAAAATCATGTTTAAGGCATTCAACTTCCTCTTCTAATGAATGCACTTAAATCCTGCAGTGCTCAGGTTTCTCTTGACCACTTGCTTATTTCCTTATAAATATCCAATTTCGTCTACTGGTTGCCAATAAGGAGTTGCTGGTTTTCCAAATGCCTCTCTTCAATAGTTAAGCTCCATTTGTGTCTGCCTTTGTGAAGGTTGTTAAGAATTGAGCATTGGATTAGATGGCCTTGTACCGTTAGCAAACGCCGGCTACGAGGAGCTGTAAACATAAAAATGCAACAAATTACTATCAGAGGTAAAAATATGTGCAGGATACTATGTAAACCCGCATCACATCTACTCTCTTTCTGATGGAAAAAAGAGAGTAGATGTGATGGATGTTTCAGATATTATAGGCAAATACATTATAGTATTGCAGGTTAATTGAATGTTTGGCTTCTGTTAAAAAAAAACCCCAACAACTTGGTCCAACCTGGGTATGAAAAATGAGAACACTATTTAATTATCTAGAGCTTCTTACACTGAACCAACAATTAAGCTAAACTTACATAAAGAGGCAATTGAGGCTCCTCTCCTATGAGGCACTGCAGGTGGTCATCTTGCCTCAGACTGAAATACGATATATCAATAAATTAGTGAAATACAAAAATATAACATACCTATTAAGACTTTTCTAAAAAACCTCACCAATTGTTTTGTGTTCGGCTGGTTTTCCATTGTCATATTGTTCTTATGCCAATATAGCCCTGGTTTACATCCTGCAAATGTATTTCAACACAGTACTATTATATTTTATCTAAAGATAAACATATCATATATTTATTGGACAACAATAATATCGTCACATTTTGCAATACTTACATTTCACACAGTCACAGAACTATGTTAAAATCAATCGCTGTGAAAGCACTTCACAGTTTTTCATCTTGAAAATACTTTAAATAAAAACGAACAACAAATTATTAACTAAAAACCGTCGGTTGCGATTTTGCAAGTTTTGCTGTGTTTGGGTGTCATGTCTGGCAGCGTCACAGCGCGTTGTATTTACTTACGAAATAGGCAAAGAAATTGTCATTCAGCCTAAAAATGAAATCATAAAAATGCATTATTTAAACTCTTATAACTATGAAATCGTTTGTAGTTTCACTCTATTACTTAAAATACTTGA
This sequence comes from Orthosia gothica, assembly GCA_949775005.1. NCBI lineage: Eukaryota > Metazoa > Arthropoda > Insecta > Lepidoptera > Noctuidae > Orthosia > Orthosia gothica. Next base: position 9,522,920 of record OX459042.1, read on the forward strand.
AAATAGACCTATAATAAACGTTTTAAGTCCATAAAACTCTCAGTCGAGATTTATCGATTTTAATTTAAATAATTTGTTTCAAGCCCTAATTCGTTTACGAAATTGTGACGGGAGATGTCAGGCCTAGAGTTCGTCGACGACCATAACCGCGCTAGAGAATACCGTTTGAATCAGCGCTGCACGATCGGTCGATCTCGAGACTGTCTCGCTGACGAGCTCGTTGACGAGCACAGCCAAGAAACTGTCTCTTAGAGAATAGCATGGCAGGTCTGGATAAAATTATCTAAGGCTGTGTCTACCGTTCGCACAGCGGAGATCAGGAGACAAACAGGCTCACAGAGTACCTCAGTGAGGCGGCTGATGCGGCACAGCAGCGGTACTCTACAGCCCAATTAGTGTTACTGGGGGACTTCAATGCCCACCACCAGGAGTGGCTCTTCCCTTACCAGTGCACTGACCATGCTGGGAGATGCGTAAGCTTACGCTTGCGCTAAACCTTAGCCAGCTGGTCCATGGGGCAACGAGGGTGCCAGATGTTGATTCGCACACGGCCAATTGCTTGGACCTTCTGCTGACAACATATCCAGACCGATACTCTGTGTCGATAAGTTCACCGTTGGGTAGTTCCGACCATTGTCTGGTAAAGTCTGTGTACGTGTACTCCCCGCTCGATCCCAGCCCAAGAGGCACCCGGCGGGTTTGGCGGTACAGGTCAGCAGATTGGGATGGCATGCGATCTTTCTTCGCTTGCTATCCTGAGCAGCCTACTTGCTTTTCTTCGGCCGATTCTTCGTCGTGCGCGGCCGCCGTGACGGATGTGTTGCGTCAGGGAAGGGAGTACTATATTCTGTTCTCTGACATAACGATGTCCAGCGTTGACCGGCCATGGTTTGGCGCCGAATGTCATCGTGCCGACGCGCTTAAACATGAGGCGTACCTGGCATGGGTTGACGCTCGTTCGCGCAAAGCGAGTGACGTGGGTCAAAGGAAAAAGCCTACAACAGGGCTGCCAAGACCTGCAAGAAGGTGTTGAGAGGGGCTCGGTTGGCACCACATTGGCCGAATACGGGCCAAACTTGCTTCTTACTCAGTAGGTAGTAAAGCGTTTTGGTCCCTGGCTAAGTTGGTTGAGTCACACTTCTGCCGTCCCTCACTACCGCCACTGCTGAAACCCGATGGGTCGCTGGCCCATACCGGTGAGGAGAAGGCAAATTTATTTGCATCTCTTTTTGCGGAATCTTCGCGTCTGAATCTTGGTGATTCGCGACCTCCTCCTTCTCCTGTTTGATGCGAGACGAGTATGTCGGACATTCGCATCCATCAAAAGGACTTCCGTAGGGTGTTGCGCAACCTCGACGTGAACAAGGCTAGCGGCCCTGACGGCATACCAGCTATAGTTCTTAGAACCTGTGCGCCTGAACTGTCTCCGATCTTGACACGCCTATTCCGCCTTTCATATGAGTCTGGCAAAGTGCCGAATGCTTGGAAGCAAGCCAACGTACAACCCGTACCCAAGAAGGGCAGTCGAGCTGATCCGGAAAACTACAGACCCATCTCTGTAACGTCCATACTCTGTAAGAGTATGGAGCGTGTACTTAACAAAAAGCTCCTGGCATACCTAGAATCTAATGATATCCTTAGTGACCGTCAATACGGCTTCCGCCGAAATCGGTCTACTGGGGATCTTCTAGCGTATGCCATTCACATATGGAGTGAGGCCATCGAGAGACACGGGGAAGCGCTTGCCGTCTCCCTCGACATCTAGAAGGCCTTCGATAGGGTCTGGCAGCTTAATCGGTAAGCTTCCTTCATTCGGTCTGCCCGGTGGTCTGTGTGATTGGATTGCAGACTTCCTGAGAGATCGGTCCGTTCGAGTGGTTATCGATGGCTTCTCTTCGGACCAATTGGATATTAATGCCGGGGTCCCTCAGGGGTCGGTACTCTCAGCAACATTATTCTTGTTGCACATTAACGATCTGCTAAAACCCATCTTTGGGTATGCAGACGACAGCACTGTTGCTGAGAGATTCTTGTCCAACGCACGAGCTACCGGGCCACTGATCCGGTCTCTCCGTGAGGCCATGGTGGAGCGTTTGAACTTGTCCTTGCAAGCAGTCTCCGATTGGGGCGATGCCAATCTGGTCAAGTTTAATGCTGATAAAACCCAGGCGAGTCTTTTTTTCGCTAAGAAGAGCCTATTCGACCCGGATCCAACTTTTCGTGATGTAACCGTGTCAATAACGGACCATCTTGAGCTTCTTGGCGTTACGTTGACATCGACTCTCAATTTTGGGCCATACATTGAGGCAAAGGCTCAGCTGGCTGCTAAAAAGTTGGGGATCCTTGCGAAGGTGAGAAGGTACTTCACGCCGGAAAGCTGCTAAACTTGTATCAAGCGCAAGTTCGATCGTGCATTGAGTACTGTTCTCATCTCTGGGACGGATCTGGCAAATACCAGCTTGATGCACTAGAGTCGATCGAAAAGCGGGCCAAGAAACTCATCGGCGATGATGCACTGCTCAAGTCAACCCTCCAGAGCCTTGAACATCGTCGCCGAGTCGCCAGCTTGTCGGTTTTTTATCGGTTGCATTTTGGGGAGTGTGCGATAGAATTGCATGATTTAATCCCGCCCAGCCCGTTCCATCATCGGACTACCAGACACACGGCGATGTGTCATCGGTACATGGTGGAAATCCCACCCATACGCACTAAACGTTTTGGAGACACTTTTATTATGCTTACAGCTAAGGAGTGGAATTCCCTGCCGGAGTCTGTGTTTCCCGATAGCTACAATGTAGGGGTCTTTAAGTCAAGAGTGAATGGGTTTTTTCTAGACAAGCGTGCTTCACCGTCGACCACATCATTTCTTTCCATCAGGTGAAATAGTGGTCAAGCGCAAGCCTAAATATAGTAAAATAAAAAAATAAAGATTATTTAACAACTATGGCGACTCTCTGCTTATTTCCGGCACATACATTTCTCACTAGAATAAATAACTGTCTTGACCATATTTTGTTAAGAACTCAGTCACCGGCTAAAGTCATCCTACTAAATTCTCACGTTATGGACCATCTTTCCATTGCCCTATTCATAGATTTAATAGTTTGCAAATCCCCATTAAAAAGATCCTCAATGCGATATGATTACGTATCCATAAAAAATGAAATTGATAACTACGATTTTCCAGCTGGTTTATGTACGCAGGATCCGGACCATGCAACGAATTTTCTGGTTTATTTCATGCAAAGAGTACTTACTGTTTAAGCATAGTAAAACCATACACACATCTAACAGAAAAACAGTCTTGAAACCTTGGATGACTGTTGATCTAGTCCGTTGTTTAAGACATCATGATGAGATGCATCGTAAGGCCAAAGCTCAACCCGACAATTTAATTTAAAAATATCAAATAATCAATATCGTAATTTCTGCAATGCTTTACTTCGAAAACTTAAACGAGCACATGAAAGATCAGAGTTATTGAAAGCGAAAGATAACTCTAAGGCCACGTGGAAGTTAATTAAAAGTATCCCGAATAGATATCACGTTAAAGAATCACCTAAAATTGAACTGTGCTGCTAAAATTGAAACCCGACCCAGCTGCCTCTATTGACGACGTTAATAATTTCTTTGTGAAGCTCGGCAAAAATCTTGCATCAAAGTTCGGCTCTGATAGTCCCAGCACCGCCTCAATTCATTCCCCATCGCCACTGAACTCATTGGTCATTCCGCTGGTTGATGCAGAACAGGTGACAAGCCTAATTCAGAATTTGCGCAGTGAGTGTGCGGCTGGCTGGGACAATATACCTGCCAGTATACTTCGTCAATCTAGTAGGTCTCTTGCTCTTATTATAGTAGCTCACATCTGTAACTGTGCCATAAATTCGGGGACTTTCCCAAAAGCTTTTAAGCGTGCAGTAGTGCACCCTATATTCAAGGATGGGGCAATAGGTGATGTGTCCAATTATCGACCGATATTCGTACTCAGCGCATTCTCTAAAATCCTAGAACGTATTCTTAATAATTGCCTGACTATATTCCTTGCAAAAAATAATATTTTATCTCCAAAACAATACGTATTTCGCACAGGTGTCTCAACTGAGGATGCGGTATTAGACTATGTTTACAACTTGGTGGATAAACTGGACAATCGCTTTAAACGCTACGGAGTCTTTCTGGACCTCGCTAAGGCCTTCGATACCGTCTCAATCCCTAAACTTTTGGCCAAAATGGAGCATATAGGAGTACGTGGTTTGGCTCTGGATATTTTTAAATGTTACCTGAGTAGCCTTAGTCAATGCGTAAAAATTGAAGACCTTATCAGTAAAGAGGAACCGGTTTACTACGGCTTACCACAAGGCAGTATTTTGGGGCCCACCCTCTTCCAAATTTACATTAATGAGCTCTGCCAATTACCTATCATCCATTGTGATATATTCACCTACGCTGATTATACGGCACTCCTTATCTATGACAGAGACTGGCCCAAGGTGACTGATAGAGTTGAAACTTCATTGCGTAGTATAATGGACTGGTTTCTCGTGTCTCCTGTGCGGGTCACAAATAAATATTTTTCTTTCTTTCTTTCTTTTCTTTTAACATGCTGACACTGAATATTGCTAAAACAAAAATCATACAGTTCTCTCCAACAAACTGCCCTAGGCCTCCAACTACTACAGATATAATCCCACATGTATGCACAGATTCTACTCAATGTAAATGTTTTACCCTCACTTTGGTACCTCACATCAAATATCTAGGAGTCCATATAGATAAAAAGCTTGACTGGCGATCACACATAGATGCTTTATGCTCCAGGCTCCGTAAGCTTATTTATTTGTTTAAAGAACTACGACATTCTGCAGACAAGGATATGGCAACAATGGTCTACCGCACGTTATGTGAGTCTATAATTACCTACTGTATTCCAGTATGGGGAGGGACATTTAAGACAGCTATGCTTAGAGCGGAACGGGCACAACGGGCAGTACTTAAAGTAATGTCGTTCAAAAAACAAATCTATCCCACTAGAAAGTTGTACTCGGAAGCCCATGTCCTTACGGTTCGACAATTGTATATCCTCCGTACTGTCCTACGTAGACACATGTTACCAATAAGCTTAGATGCAATATATAGACGCACTGGTTTTCCATTCTGCAAAGTTACCAAATGTCGCTCCGCACTCGCGTCCAGACACTTTTGTACGTTAAGTTCAAAGATCTACAACTGGGTTAGTAAATCTATCTCAAATTATTAGCTCACGTTATATAAAGTGAAACAAATTTTAAGACATTAAGTTATGACGACACTGAAAACTTAATTTTATCAGTACCATGAAAGACGCGTTTAATTTGAAAAATTAAGTTTCATCAAGATTACATAAGATACCCACACACTCACTCATGCATCCACCCACCATCACACATACATACACACACACACACCCATACACACAATCACACACAAACTCGCAATCACACGCTCGTACGTTCGCTTTGCTTCTTTTTATTGTTTATTTTACTGCTTCAATAGCTAATAGTGTTATTTAATCCTTGTATTATATTACATAAAAATTGAAATGTTATTGATTTATATCAGCGGAGGACTGTGTATTGTGATTCCTGTAACACAGGTTCACCTAGCACGGCAGTCAGGGGCTTCACATGTATGTCTGTAATATTTTTATGTCAATAAAATAAAAATAAAGTTATAAATTTAAATAAATAAATTAATAAATTGCACTAGATGGCGTGATAAGCTTCAATTTGTTATTGAGTTCATTGAGGCAAAAGCTCAGCTGGCTGCCAAAAAATAGGAGATTCTTGCGAAGGTGAGACGATTCTTCACCCCAGAGCAGTTGCTTAACTTGTATTAGATCATGCATGGAGTACTGTTCTCATCTCTGAGACGGATCTGCCAAATACCAGCTGGTTGCACTCGAATCGATCGAAAACCGGGCCAAGAGGCTTATCAACAATGAGATACTGGTCGAGTCTAGGATCCAGAGCCTTGAACATCGGCGCCGAGTTGCCAGCTTTAGTAGCGGAACTGCATTAACTGATTCCTCCTAGCCCGTTCCATCATCGGACTATCAGACGTACGGCGATGCGTCATCGATACATGGTGGACATGCCACCCATACGCACCAAACCTTTTGGAAATACTTTTATTATGCGTACAGCAAAAGAGTGGAATTCCCTGCCGGTGTCTGTATTTCCCGATAACTACATCCTGGGTGTCTTTAAGTCAAGAGTGAATAGGTTACTTCTAGGCAAGCGTGCTCCATCGTCGACCACATCATCGCTTACCATCGGGTGAGATAATGGTCAAACGCAAGCCTAAAAAGAATAAAAATACAAAAAAAAGAGTTTTACAATGCATGTCCTCGAAAAGAGTTGGTAGTTTGTTTTGTTTTGTTGTATCTGTATGGTAGTATTATATTATCTGTCTAACCCACGAGATTTTGCCGAGAGAATTTCTTGAGCAAACCGTCTTGGCACCGTCGCAGTGTGTATTAGATGAGACCACGCTGTCGACCTTATAGCTAGAGTGCCGCTATCTAACAAAATAATATTTTTAGTTAGAGACGACAAACAATACGAACCGTGACATAATAAAAATCGATTCTGTCATCAACTACTACTAGTAGCCCGCCCTGGCTTTGCCTAGCTCATAATAATTTAATATAAGTTTGGAGATTGGCCAATTGTCAGATAGTGGTACTCTAGCTATACGGCGGCAACATGGTGCTATGTACTTCTGCTTACTTCTGTTAATTATATAGTTACGTCGGTTTTGTTTGCGGCCATTGGATGAGTTAGGAGTCATGTTGCGGTTGATTAAGGATAAACTTGGAGAATAGTTCTGTTGTGAAAATTGCAATTTGATAACATGTGAAACGGAGAAGGTGATCGGAGGAGGATATGAAAAAAACAAAACATTGACATTAGTTAATGTTTTGTTTTTTAGTTTATATTAATGCTCTATGCATGTTGAACAAAACAATTTTTGTTCCATATTTATATAAATCCAATTAACAGTTTCCTAACTATATAACTTTGTTAAACTAGAGTTATTTATTAAGTTTAACATAACATTTACTAGTGAAAAGGTATATAGTTTTAAAATAAAACATGTGAATATAACCCCACTTTAAATTTTACATAATATTAATGTTATGTTATTTCAAATTTTAAATTAAGCAATCTTGAAGTTAACCTATAGTTTAGTTAAGTTCTTTAGTTAATAAGTTATTCTAGAAAGTAGAAATATAGTAAGTGGTTAAGTACTTCAATCAAACTACATGCGACACGTTGGCCGTATAATTGTAAGGTATCTTTTTGGCCTTACTCACCAACTAACTTAGGAGTAGATGATCAGCATGAGACTAGATAGGGTATGGTTTCGCATGAAGTTGATTGAAGTAAAAGTCACACAGTTTGGTCAAATAATTTAATTCTTCAACACACAGTCCGTCATCACAATTTCTTGAGGTTTATGAAACACAATGAAACTTACTTTTATGTGGGATACAATTTACCCATTAGTTTTCAATACTGGAGGTATGATGTCTCAATCAGTATCATTCGCCTGGGAAGCTATAATCCAGCCTCGTGCAAGCTAAAGTGCCATCTGTATTCGGAACTCAATGTCGGAGTTTAACTGCTGTTCTTCTTAATAATCGTAGTAGTTGTAGTTGTTAGTTATATTTAATATGTTTAAAAATTAATCCTAGAGTGTCCTGCCAAGGAGAAGAATGCATAATGAGCATCAATCAACGCACATGTTTTCACTAGTATGGAAATTTAGATTAATTCTACTAATACTCACAGCGCCTGCTGACACATTCTTTATTTATATTTGGGGCTGGTTCCCTGCCGCCTACGAGTCATTTCGTTAGCTTTTATGAGCGCTTATTCAGATCAGAAATTTATCGCATGTGGGCTCTAAAGTATTTCAATGAAAAAGAAATGTCACTCTTGTCAGTCATAGACATTGAAAGTTGACCAATAGACCCATTATGTCTATGGTTTTTCTTTATGTAAATATTTAAAAAAAGTTAATAATTTATTATTTAAGTGTTGAATTGTGTGTTTGTTGAATTAAATTGATACACCCAAATTCTTATGTTTTATTTTATCATTAATTAAGATCTCCAGATAGCAACGCCATCCAGTGTCACTACACGATCATCTGGTGACACATCCAAGCTGGTTCTCATTATTAGCACAAGATGTCACTTATAGATATAATGTTAATTATATTCGTTACAACTCTTAATGCGAAATATTATAAAAAATTATAATAGCTGAATAATCGTGCTATTTAGCTTGATCGATCGATATAGCTGAATTGTCGAAGTTTTAGCTTACATAATATAGACTTGTTTTTTTATTAATCATAGGCTCGCGTTTCAACACTATCTCACGTGATGGTGAAAATTCACTTAAAGACCCCTAAGTTGTAGCTACCAGGAAATATCAAGAAATACAGATTCCGGCAGGGAAATAGGATATTCTGATATATTTTGTGGAACTACGAACGCGGTAAAAGTTCTGCGTTCCATATCATGGGACCACACGAAATTGGCTAAAGGCACTAAACAAAATATGCTTTAATGTTGATCCCTAAGGCCTAGGATGGCGTCACGAACATTATTGAAAAACATAACCTTCAACCTAAAAATTGATCAGAATCAGAATCGGAAATCATTTATTTTCAAAGAATGTAGGTAACAAAACATAGTTTTGATAGTGTAAAAAAGAAAAAACATTTGGATCCAGTACATTCTACCGTATGGCATGCAACATTAAGCATTATAACAATCATAAGCATTGCAAATCTTTATTAATCAAAATTGTCAGGTGATCAGTTTCTAATGTAATAATATTCTTAAAAGTCAAATTCAATTAATCAAAAATTGTAAGGTACTCAGTTTCTAATGTCATATTCTTAAAAGTCAAATTCATTGGAAAAATAATAGTCTTAGTATATAAAATTAGAATATAACAAACGTAATAAATTGAAATATTATTAAACAAATTCATATGGTGTTATCATTAAAATACGAAAGTGGTTATTAATAGAACAGTTCACCAACAAAGAACTGCAAACTAAAGTCAATCATAGCAAAGCAACAAGAATGGCAACACAATCAAAACTGGTAGTACCGAGATACAAAAACTATTACGGTAAACGAACATGCGCTTATTTAATACCTACTCTAATTAATGATATTCCCACACAAATTCAATCAGAAATAACATATAATAATTATATGAATAAATACAAGAAGTTATTTGATTCTATTGACATTGAGGCTAGGGATCTTGTTGGTTAGATTTGCTTTAAAAGGTCTTTTCTTAGAGGTGTTTGGTTTTAGTTTGGTTCTCACAGGTCTATGGTTGCTGTTAAAGTTTATTTATGTATTGTTATGGCACTCCAACGAATTGTTCACAATAATATTGAAAATAAATTAATCACAATTGACTAACAGAGTATAGCGAACTTTTCTCTTATAGGTGTGCACAGCACTAGCAGTTAAAGTTTACTCTATATTATGTAAAATAAAAAAGTGTCCAAATAAGTATTAAAAATTGATAGCAATATGATAATTGAGAATAATAAAAGCAAATTATAAAAAAAAACAATTAATAAACACTATTAATAATATTATACAAAACATAGAAATAATATATAACTCTACAATCTTGAAAAGCTGTACTTCAGTTTGAGAGAATGTAATCAATCTCATTTTTGTAACGACTGTCTGGAGACATCCACGTCCACCTGTTGCTTGGTCGATTTTTATAAAAACTGTTCAATATTTTCAGATTATTCTCGTATGATATCTATATGATATATAGTGAATCAGTTTCTCACCGTTTTGTGTCCTCTTTCCTGTGCTGTATGGCCCCAGCACTATATATTCACTATCTACTCCGCATCCTGTTCACGCATTAAAATTTCCCATCACTATGAGGTTACTGCATGTATGAGTTTTTATTGTTTCTGTTAGTTGCAAATATAAAGTAGATTTCTGTGCTGGTAGCTTACTCTGTCGGGAAGTAGATTTGCATTATGGACCACATTTCGCCTAAAGGTGATAACTTTAAATTTAATAGAAAGATTCGCTCTGATATGCCTATGAATTCATCGATACAGTCGACAAAAGGTGCACGGTTCGGGTTGGTCGTTTCCTATGGAGAAGAACCGGCAAGAAACTCCATGGTTACTCTTTTAAAAAAATGGTTTGGTTTTACAATGTTTCCTTGTTACAGCATTAGTACTTAGATATAGGGGGACAACGTAGGCCCGAGAATAAGTCGTAAGAAAAACAAAAAAAATAATTACATATTATATAAACAAAAGAAAATAAAACGAATTAAAAAGTTAACAAATGTTAACAAGCATCTAGAAGGCCTACAATGTATATGTAATTATGTAAATGTATTGTAATGTGTATAATTATATAAATGTATGTAAGTATGTGCATGTACAATGTAAATGTAAATGTATTTTAATTCGTTTCACTAAGAAGCCTACACCGTATTGGCCCAGTGTGTGACCATTGTTGTAAAAAATAAATTGGCCATAGTCTTCTATGTTTTCTACTATACGTCTTCACTTCACTTCACTTAAATCAACGATAGAACAGTATGTTTTTTCTCGGCAGGTCTCGTTAGGTTTCTTTACTACCAATTTGTCGTGCTTCAAGTATGCGATGTTTCCCTTCTTTCGTTCTTCTTCTAATTTCGGTTGTAGTTGTTTCCTTGTTTCAAGGACGCTTTTAGAATAATCTTCTTTTACGTAGATGCCTTGTGGAAGGTTAGATTATATTATAGAATAAGTATTTAAGGTACATATTTTTTAATTTTTCGGTAACTATAATTTACCCCAGACTTACACTGTCACCAATTACAGTATATTACTTAATTCATTATTTAGAGCCATTTCGCACTGTCGGCTGGACTTGTACGTATCGCACTAGCAACTATGACTTTCTATAGTTTAAATAAGTGTTTACGCACTTGGTCGGCAGTCTTCCGAGCGATTTTTCTCGATTTGCCGTGCAGTGGCGACGCACAAGCGACTGCTGTGTGGTGACCAATAGCAGCACTGGTTCAAATGGAAGCGTTCACACTGCGAGCAACTGTCGAGACGACCGCTACTATTGCAGCTACTTCGACGTCATTCTGTACGAATGCACAAGAAACAGTACGCTCGGCTTGGTATCCTGGCCCTAGTTGCCTATATTTTCGTCGCTGGGGGATGAAGTCGCCGGCGACAAGTCGACATTGCGTAATGGCTCCAAACTTTTGGGCCTCTATCGAAAAACTATTTTTGGTGCAGTTACCATCACTACCAACAGTAACAAAAACACACATGTGTCCCCAATAACCCAACAAAAATGGACGTCAATCCTTTTTATTGTCCCCAAGGGCTACGCGCAGCTTTTATATGTAAAATCGAATTTATACCAAGCAGGACAGTGGAGTATTCTAAAACGGAAATTAAATTGTACACCGTAAAAAGGATATAACATTTTTGATGCGTCGAAAGATACCTCGGGAGTAATTCCATCGTTTTTGTTACGCGAATTCACTTTTTACAATACCTTTTTTGTATGTTTTTTTAATGGTATTATTTATTCGTAATAAGCGGCTTTGTTGTTGAGGCTATCAAATAATGTGATGAGTAGCGGATGGTTATAGTCCCATGAAAACTGAAAATGTAATAAGGAACTGGCTCAGAAATAGCTTTTGAGTTTAAGTTTACTCGTTTTACTTTTTTTTAATCTTTTGTTTATTTATTATGTAATCACTTCTTGTTTAAGTTTCTTACGACTTATTATCGGGCCTGCGTTGTCCCCCCATCTAAGTACTGCTGTAACATGGAAAAATTGTAAAACCAAACAATTTTTTTAAAGAGTAACCATGGAGTTTCTTGCCGGTTCTTCTCCATAGGAATCGACCAACCCGAACCGTGCACATTGTCGACGTTTTATAAGTGCCCATGTAGGCCTATGTGAAATAAAAATTATTGATTATTGATTATGATTGATTATGATTAAGTATAATGAAATAGACCACACAGCGTCCTTTAATTCAATCTGTCCAACCATTCTCCTGCGTAGTAGGCAGAGAAAAAGCTAGGCGATTTTGTGACCCACTAAAAGTTAGACGATTTTGAACCTACTGCAATTAGCAGTAGATAAGTGTTATTCGAAACGCATGAGCATATCTAACCAGAACGATTAGTTCAAGGTAGGCAAATATTATAGAATACAGATAAGCAAATTGTCAATTGGCACCGGTGGCCCAGTGGTATGGGCCGTGACTTATAAGTTGTGGGTTCGAACCCATGCAGACGCTTCATCACTACTGCTCTCAAAACGGTGAAGGAAATTATCGTGAGGAAACCGGCATGCCCTAGAACCAAAAATTCAAAGACTAATGATATCCACCAACCCGCACTGGGCCCGCGTGGTGGATTACGGACCATTCCCTCTCTCACAGAGAGGAGGCCTGTGTCCCAGCAGTGTGAACATTAATGGGCTGATGATGATGATCATGTTGATGCAAATTTTATATTTAACACGTAACGTTAGGGTAGGTAAGCGTTTGAATATTGTTTTGTCACCATGTTAATTTCAACAAAATTTGTTAAGTCGATATGGTCTATTGGTTGCATCAGTGAACCTATGTCAACAGGGTTGCGAGTTCAAAATTAAACTTCCACTTCATTTTGCTTTATGTTTAAAATATTGAATTATGTTTTTTGAATTCAAAATATTATAAATTTTTGTTTTTTTTTGAATGGTCATATGTATAATTATATATTAAAATATTTTTTGTCAATGTGGCGACACTTGGGGAGGCCTATGTCCAGCAGTGGACGTCTTTCGGCTGATATGATGATGATGATGATATTTTTTACGAATAAAAAAATATTTATACTAAATTAAAATAGTTAATTTAAATTAACTATTTAAATACAAATAACAACATAAATGACAAACAATTATGATAATGATAAAGTTAAATAAAAAAATGGAAAAAGACGTTTATCGCATTTTAGTAAGGCAAAGTAAAAATGTTCGCGGTGATAAGCCAGCCAACAGCATTTCCTGTTGGAAATTAAATTAAATAAAATAAAAAAATCAGCCAAGTGCGAGTCGGACTCGCGCACGAAGGGTTCCGTACTTGGTAAATTGCGGTTTACGATTTATGACGTATTAAAAAAAAACTACTTACTAGATCTCGTTCAAACCAATTTTCGCTGGTAGTTTACATAGTAATGTACATTATATATATTTTTTAGTTTTATCTTTCTCTTATTTTAGAAGTTACAGGGGGGGGACACACATTTTACCACTTTGGCAGAGTCTCTCGCGCAAACAGTTCAGTTTAGAAAAAAATGATATTAGAAACCTCGATATCATTTTTGAAGACCTATCCATAGATACCCCACACGTATGGGTCTGATGAAAAAAAATATTTTTAGTTTTAGTTTCAAGTATGGGAACCCCCAAAATTTATTGTTTTATTTTTATTTTTGTGTGAAAATCTTAATGCGGTTCACAGAATACATCTACTTACCAAGTTTCAACAGCATAGTTCTTATAGTTTCGGAATAAAGTGGCTGTGACATACGGACGGACAGACAGACAGACAGACAGACAGACAGACATGACGAATCTATAAGGGTTCCGTTTTTTGCCATTTGGCTACGGAACCCTAAAAACGTGTCTTTTATTATAGTACGCTGTAAAAGTCAACTGAAGGAAATGAGTAACGGTTCGAGGCGAAGGTGAAATGCAACAAGTTTTATTTATGCTTGCTTTTGCTTTGTGGAAGAGAAATAAATACTTATGTTATGTTATGTTATGCACCCGTATAGCTGCTGATTTTAAATTCTCTTAGGACAAGGAATGACAATTTTATAAAAGCACATTCATTGTTGGTAGATTTAAGTAAACACCTGTTAATTCCGTTAGAAGTTTGTCATATTGCAAAATATGACCACAAATCGACTTTCAAATAACCGACGCACGTTGCAGTGTAGACGTATAAAGTTGTTTTATTTCGGTTGGAGAAGCGGTTGCTGTTCTTTCCCTAATCAAAACAAAAATCAAATAAACCTTAGAGGTACTTTTGAATAGTAAAACAAAATAAAAACCGGCCAAGTGCGAGTCGGACTCGCGCACGAAGGGTTCCGTACTTGGTAAATTGCGGTTTACGATTAATGACGTATTAAAAAAAAACTACTTACTACATCTCGTTCAAACCAATTTTCTTTGGAAGTTTACATGTTAATGTACATAAGATTTTTTTTAAGTTTTATCATTTTCTTATTTTAGTAGTTACAGGGACACATTTTAACACTTTGGAAGTGTCTCTCGCGCAAACTATTCAGTTTAGAAAAAAAATATATTAGAAACCTCAATATTATTTTTGAAGACCTATTCATAGATACCCCTCACGTATAACCCCCAAAATTTATTGTTTGTTTTTCTATTTTTGTGTGAAAATCTTATTGCGGTTCACAAAATATATCTACTAACCAAGTTTCAACAGCATAGTTCTTATAGTTTCGGAAAAAAGTGGCTGTGACATACGGACGGACAGACAGACAGACATGACGAATCTATAAGGGTTCCGTATTTTGCCATTTGGCTACGGAACCCTAAAAAGATGACTAGTTGCATATTCGCAAGCGTCAGTAGGTCTCAATGGAGAAGAATTTGCAAGAAACTCCACGGATAACCCTTCTATGTTATGTTCTATGTTATGGGGGTTTGGTTTCCGCACTTAGTCCTTCAGCTGGACCATTGTGCGTGGGCCATGGCGGCCGTTGGGTGGATTATTCCAGCCAGCCCACCTCCCTCCAGAAGCTGATTAGGGCTCCTGGTTTCTTTAGAACGTCCGTGTAAGTTCTGGGCGACCCCAGGGTTTGTGTTCTTATCTTGGTGACCCCTGTGCATTCGAAGAGAACGTGCGCAACGGTTTCCTCAGTCTCCATGCATGCCCTGCACAGAGGACTGTCCGTTATGCCTATTGTGTGGAAGTGTTTGTTAAGTGAGCCGTGTCCCGTGATGGTCCCCGTCATCAGGCGCAGGCCATTCCTGTCCAGGCGTACCAAACGTCTGGTAAGCCTACTGTCCAAAGAGGGCAGAGCTTCTTTGGACTGCCTACAGCCTGGTGCCGAGGTCCACCAGTTTTCTGCCTGTGTCTGGGTGAATTCCTGTAACCACCTGCGTATTTGGTTGAAGGGGATGGGTACAACAGGCTCGGGTCCATAGACCGCTGTGCTAGATCCGCGTCTCGCAAGCTCGTCAGCCGCGTCGTTACCCAGCGATCCACTGTGTCCCTTTATCCATTGCAGTGTTACCGTGTTACGACTAGATACAGTTATTTGTTCTAGTGAGTTGTGGCATTCTAGTATTAGTTTCGATGTGATATATTTATTCCGTAAAGATTGGAGGACTGAAGCGCTGTCGGAGAGTATGCGTATGCGAGTGTCCGTAACCCTCCTGGCTTCTAAGGCATGGACCGCTAGTATGATGCCCACACACTCCGCCTGATAGACGGTGTTGAACCCTCCTAGTGGTCTGGATATATTTATATTTAGGTCGTGTGAGAAGACTCCGACTCCGGTACCGGAGTTCGTCTTCGATCCGTCGGTGTATACTCTCATCTCTTTCGAGCCTGAGTAGTCACATCGTTCTTCGGTAAGTATTATGTTGTAGTGCCTATGAAAGTGGTGTGTTTTTGGGGCTTTGTCGCATGGTGACGCTAACATAGGTTTTCGCTTGATCGCGTCCTCCTTAATGCGTGTGTGCTTAACTTTGGAGTCTTTATTTAGGGTACCTGATAGATGGAGTCTAAAAGCAGCCAGGGCTGCCTCCTCCCGCACGATAAGATGCAGGGGTGGCAGTCCCAGCATTACCTGTAGGGCGACCGTGGGTGTAGTTCTCATACTGCTAGTTATTGCAATGCAAGCAAACCGCTGCAGTTTTTCGAGATCTCTTTGTGCTGTACTGAGGTCTGTCCTGGGCCACCAGACCAACGAGCCGTATGTAATGATTGGTCGGATGACCGTGGTGTATAGCCAGTGGGCGACCATGGGGCTGATCCCCCAATTTCTGCCCAGCAGTCTCTTACACTGCCACAGGGATATGCTGGCTTTTGTGGTGATATAGTTCATGTGTTTCGCTAAGTTCAATTGTTTGTCCAAATAAATTCCCAGGTACTTGGTTTCAGTTGAAAGGCTTAGGGTTGTTCCAAAGAATTTTGGTAGTTGCATTGTCATTGGTTTCCTCTTTTTCGTGAAGAGAATTAGTTCCGTTTTTGTGGGGTTCACTGAGAGTTGGTGCTCACTGCACCATTCCTCTACTAGTTTTAGGGCTTGACGCATGAGATTGCATAGGGTGTTTTCGTGGGTTCCATTTATTATTATTGTTATATCATCCGCGTAGCCGACAGTGAAATAACCTTTGCCGTTGAGTGTTTTGATGAGGCTGTCCGCTACCAGGTTCCACAGGAGTGCCGAAAGGACGCCCCCCTGTGGACAGCCCTTCGCGACTACGGCCCTTGTGGTGTTGTTAACCGTGACTTGGACCGCTCGCAGTTTGAGCATGTTGGTGATCCAGCCTCCTAGGGTCGGGTCTATGCTATGTCTGTCGAGGGCCGTGTTTATGCTGTTGAACGTGGTCTTATCGAAAGCGCCCTCAATATCAATGAAGGCAGCCAGTGCTGAGCATTTATGGTCCACTGCGCATTCAATTTTGGAGACCACGTTGTGCAACGCGGATTCTGTTGATTTGCCTGTGGAGTACGCATGCTGTTGTTTGTGAAGTGGTTTTACCCGGAGAGGCCCATCGCGGATGTGCCTATCGCAAAGTCTTTCGAGGGTCTTCAGTAAAAACGATGTGAGGCTTATAGGTCTATATGCCTTGGGTTGTGTGTAATCAGTTTTTCCAGGTTTGGGTATGAAGGTGACTTTTACCTCTCGCCATGCAAGAGGTATATGCCTTAGTGCTATGCTGGCCCGATAAATCTCCAACAGCCATGGTGTTAGATGATCTACCCCCCACTGCAGCAGGGCTGGGAAGATGCCATCCATATACCATGATGGATGGATAGCCCATTTTATCCGGTCTACCGTTACTATATTTTGGGCTCTTGACCAATCTTGGTCCGTTGGAGTCCATTCGGTGTCAGTTTCCCACGTCCTGTCCTCCAGGATTTGGCAGTCCGGGAAATGAGTTTCGAGGAGGACCTTGCTGGTCTCGTGATCATTTTGTGTGTATGAGTTGTCGGGTTTTTTCAGCGTGCCGAGGGTTCGGTCCTGATCGGTTGATAGTATCTTCCGTACCCTGGCGGCTTCGTTATTAGTCTCAATGGATTCACAGAATTTCCGCCATGCCATCCTCCTGGCGGTTCTTATCTGTTTTTTGTATGCATATTGTGTGTCTTTGTATAACTCCCAGTCCGCCGGGAGTCTCTTGTTTTTTGCTCTGTTAAATTGCTTACGTAGCGTTTTTCTAAGTTTACCAAGTTCAGCGTTCCACCAGGGGTTCCTTTCGTTCCGGCTCTGTGGCGCTCTTGATTTACAGCATGCGTGGTAAGCTTCGATTAGATATTTGGATAATTGTGTTACGGTGTATTCTAATTGTGCTTGGTCCCTTATGGTTACCAGTGCTAGGTGTCCAGCTGTAAAGCGAGGCCAGAAGGTTTTTATACCCGGGCACATTGGTGCGACTCGGGTTTCGCCTCGGTGCGGGTTTTTTGGTGCTTGTAGTTAGTGTAAAGCGGAGTCTTCTGTGGTCTGAGCAGGAAGGCTCGTCCGATACGTGCCAGTTTGTGATGAGGCTTGTCGCGTTTTCTGTAGCGAGTGTTAGGTCTATGATTGTTTGTCCACGGACCGTGACCCAGGTGGGTTCTGAGCCGCGATTAACAATGTTAAGATTAGTGGAGAATAAAAAGGTGGATAGTACCTCTCCTCTGGAGTTCGATGTGTCGCGGCCCCAGAGTGGGTGATGGGCGTTAGAGTCGATGCAGATGATCAGGTCCAAACTGGCGCGCTCACAGTGCTGCACCAGGTCGGCCAGCTCCTTTGGCGGGCAGTCTGTGTCCTCGCCTGGCATGTATGCTGAGGCCAGTACAACATCCGGAACGCTACCTTCAGTTTGGAGCCTGACAGCTGTCAGGTCTCTGGAACAGAATTGGGTCAGTGGCGTAAAGGGGATTTCTTTGGGTATGTAGATGCAGGTTCTTGGCTTATCTAAGCCCTGTGTGTCGAAAATTATCTTACCTCCGATGTTACCGAGGCCACATATTCTGTTGTTCCTGATCCACGGCTCTTGAATCAGTGCGATAGTTCGGTGCTTTACCTCCAGTGCCCTGCGTAAGCTAGCCGTGGCAGTCTGGCTATGCTGGAGGTTTGTTTGGATGATGTTGAGGGGTGTTAGTGAAGGTGGAGTGGATTTAGTCGGGGACGGATCCATCGGATAAGCCTTCCGTCTCCACCTCCCGGTATTGGTCATCGTCGTGTATGTCTCCCGGCGACGATGCAAGAAGCTGCACGTTTCAGCCGGGTGATGCGGGTAGTGTGGGTTCGGCGTCATCGGCCATTGCCGCTCGGGCCATCTCCTCCTCGAGTTGGACAATGTCCGTGTCGCTCGTCTGTGTCGTCGTCGGCTCTGTCGCCTTTGTGTCAGTGCTGTCGGTCTGGGTGTCGGCGGGGCGGGTCGTGGGCCAGAAGCGCACGTATATCGACCCTAGTAGGTACGATATCCGTCGCTCCCGCCCCAGGACCCTTTCGGCTTCCTCCGGTGGTAGCCCCAGGGACAAGTATGTCCCGTAGCGGTCGCCACCGATGGCAGTCGCCCTATACAGTGACCACCTCGCGATGTTGTACCAGGTATTCTGACGGATCAGAATACCGTGGAGTCTGCCCACATCACCTCTGTAGTGAGGGACGAAGAGCGAGGCTCGGACACGGGTGGAAAGAAAGAAAGAAAAAAAAAAATTTAAGAATATTGCGTTTTTATTTTGAAGAATTTTTAAGTGGTGTACAATAAAGTATATAATAAATAAATATTATAAATAATAAAGAAAAGAAAGAAAAATATTTATTTGTGACCCGCACAGGAGACACGAGAAATAAGCATAAAATTAAACAATAATAAAATAAAAACCCCGTGCGAGACCAAAAAGGCTCCTATCTCAGCATGTGCAGCGATAACCAAAAAAGGTAACGCTGCGCTGATATTCTGATAGGGCCTACTGTTGATGCCACGGACACACTTACGGAAACGAGACTTATATAATAAAAAATAAAATAGAAGAATATATAAATAACAAACAAAATAGAAAAAAAACTCTTAAGGTGGGTCAAAGTATGTGCAAGTATAATACAAATAGGGGGGCGTGGGTGGGCACTTCGGTCTGTCTCAGTACCGTCAGCGTCTGGTCATTTTCGGGGAGTTTTATTTGGGGCACGTTTTGGGTCAGCCAGGTCAGGGCGTTCTGTCCGTCGCTATCCGTGGATA
The DNA here is from genome assembly GCA_949775005.1 of Orthosia gothica. Lineage (NCBI taxonomy): Eukaryota > Metazoa > Arthropoda > Insecta > Lepidoptera > Noctuidae > Orthosia > Orthosia gothica. The sequence goes on from OX459042.1 coordinate 9,542,478, forward strand.
TCCGCGGAAGGCCGGGAGTGGTGTCGACGGGTCCGCGTCCATGAGTCTGTCTTCTAGGGCGGTCTTAATGTGTTCGGCCTCCTCCCTAGTTAGCTCTCTACTGGGGTGGGGAAGGCAGATTGCTACCGCCAGCCGCGCAGGGATGTCCTTTGTGGCCCGCGCGTAGGTTCTCTGCCCCCCCTGTGCGGAGTGTGTTCTCACGCGCTTGGCGTTCCCCTGGAGCGTACTGGGTGAGGCCGTGTCGTCGGGGCGCGTCCTCTTCTCCGGCCCCGTCCCACTTGGTGCAGGATTCGGGTTTGCGGTGCCTGGCTCGGCGTTGGATGCTAGCAACGCCCGGCGTGAGGCATGGGAGCGCTTGCCCCTGCGTTTGGGTTTAGTGTGGGTTCTGTCGGTGTCTTGGGGTCGGGCGGCGGCCCCGCAGGTGTTTTCGCTTGCGGTGGCTCTTCGCGCTGGGTTGCCCCTTCGCGTATCTGCCCCCGCTCGCTTGGGTCCGCGTCCGGCCGCTTTCCGCGCTGGGTTTCCCCTGCACGTACTTGCAGCTGGTCGCGTGGTCCCGCGTCCGGCCGTTTGTCGCGCTGGGTTTCCCCTTCGCGTGCTTGCGGCCGGTCGCGTGGCCCCGCGCTCGGCCCCTTTCCGCGCTGGGTTGCCCCTGCGCGTACTCGTGGCTGCACGCGTACCCACCCTTCAGCGTCCGATTGCGCTTCGCGCTGGCTGTTGCCTTCGCGAGAACTACGCTCTCGGTCGCCTTCTTCTTTTTCTCGGGCTGGGATTTTTCCGCGCTTTTCCAGGCGTACTTCATCGTCTACAGCCATGAGAGTGGTAGAACTGCCAAGTCAACAAGTATTTGGTTACATCATTCTTGTTGAAAAAATACATATATGTGAGAACGACGTAAAAGCGTCTAGAGTAACAAACAATTAAAAAAAATACAATAACAGGCCGAGGCAGCTAAGTTATGTCCAATCCCAACTGATGGCACCCGTTCACGAACATGACGCATGGATCGGCAACACTCAGCTCAACCATCATGAAAGGAACTGAATGATCCAACACATGTGTCACATGTGTTGGATCACTCAACTGCCAGGGCTCACAGAAGTCAACGAAAGACACATAGGTACAGTGGTAGATTTACAGTTGAAACATAGTACTCACACATGTGCTGTGCAGTTATATAACACTAAAAAAAATTGAGTTCATTCAATACAAATATATTCATAAACTATAATAATATTACACTTCGTAGAAAAAAAAAAAAAAAAAAAATGATGTATCGTTTCTCATGAATAATATGTTAAGATGATTTAGAGAAGTGACATTGTATAAACAAAACGTTGCGATAGCGATTGAAAAAAAATAATAATGATATTGCTTGGCAATATCATTATTATTTTCGCTATCGAAATTTCTCGTGATCAATACCTTACATTCTGGCATGTCGACAATATCCATCGCTGATTGAATGACAGTTTATATAGAGCCTCAGAGGCTCTGACAGGATCACGATAGATGTCGATTCAAGTTAAATATTAAATTAACGGATTAATGACGGCTTATATTAAGCCAAAACACAACAAATAAAATTTAAAAATTGTCCGAAATATTTGTATTTAATGCTTTTTAAACAACATAATTGGTTTAGTATAAGACACGCTTCGATCGACAATCTATCGAACACGATAATATCTTGCAAAAGTACCCCGATTCAAACATAGCTAACAACACTTCCGATAAGAACACCTTTCATACAAAAAAAAACCAAATTAAAAAAACAAATATAGCACCCACATTTCATCTGTTATTGTTATTGGGTAATAGGGTAGAGCTCAATATCCGAATTCTGAGTAAGATTAAATGATTGGATACTTTTGAAAACATAACGTTACATCAAGTCTGCATTCCCGGAAAGGTTAAAAGCATACTTCAATACGCCCACATTTTCGCCCGTTACGTTTTAAGGAGTTAGCTAACACCCCGCTCCAACAGCGCTCCTGCACAACACCGCCTTAAGGTTACACTAATCGATCATTCTTCCATACAAACGTAGTCTGGCTATTACTCCACTGTTTGACGATGTACGTTCAAAATAAAAAAAATATATCAATTTGTCTCAACATTATCTAGCCCTGTATGAAAAAATAAGTTTTTTTTTTTTATTCCTTTATTTCAATACTAATTTAAACGCATCTTTGGGCGGCAATAAATACCATAAAAAGAAGGAAAATTGCAAAACGGCCTCCATATTGGGCTAGATAAGTAATTCAACAATGCATAATATATTATTTTAAAAATATACATATTTTCGTTTTTTCTGATGATATCTGGACTCCCAAAGCTCTGTTTATAAAAAAGCGCTCTTTTTCGTCCTAAATCATCTTCCATTTCGATACAAATATCCCAGCATCTATATCTTTGGCACGTATTGTCGGATGAGATAGCATGCACTTTAACCTCGCGCACAAAATAGTTCGTGCTGTCGACTAGGGGAACCTTAATCGGAGATGACTGCTCGCTGTACACGCGCTGACAGCTAGCAGGCAAGTAGCTGTTCCCGCGCCGACGACTTTCGCCTTACCCTTTTCAAAAAGCTATTAACATGCTTCAAGCGAGCAGTCAGCGTGCGTACAGTACACGAGCCATCCGCTTGAAGCGCGTGATAAGCATGCGGTAAGCGAGAAGTCAGCTGTCGAGTGGTACGATGACGGTAAGCTCGCTTACAGCTAGCTGTCTGCTACTTTGTGTTGTCAATATAAAGTATGTCTATAGAGGACGCTCTGAAGCTCACATTTCAATGAACATTATTTTGTCGGTGGGCGCAGTGTAGTATAAGTCGGCTACGACCTTTTAGCGTATTGCCATCAAAGGGGCAGAAATCGAGACATCATGTTGCTAATGATGAATTCCATATTGGAAAGCTCTTAATTATTAACCTAAAACTGCCCGAAATGATCATCGAACCCAGGATCGAGGTATGAAAACTATTCTTAAAGTACGTATACAATAGGCAGAAATACGGGGAGTGTGAACAGTATATTTTTTCCCAATAAATTCATTTACTATCACGTTGAATACAACCGTAACTATAACATGTATATCTTCTATATAAAAATAAGTCGGGTTTTCTTCCCTGACGCTATAACTCCAGAACGCACGAACCGATTTCCACGGTTTTGCATTCGTTGGAAAGGTCTCGGGCTCCGTGAGGTTTATAGGTAGGGTAGGGTAGGGTAGTGTAGGGTAGGGTAGTGTAGGATCGGGTAGGGTAGGGTAGGGTAGGGTCGGGTAGTGTAGGGTAGTGTAGGGTAGGGTAGGGTAGGTAGGGTAGATAAATGTTTGGTCTTTTTATGGCAAAACAAAGTTTGCCGGGTCAGCTAGTTATCCCATAAATCTGACTGCAATGGCTCTTTGTCGGGACGTAAATACGAATATTTATTGCTTCTTATGTCGTGTCGGCTTTAAAAAATAAACCGTGTACGGTTCGTACACTTGCAGAGTTGTTGTTGTTGAGGTTGAAGCACGAAGAGAAAAGATCACTCAGTTTTCGTTAGATTTATTACGTATTTTTGTGTTTACAAGTAATACTGTTGACGATTCCTTTCTCTAATGTTAGTCACCGCGTAGCAGTTATCGTACTTATTGATTTAAAGTGTTTCATGTGTATTTATAATATTATTGGAATGACGCACGTATGGTGCACGGCACCGCGTCAGCAAAATATGTACAGTTTTAGACTGTACATCTTGGCAACCCAAAAAGAAGAAACCAACGAGAAGAGAAAGGAAAAGTCATCACAAAGTTAGTTAAGTAATTAATCAATCAAATAGAAAGGCGATGTTCCTGTTCCCAGGTTGAGGCTCCCGCCGCAAGTCCTTTGTTGTTTGTGCTGCGACGGTTTCATGCTGCTGGCACTCTGTTTTGCGGAAAACTTGAAGTTCAATATCTTCAGGTTGACTCGAAGTTTTGTTCTTAGCGTTGTGTGTGCAATAGTGTGGACAACGATTTCTCCCAACCACGACAAGTACGACTATGATGGCGATCGCCAGCAAAGAGTAACTTATGGCATATTGATGAATGTCGTGACTTGTTAGTGTTGGTAGTGAAGCTTCATTTTGCCGTTGAGTTGCAATTTTCTGATCAATTGTTACAATTTCCTGATCCGTAGCCTTTGACTGAAGGATATTTGGAGCATAACGATATGTTAAGTTCACTATCTTGTTAATAGATGTATCAAATGTTGGAGCTGTAAACTCATAATCCATCTTCATATGACTGCTGTATCGGCGTTGAGCGTAGATGGTTAAGTCGTTGGATTGCAGTACGCATCCCTGAGATAATGTCACTATGCTCGATAATGCAATGGTTTGTGATGTGACGTCGTTGCTACATATGATTCGTAATGCACACGTTTCGCAGCAAATCGCCAGCCAGCTGTTTTGAGTTTGTAACTCTATCCAAGTGTCTTTGCATGACGCGCGTTCGACGTCACAAGGTTCATTGTTTTGATGCGATAGCAGTTTTGCCTCACAAGGAGCGTTTTTGCTGTGTAGGTCAAATGATGGCAGGTTTTTCTTGCATAAGAAATTCTGCGATTTTTGTTGCATGCAGTGTTTCAAGTCATCTTTGGACATAGACACGTAAATGTTCTTCTTGAAGTTGACAGCGATGTACTCGTTTGATAACTGCACATATGTAGTTTCCTTAGCATTGTTAACCGGTAAAGGTATCGCTTGGTATATTACGAAATCTTCGTTAGCTACAAGTGGAATATGTGCTTCGAAAAGAAAGTAATTTTCAGTAACTCGTGCTTTCACATTGATCAGCTTGTAGATATCTTTAATGTTTTCTTTGTAGTTCTCAACTGGTAGCGATAAAGATTTCGGAAGGCTTCCGGATATTTCCGTTAATTTTTGAATCAGACGCACCGGACTTATCAGATGGACATCTACATGACCTTGGTAGACGTTAGTTAGAGTATTAAACAGCATATCCTGGAACGTCCTCAAGCTGTTGATCAATAGGTACGTCGTTAACGAAGCAGAGTTGAGGTAGGTAGTAGCCGAAAGTATTTCCATTTCCGTTTCGATGGATGCTATATTTTTATTGGTCTGATTGATAAAGTTATCAATGGAGTTGAATTGACGCTGAATATTGTCTTCAGTTTGTTTCAATACTTGATTCTCAAGCTCCACAATCGTTGTTTGATTTTTTAATAACTCAAGTAAGTAGTTCTCATTGGTTTGCAGAGATTGAATATCGTTTTGATATTTCTTAGCGAATTGTTGGTCCAATATCCCAAACAGACTGTTAGCTATGTAGCCGACTCCGTCGACTAGACCCCGTTTCTTCCTGTTGCTCAGGTGTTTGTGGGGATTTATAAGTATAGAGTTGTAGTAGTTTAGAAGTTCTAGTTCATGATTTAATTGTTCCATGGTTGATCTGCAGTGTTGTAGATTCGTTTTTTGGCATAAGTTGTGAATATTCTCGAAGTAAGTTTGAGTACGACGAGTCCCATCCCAATAGTTTGTTAGGTTGTAGTACATCATTAGTATCCATTCATCGTGCACTACTTGCATTTTGCCGACGGTGTCATAGTATATGGGCCGCTCGCGTTCCAGACTTGTAATCTGAGCGGTCGCCGCCGGCGCTCCGCGCGTGCCATCGGTGGCGGTATAAGATCCCGTTACAAATGTAAACAATGATAACATTGTTATTAGTAACGTTGAGATAAGATTCTTTGACTTCTTCCGCCGTTCGTTTTTCGATTTCTGTGGAGGCTTATTTTTCATTTCGTTTTCTTTGGTTTCCTCAGTTTCAGAGTTCAATGGTAATGGCGACAGTTTTGTTATTGGGCGCTTTATGATTCCTGCTTGAGTTTTAACAGTAGTTACTCGAACATATCCATCAGATCCTGGATGTGTTTCCAGAATCCGACCTAGGGCCCATTTTCCCGGCGGTAGATTGTTTTCTTTCACCAGTACTACATCGCCTTCTTTAACGTTTCTAGAAGGCTTGTTCCACTTACTACGTGTTTGTAGAGTGGTAAGGTAATCGTTTGACCAGCTTTTCCAATATTGTTGAAACATATGCTCGGTAAGCTGCCATCTACGGCGTAAATCAATGTTTTTTACGTCACTGTAATCCGAGAGTGGCATGGACAATATTGGGCTTCCTGTAAGGAAATGTCCAGGCGTTAGGCAGTTGTAGAACTCTTCTGGATCTTCAGTTAGCGGGCACAGAGGTCTTGAATTCATGCAGGCTTCGATTTTTGCTAAAATCGTTATGAACTCCTCGTACGTTAGTTTTTGGTCCCCCAGTACTCGTCGCAGATGGTGCTTCATAGACTTGACGGCAGCTTCCCACAGACCGCCAGCAGTTGGCCAGGCGGGGGCGTTGAAATGCCACTCCACCTCCAATTTGGCCAGTTCGTTGAAAACATCTGGTTTCAGTAGTTGTTTGAACTCTTCGAATTCCTGACGAAGCACCTTTGCAGCGCCGATAAAGTTGGTACCACAGTCAGAGTACATGTGTTTCGGGGTGCCGCGTCTTGCACATAGTCTTTGGAAGGCCGCCATAAACGTTTCTGTGCTAAGGTCTGATACGAGTTCAATATGAACAGCTTTCGTCGCCATACATATAAATATGGCTATGTATCCCTTTGAAGTTTTTACGCCTCTACCCTTGTTGTGTTTAACATCCACATGACCGGTAAAGTCTACTCCTGTGTGCGTGAAAGGGCGGCACGGAGTGATCCTTTGCGGTGGTAGGTCACCCATCAGTTGATAGCTATCTGTCTTGTTGAAGCGATGGCAGCGTACACATCTTCGAAGTTGGTTCTTGACAGCCCGGTTGCCGCCAACGATCCAGTAACGCTGTCTAATATAAGTCAGCGTTAGCCGAGCTCCTCCATGTAATGTGGCTGAATGTGCTTGTTCTATAAGAAGTTGGGTAAATCTTCCTTTATGTGGTACGATTATTGGATTCTTCATATCCCCAGTTAATCTTGAGTGTTTAAGACGACCTCCGACACAGATGATGCCCGCTTTGTTTACATAAGGATTCAATTTGCAAATTGCGCTTTTCTTTGATACTGTTTCGTTGTTAACGATTTGTTTGTATTCAGAATTGAACTGCAATCGCTGCGCTTGAATAATGATACTAATGCGCGCTGCGCTTAGTTCACTTGTTGTTAGGTACGTAGTTTCCGATTTCGTCCTATTGCGCACATTTGTAATGAAGCGTAATATCCATGCGATGACCCTGTTTGCTTGTGTCAATGAGCTGCATTTGCTCAATAAATTGATAATTATATTATGATCGATATTTTCTTGCGTGATTTTAGCGTGGTTTAAGCCGCCAAAATTCGTTTGGAAAGTGCAAGGCATATCTGCCGGCGGATCTTGTTTTGTTAAGAACTCTGGGCCTTGCCACCACAGGTTGAAGTTTACTAGTTTGCTTGGCAAAAGACCTCTTGAGGCGCAGTCTGCTGGATTTTGCTCTGATTTGACATAATGCCACTGAGCTGCAGGAATGACGTTTTTGATCTTTGTAACTCTGTTGGCTACGTAAGTTTCCCATCTTGATGTTTCGCCTTGAATCCACGCGAGGACCACTTGAGAATCCGACCAAGCCCGTGTTGATATGTTATATCCACAGAATGTTTCCTTGGTTTTCTCCATCAAGTCAGCTAGTAGCTGAGCACCACACAGTTCCAGTCTTGGTAGTGTTGTTTTCTGAGTCAGTGGAGCCACCCTTGTTCGAGCAGCAAGTAGAGTTACGATGGGTTGGCCATGTTCGTTGAACGCCTTGCTGTAAATAACGCAAGCGTACGCCTTTACACTTGCGTCGCAGAAGCCTAGCAATTCGACACATTGTTGTGTGTCGCCAATCCATCTATTTATCGTTATTTTATTAATGAACGGCAGTTCTGTTTTTAGGTTCAGCCACTCAGATTCAATGTTGCTGGGCACTATGTCATCCCAGCTAAGTTTACTCATCCAGACTTTCTGGAATAGTAGTTTGGCCTTGACCGTTACTGGGGAGAGCCAACCCAATGGGTCGTAAAATCTTGATATGGCTGAGAGTAAAGATCTCTTTGTTAGTTGTTTGGAGTTTTCCACAGGCCAGTTAAAGTGGAAGTTGTCGCTGTTTGGATTCCAACCGAGGCCTAACGTTTTGCTTGATTCTTTCCCTTTAAAATCAAACATGGTTTGAGTTGAAATTTGATCCTTGCGTAAGTCTTCCAGTATAGCGCGGTCATTGGCTGTCCACTTCCGTAAATTCATACCTCCTCCTTTTAACAGTTGGATCAAGGAGTTTTGCAGTTTTTTCGCTTCTGTGAGGTTGTTATGGCCGCTAATGACGTCATCTACGTAGCATTCTTCTATGAGTGTCTTGGCAGCTGCCGGATGTTTGTGACCGTCGTCAATGGCTAGTTGCTTCAATGTTCGCATAGCTAGCCATGGTGCGCATTTGGTCCCGTAGGTTACTGTGCAGAGCTGGTAATCGCGAAGATGTTGATCTCGTGAGTCCCGCCATACAATTCTCTGTAGATGTTGTTGTTCTTTTGAAATCCAAATGCAGCGGTACATCTTTTCAATGTCAGCCGTAAATGCGTATTTATACGTTCGCCATTTCAGTATAAGGGCCTGAATGTCCTTTTGTAAGTTGGCGCCTTTTTCCATGACGTTGTTCAGGCTGACGCCAGTCGTAGTTTTTTGAGAGGCGTTAAATACGACCCTCAACTTTGTTGTTGTCGAGTTTTCTCTCAAGACCCCGTGGTGCGGTAAGAAGTAGACGTCAGTAGGTATCTGAGGTGCTAATTTCATGTGACCCAGATCCGCGTACTCTTCCATGAATTTTTTGTACATAGAGGAAAGCTTTTCGTTCTTCTCTAGCCGTTTTTCCAACTGTAGAAACTGCGAAACCGCAATTGTTCTAGACTTGCCTAGTTTCTCTTTGTAGTCTGGAACTAGAGGCATTTTGACGATGTACTTTCCGTCAAATGATCTTCTTACAGTTTCGTTATAAAATTGTTCACACTGGTCATCTTTGGGGATATCTTTAGTTTTTTGAATTTCTTCATTCTCCCAAAATTTTGTTAAATCCTCTAAGTTGACTACAGTAACGTGGCAGTTAAACGTTTGCTTCATCTTTCCGCATAAAATCCACCCAATTTGCGTTTGTTGTGCAACTGGGGAGCTGTTATTGCCTTTCAATACACCTCCTAGGATAATTTCGGAGTATACGTCGGCTCCTAGTAATAGGTCGATTTGCCGAGATACGTTGAAGTCAGGATCTGCAAGTTTCAAGTTTTTCAAGTGACTCCATGCACCTTTCTCGAACGTTTTCATAGGCAGGTTGTTTGTTAGCTTCGTCATAATAAGTGCTTGAGTTTCAAAGTTATAATCGGAGTGAATCGATTGACAGGTAAGTTTCAGTTTTCCCCTGCATTCTCTGGAAACAGAGCCGATTCCCGATACTGATGCGTTGATCCCGCGCCGAGGAAGACGTAATATTTGTGCAGCGTTTTCTGTTATCAAGTTCACCTGTGAGCCTTGATCGAGCAACGCACGTAGTGTTACATAAATCCCATCTGCAGATTTTATTCTCAGCTGGACCGTAGTCAGTAGAACCTCCATGTTGTCTTTAGACAAATGGTTAGATGTTGGTTGTTGAGATGAAGGGCGTTGTTCAACATTGTTTTTTCTAGTCGCTGACGTTATGGTTTGGTTGTCCGGATTGTGCAATAGTGTGTTGTGTTTCAAGTTACATTCTTTGCACATTTTCGTGGATTTGCACTCGTCATTTCCGTGGCTGAATAAACAGTTTTTGCACAGCTGCAGTTTCGACACGGTGTCATTTCGCTTGCCAAAGTCCATTTGTAGGAATTTGTCACATTGGCGCAGAACGTGACTTCCGTTGCAGAATGGGCATTTACCGTAAATAGCATGATAGTTGTTTGTTTTATTTTGATTGAAGTTATAGTTATGTTTCTTCATCTGGGTTTGCTTGTTGAATGTTTTCCAGTTGGATGATTTTTCTGTGGCTGTAGGGTTCGCCCTTTTAGCTGATTTCATCGTTTCGTATGCCATGAACTGTGTTTCGAGGAAATACAGGAAGTCGTGGAGGTTCTGTAGTTCTCTGTGATCTTGAAGTTCTTTCATGTAGTCACTCAAAGTACTGGAGTCCAGTTTTTGTGACATGATGTGCACAATGATCGGGTCCCAAGTTGAAGTATCAATACCGATGTTAGAGATGCCGTTCAGGCATTCGGTAATGACGTCATGCATCTTCTTCAAATTGTATGAGTCTGCATGTTGTATGATCGGCAAATTTAGCATGTTGTTCATAAATGAAGTAAACTGGAGGCGACGATTGTCGTAGCGCTGAATTAATATATCCCAGCATGAGTTATAGTTTTCAGTGCTAATGGTCAGATGCTGCACTAAGCGTTCAGCTTCTCCTCGCAGCTTGGTCTTTAAGTGTTGCATTTTCTGCGCGTTGTTGATCATAGGGTTTTTGTGAATAGCTTCCAGAAATAGGTCTTTGAAGGAGATCCACTGACTGTAGTTGCCGGAGAACTCAGGGATTTCGATCTTAGGTGTCGATTTCTGGTAGTGGACGGTGGACCAGATTTTGGCATGGATTTTCCTCTTTAGCTCATCATATTGTTGTTCAATGTCCGTGAACATTTTGTAGTAATGTTCGTTGGATCCTTTCAGTTGAAAGTCTATTTCCCAATGAAGTTTATCGATGGGTTCCCATTTCGATTTCAAGGTTGCGAAGTGGTCTTCCAGTTCCCATCTTTCCGACATAGTGATTAAGTCAATCTTGGAGATGACACGGTGAATCGCGTTGGAATTGCATTCTTGCTTGTTAAGCAAGAGTTGTATGTTGCTGTCGTCATCTTCTGAAGTCCCACCTAGGTCGAACTTCACGTTTTGTTTGCTCAAAGTCGTCAGTTTGCTAGTTATGTCTGTTTTAGTTGATAAGAACATTTCTTTAGTTTTTTCGTAGATGTCGTCCTTGAAATATGCTATGTTCTTATCTTCTAGTTCGAGCAACAGTTGGGCATGCCTGCCTTCGAAGTCTTGCCATTGGTTTTCTAGCGACGACAAGCGTTTCTTCAGGTATTCCACAGATTTTCGTGATGATGAATCCTTGCGATAGTTGACACATAATGCTTTGATGTTATCGAAGCACGTTGACTGCAATTCTAGCATATCCATGTTGATGCTTGCTGACACGTCGTTGACTGTGGCAGGAGAGCGTTGCGTTGTATTGCGAAGGCTACTGCGTTGCTTGTAGTCTTCTCCGTTTCAAATCTTGAAATCGTTGACTTACTTGATTTGAAATGGTCAGTGGAACTCAGCACCCTTGCACCTCTGTCACGATATTATGCGACTTCTCAATCTAGCTGGGGCGACCCGCTTCTGGGAGACCAGCTAAACCGATTCGCTACCGTAAAGAGACACAGTGGCACCAATATCCGGCTCGAAGGACCAAAAAATGTACGGTTCGTACACTTGCAGAGTTGTTGTTGTTGAGGTTGAAGCACGAAGAGAAAAGATCACTCAGTTTTCGTTAGATTTATTACGTATTTTTGTGTTTACAAGTAATACTGTTGACGATTCCTTTCTCTAATGTTAGTCACCGCGTAGCAGTTATCGTACTTATTGATTTAAAGTGTTTCATGTGTATTTATAATATTATTGGAATGACGCACGTATGGTGCACGGCACCGCGTCAGCAAAATATGTACAGTTTTAGACTGTACAAACCGATAAGTTGCTATTCCAGGATGATGGCTCAATGTATACTAGGGAAATGTGGTGATGGAATCGACGTAATACATCTAAACTAAAAGGTATTTTAAAGTGAACCTATGCAAGTTTGTTTTCGACTACTGTACACACTTACAGTACTGATACGATAGCAAATATATATTTTTTTTACTTTTTTAGGGTTCCGTACCTCAAAAACGAAAAATCTGTCTGTAATTACCCTATATAATAATAATAATAATAAAAAAACGTTATTTATCTCCACAAATTACATATCAACGTGAGTATAAATAACAGTCAGACACAGAAATATTGGCAAAGTGTGTAATTTGTGGGAGATCTGGAGTCTAAACTAAGCCTAGGACTGCATTTTAGAACTCCAGGCCCCCCATTAAATTATGTTGCTCAGACTATATCGGGAACGCGGGGAGTCATCGAATTGAAATAAATATCGAGTACTAAAGATTGTAATCCCCTTGCATCTGTGAAAAAACCAACTAGATCAACGCAATCAAGAGATGCAGCCGTTAATGACGCATATTTGACACTCGCAAAGGAATAAAAATCTACAGGGTATTTCAAGTTGACCCAGAATCATGAAATTTAGCATGTACCACTGTGATAAAGCACAAGTAAATGAAAAAATCCGAATTCCGTAAATTTGAAGCTACATAAAAAAAAGATCATCAACTTATTTGCTGTCCCTCAATTCTGTTTATCTTATCTATTATTTTATAGCCCTCATAGTTTAAGAACTTCAGTAATGTCATTTAATTATTTTCGTGAATGTATCTGTTTGTACGGAACCCTCTTGCACTTGACAACTATCTCACCTGATGGTCAGCGATGATGTGGTCGACGGTGAAGCACGCTTGCCTAAAGGTAACCTATTCACTCTCGACTTAAAGACTCCTAGATTATACTGGAATGCTACACAGTATTTATATATCTATTGTCAAGTGTAGGCTACTTTTATCCTATAAAAAGGTCGGATCTTGAATGATGGGCCTCAGGAGTGAAGCGGCGGGAAAAAGCTTGTTTGTGCAAGTTATTTTTTTACCTGTAAACGCACTCACAATCACTTACAGGAGAATTTGTTAGTATTGGTATCAGGGATGTTTTTAAAGAAAATTGTCTGCTTCGTATATGTATTCGGTTTCAGCCGAAGGGGCTCCATTTTTCCGATAATTGTTTTTGTTTCAATTTTTTCTTGATGACTTTGGAAAAAATAAATTGGTGCGAAAGGGATTAAACGGTATCAGACGCCCTTTGTTATGTTGTGTATTTTTGTAGGTGATAGTCCTTTGATTATCTTCGTAAGATAGATGAAATTTTTATTTACCTACTAGCATTTACCAAAGACATTGCCTGCTTAAAAGTCGAAAATTTTCATAAACAATAAGTTTATTGTAATTGTTTTTAAAATACTACGACATTAATTTAATTCTTTTAATTTTGTTTTAGCCTTTTTCTGTACATCACACATCATATTAAACTGTTTTTCTTTTTAAGGCATTATATGAATAAATTAAATTATTATTATTAATTGAACAAAATAGTTATCTTACATCCTAATCCAATCCTATGGCCAACCTGTATCCTTCATCATCATCAGTTAAGCCAAAAGAAGTCCACTGCTGGACATAGGCCTCTCCCAAGCATCGCCACACTGATCGGTCCTGTGCATTTTGCATCCACCGGATCCCCTCAGCCTTAACCAGGTTATCGCTCCGCCTAGAGGACTCCTGTATCCTAATTTCATGAAAAGCCGTTCAGCTGTTAAGGCGTGATTGATTAACATACATCGGTACATATAGATTTTAACATTTATCATATTAGTACCAAGCAGTATTATCCATCTTAATTCTTTATTGTACACCAAAAACAACATAACATACAGTGATAATAAAGTACATGTACAAAGGCGAGCTTAACTCAATGTTGAGTTCTCGTACAGCAAACCCTAGGGTGACAGAGAAAGATGACATTATAGAGGGCAGGACCCAGTGTACAATTTTAAAATAACTTATGAAGAATTAAACAAAAAACTTTAATAAATACATATTTTTATATAAATACTAATTATTATGTCATTGCGCAAGGAAATGATCTTTAATCATCCTCCTGAAGACCTCCAGAGAAGGGCTGTCGCGTTGGGAGTGTGGGAGAGAATTCCAGAGATGCATTGCAGTAGCAGAGAAAGAACCATCATAGCGGCTGGAAGTGTGTCGTCCATCTGTCCGAACTGGAAAATGCCAACATGTGTAAAAATGTGGATCTGCATGTGCAATTGTGCATGGGTGGAAAACTAATAACTTATTTGTTAATGCATTTTAGTATGTAAGATTGTAATTTGTAGAGTAGACAATAAGGGCTTGTCCCCAACACTAAATCAAGACGTAGTCATCGCTGAATGGAGAGATGTCGCGGAGCGGCACGTAGTGTATAAATGCACGTCACGAAGCCGCAACGTCACACGATGTCTTCACTCACGAATCTGTGAAATAGCGCAGTCTTTTTCTAGAGGTTCCTCAACAATTGATATCAATTAATCAAAATCAATAATTTCTGCGATGTTTTTTGCACAACTAATCGCTTATCGAGGTGTTGAAGTGTTTGTACAAAAACGCCACCATGTCAGTCCGACTTCAGGATCAGGCCTCGGAACCTATCTTTCTGCAGCGAGGTGTGAGACAGGGAGACGTCATATCTCCGAAACTGTTCACCGCTGCACTGGAGGATGTCTTCAAGGTTCTGGACTGGAGAGGGCTAAGCATCAACATCAATGGCGAGTACATCACTCACCTTCGGTTTGCCGACGATATAGTGGTCATGGCTGAGACCATGGAGGACCTCAGTATAATGCTCGATGACCTCAGTAGAGCTTCCGAAAGAGTGGGTCTTAAAATTAACATGGACAAAACCAAGGTTATGTTGAATGCCCATGTAACACCCACTCCTATCAAGGTTGGAGACTCTACACTCGAAGTTGTGGAAGATTATGTCTACCTGGGACAAACGATCCAGTTGGGTAGGGCCAACTTCGAGAAAGAGGTTAACCAACGAATCCGACTCGGCTGGGCAGCGTTCGGGAAATTGCGCGGTGTCTTCTCGTCCAACTTACCACAGTGTCTCAAGACGAAGGTCTATGACCAGTGTTTGTTGCCAGTGATGACCTATGGCGCTGAGACGTGGTCGCTCACAATGGGCCTCATCAGAAAGCTTACAGTCACGCAAAGGGCAATGGAGAGGGCTATGCTCGGAGTATCCTTGCGTGATCGAATCAGAAATGTAGAGATCCGCAAGAGAACCAGGGTTACCGACATAGCCCGAAGAATTGCCAAACTTAAGTGGCAGTGGGCAGGGCACATTGCTCGCAGAACGGATGGCCGATGGGGCAGATAAGTTCTGGAGTGGCGACCGCGAACCGGAAGACGATGCGTTGGAAGGCCTCCCACCAGGTGGACCGATGACCTGGTGAAGGTTGCGGGGATTCGCTGGATGCGGGACGCACGGGACCGGTCAATGTGGCGACGCTTGGGGGAGGCCTATGTCCAGCAGTGGACGTCTTTCGGCTGATATGATGATGAATCGCTTATACAATTTAACATCTACAGAGCAAGCGCATCGTCGTTCCACGGCGAAGTTGCCGTACCGTGTACGTCACGTCATAACGTGACGTGCACGGTACGAGTTTTAGAGTGCAGTGCCGCGCCGCAACATCGCACCTTTACACGTTGACGATTTCGTGACGGGATGATGGGGAAAAGCCCGTAGATCTAGGGACTATATTAATGTCATGGATAGCATTTAAAGCTCTGATTAAGCCAAAACAAAATACCTAAAACTCCACTCTCTATAGACTAGTTCATCCAACAAAACGCAAATAATAGTCTATAGTCAAATAATAAAACGATTCATTTGAAAGGCAAATGTGAAAGTCTATTATGAAATTCGTGACTTCGGCTTCGGGCTAAAAGGTTCACTTTTGTCTCACCCAGTAACGTTAGCCACAAAGTGTTTGTGGTCCGAAAAGCCGTTGTGACTTGCGGATTTATGAATGGGAAAATATTTTTTGGGTTTTTTATTTTAGCTGTGAAGTTTTCAAAGGAAAGGTTTTCTTTCAGTGGTCAGCGATATGTTGTTAGAAAGAATTACATATTTTATGTTAAGTTTTGTTTCATCGAGGAAGGTATAAAACCAATGTTCAAGATAGTGAAGCACTAACAATTTAGGACAGAGATGCTTATATTCAAAAGTCTTAATATTTTTATATTTTTTTATATTCCGTAGTCTCACGCTTGGCCACTACCTCACCTGATGTTAATCAATGATGCGGTCGACGGTGAAACACGCTTCTTCTGTAGTCTCAGAATCTTCAAATGATAAAATTACAGTTTGTGAAAACCAATGTAGTATAAAACAGTAATTGATTACATTCTTTTATTATAACTTCATATATGATAACAATCTCTAGTCACAAAATATTTATCTCATAAAAAATTTTGAATCTGCTACTTCGTGAAACAAACGAATAGTTAGCTTAACTAATGATCCTTTCACAACCAACCATTCTTTAAATATCCTCCCTTTACGCAAACCCTGGTTCTGTTATCTCTAATAAATTGTCTTAATTTCCCCTTTGATTACTTTCCATTACAACATCGCTGAACGCTGAACTCACGGAACCGAATAACAAAGGCACTTTTACATCAAGGTTTTGCCTTAAATTGACAAGCAATGATTCATCAATTTTGTCACTAAGTAGATGATACAGAAAAACCAGACCAGTCATGATGTACAGTAGGTACAAACATTTTCTTAACACTCGGATAACTTCGTGTTAAAAAAATACTCTTTTAACAAAATGTAATTTATAAAAAAATGGGCAGAAAACTGGGCAAGTTGCTATTTTTACACCTCTATATATTTCACACGGAAACAAAAACAAAGCAACAAAAAAGTACTTAGTTCTGAATTCAAATTATTATAAATCTATTTATAAATCTAATAATTGATGGACATGGCAATGACAATTAGTTTGTATTCGAAAATGCAATGATTGCCGAGCTACATTAAGAAAATAGTTGTAATTTACTCAATTATTTACTGCATAGCTGGTGGCAACGCATCCCTGTTTGGGGCAAGCACTAAGATATATATGTATTTGGGTGCAACCACTGTGCTCTCGGCTCGGCAGTCAACCTGCTGACGAGCTAAATTATAGATCTTTTTGTTAGGACATGAGCTACGATTGTTATAATTCTCGTAAGGCCATTAAAAAATAAGAAGAAGTGTGACATTGTTACTGCTGGAAAACACCCTCGAGAAACTTAACTATCTACCTAATAATATACTGGTATGATTGTTAGCCTAGGATTCTGCAACGCGTCATTTTTACTTTTTACTACCTAACATCAATGAGTTATCAAATTACTAACCCGACTCACAGTTAAGTACATTTTCAGACACTCATTTTCAAACTTCACTTCTCTGCAGATGTTCCTTTACTCCTTATATAGACTTTGCACATTGTTCAAAGTAAGCCTTCTGCCACACATTATTTTCCCTGTGATTATCAATTTTGGTGGCACCCCATTGTTCGTAAGCCGTAGCCGCCGATCAATGCAACCGACCTATTCGGCCTATTGTTGGCACCGGACGTAGCGGGATCTGCATATTGAATGCAGGTGGATATAATTGAGTCTGAGAACCTCTTGTGAGGGTTAAGTGATTAGATACGGGTTAAGGAGGTGATTATATCTAAATATTTTGGTTTAATATTGTTAACTAGTGTCTGCCAGCGGCATCGCCCGCGCGAAAAGTATTTTATCATCCTAAAGAAACATTATACCGAGATGAAAAGTAGCCTATGTGCTATTCCAGACTAAAATCTATCCTCTGTGCAAAATGCCACGCAGATCCGTTCAGCCATTCTGGCGTGATTGAGTAACAAACATTCATCAACACTTTCACATTTGTAATATTAGTAAGACTGGAGAAAGTTCTAAGATGTTTTTTAATTGATTTGGAACTAAGTTTCTCAATAGTTTCGTAAAGATCACTAAAGGGATCCGAATGGATGAATCTCAACCCCGTTTCTGGGAAAATATCTTGTTTCCTGCATGCTTACATAAGACCGACCATAGAGTGGGGTTTTCATTTCATTCATTCTCAGTACTATCACAAAATAGTAAGTATGCAGAAGGGCCACTCCCGCCGTTTAGAAAATTTACAGCTAAACTTGACAGATTCACTAGGGTTGCTACTATATTGATTCCGAATTAAAAAAAAGAGTGGGTTGTCCAAGTTACAAACATAAATACATAGATTCGTCTAAACATACATCATAACATGCTTACATGCCTTAGAGGGTAGACAGGGCATCAAACATCCATTTAATATCACGAAACATTAAATATTACGCCACATACGATGAATATTGGAGAGAAAAAAGACGTAGTATAATAATAGTGTAATAATGATCCCACTTAAAAAAAAAATTGAAAAGCTCGAAGCTCGACAAAAATATAAATGTGAAAAAACAGGTACCTAATAAAATCAAAAAACCAAAGATGATCTTAAACAAGAAGAAAATTATGCTGTGCAGTCGGAGGAAACATATTTGTAAGCTTTATGATTTGAACCTTATTAATATGACAAGTTCCCAATTTCATCTATGGGCTTAAAATAATTTATTATAATCCTAGATAATGAATTTCTAATTTGTCATCTTGAAAGATTAATGACCTTTATAACTTAAAAATAATTGAAAGAAAGAATTAAAAACAAAAAAGTAAATTCGGTCTGTAACAAATAATAAAGGTAACCCATACAATGCAACCAACCTCGTTACAGTACTTAATGTATGAATGACGTGACAAACGCATGCACAAAGCAATCATGACAGCCGCGACTGAGCTCGGTCCAGTATTGCCCAATATTCCCTGTAAAACCGAAATGTCAAAGTGAGATTGGCCCCTCTGTCTGCGGCGCGCCGCCGCTTACGTACTTTGTGGTACTATAAAGGAGTAGCCAGCCACAGGCTGTTAAATTAAAGAGTCAAATAACTTTTATACGTTATATTTTCATCATAGTCTTTCATACGGTATTTAGTTTTTATAGAACTGACAAGAAAAACTTCACAAAAATATCTACAATTTTTTTCTTGACGTTCTGATATCAATCATCTTCCAAATCTAAATATTGCTGACAGTTTTATAATAGGCAAGGAGTTTGCCTCTAAAAAGGTTAGTAGCCCTCACAATATCTAATAGCGCTTGCAATCACTTAACCAATGAGTCTGGCATTTAAATGGGGCGAATATTATGTTACATAAACTCACTTAAGTATGTATGTGTACTATCATCATAACCCCTAACTTAGTCTTGCCACCCGCTTTCATACCAGAGAATAAACACAAATATACACGAAAATTAATCTTTTCCAACTTCGGTCCGCTAACCCGTAGGTCGGGAGAGTTCCATAAAAGCTGAAACAAAATCCAGGTCCAATTAATCATACAGTTCCGTAATTTGAATGTACCCGCTGTAAAGTTAAGTGATTACTCAAGTGAAGTGGAAAACGGACCCCTGGGTGACGGCTGAAATATGGCGGATGTGGTGACGTCATGCCTGATCGCTCAGTTTTGGGTTTGAGGTCGGTAAGTTATAAATTTTTTGTCGGTCAATTTCGGAGCAAAAAGGTTGTAGCAATGGACGGTCAATCAAGTAGAATAAACAAACAGTCAGAATTAATTTGAGTAATATCTACGAATTGTCAAAGGCTAAAACATTGAGGTTTAAATACAGTGCTTTACTACGAATGACCACATAGGTAGATAAAATGATTTTAACTGAAGGCCATCAAAACGTCGAATAGGAACTCTCCCTGTTTAAAGAAGTTTAAATTACCACAACCGTTAGGTAGGTATCTCGAAAAAACGAAATCAAATTTCTCCATGTAGATAACGTATTTAAAAAAATGTCCTACTTCATTTTCCCACAAGCCCAAATCCCTTATCAATCTTATCACTAATAATAAAAATACAGCATAAAATAAAACCACGAATACGTCAACAACACATCAAACCAACAATGCAATGTATTCTAAAAGCCTCGCTGTGGCGTCACACCTTCGGGTAACGAGACCTTAGGGAAATTCAGACGTTAAGACCAACAATTCTGGACGGGGGACCAACCGTTCTGGTCGGATCGTTACTCGTTGAAATGGCATGGAAGATGATGTATTGGAAGGCGGGCACGGGAGCTAGGTCTTCATTTGTCATGCGAATGAGGTCTGCGTTTTTAAGGATTATTTTGTTGGTTGGTGAATTACTGATTTTACGTATAATTTTGATTTAAGGAGGGATTTAAATACCTACATAGTGAATTAGACAATTTTTTTTATCACATAGGAAAGTAGGGATGAATAGAAACTAAACTTTTAAGGGAAATTTTACTGTAATACCACTTTATTGATATCAAACAAGTGGTAGTAACATAGTGGTCAAGCGCGAGCCTATCAAATATAACGAAAAAAAACTAAAGCATCTTTTTTTAAAATAATTATTTAATATATTGGAGTACCTACAAAAATGCTACAAACAATTTTTAAATAACGGTAAAATTCCCTTCAAAGTTGTGTTCACCCCTGCGTTTCCATTCACCCCGTTTGACTGTACTATCAGCTCTCCTACAAGCAAAGATGCATCCTGCAGAGAGTATTCGGATATTCCGATCGATTTAATAAATTAGAGGTCACATATTTAGGTACGTACCTTGTGTAAGAATGACAGTGTAGTCATTATTTGAGTACAATTTTTTCTTTTATAGCTGTTTACAGAAACTGGCTCATATACTGTCCATATAATATTACTTATATTTTTGGGGCCTGTCACTGTTGATTTTGGCTTTCAGGAATTTCTGTGGATGGGAATAGTGTGACCTCGAAGTCCATTTGTTCCTGTAAAATTTTTACTAAATTTTTAGGTAAAGCGAATATCACAAACGAAAAACAGTCAATAAAATAAATGACCACGAATCACTACTTATATATCATGTATATGTATATCAAAGAAATCACGAACCAAATCAACAGTACTTACCACGAATCTAGTTTTTTAGTTTGTTTTTTTATATTTGTTATAGGCTCGCGTTTGATCACTATCTCGCCTGATATAAAGTGATGGTGTGGTCGAAGGTGAAGCACGCTTGCCTAGAAGTAACCTATTTTATACAGTAGTATACACCACAGAGTATCGACCTTTAGTCAGAGTGCCAGAGCTCTCTCGATCAATTGCATTAAAATTACTTATATCTATAAAAAGAATCACGAAGCTAACAAACAAAACTAATCCATCGTTATGCAGCCTGATGTATGAAAGTGGGAGTGAGCCGTGTGCCGGGGGACATTCCATCATCATTTTGTTTGCCCATCCATCGTTTATAGATGTCAAAAGTTGAGGGCGCGCCGTATCGACCCAGCTTTTGTTTGTGCAGAAAACGATTATTTTTTAATGGTTTCAGCGTGGGCTGGCTGTTTGTAAAACTGTGACCCGGTTATGGTCCTCGTGTTGATTTGGTTTTGGTCGGGTTTGTCATTGAACTGCATTTGAATTTTGGAAGAAATTGATCTCAATAAATCTTTTTTTTAAACTTTTATTTAACTTGCAATGAATATATGTACATATGTACGTATGTAAGAGTGTTCGGGTCAAATCTTGCAACTGAATTTTAAAGCAGTCATCCTTCACCGATTAAAATGAAATTTGGCATACACGTTTAGTTTGGATGACAATGCATGGTTAGCTAACTGACGTCATTCTAAATCCAATATGGCGGACGGCCCAAGATGGCGGACTAGTTATGTTTTGTGCACTGCCATGATAATGGGTATCAAATGAAACGGTTTTCTGAGAAGAATATGAAAGAAGCTTCTTTAAGAAAAATATATTTTAATGAATATTTCTTTCATAAACAAAACATCATACCTATTTTACCTGTTATTGTTGTAATATGGGGCGAGTTCATTGACATAAACCTTTGCCTGGGCATTGTACCCAGGAGATACGAGTATGCTCAACAGCAGTGGTTAATTTTAAAATAGATTAATATTATGCTGTATTCATGTTTTACCAACTATATGTATTAATAAGTTAGATAAGAAACCATTTAGTTAGATAAAATACCAAAGACAAACTTTTCTTGTAAAGTAAAAGAGTGTTTTGTAATAACTTTTTAATTACTTTGTAAGAGCCCTGTTGTTGTTATAAAAAAAGGAATTAAATCTGCGAGCTGATGCGTATACTTTCACTGTAGGAGCCTTGTATCAAGTTTTCAATTTCAAGAGAGAGAGAGACTGATAGCTGCCATGTAATTTACTTAAGGTTGCCCTAGGCGACGGCACGAACTATTTTGTGGCCGGGGTTAAAATGCATACTAACTCATCGGACAACACGTACGAAAGAGATAGACGCTGTGATGAGCAGTAAGAAGCTAGTGCACGTACGAATACACACTCATGGTATAAACATAACAAATGGATGATGATTTAGAACGAAAAAGACCGCGCCAAAATTTTATAAGCAGGCCTTTGGGAGTATGGATATCATGTCAAAACTACTGAATGTATTTATTTAAAATAAAATTATTTGCGTTTGTTTACTGCTAATCTATTTCTGTATGGTAATTGTTTTGCAAATTTCCTTCTTTTTATGGTATTTATTTCCGCCCAAAGATGCGTTTAAATAAGTGTTGAAATATGCAACTATCGACGCTCATATCTTTCAAATACACGATTTTTTTACTTTTTGGTTTCCATACAGGGCTAGATAATGATAAGACAAATTGATATTAATTTTTATTTCGAGCGTACATTGTCAAACAACGGAGTAATCGCCATACTACGTTTGTATGGAAGAATGACGGACTAGGGCAACCTTAACGACTACACTTTGAGATCACCTGCGTGGTCGAATTAGAAATAAAGATATCCGGATGCGGGAAGCATAGGACTGGTTTATGCGACGATACTTTGGGGAGGCCTACGTGCGGCTGTAATCATAAAGATGAGTTTACACTACCCCCTTAGTTGAATACTAAAATAACGAATCCCGACCAATATCTCAAATTTAATGTGAATAAAAGATACGTAGTTCTATATCCTAGATCTACATAAATATTTGATTTCGTTGAAATATCGGGATAGTCGGGAGCTGGTAATCCGGTTTCCACATTTCATACGCTTAAATTTTTCATGGAGTTTACATTTCAAATATAACCGCATAACGGTTTTAAATTGTCTTTTATTTTGCCATGGATTGTTTGGTTTTACTTCGTTGCATACCAAATGGAATACTTCTACTATTGAACTTTCTGGATCTGGGTTTTATAATTCATTTTTCGCTATCTACGAAATCAATCACTTATGTGCTTTAGATTTGAGTTTTGTCAAATTATGGCGTCGTAGGTTATTTTTCACATCCTATAAAATTTTGTACTAGTTTTTATGCGATGCTTTTCAAACAATTGTACTAGAATAGGTATCTCGTTTGGTCTATCAGAAGCGCTACTGTTGAACATAAGGTCCTGGGTTCGATTCTCGGGATGGGCAAAGTGTTATTGGGTATTTCTATCTAGAATGTCTTTGTAGCAGCCTGGAGTCCAAATTTATGGCCGATGATTGCAATAGGCTCGTCCCCTGTTACATGGGACAGGCGTATTAAATATATATTTTTGCCTAACGCTTGGAATTTCTTCCTGTATCGTGGTTCCGTTTACAAACATTTAAACTCACATGCACAAGACAGCTAGATCTAGAACAACTATCTTTAGGCCATACCAATATTTGTTCCGTGTGGGCAACAAACCCGCGGCACGCAGCGCAGTAGCCGATCGCTCAACCACTACGCCAACATTGTCGTCAAAAATGTGGGTGAATTATAGGTGCACATCTGCCTAACCCTTTGGGCATACAGGCGTGATGTTATGTTATCATCATCATCAACATCATCATCATCAGCCTACTAATAATGTTCCCACTTGTGGGGCACAGGACTCCTCTCTGTGAGAGATGTAATAGGCCATAATCCACCACGCGGGTGCCTGCCTGGGTTCGAACCCACGACCTATGACACGAAAGTTGGAGCCATTACCATTGGGTCACCACTGCTTTTGTCATGTTCTACATAAATTAGCATACTTACACAGTTTAACACCAGTTGCCTGGAAGAGATCGCGCTATGCGATAAGGCCGCCCATTGTATTTGTATTAATTTTAAGTTTCTTGTTATAAATGTATTTTCAGGTGTACAATAAAGCATATAATAAATAAATAAATAAAAAAAACAACCCTCTGAGGGTCATTTCTTTTCTCGAATAGTGTATGTTTTATTTTATACAATAACCTCAAAACAGTTATTAGATTCACAGTCCTGTGACGCACGTATGACATTTGTGATTGTTTATACTATTTAATATGTAGACAGTGAATCTGTTAAAGACCGCATTCATCAGAAAAACACTTTATAGTCAACATCTGCATGGATTTTCCAATAGTGCCTAGTCTACAGTGACAAACGCAGACAAAGCGAATATTACCCGTGCACGGATTACCCGCATTGTCAGGTTTGCCCAGTTTGCCCGGCCATCCTGCCTTATGCGGCAAGATTGATGGCAAGCTACTCAATACATCAGGCTCGCTATCAGATATGTTTTGTGTGACGAAAACTGTTATGTAGCTTTGTATTCATACCGTATTTCCACGTCTGCTTTTGTATAGATCCCTATTTTACATCCGATCTGTATAAGTCGGGTTACTTATAGATGAGTATAGTATACATTAGTATATAAAGGGAACTGTGTATGCAAAGCCCGTGGTATTAGTTATAAGTTATTAAGTTATAAGTGCATTTGACGGATTATTAAAAAACTTACGCTTACAGGTCTGTAACTAAGAGTTTTCGTACTTAAAACTTTCATTCTTTCTTTGAAAGTTTTAAGTAAGAAAATTCAAAGAAGATAGGTAAGAAGTTGCAAAATTTAGATACAAAGTTGTTGATAAAAAGTTTCTGCTTATTGGTGTAAAATCTTTCAAATAGGAAGTATATAAAAATATCTTCATATTTATCATTTTATATTTCTAGATGTTGGATCTAGAAATATAAAATGATAAATATGAAGATATTTTAGAACCAACTGTGAAATTAATCAGAAAAGAACTGCGATGTAGTAAGAAAAACATAATTTCCACTTCTTTCCAAGCAGGAGACAAAACACAGCTAGGTCAATAGAGGCAAAAAGAACGTCCTTTCTCCGTCTCCTGCAACTGGGGTAACCCAAAATATGTTAAGCATATTGTGTTAATAACACACACATCCATCAAGGCCGGAGACTCTACACTCGAATTTGTGGACGACTAAGTCTATCGGGAGAAACGATTCAGTTGGGTAGGGGGTAGGGTCAACTTCGACAAAGAGGTCTACCAAAGAATCCGACTAGGCTGGGCAGTGTTCGGTAAGATGCGCGGTATCTTCTCGTCCAACTTACCACAGTGTCTCAAGACGAAAGTGTATGACCAGTGTATATTGCCAGTTATGACCTATGGCTCTAAGACGTGGTTACTCACAATGGGCCTCATCAGAAAGCTTACAGTCAGTCAAATGGCAATGAAGAGGGCAATGCTCGAAGTATCCTTGCGTGATCGAATCAAAAATGCCGTTAATTGGGTTAGTGGTAGTGGGCAGGGCAAATTGCTAGCAGAACGGATGGCCGATGGGGCAGAAATGTTCTGCGTTGCGTTGGAAGGCCTCCCACCTAGTGGACCGATGACATGGTGAAGGTTGCGGGGATCCACTGGATACGGGACAGGTCAATGTGGCGACGCTTGTGGGAGGCCTTTGTCCACCAGTGGACGTCTTTCCGCTGATATGATGATTGTGTTAATAAATACTAGCTTCTGCCAGTGGTTTCGCTTAGGTGAAAAGTATTTTTTTATCACAAGGGAACATTATGCCATTAGCCTATATCAGGGATAACAAACCAATGGCACGCGTGCCTGTGGTGGCACACGGCAAAATATTTTGGGCACGCTAAAATGAGGTTATTTTTTTTAATAATAATTATAAATAAATATTACCATTGCTGTAAAAAATTCTAGGTGCAAATAAAATTGATTCATTCATAACTTTTAGAGTTTTATTTTTTGTCAATTAAGACATAGTAATTTTTTTATGGTGGCACTTCATTGTCACATAAAAAAATATATAATTTAAATGGCACGTTTTCTAATAAAGGTTCGCCATCCCTGGCCTATATGATATTCCGACAGACTATAGTCTATCACTGTGCCAAATTTCATCCATATGTGTTCATCCGTTCTGTCGTGATAAAATTATAAACAAACATCCATCCA
The DNA here is from genome assembly GCA_949775005.1 of Orthosia gothica. Taxonomy (NCBI): domain Eukaryota; kingdom Metazoa; phylum Arthropoda; class Insecta; order Lepidoptera; family Noctuidae; genus Orthosia; species Orthosia gothica. The sequence continues at coordinate 9,568,673 of OX459042.1, forward strand.
TCCAAACTTTCGCAATATATAGTCTCAGTAAGAAGAGTAAGATAATGTAAATTAGATTATCTCCTACGTCTACAATCCTATAACGTATTATTTCGTATCCAACGCGTGTAGGTCCTCAGAACGTGAGCATTAACCACAATGCACAGACCACTGATGGATCAGTAATTACTTTATTGGACGGCTTGCATACGTATGAAGCAATGGACAATGACGATGATATATAGGTTATAACATTGCAGTATTGAACTGAGATTTGATAGGTTATGGTTGGATTGATGGTATGTACTGTGAAGACTCGACTTAACTAGAAGGCAACCTAGTTGCCTATATTAAGACTGGCAACAAATAACGTCTGAATTTAGAACAGAAAATAGGTGAAAATGTTTTTTGGTTAAGCTTGTATGTCAGAATTGGATTGAAGCCGCCTAAAGGCTGGCATATTGTGAAATTCTTGCTAAATATATCAAAAATATAAGTAATTTCTGAGTTAATTCATTAGCCGCTGCCTACGTCCTCTATAGTACACATGGGAGAAAGGTTTGTTTTGACCACTTTATGTGTGTAAAAAGGTTGATAAAGTACATTGGCGTTGAAGATATATTTTCGCTAACAAAAACGTAGTACATTATTACCTCAATGAACAAAAATAATTAATTAATCAGGTATGTAGGCACCTGTTTGTTTTTCGTAGTTAGCGCGTTTTAATTTGGAAATGAGGAGCGCTGGTGGCCCAGTGGTAACGACCGCGACTTACAGGTCTTGGGTTTGAACCCTGGCACAGGCGCTTTACTTTGTGTAAGATATTTCATCACCACTGTTTTCAAAACGGTAAAGGTAAACATCTTGAGGAAACTGGCATGTCTAGAACCAAAAATTTAAAGACTTGTGATCCACCAGCCCACACTGGGCCCGCGTGGTGGATTATGCTCCAATCCCTCTCACAGAGAGGTGGCCTGTGAACCCGCTGTGGGAAGATTAGAAAGGCTGATGATGATGATGATGAGTTTGGAAATGACAGTTGTTTTCTATCTATACGATCAGGTATATTTTTTTCAAACATGTATTTGAGACACCAGTTTCTCTCAGTGGTGGAATATAGTTCTAAATTTTACCAAACAAAATGTTAGTTATGAACGGCAAATATATAAGAACTAGCTTCTGCCCACGGCTTCGTCGGCGTAAAAAGTGTTTTATCATATGGAAATACGACTATCCCATGTCCTTCCCGGGGTCTCAAACTATCTCCATGTCAAATTTCACCTTAATCAGTTCTTTAGATCTAGAGATTAACCCCTTCAGGGATGGCAAACCAATGGCACGCGTGCCTGTGGTGGCACACGGCAAAATATTTTGGGCACGCTAAAATGAGGTTATTTTTTTTTATAATAATTATAAATAAATATTACCATTGCTGTAAAAATTTCTAGGTGCAAATTAAAAATTGATTCATTCATATCTTTTAGAGTTTTATTTTTTGTCAATTAAGACAAAGTCAATTTTTTTTGGTGGCACTTCAATGTCACATAAAAAAATATATAATTTAGATGGCACGTTTTCTAATAAAGGTTCGCCATCCCTGGCCTATAACCTCACAACCTCACAAACTTTACTTCTTTATAATATTAGTATAGATTATTCGATTCTGTAGATTTGATTCTAGCATTCCTTCAGTATCATATTATTTTAGAGGCATAGAAGACCTACCACATCTACATTTTATTTGACTATTTCAAGTTAATATCATATGACATAAGCCAGCAGTGTCATATTAATGTGATGCTAGAAAATCAAGTCTTTTAACGGAGTTTTTCCTTCGTGTTACAAAGTTTTTTTAGGGACTGAATTTCACGTAAAATTCAACATGAACTGGAGTCTAATCTAATACTTGGGGACGAGGTGGTTCAATATTGAAGAAAAGGAGGAAAAACTAGCAAGACTTCTTTTTACTTTTTTCTAATACTAGCTACCGAGCTGCTGTTATCATAACAACTTTGAAGTGACTTTTTTTTTGTCTTAGCCAGGTGCCTATGTTTCTGCTTTTGAAGTGAAAAATTCTTTAGCCGCGTTGAACGATTTTTGATAGCGGCAAAACGTATGGCATCAGCGACATGTAAATGTAACAGCGTCATTGACATGTGATGCTAATGTGACGTGTGACCCAATCACTGTGTTTTGGTGTAACAGAATGGTGACGCAAGTTTTCACTTCTGTAGGCAGTCCTCATGACTGTCTATTTTCACCCGACTACGGTGAAGCAAAATAGACGGTTATATTTTTGACCGGTATGTGTGTATGTATGTATGTTCTTCTGTTTTCTCATAATTTATAAACTACTTATCATAATTCGACAAATGTTTGTCCGCTAGTTATAAGCTATTTGTGACGAGATGACGTCACATTAAATTGAATATGTGGTCATATGGTACTTTGCAGAATGTATTGTTTTGTTACGGTAGGTGACATACGACCACGGTTATCCTCTGAACACAATGAAATGTATAAAATAAAATAAAATATTTACTAAATGTAAGTTTTTTCTTTAATACCGGACACAAATCTAATAGTTTATACATAACAATTTCAGATGAGATTATTTTCTTGTTTTATACTTTTTAGAGCGTAATTTTTCAATAGTCGGGTTAAGTTTTTAAACTCATTTTATTGTATTACTGTGGCATCACTTTGTCATCACAATGACTATCATGTTACCCAGTTACTGGGTTGTGGAGATCAGATAGCCAGTCGCTCCATTAAGAAAACTAGTACCCAGCCGAATCCGCATAGATTGGAAGCCAAACGAAATACATTTAGTAGGAGGAAGGCCATTGATTGATGCCTGTGCCATCACTAAAATATTTGTAGGAGATAGTGTTTGGCAAGTTGCGCTAAATTACTAAACTAAATAAGGTACTGCTAAATATATTATAAAAAATATTCTTGTGATTTTTTCGTTGCCAACGTTTGGTTCTTAAAAACAATAAAAATACTTACAAATAAAAATAGTAGTCCTACTAAATATATACCGAAATATACAACAACTTATTTTTTACGTTATTACCGTTCGATTTCACGGAATTGTCATGTCAAAACGCTCACCAAAATGTTGTCATACGTGCAGAACAAAATTTCACGCAACAAAGAACGGGGCCCAAAACATCAGCATTGTATTTTTTTTAGTTCTTTTATCGTATTCCGCACAAACTGTCATGTTATAGCTGACGTGAGTGTATGAATGTAACAAACAAGTTTAGAGATTGGAAGGGTACCTACTGGTGAGTTTATACCGAACTTAAGCTGATGATAACGATTGCTGTGCAGTTGTATGTTATAGCTGACGTGAGTGTATGAATATCACAAGCTGGTTTAGAGATTGGTAGGGTACCTTTTGGTGGGTTTATACCGAACGTAAGCTGATAATGACAACGACTGCTGTGCAGTTGTATGTTATAGCTGACGTGAGTGTATGAATATCTCAAGCTAGTTTAGAGATTGGTAGGGTACCTATTGGTGGGTTTATACCGAACGTAAGCTGATGATGACAACGACTGCTGTGCAGTTGTATGTTATAGCTGACGTGAGTGTATGAATATAACAAGCTAGTTTAGAGATTGGTAAGGTACCTATTGGTGGGTTTATACCGAACGGAAGCTGATGATGACATCGACTGCTGTGCAGTTGTATGTTATAGCTGACGTGAGTGTTTGAATATCACAAGCTAGTTTAGAGATTGGTATGGTACCTATTGGTGGGTTTATACCGAACGTAAGCTGATGATGACAACGACTGCTGTGCAGTTGTATGTTATAGCTGACGTGAGTGTATGAATATAACAAGCTAGTTTAGAGATTGGTAGGGTACCTATTGGTGGGTTAATACCGAACGGAAGCTGATGATAACAATTGCTCTGCAGATGTTATCATCTTATTGAAATTTTTTAAATACCTACTTATTGACATTCTTATAATTTATAATTTTTTGAGTATTTTGATGATTGAGTTATTTATAATAAAATTTAAAGTTGTACAGTTTTAATTTAATTTATTGCATGCATTGCTTTTTTGTCTTTTGGATTTATCTGTGTTTCTTTTTTTTGTGTGTTTAAGGACGATGTCTGAAAATTAATGAATTTATTATAGTCAATAATTTGCAGGCAGAATACAATGAATACAATGCTTTAAGATCTTCTCTTAGAAACAATGTATTTTTCTGGCAAATAATCATTTTTGTTTGATTGGATTTGATATGCAGGTCGTGTAAAATACTAGTAGGGACTTAGTTGCATCCAAGTAGACTGGTAGCTGATCCCAGCATAGTTTGGAAAATACCAGCCAGATTAACTATTATAACCAATAGCATAAATACTTTCTTCTAAGTGCTGCCGTATTTCCATAGTTTTCGTTAAGTGGGTAACCAATAAAATATAAAACTGCGTATTTTATGGATGAATGCTCTCATACAGTATTTAGAAGGAGCTTTTCATAACCATTTACTTTTGCGTTGTATACGTACCTTCTTTCATTGTAGCCAACCCAAAACCTTATCTTATTCATACTCAAAAGTGTCTCACTAAATATTGCGTTTATTTTTTCAAACAGCTACATACATAGAGCACGTAAAGTACATATCACGCGTAAGTTGCGGCTGTCGTCGTGGGCATTTCACGGAAACGCTTGCCACAAAGGCTTTCAGGGCATTGCAGAGCTGCTACAAAAGGAACAACGGTTACCTCGACTCTATGGTGACAACGATTTTAAAATATTTTATTTAACTTGCAATGTTTCTTAGTAAGTTTTTTTTAGGTCAATTATTTTAAGCTAGACATGTAAGACGGACCTAAAAAGAAATGAAGAATTAAGAGCCAAATGAAAGTAATAGACATCTGGACCAGAATTGATCAATAAAAGTGGCTTTGGATTGCAAAATAATTACGGATCCGAGAAATGGTAAACGGGGCAGGGGAAAACCAGTAAGGAAATGGGAGAACGAGATAAGACTTACAGTTGGCGCTAACTCGAGGAGAGGGACTCGAAGTAGAATACATTGGAAATAGCTAAAGGAGGCCTTTGCCAAGAGACATGCTGAATTGAGAGATATACTTTAACAACACACAAAAACAAAGACAAAAATCAGAATAGAAGGCCTTATAAATAAATTAATTATATTGCTAAATAAAATAAACTGCCTGTAACAGATTAGAATTTTTTAATGTTAGTTTAGTTCGAATGACAATGAATTTGATGATAATTATTACCTGGATTAAACCATCTACGATTGGTTCTAGACGAAACAGGCTTCTTCTGGGTAAGCTCACTCCATCGTAGACTCTGTCTCTGTCACCTCCGACCTAGACTAGAGTCAAGAGCAAACCCATCATAAATAAAAAAAAAAAAAAAACAACTCCTCAACGGTCAAACAAATACGAAATTGTATAAGGTGTGGCAGATATTCGCCCCCTATTAGCTTACAGCATAATATTTATTAGCAATAGCCTATGTGATGGCTTGGGAGACCTTCGACACCTGCCTTGCGAGATTTGCTATGGTAAAACCGAAAACTCACTGATGGCGCCTCCCTAGCAAAATCGGATATGTGCTTGCGTTGCAATATTCCCACCACTAGTTCAGTTGAAAAAAATCACCCGCGTAGCGCGCACGCTTCATTTGAGCGTCGAATTCGGTTTTCTTCCTAATTTGAAAATTATCTCCAATTCTGGAGCACATTATAACCGCAACAGCCTAGATATCAACAGTGTACGTTTGACTTTATATTTGGATCACTGGTGGCCACCAAGAAGAGAAGATCAGCGGAAATGTTAGACAAATGCTCAACTTCAATTTCATAATTAAGAAATACAGTTAAATATATACAAAACGCAACTTTATTTTCATCATAATCTTTTCGGCCGAAAGATATCCACTACTACACATATCAAGTCACCACCAAGTCATCGGTCCACCTTTTGGGGAGGCCTTCGCAACCGACGTCTTCCGGTACGCTGCCGGCCATTTATTCTGCGAACAATATGCTAATCTCCATTTTTTAGTCTATGTTTTTGTTAAATTGGTGACATTTTTATTTCTAATGGACGACACAGGACAACTCTAAGTATAGCCCTTTCCATTGCCCTTTGACTGTCTCTGTCGCTTTCAAATGTTTTGCAGCTAAAGAAAGACTTCCAACAGTCTCAAAGTGTAGTTTAAGTATTCGGAGTCGAGTCTCCGACGATCAATAAGTGTTGTCTCCCTAGTAATGGATAGAACAATAGGTTTAAATTTAATGCTACGGAAGGACAGAATGTAAGAAAAAAGTAACGGAGTGGTGAATTCAGTTTCCTTTGAGGCGTAACGAAAAGCGACATGAACCTTTTTAGTGTTCTTATATCAACTATAAGAACACTGGAATTTTGTATTTTTGGTAGATCCATCTGTAAAGTTGAGTATACATTAGAGCGTTTTCGCGCGCATTAAAATGTAATGTAACTTTCTTACGAATGGTACAATACAGACAAATGCTCAGTTGTCTGAAGCATTGGCATGCAATTTAACGTTCTTACAAATGTTCGACGCTGCGTTAGACGTAATGCTTTTCCCTGTAACATTTATTTGTACCTGACCTCACTCCACGTCACCCACGCTCGTGCCTTTTTCTCGATAAAATGGTACACGAAAACGCTCGTTGGTTTTTAAAATCAGGTTTTAACAAAACATCAAGCGTCATGTTCGGAGAATGGTTCGAATAAATTTACAAACAGTGTATGCTTGTCATCCTCCAATCTGCACTGGGCCCGCGTGGTGGATTACGAACCATTCGCTCTCACGGAGAGGCCTGTGTCCCAGCAGTGAGAACATTAATAGGCTGATGATGTGATGTGAATGCTTGATGTACTGTTAAAAGTAAATGCTCTAATCAATACTCATCTTAAGAGTTGTATGGGATTAATTATTCAGGAATAAGTAATTTAAATCAAAAAACAACATGAACTTTTGCAGTATGCCACACAAGTAGTACCTTAGACACTTGAACTGTTATATCCAGTTATACCAGTAATTGTATATTTTTGTTATTTACCGATTGGTCAATCAAGTAATACTAATCAGATAAAAAAAAACTGAAATTCAGTAATCTTTATAAATAATCTTTCATCGAAAATACTTAGTGACATATACCTACGTTATTTAGACACACCTTTAGTTCCTAAATTAGGACATCTAAAGGTCCAAGATGACGGTCCTTACCCACAACGCGCCCGAGATTTGAGCCCAAACTTCACTCGGAGAGGCGTCGGCAAGTAAATTTCGGCTGAATACGTTCACAAGACAAGAGTAACAATGTCTGTAAAAGTGAGAATTTCCTAATAAGACCGAGATTAAACGAGACCACTCGAAAGACAGGGACGAATTTAGATAGCGGTAAAGAGATTAATCATTAGTAATACGACGGTGACTATTAATTGCGACTTTAGTTTTAAAGATAAAACAGCAAGCAAGTAGATAGATAGATAACCATCATCATCACCTCATCATTAGCCTACTAATGTTCCGACTGCTGGGACACAGTCCTCCTCTCTATGAGAGGGCATGGGTCGTAATCCACCACACGTGCCCAGTGCGGGTTGGAGATGTCACATTTCTTCGAATTTTTCGTTCTTGGACATGCCAGTTTCTTCACGATGTTTTCCTTCACCGTTTTGAGAGCAATGATGATGAAATAATTTAAACAAAGTAAAGCGCCCGCCTGGGTTCAAACCCACGACCTACAACTCGTAAGTCAAGGTCGATACTGGGCCACCACTGTTCTCCTAGATAATATCCTGATCTATTATCCTCGTTCAGCTAGATAATAAAAATAAGGACTGTACTGTATGTGTAGTTACAGGAGCCATTGACTAGCTTACAAGCCCACAAGCACAATCTCGTTAATCTTGTTTGACAGACGAGCCTTGTGAAACTTGGACACTATGTCGCGATACTTTGAACGTAGTTTGATGTTCATAGCGTATCTCGACTTAGCTCTGGTTAACTGAGAACAGGAAGACTATTCGTCTTTAACGGATCTTACATAGGAGAAAAGTGGCAACTTATCGGTTTAGGTGGCTGTAAATATCATTATCATTATATGTAAAAGGGTTTACGAGTATTGGCATCATTTATTGGCATCGTTAGTAAAAACATAATTTACTTGAAAATTTAATATTTCGTGTAACGTATCATTGACGATGAATCGCCTCCAATAACAGTTCTACGTATTTTCGCAATAATCCTTCTGAGTAAGTAATGATTGCAAACATAATGTTTTTAAACCTAACGCCGCAGTACGTCATTGTCTTTATCTGTCGTTACAGGCGCATTGAACTATCCATGCTTTTTAATCTAATATCACAACGCACTTAGTTGTGCAAGTATGTAATGGAACTTTTGCGCTACAGAAGTAATTTCTGTGTCTACGAGGAAAAATATTTACCCGCATACGCGAGGAAAAGTTGTATACTTATATTTTTGTGTTCGTACAAATGAAGTAGTCCTAGACCCCAGAAAAGGCTTGAACGCAATTTGCAAGGAAAATTTCAAGTGCAGATCGGTAGATTTTCATCGCATTGCTTCTACGTCACTGTGCTTGTAAGTTTACTTAGTAAAAATCGCTTATCAGTGTTATATAAATTGAATCGCGCCAGGAAGTTCGCTAACCCCGCATATCTACGACTTTACATTAAAAAGTCTACAAACACCGTAGGTACATCATTTTATATTATCAATTGTCGACTTAAGTATTTAGGTTCGGCCCTGTCACCCAGAAAGTCAGCCCAAACTTTAATGAGGGTGTGACTCCAGTCAATTGCCAAGTCTTATGAGCTGGAAAAATTGAAATGCTTCCCTCACTCGTGTCATAATAACATGCAAATTACATCGTGCGAAATGTTCGCACTCAACAGTGAGCTTGCTTCTACGGTGTTGAGGAATTTAAAAAATAAATTCATGTATTAGAGATTAAAGATTTAGAAGGGACCAAAAGATTTCCTTTTGCTGCGATTGTTTCCTTTTCCGCTTAAGGCGTTTTCTGGGGTGTGTTCTGTGTATTTAATTGGTTTTTTTTACAATTATACACTAGCTGTGCCCGCGACTTTGCTCCCATTATCTGCCTACTCTACCTACCTTATCTACCTTGAAATCATCCAATGACTTCTCCCGCTCTGGGTAAGCGGATGGGCGTGTATGAGTTTTACTGACTAAAATCCACCCGTGTTCCAGTGTTGGCAGTTGCTTGAGCCAGAGACGCGGAAACTCTTTTTCAAATTTATCCGCGACCCAGCCTACCTACCATTTTTTTTTCTAGGATCTCTTTCTCTAGATTCTCTTCCACGGAGAATCTTAACACCGCCATTCAGAAAATCGATGGACATTCCGGGGGGGCTCGGGCGTCCCCGCAGTCTCCAGACTAGTGCCCCAATGATGCTGTCCTTTCAGTGCGTGTCTGTAGGTTAGCAGCGTGAAACCTCGTCTCACTTTTTACTCCTCTACTCCATTCACTCTTTTATATTATGATGAAAAGGAAAAAGAATACTGGAGATAAACAGCGGCTGCACCCCCTCCCCCACAAAGTGCACCTCACCAATATTCGAGGTCTGCACTCAAATATCACTGCAGTCCACTACCATCTGGAGGCTGAGAAACCAGCGCTCTTTTTCCTTACGGAGACGCAGATAGCGAATCCGTCAGACGTGTCGTACTTGTCTTACCCAGGGTTCACCCTGGAGCACAATTTTAGACCACGGGCGGGCGTATGTATGTATGCCCGTGACGACATTTGCTATCGGCGTCTCCGTAACCTTGAGGACTCCAGATTCTCAACGCTCTGGGCTCTGGTGGACACAGGTTTGGATAAAGTTATCTACGCCTGTGTCTACCGTTCGCACAGTGGAGATCAGAAGACATCCAGGCTCACAGAGTACCTCAGTGAGGCGGCTGATGCGGCACAGCAGCGGTACCCTTCCGCCCAATTAGTGTTACTGGGGGACTTTAATGCCCACCACCAGGAGTGGCTCTTCCCATACCAGTGCACTGACCATGCTGGACGGGAGATGCGTAAGCTTGCGCTTGCGCTAAACCTCACCCAGCTGGTCCAGGGGGCAACGAGGGTACCGGATGTTGATTCGCACACAGCGAATTGCTTGGACCTTCTGCTGACAACAGATCCGGACAGATACTCTGTGTCGATAGCTTCACCTTTGGGTAGTTCCGACCACTGTCTAGTGAAGTCTGTGTCCGTCTATTCCCCGCCCGATCCCAGCCCAAGAGGCACCCGGCGGGTTTGGCGGTACAGGTCGGCAGATTGGGATGGTATGCGATCATTCTTCGCATGCTATCCTTGGCAGCCTACTTGCTTTTTTTCGACTGATCCATCGTCGTGCGCAGACGCCGTGACCGATGTGTTGCGTCAGGGAATGGAGTACTACATTCCGTTCTCTGACGTAACAATGTCCAGCGTTGACCGGCCATGGTTTGGCGCCGAATGTAGGCGCGCTGACGCGCTTAAACATGAGGCGTACCTGGCTTGGGTCGAAGCTCGATCGCGCAAGGCGAGTGACGTGGCTCGGAAGAAGAAGGCCTTCAACAGGGCTGCCAAGTCCTGCAAGCTGGTGTTGCGAAGGGCTCGGTTCGATCACATTGGCCGAATAGGGTCCAAACTTGCTTCTTACCCAGCAGGAAGTAAAGCGTTTTGGTCCCTGGCTAAGTCGGTCGAGTCGAACTTTTGCCGTCCCTCACTACCACCACTGCTGAAACCCGATGGGTCGCTGGCACACTCCGCTGAGGAGAAGGCAAATTTATTTGCCTCTCTTTTTGCGGCATCTTCACGTCTGAATCCTGGTGACGCGCGGCCCCCTCCTTCTCCTGATGGATGCGAGACGAGTATGTCGGACATTCGTATCCACCAAAAGGACGTCCGTAGGGTGCTGAGCCACCTCGACGTGAACAAGGCTAGCGGCCCTGATGGCATTCCAGCAATTGTTCTTAGAACCTGTGCGCCTGAACTGTCTCCGATCTTGACACGCCTATTCCGCCTTTCGTATGAGGCTGGAAAAGTGCCGAATGCTTGGAAGCAAGCTAACGTACAGCCCGTGCCCAAGAAGGGCAGTCGAGCTGACCCGGCCAACTACAGACCCATATCTGTAACCTCCATACTCTGTAAGAGTATGGAACGTGTACTTAATATAAAGCTCCTGGCATACCTAGAAGCTAACGATATCCTTAGTGACCGCCAATACGGCTTCCGCCGAAATCGGTTTACTGGGGATCTTCTAGCGTATGCCATTCACATCTGGAGTGAGGCCATCGAGAAGCACGGGGAAGCGCTTGCCGTCTCCCTCGACATCTCGAAGGCTTTTGATAGGGTCTGGCACGAAAGCCTTATTGGTAAGCTTCCTTCATTCGGTTTGCCCGGTGGTCTGTGTGATTGGATTGCAGACTTCCTGAGAGATCGGTCCATTCGAGTGGTTATCGATGGCTGCTCGTCGGGCCAATTGGATATCAATGCCGGGGCCCCTCAGGGGTCGGTACTCTCAGCAACTTTATTCTTGCTGCATATTAACGATCTGCTAAAACCCGGCACCTTTGGGTATGCAGACGACAGCACTGTTGCTGAGAGATACATGTCCAACGCTCGAGCTACCGGACCTCAGATCCAGTCTCTGCGGGAGGCCATGGTGGAGCGCTTGAACCTGTCCTTGCAGGCAGTCTCCGAATGGGGCGATGCCAATCTGGTCAGGTTTAATGCTGCTAAAACCCAGGCGTGTCTTTTTTCCGCTAAAAAGAGCCAATTTCAACCGGCTCCAACTTTCCGAGATGTGACCGTGCCAATAACTGACCATCTTGAGCTTCTTGGCGTTACGTTGGCATCGACTCTTAATTTTGGCCCATACATTGAGGCAAAGGCTCAGCTGGCTGCCAAAAAGTTGGGGATCCTTGCAAAGGTTAGAAGGTACTTCACGCCAGAACAGCTGCTCAGCTTGTATCAAGCGCAAGTTCGATCATGCATGGAGTACTGTTCTCATCTCTGGGACGGATCCGCCAAATACCAGCTTGATGCACTAGAGTCGATCGAAAAGCGGGCCAAAAGGCTCATCGGCGATGAGGCACTGGTTAAGTCAAAGCTCCAGAGCCTTGAACATCGTCGCCGAGTTGCCAGCTTGTCGGTCTTTTATCGGTTGCATTTCGGGGAGTGTGCGATGGAATTGCATGATCTAATTCCACCAAGCCCGTTTCATCATCGGACTACAAGACGTACGGCGATGCGCCATCGCTACATGGTAGACATACCACCCATACGCACTAAACGTTTTGGAAATACTTTCATTATGCGTACAGCTAAGGAGTGGAATTCCCTGCCGGAGTCTGTGTTTCCCGATAGCTACAATCTAGGAGTCTTTAAGTCAAGAGTGAATAGGTTACTTCTAGGCAAGCGTGCTTCACCGTCGACCACATCATCGCTTACCATCAGGTGAGATAGTGGTCAACCGCGAGCCTATAATATATAAAAAAAAAAAAAAAAAAAAAAAAAAAAATGGCGTCAAATGGATAACGCCATCTACCGAATATGGAGTGCAACTGTCCGAGTATCTTTAGTGTAACGGTCGATCCGAGTAGTCATTGACGGCTGCTCCTCTGACCTTATGGCTATCGATGCCGGCGTTCCTCAGGGGTCTGTTCTCTCTGCAACTCTTTTCCTGCTGTACATCAATGAGTTACTTCAGCCTGGTATTGTTGGTTACGCAGATGACAGTACTGTTTCAGAGAGATTCTTTTCCAGCGCAAAAGCCAGCGTGGATGAAGTTCGTTCCTTGAGAGACGCTATGGTGAGGCGGACAGATTTGACCTTAAGCCTTGTCTCCCAGTGGGGTGATGAAAATCTGGTCTCCTTTAACGCCACCAAAACACAAGCGTGCCTTTTTACCGCTAAAAGGAGACTTTTCGATCTTATTCCTACTTTCCGGGGTGCGTCTGTTCCTGTGACTGATCGACTCGAGCTCCTAGGCATGGAGTAGACCTCCAGTCTCAATTTCGGCGCATCCATTGAGTACAAAGCCCAAATTGCGGCCAAAAAACTGGGCATCCTGAATAGAGTGAAGCGATACTTCACGCCTGAACAGCTTTTAACCCTATACAAAGCGCAAGTCCGATCCTGCATGGAGTATTGCAGCCACCTTTGGGATGGCTCAACAAAGTATCAGCTTGCCGCGCTTGACTCGGTGGAACGCAGAGCCAAGAGGCTCATCGGCGACGTTGAACTGCTGGATGCCAAGCTTAATAGCTTGGCTCATCGCCGCAAAGTTGCCTGCTTGTCGGTCTTCTACAGACTGTACTTCGGTGAGTGTGCTCAAGAGCTCCACGACCTCATCCCACCAGCCCCCTTCTACCATCGGACATCTAGACGCACTGCAAGTTACCATCCTTACCTTGTTGCCATTCCACCAATTCGCACCAAGCGCTTCCAAACATCCTTCATAATGCGCACAGCGAATGAATGGAACTCACTACCTGCGTCTGTTTTTCCGAACGCATTCAACCCGAATCTTGTCAAAGTTAGAGTGAACAGGCTTCTTCTAGGTAAGCTCACTCCATCGTAGACTCTGACTCTGTTACCTCTGACCTAGACTAGAGTCAAGAGCAAACCCATTATAAATAAAAAAAAAAAACTGAATTGAGTGTGTTTTGATATTTAACTTCTTGAACAATTTAAATTCATGTAACTTTTGATAGCGTGAACCGATTGCGATGAAACAAAAAATAAGTAATACTTTAAGTTACGCGCAATATTCATGTATAAAAGTTATCTACATTGGTTCCGTACATTTTACGTGATGCGTGCACAAATAAACAGACAAAATTCCAAAAATGCTGGCAATGGGTTCAGTTTGTTATCCTTTAACACCCGGGCTAATTTTTTTTTGAAATATTTTCGATGTACAAAAACGACTTTTCTGCAAAATTATTATGTGTGTTGAAATTGATGATTTCGTTTGCATTGAGTAAAGATAAGTTTGTTAACTTCTGCCTTTTGGACATTGTCTTCGTTATATTGCAGATTTTTGTTGATAAAATCTCAATGCTTTGATAAACTCTTTTTGCATTTTGTACACGCGTTGTTACATAGACGACCATAGGTTGCGGTTGAATGCAGCAAAGCTCCTAGCAGTGTTGGCTGCTCCACTATTCTTCATTTATAAACTATTATTTAATTTGATACTACAGCAAGGCAGAACTGTCAATACGCCAGTTAGTCAGTGAAAAAAATGCAATTCTAATTCTAGATAATATTCTATAATTCCCACAACTTTTCGTTCCCACCACTATTTTGTAGGCATTCCGTATTCACAAGTCGGCACATTTCTAAACAAAGGTTCTATAGAGAGCACAACACTGATTGGGGCTGATTCGTTACCCAACACGCCCTTGTTAATCTTAACGAACGTCGCACTGCGAAAGTGCTCGGTAAGTTTGTTTAGTCACACTCTGCGATTAATAGCGTGACAAGATTATACAGTATTCTCAGACCTTATTATTGACTTACTTCACCAATGGGGCGCGTTTGAGCTTTCTGCTAGTGTAGACTCAGGTCTTCAAAATGTAAATTTTCATAGTTTTTTTATTGTTGTGAATATTTTCCAAATATGGCCGATGAATATAGGTAGGATATTTAACAACTACTGATCTAATAGCGTTTTATATTTAGGAAAATTTTATCTTTCTATTTGTTCCGAAAAATAGGAGCTGCGCAAAAATGCAGCATACTCGATTTTATATTTATTCGCACTTTTACGGCATTAGAAATGAATTGTAATTCAAACTTTGCATTCGTGCGCGTTATAAAAACGTTTAACAGCTAAAATTAATGGACCTAAGTCAACAGTGGCGCCAACTGGTGAGTGAGCAATAAAACGTTAGCCATTATTCATGAAACATTTGGAATCAGTATTACGAAGAAAAATAATACCTGTATGCAATTGAAAACTTTGGTTGGCCATATCGATCATTGACCTTTGGATAACCACAGTAAAAGTTCTTTCATATTGGCACAAACTATGGTTACAAGAATAGCTCATACTATATTAGATAGGTAGCATAGCAGCACTCAAAACATCCGGCGCCCAGGTCTGCACTAGACTTCCCTTGATATTTTATGTATCGCTTTTCGGGTTTTCATGCATTGAAACTGGTTGAGTTTGCTATTGAGCACATATATCACTTTAATTTATTCTGATAGTGGCAGTTTAAGATAGACACTCATGAGTCGGGATATAAGGTAACAAAAAGTAACACGGCAACTGCATACAAGGCTGTCATTTCAACATCAAACACAACCTTTGCATAGAATTTAAGCACCGTCCGTAACACTGCAAACTTCTAAAAGAAAACAATCTCGGTCCATTGGAAGAAAGGTCATGTTTGCAGCTGTCGTGCTATAGGTGCTTAGTTACTACCTATCTCTTTTAGAACTTTTTTCATCTAATCTTTTGGGATCCTATTTATTGAATTTCTAAATACTTTTTAGATTGGACCGAAGGCATGAAAATTAAAGTAGCAAATTGAAAATTGAGAGATAGAAACTAATCGTCCAGAAATTGCTTTTCAAGTAGTAATCATGAAAACTGAACTAAATGAAAAAAATATATCTACTACGAATTATATTTTTTTTCCTTTTTCAAGTACCATTTACCTACCTAAATCTTATTAAAATCTTATTATTAGGTTTTATTTTTGTAGTCTTCACTTATTATAAAACACTTCTCTCCATCCTTAACTAAAGTAGACGAATAACTGACGTAGATTTTAAATTTATTAAATTATTTACAATTCCATGGTTAATTGAGTATGTTTCATTTTGCTGAACTGGTTATATTTGGCGCCGCCGTGGGACACACAATGTTACTTTTATATATTGTTTTCTTTCTTTTAGTCTAAGTTTTCATATTTCTTTTTTTATGTTTTTGTTGTAGGCTCTGGCTTGTGTCAAATAAATGTGTTTTCTTTATTTCTTTCTTCTCTTTGTTTTTCAGCATTATTAGCAGAGAAGACACAATACAAAATCTTTTCTTGAACAATTTGAATGTTCTTTCCATCTCTGTAAATTAGATAAAACTGTTTGGAAGATAGAAATATATTTTGGACAGGGCTGCCTCGAATGAAGAAATGAAATTGCCTAGATCTTCTAAGAGGCGAATGTATTTCTGGAAAATCAATTATTTAACATCAACAGGGCTCTCGGGTATTTTCCGTGAGTCAACCAGTAATTTAGTAGGTACAGATACTGAAATCTAGAAATTTAAATTGTATGATTTACCTCGAATAGCAAGTTTAAGATTAATTAGAATAAGTGGGGAGGGCAAGAACAATTACTTCTGTTACAAAAATTGTCGTACGCGCGAGCGTTGCCATATTTTCCGAACTAAATAAAAATAAAATATCGCTAACTCAGACAATTTAAATATTCAAGTATTTATAAGTATTTTTCCCTCAACCAATAAACTTAAGAGTTTTACTGAATAAATAATTCAGGAGGCGTCGAGGAGAAAGTCAAACTTTTATAGTCAATATTAAGTACTTTTATTATGCTAAAGGGAATATGGATTAGCAGCCAGCACATGCTGAACCCTATCAGTTTAAATATCACAGTGATGATTGTCAAAATTGGTATTTTAAATGTGTCAATTTACAGTGGTCGAAGAACCGTTTTCGTCGTGAAAACTCTTGTGGCATTGTATTTTGAAGATCAACGACGGTTTGTGGGTAAAAACGATTTTTAAAGATTCGTGACAAAATGATTGCTTTTGAAATCAAAGGACTTCCGATTGGGGCTTAACCCTTGACATTTTTTTACGGCCCTTATTCTATTGGTGACCTGTTTTGAATTTCGTGAATTGCGCCTCAGAAATTCGAATACTGAGGGGATAATTTGGGGTCAATTTGAAAAAGGTGCAATGTCTTTGATGTTATCTATTAGGTCGTTAACCTATTTTATTTTCGAATCAAGCGTTTTCTTCGATAAGTCGGCAAAATGACTGAGACGTAACTCCATTTTGAATAAAGTAACAATCAGAATTATTAAGCCGTAACATTGTACCGATGAAGATAATTTAATTAACCCTCCAAAACATTGTACCATACTTAAATCTTCCATTCGATCACACACATCTTAACTTCAGCCAGTCAACTGTGCATTTTCCACACCGCGATACAGATTTTCCACCAAAATAATTCAGTAATGTTCAATCAATCACGACCTTCTAAGCCTTCCCGCGGAAAATCGTCGTCACCAAGTATTCGTCACTTTAGAACAAAAAAAAGTTAAACTCTACATAAAAGATGAGGCGACTCACAAATGAGTTTTATAATAGAAAAAGTTTTCTTAGAAATAATTAAGGACTTGTACCTAAAGCGTTTAAAGGTGTAATAAGTTGATGGATGGAGCTCGCTTATGTTCTTACGTTGACTTTTTAAAATGTTCGCTGATGTAATTATGACGGTTCTATAGAGTAACAGGCAGTGAAGGTAATGTCATCATCGGTCAGCTTCCTTTTCAGGAAAATTACATTATTTTACATGTTGACTGTCATCTCATTTCCACAAAAACTTCTTTAAACAAAAAAAAATAACCGTTTAAATAATAAAAATAAAAGCAAAAAACAAAAAAAATACTAGCATTTTGAGTTGGCACCAAACAAACTAAACATGCTAATTAATTACCTAAACGGTAGAATGATTGTAGCTAGGTTGATCTTCGTTGATGTTTTCTTTGGCACCGCCTCAAAATGCTAGATTAAAAGTTTTTTTTGCTTATCAGTTCCTTACTTCGTCGGATTTTTAGTGTTCTGCCTACTAGGACTACCGTATAGAGATGTGAATAACGAACGGAAACGAAGCCTCAACGTGCTTAATAAGGCAGATACGGGGTATCTATAGTAACATGTCATTAGAATGGTCACCACACATTCTCTCTCATCGAGAAAAGTCCTATGTTCCATTAGTAGAAACTTAATAGGCTGATTTATTACTATTTTAAATTGCTTGCTTATTTTTTTCTTTATTTTTTCTTTATGTGGGATGAGGCATCTGTATGCTAGTAGTATAATTATCTGTGACCCTGTAGAACTTTTGACAGCGAAGCTTCGTTTCAAGTTTTGACGGTGTAACTATTGCTCAGCAGATGTTTAATTCAAAGGGCATCTTAATATGAAAACCATACCCATGGCGTACCCAAACGAAATATAGCAGAATGTATTGATATATTAATGCTCTGATTTACTATGGCATTAATCACATTAATGTGAGTCACGGAAATGTCGCAAAAATATAAAACTATCGTATACAGGTGAGTTTTTCTAATGGACCAAATCCGAAACTATGAGGAAAAGCTACAGACACTGGAAGGAGTCTCCGGACTGTTATGATGAAAACTAAAACTGCATTATAGTATTTTTGAAAACTCAATATTCTTAGTTAGGAATCGAACCCGTTAATTTAAAAAAATAAACACGCTGATTATTAAACGATCCGATAGTGTCGATAATAAGGCTCAAATTCTGGAAAGTAATGACACACGGCAAACTTAAGGTAATACCTCATTTACTTTTTTTTAACAAAATGTACAGATGAAAAATAAAGTCCTCTGAAATCGTTTGATTTTAATTTTTTTAAACGATTCAGTAAATTTTTCTCCATCTATTTTGAATCTGATAAATATATGCAATGAAAGGTCACATTATACTCTTTACTCAAAAATGCATGTAATGTGGTCATTATTTTGACAACCTTGTTTGAGCAAAGTCGACCTTGCCGTTCTGTTTCTAGGAGCGGCCGGCAAAGTTTTGCTGGCCGCTCTAACAGGCCGGCAATGCTTTGCCGGCCGCTATTTTGACGTTTCAACGTTTTAAAAAATCAAATCCAAAAAGATTTTATTTAAAACACAGCTGTTTGTATCTATAGAGATAGGTAAAACAAGATTTTATTCCATATTAGGCTGTATAGTTCCAACTACCATTGCTCAAAAAGAAAAAAAACAAAGAAGTAACAAAAGTGCGGTTCAGTGAAAACTTTGTTTTTATTTAGTGACATTTTTGCAAAAAATGAGCTCCCAAAGCAAAAATTCTTCCGATTCAATGTGTTTAAAGATGAATCTAAATTAGTGGTTGAAAATTTGATACCACGAAACTCAAAGGAAAAATGTGCTTGCATATGAGAAATCTGTGCAGTGGAAAATCAGTAGAAAATCTAAATCTTTATTCAAAAATGTTTTTCTTGCTTATTTCAATGATCTTTCCAACAAAATGAAGCCTTCGTCTGTCTGGAATACCTATTCAATGTTAAAGTGCATGGTTCTGATTAAGCACAATTTGAACATCAAAAATTACCACAATTTAACGAGTATGCTAAAACGACAGTCAGACGGATATAAATGTAAAAAATAAAAAGTGTTGACATCACAAAATGTAGAAAAGTTTATAAATGAAGCCCCCGACTCTGAGTACTTAGCGGTGAAAGTTAGTATTTATATCTAAAAATCCAAATTTGTACTGTACCTACCGTTCTCATAATTAATACTCGTACTTGTTATTGTTACAGGTAGTTCTTATTTTTGGCATTTACGGTGCATGTCGAAGCAAAAATGAAGAAATAATACAGTAGTCAAACTCCGCATTAGAATTATCGCAAACTATTAGTAATATCAAACCGGGAAAGTCGGTGTTGAATTTTAGTAACTCTACTTTTCATAATTGTCATTTTAATTAAAATTCTAGTTAGTTAATATATTTTTTATTTAAATTGCTTGCTGGTTTTATTTAGATAAGGTACTTGCATTTTTGAGTAAAGCACTATACAAACCTTGGCCCACAATGACTGCTTCGCTAGTTACGCTATGATTGCCTCGAGCTAGCCTAGCTACGCTCTAGGCCTTTCAGCTTGGCCATCATTGCAGCCCTTGCTGTCCTCGCTGTAAATATCTCAGCTCGTCCATCAAGTGCTGCACGCTGACCGCGCTGTGTTGGCCTGGAGCTGAGCTACGCTGCGTCGTCGGCCATAATCAGCGCGACCAGCAAAGTAGTCATGATAGACCGCGGCAGTAATTTACTATTATTTAAAACTATTTTGGTTAATATCCGCCAGTCTTTGCAAAGTGGGTCAGATTATGACCAATGACCTTTAGAAATTTTTAATTAATTGCTAAACACATCACTGATAACAAAATATGCAGATGAAAGTGAAGTTTGATCGTATTGAAATTGAGAATTTAATCATGTAGGTCTAATACCTACACCCGATTCAATTATTTACAATATACCCACCTAGACATAGCACAGATGTGTCGTTGAGTTCAAAATTAATAGAGTGATCCTTAAAAAATGATTGTAAGGAAACCCAAAAACAATACCACCACATAAAACAACCTAATTCTATTCACTCGTCAAAGCATTTCGCCGTAATTCAATCATTCATTCATTCAACCTAACATCACAAAATAGTAACTATACAGAAGGGCCACTCCCGCCGTTTAGAAAATTGACAGCTAAACTTGACAGATTAACTAGGGTTGCTACTATATTGATTCCGAATTAAAAAAAAGAGTAGGTTGCCCTAGTTACAAACATAAATATATAGATTCGTCTAAACATACATCATATCATGCTTACATGCCTTAGAGGGTAGACAGGGCATCAACCATCCATTTAATATCACGAAACATTTAATATTACGCCACATACGATGAATATTGGAGAGTAAAAAGACGTAGTATAATAGTGAAATAATGATCCCACTTAAAAAAATTGTAAAAAGCTCCAAGCTCGACAAAAATATAAATGTGAAAAAAACAGGTACCTAATAAAATCAAAAAACCAAAGATGATCTTAAACAAGAAGAAAATTATGCTGTGCAGTCGGAGGAAACATATTTGTAAGCTGTATGACTTGAACCTTATTATTGTGACAAGTTCCCAATTTCATCCATGAGCTTAAAATAATTTATTATAATCCTAGATAATGAATTTCTAATTTGTCATCTTGAAAGATTAATGACCTTATAACTTAAAAATAATTGAAAGAAAGAATTAAAAACAAAAAAGTAAATTCGGTCTGTAACAAATAATAAAGGTAACTCATCCAATGCAACCAACCTCGTTACAGTACTTAATGTATGAATGACGTGACAAACGCATGCACAAAGCAATCATGACAGCCGCGACTGAGCTCGGTCCAATATTGCCCAATATTCCCTGTAAAACCGAAATGTCAAAGTGAGAGTGGCCCCTCTGTCTGCGGCGCGCCGCCGCTTACGTACTTTGTGCTAACATTGATATTAAACAATATTACAAACCGGCAATTTACGCGCGCCTGTCTCCAATGTCCACAGAATAGGGATTCAAATATTAGAAATGCCCAGTTTATTAATACCAAGGCAAGTTGGGTATCATGTACCCAGTTTTCAAATACCGAGGTGGCCTGGGTATCTTATACCCAGTTAACCAATTTATACCAAGGTGGTTGGGCTTCGTTTCGATATTCGAAACATATACTACGTAGTGAGACCGAATTCATTTTCGCTTCCAACCGAGTCTCGGCGGTGGATACTTGCCCAATACAACGCTACGTTAAGGTAAAGTGTTTTGAATATTTTATTGAATAATTCTGTAGATATTTACCTACTGTTATTTTTAACTCACGTATTTGGGGTTTGTCTCCCGATGTTACTAGCCAGCGCGGCAGTGATTAATAGTAAGAAAAGCATTTAAATAGTGTGGTAAGTTTAACGTCGGCAATAATTATTTTGAAGCTTTAAAGTATGAAGGGAATCATACTCCTAATATCTAACCTAAATTAAGATTTGAAGAGAGACTTTTTTACGTTTTTGGTAAAACGACGCTTGGGATGCCCCATGGGGCATGCGCCTATGTTGAGCTGTGTACGTTATTTGGCTGTAATAATGACGATGAACCATCGTGGATTTTGAATATGACCCTCGTTACATCTAAGTTAACTTTATTGTCACATGGGGTTCAGTAAGTACACATAAACAACAATAAACTGCACGCTGAATACGACGATTTGTCATGTCACTCATCGTAAAAGTGACCCTTAACACGCTCAGAGCCACCAATTTTTTTTTTTTCTAAAAACCGTTTTTTGCCAATCCCCACCTTCCCAATCCCTCCTCCCAGTGTGTATACTTTTCGATACACTGGCCTAGGAAAATATGTAGTTTACAAAAATAGTTTAGGAAAATAGTTTGAATTATGATATAATTGTTCGCAAATTTTGCTTCAATAATACTTACTAATTAAATATGTTTGATAACACATTATATAACTTTTCATTTAAAACAATTATTTTTGTTTACCCTACTTACACCGTTTATAATTTCTAAACAAATGATCCAATCTTAACACCAAATACACCAGGAAAATTCCCTGGGCCAGGGGCAACACTATATAAAATGTATGGAAAGTGTGCGCCTTAGCGATACACGGCGCTTGGACTAGAATTGTGCTCGTGTATCAAAAAAGATATACAAGTATTTAGTTAGTGTGTATCGCAAACGATACACATGATGTGATGGCGCTGATCGTGCATCAATTTCTGCTTGCAAATCTAAAAAATACAGCTACGGCAAGCTTTAACAAAATCACTAAACTCCGCCTCCACTTTACCTGCATTCCCTCAACCGTAGCACACCGTGCTGAACTAATTTCAAAGTTTTTTACTTACAAGTTGAACTCGCTGTTTT
Organism: Orthosia gothica; assembly: GCA_949775005.1. Classification (NCBI taxonomy): domain Eukaryota; kingdom Metazoa; phylum Arthropoda; class Insecta; order Lepidoptera; family Noctuidae; genus Orthosia; species Orthosia gothica. The sequence goes on from OX459042.1 coordinate 9,591,439, forward strand.
AGTGCAGTGGTGGCGCAACTTTTGCAGTGTTTATGACTGCGCTAATTAAATCTTTGGGCCGAGAGGCCGATACTATTGTTGGAGAACTGTTGTAGCACAAAAGTTTGCTGTTATTGTTTTGTTTGGTCGAAAATTATTGTCGTAGAAACAAGGGTTTTTGTGTCTGTGTACAAAAGGGTTCAGCGTGCATGTGACTGGTTTGAGCTTGTTACGTAAGTAACTTTCTCAGATAAGGAAGGTTTTGCTTTTGAAAAGAGAGCGTACCACATATAAAGTGAACAAAGAGCACCAAGATGCTTTGGTGGTCATTGCTACAGTCACAGAACAGAAAAACGCCTGGCTACAGTTGACCATGTCAAGATTTGCCGTACAAGTCAAGTCAGTATCACCATGTACTCATAGAATTTGACGGCTTGTGACAATTAAATTATATAAAAATACTATCGGTATACTATGACTATTACAACCGAAAATTGTACTCAGCGCATGATTGCACGTGAAAGGGTAGGTAATATAGATATTTTTTGTGCTCTGTGGGAGTGCAACTATAGATAATATACTTCGGTTTTGATGATGACTATTTCAGTCTATGTAAGCTAAGTTCACTCAACAGTTTAAATCTGTTTCGTTAGGAATACACCTGTATACATTTCATTTGAGAGTCAAATTATAAAGAACGAATGCATTTCCCAACCCTACTCACGCTAATGGTATACCAAATGATATCACATAATGCCTTCTCAGGCAGGTGTACCAGTACTCAGGTGTAACAGTAAAGTACAGACTCTTACCGGGATTTGGTACGGTTTACTAATCAAGTTCGAGTCTCTGCAATATGTTTGCAGAGACTCAGGTCGTGAACTGCGGACGGAGTCTTAAAGTGTCATTTCAAAAGTTTAAATGACGTTCGGGGGTTGCTAGGACTATGTCCTTTGTAAAGGTGGATTTATAACAGATCAACTATAGAGAGACTACACAAATAGTTATTCTATCAGGGATGGCGATCTTCTATCTGTCTGTGTTTTCTAATAAATGTAATTTTTTTTAATTTTTAATTTTAATTTTAACCTCTGTACGGGGTGACCCTTTCAGTGCAGAGAGTGATTGTAATAATAAATAAATAAATAAAGAATGAGAAATTGCCTGACTCGACAACCTTTGACTGAACTAAAGAGGGAAAACCCCATCTAAAGTGGGCAAAGGCTAGGAATAAGACGAAGCTCTCAAAACGGTGAAGGAATGCATGGTGAGGAAACCGGCACTGGGCCCGCCAGGTGGATTATGCCATTCCCACTCACAGAGGAGGCCTGTATCCCAGCAGTGGAAACATTAAAAGGCTGATGGTGACGATCATGGTGATGAATCGTTATCGAGACGCTATCGTTGATAGAATATCACTCGTCAACAAACAAGCGCAATATTGCCCGCGCCGACCGCAGCGGTTTGCGCCAAAATTATTTCTTTAGAATTGGTTTGGAATCCTCCCATTTTGTAAATAATTAAACGGTAAACCTTGGCATAAGATGACCGAACAATGTTCAATATATAATAATTACTCCTAATAATTTTGTTATTAGTTTATTTGTCCCTGTTAAGAAAACCAAATACGGTTATGGAATGTAAGCCCGAGGAGCACCGATGCCAGGGTCGCCATGTATTGTGGGACGTGTTGAATGAAACACAGTTTGGGTTACACTAGCCATATTTGAGATGAACCATTCCAGCCATTTAATGCAATTTTGGGGCGTACGGTTGGCGCAGTGGTTGAGCGATTGACTGCTGCCTGTGTCGCGGGTTCTATTCCCGCACGGACCAAATATTTGTATGGCCTACAGATAGTTGTTCCGGCGCTGGGTGTTGTGTATGTGAGTTTATATGTTTGTAAACGCACCCACGATACAGGAAGAAATTCCTAGTGTAGGGAAATGTTTTAAAAAAATGAAAAGAAAGAAAACTTGATTGTTATACTGATCCTACGTGCTAGTAGAGTATTATTAGGTTGGTTTGTATGCAGAAAACAGTTCAATTTGCCAGTTGTGTAAACATAGTTCCTCTGTCTCCGGATGGAGATTGAAATGTCAGGAATCAAATCGGTAAAGGTGATGTGTGACCTATTTTCTCATTTCAATGATGGAGGCAAAATTCTTCGAAACTATGAGTAGGTACATTACACACACACCCAACTTACAATTTATAGCGATAAATATTAAATTATTAATTAAACTTTCACCTATTATTTGCCTAATAGTCTAGTGGACGTATAACAGGTTAATTTTCAATGAGCAGACAATTTTTTTTCTAGCTCCCAAAAAATCAAATACAAAAAACGAAAAAAAAACAGTCGTTCTGAACATTTTTGCCCGCAATAACTCGGCAAAATGTACAGAACGGCTTAATTTTTTGTTTGATACCTAATTCCTGAAACAAAATTTGGCACGTCATTGAAAATTATCCTGGTACGAGTATATGGCGATTGTGGTCCAGTGGTAACGGCCCCGACTTCGAATCGAGGCAGGCTCTTTACTTTGTGTAAATTATTTCATCACCACTGCTCTAAAAATGGTGAAGGAAAACATCGTGTAAAAACCGGCCATGTCCAAGAACCAAAAATTCGAAGACATGTGATATTCACAAACCCGCACTGGGCCTACGGGGTGCATTAAGGCTCATTCTCTCTCTCACAGAGAGGAGGCCTGTGTCCCAGCAGTGGGAACATTAATATGCTGATGATTATTATTATGTGTGATGATTGGGTCGGAAAAAAAATATAAATCAGATTTATTAAACATGAAGTTAAGATTTCTCCCATCGTCACTTAGTCCTATAGGTATTTTGGTTAACAAGGTATGCGCTAGTTTGCCTACTCCGTGGAATAATACAGTCATAACTACTAATTTCGGTAGGTATTATTTTCATACTGAAGATAGGTGTATCTTCAGAATGATAATGCCCCAATCTCATCGTGTCACTAAAACTAATGGTAACAGATAGTTGTTCGGAGTTACTTAACGGAATGTTGGTGCAAGTCTCTGAAATAATGTTAGTTTGAATTTGGTTATAAATTGAGATATGCATTGAAGTTTAACTGTAAAACAGAGGTCCCGTATCTCTTTTGAAGATTAAGTAATATTGTACGAGATATTTTGGTTCTACTTGGTTCAAAATAACGCTATTCAACTCGAAATTTATTGAAATGATTTTTGCCAGAAATTAAATAAAAGACAGTCACTAGCTAATGCTATGCACATAAATTTATCAACAACACCAAAAAGATGGCGACGGCTTATCAATGAAACAGTACTAATTCAATGAGGGGCGGTATAGGCTGACTTCTTAACTAATTTCTCCCTTCAAGCGCCATTAAAATTCAAGAGACAAATGGCAAAATGAACGCTGCGACCTAAATCGAAGACCTAAATCAAAAGTTCAGAAGAAAATGTATTAAAAAGAAACAAAGAATTATACAGGGAGTAATAATAGATAGACGCTGGCAGAGCGTAAATTACTTTTTGATTTCCAGAAAAATGTTGGCGGTCTCATTCGTTCGTATTTCAAACCCTTGCTTGCTTCTAGTATTTGAATATTTTCCTTTTTTTGTGGTTATGAATGATTGTCGCTGGCAGGCAATTGTTTTTGAAGTAGGCATTTTTATTATTTGTGAATATCTATTCTGTGACTCTTGGCCGATTTCTGAATTAAGTATTCGACGCTAAGTACGTGCTGATCTCGATTTAAGCATCTGTCACCCTTGATCATCTGCCACTTTAAGTTTTCTGCGATGCTGAGCAAGGTTTGAGTATACGTAGTCAAGTCATGCCAAAGTATACCTTATGTCATACAAAAAACCTTCATCGACGATCAATTGGGTTTCACAACTGAGAAAAACACATTTGATCATTCTCGAATTCTCAAAGCTTTCTCAAACCGTTGTCAACGTTACATCATTAGTGTAGCCAGCTTGGGCGCCTTTTTGCCATTTAGGTTACTCGGAAGGGTGCCGAGGCGACCAACTTTACGAGCGGCGCTAATTAGGCTACCTCCAAATAAGGCGATTTTAGGCGATTTCGGAATGAGACTATCCAATACAACATTATCTGAGCAATTATGTAAACCAAAATGCTTTTATCAGTTCATCACTATTTTTCATTATACTTCAGTCGCAACAACACAGGCAAATAAAGAAATGCTGATTTTTTTTTTATGTGGAACCAATAATGATTATTGTTTAGTGAATTCATGGTCGTCTTGAGTTTTTTATAAATGGAAAACTAAATTTTCGGCGACTTGGGGCTCGTCGAATCTGGCTACACTGGTTACATTTGGCAGTTGATAGTTGACAACAGTTGACAAGTCTGTGCTTAAATGGTGATCAAGCGAAATAAATACAAAATAATATATAAACTTATAAAACGAGTGACGAAGAAGACCTTGTCTTCCTTGGAGATGCTTCCAAGAAGACCAATGCGTGGAAGAAGAGTGTTTGCCCTGAATTATCGAAAACATCAGATTAGATGCAAATATTTTACGCCTGATAGATCTCAGATGCTCGAAGAACGGATGGTCAAAGTCCTGGAGTGGCGACTGCGTGGCGGAATACGCAGCGCTTTAAAGCCTCCCTCTGTAGACCGATGACCTGGTTAAGGTCACGGAAATCCGATGTATGAAAGACGCATAGGACCGGTTGATTTGGTGACGCTGGGGAAGTCCTGTATCCAGCAGTCTTTCGGCAGAAATGATGACGATGATGAGTGAGATCTTCAAGAAAAATATTCAAAAAGTGCCAGTTTTTGTGTTTGTGGTCGCCAGTACCTTTTCCTGCGCGAAAACCGACAGTTATCCAACAGGAATTATGTATAAAGTTTAGATGGACCGGTCATATGATGCGCGATAGCCAAGGGACATGGAGAAAAGTGACAAAATGGTACACAAGATATGGGAAAAGAAGCCGTGGAAGACAGTGTCATAGATGGAAATGGGATATGGGAAAGACCTCTGGTCCAAGATGTAGGCAAAAAGTGTAAGCGATGGTGCGCTGTGGTGTTGGCGAGTAGCTCAGGACAGTCCCTAGTGGAAACTGTTAGTGGAGGCCTATGCCAAGCACACTGAGATTAGAAAAAGGTTATAAACTATTAACATGTATTGTATAGACTTCAGTTTTATATCTTGAAACGAGTGCTATCGTTTGGAACCCCCATGAGGTTAAATACAGTATCATGGTGGAAAGAATCCAAAACAAATTCACTCGTTTTTTGTTTTTGAAGCTGTACGGTGTTTATCCCTTCTTCCCACTCATGTACCCTAGTCTCTTCGTAATAGGTATGGTAGGGTACAGCAGGCTGGCAGTGCGGAGGGACATCGCTCTGTGTAGCTTCGTGTTTCGGGTGCTGCGCGGCTGGCTTCACCACCCCGATCTGTTAGCGGAGCTGGGGCTGTGCGTGCCACCCGGCTGCGGGGGCGCGCGACGCCCCACGCCAACGCTACTGGAGCCATCCTCTAGGACTAATCTGAACAAGTTTGCCCCCTTGTCACGCTGCATAAGATTTTTAAATATTATTTCAAATGAATTAGATATATTTGCATTATTAGATATATTTATGCATTGAAAATGTTAATAAGTAATTTTTAATTTGGTTTTGTTTCTAATTGGTTTTTAGTTGGTTATTAATTGTATTTTAATTGTAATTGAATTGTATTGGAATTGTATTGAATTGAATTGTATTGAATTGAATTGTATTGAATTGTATTGAATTGTATTGAATTGTATTGAATTGTATTGAATTGTATTGAATTGTATTGAATTATATTTGAATTGTATTTTATTTTTTTGTTTACTTGTATGTTAATTGGATTTTAATTGTATTTATTACTGTATGTTGATTGTATTTCAATTGATTTTTTAATTGTAATATTTGGTTGCATTTTTAATTGTATTTCAATGGTATTTTAAATTGTATTTCTGTTAGTCCTAATTTCATTGAGGTAGTAACATTGTATTGGCGTAATAGCTGTAAAGGTGTTATTTACATAATTGCGAATAAATAAATAAATAAATAAATCTCTGATTTCAGAATAAAAGGCTTTGTGATTCCGTTTATTTCCTTTATTTCATTATTGTACATAGTTTTTACATTTTTAAATATTATCTTATAAAAATAAAATAAAAAAAACATTTAAAAATATAAAAATTAGTAGCCCACCGGTATCGGGAACAAGGTCCAAGCTACCGGTGGTTAGGGCTGCTGAGAGAGGAACCTCCTAACGATACGCGCCGTGTCCAGGAGTACCGCTTTCTGGATCACGCCCTTGATCCAGCTGCCCAACGAGAGCCTCCTCAGATGTTCATCGAGACTCTTAGCTATTATGCCATTGGCCGTCACGACTATCGGCACAATGACTGCTGTATTCACATCCCACATGTCGACAACCTCGCGAGCCAGATCAAGATACTTACTTTTCTTATCTCTCTCAGCCTTCACGAGGTTCTCGTCATGGGGGACCGCTATATCAACAATCATTGCGCGACGCTCTAATCGGTCTATCACCACTATGTCAGGCTTATTGGCAACAATAGTCCTGTCAGTGATGATAGACCGATCCCAATACAACGTGACATTGCCATTTTCGAGAACTGGGTCGGGCACGTACTTATAGTAAGGCACTTCCGATTCCACAAGATTGTATTTAAGAGCAAGTTGCTGGTGGATAATCCTGGCTACAAGGTTGTGTCTATGCAAATAGTCTCCGTTAGCCAGACTAGAACAACCGGAAATAATGTGTCGGATTGATTCTCCCGGCCGGTGACATGCCCGACAGATGTCAACCGTGCCGTCCTTCACAATGTATTTCCGGTAGTTGTTCGTCATCATAACTTCGTCCATAATCGCAAAGACAAAACCTTCGGTTTCCCCGAAAAGGTCACCAAATCGCAGCCAGGCCACGGACGCTAAAAGATCTACATCGGGCCCATATAGGACCCGGTAGAAGCGTCCGTGAAGTTCCTTGCTCTGCCATACCTCCCTGCGGTCATTAGTATCTAATACTATAGGTTTGCGCCAGTTCTCGTTAGCCAAGGAGAGCGGGGTAAGGCCCTTATCCACCGCTACCACATCTCGATGCATACCCACGTCGGCAGCCTGGAAATATTCCCTAAGACTGCATACCTCGCGGTTGTGCAGGGTTTTAGCATTTAAAAAGCCACGACCTCCGCACTTCCGCGGGATATACAGTCTCATAACCGATGATCGTGGGTGATGCATACGATTTGCGGTAAGCAATGTGCGGACTCTCCTATCCAAGGCGTCAAGTTCTGTCTGAGTCCATTTGAGTATGCCGAAAGAGTACATCAAGACCGGCATGACCCAGCCGTTGAAGGCGCGCACCTTGTTCCCACCTGATAAAAGACTATTTAGTACTTTTTTCAGGCGGCCAAAGAAGCGCTCCCTCAACGATTGTTTCACTTCAGTAGCATTGATGCCTAGTGCTTCCGACATACCCAAATACTTGTAAGTTTCGGTTGAGGAAAGGGATCGAAGGTGTATGGAATCCGAGAGTTGTATTCCCACGGATTCCATAATCTCCCCTCGCTTTACATGCATTGCTGCACATTTGTCCACACCAAATTCCATCCTGATGGCGTCACTGAAGGTTTCTGTTACCTTCAGTAGCTTCATCAGTTGCAAGTTGTTGGGTGCAAAGAGCTTCAGATCATCCATGTAAAGGAGGTGTGATAGGACCTGACCACCTCTTCTCAACCGATAGCCCAGGCCCGAACCCTCCAGCAGTGTACAGTGTTCTGTTATTTAATATATTTATTTTTTGTTATTATATCCTAGGTTCTAATTCTGGTCATTGTGTGTTTTTCAAAGTAAATCCTTCCAAATATGTTCAACCATTGAGGTGTGATTAACAAATATCCAAACATACAGACTTTCATACCTATATAGAATAGCCTACCTTTAAAATAAAGCCATGTATTCACTGAGCAACAGTGTTTTGGATACACAGTTTCTGAAACATCACGTAAATGTTTCCAGGAACAAGCTTCTGTGTTCTCCGCCACAAGTGGGGAGCACCGAAACATACCGATAAACACGTAGTGTTTACAGAAACAAAATTATATGTTTCTGAAACAAAATGATTTGTTTCAGAAACACGTAGATTTTGTTTCTGAAACAGTGTTTATAAACAATTGTTGCTCAGTGAATACGTGGCTTAAATGTGTGGAGAAGCCCTCTATTGTGGAGTCTATCTGATAAACCGTTTATCAAGCGAATCCATCAATTATATTACCCCCTATGAACTGTGGAATAAACAGAAACCAAACTTATCCAATGTAAGAGAATTTGGAAAGATAGCTTATGCAAAAAACCTGACATCTTTGAAAAAGTTGGATTCTAGAACGCAAGAGTATATGATGATTGGGTACGCTATAATAATGGATTTCGACTTTGGGATGTAACAAAGAGGAAGGTAATTGTAGCACGCACGAGATGTGATATTTAGTGGTAAAGTTCCACTTATAAAACCTGAACCTATTATTAATACTAAGTAGGATCCACAAGACAAGAAGAGGTTACAACGATGAAATTGTGTACAGAATTTTGCTTTTTTATGATACGATTTTGGTAACAGAACAATAAAAGTTGATAAAAACGTCGGTACTCCATGGACCAATTGAAATTTGACCAATTGGTCTATGGGGAAAATTACATGTTTCCATCGTCCAATTATCAACTGGGCTATGGAGAATTGAGAAATGTCCCGCTGCCCAGTTTAATAGTATAGTAAAGCCTTGTCCACAAGTATTTAAAAAAAATATCAAGATCAATTTTTGAAACAATAATCATTTACTGAATAATCACGACATAACAATTCATTTGTACAAAGATTACAATACAAATCAATGTGAACATCGATCTCATTGAGTCCGTTGGGATCCCAGAATTGGCGACAACAGTCTTCGCAGTACCCTCATCCCGAAGACATACTGTCTTTTGGCAACCAATTGACACCATTCATAATGACAAAATTTTCGGTGAAGTGGCTATTTCAAACAGTTTACATACTTTTTAAGAGAACCAGGGCTACCGACATAGCCCGAAGAATTGCCAAACTTAAGTAACAGTGGGCAAAGCAGATTGCTCGCAGAACGGATGGCCGATTATGTAGAAAGGTTCTGGAGTGACGACCGCGAACCGGAACACGTTGCATTGGATGGCCTCCTACGAGTACCAGGTGGACCTGGTGAAGGTTGCGGGGATCCGCTGGATGCGAGACCCACGGGACCGATCAAATGGCGACGCTTGAGTGAGGCCTATGTCCAGCAGTGGAAGTCTTCCGGCTGATATGATGATGATGACATGCTTTTCTATCTTTTTATTGAAGATTCTATTTAAATTAACTATAATTAACGAACATTATATTGTATTTATTTACAACGGTCGAATCAACTATTACCACTTTTTTTTTGACGTTCGAAAGTGTCGCTTAATGACCTAATTGAGAAAAAAAAGATAAAGAAATTTTGAACTTTGTTTTTTTTTAATTTATTTATAATATTTTTGAATTCAGTTTGATGTGACCCAAAAAATATGACAAAGACTTCTTTGAACCCAAAATGGTGTGAACTCGGGGTTATAATGTTATAATGGAACATAGTTTTGGTTTACGTCCAGTGTTCTCCATAGCCCAGTTGGTAATTGGACGATGGAAACATGTCGTTTTCCCCATAGACCAATTGGTCAAATTTGAATTGGTCTACGGAGCACCGACGGATAAAAACAACATGACAAGTCTCATTTATTTATTATTTTGCAAAATAAATAGGTAGAACACAGTACTCCTTCATAATATCCGACACATATCCAATGGCACCGACCCTGGCTAATATTGTTTATCTTCAGAGGCTGTTCGATGGCTAGCAAAGCCTTCGGTCTTGAAAACACAGGTCACTCATTAAAAATTGCATCACAATAGTCCACATTTGTTGGTAAATCACAATTGCAATCAGATTCCAATGCAGATGCATTAAGGTAATAATGTACTACGCACTGCAGATGTACAAGTGCCCTCTTGAGAGATCTTGTGAAATTCTGAGTAAAATATTCTGTAGTTCTATGAGGTATCACAAGAACCAGCAACTGCTCGCTCCGAACACATTTTCTTCTAGTAATTATAAGCTTAAATTCTTGATTTTGGCAATAACAAATTACATTAGATGATATTATTTTATTTCGATAAGACATCTTTGACAAAATAAATACGGTTGCCATGACAATATTGAACATAGAAAAAAAATATATTGAAGTGAAGACTAGTACCTACGATCCATTTCATAGATTCATAATAAGGTTGGATACATTTCAGATAGGTATCTTTTAAATTGCTTAAATATGAAAAATCAAGTTTTTAAAGATTATAACATCTTTAATAACTTGATTTTTTAAATCTTGAATGAAGAAATATATAACTAACGTACTTTTTACAGCTGTATAAAATTTATATTAGTAAATTTATTCCAATCTTGTGATGTCACGGATTTATTTTGTAAAATGGAACGTAAGGGTGAAAGAGAAAGTGAATGGAACTTTGACAAATTTATAGATAAGTAGGTACTTATGTAGTTACTTAACTGATCTAGGTAGATTCTCAATTGTGAAACGTAAAATACTCAAACGCTTCCTATATTATTTGACAATACTCAACTGATTATTGCTGCTTTACTTAAATCAGAAACCGGCCCTATGTTTGTAATCGCGTATGATTACTCTGCCAGTTATGAATTGATTTTGATGATTATTTTTTTGTTTGAAAGAATATGTTCCCCATTTATATTTGGTGAGATCTGATGAAGAACTTCGAAGATATAGAACAGAACTCTTTAATATATGACTGAAGATCGCCCGGGAATGATTGCAATGTATTACATTATTATTTACAATTGCAATCGCATTTCTGTTCAATTTATATGAGACCACACGAGAAGCACCATCTTTTAAATAAAAATAATCATTAAATTCGGTTCACCTAGTAAAAAGCTTTGAGGTCACAAATATATAAAACAAAAATAAAGTCGAATTGAGAACCTCCTCCTTTTTGAAGTCGGTTAAAAACTGGAATACCGACTGCCAAATTTGTAGTATTTTTTGTTTTGTAGTGATTTTATTTGGAAGCCGGTTGTATTTTTGTATAAAAAAGTTGTTATTCTCTATCAAAAATCTTCTTAGTTCATTCCTAACTAAAATATAACTCGCTAAAATTGTAAGATCCCTCTCGACAGGTGTGCTCACTCTATCATCAATCAAACGAGAATTATTACACTTCCAACGGTATTTTAATAACGAGGTATCTCAATTAATCATTTCAAGTGTATCAGCTATGTTTGTCCCTTCGGGTGGTACTGAAATTATTTGTGTGTTGTGTAAAACGACTAGTCATTGTAGAATGATGAATTTTAGACATTCATACAATGAAACCTATATATAAACAGTGTCTTTGAAGGGCTTTTCATCACAAAAATTAATTAATATGCTGTCAATTGTTAGGTCGTTAACTGATATTGGCTGACTTAAATCAATAGCTCAAATAAATGGATACGTTTAACATAACCAAAAAAATTCAATACATATCAAAATAATATAATGTTATTTACCTGCAGGTTTTCACAAAATAAATTGGATGATATGATTGATGGATGGATTATTCGGTTTAGGAATGATTCTGGTTTGGGCAGATTCTTGTTACGGCAGATTCTTTTTTTGGCAGACTGGCTATACAGCAGAAGTTCCATGACCAACATAAACCATACAAATTTTGTGTTGGTATATTTAAAGTCATTTTCAAACTAAAAACTTTATTAAAGGTACTTAACTTAGCAAATGTAACAAAATTACGGCAAAAATCTTATTCTTAAAACTACAAACCATATTTCGTTTCATCCGCTGAAAAACCGTGACAAAAAGTGCGTGCTGGCGCGCGAGTGTAAAGTCAATTGATGGACGTTTATTAACTATAAATTGTAACGGAAAAGGTAGAAAAATAAGACTATATAGACTTACTCATATATAAATAACATAGTTTGGATCCCAAAACTCACCAACCTACATAAACAAAACTGAAAATAAATTTAGGGAAAACTGCCACTGTCACAAAATATAAATAGCTACCTAATGTATGCACTGCTGCCTCTCCAGAACATAAAACGCGAGTGCCGCCTGCGGAACCGAGATAAATGTAGATTTGTTTGTTCTTAGATGGACTGCACAGTAAACAAAACTTAATCTTAAAAATATATAACACCACGTTTGCATTATTCCAAACAAAGTTAAGCTGATAAAAATGTTTACTCTCGTGAAATGGGGTTTAATCTATTACCGTCAATCGGACACCAATCCTGACTCCAGGCAGCCACAGCAGTTGCCTCAGGCAAGTTAATGAACAATTCCATAGTGTGACATAATCATCATCATCATTTCAGCCGAAAGACGTCGACTACTGGACATAGGCCTACTGCAGGCATCGCCACATTGACCAACCCCGTGCGTCTTTCATTCAGCGCCTTCCCGCAACCTTAACCAGGTCATCGAACCACCTATAGGGAGGCCTTCCAACGCATCGTCTTCTGGTTCGCGATGGCCATTCCAGAATTTTTCGGACTAATCGGCCATCCGTTCTGCGAGCAATGTGCCCAGCCCACTGCCACTTAAGTTTGGCAATTCTTCGGGCTATGTCGGTAACTTTGGTTCTATTGCGGATATCCTCATTTCTGATTTGAAACGCTGAGCATAGACCTCTCCATTGCCCTTTGGGTGACTTAAATTTTTCTGATAAGGCCCATTGTGGGTCTGGTCATAGATAGTCTTGAGACATTGCGGTAAATTCGCTGCGGACACAACCAATCACATCAGTTAACAGTTTCATCGTGATCACGCTTGAAATTTATAAATAAGTTTCGCGATAATTTTCCTTCAACAAACTGAGAGTCAATAATAAATATACAACTCCAAGTCCAAGAAATTGAACATATTTACTCAGTTAAGGATTTATTAAACCATACGATGACACACACAATATTTTCTGACAAGGGATGACAGCGGTAGATTGGATTTTTAGCACAATAGGGGCGAACCTACACCTTTCGTACTCTTCATAAGAATTTTCACATTGTATAAATTAGAAAAACAAATTTGTTATTATTGGTTGACTTTCTTAACTTTCTCTGACAGGTTTTTTATTTTGCAGTAAGCCAAATGGCGACCACGAACCTGAAGACGATGCGTTGGAAGGCCTTCCAATAACTGGACCGATGACCTGGTAAAGGTTGCGGGAAGGCGCTGAATGCGAGACGCACGGGATCGGTCAATGTGGCGACACCTGAGGGAGGTCTATGTCCAGCAGATGATGATGATGATGAAACCGCTTTTGAACAATGGATAGAAAGCGATGGATGCGGTCTCCGATGCAACGAGCATGCTCAAAGATGCTATCTTGATTAATATTAATGATTGTATCTCGCTTGTATGACTGGTACACAGTTTTATATTGACCATTATTCCCAATTATTGTACTGTGTGTAACTGTAGGGAAAAGTTGCCCCTACAGTAACACAGGTAAGGCAGAGTTCTGCCTAACCCTTCCGGGAACACAGGTGACGTTATATTAGATATGTCTCCTAACTAAAACAACCGTAAAAAAATTGCGAGCTTTTACATACACATAGAAATGTTTGTGCTTTTTCGTTACGCGGAAGAATGACGTACGTTACTCTAACGTGTTTGTGAATAAATAATCATCATCATTATCATCATCATCAGCCTTTTTTTTAAGGTTTCCACTGCTGGGACACAGGCCTCCTCTCTGTGAGAAGGAATGGGCCGTAATCTACCACGTGGACCCAGTGCGGGTTGGTGGATGTCACATATCTTTCAATGAATAATAGTTAAAAAAAATACGCTTTATTAGAAAACCAAACTGAAAAGTAGAAAATAATTTAAATAAATTTCAATTAAGAACAGTGTGATTAACAAAAAAAAATATTTTATTATAAAAAAGCGTTGGTGTGTAAAGATTCCAACTAATCCGATATTTTGAAGGGGGTGAAAATCTCGTTCAAAATTCCGTTACATAAATACTTACATACCAAGGTAAGAAAAGCGTTTCAACAAAGATTGCAGGTTTGAATAAAATCCAGTAAGTTGGTAAAACCTAAACTTGACGTAATTCTTAGATCATTTCACTAAAATTACGATCGCACAATACGTTTCACGTCAAACTAGACAGGTAAGTCCCTTTTTACTTCGCTTTAATATATTTGCCCGAAGTAATAAGCAATACATTCAATATAATAAATTGCCTTATCTGCGTGTTCCTCTATACAAATAAATAGCTCTCGAAAGGGACCGACGGAACCCCTTCGTACCTTTATCTAGTTGTATCATGGCTGCTCCTTAAGGGGCCGCTCAATTTTATTTCTTGTTGGACCCTTTCGGTCCCACGCGGATGCCTGGGGAACGTTTTCTTTATCTTGTCCTTATTATTCCTGTACTGAACTATTTTCAATTTATTTTATACGGCTCTTGAGTCTCGGATGAATGTGATGGGTTTTCATTGAAATGAGTCTTTCTCACTTTACTTCATTGAAATGTAGAATAAATTGTAGAATTAATAATTTATTATACTTAAAATTAATGCGTCTGAATTGTCTCTGATCTTGACACGCCATTTTACAAGAAAAATGCTAAAGGATTGGCAGCAAGCTAACGTTCAGCCCGTGCCCAAAAAAGCTGGCCTGGCCAACTATAGACCTAGACCCATCTCAGTAACGTCCATCCTCTGTAAGAATATGGAACGTATACTGAACAATAAGCTCCAATACCTAGAAGTCAACGACATCTTAGTAACTACCAATACTGCTTCCGCCGAATTCACTCAACTGGGGCTCTTGTAGCGTTCCCCATTCACATTTGGAGTGAGGCCATCGAGAGGCACAAGGAAACGCTTGATGTCTCCCTTGACATCTCGAAGGCTTTCGACAGGGTCTGGCATGAGAGGCTTATTGGTAAGCTTCCTTCCTTTGGTCTGCCTAGTGGTCTGTGTGACTGGATTGCAGACTTCCTGAGAGATCAGTCGATCCGAGTAGTTTTCGATGGCTGCTCGTCCGGTCAGTTAGGTATTATCGCTGGAGTCCCTCAAGGGTCGGTGCTCTCGGCAACATTATTCTTGCTGCACTTTAATGACCTGTTAAAACACAGAGCATTTGGGTATACAGACGGCAGCACTGTTGCTGAGAGACACGTGTCCGGCGCACGGGCTACTGGGCCTCAGATAGACTGGATCTGATATGTTTCGGGAAGTCGTGGTTGAGGGCTTGAACCTGTCTTTTGAGGCAGTCTCCGAATGGGGCGATGACAATCTAGTCAGTTTACAAGAAGAAAGAAAGAAAAATATTTATTTGTGACCCGCACAGGAGACACGAGTTTCAATGATGGTTTTCTGGTTTCAATGCTGGGTTTCAATTTTGGTTCATTAATTGAGGCAAAGACTCAGTTGGCTGCAAAAAAGTTGGGGATCATTCCAAGGGTGAGACAGTACTTCACGCCTGAACAGCTTCTCAACTTGTATAAAGCGGAAGTTAGGTCATGCATGAAGTACTGCTCTCATCTCTAGTACCAGCTGGAAGCACTTGAGCATTTCGGGTGTGCGATAGAACTACACAAATTGATTCCGCCTAGCCCTTTCTATAATTTATAATAATAATATTGTAATATTTTCTTAACAAATTAAAGTAAAACTCTATTCTCGAACTTATACTTGGAATTGCCGTATCGTAATCATATCTACATAAATTTCCCTATGTACTTAGAATTTCAAATCCCGCAGTTCTCAGAATATTAATTCGTCGTTTCAGCAGAAAACCAATAAATAGCATTTGATGTAGCACTGAAGTTTTCTGAAATTCTCAGCACCAGAAATCAGATTCAGATCCAGGATTCAGATTTCTGGTATGAATTTACAGGACTATTCAATAACAGTCCAACCACGGGCAATACAGTCTAGATTTTGCGCATGACCGCTAAGGTTGCAATAACTATAAAGATAAAGATAATTTATTAGCCCAAACATGAGTTCACATACAGTAGGCATGCAGGATGTTCAAAATTTTTTTTTGCACTGACATGTTTTAACTATTATTATTATTATGGTTTTGAAACTTCAGTTTCTCAGGTATGAACCTGGTGTTTTTATAGAATCTCACGGGTGTTATTATTATTATTATTTCGTTTATTCAATTTTGTGCACATTTCATATTTACATTTTTAAATATTTCTTTATAAAAACAAATCATAAAAAAAAAACATTTAAAAATATAAAAAGTAATGGTTTTCCGCCGGTGTCGGGAGCAGGGTCCAAGCTACCGGTGGTTAGGGCTCCAGAGACAGGAACCTCCTCACGATGCGAGCCGTATCGAGGAGTACTGCCTTCTGTATCAGGCCCTTGATCCAACCGCGCAATGACAGCCTCGACAGATGGTCGTCGAGACTCTTGGCCATCAGGCCGTTGGCCGTAACGACAATCGGCACAATGATCGCCGAGTCCATATTCCACATGTCGACAACCTCGTGTGCCAAGTCGAGATACTTGATTTGTTTCTCTTTCTCAGCTTTCACGAGGTTCTCGTCATGTGGGATGGTGACATCGATTATCATTGTGCGGCGCGCTAATCGGTCTATCACCACTATATCCGGCTTATTGGCAACAATAGTCCTATCAGTGATGATAGACCGATCCCAGTACAACGTGACATGGTCATTTTCGAGAACTGGGTCGGGCACATACTTGTAATACGGTACCTCTAAATCCACTAAATTGTACTTCAAAGCAAGTTGCTGGTGAATAATCCTGGCCACTTGGTTATGCCTGTGTAGTACTCGCCGTTAGCCAGACGAGAACAACCAGAGATAATATGTCTGATGGATTCACCCGGACGGTGGCATGCCCGACACACGTCAACCGTTCCGTCCTTCATTATATGTCTCCGGTAGTTATTCGTCAGGATAACTTCGTCCATAATTGCACAGACAAAACCTTCAGTTTCCCCGAAAAGGTCACCGAAACGTAGCCAGGATACAGACGCTTGGAAATCTACATCGGGCCCATGGAGAGCCCGATAGAAGCGTCCGTGTAGTTCCTTGCCTTGCCATACCTCTTTGCGTTCATCAGTAGTTAGTATTACAGGCTTGCGCCAGTTCTCTTTAGCCATGGTCAACGGGGTGAGTCCCTTGTCCACTGCGACCACATCCCGATGCATACCCACTTCAGTTTTTAAAAAGTATTCTCTGAGGCTGCACACCTCGCGGTTGTGAAGAGTCTTGGCGTTTAAAAAGCCTCGACCCCCACATTTCCGCGGGATGTACAGTCTCATCACTGATGATCGTGGGTGATGAATCCGGTTTGCGGTCAGCAGTGTCCGGACCCTCCTATCAAGGGCGTCGAGCTCAGTCTGAGTCCATTTGAGTATGCCGAAAGAGTACATCAAAACCGGCATGACCCAACTGTTGAAGGCGCGCACCTTATTTCCACCTGACAAAAGGCTATTTAATACCTTTTTCAGGCGGCCAAAGAAACGCTCCTTCAGCAGTTGCCTCATGTCAGTACTGTTAATGCCCAACGCTTCCGACATACCCAAATACTTGTAAGTTTCGGTCGAGGAGAGGTGTCTGAGGTGTATGGAATCAGAGAGTTGAATTCCCTCGGATTCCATAATCTCCCCTTGCTTTACATGCATGACTGCACATTTGTCCACACCAAATTCCATCCTGATGGAGTCACTGAAGGTTTCAGTTACCTTCAGTAGCTCCGTCAGTTGGAATTTGTTGGGGGTAAAGAGTTCCAGATCATCCATGTAAAGGAGGTGAGATATAACCTGACCACCTCTTCTCAGCCGATAGCCTAGACCTGAATCCTCCAGCAGTGTACTTAGAGGATTCAGGGCTAAGCAGAACCAAAGTGGACTCAAACTGTCGCCCTGAAATATCCCCCGCTTAATCCATACAGGCTCATCATCCCCCTGAATCAGTCGACATCCTGGATATCGAAGGACCGTCTTCCATTGCCCCATACATGACTCAAGGAAGGTGCGTAGAGTTGCATCTATTTTGTACAACTCCAGCACCCTCATGAGCCATGTATGCGGCACAGAGTCGTAGGCCTTCTTGTAGTCTATCCAGCATGTCGACAGATCCTTGCGGGATCGACGAACCTGCTGGCTTATGGCCATGTCAATGAGGAGTAGCTCCTTAGTGCCGCGAGACCCATTCCTACATCCATTTTGAGAGGCAGACATTATTAAGTTATTCTCAATGTGTACATTAATTTTTCCTCTCAGGATGGATGTAAGAAGTTTATAAACCGTCGACAAACATGTTATTGGTCTATAATTATTGGGTTCCGCGGGACTACCTGTCTTATGGAGCAGGTGGGTAACACCTGTTGTTAAAAACTCCGGAAGCGACCCAGATTCTAAACATGACTGGAATTGAGATGCCAGAAACGCGTGTGAGCTGCTATACCATTTTAGCCAGAAATTATGCAGTCCGTCCGGTCCTGGAGACTTCCAGTTCGGTAGCGGACGAACTGCTTTGGCTACATCTGAGGGACTTATTATAACTTTTGCCATTTCTGGTATAGCTTCACACACGCGCTCGACATCACGCATCCAGTCACCTTCAGTGTGATAGACGGGTACCGACCAGATGCTACGCCAGAATGTACTCGTAGCGACATCATCCGGGCGGCACACGTCAGTCACACTTTGTTCAGGTCGCTCCCAAGCTCTGTATACCCACCTCTCATCGCTCTGGAACATGCGATTCTGCGAGTACCGGTCAACCCGCCGCTTGTACCGCCGAATACGGCTGGCCCATGCACAAACTTTCTGCTTCAAGAAGTCGATGCGCTCCGTGACACGGGACATGTATTCTTGAGGACTGATCCCAGTCCCCGAAAATGCCCGCCTCACGAAGCGCATCACACGTGGTCGTGTGTTGCCCTCTCTGAAGCAGCATAGTTTGCCGATGTGTACCCTAGCCCTATCGATACGCTGTTCGATCCTGCATTGCCAGGCTGGCACGGCAGGCTTTGGTCGAATAGCTTCATTTCGGAACTTAACATTAGCTAAACGACATGCCGCAACAGCCCCGCAATACAGGATTGAATGCGTATCAACGAGGTTCTCGCTGCTTTCAAAGATTTTCTTAAGCAGCGAGTCCAAAGCACACACCAGCGCCCTATTCTTCTTGTGCATAGGCAACCGTGGTAATCGGGGTCGAACTTCAGTCGGTGTTGACCTATACTCGCGAAGCGCATCCTCCAGTGCGCTCCTCAATCTTTCGTTGGACTGGCTACTTACTGTGGCAACCCTATCATCTGCCTCATCGTTAACATGATTAGACCGCGGCGGGATCACAATAGTGGCTGGCGGTGCCGCGGTCTGTGTCGGGGTTGAGACGATTTGGTTGCTCAGCACTTCTGAGCGCAGCCTATCAAGTGCGGCGTCGTCCAACCTGTGATTACGCTGGATGACCCGCACCTGATCCGACAATCGTTGGGCCGAGACGTTGACGGTTGGTTCTAGGTCCTGAAACAGAGACAGCATCCTGACACGGTACGCAGTGAGGTGAGTTCCCCCCTCTGTTGACCCGTAATATGCGCGCATGACGTTCTCATTCATACCTTGAGTCCATTTCATGCGCTGCACACAACCACCGGCAGCGGGGACCCGGCTCGGGGCCGGTTGGCCCCTAGATCCCAAGCTCCTCGGTGGCCGGCCTCTCCCCTGCCGACGTACAGGTGTTGGCGACGTCGGCGGGGAAAAATACTCGTCGCTCGAGCTCGACGCAACTGTAGCCGCCGATGACACTGGTGATCCGAGGTCCGGCGGCGGCGAGGCGGAGCTGAGCAACGAGTCCGGGGGTGGATGGCGTGCGCGACAGGCAGCTGCTCTCGTCAACATTATATTGCTTTTTCCTTACACTTTTCCATACTATAAATTGTTTGGTTGACGACTGTCAGTGACGGCGTCAACTGGTTTCAAGTAATTTTCTGAACTTTTATTGGATTTATCAAACTGAATGTTATAAATAGGTATTTTTGATCTGGTTTCTTCTGTTGTATATTTTTTCTAAGTTTGATGGTTGTATGATTTTAATATTAAATAAATAGTGCAGGAAAAAATTTGACATGTTGACAATTGAGGGGTTGCCAATTAATTAATTATTATTATTATCTCCTTTATTCACTTTCTTTTCTTATTCTTTACATTTTTAAATATTTTATAAATTAAATTACAAAAAAAAAAAAAAACATTTAAAAATATAAAAAATAGAGGCCCACCGGTATCGGGAACAGGGTCCAAGCTACCGGCGGTCAGGGCTCCAGAGAGAGGAACCTCCTAACAATACGAGCCGTGTCCAGCAATACTGCTTTCTGGATCAGGCCCTTGACCCAGCCGCCTAACGAGAGCCTCCTAAGGTGTTGGTCGAGGCTCGTGGCTATTAAGCCATTGGCTGACACGACTATCGGTACAATGATCGCTGTATCCACTTCCCACATGTCGACAACCTCGCGAGCCAAGTCAAGATACTTGATTTGCTTATCTTTCTCGGCCTTCACGAGGTTTCCGTCATGCGGGACGGTAATGTCAACAATCATTGCACGCCTCTCGATTCGGTCCACCACCACTATATCAGGCTTATTGGCTACAATAGTCCTGTCAGTGATGATGGACCGATCCCAGTACAATGTGATATTGCCATTCTCGAGAACTGGGTCGGGCACATACCTGTAGTACGGCACCTCCGATGCCACAAGAGTATATTTCAGAGCAAGTTGCTGATGGATAATCCTGGCTACAAGGTTGTGCCTATGCAAATATTCTTCGTTAGCTAGACGAGAACAACCAGAGATAATGTGGCGGATCGATTCACCCGGACGGTGACATGCCCGACAGATGTCAACCGTGCCATCCTTCACAATAAATCTCCGGTAGTTATTCGTCATGATAACTTCATCCATAATTGCACATACAAAACCTTCAGTTTCCCCAAAGAGGTCACCGAAACGCAGCCAGGCTACGGACGCTGACTGATCTACATCGGACCCATGAAGGGCCCGGAAAAAGCGTCCGTGAAGCTCCTTACTCTGCCATACCGCCCTGCGGTCGTTAGTGTCAAGCACTACAGGTTTGCGCCAGTTCTCATTCGCCAAGGAGAGCGGGGTGAGTCCCTTGTCCACTGCTACTACATCTCGATGCATACCCACGTCTGTGTTTAGAAAATATTCCCTGAGATTGCATATCTCGCGGTTGTGAAGGTTTTTGGCATTTAAAAAGCCTCGGCCTCCACACTTCCGCGGGATATACAATCTCATGACCGACGATCGTGGGTGATGCATTCGATTTGCAGTCAGCAATGTGCGGACCCGCCTATCCAGGGCGTCGAGTTCCGTTTGAGTCCATTTGAGTATGCCGAAAGAGTACATCAATACCGGCATGACCCAACCGTTGAAGGCGCGCACCTTGTTTCCGCCCGAAAGAAGGCTATTGAGTACCTTCTTCAGGCGGCCAAAGAAGCGTTCCCTCAACGATTGCTTCATGTCAGTAGTGCTGATACCTAACGCTTCCGACATACCCAAATACTTATAGGTTTCGTTTGGAGAGAGGGATCTCAGGCTTATGGAATCCGCGAGTTGAATTCCCACGGATTCCAAAATCTTCCCTCGCTTTACATGCATGACCGCACATTTGTCCACACCAAACTCCATCCTGATGGCGCTACTAAAAGTTTCAGTTACCTTCAGTAGCTCCATCAACTGAAGATTGCTGGGGGCAAAGAGCTTCAGGTCATCCATGTAAAGGAGATGAGATATAACCTGACCACCTCTCTTCAACCGATAGCCGAGGCCTGAATTCTCCAGCAGCATGCTTAGCGGATTCAGGGCCAGGCAAAACCAAAGTGGGCTCAAACTATCGCCCTGAAATATACCTCGCTCGATCCTTACAGGTTCGCTATTCCTCTGGATATTTCGACATCCTGGATAGCGAAGGACTGTGCTCCACTGCCCCATACACGATATCAGGAAGGTGCGTAGAGTTGTATCTATTTTATACAATTCTAGCACCCTCATGAGCCATGTATGAGGCACCGAGTCATAGGCCTTCTTATAATCTATCCAACATGTCGACAGATCCTTTCGGGAACGCCGAACCTGTTGGCTAATGGCCATATCTAAAAGGAGTAGCTCCTTAGTACCGCGGGACCCGTTCCTACATCCATTCTGAGAGACCGACATGATCGAGTTATCGTCGACGTGTTTATTAATTTTAACTCTCAAAATGGATGTAAGAACCTTATAGACCGTTGGTAAACATGTAATAGGTCTATAATTTTTGGGTTCCGCGGTGCTACCAGACTTGTGGAGCAGGTGGGTTATTCCTGTTGTAAGGAACTTGGGTAGCGAACCAGACTCTAAGGCTGCCTGGTACTGAGATGCCAAACGAGCGTGCGACCTTTGTAGCCACTTTACCCAGAAGTTGTGCAGCCCGTCCGGCCCTGGAGATTTCCAGTTTGGCAACGGACGGACTGCACGGGCTACATCTTGGGGGCTGATCGTGATAGCCCCCATTTCTTGTATTGCATCGCACGCTCGTTCGACCTCCCGAGTCCATTCACCTTCGGTGTGACTGACAGGCACCGACCAGATGCTGCGCCAGAATGAACACATGGCATCATCATCCGGCAGGCGCGTATCAGTCACACCTTGGTTGGGTCGCTCCCAAGCCCGATAAACCCACCTTTCATTACTTTGGAATGTGCGATTCTGGGTGTATCGCTCCACTCTCCGCCTATACCTACGAATACGGTTTGCCCATGCAAACACTTTTTGTTTCAGGAAGTCGATGCGCTCTGTGACACGGGATATATAGTCTCGGGGGCTGACATCAGTCCCCGAAAATGCCCGTCTCACAAAGCGCATCACTCTTGGGCGATTATTGCCCTCCCTGAAACAAATTAGTTTGCCGATGAGTGCTCTGGCCCCACCAATACGACGTTCGATCCTACACTGCCAAGCCGGTACGGCTGGTTTCGGTCGTGTAGCTCTGTCATCTACAAATTTGACGTGAGCTACACGACATGCCGCTACAGCCGCGCAGTACATGATCGAATGTGTATCAGTGAGGTCTTCGCAGTCATCAAAATAGTTTGACAACTGCGAATCCAGAACAGCCGCCAGCGCCCTATTTTTGTTATGCATGGGCAAACGAGGTAATCGTGGCCTAAGTTCGGGTGGCATGTAGCGATACTCCCGAATAGCACACTCCAAAGCAATCCTCAACTCCTCATTGCACTGAGTACTTACGTTTGTAACCCTGTCACTACTCTCCTCGTCAGCGTGGTTGGACTGTGGTAGCACCACAGCCTGCGACGATGGGGCAGTGACACGGTTACCCATTTCCGTTCGGAGGCGATCAAGTACAGTATCATCCAACATACGATTACGCTGGATGACCCGCACCTGATCCGAAAGTCGTTGGGCTGAAACGTTGACGGCTGGCTCAAGCACCTGAAACAAAGTTATTGTTATTATTATTATTATTATATACTTTATTGTACACCACTTTAATAATTACAGGACTAAACATTTATAACGATAAGTGTACAATGGGCGGTCTTATCGCACAGGGCAATCTCTTACAGACAACCTTTGGATGGACTGAATGAGACGAGATAGACATAGGGCTGTCAGTGTACAAAACTATATTAGATAATATTACTTAGATATAACATAAAATACATACATACAAATAAAATAATATACTAATAAATATCAAATATAGAACAGAGAAAGGAGAAGAATAGTTACAGAGAAAGGAAATGCTCCTTCACCATTTTTTTAAATAAAGGTAATGTTTGCGCACGCCTTACCTCAATAGGTAATGCATTCCACAAGCGAGCTGCTTGAACCGAGAAAGATTTCTCGAAAAAGGATGTGGAATGCATACGAATGCTTAATTTTAGGTTCTCCGATGATCTCAAGGACCGAGAATGTGTGTCACAGAGGAACTGAAAGCGTTCTTTAAGATAAAAAGGACTAGGAGGATTAAAGAGCACATTGTATAGCAATGAAAGTATGTGGGCATTCCGGCGAAGGCGAATAGGAAGCCATTTGAGCTTGGTTCGAAATTCAGAAACATGGTCATACTTGCGCAAGCCAAATATGAACCTTATACAGAGATTTTGAAGTCGCTCAAGCTTGTCCAATTGGTCTTGGGTAAGATCGAGATAGCTGGCATCGGCATAGTCCAGGATAGGGAGAAGAAGAGATTGTGCTATCGCAATTTTAGTGGTGATGGGAAGAAAGTTACGAAGGCGTCTCAGGGAGCCCGCAGACGCAAACAGTTTACGACTGACCTCCTGCAGTTGTTTAGTCCAGGAAAGGGTGCAGTCGATGTAAATCCCCAGGTTTTTCACAGTTTGAGCTATCGGAACAATGGTGTTGTTGAAAGAAACCTGGGGAAGTGTCGCCCAATCAATCCTAGAGACCGTTCGGGAACTTCCCACAACTGCCACTTGAGTTTTCGTCGGATTGATCTTCAGCCCAAACGCAGTGCTCCAGTCACCAATTCGAGCCAGGTCCGTATTAATGGTCTCAATAGCGTCTGATAACTCGCCAAGAGGGGCTTGAGTATAAATTTGGAGATCATCAGCATAAAGGTGGTAGAAAGAAGATAACCGTTGAGTGATAGCATTAATAAAGAGCGCGAAAAGTAGGGGAGATAAAACGCCACCCTGCGGCACACCGGCAGAGGTGTGACACCAAGAAGAGAAAGACTCCTCAATGCAAATACGCTGCCGGCGGCCAAACAGGTAACTATGAAACCAGTCAATTACCGAAGGAGATATGCCAAAAGAGGTCAGGACCCCCAGCAAAATGTCGAAGTCAACCGTATTGAAGGCATTGCTGAAGTCAAGTAGAGCAAGTACAGTTAACTTTCCCATTTCCATGCCTGACCTTATGTCGTCCGTAATATGCACAAGTGCTGAGGTAGTGCTGTGTCCCGGACGAAAACTAACTACCATCAGCATCAACATTTAGTAATTCACTGCTGGACATGATCCTAAACCAACTGGCGTATACAGTTAGCTTGATCCTCAGCTACTCTCATCCATTTGCAAGCAGTCAATCTTTTTAATATAGATATATTCTCCGGTCGTCATTTGTTTCAGCCGTTTGATTCAGATAGTCGATTCTATATACAGAAAACACCGTGAAGTCTATGAAGTGAGCACCAAGTGCGCTATCAGTGATGCTAGGGATGGTCGAAATGGAACATTTACAATCATATCCACAATCGGGTTTACCAAATATGATTAAAGCTATTCAACATTGTATATTTATTAATATATTAATAAATATACTATTAATATATTAATAAATATTAAATAAATATATTTATTAATTTATTAATAAATGTAATTGTACATAAATTACAAGATAATTGTATATTAATTATCTTGTAATTTATGAGTGAACAATTCTTTATATTTTATAGTAGATAAATATCTACCTAGCTCTAGCCCATAATAAATAAACATTACTTACCTACAACGCGCAAAGATGCACCATAGAGCAAGGTAAATGAAATACTCAAGAGACTTGTTTTTTTATTGCTCGAACGTTTAATAAATAAGAGATTGGTTAATTACTTGGAACACTAAAGCTAATATCGTCACATCAATTCGGCTTTCGCAGAAATTTATCAACATGTGACGCAGTCCACGAATTAACTAATCACAAGGTACAAAGCATTAATAATAATAAAAAAGTCCTAACCATATTCTTGGACCTCGCAAAAGCGTTCGACACGGTTCCCGTCTCTACTCTCTTATCAAAACTTGAAGGAGTGGGTGTCAGAGGTGTTCAATTAGATTTGTTCAAGCGCTACCTAACAAATCGATCGCAGTTTGTCACTATAAATAATAACAATAGTAGTGAACTTCCTATTCATTACGGTGTGCCCCAGGGAAGTATACTAGGGCCAACCCTTTTTCTTATTTTCATCAATGAGCTATGCGACCTCAATATCCAGAATGGTAACATAATATCATTTGCGGATGATACTGCGATAACTGTTGTAGCTGAAACATGGTCACAACTAGAAACCAAAGCTCAACTTGCATTCAACACAGCACTAAACTCGCTCAATGAACACACCCTTACACTCAATACTTCCAAAACCAACTTCCTTACATTTTCAATCAGTGCAGCCTCTCAACCACGCATCCCAATAACATTAACATCTCACTCTTGCAATAATCAACCCCTAACTCCTTGCAACTGTCCTTCATTAACTTCTGTAGACCAAATAAAATATCTAGGCGTAACATTAGACAAAACTCTAAACTTTAAGTCCCATAAAAACATTCTCACAGGCAGAGTCCGGAAACTTATATTTATATTTAAAACACTTCGGAAAATTGCTAAACAAACTGTCATACGCAATGTCTATTTTGCCTTATGCCAATCTATTGTTACATATTGCATTTCATGTTGGGGTGGTGCTGCTAAAACGATTTTAAAACCATTAGAGGTAGCTCATCGAGCGGTATTAAAAGTTGCTACCTTTCGCCCTATCTTTTTCCCTATTAATGAATTATATCGTAAGTGGAATATTCTAAACGTTAGACAACTGTTTATCATGCGAGCAGTTCTCTTACAACACCAAAATACGCCATACAGGCCAATCAATAAGCTTAGGAAAGATTTAATTTGTAATGTCCCCCGCACACGTTCTACTTTCATTAAAAGATTATTTTATTTTCTTGCCCCCCTTGACCCTTCCTTATATAATAAAATAAATAAACACTGTCTAGTATACGGCTTGACACACTACAGATGTAAAAAAATGGTCTACTCATTTCTACTAGACTATACATATGATGAAACAGAGAATATGCTTACTTAAGGTAAGGTAAGTAAAATTCAAACATAGTACACATAACATAATACGTTACACAATATACACACTACACACATACAACACACTCTTCCTAACACACACACACATACACACACTCGCACACACACACACACACATAAGTAGTTTGTAGTTACATCCTCTTTTTTTTAATGTTCTCACTTGAGGATTTTTTGCATGTTTTTTTTTGTTTTTTCCTTGTTTACTTTTAGTTTTCCATATCTTTGTATCAGTAAAATAAATATGTACGTAATCTGTAAAATAAATATACTCTTGTAATCCATGGGGGATCGGAACTGTCACTCCTTCATACAGGTTATACAGTAACCTAGTTAGGAGTATAGAACTGCACCCACTATAATTGTAGCAAATTTGTAATTTTACCATGTATAAACTTTATACCCATGTACTGCAATACTTAAAAATGATCAATAAAGAAGAATTATTAAGAATTATTATTGCTTGAGTAATAGTTGCTTCGACTCATAAATACGAGTTCATCATTATAAAATTGTCAATAGCTTTAATCATATTCGGTCAACCCGATTATCGATAAGTTTATAAATGTACTAATTCGACCATCCCTAGCATCACTGACAGTTCACTCTACTTCAAGCACACTACACGGTCATCACTGTGAGATGTCTACAGAATACAGATTACAAACTCTCTGACATCATAGCATTTGTAGACATCTCACCGTGATAACATAGGTGAAGTGAGTTCGAAATGGTTTATTTTCCAACCGATATGCAAGGTATTGACAACTCACTTGGAATTCACGTCGCCTAAGTCATCACGGTGAGATTTATACAGAATAGCACTACAGAACCGATGCTAGGGATTGATTAGCTCACTTCGAGATCACTTCACGCAAGTCATCACGTGGGATGTCAGTTATCTAGTAGAACAATAAGCTGTCCAGATACATGCCTGATACTCACTTTTGTTGGCTCATTGAAAAAAGCAATTTTTCTTATAGAAACCCTCTGGTTAAAACTATGCAACGGCTTTCGTTCAAGTGATCGCTAATGGATTCAACGAGCCCCTCCATTGTTTGAACGGGACCATGGCCGAGCACAGAATGGTCCAATATTAATATTCGCATGGGAACCGAAAGGGAATTAAATCTGATGTTGAGTGTTTTAAGGCATTGCTGTTAAAATTGCTGTTGAAAATGGTCGCTTTGATTGTTAAATAATTCTGAAAATTGACGCTATGTTAATAAATTATTACGGGTAAATAATGTGGTGGTGTTTTGTTATAATAATAAACGGATGATGATTTAAATTATAACTTCTTATTCATATTACTACTGCGTATTATTTCTTTATGATAAATAAGTGGTTTTGGCGCTGGATTTAATTTTATAGAGGGATTATGGGAGTAACCAGCTTTCTGTGGATTTAATGCTGATTAAATATTGAACGAAATAATATGATTAATGGTTTTCCATTTAGACATGGTTATTTATAGACAATATTCTGGTTGATAATAGTTGATAAAATTAATATCTAACTTTTATTTATTTTCTATTATGTGGCTTCTTGGCGTAGGTTTAGAAAAAGTGCATACCGCTATTTCTAGAACTAATAGTAAAGCTTATCATCTTGCTACAAAGCCTACAAGTTAAATATTAAATACGCAAGGCATACGAAAAGTATTAAATTCCTAATCCTATACTTTCGATCTACTTAATATTCACAACGATTTCTGAATTATTTCGCGAATATTTGACATCGTCTACCGATATTGGTGGTGTTCAATTTGGAAAGGGCAGGTATCTTGTAATTTTATTGGGAAAATGGAGTTCCTAGAACCGTTTCTTTGTTGGTTCTGATGTAGAAAGGGACCTAACCACGTAATTAGTACTTTATGACAGCCATCTACATCAGAGGTTTAGCTTGGATGAAGCAGGTAACTTCCAAAACTTCTAAAATTCTTTCATCCTATTTCTAAAATTCTTTCACGGATAGAAAGCAATATGGCTTTCTTTCTTTCATAGACAGTTTATATTTATCTCTGATAAAAGCAAGGTTTATGTGGGGTGAGCCAAAAATATTGTTGGGCCCAATTGCGTGTAAAACTTAACTGAGAGCTAGTGGCTAACTAAAAGTTAAATTCATATATTATGTCATACATAAATTTCATCAATAAGACGGGATTAGCTACTAACTCAGAGTTAGTAAAATAACCCAGGACGGTGCAAGCGAGCCTTAAAAGAACATAATCAAATAAAACGCATAATGTGCAGTTATTCAACTGGGCTTCTGTATACAGGCATTATCAGAATGACATGTTTTCAAGTCACTGTTGGGTGTTGATGTACAAAGTACCCATCATCAAACGGAGCGCTTCAATTTCAGCTATAGACATCTTCAAATCAATCGAAACGCGCGGCCCTACAAAGTAAAGACCACTTGGCAACACTAATAGGACTATCTTCCTAAGTTCCTTTTGATAGAAAAGGGTACATTATCAACAATTTATACTATCTAAAAGGTCGGTGGGTAAATATTTTGGGATCAGCTTTAAGGGTGGTCAATGTAGCCGAGGTCAAAGTCGCGAGGTCAACACTGTAATGTAATAGAGTGTGTTATTGGCAAATATTTGCGTTAAACGGGAAGGGCTGTGGTTTTCGTGCTTAGAACAGTTTCTTTTAAATTATGGATGTTACCAACCTACGTGATGAACGTTAGCTTGGAACCGTGTACGAGCTAAAAATACTACATTATTAATCAGCGATCAACATGAACCTAAGCAAAATTGAAGACACATTACTAAGGGTATTGGCAATAGGTCGAAACTACACAAAACCGTCGGAATGCCAATTCGGCTAGTTATAAACCGATTACTTTCCAATAGCAGTATCATTAAAATTGCAAAAGCTCAAAATGGAACGGAATGCGATTGGAGCATTTTTGACGTTTTGCATCTTTGTTGCAAACTTGTTTGAGCCTACTGCCATTAGAAACAGGTGAGTTAAATTAATGTTTTCTTAAATTATGATGAATTTCTCT
The DNA here is from genome assembly GCA_949775005.1 of Orthosia gothica. NCBI lineage: Eukaryota > Metazoa > Arthropoda > Insecta > Lepidoptera > Noctuidae > Orthosia > Orthosia gothica. Next base: position 9,621,490 of record OX459042.1, read on the forward strand.
CGCTTTTACGAGGGTTTTTTGTTTTAATTTCAATTGCTTTAAAAATAATTTTAAATAATATAATATGTATTAAATATATAATTTTATTTTATAAACATATTTAAATATGGTTTTTATTGTTATTTGATTGATTAATTGATTTTAATTTCAATTATATACATAAATATATATCTGTTGTATTATATTAGGTACCCGAGAGCTTGCGCATCGTCAGTTGTTATTTGCCCGAAAGATTACCTACAGTTTGTTTATAAAGTCGTATCTACCTGAATGCCTAGTCATTTGTATGTACAACACGATCGACGGCATGGTTCGTTACTCCCCATTTTGTACGCAACATGTTTGTTGGTAGTCTGATTTCAGGAATCGACTAACTGAAGGAATTTAATTTTATGTATATCAAGAGAATGTGTGTTAATATTTACTTTGATGATGATATAAGGGAATCTTTTGATGGTGATTTTCTGAGAAAAGGTAAATTAAAATAACTATTTTAGATAGACTCCGAGCTGATAAGATGAATGCCAGATGGACAATTACGTTTACCCTTTGCCAGACCCAGCAATCGGATTTTATTTCCTGTAAATAATATTACCTTAGTGGTCGTGTGCACAGAATTGAGAAATGTAAATACCACTAGCTTTAAAACCACACCTTACACTGATTTCCTTTTCTTTTTTATTTTAAAAGGGAAATTCTACCCACTAGCATTAAACTAACCATTAGTAACCCGACCATTAAAAAAGCTCCACCATTCGCCCATCCGTTCTTTTATCATAGAAAAACCGCACATTACCCGTAAACGTAAAATGAATTGGACTGTAAAAACAGGGGTGCTTTCCAACCGATAGTCAAGAAAATCGATAATAAAGAGACGCGACCTCATTTTGCAGGTAGGGACGAAAAAGGTCCAAATACTTTGAAAGACGGATCATTTGTGGGCCGGTATACTGATGTCACATTTATAAGGATTATTGTGGCAGAGGTATTTTGAAAAGGGTTAGGTGTTGAGATGAGGAATCGTCGGGGTATATTATATTTTTTTGTATAAGACTGGCTTGGAATTTTATATAGGCTGAAAAAAGTGCTTACCGTATATATATAACTCTAGCAGTAAAAAATTGTTATTGCTTCATACTGTGTTTGTGATAAAACTATGCATTACTTATAAAAACCCTGCAGCAATCTATTCTACTATCAAGTATTATTCATGAAAATTAATAGTTTAATCAAAAACCCTGATTTCTGCAGATTTCTGAAATCGGATCTCAGGCTATGAAGCTTTAATGTTATTTATTAAAATTAACCTATGTTATATAATTCTTTAAATATTTTACTCTGCGAAGCGTAACGTGAAAGAAAGCAAGTTCATTTAACTGCACTTAATTTAAAAAAATACTCACCTTTATACAACAACCCCATAACTCCCCATGAATTATTATAAGAACCAATAAAAAAATATTACCCAATAAACGCCAGCGGAAATTCTAGTCGTAATTTAACACTCATTCTACCCCAAAGGTATTTCAAGAATGACCAATAAAAGAGTAACGATGGTATGCCGATAGGTATCTAATTACTTTCAGGAGCAGGTTCGTTGTGGTTTGAAAAGGCAACCAGAGAGAATGTTCAGAACTATTTTCTACTTCAACCTTGCTCAGCCGTTTTCCTAAAAGCACACACCGGTAATATTAGTGGAACACAATAAAAATGAGGCTCATTTTAGGGTTCCGTAGTCAAATGGCAAAAAACGGAACCCTTATGGATTCTTCATGTTTGTCTGTCTGCCTGTCCGTCCGTATGTCACGGCGACTTTTTTTCGAAACTATAAGAACTATGCTGTTGAAACTTGGTAAGAAGATGTATTCTGAGACCCGCATTTAGATTTTCACACAAAAATTGATAAAAGCAAAACAATTTTGTGGGTTTCCTATATTTAGAACTGAAACTCTTTTTTTTTCATTAAACCCCAAATAACTGTGGGGTGTCTATGGATAGGTCTTTAAAAATGATATTGAAGTTTCCAATATAATTTTTTTCTAAACTGAATAGTTTGCGCGAGAGACACTTCCAAAGTGGTAAAATGTGTGTCCCCCCCCCCCTGTAACTTCTAAAAAAATATGATGTACATTACCATACCACCGAAAATTGGTTTGAACGAGATCTAGTAGGTAGTTTTTTTTTAATACGTCATAAATCGTAAACCGCATTTACCAAGTACGGAACCCTTCGTGCGCAAGTCCTACTCGCACTTGGCCGGTTTTTTATTTTATTTTAAATACGATTTAATTTTAAAATCTAATATTACGACACTTTTTCTGACTAAAAAGTACGCCTTTTAGAATAAAATTAAGATCGCATTTTTTTGTGAGTAGGTAATTAAGAGGAATTGCGGTCTCAGACATCCGACTGAATTTCCTACGTAAAACGGCTAAATTCGATGTTTGGGTCTCGTCTATTCCCTTCTCCAATATTTGACCAATTTAAAAGATATTTCATAAACTGAAAAAGAAAGACCGACTGTCAGTGGCCCAAAGATTTCCTTTTCGATGATACATTATCTTTAGAAGCACTAGAACTCTCAAAAGGTGCTCAAAATTGCGCTGTCAACAGAGGTCTACTGTACAAATTTTAAAACTATAAATGAGAAAAGGAAATCATAATAGTTGAATTATGACTTTTTGCTTAGGAAATTTAGTCGAATGTCTGCGACGGTATTTCCTCTTAACACAATTTTATGGACAAACTGAACAATCGATTTTTTAAGTTTAAAAATTTATATATTCGTCCTCAAAAGGTATTTCAGAAACTGCAAATTACAGAGTAACGATGGTTATAGGTACCTAAATACTTTTAGAAGCTGCCAGATTGCCAGATTCATCGCGGTTTGAAGAGGAAACCACAGAGAATGCTCTAAACTATTTTCGACTTCTACTTAGTCGGGCGTTAGTCCATAGTCCTAACTATGTTTGGGTACGGGGTTTCAGATTTGCTAGATGTGACTGGATTTTAGTATTTTACACGTGGTGGGCTTTTTTAAACTAATTAATTACTTAGCAGGTAGGTGTTGATGTTCTAACCCGAAATACCCACTAAACTCTACTGTGGGGTAACAACGCGGCCTCCTTTTATCTATTACTGGTACAAATATGATTTAGTACTAGCTTCCGCCAGCGGCTTCGCCCGCATGGATGTCAAAATTTATCCCAAGAGAACATATTCCTGGGTAAAATCGGTATCTTATGTGCTATTCCTGACTACAATCTATCTGTGCCGATCATTCAGATCTGTTGAGCCGTTCTGGCGTGATTGAGTAACAAACATACATCCACACGCACATCCATCCAAACTTTCACATTTATAATATTAGTAAGATCATAATTTATATTATTCAGCGGCAAAATACATGTTTGATTGTAAAAGGTAATCTCCGAAACTACTAATACGATTATGAAAATAATTTCACTGGTTGAAAGCTACAGTCTCTGAGAGCTACTTTTCATCCCGCAAATGTAAAAAGGTAGTTTCATATACTTACCGTCAACAAATGACGCATGACAGGAAAATTATTGGTATTATTGTTCTTATTTAAGTGAAGCAGACCGATGATAATATTAAAAGAATGACTCACTAATAAATTGCCATATAAGCTGGCATTTTTGTTTAAAAATATTTAAAATAATATTAGTATATTACCACAAAATAGTAAGTATACAGAAGAGCCACTCCCGCCGTTTAGAAAATTGACAGCTAAACTTGACAGATTCACTAGGGTTGCTACTATATTAATTCCGAATTAAAAAAAAGAGTAGGTTGCCCAAGTTACAAACAATACATAAATAAAAAATACATAGATTCATCTAAATATACATCATATCATGCTTACATGCCTTAGAGGGTAGACAGGGCATCAACTATCCATTTAATATCACGTAACATTTAATATTACGCCACATACGATGAATATTGGAGAGTAAAAAGACGTAGTAATAGTGTAATAATGATCCCACTTAAAAATTAAATTGTAAAAAGCTCCAAGCTCGACAAAAATATAAATGTGAAAAACAGGTACCTAATAAAATCAAAAAACCAAAGATGATCTTAAACAAGAAGAAAATTATGCTGTGCAGTCGGACGAAACATATTTGTAAGCTGTATGACTTGAACCTTATTATTATGACAAGTTCCTATTTCATCTATGGGCTTAAAATAATTTATTATAATCCTAGATAGTAAATTTCTAATTTGTCATCTTGAAAGATTAATGACCTTTATAACTTAAAAATAATTGAAAGAAAGAATTAAAAACAAAAAAGTAAATTCGGTCTGTAACAAATAATAAAGGTAACCCATCCAATGCAACCAACCTCGTTACAGTACTTAATGTATGAATGACATGACAAACGCCTGCACAAAGCAATCATGACAGCCGCGACTGAGCTCGGTCCAATATTGCCCAATATTCCCTGTAAAACCGAAATGTCAAAGTGAGAGTGGCCCCTCTGTCTGCGGCGCGCCGCCGCTTACGTACTTTGTGATATTACGGAAAAATATTTTATTTGTAATATAGTAAATATATTACTTTGCTGTGAATTGTTCTTTGTATTTATTTTTTGCACTCTACGCACTGTTTATATCTATTTTTTTCTCATCTTTCCTTTTGCAGGTATGCTGGAAGAGATTTATATAGAAATAAGCATCACCTATGTACCTATTTTTCTGTTCCTCTTTCTTATCTCTATATTAAGTGTGTGCATAAATGGTTAAATAAATAATAATGTTAGCGAGCACATATCTCCCGAGTGCCACCTGAAAATTAATAACGGCATATTTATATCCAACTTATTACGCTATTAAAATTGTTAGTACCGACACCCTTAATAAAGTCAGCTGCTAAGTACGCGGTTGGAATAATCGCCAGAGTTAATTAAAACAATTATTTCGCTGGATTATTCATGTCACACAAATCACCACGATTCTAAGGACCTTTTTTAATTCTGCTGTCAACATTTGAACCAAGGAGTCAAGGATTTGAACCAGATGAAATATCTTGATATATTGTTTCTGTTTGCAGAAAATAAACGCATTGATACTTTTTTATTACAAAATCATTACATTTTATAGGTAAGTTATTGAATACTAAACTTTAATTACATAGTATAAAAATACAATCAGTTTATAAAATAATATATTGATAAATAATAGGGTTTAATTATTGTATGCGTATTGCTTTTGACTGTGGCTTCGTCAGTGCACAGACCTGAACTAAACAATCTACACATACCGTTACGATTTGCTTGCCCTTGTCCAATTTATTTGGCATCAAATAAAATAAAATGAAAGGTTATTTTGAAAAAGAAATTTGTTCTTATAAACAACCCACCAAACTACGTGACAATTTGTCGGCGAGTTAAAACTTATCTTCTTCTTCCATACTACTCTATTATTCATCATCATCATCAGCCTTTTTAATGTGTCCACTGTTGGGACACAAGCCTCCTCTCTGTGAGAGGGAATGGGCCGTAATCCACCACGCGGGCTCAATGCGGGTTGGTGGATGTTACATGTATTCAATGTTTTGTTTCTAGGACATGCCGGCTTTCTTACGATATTTTTCTTCACCGTTTTGAGAGCAGTGGTTGTAAAATAAAGTAAAGTAAATCGCATGCCTTGGTTTGAAACCATGACCTACAACTTATAAATCGCGGCCGATACCATTAAACCACCACTGCACTCCATTCGGAATCTCAGTAATAATTAGCCCCTATCCAGGGGTATTATCTTTAGTGCAGTACTTCCATACAAAATGGCTTTTTATGTTTTATTATTTAAAAGAAAGAAAGAAAGAAAAACATTTATTTGTGACCCGCACAGGAGACACTAGTTAAGCAAAACACACACAATAATATAAAATAAAAATAAATAACCCCGTGCGAGACCAAAAAGGTTCCTATCTCAGCATGTCCAATGATATTAAAAAGATAATAACGCTGCGCTGATATTCTGATAGGACCCACTGTTGATGCCACGGACACTTTCACGGAAACAGAACATATAATATTTAAGGAATAAAATAGAATAAGATAAATAATAACAAAAACAGTATGTACACAAAAGGTTAGTTACAGTTTGTGTATAACGTATAAAACAAATATATTAAAAAAAAACAATAAATAGACGACCAAAATCCCGACGGCTCAATGATCATTTTACGAAACCGTAGACAAACGACAGAGCGCGCCTATATAAGGTATAATAGAGGACACCTCGCAGATTCACCCACGGAGTTCCCGTTCCCGTAGGAATACGGGGATAAAAAGTAGCCTATGTCACTCGGGCATAGTGTAGCTTCCCAAAGGTGAAAGAATTTTTGAAATCGGTCCAGTAGTTTCGGAGCCTACAAACACACAAACAAAATATATTTCCTCTTTATAATATTGGTATAGATGGTCGGCGTCGGCTGTCAAAATAAAAAAAAAATATTGGTGAATTATATAAGAAATTTCTTCCGTAAATAAACAAAGTGAAAAGATTGTTAGTATAAAGCAGTGGTGTGGATATTACTGTGTGTGTTTTATTTAGTGTCTGTCAGTCACAGTTTCTATAGTGTGCTCAGTTATCTTCCCGTTATCATCCCACGTACCCGCGCAGTGCCCCGCGTTTGCCTCGTGAGCCAATAACGGGAGTCGAACCTCAAAGTGACATTGACATTTCGGGTGCTCAGGGGGGTGACCATAAGCTCTTACAGTAAGGTTATTTTGAGATCGAGTAAGTGACAGATGTATACACATCATATAAATCTGTCCCTTACACACACTCAAAATAACCTTACTCTTAAGAGCTTATGGTCACCCCCCAGTTATCTTGACCGCACTAAAGATTAATATCAAGTTTTTATCTCCTTGTATCGAAGTTCTGGTTGCTCAGCAACAGATTAATGTACAATCTCAATTTCTTAAGACTTTCAAAATTGGCGGTTGATATCCGACCGAATTCGTTTCCAATTCATTCGAATAAGAATCCCTATTATGTCTGAATAGGAATCTGAATTGGTTAAGATACTTTGTAAGATAAGGATTATTGGAGAAAGGAAAGGGTTTTGAGGTTATCGATTTCCTAAGATAATTTCGAACAACCCAGAAAAGCGATCAAGATATTTGCGGTGTAGAAAGAATTGGAAGTTTATTCTAGCAATGTAGGTATTAAACCCTTAATTTATCTGTTAGGTCTCAGGGACTCCGCGCAAAGTATCCTATTGCTCTAAAAACTTAAATACTGCATTTTCCTTTTCGTGCGTCCTAGTAACTTCCTGAAGTAACGTGCCAGATACGGTGAAGAGGACGGCTGCCTTCGTCTTATGTACTGGTGAGTAATTATGTCCAAGAAGTCCACTGCACTCCTGGTTTATGTGACAATATTTTGCTTTGCTAATTTGTAATCTTATCGTATTTTCAGTGTAGTTTTTTTGTATTTTAGAGAAAAAGAAATGGCTTCAAATAGTTGGGTAGTCAATCCACTGCGACAAAATGCTGATTCTGTAGTACAACACTGGCTCAGATGTGATGGTAAGGAATTTAACGAAAAATAGCGAGAGCAACAAGGTGGACTAGGGGGGACTGAAGTTGGGAGCATACCTTCTGATCATGGCTCAGAATTTAGGTGAGGATGCAAGCAGTTCAGGTGTGAATGTAGAATGGTGTATGAAGATAAGGAGTAACCACCGCACATTTTTAATTTTGTATGAAAGCATTCAATTTCTTATTTAGTGTTTAAAATTTAATAATATGAAACAGTGTACTGTAAGGGGGTAGACAGGGAGAGCTACTTAAATGAAACTCAGGAATCACTGTTCTACTTATATTTCAGCAGCAAGGTGCCTGTCCTCAGGCACCTTCTATCGAACTAATACATCAAAGCTCAGAGGAGCCTTTATATACCCGGAAAAAGTCTAGCGAAAACATCTTCATTTATTTTATATTCGAAATTCATACATCTTTCAAGTAATAAATATTGCCAGTGTTTTAATAGGCAAGTAGGTTGCCTTCTCAAGTGGTGAGTCCTCACAGTACATTCAAAAAGAAGTGAAAATCTAATCTAATATATAAAAATAAGTCGGTTTTCTTCCTGACGATATAACTCCAGAACGCATCAACCGATTTCAATGGTTTTGCATTCGTTGGAACGGTCTCGGGCTCCGTGAGGTTTATAGGTAGGGTAGGGTAGGGTAGGGTAGGGTAGGGTAGGGTAGGGTAGTGTAGGGTAGTGTAGGGTAGGGTCGGGTAGGGTAGATAAATGTTTGGTCTTTTTAAGGCAAAACAAAGTTTGCCGGGTCAGCTAGTAATTTATAATTAAAAGTTTTTTATTTTTATCTTTTTAGTTTTGGTAGGTACCTCCAACTAACATGATTATCATTTATAGCCAAAGTACATCTCATGGCGATTCCAATAAGCCCAAACAAGACTAGGATACATTGTTTTATTTTAGAGTTCCAGTGCCTACCTTCCGGCTTCATCATCAAATCAGTTCGATGGTGCCATTTTCATCAGGACCATTTATTTGTAAGTATTTGCTTCATTATAGTCGGTTAATTATTCGAGATATCTTATGACCGTGACATACTTAGCATTAAGGAGTCCCAGTGGTCATCTGTGGTCTTCTTCATTAGTTCCACTTCCCCAAATTATACTTTCTGAGTGCAAATGATTGCATTGTTGATGAAAATACCAAAATCACTATATGTTTGCCTATAATATTTGAGGATTCTCCTCGATTTCTCTAGGATTCCATCATCAGATCCTGATGTGATGACTATGGGACTACCTAGGAAGTATACCCTTTCAAACAAAAGAATAATTTTTGAAATCGGTCCAGGCGTCTTTGAGTAATCGGGGAACATACATAAAAAAAAGATTCCGACGAAAAGAGAACCTCCTCCTTTTTTTGAAGTCGGTTAAAAATAAATTTATTATGTAAGCCTATCAGAACTATGTTGCTAATAAACTATTTTAAGCATTGATCTATTTAAAAGAGGAAGATACGTTACGCGGTAACATGGCGATCAGAAAACCTGGGCTCGGCGCACGACTACATGCACCGAAACTCACACATCTGTGTTCAGTGTTATCAACAGTCCCAAACCTACAGTTACCGATAGACAAGGACAGAGATATGAGACCGCGCTGTAGTGCAAGCGAAACCGCGTTAGCCACCGAATGTTGTCCGAATCACCGAATGTTTACTATTATGAATGAAATGACATTGCAATATGTGCGTATCGTGTCTCTCACGCATGTTTGAAATATCTATCTCGCTCTCACAAATATGGCGAAGCAAACATTAAATATTATTGTAATTTTCAACAAATTAACCTTTTTAACTGTACTTACGTTGTGGTAAGTGCTCCCGTGTGACTTTTTTCTTCTTCCTGGTATTATTTAAACACTGTTTAGCTACACAAGAAGTCATTTTGATGCGTATTTATTGCAAAAAAAACATAAAAACACTGAAATTAATGAGCTGTGTGATCAACAATGTGCCGTGTAGCGCACGGCACATTGTTGATCACACAGCTTCAGGATTCCATCATAAGATCCTGAACCTGATGACTACGGGACCAACTAGGAAGTATACCCTTTTAAACAAAAGAAGAATTTTTAAAATCAGTCCAGGCGTCTTGGAGTAATCGGGGAACATACATAAAAAAAAAACGACGAATTGAGAACCTCCTCCTTTTTTGAAGTCGGTTAAAAAGAAAGGAGTTCCGTGGACACAATGGGGTAAATTGGTTAAGCTACAATTTCTTATAATCGCAAGATGGGCAGGATCTGGGGCCGTACTGTAACGTTTTAACGCCATCATAATTCTGCTGTAAAACGAGGAGACCATACAGGAAGAAGATCACTATTTTTCACAGCTCCCTTTCTTTGTCACAGTGGAACCATGGTAGTTATCTAACGTCAGAGAAAGGCCCCATTTCTTAAGTGCTACATGATAGCTGACTGAATGCAAAAAAATGCTGTATTACTTCTCAAGAAACAAGATCTTTTCAAAAGTATAACTTACGTTTAGATATTTCGAACAAAACAAGAATGTCCACAATCATTTATCAAAAACATATTCTCTCGGCTAAAATGACATAATATTTGGTTCTTTCTTTCTCAAAACCTACATAAATATGATTGCACACACAGGCAGACATAGTATTACTCAATAGCTATATACCATTCAGGTGTAATTGAAATTCGGAGGGTGGCGTATAGAAACTTTTCAGAATAGGTCGGTCGCCGGTGCGGCAAAGGGTTGCTTCTTGAATAAGATATTCGGATATCATTAGAAATATTCATGTTTTCACCCAAGGGCTTCCGAGGTAGAGACGTTTTTATTTTTACTATCATTAGGAATTGGGAAGGATAAAATTGTGTGCCATTTATATCCTTAGATTTGATTGGTGTATTTCTGTTTTGGAATTCCACTATAATCATACCATATCGTATTACTTATGTAGTTTTGTTTAGAGGAGCTCTTAAATAATAACAAAATAGTGAAATAAGTAACGCAAAATTAAGTTAAATTAAAACGAGAGGAAATCACGCGGGTCCCTCTTAAAAATAAATACTCTAACTGCAGTCAAATTTCGAAATGAATTTTGAAAATCGAATTGATCGTGTCTTGGCTACTTATTGGTAGACGCAATAAAGGCGCGAACTTTTGGCATTTAAACTTTAAATTTATCAACAAATTATTATAAAATGTCGAGTGATGAAAGTGATTGTACTCCTGAATTCATTACAACCGAAGCTAATAATATTTCCAATAATTTACTGCTGGAAAAGTCAAAGGAAACTTTTATAAAAGCCTACGACAATTTCCAAAAATGGAAAAGTACGAAAGGCGTCAAGTCCTTTTCGGAACCAGTTCTATTAGTGTATTTTAAGCATTTATCTTGTACTCAGAAGTCAAGTAGCCTATGGTGTACTTATTCAATGCAACAATAATATGTCAACAATAAGCATGAAACACAATATAGACATCAAGACATACGCTAAGCTATTAGCATTTCTAAAGAGGAAATCGGAAAGTCACCAATCAAAGAAATCGAAAGTTTTCACACCTTTGAATGTTGAAACTTGTTTAAATGAAGCTCCTGATCATAGTTATCTTGCCGTAAAAGTAAGTACATCATTTTATTTTTAACTAAATAAAATACAGCATGGTAGCAAATAGCAACAAGAACGCTTATGTATACTTACTGAATTTACGAATGTTGTTAGTATAATTTATTTTTATTTTTGTTACAGGTGGCTTTAATTATTGGAGTGAATGGGGCTTGTCGTTGTCAAAAAATGCTAAACATGAAGGTCCAAGATATAGAAAAACACTCAGAAGAGTTGTTATTGATTAAGTTGCCAGACAGTAAAACCAAAAGGGAAAGGTCATTTGTCATCCGCGGAGCATATGTAAAGGTTGTGGAAAAGTATCAAGCTCTGCGGCCTCCTAACATAAACACTAACCGATTGTTTGTAGCGTTCAGTAGTGGAAAATGCACCCGTCAAGTGATTGGGAAGAAAAAAATAAGTGCCATGCCGAAGGAAATTGCCAAATACTTAGAATTACCAAATATCGAGCTCTATACGGGTCATTGTTTTCGTCGAACGTCGGCTACACTGTTGGCGGATGCGGGAGCAGATATAACCCAAATAAAACGCCATGGTGGCTGGAAATCGGATACAGTAGCGGAGGGCTACATTGAAAATTATGTACAAAACAAAAGTGAAATAAGCTGTCAAATTGGTAACAGCATCACTTTAAAAACGTCATCTGATTCTTTTTCACTACAACCTTCAACATCACACCATCACATTCCATCTTTCCATGAGCCTCATGCACCACCTTCACCAACTTTCACCAACCAAAATGCTCCTCTGCAAATACAAGATTCTGAAGCATTGACGAGCAATAGTCAAATAAATTCCACATCAACATCTATAAACGTACCAAATAAAAACTTAACTTTATCTTTACAACTGGACTAATGTCTCAAATGTTACCATTAACTTCAATTAATATGTAAGTGCATATAACTAAACTAGTTCTAAATATGTTATTCTTACTGTAAAATAAATACTATGTTTTACGTACTATGGCTATTATTTTCTCACAGTCGGTGTAAAAAGTAGAGTATCCTCCTCTGGGCTAAAGGTGTCTTTGCCCTGGGCTAAAGGTGTCTTTGCCTTGGGCTAGCTTGAATCCCTCGCTGCATTCAGGCAATGAAGGATTCTTGTATTAACTCCCTCGCTTTGCTCGTGAGTTAAATACCGAATCCTTCATTGCGCTCGAGATTCAATATGACGCCCGTGACATAAGACACAACTTTAGTTTACTGTTAATTGAGAGCATTGGTGACCCAGTAGTGACGGCTGCGACTTACGTGTCGTAGGTAGTAGGTTTGAACCCAGGCAGGCACTTTACTTTATGTAAATTATTTCATCACCACTGCTTTCAAAACAGTGAAAGAAAACATAGTCAGGCAACCGGCATGTTCTAGAACAAAAATTCGAAGATACGTGACATCCACCAAACCGCACTGGCCCCGCGTGGTGGTTTATGGCCCATTCACAGAGAGGAAGCCTGTGTGTCCCAGCAGTGGGAACACTGATGATGATGATGACTGTTGATTGAGGAATGATTGCATATCAATATTTTGATCTAAGCTAATAAATAACAACCGCATGGTCAATCTTCTAGGTTAAGCTACACTTGTAGACGCCGACGCGCGACGGTCCGTTGATGTTACTCCCACATCTCAAACCTAAAACAAAGGAACAACTCTAAACCAGTATGTCGAAAATTTTCATATTTCGAACCATGATAACATTTTATTTATCAAATTCGTAGTCGATATTTCAACATCTATTTTCGATTTGCTACTTCAAAATATTTCGATATTCGAATAGAATTTTATTTGAAAACTGTAAAGCGAGTGCAGAACGCGAGTTCCGTACGATATGCACGTAGAAATTCATACTTAAATATACACGCTTTGAAATATAGTAAGTTCGAATTGCAATGATATTCAAATAAACAGATACGTTATACACTCACAAAACAATTGAAAAAAGTGTTCCGCGCAGCAGCGGCAGCACACATACACACTTTTCATTCATCTGACATTTCACTACACGTCGAAAGGGATGGCTTGATAAAACCAACAAGAAAAAAAGAGACAGCTAGTGTTTGTCACTTGCGTGTGAATGTAAACAAACATTATTCTGACCACCAATGTATTTTTCTTTTTCTAACCTCCAAATATCAGAATATTAGGAAAACAAATTGAAATAAATTAGTAAATTGAGGTGTATTGCGTACTTACATATGGTATGAGATCTCTTCTGTTTTATGTAATTTGGTATTATAATTGCTACACTTTCTAAATACACACGATGGCATTTTTTTAATTTTCTTATTGTTTCAACAAAGCGTATCGCTCTTCGCCATGCGTGACATAAACTAAAGACTAAAGGCTACAATTGCCTCCTATTCGAGTCTTCACAATGCGCGCGCTTATAACATATCTGTTTATTTGAATATCATTGTCGAATTGTGATTCTTTGAGATTGTAGTTTTATTATTCGTTTGAAATTGTATTGAATCGATGTGAAGTGCGATGATATTACGCTTGAGACGTGTTAAAATAAAACTTTAATTTCAAAGCAATTGTAATTGAACCTATACGAAGGATATAAGGATACTGGTTTTCATAAGACTCGATTTCTTAATCCTGAATACTAACTCAATCATTTTATTTATCGTAAAAGTGAATAACAATAAGTACCTATATTCGAGAGAATTTAATTTTAACATTTAATTCAATTGTCACTTACAAAAAGTTCTACAAAAAATTCCCTGAATAGAATAAAATATCCGTCGGTGCTCCGTAGACCAATTCAAATTTGACTAATTGTTCTATGGGGAAAATTACATGTTTCCATCGTCCAATTATCAACTGGGCTATGGAGAACATTGAACGTTAACCAAAACTATGTTCCATTATAAAATTATGACCCCGAGTTCACAACATTTGCCTATACTTTGGGTTCAAAGAAGCCTTTGTTATATTTTTTGGTTAACATCAAACTGAAATTAAAAATATTATAAATAAATAAATACAATATAATGTTAGCTAATTATAGTAAATTAATATATAATCTTCAATGAAAAGATAGAAAAGTATGTCATCATCATCATATTAGCCGGAAGACGTCCACTGCTGGACATAGGCCTCACCCAAGCGTCGCCATATTGATCGGTCCTGTGAGTCTCGCATCCAGCGGATCAAATTTGAATTGGTCTACGGAGCACCGACGAATGCAATACTTATAACTAACACCACGGACTTTGCATACTCAGTTCCCTTTGTATACTAATGTATACTCATTTTTAAGTAACCCGATTTATACAGATCGGTTGTAACATCGGGATCTATACAAAAGCATACGTGGAAATCTGTACGCATACAAAAGCTATATAACAATAGCCGATATTCCTGTTTTCGTCACACAAAACATGTCTGATAGCGTTCCCGGTGTATTGAATAGCTTGCCATCAATCTTGCCGCATAAGGCAGGATGCTGGGCAATCCGGGCACGGTCAATATTCGCTTTGTCTGCGTTTGTCACTGTGGACTAGGGACTATTGGTAAATCCATGCAGATATTGACTATGAAGGTTTTTTCTGATGAATACGGTCTTTAACAGGTTCACTGGCAACATAGCAAAAACAATAGTTAAAACAATCATCAGCAATGAGGCGCTGGTCAAGTCAAAGCTCCAGAGTCTTGAACATCGTCGCCGAGTTGCCAGCTTGACGGTTTTTATCGGTTACATTTCGGGGAGTGTGCGCTGGAATTGCACGATCTAATTCCACCTAGCCCGTTTCATCATCGGACTACCAGACGTTCGGTGATGCGCCATCGATACATGGTTGTCATCTCACCCATAAACACAAAACGTTTTGGGAACACTTTTATTAAGCGTACAACTAAGGAGTGGAATTCCCTGCCAGAGTCTGTGTTTCCGGACAGCTATAATCTGGGGGTCTCTAAGTCAAGAGTGAATAGATTATTTCTAAGCATGCGTATTTCATCGTCGACCACATCATCGCTTACCATCAGGTGAGATGTGGTGAATCGCGAGCCTATAGGATATAAAAAAAATATAAACACAAATGTCATAACTGTGAACCTATGTGACCTGTTTGTGTGACTGTTTTGAGGTTTTTCTATAAAATAAAAACAGTATTCGAGATAAGAAATGGGGTGTTAAACAATGTAAGTGTGCTAATTTATGTACAATATAACTAATTATTCAAATATCTTATTGTTATTCAATTATTTGTATCTAATTATTATTAGTTTACTGTTGAATTATTATTATTCTATTTTTGCTTCGATGAAGGTGTATTCTTCATCGAAGTATTTTTGAATTAAAATTATTGTTTTTGTTTTTTGATTATTTGGGAATTTTTGATTATTTGGGAATTGTAATGTTTTGTTGATTATTATGTTTTTACATTTTTTTTTATACTAATTACGATTTATCTCCAGTATTTCGGTGAATTAATATTGGCAGATGTAAAGTATTTGTGTAAAGTAAATATGCCAGTGAAAATTGGATATTTTCCTTTTATTTACATAATATAATAATAGATTTGAAAAATTGGATGACTAAAATGTCTCCGTGTAAAATCCATCAAAATTTCTATGAATTGTTGATTGGTATAAGAAACGTGTGAATCGATAACGTATTAGGACATCACTAAATATACTACATCATCTCGTATTTAAGCTATGAAACGCAAAATACATTTTTCGAATTTACTTTAGACATTGGCAGAATAGTCGACATCGGTGCTTGTCATATAAAAAAGTATATAATAGAAGATACATATTGCGGACTTATCACATTCTAATGTGTTTGTAAGTATTTTGTAGTAAATTTATAAGCTTCGCTGAGGTAGCCAACACTACAGTATAAAAAAAATCCTCCACTTTATCGAGATCACGTCTGTTTCAATGATTCAACAAATAGTCCAGTTGCGTAGACAATAGAGACATAAAACAACACCAATTTGTCATTACAAATATTAACTAGGAATTTGTTATTTCAATATTTACTTTTATATTATTATTCTAATTTGCGGATAATTAAAGTAGCCACAAAATAACACACAAAAAAAGCCGCCAACTTCTGTACCTACTCAGCCATCAGCGAGCGATTGTTAATCGACCAACAACGAGGGAAAAAGTAATCGCAATTTGACAGCCACATTTGCTCGCCGATGGCTGTCGCTCTGCTGTCAAAATCATACGTAATACGAAATGATCGCGATCACCTTGCGATAAATGCACATTTCAGTTAGCAGATTTTTATTGTTAGCAGTGCTGTAGTAAAATTATTATGGTGTGGCTATAGCTCATATATAAAGCGGATTCGCGATTGAACAGCAATTATTTCCCAAAAATAAGCCTTACAATTTTTTGACGTAAAGCGATAATCGCGCGATGATTGTACAATCTCTGCGCAAATATTGCTAATTGCTGTTTCATACGTAATAAGCCTGCCGAGTCGCTGTTTTACAAACAGCCAGCCCACACTGAAACCATTAAAAAAAAACGTTTTCTGCAAAAACAAAAGCTGGGTCGATACGGCGCGCCCTCAACTTTTGACATCTATAAACGATGGATGGGCAAACAAAATGATGATGGAATGTCCCCCGGCACACGGCTCACTCCCACTTTCATACATCAGGCTGCATAACGATGGATTAGTTTTGTTTGTTAGCTTCGTGATTCTTTTTATAGATATAGGCAATTTTAATGTAATTGATCGAGAAAGCTCTGGCACTCTTACTAGAGGTCGATAGTCTGCGGTGTTATGCTATTTTATAAAAAACAAACTAAAAAAACTTTTTACAAAAAAATACTACCCACTTCCAAATAAGTTTGTAGTTTTCTTATTTGGAAGTCGGTAGAATTTTTTTGTAAAAAAAATAATGTTCACTTTTTAGTTGTATCTACCTAATAGGCAAGTTATTTAGTACCTTAACGGCAGAATAGATTACCCGATTATCATGAAACTTGAACATAACCGGTGAAATGAGAGATCTGCGTACACCTTAAGAGGGGACTCTAGTGAGACTTTCTCCATACAAACACATTCTGCTGTTTTCTTCGTGGATAATGCCTCTAGAGCAATATTTTTAAAAAGCGAGGTCTAATTAATACGTGCCTGTATCATTTCCTTTTTTTCCAAAACATAATCACAAAAAGAAATAAGACAATCCAAAAATCGGTAAAAAAATGCCCGTTTTTACCGCCATGTTCAGAAGACTTTAAGACAAAATTTATAAGTTTTTAACAAAAAAAGAAATGATAGGAGCATAGATATACTTTTCCTCTAAATTTTGATATAAGAATTTTTTAGATGAGACCAGTTTTCATGAAGAAATCAGCAGAATACGAAACGTCTTTTAGTCAAAGTTTTTGTAGGTAAAATCAGCCTGAGCTGCAGTTGTCCCTTTCGCACTTTACGGGGTGAGGTTGGAGGTGACGCGACGGCAATAGTTTCTTCAAATACCTATTATTCAAATTCCTGTTGACTAGAGTCCGCTCTTAAGAGCGTACTGGCGAGATGTTGTTATGTATTTCAAAATTGGTCCACAATTGACGGAGATATCGGTGAACATACACAAAAAACAAAAATCATACATAAAGTCGAACATACAACCTCCTCCTTTTTTGGTAAGTTGGTTAAAATGAGATTCGTGGTAAATCTATTGTTGATTTGGTTCGTGATTTGTTTGACATACTGATATATAAGTAGTGATTTGTGGTCATTTATTTTTTAGACTGATATTCGCCTGTGATATTCGCTTTACCTAAAAATTCAGTGAAATTTTACAGAAACAAATGGACTTCAAGTGACAAGCTCACACTATTCTCATCCACAGCAATTCCTGAAAGCCAAAATCAACAGTGACAGGCCGCAAGACATAATAAGTAATATTATATGGACAGTATATGAGTCAGTTTCTGTAAACGGATAAAAAAGGTAAATTGTACACAAATAACGACTATCAAGAATGACACAAGATACGTACCTAAATATGTGACCTCAAATTTATTAAATCGACCGTTTTATCGGAATACTCTGCAGGATGCATTATTGCTTGTAGCTGGAGAGTTGCGTAGTAAGTCAGTACATTCAAACGAGTTGAATAGGAACGCAGGGGTGTATAGAAACAAAACTGAAGGGAATTTTCACGTTATTTAAAAATTGTTTGCATGTATTCGAATATATTAAATAATTATTAAACAAACGATGCTTTGTTTGAACCCAATAAAGTGGTATCACAGTTAAAATTCCCCTTCAAAGTATTGTTTCTATTCATCCTTGCTTTCCTATTCACTCCGTTTGATGGTAAGTGTTTTTACGAAAAAAAATGAGTCTTATTCACTATGTAGGTATTTAAATCCCACTTTAAATCAAAATCATACATAAAATCAGTAACTCACCAACTAACAAAATAAACCTTAAAAACGCAGACCTCATTCGCATGAGAAATGAAGACCTAGCTCCCGTGCCCGCCTTCCAATACATCATCTTCCATGCCATTTCAACGAGTAACGATCCGACCAGAACGGTTCGTCCCCCGTCCAGAATTGTTGGTCTTTACGTCCGAATTTCCCTGAGGTCTCGTTACCAGAAGGTGTGACGCCACAGCGAGGCTTTTAGAATTCATTGCATTGTTGGTTTGATGTGTTGTTGACGTGTTCGTGTTTTATTTTAAGCTGTATTTTTATTATTAGTGATAAGGTTGATATGGGATTTGAGCGTATGGGAAAATGAAGTAGGCCATTTTACACAAGACGTTGTCTACATGGATAAATTTTATTTCTTTTTTCGAGACCGTACGGTCGTCGTAATTTAACCTTCTTCAAAGAGGAAGAGGTTCCAATTCGACGTTTTATTGGCCTTCAATTATAAATCATTTTAATTATCTATGTGGTTGTTTATATAAAGTAAAGCACTGTATTTAAACGTCAATCTTTTGGCCTGTGATAATTCGTAGATATTTCACAAATGAATTGTGACTATCTGTTTATTCTACTTGATTGACCGTCCATTGCTTCAAAAAAAAACCTATACAATTTTTTTCCACTCCGATATTTACCGACTAAAAATTAATTACCAACCGATCTCAAACCCAAAACCGAGCGATCATCCGTATAGGCATGACGTCACACATCCGCCATATTTCAGCCGTCACCCAGGGGTCCGTTTTCCACTTCACTTGAGTAATCACCCAACTTTACAGCGGGTACAGTCAAAGTACGGAACGGTATGATTAATTGGACCTGGATTTTGTTTCAGCTTTGATGGAACTCCACCGACCTACGGGTTAGCGGACTGAAGTTGGGAAAGATTAATTTTCGTGTACATATTTGTGTTTATTCTCTGGTATGAAAGCGGGTGGCAAGACTAAGTACCGGGGGTATGATGATAGTACACATACATACTTATGAGAGTTTATGTTTAGGAACATATTATTCGTCCCAGTATAATTACAGATTCGGTGATCGCAAGCACTTCTTTTTTTTTGGGGTAAGATATCTTCCAATGACTTCGCCCGCTTTGTGGGAATCGGGAGGGCGTGTCAGACTTTTACTGACAAACCACCCGTGTTCCTTCAGTTGCTTTTGCCAGGGCTGCGGTAAGTCACTTTGAAATCTATCCACGACCCAGACAGGCATCGGCCCTAGTGGGCCCCGTCAGTTTTGCTGACATCTATTTGAGACGCGCGTGGAACACTACGTGCTGTCGACTCGGGCCTGATCGTCCCATTCGCGATTTGAGCAAGGTAGCTTTAGGTTTTACCATCTGTAATTTGTCGGTGGCAGTCCAAATCCTGAATTGTACCCGGTTGGTTTCAAAAGGCCTAACTACAATAGGACTTGATAATAACTGGCAAATTGAGGGTGTACTAGAGGTACACGACTACACGTCTGCCAAACCCTGTGATCTGTCTTTTCTATGCATGCAGGACACGAGACCCAGAAACATGGTTGAGATTTGTTCATTCTGATCACTTTAGTGACATTTACGAAACCCTTGAGTAACTTAGTTCTAAATCAATTACCAGACATCACAGAACTTTTTCCTATCTTACTAATATTATATATGAGAATGTGGATGTATGTTTGTTACTCAATCACGACAGAAAGACTGAACGGTGCTGGATTAAATTTGGCAAAGAGATAGATTATAGTCTGGAATAGCACATAGGCTACTTTTCATCTCGGTATAATGTTCCCTTGGGATGATAAAACACTTTTCACGCGGGCGAAGCCACTGGCAGAAGCTAGTTACTAATATTAACCCTAAATATTTAGATAATCACCTCCTTAACCCATATCTAATAACTTCATCCTCTCAATAGGCTCTCAGACTCAATTATTTCCACCTGCATTCAATACGCACAGGCCGCTACGTGCGGTGCCAACAATAGGCTGAATAGGTCGGTTGCATTGATCGGGGGTTTCGGCTTAGTTACAATGGGGTGCCACCAAAACAGATGACCACACGGAAAATAATGTATGGCAGAAGGCTTACTTTGAACAATGTGCAAAGTCTATATAAGGAGTAAAGGAACATCTACAGATAAGTGACGTTACAGGCCGAGTGACTGAAAATTTATTTAGCTATGAGTTAGTTCAGTAAGAATTTGGTGTAGATTCACTGATTTTACGGAATCCTAGGCTAACAATCATACCAGTATATTAATAGGTAAATAGCACTACTGGTACTCGATGCTGTTTTCTAGCAGTAGTACAATGTCTCACTAACTTCTTCTCTTTTATTAGCTCTAGCCTTACGAGAATTATTAAACTCGTAGCTCATGTCCTAACAAAAAGATCTATAGTTAAACTCGTCAGCAGGTTGACTGCCGAGCCGAGAGCACAGTGGTTGCACCCAAATATATCTTTATGCTTGCCTCCAACAGGGATGTGTTGCCACCAGCTATGCAGTAAAATAATTGAGTATAGTACAACTATTTTCTGAATGTCCCTCGGCCATCATCGCATTGCCGAATACAAACGAATGCTAATTGCCATGTCCATCAATTATTAGATTTATCGTGTGTAATAATTTGAATTCAGAACTAAGTAGGTACTTTATTGTCGTTGAGTTTTGATTTTCGTGTGAATTATAATAATAGAGCTGTAAAAATTGGAGCTTTCCTCCGATCTATAAATAAATTACATTATGTTAAAAGAGTATTAACAACACTATATACCTCCTAGTCGTTTGAGAGTGTCCGGTCTGCATCAAGTGCAAAAGACTACTGATAGAAAGCCGACGACTGACGAAACACGAAGTTTGCCGAAGGACATTAAGAAAATGTTTGTACTGTAGTTACATCATGACTGGTCTGGTTTTTCTGTATCATCTACTTAGTGACAAAATTGATGAATCAATAATGACATTGCTTGTCAATTTGAGGCACAATCTTAATGTAAAGATGCCTTTGTTATTCGGTTTCGTGAGTTCAGCGTTCAGTGATGGTGTAATGGAAAGTAATCAAAGGGGAAATTAAAGCAATTTATTAGAGATAACAGAACCTGTGGGGTTTGCGTAAAGGGTGGATATTTATAGAAGTAATAATGGTTGTTGTTGTTGTTGTTGTATGGTTGTTGGTTGGTATTTATTTAAGTATATATCACTTATACTATATGTGTATGTTTTTATATCTTAGGTTAGTCGTTCACTTTTCTACTCTTCTTGCTCTCACACACTATTTGTCTACATTTCTTCTTCATATCTCCTTTTCGCGGGTCTGCTGGTAGAAATTTCTAAAGAAATAAGCAGTACCCTTGTACTCCTCTGTCATGATGTGTTTTCTGTGTGTATTTTCTGTGTGTACATTAATAATAAAATAAATAAATCATTAGTTAAGTTAACTACGCATATATGTTTGTTTCAGGAAGTTGCAGGATTCAATTTTTTTTGAGATAAATATTTTGTGACTAGAAATTGTTATCAAATATGAAGTTATAATAAAAGAATGTAATCAATTACTGTTTCATACTACATTGGATTTCAGAAATTGAAATTTTTATCATTTGAAGATTCTGAGACTACAGAAGAAGCGTGTTTCACCATCAACCACATCATTGATTACCATCAGGTGAGATAGTGGTCAAGCGCGAGACTACGGAATATAAAAAAATATTAAGTCTTTTGAATATAAGCATCTCTGTCCTAAATTGTTAGTGCTTCACTGTCTTGAACATTGGTTTTATACCTTCCTCGATGAAATAAAACTTAACATAAAAAATTCAATTCTTTCTTACAACATATCGCTGACCACTGAAAGAAAACCATTCCTTTGAAAACTTCACAGCAAAACTAAAAAACCCAAAAAATATTTTCCTATTCATAAATACGCAAGTCACAATGGCTTTTCGGACCACAAACGCTTTGTGGCTAACGTTACTGGGTGAGACAAAAGTGACCCTTTTAGCCCGAAGCCGAAGTCACGACTTTCATAATAGACTTTCACATTTGCCTTTCAAATGAATCGTTTTATTATTTGACTATAGACTATGATTTGCGTTTTGTTGGATGGACTAGTTGTGGGTTTTAGGAATTTAGTTTTGGCTTAATTAGAGCTCTAAATGCCATCCATGGCATTAATATATTCGCTAGATTTAAGGGCTTGTCCCCATCACTACGTCACGACGTCGTCAACGTGTAACGGTGCGATGTCGCGGCGCGGCACGCTCTCTGCCAATCGTACCGTAGACGTCACGTTATGACGTTACGTACACGGTCCGGCAACGACACCGTGGAACGACGATGCGCTCTGTTATACGGGAGTTCGGAAACGTCTTTTTAAAAAGAAACTAAATTTAAGCTGGAAACAGAGTTTAATTAATTTTACGAACTTGGTACAGGAATTAGTATATAAAAGAAAATAGTAATGATTTTGGGACTTTCGACCCGTACCGAATCTCAGACCGAACTGAGGTGCCACCTAATGAAGGATGACGTTTCTAAGTTACTAAAATGCTGACGAGGCAAGTCTGGGTGGCGGTCAGCCATACTACCTACAATAGCAAGGTATAACAGCCCCCCCCCAAAAGACTGAAATTCGGGGATAATAGGCGAAATTCAGGAAGTTATACAATTTCTCGTAATCTAGGCAATGGAATCGAAGTGTCTTCAGGTTCAGTATTTATATTACTGTTATCGATATCGTCATCGGTATGGGTCGTCGGTTTAACACAACAGACGTAGAACTTAGATCTATATTTAATAGTAGTCTTATATAACTTAAAAACTATAAAGGACATAATTATTATTAAAATACACACAGTTAATATAGAATAATGTGTCCCGTATTTTACTAGAATAGGTTCTTCGTTAATAACTTCATTAAGGTCTGAAAATATCTTGTTATTTTGTTTATTTATAGTAAGATCATCTAAGTTGATGTTTTGTAGTAAAATAGGGGATATATTATTGTTTAAACTAGTAGTCTTAGTATCTATTTTACAACATGAATCATTGATAATGCTAAAGTCTAAACTAGGAATAGGGATGTCTATGTTAATTTCGTCCTTGGACGATATAAGTCTCGCACTTTTTGTGTATACTGTACACTGATTTGGGATTTGTAATATACCGGTTCCGGATATCATGATTTCGCGTAATTTGGAATTATCACAATCCATTGACACTTTACTTGGACGAGATTGCACGAAAATCCACTGATTTTTTATAAGTGATTTCCAAATGTCCAATTCGCCGACAATTGTTTTAGTTTCACATTGTGTGGGGATAGCACTAACCGTTTTAGTTAATAGTTCGCTTTCACACGTAGGATTTCCGCTAGTCAACAATACCGTAGGTATATCACACAGAAAGAACTCAGAGCTTATTGTTTTACATTCATCTAAATTGTCTAGATTACAGAAGCTTAACTTATTTTTTGAAATAGCAATATATGAACTAGAAGGTAAAATTAAACTAAAAGTATTTGGATTATCTGACCCATGAGGGGTAGGTAACGCTAAATTATGATACAAATTAAATTCGTCATTAGTAACTAAAGGAATTTGTAAAACAAATATAAGTTTGTTTTTATAATAATAACACGCAACATCAGATATGCTTAATATTAAGTGGATATTATCTAGACTTAACTCTATAGGAATTCCAGTATCTCTAGGTAGGTACCGGTCATTATCAACGAGTTCTTTGAACAATTGCGTCGGACTTATTATGTTTGGATGTAGAATGTTTTGACTACTCAACATGATAGCATTTGTTAAGTCTTCAAGCTGAAACGACAATTCTAGTAGAGAGCTTTCAAGGATAGCAAGTATTGAATGCATTTTGGTTTCAGATATTAGAATTCTAGAAGTTCCCGTGATATTATTTAATTGTAATATAAGTTGACTTAAAGTATTTTTAAGCGAATCTTCGTTATCTTTTAATTTATTAATCGTTTGTTTGTAAGATTCCAGAGAAGAAGTAGTAATTAGGATGTTTTCTTTCATAAGTACCGCGAGCTTTTTCTCGTGATTTTGAATGGATTCAGTCGCGGAATCGTATTTTGATGCATCATCTTCGTCTAAAGTGCCGAAAACATGTTTGAAAACGGTGCCTATTCCTCCGAACCATGCTGAACGTTTACTACGTTTTGATATTAAGTGTGAAATAGAATCGAACTCGCGTTTGATATCGTTGTATCGAACTGTGAGTGGGGATAGTATATTTTCACATTGAAGGTTGCTTGATTTTTGACATGTTTTCCTAGCTATGCCCAGGATATCATTGAGGTTGATAAGATGAGGATTTATAACAGAAATATTTACATGGCTAATAATATTTAGTTTGCCTTTAACTGCTTTAAGTTTTCCTAGGCTATCGAAGTATATGCCGGAACTAGAAGGAAGTGGCTTGATAAAGTCTTGATGCGCACTGACCGAGGCGCTGAAAATAGAATGAATAGAATCAGTTAGACTACGCTAAATTATTATAATTACTAGGTAATACCTATGCGCTAATGATTAATTATCTCTAATCTATTTCTAACAATAATACGGAGTCTCCTGCTACCGCGGGTTTCATTTGGTCGAAATGATGTGTCACATGACGCCTGTTGATAAGGATCGCAGCTGTGTTATTATCGTGGACCTTGATGATTTTGTATGGTCCTTTCCAGATAGGCGATAATGCCTTTTTAAGCCTCAGGTGGGCTTTGAGGTATACGTAATCGCCAACCTTGTAATGTGGTGGTGTTTTAGTATGAGAATCGTAATGGGATTTAGAAGATTCCTTGGATTTCAGTATGTTTGCCAGGGCTTTTTCCCTGGTGTATTTATATTTATGTTGTAACATTTTAATATAATCTGAATACGTTGTACTAGGTTCCTTATCATAGATAGAGTTAGGGATAAAGGGTTTGTGACCGAATATTAACTCGTAAGGAGTAAATTTCGTAGTTGAATGTTCTGTTGTGTTATAAGTCAGCATAGCTGTATACACATAAGTGGGCCAATTATATTGGTTTTCGTTTACAAAGGACTTTAAATATTCTTTGAGAGTTGAATGACTGCGTTCTAATGCTCCCTGTGTCTGAGGATGATAAGGTGATGACCATAATTGTTTGATTTTGAGAAATTGGCAAGTAGTTTTAAAAAGGTCGGACGTAAAGTTAGTACCTTGATCAGATAAAATAGATTTAGGAATTCCAAATAGGGATATAAAGTGGATAAGACAATCGCTAGATTCCTCAGCGGTTGTACTACGTACAGGATAGGCGATAGAATATTTAGTTAGGTCATCTTGTAAAGTAAGAATATATTTTAGTCTGGCGGAACCAGATTCGGGTAAGGGGCCAACTATATCTAGTGCCACTCTCTGAAACGGAGCTGTGGATGTAGTAGTGATCTCCATTGGAGCTTTATTTAATTTTCTCAGAGCTTTATTTTCCTGAAATAATTTGCATTTTTTGACATAGTCTTCTATATCACTTCGCATGCCCTTCCAATAGAATTGTTCCCGGATTCTATTGTACATACGTGTCGACCCTAAGTGCCCAGCTGTAGGAGTGTCATAGTTCTCACGCATGATTTTAGGTCTCTCGCTTAGAGTAGGGTATATAGTTTTATTTAGATAAACGTGGATTTGAATTTTTGTATTGTTAAAAATATGAGTTAGGATGTTGTAAATTTTAGTGTAGGAGTGATGGTCAAATGGGCTTTTGAAATCAGAGATAGCAATGTCTGTTGTTTGTTCAGACTTCAGGATTTCGTTTCTTACTTCTTTCAGAGTGTCATAGAAAGCGGGATAAGATGATTCGTCAAAGTGGTGAACTTTTGTGAAAATGAAGTAAACAATCGTGTCGTCGTATTTAGTTTTTAGAAAATGATATAGTTCTTTTTCAGAATTAAGGATTTTGTCTTGGTTGCCGGAATTTAGGAGAATTTCGCAGATATAGGGATTTGACTCATCTAAATCTATAGATGTAGGAATCAATATTATTTTACAGGCTGTCTTTAAGAGATTTTCGTTGTGTTCTTTTAGAATTGTATTGCATATATTCTCTTTATTTGAAATTGATTTTAGAAATTGAGAATAATTATCGTCATTTAAATTTGACTGCTCGTTTGGCGAAGGGATTTGTAATGAGTCAAAATCGAGATTGAGGTCAGCACTGTGAGGGCTAATTTCAAGGTTCGGCCCAAGATCTATAAGATCTGGATATAGCATTGGTTCACTTTGAGGTATAGGATTTTGTAATGTATTAGAGTCGTTGTTTGTTTCTTGATTTAATAGTTCATCATTCTCGAAAGAGAACGGAATGGGAGATGGTAGAATTATAAGAGGGTCCTCCAAGAGGTCATCGAATTCAGTGTCAGGATCTAATAGAAGAGGATCAGAGGTTGGTGAAGGTTTACCTTGAATAGGGTTAACTGGAAATCGAGATAATGCATCAGCGTTAGTGTTAATTTTCCCTTTCTTGTATATAATATCGTAGTAAAATTCCTCTAGTTTGAGTCGCCAGCGTACTAGCCTAGAACCAGGATCCTTGCAGTTAAATAACCATTGCAAGGGTTTGTGATCTGTGACTATGGAAAACCGATTTCCATAAAGATAGGGGCGAAAGGCTTTAGTTCCAAAGATAATGGCTAAACATTCTTTTTCAGTAACACTATAGTTACATTCAGCCTTATTGAGTGTACGAGACCCATAAGCAATTGGACGGTCTTTACCTATCGGACCTTGCGATAATATAGCAGAAACAGCGAAATTAGAAGCGTCGCAGGTAAGTATGAAGGGTTTGGAAAAATCAGGATATGCTAGCACTGGTGACGTTACTAGTTTATTTTGTAGATTTTCGAAAGAAAGTTGTTGCTCATTCTTCCAACTGAATGGTGTATCTTTTTTTAGAAGGGATGTTAATGGTTTTGCGAGTTTGGAAAAGTCAGGTATGAAACGTCTGTAGTACGATACGAGTCCGAGAAAAGATTTTACATCCTTTGGACATTTTGGTATTGGGAAATCAGTGATACATTTGACTTTTCTAGGATTTGGTTGTACACCGTCTTTGTTGATAAGATGACCAAGATATGCGACTTCTTTGCATAAAAACTCACATTTATCTGGTTGGAGCTTCAAATTATAATTCCTGAGCCTACTGAAAACAGCGGATAGATTTTGAATGTGACTTAGTAAGTCAGGGGAGTATACTACAATGTCATCTAAATAAACAAAGCAACGTGAGCCTTGAAGCCCACTTAGGCATGTGTTCATTAGTTTTTGAAAGGTTGAAGGGGCATTTTTTAGCCCAAATGGCATTCTTGTAAATTGAAAATGCCCTTGGGGTATAGAAAAGGCTGTTTTAGGAGCGTCTTGCTCGGATATTGGTATTTGATGAAATCCTGAGGCCAAATCTAAAGTTGTAAAATATTGACTTTTCCCTAATTGATCTAGAATTTCTGTTATTTGTGGAATAGGATATGTTTCTCCGATAGTAGCGTCGTTGAGTTTCCTATAGTCAATAACGACTCTCCACTTTCGTTGTCCCGAAGCATCAAGCTTTTTGGGCACAACCCAAATAGGTGAGGACCATGGTGAATTTGAAGGTGTTATTATGTTTTGTTCTAGCATT
Organism: Orthosia gothica; assembly: GCA_949775005.1. Taxonomy (NCBI): domain Eukaryota; kingdom Metazoa; phylum Arthropoda; class Insecta; order Lepidoptera; family Noctuidae; genus Orthosia; species Orthosia gothica. Next base: position 9,649,732 of record OX459042.1, read on the forward strand.
TTGTTAATTTGATTTTCGACTTCCTTTTTATGGCATTCAGGGAATCTATAAGATTTAGTTTGGATAGGGATATTTGTACTTGTTTTAATATTATGTTCAGCAGCTGTAGTATATGTGAGCTGATCGTCTGGGAGATGGAAGATATCGGAAAAGTCTGTGCAGATTTGTAATAGGGCATTGGATTCCTCTTCATTTAGGTGAGAAATCCTAAGATGGTTGAGAACTTTGTTAGTTCTTGTAGAGGAATTAGTAAGAGGCAATGAACCATGAGGGTTCAAATAAGCTTCGGAGTCTAGGGGTTCAAGTGTTAAATTAAGGTTAGATCGGAGTATGACGGACTCTTCAGAGATGTTGACAACCGTTGTTGTTGTTTATACGATTATTTTCTTTCACGTTAACGATGCAATTCGCAGCTAGTAAAGATGCAGAGATGTGTTGGTCTATTAGCATACCTTCTTTTATATTTGGATTACTTACTGTACATTCGATTACAGCTTCCGTGCGAGGTGGAATGTTATATAATGGTTCAGCGAATTTTAATTTTATGTAGGCGTCATCTATCTGTAAGGCTTCCTGACAATAGTCGATTTGACAACTTAGATTTTTCAGGAGGTCATTGCCTATGATGCCATCGAAGCTTAGACTAATATTTTCGACAACATGAAATTCGTGGATATAAGGTTTATCGTTTTTTTTGAATATTTGCATTTTGAAGCTGCCTAGAGTTGAAGTTGTTTCATTTCCAGGGTCAATTCCTTTAAGGGTTATTGTATCCTCGCTTAACGTTGGGACTTTGGACATAGAATCTAATTTCAACAAGCTTATGCAGGAGCCTGTGTCGATTAGGAAGGATAAAGGTCTATCAGCAACGGAGGTTTGGATTATTACGTGAGGTAAGTATCTCATTTCAGAGTTTTTATTTATTTTATAAATTTTTGTATTTGTTTTTTGTTTCAGGTTTGGCAAGTTGTCCGAAGGTGAAATAGAAGGATGTGTAATGAGAATAGAATCGGTGAATTTTGCTTTTGGATTTGATAATTAAGAAGGTTTAGTAAGTGGTTGGGCAGAAACAGTGGATACAGAGGGTTTAGCACGTGATTCAGAGGAAACAGAGGATTTAGTACATGATTCAGGGGATACAGAGGATTTAGTATGTGATTCAGAGGATACAGAGGATTTAGTACATGATTCAGGGGATACAGAGGATTTAGTACGTGATTCAGAGGATACAGAGGATTTAGTACATGATTCAGGGGATACAGAGGATTTAGTACGTGATTCAGAGGATTCAGAGAGAATAGAGGCATCGGCTTTGATATAGTAGGGCGAATTTCCCGCGCGACACCGGACGGGAAATTTTACTCGTTTAAATCATTTTGGTTGATTTCATCGGTATATGCCTCCTTGTCATGATTTATGTTAAAAACCTTGCGGGTTGGCTTAAAATTTGGAGCTTGTGTAGTGTTAGGTTGGCGTCCGTCTGAATTAGAAGCATTAGATTGATTCCTACTATTGTTGTATTGTCATTTGCGACAGTTTTCAATAGTGTGACCTATGTTTTTGCAGTAGCGGTAGCAGTAGTATTTACTGATTTTGAATGATCTGGTTGATTTCGCGGAGTTGTAGCACGTGACAATTGGAAGTCACGGCGAGAGTTTGTATTTTTGAATTTATCGTTATTGGATGTTGATCTTCTATAGATACTAGAAATGATTTTTTCTTCTTCGACTGCCCAGCTTATAGCGGAATTCAATGAATCTGGGTTGCGACATCTAACGACTTGTGATACCCGTGGCAGGAGTCCTATTATGAAAGTATGAAGTGCAAGATCTTGTATAGCGGCTACACGTCCTGCTAGTTCCGTTTTCTTTTTCGTCGGAATGGAAATGTTTATTTCCGTAAGTAGTTTCGCTAAGCATGTTTCTATATTTAAGGCAAATTGCATAACTGTTTCACCAGGGTTCTGCTTACAATCCTGAAGTTCAGTAAGTAGGTGAGCATAATGTTTCCTTTCCCCAAACTGTTGTTTAAGGAACTCGATGAATTGTTCAAAGGATTCGAACTCTTTGACACTGCATGTTGTTTCAGCTTTATCTATCAATTGACTTAGGATGAATTTGAATGAAATAGGTTTCTGGGATTTTGTAGCTGTACTAAAAGCGCTCTGACAATTGGCAATAAAAGAATTCAGTTTTTCCCTGGAGCCATCGAATGGCTTAATGAATTTAAATAGAATACCGAGTTCTATTTTTTCTTCGATTTCTACCTTTGTACTCTTAGAGGTACTGGAACTTTCCTCCTTTGCTTCAGATTTGGAAGTCATGATTTAAATTTGCAAAACAAGATTTATAAATGTATTAATTACAAGAGATAGTCTTCCCCTTAAGCTACTTAGTACAAATGGCTAGGTGTTATGCACGTGTTAGTATTGGAAGTACGTGTGACGTCATTAAATCATGAATTGCCACTTTATAAGCACAATGGTTTGCTACAAAATACAAATTGTCATATTTATTAAGCACCTACCGACAAATTTCGAAGTACCTACCTAAAATATTATTGTGTTGTCAAATATCTACAATTGTTAGAGTACCCACCTGAGTAAATATTGTTGTGTGAACAGGAAATAACTCTAAACTTACATATAAGCCAAAGTGATGATATTCCTATAAAATATTACGTAATTTGTAATGATCATTGTGATGTATCCTGGATTTTATATTACCATTTTAGTATTATAAGTCCTTTGAGACAATTAGTAACTTACTGTCAATTAGTATCAATATTCTTTCGAATATTGATTAAGAATGACTAAATAGGCGATATTCAATTCCTTAATTGTGTTGATACGTTTTAAAAAGGTTTCATTACTCAAGAATTGATTATTGACCTAATTGTGAGATTATTCATAGAAATGTAGAAAATGGTGGGGACGTTTGACAGGTCGACTCGTTGCTATAAATAGTGGGTAATTCGTGAGTCGACACACTTTGTTGTGAACTACGAGCCAGTACAGACCAGTTGTTATGTTGTGATAGTGATATTATTTTCCTGAATTGTTATATTTTGTGAAAGATGGACTACACAAGCTTCACGTAAGTTATTTGATATTATAACTTGATTATTGCTAATGGTTGTGTTGAAAGTCTATTTCATATTGTGGCCTTTATTCACAATAATGTTAAATTGATTAAAGGGCTAGTCATGTTCCTTGCCTTATCCTTGTTGTTTTGATTATATAACATTGTGAAATGTTACAAGATTTATTATATAATGGCCATTACAGAAATAGATCTTTATTGTGATAAAAGATATTTATATGGTTGTAAAATATATCTATAAATACTTCTATAGTTGCTTCCGTGGAGTTTCTTGCCCTTCTTCTCCACGAGAACTAGGTCTAGCGAATGGGTGGTAAGCTCTCTGAGCCTCAATATGAATTAATTGACAAGCCTAATTGAAATAAATACATAGTCTTGTCTTTTTGTGATTTTATTCATAAAACCTTTCCCTTATACACCACATACATAGGAACTCTGATACACAGTAAATAACCATCTTGACATATATCGATACTTTTATATGGTGTTCCTCCATGATTCTAACACACGCGTAATCGAAACGCGTAGTCTAAACAAAATATGCAGTAGCCGGACAGTATGGCCTTTGTCAGTTACAATGTATTATGAACAATGTACAAATGAACTATATAGATAGAAATAGCTCTGAGTTAATTCTGGTATTCGTCCTAGGATATAGTAATAACCGAAGTAGCAAGATCACTCACAGGAACGCCGTCATTATGAGGATACTCAGGATCATTGTGACCGCTTCTCTGGCGGTGAACTGCAGAACAGCAGGTGATGTAGACCAGCAGAACAGCAGATGTAGTAGACCAGCAAAACAGCCGATGTAGTAGACCTCTGTGCCAACAGAGGGTGAAGCCCAGTCTCGGTTGCAGGGTGCAACACACAGGACAGGGTGACGATCCGACACTTGCACGACACAGTATTGGGTTAGTTAGTTTTAGCACAGCGCAACGTTTAAACACTTAAAACGTTTAGGTTTATCAGGGTTTATCACTTGGATTCACTGGCACTTTCAGGTAAGGTATTGTTTCCAGAGACGTATTTGGGTAGGGGATTTTCGTATCCCACCGCTGGCACCAAATGTTATACGGGAGTTCGGAAACGTCTTTTTAAAAAGAAACTAAATTTAAGCTGGAAACAGAGTTTAATTAATTTTACGAACTTGGTACAGGAATTAGTATATAAAAGAAAATAGTAATGATTTTGGGACTTCCGACCCGTACCGAATCTCAGACCGAACTGAGGTGCCACCTAATGAAGGATGACGTTTCTAAGTTACTAAAATGCTGACGAGGCAAGTCTGGGTGGCGGTCAGCCATACTACTTACAATAGCAAGGTATAACAGCTCGCTCTGTTGATGTTTAATTGTATAAGCGATTAGTTGTGCAAAAGAAATGGCAGAAATTATTGATTTTAATTTATTGATATCACTTGTTGAGGAACCCCTAGAAAGAGACTGCTCTATTTCACAGATTCGTGAGTTAAAAAGTTACCGGCATTATACAAGGCACGACATCATGTGACGTTGCGGCATCGTTACATGCGTTTTTACGCGGTACCTTAAATACGCTTCACGTCAACGTGCCGCGCCGCGATATCGCACCGTTCGACGATGACGACGTTTTGATTTAGTGATGGGTACAAGCCCTTATTGTCTACTCTACAAATTACAAACTTACATACTAAAATGTATAAAAAAATAAGTAATTAGTTTTCCACCCATGCACAATTGCACATGCAGATCAACATTTTTGCACATGTTGCCATTTTCCAGTTCAGAAAGATGGATCAACCCTGCTTTGTACTAATATGATAAATGTTAAGATCTGTATGTACTGTGTGTTAATCAATCACGCCTTAACAGCTAAACGGCTTTCCATGAAATTAAGGATACTGGAGACCTCCCGATGGAGAGATATCCTGGTCAAGGTTGTGGGGATCCGGTGGATGCGAAATGCACAGGGCCGATCAGTGTGGCGACGCTTGGGAGTGGTCTATGTCCAGCAGTGAACTTCTTTTGGCTTAAATGATGAGGGAGATGAAGGATACAGGTTAGCCATAGCCTGGATTAGGATGTAAGATAACTATTTTGTTTAATTAACAATAATTAATTTCATTTATTCATAATAATGCCTTACATAGAAAAACAGTTTAGATGATGTGTGATGTACAGAAAAAGGATAAAACAGAAACTGTGAAACACTGATTCCCAAACTAGGGAGTTGCCTGTATCTTGGCAATCAGTGTCCCTCCAGGAAAGTAATATTATAGAGCAAAGCATGCGAATACAATCTTTCACTCAATTAAAGTTAACATCGTAGTATTGAATTATTGGAATCTATTACAATAAACTATTTTGTTTTTTGATAATTTTCGACTTTCAAGCAGGCAATGCCTTTGGTAAACGCTAGTAGTTAAATAAAGCTTTTCATCTGTCCTACGACGTTATTCAAGGGACTCTATCACCTACAAAAATACAATAAGGTCTAATCCCGTTCGCACCAATTTATTTTGTTCATAGTCATCAAGAAAAAGATGAAACAAAAACAATTATTGGAAAAAAATGGAGCCCCTTCGGTATTATATTATCTGTGAAGAAGGGGAAAATTTTCTTTGAAAACGTCCCTGATACCAACGAATTCTCCTGTATTGTGAATGCGTTTATAGGTAGTAAAACTAACTTGCATAAACAAGCTTTTATCCGCGGCTTCACTCCTGAGACACTTATGATAGGATAAAAGTAGCCTACACTTGACAATAGCTGTGTATCAATCCATAGGTACAACCTAGGAGTCTTTAAGTCAAGCGTGAAAAGGTTACTTTTAGGCAAGCGTGCTTCATCGTCGGCCACATCATCGCTTATCATCAGGTGAGATAGTGATCGAGCGCGAGCCTATCAATTATATAAAAAAAAGCTTAAAGAAAGAATATTTGAAATCGGATTAGTACTATCAGCGGATAATTCACAAACAAACATGATTAGAAGAAAACATAACCTATGTAAATTTCATCATCATCATCATTAGCCTTTTAATGTTCCCACTGCTGGGACAAAGGCCTGGGAGAGGGAATGGGCCTTAATCCACCACGCGGACTCAGTGTGGGTTGGTGAATGTCACTTGTCTTCGATTTTTTGGTTCTAGGCATGCCGGTTTCCTCACGATATTTTCCTTCAACGTTTTTAGAGCAGTGGTGATGAAATAATTTACACAAAGTAAAAGGGTTGGACCTCATCTGGCAGCACGGAATCGCCTTTTTCCGTCGCCCTTTCTCTTTCTGTCGCTTAGAACTGCCATTTGCTAGACCGAGACAGAAAGCATAATGCGATAGCACGCGGCGGAATCCTCGAGGCGATCGGCATCACGGACAAAATGCAATGGTCGGCAGGGAGACTCCGGAACGCTGAAGCGCGCGATAGCATGCTAACGCATCCTTTCACCGCCGATCACTTGCTATCGCATGCTGTCTCACTCTATCGTACAATGGCGCACGCGGCCGCTCGTCAGCTCAGTGCAGCCTGTTCATTCATGCCGTACGGATGGAAATAACAATGACTGACGAAAATTTGATAGTTTTAGTGCAGAAATATCCTTGTCTCTATGACATGGAGTCGGCGGAATACAGTGACCAACACCGTAAAGAGAATGCTTGGGAAGAAATAGGGAAAATAATAAATCTTAGGGGTAAGTATTTTTATGAATACGATTTATTTTTTTAAATTTGTAGGTAAACACACATATTAAAGAGAAATGTATTTATTATTCTAATAGATACATATTATTTATGCTAGACGCAGTCGTAAGACTATTTATTTCCCTAGGTCAAGATATAGTAATTGATAGTCCAATCTATTACTGCAATACTGATAAACGCGTAATTTTTAGTTTATCATGTCCTATGTACCCTCTCGTACTGCCAAGTTAGACTTCCAATATCGGTATTAAAATATCTTTTAAAATTTTCTCTAACCACAATCGCACTCATGTTATTATAATTTCCTACGATTGGCATTAAATTCTGCAGAGCCCGTTCTACGTTAGGTGTTGACGCATTATTATGTGATGTTCTAGGCTGACGTCCTCTTTTGTTCAAAAAGTTATGTAAACTAATGGTAGCTAAAACTACTTTTATTAATTGGTTAGGCTCTAAACGAATTCTTCTGGAATATATGTCGAACCTCTGCGTCAAAATTCCGAAAGCACACTCCACTATCCTTCTAGCACGGCTAAGTCTATAATTATATATTTTGATTTCATCGTTACTGCGTGCTTGCTCAGCTGGATAAGGGCGCATGAGATTGTAATCCAAGGGAAACGCCTCATCACCTACGAATACATGTGGCATAGAATCAGCAGTACCAGGTAAACATTTTACTGGGGGTATGTTCAGTGTACCATTCATAAACTTTCTCCCAAATTGAGAGTTTGAGAAAATTCCTGCATCACTATTTTTACCGTAGGAACCAACATCCACAATAACAAAATTATTTTCTGCATCTACAACTGCTAGTAGTACTACACTGAAAGTTTTTTTGTAATTAAAAAACATGCTACCACAATTTTGAGGTGCTTGGCACACAACATGCTTCCCATCGATTGCGCCGACGCAATTAGGAAAGTTCCAAATTGTTGCAAATTTGTCTTCTATTGCTTTCCAATCTTCTGTAGTTGGTGCCTGTACTACTATCGGCGATAGTATATCCCATAATGCTTGACTTGTTTCCAATACAATTTGACGAGCTGTTTCCTTCCCCATTCGATAATCATATGCTATTGATTTCAGACTGTTTCCATAAAATAAATACCTGCAAGAAAATTAGAGTGTCTTAACAATTATATAAATGTGCCTACTTGCCTACAATTTTATTTTCTTATTTTCAGTTGAAGATTGCAAAAAAAAGTGGACCAGAATTAGAGAAAACTATAGGAAGGCTTTAAAAAAAAGACAAACTCCCAGGAGTGGCTCTGCGGCAACAGTGACTCGTCCTATAAAATATGAAAACATTCTTTCATTTTTAAATAAAAATTATAAGGACAGAGCCACAGTTACAAACTTATCACCAACGTCTCCACCACAAGCACAAGACTTAACAGATAATGAGAGTCAGTCAACTGAAACTACAGCTTATGATTCAAGTACACATCAAACAAACAATCGTAGTAGATCAAGCGAGTCATATACAGGAGAACAAAGTCTAGCAAAAGTATTAGATAATTATTTAAAGAGCAACAAGTCCAAGGAAAATAATGATCCCATAACAATGTTTTTCTTAAGTATGACACAAACGGTCAAAACATTTCCTTCAGAGGTACAACTAGAAGTGAAGAAAAAATTTTTTGAAATTGTAAGTGATGCGGAATCTGCCTTACTTCGTACTTATCACCCTAGTACTCCTCATTTTTCAAGCTATGGTTATACTAGTAATATAGCGAGTACAACGACGTCTATGGGGTATGCATCAACTGCAACGACGTCTTCTGCGAGATATACACCAACTACAACGACGTCGTTGGAAGGGTATACACCAACTAGTTGACTTATTATGGATGTCAGCCTGAGACGGTAAAGTGGTTTGAGAGTTACTTGACTTACCGTTCTCAGTTTGTCCAGGTAACGAGTGACAGTGATGGAGCTGTTTAAATCCTCTGGTCCTAAGCGCGTGAATAGGGGTGTACCGCAGGGATCGATCCTGGGCCCGCTACTCTTCATTCTTTACAGTGCTGACATCATTAACTGCCTGCTCAACACCAAGTTCCACTTATATGCTGATGACCTGCAGATGTACCTATCTTTTCATCCCCAGCAGGCTGCTGACACTGTAAAGAGTTTGAATGAAGATCTTGATAGGATATCGGCTTGGTCTATGAGAAACGCCTTAGTTTTGAACCCATCTAAGTCAAAATTTATTTTAATGGGTTCAAGAGATTTTTTAAATAAAATGGGTAATGGGAATTTGGACTTGAAGATCGACGGGTGTTCCATTGAAAGGGTCCGGGAAGCCCGTAATCTTGGGTTACTGTTTGACGAGCACCTGCACTTTGAGACACATATCATGGAGGCTGTGCGCAACTGCTTTTACAGGCTTAAGCTTCTGTATCGTGTGCGTCCCTACATAAGTGTGGATATGCGCATTCTGCTTTGTGAAACACTAGTTTTATCTAAGCTGAACTACGCTGACACTGTGTATGGGGCGTGCATTCTAGGTAGAAGTGAAAGGTTAATTCAGAGAGTACAGAATGCTTGTGCGAGATTTTGTTTTACCATCCCTCCTAGATGTCACGTAACTCCTTTTTTAAATAAGGGTAATTTGATGAGAATGTCAGATCGTAGAAAGCTGCATCTGGCTACCCTGCTCTTTGGCACAATTCTCACAAAAAAACCAGACTATCTGTTCGGTAAATTGACCTGGTCGCGCGATGTAAATAGGGTCAAAACGAGAGCTTCTGCCTACCTGTTGTTGGCGTCACACAAAACTGCTGCATTCCGTGGAAGTTTCAAATTCGCTGCCTCTCGTATCTGGAATGATCTTCCTCCGCCGTTTCGTGCTATAAAAACGATTGGAACATTTAGTACTAAATTCAAGCAGTACTTATTACTTCAGCAAAAGGAATCCGGAAGATAAGCTTACCCGTGGTTTGCACGCGGTTAGGTTTACCGCCTTTAACCCATTTTCTTTATTATGAACTTTCTTGCAAACACCACACCACACATATTAAATCCACTCCACTCTGATTTATCCAATTAGCAATTCTTTTCGCCAGGTTTATTTACACTTATTCATTTACACTATTTCATAACATAACTTACTTACATAATATTTTTCTTTTGACAGCCGACCATAGATTCTTTCCGTATTTTTTAATAAACCACTATTTGATCCGCGCGCTCTGTCGTTTGTCTATGGTTTCGACAAATGATCATTGAGCATCGCGTTTATATATTTGTATTATACTTACACTTACTTTGACCCACCTTCAGTGTTTTATTCTATTTTGTTTGTTATTTATATATTCTTCTATTTTATTTTATTTTATAAGTCCTGTTTCCGTAAGTGTGTCCGTGGCATCAACAGTAGGCCCTATCAGAATATCAGCGCAGCGTTATTACCTTTTTTAGATATCGCTGCACATGCTGAGATAGGAGCCTTTTTGGTCTCGCATAGGGTTTTTTTATTTTATTATTGTTTAAGTGTATGCTTATTTTCTCGTGTCTCCTGTGCGGGTCACAAATAAATATTTTTCTTTCTTTCTTTCTTTCTTTCTTTCAACTACAACGACGTCGTTGGAAGGGTATACACCAACTACAACGACGTCGTTGGAAGGGTATACATCAACTGCAACGACGTCTTCTGCGAGATATACACCAACTATAACGACGTCGTTGGAAGGGTATACACAAACTACAGCCACGTTGTCGTCGACATACAATGAACAGTTTGATGATTCTATCTACTAAGAAAATGGCAAAATTATGTGTAAATCTACATCAAACACTTATTTGATATTGAAGTTGTGATTATTAAATTATTGTTGTTGTTTCCCATGGATGATTAAACTAGTGATATTGTTATTTGAGGAGAAAAGCGTTTACTTATTGTAGTTGTGATTAAAAAGAAAAAGTTGTTAATTGTTTCTCAGATTTGATTAAAGGATTAATTAATAATAGTGTATTTTACTTACTTTAGACAAACACACAACCTTTGTTTCACTGAGATGCACTTCCGGAACTTTGTGTTTTGCTTTTGAAGAGTAGGCTGCAGTAGGTCAACTAATTCATTAAAATCATTTAAAGTCATTCCATAATAATCTACGAAACTATCTGGATATGTTACTAAATCCGGAAAATGCGTAACATATTGTCCATGAACCGCTCTCTGCTTCCAAAAAGGATGAACCCAGTATCTCCGTTTTATTTTGCGAATACGTTTCTTTTTATTATTTTGATTTTGCATTTCTTGAAAAATACACGCTAGAATCACTGCTCTCTCTTCCGTGGTCCTATCCATCTCGCGCTTGAAACTAAACTGATCATGAAAGAACGCGGCAGTATGCCACCCATGCTGCAGCATGCTGACGCGTGCGATCGCCTTTTTTGTCTGCGGAATGCGACAGCGCGCGTTCGCATGCGGCAACATACTGCAGCACGTGGTAGCACAGGCGGAACAAATGCGATTCCGTGCTGCCAGATGAGGTCCAACCCTAAAAGCGCCTGCCTGGATTCAAACCCACAACCTACGAAACGTAAGTTTATTTATTCATTTACACATACAATTATTTTTACAGGTAGAAAGAACCAAAGGTAACAAAAGTAGTCATTCAATGCGATACTCAGAGACACGCCGAAAAAGAAGTTTGTTCTCTTTAAAATACCTTTTAGTTTAGATGTATTACGTCTGCAGTTTTTGTTATTTTAATCTTACTTTTCTTTACTAATATAATTTAAGTACTTACTAATACTATCGTTGAGGGTTTAATTTAAGGAATAATCAAAGAATTGTAAGTCGTTTTTGTGGCGAATAAAAATTATCCTAGCATATGAACTTATAGGTTTATTTTTCAATCCTACACAACATACGAAGCGATAAATATTCGTATTTACGTCCCGACAAAGAGCCATTGCAGTCAGATTTATGGGATAATATACATGTTATAGTCACGGTTGTATTCAACGTGACAGTAAATGGATTTATTGGGAGACAATATACTGCTAACACTCTCCGTATGTCTAACTATTGTATGCGTACTTTAAAGATTGTCTCATTTCGGACAAAATGTTCAGTTAGGTTATAGGGATTTTCATACGGATTTGTGCCCGTCTGATTGCTTCAAACATAACGGGTGAAAAGGGTGCCTTCAACCTTGCCAGGCAATGCAGCTGCAACCTTGCAGGCTTGACGTAACGTTATGTTTTCAAGAGTATCCAATCACTACTTACTCAGAATCATATATTGAGCTCTCCCCCTATTACGTCGAACATATAACATAACAGATGAAATATGGGTGTTATAGTCGTTAACCCCTGACGGAATAAGAGGGGTGTTATAAGTTTGATCTGTGTGTCTGTCTGTGGCATCATAGCTCCTAAACAGATGAACCGATTCGTTTCTTTTTTTGTATGAGAGGTGATTTTATGGAGAGTGTTCTTAGCTGCGTTAGATGAAAATCGGTTCAGCCGTTCAAAAGTTATGGGCGTTTTACTGTTTGAATCGGGGTATTTTCGCAAGATATCGTGTCATAATACGTGTTCGATAGATTTTTGATCGAATTGTGTCTACTACCAGATACATTATGTAGTTTAAAAAGTTTAAAAAAATAGACGGGGGCTTAAGGAAAATTATTTTTTTACTTGTGGCTTAATGTAAGCTTGTTCTTTCCTTTAATCCTATAATTCAATATGTTTTATTATACATATTCACTATCTGAATAGGCATCTATCGTGATCCTGTCACAGCCTCTGAGACTCTAGATAAACTGTCATTCACTCAGCAATGGCTATTGTCGAAATGCCAGAATGTAAGGCATTGTTTACATGACATTTCGATAGCGCTTGGCAAACCCATAATATTTTTTCCAGTCGCTATCGTATCGCTTTGTTGATACAATGTCACTTCTCTAAATCATCTTAACATATTCATGAGAAACGATACATAATTTATTAATTGGATTTTTACGAAGAATTATTTTATTAGTGAAAGAACAACAACCGTTTCTCATTTTTATACGTCTACGGCCTTTTTGGTAATTGCAAAAACTGTACAACTAATTCAAATATTTAAGATCATCACTGCAAAGTTCGTCGGTTAACTGTAAGTCGATTTGCGGGAGTAGTTTCAATATGATTATTGAAACTATATGATATTTGCAATAAATGATTATGACAAAATTCTAACGGAATTAACAGGTATGTACTTGTATCTACCAACTATGAATGAGCTTTTATTAAAGAAAACATTTTATCAGGTAAAACCAATACAAAATATTTTCATTATTTTTCCTAAGAGGAATTGAAACCAGCAGCTATACAGGTGCATAAATAAAGCTAGTTGTATTTACCCCATGTTTCGAGAACGAGGTACCGTTACTCATTTCCTTCAGTTGACTTTTACAGCGCGCCATAATAAATGACACGTTTTATATTTTAATATCCACCAGGAAATGCTGTTCCCTGGCTTATCGACAGGTTTATGGGTTTTGCAGGAACTATTTGTAGGCATTGTGCTTTTAAAATGATAGATTCCAATTAGAATATATTCAATAATAAGTATTTTTTATATATATAATAAAATTAAAGCCAGTCTACAGTTACAGTCACCCAAAGGGCAATGGAGAGGACTATGCTCTGAGTTTCCTTGCGTAATCGAATCAGAAATGTAGAGATCCGCAGGAGAGCTAGGGTTACCGACATAGGCTGAAGAAATGCCAAACTTAAGTGGCGTCACCGTTCTTGCGTGTGCGTGCTGCGTAGTATGTGCATTGCGCGCAGAACAGATGAGGCATAAAAGTTCTAGAGGGGCGACCGCAAACCGGAAGACGTTGCGTTGGAAGGCCTCCCACCAGGTGGACCGATGACCTGGTGAAGGTTGCGGGGATCCGCTGGTTGCGGGACGCACGGGACCGGTCAATGTGGCGACGCTTGGGGGAGGCCTATGTCCAGCAGTGGACGTCTTTCGGCTGATATGATGATTATGATGATACAATTGAACATTCTAAAAAAACTGAAATTAATAAATAAATAAATTATTTTAAATTAAAAAAAAACATAATTGAATATTGTAAACATAAAGCAACAAGAAGTGGATTGTTTTTTTTTATTCGCAACCATGTTGACACAGGTTCAATGAGACAATCACTAAACCAAATCGAATTAACAAATATTATTGAAATTAACAAGCCCATCATGGTGACAAAACAGTATTCAAATTCTTACCAACCCTAACGTTACGTGTTAAAGATAAAATTTGCATAACTGTATTCTATTATATTTGCCTACCTTGAAAAAGTCGTTCTAGTTCGATAAGCTTATGCGTATCGAATAACACTTATCTACTGCTATTTGCAGTAGGTTCAAAATTGTCCAACTTGTACAGGGTCGGCTAACAGCAGGTTGGTTCAGGTAACAGATTTTACCGACTGTACTCAGCTGCATCCAGTTAGGAAATCGCCTAGGTTTTTCCCTGTCTACGCAGGAGAATGGTTAGAAAGATTGGATTAATGGCCTATTTGGTTATACTTAAACTCAAAAGCCATTTCTGGGCCTGTTCCTTATTATATTTTCAGTTTTCATGGTATCATAACAATCTGCTACTCATCACATTACTTTATAGCCTCAACAACAAAGCCGCTTATTACGAATAAATAATACCATTAATAAACATACAAAAAAGGTATCGTAAAAAGTGAATTCGCGTAACAAAAACGACGGAATTACGCCCGAGGTATCTTTCGACGCATCAAAAATGTTATATCCTTTTTACGGTGTACAATTTAATTTCCGTTTTAGAATACTCCACTGTCCTGTTTGGTATAAATTCGATTTTACATATAAAAGCTGCGTGAAGCCCTTGGGGATAGTAAAAAGGATTGACATCCATTTTTATTGGGTTATTGGGGACACATGTGCGTTATTGTTACTGTTGGTAGTGATTGAACTGTATCGCTTAATGGCTCTAAACTCTAGGGCCTCTATCGAAAAACCATTTGCAATAGAGGCACGAGAGTTTAGAGCCATTACGTACTGTCGTCTTGTCGCCGGAGACTTTGTGACCAAAAAAGCAACTAGGCCTAGGAGACCAAGCCGAGCGTAGTGATTTTAGTACATTTGTACAGAATGACGTTGAAGAAGCTGCAATAGTAGCGGTCGTCTCGACAGTTGCTCGCAGTGTGAACGCTTCCATTAGAACCCTTGCTCCTATTGATCGCTGACGACCATCAGTTGCTTGTGCAAATCGGTGGGTGACTCGGGTGACTGGTAACCAAGTGCGTAAACACTTATTTAAACTATAGAAAATCACAGTCGTCGTCGAACAAGTCCACGGTGACCAGTCGACTGTGAAGTCACAAAAGCTCTAAAGTACGTGGGACACTCAGAAAGTTTTGCGAAACTAAAAAAAATTGTTGTATACGTACATATATTTTTATTAAATCTTTTCAAAGTACTTTCCACCAGCCTCTATACAAAGATTCATGCGCCTAAACCAGTTTTCAAAACACTTTTTCCAGTCCGCCGCAGACACCTCGTTTACAGCCTGCTCGAACGCAGCCAGCGCATCTTCCGGCGACGAAAATTGTATCCCTTTGAGCTGATTTTTTATTTTTGGGAATAAAAAGAAGTCACACGGTGCTAGATCAGGGCTGTAAGGAGGGTGACCCAGGAGTTTGACTGGCGTGCTGTCCAGGAAGTCCCTCGTTTTGAGTGCGGTGTGCGCAGGTGCATTGTCGTGGTGGAGCAGTAGCCCGCGGAGCCCTGTGTTTGGTCGCTTGTTGCTTATAACAGAGAAAACTTCTGGCAAACATTTGGTAGTATACCATTCGGCATTAATGCTTCTTTGATCCCGTAAGGGAATTGATACCAAGTGGCCAGTCAAATTAAAAAAGCTAGCGATCAAAATCTTACCCCCGCTTCTAGATCGCTTCACTTTGGTAGGCGTTGGCTCATTTTGAAACACCCAAACAGTCGACTGGCGCTTGGTTTCTGGGTCGTATTGATAAATCCAGGACTCATCACCTGTAACGATGTCGTAAACACGCCGAGACGAGCCTGCTTCAAATTTGTTAAGCATATCACGGCACCATTCCACCCGGGCCTGCTTCTGAGCATCGGTGAGGTTGTGCGGCACCCAGCGTGATACTATCCTCCTCACGCGAAGATGGCTGTGTAGAATCTCGTGAACGCTTCCCGATCCAATCTTCAATATGTGTTGAATCTCCTGATATGTAATTCGCCTATTGTCTTGGATTAAATTTTTCACTGCTAGCACGTTTTCTTCGGTAACAGCCGTCAAAGGGCGACCGCTTCTTTCGTCATCCCCCAAAGTTGGTCGACCGCGCTTGAATTCGTTATACCAACGATACACGGTTGCCTTGGAAGGGCCTTCATCCATGAATGCCATTTGAAGTCTATCGTACGATTCATCCGGTTTCAGGCGACACTTGAAATCGTATAAAATCATAGCTCTAAAATGTTCCCGGCGCAGATCCATATTTCAGTGAGACACAATACTTTGAATTAACTCGCAAAAAATGTGGCGGGAAATTTTGAAATTGGAACTTACTTATTTTTACTTATAAATAATCATATTTTCGAAAAACATTATAACTGGCCAGTCTCCCATATATAAAAACTTTTTTTCGCAATACTTTCTGAGGGGCCTGGTACATACATACCAAGCTAATAAAAGCGTTTTAGAAATATTGTATTGCCTCAGGATATCCTCATGACGCGAGATTGAAATTATTTATATACAACCAATATGTGTTTTGTTTCGCACGTAAAACAAAAAAAGTCAAATAAGAATAAATCAAATTTCGATAGACTTTTTTTTAATTTGATCTTATCCTTACAGAAATGAGACTTATAAAGTGTTTAAAATATGCCATATCGTTCCAAAATACGCAATTTGTAGACAAAAAGTAATTAAATTATATCGTATCAGTGTGTATCGAAATCCCAACGATTTCGAATATCAAACCACAATTTTCACAAAAAGAAATCTAAGGTACTCGTTCAGCGTTGGGTAACTTTAAAAGCGTTCTCACGTCACAAAAGATCTCATGATTACTGACCTTCGATAGCTGTGCACACAAGTGCACTAAGCGTTGGACTAGTGTTGTTAGTTCTGATGTAAAAGCCGGGATTAATATTAAAACCCGGGATAGTCGAGATTAAAAATGTAGCTTTAATAGAGCGGCGCGCGGCAGTCGGTTGCGTAAATATTGCATGTTGGAATAGTGGTTTCGTTCAGGTAAGATATTTCTTTTTCATTAATTATTATGATCACAGAATTTCCTTGTATAGATAAAGTCGATCCTATTAGTTTAAAGGCAGGTAATGGATATTCTAGATATGAGTATACGAGTTTTGATGATTTGATTATTTTTTCATTAAGAGATGCTGTGGCCAATTTAACGGCTCCGACTTACGAGACTTAGAGATCGCGAGTAAATACTCACGCAGGCGCATAACTGTATAATTAATTACAGCACCACTGGTGAAGGAAAACATCGTGAGGAAACCGGCATGTCCTCGAAGAAAATATTCAAAGATATGTAACATCATCGACCCGCACTGGGCCCGCGTGGTAGATTATAACCCATTCGCATGGTAGAAGAGGCCTGTGTAGTTTCTGCTACAGCAACGTTTAAATTATTCGAAAACCGTACACGCAAACTGCAGGTCCTAAATAGTAGTCCTTCTATCGATATGCGGCTTACACGCAAGCCAAGATAAACCTAAGCATCATCTGCATGCAAATTAAGTGGCATCAGTCCTTAAAGTGAAGTTGAAGTTCTTCATCAGATCCTAACAAATTTAAATGGGGCCATTTCGAAATAAGTTTCTTTCGAACTAAAAAATAACTTTGCATATCCGTTTATATATGACGGAGTTATGCCCGAGCATACACAAAGAGAAAACATATATAAACATCTTAATTGAGAACGTCCTCCTTTTTGGGATGTCGGTTTAAAACAAATCATAACATACATACCCTCACTACTCTATTCCATGATAAGTTAGGCAGAGGTGCATTTATTGTAAATCCACATTACACAGTTTAAGTCCTATGTCATAATTATGGGCCTAGCCTATTGTTAAATACCTCTTTTATTTCTTAAGAATTAAATAATTTGTTTTTAACATCAAATAGCATTTAAAAGTTGTTAAATTGATTATCCTAGAAAATTTTCGAATGTCAAATGACGTCATATCTAATGACAGTTAACGATTGGAGGGGGATTGTTCGGACACGAGTAGGGATGAGTCAGTACAGCAGTCTAGACTGGACGGGTTGAAAAGAAGGTTTTGTTGACACAAGTGGATATATTGTATGGAGTTGATGGTAACTTAGTGTGAACTGGAAAATAAAGAATAGTTCAAAGTCAAAACTGTGTGTTATTTCTGAATTACCAACTACACGGGAGTATTATTTATTCTTCATAATTTTTCTACCCACTGTCCTTGTATGAGTACTATATACTATATACTATATGTATATGGCTTGCTTTATACTAGCTCTGTTGTCTATATAGTGATCTATTACATTATTTCCATCAACCGGGCACAAAGCCATACTCTGGGCTGCTACTGAGAAATTCCAGATGGAAAAAACCTAGGTATAACAGTTTGCCCGACTCGGAAATCGAACCCAGGACTTCATGCTCTGTAGTATTGCTTGCAACCCTAGCTCAAAGATAAAGATGAATTATTTTTCAAAACACGTGTTTACATACAATAGGCATGCAAGATGTTCACTTCTTATTTAGCGCTTACAAACAATCTAGGGGTATTTAAGTCAAAAGTGAATAGGTTACTTCTAGGCAAGCGTGTTCTATCGTCGACCACATCATCACTTACCATCAGGTGAGATAATGGTCAAGCGCGAGCCTAAATAAAATTAAAAAAATATTTTTTTGCTTAATGACGCGTACAAATATGTGTTTTACAAATTCATTAATTTACTAAAATATAGCAATGTCAGATATAATAATAAAAAAATAACAATAGATTGGCCTTTATCATAATTAAATGTCATTAAAAAAATTAAAGAATGTCAAAAAAGGTAAAATAAATAAAATCAAATCTAATATGAATTCATAAAATGTCATGAATAATATCAGGTAAATTTACATTATTCCAAAAAACACAATATAATGAATGACATCCTTCATCCGTCATCCAACGAACATAATAATAAAGTAAGATAATTTAGATAGCAAAAGACAGTCACATGTATTATATTCCGCGCACATTTAAAACATTGTGATATTAAAGTCCCTAATGTCACATAAATGAAACAATCCCGTGAAAACTTAGTGTTCCATTTCCCGCGTCCCGGGAATACGGAACGTACCACAGCACTGTCTCTTTGAAATACGACACTGTACCTGCTACAAGAATATGCCATTTAAAGTTTTCAGTGAATAAATTGAACTTTCAAACGTCAATTAGCTTAGTACTCTTAACGTATTTTTGCTGAAAAAGTGTTTTAAAATTGAATTTTAATGCGATTTTAACGCTTTTGAACTTTGCTTTTTAGTCTTCGCATTTTGTAGTTAATTGGCTGAAGTCAAATAAAAGTTTTGAAGACGTAAATTGGTTAGTTTTGTGAAATATTGTTTTGAGAATCACTAAGCTTTAGAAGCGATAATGAGTAGCACTAATTACACAAAAATTAATGCTACTCTTTATCGCTAACAAGATAACTAAATAAACACATTACCCTGCTTTGGCAGTCGGGTAAAAACTGAAAATTCAGAAGATGTCGATTTTCCATTTGGAAAGTTTTTTATAACAAATGTTAGAGGCTCTAGACCACGTGACATTTTGATAGTGCTTGACGATCACAAATATTTTTACAATGCATGTCCTCGAAAAGAGCGGTTTTCCAAGCAGCCAAACTGTGCGGAAAGTGTCACTTTTTTTCACTAGTGCTTTTTACTTTCCTGTTTTTTTTTAATTTTTAACTCCAACGTCAGCCCGACGCATAGAGTTTTTATTATTTGAGAAAAGTTTTAAAAATTAGTTATGTACAGATTATCATTCATATAAAAGGTAAAATAAAAATAATACTTTATTTTAGGCGTTTTTAATTACTCTAGATTTAGATTTTGATCAATAAATTAATTTTAAATGTTTGGCAGAACGTATATTTTGCTCGTGCCTTATTGCGTTACTATGTGACAGCTATTCGCACATGCGCAGTAGATATACCCAAGGAACTTTTAGTTTATCTGTGGATATGCTGAACGCGCTTGAATAAGCCCGCCATTTTATTAATTTATTTATTTCCTCGCACAATGCATAGTAAAATGTTGTATGATACACGTACGTAAGATGATTTCCGACTCGTGTCGATTCATCCACTCACTCGCTTCGCTCGCTCGTGAATAAAAATGCCACTCATCGGAAATCACCTACCTTCCGCACTTGTAGCATAAATAACTATTACAATGCATGTCCTCGAAAAGAGCGGTTTTCCAAGCAGCCAAACTGTGCGGAAAGTGTCACTTTTTTTCACTAGTGCTTTTTACTTTCCTGTATTTTTTTAATTTTTAACTCCAACGTCAGCCCGACGCATAGTTTTTATTATTTGAGAAAAGTTTTAAAAATTAGTTATGTACAGATTATCATTCATATAAAAGGTAAAATAAAACTAATACTTCATTTTAGGCGTTTTTAATTACTCTAGATGTAGATTGTGATCAATAAATTAATTTTAAATATTTATTAAATATGTTTGGCAGAACGTATATTTTGCTCGTGCCTTATTGCGTTACGATGTGAAAAATATTTGCACATGCGCAGTAGATATGCCCGAGGAACTATTAGTTAATCTGTGGATATGCTGAACGCGCTTGAATAAGCCCGCCATTTTATTAATTTCATTTTATTAATTTATTTATTTCTTCGCACAATGCATAGTAAAATGTTGTATGATACACGTACGTAAGATGATTTCCGACTCGTGTCGATTTATCCACTCACTCGCTTCGCTCGCTCGTGAATAAAAATGCCTCTCATCGGAAATCACCTACCTTCCGCACTTGTAGCATAAATAATTATTTCACCTCAGCACCTCAAACAAGCAGGTTTTGCTGCTTAAAGACAGTGAGCGAAATTCGATTTTGCTGCGAGCGTGAGACAAAGTAACTTTTTATTTTATTTTTTTAAATGCCGAGTCAGTGCTGGGTCTACTCACAACATTCGAAAGATTTGAACTTCACTTTGTTCTGTCACTTTCACTTCGATACGAAAAGAGCGAGAGATAGAAACAAGTCGATTCGAAGTTCGATTTTCAAATTCCATATATAATAGGCTCAAAAAAGAAACCAACAATAAAACGTTCGGAAACACGTCATCTATAAAATTTCAAATCAAGGTTTAAATGTAATTATTATACTTTTCTCTTAATAATCGAATTATATTTTTTTATAATGAAATAAAGAGATGTTGAAGTAAAAAATACGAAGTTTATCATGTATCTACATAATTATTTAAAGTTTTAACAATCTTTATTGTGACAGAATAATTTAGTAATAGTGCAATTTCCGAACGCATTTTTAAAAAATAGCGGGCTTTAAATTTTTATTATTTTCTTCTTCTGTTCGCTAGCTACAAAGTGCGATACACGTTGGATATTATTAAAATAATAATAAATAAATATGAGTGAATCCAGTGATGATGTCTGCAATTTAACACCGGAAGAATTGAAGCAGTATGTAAAAAGCGAATCAGTGAATACTCAAAATGAAGTCGCTAAAACAACAATATCGGTTCCATTGGTTCCAAACAAAACTGGTAGGTACTTTTAATTTGCAAAACTGCAATAATTTTACTTTTAACTTTAAATTTTTACAAATATACATGTGGTTTAAATATTACCAAGTTGTATTTTTTACCTTTAGATTATTTGTTCTCGCTGCTGAAGTGAAAAGTTGTATGTGCTACACGAGACCAAAGTTATTTGCATCTCGTGTCGTTGAATCCCTCGCTGCACTCAGGATTCTTACTATTAATATTAGAATCACTCGCTACGCTCGTGATTCAAATATAGAATCCTTCGCTTACTCGGGATTCAAAATCAACACTCGCGGCAAAAACCAACTTTGCTCTCTTGTTGCACAAATAACTATTGACGTTTTTCCAATCGCTGTCTGGAAATAAAGACATTTGCTGATTGATAGATGTGAGGGACCTTTAAAAGCCAATATTTTTTTTTAATCTTTATGGACTTTTCACACGGCATTTTTATTATCATAGTAAACATAAGTCTGCTAAGAGTACTCAACTAGAAACTTTTTTTTGCAATAATATTGCCCTGAGCACAAATTGCTGTTGAATCAAAACTTTACGTGAATTAAACGATGAAAAGATTTTTGGGACCGATTGACAGAATTTTTATTTAGTTCCGATGGGATTATTATGGACTTTTCAGGCAACATTACGACTACCATAATAATCATAATTCAGGTAAAAGTACTTAACGAGGACATTTCTCACAGCAATTTTTTTATATTTTGGGCTACTACGGCAGACTTTCAATGTGTCTCAAAAGACGTAAGAAACATCCAAACGGTCTGACTACTCGAAAACATCTTATAATAGATCCCCAAGTAACATCATATAAAAAAATCAGCTTTTATACTATGACGAAAGTTAAAAAAAATCATATTTTAAGGGTGTCTGACAGGGCTTTGCCACCGAGATTTCTAATGTTATTCCTAATAAAATAATAATTATAAAATCTGACCTTTATACTGTAACCAAAGTAAGGTGCAATTATATGCACGTTTGGTGCCTGATATAAGTACTTATCAGGCAACATTACTACTATAATGAACGTCTACTAGAAATGACTAAACATGGATTTTTCCTGCAGTTTGGCCTCTGTTACAGTTTTTTTCTACTAATTGCGACGCATTTGTTTGTAGAATATCATTTCTTCAGAGCCTAAGAGTTCGGTTTTGATTCATTACACGACCTTCGAAATTAATTTGACCGTCGTTGTGCCTTTAACACACAAACACACGAACCAAGCTCTTGTCTAAAGAAAATGATCAAAAAACCTACATTTCACATAGAACATTATCTCTAATATACGAATGTTTCCCTCACAGTTCACCATTAGCGCCCGCTTTGATTCACAAACGCAAACATCGAGGCTCAATGCAAAGCATACAGTGATTGAGAGAGCGTATGATTTTTACCTCCTTTATTTACAGAACAAACTCTTCTCTTTGAGAGCAAATTGGAATAGGGGAAGCCATTTTAAGTCAAAATATGTGTTTTATTGAAACGAATTTTCTGAAGATCTGATTGGTTTGATTGAGGGTGTAACTTAAACGATTGATTGCCACTGCAGAGCGAAGAGACTCAAACTCTATTATCTAATTATTTCTGTAGAACGTACCTAATGTTTCCAGTAGGTATGTTTGCGGCAAATATTTTTATGAAGGCTCTGGGTATGTTGCGATACAAAATCTTACTTTTTCTCACTGTATAATATGTAATTTTTGTATGCGGTCAGACAGGAAGTAAACGGTTAGACCCTATGCTCTAGTCCCACTATGCTCAACTTGAAAAATACCTACAAAAAAATTCCGCTATGCACGAAATCACATTCGCGGGTATAGGTCTACCAGAATCTCATGGCATTTTTTATTTTTTTTAAACTTTGATTTTCATATGGCAACGTTAATTGTCACCTGTCAAATCAAAGTACTTGATGTGTCAACCGCTGCTGAAATTTTTTGATATTATCTTGAAAATTTGTTATTTTTTGTGAAAATGTCGAACAACCCACATCGATCTCATCATTTCAGCCGAAAGACGTCCACTGCTGGACATAGGCCTCCCCCAGGCGTCGCCACATTGACCGATCCCGTGCGTCTCGCATCCAGCGCCTTCCCGCAACCTTAACCAGGTCATCGGTCCACCTAGTGGGAGGCCTTCCAACGTATCGTCTTCCAGTTCGCGGTCGCCATTCCAGAACTTTTCGGCCCCATCGGCCATCCGTTCTGCGAGCAATGTGCCCTGCCCACTGCCACTTAAGTTTGGCAATTCTTCGGGCTATGCCGGTAACTTTGGTTCTCCTGCGGATATCATCATTTCTGACGTGATCACGCAAGGAAATTCCGAGCATAGCCCTCTCCATTGCCCTTTGGGTGACTTTAAGCTTTCTGATAAGGCCCATTGTGAGCAACCACGTCTCGGTCACATAGGTGATCACTGGCAACACACACTGGTCATAGACTTTTGTCTTGAGACACTGCGGTAAGTTGGACGAGAAGATACCACGCAACCTCCCGAACGCCGCCCAGCCGAGTCGGATTCGACGGTTGACCTCTTTCTCGAAGTTGGACCTACCCAACTGGAACGTTTGTCCCAAGTAAACATAATCGTCTACAACTTCGAGTGTAGAGTCTCCGATCTTGATAGGAGTGGGTGTTACATGGGCGTTAACCATGACCTTGGTTTTGTCCATGTTCATTTTAAGACCCACTCTTTCGGAAGCTCTACTAAGGTCATCGAGCATTTTACTAAGGCTCTCCATGGTCTCAGCCATGATCACTATGTCGTCGGCAAACCGAAGGTGAGTTATGTACTCGCCATTAATGTTGATGCCAAGCCCCTTCCAGTCCAGAACCTTGAAGACGTCCTCCAGCGCAGCAGTGAACAGTTTCGGAGAAATGACGTCTCCCTGTCTTACGCCGCGCTGGAGTAGGATTGGTTTCGAGGTCTGATCCTGAAGACGGACTGACATGGTGGCGTTTTTGTACAGACACTTCAACACCTCAATGTACCGGTAGTCGATCTGGCACCGTTGGAGTGACTGCAGTACAGCCCAAGTCTCGATCGAATCGAAGGCTTTCTCGTAGTCCACAAACGCTAAACAGAGAGGCAGGTTATACTCTTCGGTCTTCTGTATAACCTGCCGCAGCGTATGTATGTGGTCTACGGTGCTAAAGCCTTTTCGGAATCCGGCTTGTTCGGGAGGCTGGAAATCGTCAAACCTGCGCGCGAGACGATTCGTGATGACTCTTGAAAACAACTTGTAAACATGGCTAAGAAGCGAGATGGGCCTATAGTTCTTCAGCCGGGCATTGTTGCCCTTCTTGAAGAAGAGTACCACCACACCCCTGCACCATGCCTGTGGCGTTTTGCCCTCGAGTATGACGGAATCAAAAAGCTTCTGAAGGGCCTTGAGGACCGGTTTTCCACCCGCCTTCAGAAGTTGCAGCCGTGATTCCGTCTTCACCCGGCGCCTTGTTGTTTTTGAGCTGTTTCAGAGCCATCCTAATCTCGTACAGGCTGACGTCCGGGATATCTTCGGTATAGTGTCGGGTCAATCTAGCTCTTGGGTCGTTTGCTAGATTCGCAACGGGTTTACTGGTTGACGTGTACAACTGCCCATAGAAACTCTCGATCTCCCTCAGAAGCTCCGGTTTGGCGGATACAATCCTGCCATCATCGGTCTTCAGTTTCGTGAGCTGGCTCTGCCCAATATCCAGATCCCTTGAAAAAACCTTGGAGCCTTTATTTCGCTCAATCGCGTCTTTAATACGCTCGGTATTAAAGCGGCGGAGGTCTCTTTTCAAGGATTTAGAGATCTGTCTATTGATCTGCCGGTATTTGCACGCCTCATCTGAAGACTGCAGGACTGTTTCTATCTGTACGACGGGTCTTGAAAAACTTAGACCCGACCGTATGGACAGCTTCCACGAACCCGTCGCTGTATTCGTCCACGGAGCTCCCCAGGCACTCGAAACGATTCTGGAGTTCGAGCTGAAAGCTCTCGGGGTTTTGGACCTGAACCTGTGCTGGACGGAGCGTGGACTTCATCAGTCGAGACCTTTCAAGCTTAATATTAATGTTCAATGTGCGTCTTACCATGCGGTGATCGCTCCCGGTTTTTACCGAATTGATCACAGAGACATCATTGAACATTTGCTTCTTGGTTGACATGATGAAGTCGATCTCATTTTTTGTTGCACCATCGGGGCTCTGCCAGGTCCACTTCCTGTGTTCACGCTTTTTGAAGAAGGAGTTCATCATATAGAGGCCCTCCTTCTCCATAAAACTGGCCAGTAGGTGACCCCGGTGGTTCCGACGTCCAACTCCAAATTGCCCCACTTGCAGCTCATCCTCGTCTCGTTTGCCCAGTTTCGCGTTGAAGTCCCCCATGACAACGGTGAAGTGAGTTTTGAAACCATGCATGGCTCTGGAGATATCCTCATACATGGTCTCTACCTCGTCGTCGGGGTGTGCCGAGGTTGGGGCGTAGACCTGTATGACCTTCAGCGAATATCTAGAGGATATTCTGAGTATAAGGTACGCCACCCTGGTCGACACACTCTCGATCTTCACCACGTTGTTCACAAGGGACCTGTGGACGATAAACCCGACACCACCCTGGGACTGCCGGTCACCCTCTCGGAAATAGAGCAGGTTACCGGATTTGAGGATTATCGAGTCCTCCCCCTCTCTTCGGACTTCAGATAACCCTATAATGCTCCATCGCAACCTGCTCAATTCCTCTTCGAGCTCGGTGATCTTCTCGTCGGTCCGAAGTGTGCGCGTGTTGTACGTTGCCAGGTCCAGTCGTCGGTGATTGTTGGGGTAGCCGGATCTCGTCCGGAGATTCTTAGCACCCCTTGCCATGCCGTAACCTCGACCGCTACCGTAGTCGAGGGTAGGCAGGCTGCCGGGCACTAGGGGCCATTTTTTATTTGTGCTATTCATAGGGGGGGTTTTGCCATAATCGCCACGCTTGGCAGGCGGGTTGGCGATCGCAGTATGGTTGTTATAGGAGCACAGAGAACGCTGCTGCCCATTCTCTGGTTTGTCCCTTAGTCGCCTTTTACGACACCCACGGGAAGACATGGGATGGTGAAATTCTTAACGTCCGGCACCATACGGAACGATCTCAAGCGAGACATATTGTTTTCAATGTGTATCATAAAAAAAGGGAAGAAGAAGGCGTAAATCAAACTCAATCTTTGATTTTAAAGTGCGTCGTAGAGTGGACCGGTAAGTTGGACTGACTTGTTTTGATACTTTTAGTTTATTTTATATTTTTCTTACTTAATTTTTATTTCTTTTCATTACTAAAAATGAAGAATGCAACAGTAATGTAACTGTTACTAATTCTTCGACAAGATATTGATTTTAACGGAGATGGAGAATCTTTGACGTAAGAAAAATATTAAGTAATAATATGCGCCCTGCATTGGGACGTGTATATAGACGGGCGTTTTTGGCGGGATTTTGTCGAGTGAAGTACAGTGGCTGTTAATATTATTTGCAAATTGATTCCTAGTGGATATTGTGATATATTATTGGTGTAGTTTTGTGACTCAACTGTCTACGCAACTGGACATTTTGTAAAATCATTGACAGAAGCGATCTCAGGATAGTGGAGCGGAGTATTTTATTGTAGTATTGACTGCCTCTGCAAAGCTTACTGGAAAGACTGACTTGATACAATTTGCTGCCAAATACTCCAAAAAACATTAGAATCTGTTACATCCGCATTCTAATGCATACTAAAGAATAAATATAAGATCCAAAACTCTTTCCAAAGACGTGGCTAACAACCCGCCTAGGTCCTAGCAACCAGGCCATAAAACTTACATAAAAAAAAGTATATATAGACTGATGATGATGAATGACTATAAGTAACATGATACATTTTATTATTGTTTACAGACTTTATACATAAAGAGATTGGTTTTGAATATGTTAAATGCCAATGAAAAAGAACCATTTTGATGGAGAGAGATGACATAAAACTATAAAGATACAAGTTTTTGGAAATGCCAGTGGAGTTCATGGAATCGTATTCTAGTTTTCTAGTTCTGAATGAGGTTTTAAGTTATTAGTATGATTTAAATGATATAAAATAAATTAGTCCTTAAATTAATATTTAATTGATTTATTTTTCCTATGTTAAGAACCCGATGTATAACAACATTCTTCATACACATACCTATAATTCTCACTCACAGCGGATATTTGTGTCGCAGAATTGGTTGCAAGACCCTGCGCAGTTTGTGTCAATGTTGAAGGTGAAGATAGCATTGTATAACTGTCTCTTTCACTCGCTTATGTATGTCGCATCATCCTATCTCGCTTACTCTATGCAGTATACTCGATGACAAACTAGTTCTTACGCATTAATTGGCAGGGCCTACTTCAGAGACACAAAGATCCGCTGTAACTACTATAAAATAGGTACCTCATGTTCATTAATACTAAATACATAAATAAAAATTTAACATTATCGAGATCGTTGAATCCAATTTCCCCAGTATTGCACACAACAAATTTTTATTTCCACATTTGCCATGAGATTCTGGTAGACCTATAGTGATGAAGAAAAGTGTTAAGGGGTAATATTTTATTTAACGATTTAAAAAGTAAATTAAGAAAACCTAGCATGTATATTCCGTTATTTTCGCGAAAAAAAGTTAATAAATGTTCCGTTTCATCATACTAAGGCCCACTCGCCACGCCACCGCTGAACACGTCGTCTCATTCATTTTAAAAACAAAGTGTCCATCCATTCCATAGAACTGTGAAAAACGAAACTTCTTGTTGTAAAAGATTTCGAACTAAGATTTCAATATTTTTTGTTTAATTTTAATATTTCTCAGCTTCCTCCTCAATTTATTTGAATTCAAACACTTTCTTTCCAATTGTACCTTCCATTGTTTACGTAGCATCGAAGAATTTCGTGCTTTGCGGCACCTTTTAATAGGTATTTTACGAGTAGAGCATAGCGGGACTAACTGGAAGTCGCTTAACATCAGGTGAGGTAGTGGTCAAACGCGAGCCAATATATTATAAAAAAAGTAAAAGGTCTATCCATTACAGCATACATCTCATTATATTTAGCATTCTACATAAAAGCTTTAATAAGCGTTCGTTTTACTTTGGCTTTACCTGCTTTAATATACTTATTTATACTTAAATCCTATGAAATTGGAAATACTTATGTAGACCAACATGAAACCAACAAGCTATACAAATTTACGATCAATCCCTACAAAATAAAATTTGCCTTGACCTTAGGTACCTACCTAACAACCGCTCTTTGTAAATAAGATCAGATTTTTTTAGTTATTGGGGATATCGGTTTCAATAAACTTGAGTGGTATTCCAATGGGTACTAATTATGAAAAACATAATGTAGGTATTTGCTTAAACTGTTTTCAACGTGATCGGCTTATGTGGTTGCTACTAAAGTCTCCTCCAGATAACGAAAAAATAAAAGCCGTTAACACCTGTCTACCAAACATCATCTTCCTGCACTTATCCCCTGTATCTGGGGGTCTACGCAACACGTTTTATTCTTCCATCAGACACCTGTCTACCAATGTATTCCAATATTTCATAACGATAGGAAAACAATGTAATGGCAGCGAGCATACAAGACATGATCAAAACACGTATCGCGGTAAAGGGCGTCCGTGACCATTTCATTTGGCATTCAGTAATGAGTTAATATCGCATAAACGCGAGGACCGATTTACATGATTTAAACGGATAAAATGATTCTACGCCTATACCTTTCATTTGATATATAAACGTATACAAAATTATCAAAATAATTCAATGAACAAAAAATCATGTTTTCAAGTTACTTGTAAGGTAGAAGTCAGATCAAAGATTTTTTTTTGGTAATCTGGCGGAGACCTTATGTCAAACAATATTATAAATAAGACAAAATTTGTTGTAGGTTATATCTGGAAGAACCGAATTCATTATTTGAACATTCATTCGATCCAAGAAAATGTATAATTCCTGCGAGATAGCTGGGAAAAGTCAGGGCGAAATGTCATCCACCAACCTGGCAAGTAAAGGAAAATCCATTAATTCTATACACACTTTCACGTAAAATATTTCATAACTCATGTGTCCTCGTAACTCAGATTTGTTGCGTATCTAGGCTGATTACTCATACGCACGTAAACCGTGCCGCAGGGGCGGACCTCAATGCCCCTCATTACCGACGCGATGGCCCTCGCTATATAGCTCACATACATACCCGTACCTTCTTTATTCGCACGACTGAATTATCTGTCTTCTTTTATAAAAGACTTGGGACACAATATTTTAATATTTCGTTCAGATCTAAGACAAGGAATTAATTTTATTCAAAATACTTTTAACTACGGAATAATTCTGTACATATATACAAAAACAAAGGTCACTGAAGCGTCGAAGTACTCCTTCAAATCGCTGACATCCGGAAATGTGCCCAGATGTGACAGCATTACAATGTTGGATGGCAATGCTGATTCTTTGGGCAAAGAATGATCAAGCATAAAAAAGGCAATGCGGTTTATAAATTATGTTTTTGTTTTACTTCTCCGTTCTTTTCTGAATAATTTCATTGCGGGATCCATGACAGTTAAATCGGTTTTTGGATTCGTCGAGCTGCATTGACTCGGGGCTTCAATGTTTATTCTGGCTTATAGGAAATGCAGAGGTTAGGAATAGTGTCGCGAGCTTATTAAAAAAAACTATCGAATTCAGTATGCAATAATTGCAACTACAATAAGTTTTGCATTTTAGTATTATCTTTTTCTATTAAAGTGCCGACATATTATACAATGCGTAGACCTTAGACGTATGCGTAAAGCGAATAGATAAATAGTCACAACAACATTAAATCCTAATATATTTTCTTCCTTGTACTTTGACTTCGAAATCGGTATGGGCTGACTATTTTTCTATGACAGTATACGCATCGTAGGTCGCCGACCCAGATAACAAAGGATTTGGTCGGAAAAACGCAGCTTAAGGGATTCACATTGTTGTTACTTTGTTTCCGTAAATGTGGCAGGTCAAATGGAATAATAGATAGTAAAGGGATAGTATGATCTTGTTTATTTTTGTTTTATATGTGTTGAGGACTGAAAAGGGGAAGAGAAGTGTATGCATGCAGAAGTTCCGGTTTTTAACTTTAAAAATACAAATAAAGGATTGCAGGTACCCAAAGGTAAAGAAGACGTTTTTGTAATTTATGAAGATAAATTAATCATCATAAATTGACCACCTACTGGTCCAAAAAAATAAGAATGATTAAATGTGCCGCGACACAAAAATAATAATAATAAATCGTTGCATGGGTATAGACTTAATGTGTTTGGTCATGGATGAAAAAACGGAATACAGACTGCATTAAATATTAATGAACAAGAACTAAATGCGGCAAAGAATGTGAATGAAATTCACATTAGTATTTCTCTTCAAATCTTTCTTACCAACTCCAATCCCAGGGGATCAGAAAATCAAGCAACTCATTTACTAATACTAAAGCACTTTTATAAGTTTGTTTTGTTATACGACTCGGGTGATTCTTATTTCTTATGACCTTGAAGCAGGCATAAAATAATTAAAATTATATTTTGGGACGGAGGAAGCATATTGTTTGGGACGAACCAGGCTTTTGACATTTAGGACGAAAATCAGTGGGCCGAACGAAGAATAAATCCCTTGTAGTGTTCCACTGCACGGCAAAAGACGTCTCTTACTTGTTTCCGTTTTTTCTGAATTTATTTATCAAACTGAGTAGGAGGCCAACTAGTCTCGTCATCTTCTTCTGGACCTAACAACGTGTCACCCACATATATAAATCTAAATAGATGACGCGATTGCATGTTCTTCGCGTGTCAAAACACGGAGTAAAATTACGATCAATGATCATACTTTGAGCTTTTCATTTAGCATTATCAACCGAAATCTAGAAAAATGCCGAATTATGCCATATTGAGCTGTAAAGACGGTATGAAAAAAGTTGGCCGAGGCATTGGAAAGTTTTCTTTCATTGGCAAGTAAATTTGTTTTTTAAATTGTGTGTAAAAAAAGGGCACGCTTGGTTTTCATACAGATAGAGGGACTTGCGTTATCTAGTTAGATTTATGTCTGTGGTGTCACCGGTTGCCAATGTTTGGCACCCCAATTATGCTGACAGTCTTTTGCAGCTTAATTTTCCATCTTCTAACAGAGTACCTACCTACACTATGTGGTATTTATTAAAGATCTACTTACGTTTCATAACACTCCACAATCCATCTTCACATCTTTTGATATCGCATCAATTTGTGTAACTCATTTTTATATATATTCTTTGTATTATTACATCTGGAAAGCATATTTAGTTATCTCTGACTGTTTTAAATATCTAAACTTAAATTATATTCGTAATTTATAATTCTTCTTGTAATATTTTTCTACTGTGACGTTTTATCTGACATGGCATATGTCTGTCTATTTTATTTTCTTAAAGCCATAGACATACCATAGGTACCATGGACTATAATACCTAGACCTTTCCTTAAGCTAGTTGTACATTATTGTAAGGTCAGAGCAGACTGACCCGCCTTTGTAAAGCCGTTTTTATTCGCTCTGGAGATTTGAATTTGAAATTGAGAAGAGATGGCAGATCGAATGAAAAACGGGCTTCAGCTTTTTTCAGTCTTGGAACTGTTCTGAACGCGGACAGTGGTGGATATACTGTGTACTAGAATACGAAGTGTATTTTTCTACTCTTGAACTCTTAAAAACGGTGAATTATCCGCTTATGTAAAAAACTATTATTGTTTGAAGTGCACCAGTTAATATATATATATTTTGTGTGGTTCCCGAGAGCATTATTTCCTGAGACTTACCCTCAACGGCCATCTCGTGACATCAAAGGCCTCGCTGTTTGGCGTATTGAGCCATAGCCGGCCTCCACACACCTCGGAGCCTACGTATTTACCCGTTTGCCTGATTATCCGTCCTGCTATCTACTCTACTGCCTACCTGACTGATTTCCTGACCACCTACCCGTGGTGTCTGCTGACCTGCCTACCTGCCCGATTGCCTGCAAGTCCGTCGTGGTGCCTGCTCACCTGCCTACCTCGGGCATTCCACGACTTCCTGCCCGACCTACGGTTAGCTGCCCACGACGTCTGAAGCCGGCCTAAAGTTTATACTGCTATATCCTTTTTATTATTTTTTTTTATCTTTTTAACTTAATTTTTATTAACGTGGCTTACGTATAGCTCTCCGGCGCTATACGCAACGCTACAACTAACAGAACACAAGACAGAAGATAATAAATTTCTTGGTCAACTAGTAGAGAATGCCTAAGAGTCCTAAAGGTGCCACGCAATTGCGATATAAAATGCATCGATATGCGATATTGCGCACTTATTAATTATTAAACTGAATTTGCAAATCTGTCGAATTGCATTGCATTGTGTCCATGTGAACGCACTTGCAATTTACTTTGTAATAATTGCTAATCGGTGTGATATAAATCGAATCGCGTCGAGCCGAGGCCCTAGACAAGTGGCATTCGAGGTCAGCAAAGGAGATAGTTGAAATGTCATATATAAGGGATTGATCATGTGATTTTTCGATATCGCTTGCTGATAGCCGCGTACTGACTGAGCGAGCAGCCTCGCGAGGCAGCCTCGGACGTTTGCTGTGCAATGTTTGCCGCGCGAGGCCGCTTCGGTCCATATTTTTTTTGCATCAGGCTGCCGCGCATGCCAAGGCCAAGCCACGTAGAGGCTGAGGCAGCACCGAGCGCTCAATTTAACATGTAGTCGAACAGAGACAGCGCGTGCCTAACGCGGCTTATAGCCAGCACAGAGAAAATAAAACTACGTGATAGCCAGTTTTTCTCAAGACCGTCATGAGGCCGTACGTTCAGAGAGCTATCAACATCAACATATTACACCCTCCACTGCCTTTATATTAATTATTCAACTTATGCAAAAAAAAACCGAAAACATAAACGTTTTTGGATGATAAAGATATACGAAAATCCTCTTTTAGTATAATCAGAACATTGTGCGTCCCAAAGTAGCATACATTCGCCATATTATAATTGTATTAATTTAAGGCACTGTTCTGTATCCATGACGCAAACGATTCCATCGTTCGTGGAATAGGCGAGGCAAAGCAAAACCGTCTTGAGTGCGCGCGGCCAACATATTTAGGCGCTTTTGAGTTTCGACAAAAACCGATAACGTTCGGCTCGGGCCTCGGTACGCTCGGGCACGTCCTGACCGACCGAGGATTTGCCTCGCGAGGCTGCTCGCTCAGTCAGTACGCGGCTATATTCCCATACAATTTTGACTTTGTGACAATCGCTATCGCCACGCTTTCGATGATCGAAATGTCACTTGTCTAGAACCTGGAGGGTCGCTAAAGCATTAAGTCCAACTATGTACTTTTGTATTGCATGAAGTTTAAATTTAAAAAAAAAATAACTCAAAGTCTTTCCATTCAAAAATATTCCCAGATTACCAAATGAATATTAATGACTTTGTTCCGTCACTGTTTACTTAATGATGTCAGTTCCGTTCGTAAAATTAATAAACTCGGGGATATTACTGTCTATTTACCTTACTGGATCACGTGCTATCAATCATCTATATCAAAGAAGATTGTCTTATTTAACCGTCGAGAAAATTTTAGGCAGTTTTTAATAAACTGCCTCGTTAGTCTTGAGGTGGCAAGCAGCTGAGCATGATGTTTAGGCCGCTTCCCGGGTTCCCTGCAAGCAAAAATTATGAAAAAAGTATTAATCATGCTTATATACAGTTTAAGGCCGTTTTGGAAGGCCACCCACTAGGACCGAAGACCTGGTTAAGATTGCGGGAATGCGCTGATTGCGAGACGCACGGGGTCAGTCAATGTGGTGATGTCTGGGGGAAGCCTATTTCCAGCAGTGGACGTCTTTCGGCTGAAATGATGATAACGATGAAGGCCGCCTTTGTACTTGTGCATAAAGTTTTTAGTAAATAAATATACCTATTATTTTGCGTTCTAAGTAGGTATTGTACATGAACATACATGGGTAGATACAGAATTATCACTTATAAAGAATCGATTACCCATGACACATCGCGTCCTTGAACCGAAAGTACAAACCTATAATTACACACTAAACATCAAATACCTGTATTCTACGATCAAAAGTTTCCTACCAAACAATACACGATAATTTCACCCGACTATAATTTCTAAGTAAACGGTACCAACCTATCAACTGTACAAATTACTACTATTGGAAATTGATGGCATGGCCTTGTTATGGCCACCCCTCAGTATTTGTGTACCATCATTAATCATTTGGGCAACACTATTACGGCATTTGGGCGCTCAGCGAACTTCATAATAAATCATCATTTTTCACCGCACCTTGTACTCGTATAAGTAGGGCTGTTAGTGTTTAGATATTGACATGCATATTGGCATGGTAAGCGATGATGTGATCGACGATGAAGCACGCTTTCTATTGTTTAAATATTTATGAAGTTTCAAAAAATACTTTTGATTTTGGTGTAGACTTATATGATACAGGTACTTATCATATAAGTCTACACTTATATATAAGTGTGACACTTATATATATAAGTGTGACAGCTGCAATCTAATTTTGTAAACGTTTTGTGAATTAATAAATAATTTACTTCGTAGAATTGGGTGATAAAACCGGGACTGAAGCCATTTGTTTTTTTCAATAAAGTCTACCGACATAACAAGCATATTATTGTTATAGGTACGTTATCTACAACATACAATAATGTATACCTATGGTGCCACTAAACTAACGAAGTGACAATTGTTGTATTGTTAGCAACTCAATGAAACAAGCCAATTACAAAAAAAAGAAAGAATAAAAAACAATTGAGAAAGTTCTTGTTCTATTTCCTAAAAAGCTTACCTAATTGTAACAGGAACTAGCTAAATGTCAGCCCTGCACGCGATGTCCCTGACAATGTATTGCGATATTAGTAAGTACTATCCGAATCTTTCTTTATACAAGCAATATTTTTCTCTCGTTGTTATGCTTTCGTTACCGCTCAAATCAAATCAGATCATTTATTTGCGAATTAGGGGTAATTTTTTGTTTTTTTATATAAAAGTTCTTTAGACCATACCTTACCATGGCAGGTGTGCAAAACATTACATTAAAATGAATAAAACGATACATTATTAATTAACAATTGCATCATCTATACATTATGTTATTCTCAAACAGGAACCGTGCATTTTTCGGGTTGAAAGGTAACATAATTATGGCATTCAGTGATAGTTTTCCTAGCTGTCAGTGAGAGAATTTTCATAATCGGGTCAGTGCATCTAGAGATTAACTCTAACAAACAAACAAAATCAATTTTACCTCTTTGTAATACTAGTGTTGATAGATTTAGTCGACGGTCCACTGCTAGGCTGTTTACAAAATATATTTGCCACGTTAGCTGCGCGGTTTATTTTGTTTATCAGCCACTCATCCACGCTCTATCTCCATTTTTTTTGTTCTTAGCTTATCTTGCAATCAGTTTAAAACTATGAGCAGATGAGTTGAAGGAGGATTTAGCGGGTAAGAGTTATTAATACTATAAGAGCAACTCTCTTATTAGTAACACAACTGTCCACATATCATCTAGTTGAAGGACGTTGCGTCTTTTGAGTCTGCTGACACAATCTGGTATTGTGAGTTGAGCGCCCAATTGGTTAGGGTGTCTCTCCAGTCTGGACTTATATTTTTGGGAAAACAACCTTATTTCTTCCTTGACTGTGTTCATGTGCAGGTGTTTGTGTACTTCAGCGTTCTTAATAAACCATGGAGCTTTTGAGATTTGTTTTAAGATGTTGTTTTGAGTTCTCTGAATTATGCTGATATTTGAGTCACACGCGGTGCCCCACAGTTGGATGCCATAAGTCCAGATAGGTTTAAGTATGGTCTTATAAATCAAGACTTTATTATCTACGGACAGTTGCCCGTGGTCCCGGTACCGCACTCGGCCGCTGCTGCATTTCTCTCCGCTGCTTCCATGCTCATGGCCATACTATAGGCCTTCGTATAATCAAGTTTATCCTCAGCAAATAAACGTTGTCGTATGATTTCACTACTTATCCCGCACACGAAACGATCCCGAATACTTTCTTCAAGCCATGTCCCAAACTCGCATGATTTCGACATCTTTTTCAAAACCGCCATGTACTCAGCTATACTTTCGTTCACGTTTTATTTCCGTTGGTGAAATTTAAATCGCTCGGCTAACACACTGGGCTTAGGCTGCAGGTGTTTTTCCATGATGTCCGTTACATATTCGAATGTTTTGGTACTCGGTTTATGCGGCGTACATAAGTTAACCAGTAATTCGTAACTATCTGCTCTCATTACCGTTATTAACGTCGGTACACGCAATTCGTCTTTAATGCTGTTAACAACGAAATAATTTTCAAGACGTTCCACGTATAACTTCCAGTCATCTGATTGCACTTTGAACTCACCAATTTTGCCAATGCTCATCGTTACAGTTTAATGTTCTTACGGTTATCACAACAAAACACGGTTCTTTAAATCCTCGTCGCCACTGAAGTGCTTGGGAGTGTCGGGGTGTCGGGATACGGAGCCAGGTAATAAAACAGCTGATCACGGTTACACGTATATTCCAACTGACAGACGATCACATCAATTTACTATAGTTGTAGCCCTACCACCTTCTTAACATAAACTTATTAATAATATTATGGAGGTACCTCATACACATACATCACAGATTCAATGTGCTTTCTCCATGTTAGTCGCTGATCCAGGTGCATACCTAGGTACTTGACGCAATCGCTTTGCGGGAGTAGATTAGGACCAAGTTTCACGGGTGGACATTGCTGGCGTCTAAGCGTAAAGGCGACCTGAACCGATTTCGAGGTGTTGGCACGAATCCTCCATTTGGCAAGCCAGTGTTGAATTTCATCCAGACTCTCTTGAAGTATTTGCGATGCTTTGTTGGGGCACCTGCTACAAGCCAGGACTGCGGTGTCATCTGCATAAGTGGCAATGGTCCCTCCACGGGTTTGCGGTAGGTCTGCCGTGAAGATAATGTACAGTACTGGACCAAGAACTGAGCCATGGGGTACTCCCGCTAGTATGTTATGGAAATCAGAGATTATCTTTCTGTACCTGGAATATTCTATCGGATAGGTACGATTCCAGAATGTTGTAAAAGTGTGGCAAGTGTGATTTTATCTTGCATAGTAGTCCCTTATGCCATACTCTGTCAAAGGCCTGTTGTACGTCGAGGAAGACTGAGGAACAGTATTGTTTAGTTTCCAAAGCATTTCTGATGACGCGACACGCTCTGTGAATTTGTACTGTAGTGGCAAGTTCTGGTCTGAAGCCAAACTGATGATCAGGAATGATTGATATTGACTTAAGGAGCCAGCGTAACAGATTTTTCTCAAAAAGCTTGGAAAGTACAGGCAGCAAACTAATGGGCCCATAGGACGTCATTTCATGAGGCGGTTTTCCCGGCTTGTGAATCATAATGATTTATGATACTTGCCACAGCATAGGAAAATAACCCACTCTTAGCATACTATTGAAGATAGTTGCTAGGAAAACGATCGCTTTGTTGGGCAGTTCCACGAGGACCTTTCTGTCTATGAGATCGAACCCTGGGGCTTTTTTCTAATCCAACGCTCGGATTACTCGCTTAAGCTCCTGAGGCGATACAGGTTTAATTAGCAAATCCAGCTGGAAATCATGCTTCAGTGTATCGTCTATATCGCCATCATCTAATACCAGGTGCCGGGTCGTTTGGGACAAAAACGTTCGCGAGGTGTTCAGCGAAAGCATTTGCTTTTTCTTGGTTTGTTCTAGCCCAAAGTCTTCCTTCTAGTCGAATATATGGTTTTTGGTGTTTTGGCTGATATTTGCATACCTTACAAAGTGAGTAAGCAGTGGCGCTGGTTGCAGACAGGGATTGCAAGTGTGCTTCTAAAGTAGTATCCTCTGCACCTTTGATGGCTTGTTTGTGGTCCACTATAGTCTTATTGATGGCTCGTTTATCGTCTGGATGGCGGTTAATGTGCCACACCCGACGCA
The DNA here is from genome assembly GCA_949775005.1 of Orthosia gothica. Taxonomy (NCBI): domain Eukaryota; kingdom Metazoa; phylum Arthropoda; class Insecta; order Lepidoptera; family Noctuidae; genus Orthosia; species Orthosia gothica. The sequence continues at coordinate 9,688,442 of OX459042.1, forward strand.
ATCTTCGCTTTTCAAGGATCATTTGACGAATTGCCAGCGGTACTGTATTATGTCTAGGTCTACATTTATTAGCTTCATGTGTGTCCTGAATTATTTTGGTGAGATCCATAATTGCATTGTCTATATCCTCACTATTTTTCAGAGCTGTTTTAAGCTTGAGTGTCGTATCAACAATATTGCGGAACTCGGTCCAGTCTGTTATGCTATTGTACAGTCTGGGACTTTTTTGACGATTTAGAACAGTCGCGCCAATTGTTAGAATGGCGTGTATGTGATTTGACGAGCCGTCCAAACATGATTCTATGCTAAAAAAGGCTGTTGAGTCCCTTCATAATGAAGAAATCCAGAACATCAGGCAGTTTGTTGGGGTTCGACGGCTAGTGGGTTGGCTCGGATGTGGCAATTGTAGTCAAATGATTCACATCAATACACTTTTTGAGTTCTCTCCCTCTGGTCGTGTTTAGTCCCGAGCCAGTGCTTCGAGTTCCAGTCTCCTCCTGATAAAAAGCGAGGCCCAAGACTTATAAATAGTAAATTGATCTTCTTTAAGTTTGCGTTTTGGAGGACCATACACAGAAGACACGGTGATATCTCCATTATTATCATGGGTGGCTATTGAAGTTGCTCTGTCTCCATGCGTAGTGTGGTTGCAGCGGAGGATAACTCCTACATTTTCATACAAAGCGAAGCTAAAGGCACAAGTGTAGCTAGGCCATTGGCAGCTATGGAAGGACGACTTTGCTTTGCAAATAATATTATTTTATTTTAGAAGTAGAAGCTTTCTTGTGGCTGTCACGATCACGAATAAGATTAATAGATTACAGTGGAGTCTAGAAAGAAATATCAAGGTGAAGTTCAAAGTGTACATTATTTCTGAAGTTAAGTCCAATATAGAGTGGCACAATAGAAACCAATTGAAATCAATTTCTGTACTTGAGAGTACTTTCAGTATTTTCAACACGATGACAGTTGCAATATTTTCTTCTGAATATGGCTTTTGCAAACGACTTGTTACTTATTTAAGCATAGATATAAGTTATATTGAGTATAGTATTAAGTTAGTACTGAAATCCAGTTAATGATCCTTACTTTATTAATTTAGCGACATAAACTTTTCAGAAGTATTTGCCGTTTTCAAGGGTGTCGTTAAAACAAAATACAAAAAAATCATTCATACATAGATTTCTGCAGTTTGTCCCGACAATAAGAAACCAAGACAATCAACTAGGGAGTGCGATGCTGTTAGGTATGTTGTCTATCGAGTGCTTTTCATCTTGTTTTGATCGCTTCTTGGCTGCATACGTAACAGCTAACTTAAATGAAAGCTGAATGAGAACTTAAATAACAAAAAAAATATAACAATATTCGGTTTACAATTGTATAGCATAAAATATACTGTCATAATTTACATTGGCATAACGAAATTCAGCATAAGATCATTACGCATAATATTATCAGGCATAAATATTTTTCCATAATGTTTATTGCCATAAAATACTGTTGGCATAATAATAATCAAGCATCATTTTATAAAGCATACTGTTACAAACGCATAATGATATTTACACATACTGTAAGTGTTTCATTTTTACTGTTTGCGTTGATATAACTCATATAAAAACAAACATGTTCGTTGCTCAAGCCGCACCTTAAACTAATCCAGTAGAGTATATCCCAAATTATAATAAATAATGTACTTGGAAGGACCAAAAAGTAGTGAGAACGACATATTCCTTGGTAAGAAAAAAAAAATACAGGCAGGCATAGCTCAGATATATATTTGTAACTAGCTGACCCGGCAAACTTTGTTTTGCCATAAAAAGACCAAACATTTATCTACTCTACCCTACCCGACCCTACACTACCCTACCCTACCCTACACTAACCTACCCTACCCAACCCTACCCTACCCGACCCTACACTACCCTACCCTACCCTACCCTACCCTAACCTACCCGACCCTACACTACCCTACACTACCCTACCCTACACTACCATACCCTACCCTACCTTACCCTACCCTACACTACCCTACCCTACACTACCATACCCTACCCTACCTTACCCTACCCTACCCTACCCTACCCTACCTATAAACCTCACGGAGCCCGAGACCTTTCCAACGAATGCAAAACCATCGAAATCGGTTCGTGCGTTCTCGAGTTATAGCGTCAGGGAGGAAAACCCGACTTATTTTTATATATTAGATAATAATAAAGAAAAAATCTTTGATGTTCTTTTGTTTTTTTCTGAATGTAGTCATTTGATTGCTTCGTGTCGGAACGTGTTCTCGAAAATGGAGAAAAACGAAGTCCGAGCCGTTATTAAATACCTCTGTTTAAAAAAGTTAACGGCGCAACAGATTCATTGCGATTTGGAGGCAACATTAGGAGAGTCTGCTCTACCGTATTCTGCTGTCGCAAGGTGGGCTCTCAATTCAATTTCGAGGAGGGAGAACGAGCACGTAAGATGAACATCGTTGCGGCCGTCCATAGACGTCAGTCACCCAAGAAAATATTGCGATAGCCGAGAAAATTGTATTGAGCGATCGAAGAGTTACCATCCGATACTTAATTCAAGAAACGGGCATTTCATATGGAAGTATTAAATCCATATTGAAACAATCTTTGAATATGAGAAAAGTCTCCGCAAGATGGGTGCCGAGAATGTTAACCGACAGTCAAAAACAAAATCGACTTGACATTTCGAAGATATTGTTGGACATGTTTCAAGAAGATTCTGAAAACTTTTTGTCTCGTTTCGTAAAAATGGACGAAACATGGGTCCATCATTTTCAAAAACAAAACAGCAATCATCGCAATGGAAACGGCCATCATCACCGACCCCGAAGAAGTTTCGTATCATGGCATCGGCTGGCAAGGTTTTGGCCTCAATATTTTGGGACTCAGAAGGAATATTGTTGATTGATTACCTGGAGCGGGGAACCATTATTACAGACCAATATTATGCAGCTTTAATTTCCAAGTTTCGTGGCATCGGCTGGCAAGGTTTTGGCCTCAATATTTTGGGACTCAGAAGGGATATTTTTGATTGATTACCTGGAGCGGGGAACCATTATTACAGACCAATATTATGCAGCTTTAATTTCCAAGTTTCGTGGCATCGGCTGGCAAGGTTTTGGCCTCAATATTTTGGGACTCAGAAGGAATATTGTTGATTGATTACCTGGAGCGGGGAACCATTATTACAGACCAATATTATGCAGCTTTAATTTCCAAGTTTCGTGGCATCGGCTGGCAAGGTTTTGGCCTCAATATTTTGGGACTCAGAAGGGATATTTTTGATTGATTACCTGGAGCGGGGAACCATTATTACAGGCCAATATTACGCAGCTTTAATTTTCAAGTTGAGGAATGCCTTCATAGAGAAAAGGAGAGGGAAACTTCGAAGGGGCGTGCTGTTTCATCAAGACAACGCACCCGCGCACAGATCGGCAGTTGCGATGGATGCCATTCATTAAGCTGGCTTCAAATTGGTTGACCACCCCCCTTATTCACCAGATCTGACGGCTAGCGATTTATATCTGTTCCCCAAATTGAAAAAATACTTAAGGGAAACAGGTACGAAGACGATAACGAGGTGATGGATGCCGTGGAGAGCTTTTTGCAGGACCAAGCCAAAACTTTTTTTGTGAAAGGGATTGAAGCCTTGGAAAAGCGCTGGACTCGGTGTGTAGAGAGACTCGGAAGATGTAGAAAAATAAATTATTTAGTTATCAGTAGTCATTATGTTTTATCTCATTCTCACTACTTTTTGATCCCTCCTCGTAAGTACATAACACCTATTTCTATTATCAGTAATGATTAAGAGGAATAAATATTACAGCTTCAAAATTAATGCAACTTCAAATTATGGCAAAACAAATAAGACTTTAAAGTACTTCCGTTAGATCACAAATTTATAAATGCAAGAGAATTACGTTTTACCGTCGTTGAATCCCAAAGTAAGAATTGCCACGCTAGTATCACGGTATTTAATATGACCCACGTCAATATGACAGTCACTGATATTATTATTATTGCTATTCGCTTAAATATATAAGGTGACACTAAGAGCTTCTTACATACGTCCAAGGCAAGCCAAAATGCAGGCGAAACACACAACCAATTTTTAAAATGGTTTACATAATTATGTTCACTCCAATAACTTTTCTGCAATTTTCAACCATAGTCGTACCACAACTCGAACACGATAAGAACTTCCAACTATTTAACAGGTACTCATAGTATACCCGCTTTAGCTATTTGATTTGAACGACAGATAAGCATAAAGTGATCCATCAAAGTTCGATCAAGGAACCATATTGAACACGGTTAACTAGTTTTGAAATGGGAAACATAATAATAAATAATAGGTTTGGTGATGACAACTATGTCGTTACTTTATAGGTTAAAATTTGGTCTTATCAGCATAATGGTGATAGTAACTATTTACCTTCTCATCTATATTTATTTATTATATTCTTTATTGCACACCACAAAATTGTCCGAGTGTTGTTGTGTTGTGTATTCTTTATAGCACATTTTTTTTGTACACCACAAAAATATATGTGAAGGACAAACAATCATAAAAGAAAGTGCACATTGGGTGGTTTATCTTTATTTTTAATTATTATATATAAAAATATTAATATCAAAAACATTAAAAACAACGTAATAATAGCAAAATAACAACGTTTTATTGAATGCATGTGAAATTATTTACGGTACTTATAACAATGAGATTTTTGTCTGTCTGTATGTTTGTTTTGAGTAATCACCGAAAGAGCAGAACTGATTTGGACGAGCTGATATTATAAGGAATAACATAAGCTACCTTTTATCCTTTAAAAATTCACCGTTCGTGTGAAAAATAAATAAATAAATTACGAGTTTAACTCGGACGAAGTCGCGGGCAACAGCTAGTCCTATTATATTTACTTACCATTTGATAAATCATTATAAGAAAGTGCATATTATAAACAGGTATTTTTTTTTACAATGCATGTCCTCGAAAAGAGCGGTTTTCCAAGCAGCCAAACTGTGCGGAAAGTGTCACATTTTTTCACTAGTGCTGTTTACTTTCCTGTACTTTTTTAATTTTTAACTCCAACGTCAGCCCGACGCGTAGAGTTTTTATTATTTGAGAAAAGTTTTAAAAATTAGTTATGTACAGATTATCATTCATATACAAGGTAAAATAAAACTAATACTTCATTGAAGGCGTTTTTAATTACTCTAGATTTAGATTTTCATCAATAAATTAATTTTAAATATTCATTAAATATGTTTGGCAGAACGTATATTTTGCTCGTGGCTTTTTGCGTTACGATGTGCCAGCTAATTTTTACATGCGCAGTAGACATGCCCGAGGAACTATTAGTTAATCTGTAGATATGCTGAGCGCACTTGAATAAGTCAGCCATTTTTTTTTTTATTTTTTTTTTTCCTCGCACAATGCTTAGTAAAATGTTGTATGATACACGTACGTAAGATGATTACCGACTCGTGTCGATTTATCCACTCACTCGCTTCGCTCGCTCGTGAATAAAAATGCCACTCATCGGAAATCACCTACCTGCCGCACTTGTAGCATAAATAACTATTTTCGTGTTGTTGTGATTGTGGGTATTATTTATGTGTAACAAACAAATAATTTTACAATGAGTTTTTACTCGTACTTCAATCGTGTTAATGTAAACATCAATTTGCTATAAAACTGGATAAGCGACGTCTGGTGACAGTAATGGGCAACCTGTTTTTTGTATAAAAATATAAGATGCATTTACGTTAACGATCGAGTCCATTAATAAACTCTCACCAAGGCCTCTGATCTGATTTAGATTTCACTGATTGACAGTCCTATACTTACCATAGACTATTTCGAAAACATGCAAGGTGTTGAATAGGCCAAGGGAGTGAACCCGTGGGTATTAGCTAGTCAAAACAGCTTGTAAAAAGCAATTGCTTCGTACAAAAGTTATCAATCGATACGAACGCTGCTTACAATAGATGCTACAATGTAAAACAGCGGACTAAATTTACAGAATCACTTAGGCACAGACATTTTTCTACAAAAATAAAAAACAAAAGCGTGAGACCCTTAGCCTAGATACCTACCCTACCCTTATAAATTCTGATAAATGATAGCAAGGTCGACGGTGGCCATTAAGTTCGGAAAAATAAAAAATATACAAGATACGGGACTCTTCTGTTACTCAACAGTGACAAATCGTTGTTCCGCCATCTTGCCAGACAGGGCATTTATACTTGATTGCACTCTCTTTTTTTTCGACTTTAAATTGTCTTTTTTTAGCTATTTAGGTATGGTTTTAATTTATATTTGTTAATGATCTTTCTTTGGAGCTGTTTGTGTTGTTCTTATGAAGCAAGGAATAATTTATTACTGTCGGCCATTTGGAAATTATCCTCAATTATACTTATACTATAGGCACAGATAATATAGTACTAGCATACATATTCCTCATCCCATACAAAGAAACCTTGCCGACGTAACTAGCGATTTTCGTCTGATTAAACTGATTATTTTTCTAAGAAATTAGATCGCGTTCCACGGATATAAATGGTGTCAGCAGCGATTTGCAAGTAAAAGGATTTACTCGGTTAGTGAATACTTTTTTTAAATACACTGACGATTTGTTTGTATTTTTTGCACGTTTTGATGGTTTAATTGTAGGTCCCAAAATGTGTTACAAAAAAAAAAAAAAAAAAAAAAAATATTGAATCTATTGAAATCAATGTTAAATGATCCATTCAAATAATCTTTGAAATCTGAATGAAGGGCATTCCTGAATTTTGTGCATAGGAGAGTTAATTAAATAAGAGCATACACTATTTATGATCGTCTCTAGAAAATCTTAATCACACTAATATTATAAAGGCGAAAGTTTGTGAGTGTGTTTGTGTGTGTGGGTTTGTATATTTGTTACTTCTTCACTCTTAAACGGCAGGTCGGATCTGGATGAAATTTGGCACAGAAATAGATTATAGTCTGGATTAGCACATAAGATACTTTTAATCCCGGAAATAGGTTTCCTTGGGATAATTTTCAACATTTACGCGGGCGAAGCTGGTGGCAGAAGCTAGTATTTCATAAAACTCAATAACAAATCGAAGCTTATTACGCCATCTTGTGCAATTTATTTGAACCAAATTTTCTATCTTCGCATTGGGTACCCGTGCTACATCTAGGTCTCGCGTTCTAGGCATCACGCGAAGTCAACACAAACATACATAATTGAGCATAGTGTTGGCAGATTGATGCTTTGTGTTACTAAAATCGTAGTCTTAGAAAAATTCTGAAAATTAATACATTTTTACTCTTGGTTGTTTACAATCTGAAGTAAGAAAGTAGTGAATAATAACACAATTTTCTTGCGACACAAGCATTAATATAAACTTGCCAGGAACATACAATTCTAGCCACTCCAATATTCTAGGAAAATAGTCGTCTTCAATGAACACTAGTGCTAGTTGCACTGGAAATGTATTCCTCTGGGTGAAATTTACCCGCTATCTAGTATACACGTTTAAATTTTCAATTTAAATGTACATACTAGAACTACTCATATTTGACGAAGGCTAATAGGTGTAAGCAAACTGTTTTTTTTTTTAGAACTGCAGCAACTTATTCTAGTGATTTTCATTACGAGTAGTTTTTTGGAGGATTATGATGGAACTAGCTGCCATCCGCCTGGTATTAGTATACTTATCCCAATATCTTTATAAATTATAGCCTATGTGTTATTCTCATGTATCTATACTAATAGTATTATATACTGTGTGAATAGGCTCCGAAACTACTGGACTGTTTTAAAAAATTATTTCGCCAATAGAAAGCTACATTATTCCTGAGTGAAATGGGCTATTTTTTAATCCTGAAAACGGGTTTTGTGGAGTGGTCCACGGGAGTGAAGCCACGGGCAACAGCTAGTGAGCCATATTTCTGTAAAGTTTCACCAAAATCCATTCAGTAGTTTTTGCGTAAAGGGGTAACAAACATGTATCCATCCATCCATCCTCGGAAACTTTCACGTTTATAATTGTAGTAGGATGTGCTGATTGTTTTGCCTGGATTTCGTGGGAAACTTCCTATTTGATTCAAGTTGCACAGTTTTACAATATATGGAAATGTTAAACGCTATCGAAATGGCACTTTGCACACACAATCCCTTACACTTTGAAAGAGAAAGAAAGAAAGGAAAAAAACATATTTGGCATTTCTACCATAGCCTTCACTGACATCGAATGACACTTGTCCAGGGCCTTAGGTCTGCCTTAATCATATTTCATACAAACTGTCCCGGCGAACTTCGTACCTTCTCTAACAAATATACCTATGGAAAAATCGTGTAACTAACCCGACTTTGATTTGAATTTCAGAATAATCGACAACGCCATCTACAGGCGTTACCGGAACCAGTAAACATCGCTAAGTTCATTTTGGTCCGTGTTTTGTTTCTGTTATGTATCAGAGATGGTGCTGTGTTCGCAAAACATGGGAAAATGAATTTTCTACATAATTTTGTTTTTCGTTAATATTACCGATATTTTAATAGTTATTCTGTTATTCGGGGTGGAGATATATCTATCAAATCAGAGATCACAAACATTGATCCAGCCGTTCTCGTGTTGTAAATGGTGTAACTAACACGATTTTGTTTGATATATACCTATAGATATCAAGAAAAGCTTTACTGAAACACGTGGTCAATCCCAAACAAATTTTATTGCTGATAGATTCGTTCTTTGTCTAAAACCCATTTAATATCAGGCGATATCACAAAGAATATCAACCCATAATTATTTTGTTTGATCAAACATTTAACAATACTAGCCAAGTCACACAGCTGTACTCAGTTACAATCTTACTACTATTTTAAATGTGAAAGTTTGGATAGATGTGTGTGTGATATATGTTTGTAAGTCAATCACGCTAGAACGGCTGAACAGATGTGGATTTAATTTGGCACAAACATAAATTATAGTCTGAACATAGGCTACTTTTCATCCCGGCATAATCTTCCCTTGGGATAAGAAAACACTTTTCGGGCGAAACCGCTGGCAGGAGCTAGTCAGAATATAAAATGTTCACCCTTGCCGTACATGCAAAGAAACACTCAATTATTTGCTGTAAAGAAAAACTCTTCATTCACGACAACGCTGGTTGACATGAATAAATTACAACAAAAGGGTGATCAGTAAGTACGTCTTTAAAGAAACAATAAGCAGGTAATTACTGTGACAGTAACTTTCCTTTGCCTTCTACATGAATTATAAACTACTGTTTAGAACCACGGATAAGTAAGTATTGGAGAACAAAGGCAATTTTGTGTGCAGTTTAGTTTTCGAAATTCTCTTTCACAGCGCGGCTACGAATAGGCAAATAAAAGCAAGCCTATTGGTGTGGTAAAGAGATTTCAAGATATTGATTAGAAGATCAGGAGGTGACTATAAACTCTTAGGTCGTCTGTAAGGGACAGATGTATATGACTTGTATAAGTCTGTCCCTTACGCACATTTAAAATCTAAGGACTAATCTAAGAGCTTATGGTTACCCCCCTGAAACATTGTCACCATTTCTATTACTACAAAAATAGCGACTCAAGGTATCGGATCTGACTAAGGGATACACCAAAGAATGGGCAGCAGCGTTCTCTGTGCTCTTCAACAACAAACTGCTATCGCCAACCCGCCTGCCAAGCGTGGCGATTAAGGCAAACCCCCCCAAACCAAATGAACAGCATAAAGAAAAAACGGCCCCGAGTACCCGGCAGCCCGTCTACCCTCGACTACGTGAAGGTTGCGGGGATTCGCTGGATGCGGGACGCACGGGACCGGTCAATGTGGCGACACTTGGGGGAGGCCTATGTCTATCAGTGGACGTCTTTCGGCTGATATGATGATCGGATCTGAGGAAGCAACCCATTCAATTTAATACTCGTAGTTTTTAAGTAAAGCAAGAAAAAGTACATCCTTCGTTAAACAACTGCAGCCGAGGTGCAATAATAGTTTTTTTTTTCGTTTGTGTAACATTGGCGACTTCAATCCACCTATGTAGACGTCTCGCCCGTAATTGATCACTCCATTTTAATTATATACTCGTTGTCGCAAACAATGTAAAGTTCTACAGGATAGTCCCAGGTGGGGGATTATGGAAATAGAAGCTATTTAACGGAGCATACTCTGAATACTCCAACAGCCTGTAGGTCTTACTTCAAGTGACATTAATCTTGATTGTATTGTCTGGAGTAATGTAAGTACTTATATGTCTTAATATTTAGTGTCAGGCTAATACTCCTTTGTCAACAACAACAAATGCTGAACTTTTCAGCATTTGTTGTTGTTTTTTACTACTTAACGTTACTACAAATAAATGACTCTTCAAAAATATCTTTCTTTTATATTCTAATTTGATTGTAAAGTTTAATCAAATAAGATTTTGTGTATCCTGTACCGTATGGTGACGGACGTAAAGAATTTCACCATCCCATATCTTCCCGTGGGTGTCGTAAGAGGCGACTAAGGGAAAAACCAGAGAATGGGCAGCAGCGTTCTCTGTGCACTTTAATAACAAACTGCGATCGCCAACCCGCCTGCCAAGCGTGGCGATTACGGCAAACCCCCCCAAACCATGAATAGCACAGTTGAAAAACGGCTCCGAGTGCCCGGCAGCCCGTCTACCCTCGACTACGGTAGCGGTAGAGGCGATGACGTGGCAAAGGGTTGCGAAGAATCTCCGGAGTGGACCCGGCTACCCCAATAAACACCGACGACTGGACCTGGCAACGTAAAACACGCGAACACTCTGGACCGACGAGAAGATAGCCGAACTCGAGGAAGAATTGAGCAGGTTACGATGGAGTATTATAGGGTTATCTGAAGTCCGAAGAGAGGGCGAGGACACGATAATCCTCAAATCTGGTAACCTGCTCTATTTCCGAGAGGGTGACCGGCAGTCCCAGGGTGGTGTCGGGTTTATCGTCCACAAGTCCCTTGTGAACAACGTGGTGAAGATCGAGAGTGTGTCGACCAGAGTGGCGTACCTTATACTCAGAATATCCTCAAGATATTCGCTGAAGGTCATACAGGTTTACGCTCCAACCTCGGCACACCCCGACGACGAGGTAGAGACCATGTATGAGGATATCTCTAAAGCCATGCATGGTTTCAAAACTCACTTCACCGTTGTCATGGGGGACTTCAACGCAAAACTGGGCAAACGAGACGAGGATGAGCTGCAAGTGGGGCAATTTGGAGTTGGACGTCGGAACCACCGGGGTCACCTACTGGCCAGTTTTATGGAGAAGGAAGGCCTCTATATGATGAACTCCTTCTTCAGAAAGCGTGAGCACAGGAAGTGGACATGGCAAAGCCCCGATGGTGGAACTAAAAACGAGATCGACTTCATCATGTCAACCAAGAAGCAAATGTTCAATGATGTCTCTGTGATCAATTCGCTGAAAACCGGGAGCGATCACCGTATGGTAAGAGGCACATTGAACATTCATATCAAGCTTGAAAGGTCTCGACTGATGAAGTCCACGCTCCGTCCAGCACAGATCCAGATCCAAAACCTCGAGAGCTTTCAGCTCGAACTCCAGAATCGTTTCGAGTGCCTAGGGAGCTCCGTGGACGAATACAGCGATGGGTTCGTGGAAGCTGTCCATACGGTCGGGTCTAAGTTTTTCAAGACCCGCCGTACATATAGAAATAAAAAGCTCTCTGATCCAACTCTCAAGCTAATGAAGGAAAGGCGTGAGATGATCCTGCAGTCTTCAGACGATGCGGTGAAATACCGGCAGCTAAATAGACGGATCTCAAAGTCCTTGAAAACCGACCTCCGCCGCTTTAATACCGAAAGCATTAAAGATGCTATCGAGCGGAATAAGGGCTCCAAGGTCTTTGCAAGAGATCTGTCTATTGGGCAGAGCCAGCTCACAAAACTGAAGACCGATGATGGCAGGATTGTATCCGCCAAACCGGAGCTTCTGAGGGAGATCGAGAGTTTCTATCGGCAGTTGTACACGTCAACCAGTAAACCCGTTGCGAATCTAGCAAACGACCCAAGAGCTAGATTGACCCGACACTATACCGAAGATATCCTGTCGATCGTCAGCCTGTACGAGATTAGGATGGCTCTGAAACAACTCAAAAACAACAAGGCGCCGGGTGACGACGGAATCACGGCTGAACTCCTGAAGGCGGGTGGAAAACCGGTCCTTTAGGCCCTTCAGAAGCTGTTTGATTCCGTCATACTCGAGGGCAAAACGCCACAGGCATGGTGCAGGGGTGTGGTGGTCCTCTTCTTCAAAAAGGGTGACAATGCCCGGCTGAAGAACTATAGGCCTATCTCACTTCTTAGCCATGTCTACAAGTTGTTTTCAAGAGTCATCACGAATCGTCTCGCGCGCAGGTTTGACGATTTCCAGCCTCCCGAACAAGCCGGATTCCGAAAAGGCTTTAGCACCGTAGACCACATACATACGCTGCGGCAGGTTATACAGAAGACCGAAGAGTATAACCTGCCTCTCTGCTAAGCGTTTGTGGACTACGATAAAGCCTTCGATTCGATCGAGACTTGGGCTGTACTGCAGTCTCTCCAACGGTGCCAGATCGACTACCGGTACATTGAGGTGTTGAAGTGTTTGTACAGAAACGCCACCATGTCAGTCCGTCTTCAGGATCAGACCTCGAAACCAATATTTCTCCAGCGTGGCGTGAGACAGGGAGATGTCATTTCTCCGAAACTGTTCAGTGCTGCGCTGGAGGATGTATTCAAGGTTCTGGACTGGAGGGGCCTAGGCATCAATGTTAATGGCGAGTACATCACTCATCTTCGGTTTGCCGACGACATAGTGGTCATGGCTGAGACCATGGAGAGCCTCAATACAATGCTCGATGACCTCAGTAGAGCTTCCGGAAGAGTGGGTCTTAAAATGAACATGGACAAAACCAAGGTGATGTTGAATGCCCATGTTACACCCACTCCTATCAAGGTTGGAGACTCTACACTCGAAGTTGTGGAAGATTATGTCTACCTGGGACAAACGATCCAGTTGGGTAGGGCCAACTTCGAGAGAGAGATAAACCGTCGAATCCGACTCGGCTGGGCAGCGTTCGGGAAGTTGCGCGGTGTCTTCTCGTCCAACTTACCACAGTGTCTCAAGACATAAGTCTATGACCAGTGTGTGTTGCCAGTGATGACATATGGCTCTGAGACGTGGTTGCTTACAATGGGCCTTATCAGAAAGCTTACAGTCACTCAAAGGGCAATGGAGAGGGCTATGCTCGGCATTTCCTTGCGTGATCGAATCAGAAATGTAGAGATCCGTAAGAGAACCAATGTTAGCGTAATAGCTCGAAGAATTGCCAAACTTAAGTGGCAGTGGGCAGGGCACATTGCTCGCAGAACGGATGGCCGATGGGGCAGAAAGGTTCTGGAGTGGCGACCGCGAACCGGAAGACGTTGCGTTGGAAGGCCTCCCACCAGGTGGACCGATGACCTCGTGAAGGTTGCGGGGATCCGCTGGTTGCGAGACGCACGGGATTGATCAATGTGGCGACGCTTGGGGGAGGCCTATGTCCAGCAGTGGACGTCTTTCGGCTGATATGATGATGATGATGATCCCTAAAATATAACGATAAAGTGACCATGACGTGACATGACCTCAGGCCTTTTGTACGCGTTCGTAGTTTTTTAGTTCGTATTTTATTTAAGTATATGTATAGGTTGTTATTGTTAATTAAGTATTTTATACTATGTAAATTTATATATTGGTTTAAAACTGAATCAAACAAATAAATGAGACAAAGTGATAAGAACACAATATACACAGTTATAAGTACTTCTAAAGGCAAATTAGACGTCTAGCGAAGTAAATTGCAATTAATTTGTCTTTTTAAAATACAGAATAGAATAATTATTATCAAACAATAACGAAATAAAGATTTGATTTGCCAATTTACACTGCAATACATGCTAAAATGATAAACCGATCTCAAAACTTCATCAAGTCTGTTAGTAAATTCAGTTGCAAACTGAAGCACAGCAATGAATATTTAAACATACAGCTTTATTGAAATTCTGATAACATCGAGAACTTTCTTGAAATTATGAACTTCAGGTGTTGAGTAATATCGTGTACCTATTAGATGACTTTGGTATCTTAGTGTAAATCATTTATTAACCTTTAATAAAGTACGGGACAGACATTAACGTCCAACATAGCTCGAATGTTTTAAATAATTTATAGCTGAGGCTCCGGTGCAACAGAATGTTTCTTTTAGATACCGCAAAATATACTTTATTGGTGACTGTGCAAGATTCAATTTAAAATGAGTATATTTTTCCTGTTAAGATGTTTTGTAAATAGTTATATAAATAGTATTTACGATACAAAAGTTTTCTGTTATTAAAACTGTTGGTGAAATACAGTTGAATAGTTTGTATTTTTAATACAGCAACGCTGTGGTGTTCATTAGTCTAACAATGGTGGAATAAAGTTGGTTTGTTTGTTTTGTAATGGCCCTCGCTTTCTTTGTTTATTAAAAGTACCTATAGAAATGTTTGACCATTTTTCAACCGACTTCAAAAACGAGGAGGTTCTCACTTCAACTGTATGTTTTTGTATGTTTGTTACGTGATTACGCCGCCAATTGCGAACCGGTTTTGATAATTATTTTTGATAATTTAGGTGAACAAAATATGATTTCATTTAAAACATATAAGTTATAAAAACTTGATGTAACGTAAGTTAACGTGTAAAATATCGTTTCTGTGGGTACATAATTACCTTCATTCGAAGCTATCATTACTATACCAAAGTTACAAAATATTACTTTGCATAATTCACTGTGACTTATTCTTAAGGTTGAACTAGTCGACGGCGTTATTTTGTGTACGGGGTTAAAATGCATGCTATCTTATCCGGCAACACGTGCGAAAGAAATAGATGCTGTGATAAGCAGTAAGAAGCTAGTTCGCGTACGAATTAGCACTTTTGCAAATTTGTATCGAAATGGATGATGATTTAGGACAAAAAAGAGCTCGCGAAATTTTATGAACAGACCTTTGGGAGTCTAGATATCATGAAAATACAACTAAATGTATATTAACAAAATAACATTATGTGTATTTTTGAATTACTATGCTATCCCTATATGGTGGCCGTTTTGCAATTTTACTTCTTTTTATAGTATTTATTGCCGCCCAAAGATGCGTTAAAATTAGTGTTGAAATATGGAATTTTCGACGCTCATAACTTTCAAATATATTATTTTTCTACATTTTTGTTTCCATACAGGACAAGATAATGATGAGACAAATTGATATAATTTTTTATTTTGAACGTACATCGTCAAACAGTGGAGCAATCTCCAGACTACGTTTGTATGAAAGATTTTTCGACTAGTGTAACCTTAAAAGTAATTAAATCAAACTTCTATGACATTTTGTGGAGACATTAAGCAATGCTCTGAAAGAATTTTCAACAAACTAGATTTTGAACAATTCGTTACAAGAGAGCATTAACAAATTGTTTAAAAAGTACATTTAGTTTTTGAGCTTACTGATTCTAATGCCCGCTTTCATTAAGACTTTAGATGACATCTAAATGATTTTAATTTTGAATTTTCAACTCTGAGCTGGTCGTCTGAGCGTTGAAAATCTACAGGACGTCTATCTAAGAGATCATTAGTGTACCTAAGTGAAAACTGCTGTTCACTATATTTTGGCACAATGTTCCATCGCGAGTAAGACTAATGTATGAACGTAAATGCAACAAAACATTCTGCAGTTCCTGTGTCCCCAATGGGACAAATAATTTTTTTAAATTATAAAAACAGCATGACACATTTATATTTCACGAGACCTGCATCGTTTATCTATTAGTACCTAGACACGCTTCGATCGACAATCTATTGAACACGTAATTATGACATGATATCTTGCGAAAATACCCCAAATCAAACAGTAAAACGCCCATAACTTTTCAACGGCTGAACCGATCTCACTCTCGATCACTAAATTACAAACTTAATCAAAATCGGTTCATACGTTTAAGAGTTTTGATGCCACACACAGATACAAAAATACCCAGGTACACACGTCAAACTTATAACACCCCTCTTTTTCCGTCAGGGGTTAAAAAAGGCATGAGTTTATGTAGGTATGTATGATCCATAGCGACATATTCCCCTGCCTTGACATAGTACTATAATGTTCACATGAATATTACGCCCATGTTAGTAACAGCTGGTATTAATCGCCCAATTATGGCTAAACGTCGTCGTCAGCTGCCGGTCAGGACTGATAAATAGCTGTCATCAACGTGGTTCCGTACGCGGGTGATTATTGCCGCAAGCATTTTCGGTAATGTCTCCTGTTATCATGTTTCGTAAGTAAGTGATAGGCAATAACCTAAGCTGGCAGCTTTTCTTAGTATAAGTTAATTAAAATGTTTTAAGCGAAACCGCACACTTAGGGTACTCCAAAAGAGTGTGTAACGTTTGAAATAATAACAAAAGTTATAACGATCATATGACCTAATTTCATTTTATATCCTTTTTTTATAAAACGATTAAATGGTATAATTAATTATTGATATAATTTCATTTTACGTTATTGTATGATTGTATGGTATAATAAAAATAAAATAAAATAAAAATTCAATTAATATAATATTCAGTTACTATAATATTCAGAATCGAATAATATAAGTAAAGTTTAATATAATTTAGGAATTGGTCGAATCTGTTAAAAACCAAATAATCGACTTAACGTAGGCTTATCAAAACTGGAGGCGCGAAGGGAGAGCAACCCCGACCCGCTATATAAAAGCATAGGCACCCGTGCGAACAGTAGCAGCTGAGGCTGGGCACCAGAGTTGACCAGCAAGCCGAAGCCGTGAAGGTAAGTATGGGTGGCTATCCTTTGTTAAGTCAAGGAGAAGGGGTTGCACTTCTCGCAGCGCTCGAGACGACGCAGAAGAAAATTTCGTGTTTTGAAGTTAGGTTACAATAATTTTGTTTTTCTCAGGAACGGTGCGTTACCTTAGAAAATTAGTAAATATGAAAATTAGTACAAATGAACGTTATATAAAAAGAGCATTATACAGATCGAAAATTAAATGAAATGAACATTTTACTAAATGTTACTAAAGCAAATGAATGTTATATTAAATGTAACATTAGATCACATGAAATAGGGTTATTTGTTTTTTATAGCATATGAAAATAATATCATATGAACGTTATTTCAAGCGATACTATTTAATAACTGTTATTATGCCATACATTACACAACTACTCAAAATGCGTTTATGGAGCTCATCTCTTGTCGTGCTCTCTATTCAACAACACCTGCCCTTTGAAAGTACTTTACGAGCCAAACGCTAATGCTGTCGACTTGGCTGAATTCTGTTCGAAATTAATACTTCTTCAAATCATCAGTACGTCTAAAAAGAAAACTGGGCTGTGCAAAGAATGGTGTCCCGTTAAATTGTGTCCAACGCTCGTAGCATCATGATTATATACAACAATCCAGCGTTTTTAACCCCAGACGGAAAAAGAGCGGTGTTATAAGTTTGCCGTGTGTACCTGAATGTTTTTGTATTTGTGTATCTTTTTGTGGCATCATATCTTGTCATCAGATCATCGATATTATGCCCAAGTACTTTGTTCGTTAGTTCACATAGAAACAAATCTTCTAGATTCTTCAATCTTCGCTTTCGAAAACATTACGGCTTATCCATCCATGGACGTATGTAATGAAAATGTACTCTTGCAAAATGTGATTTTATGATTTACTTGAAACTTGAAAGGGGGCTTAAGGGTCTTTAAGCCGCGTCTGGAACTGTTGCCTCAACTCTATGAAATAATACTTCAAAGTTCACAGGTAAAAACTAGGAACCAACCAGAAAAAGATTTGGTCAGTAAGCAAAAATCTAGCCAATCAGAGTTAAGGATATTCGATGTTACTAGAGTGACTCGTATTTTTGCAAAAACATTTTCTTTTTCCAGTAAGATTGAGAAATGTTTTCACCATTGTCTAATCAAATCAAATCAAATCAAATCAATAATTTTTATTTCACATAGGCCTACATGGGGACTTATAAAACGTCGACAATGTGCACGGTTCGGGTTGGTCGATTCCTATGGAGAAGAACCGGCAAGAAACTCCTTGGTTACTCTTTTAAAAAATTGTTTGGTTTTACAATATTTCCATGTTACAGCAGTACTTAGATGGGGGACAACGCAGGCCCGATAATAAGTCGTAAGAAACTTAAACAAGAAGTGATTATATAATAAATAAACAAAAGATTAAAAAAAAGTAAAACGAGATAAAATGTTAACAATCTAGAAGGCCTACAATGTTCACACATTTACAAACCAATCGGTAAAATAATCTATACAAAGTATAACAAGACTAAATTTAACATGTGGCACAAATGTTGTTATCAGTGCTGTAACTATTCTTAGCAAAGGGCTATAAAGATAATTGAAAACCATTGTAAAAAGTCTTATTAAATGAAGAAAAATTAGATTGAGAATAGTTAGAGACATCCACATATTTGTGCCGTTTATGAGTTACCAGGGAAGCCGCATGTGCAGAAGGAGCTAAAACCAAATATTTTTATCTTCAACGTAGTCCTTGATTTTATAATATGCTTTTTTAATAAGGACACGTTTGATGTGATTTTTGAACTTTCCGTCGGTCAGTTCTATAACTAATCTAATGATCCGTTTTCTCGCAATGTCCCTAGGGTTTTCGCGAAAATTCAAATTATCAAATGATATTATATTATTTATCCTACGACATATAAATATAAGGTTTAAGAAGTAACAAAAATGTACTTCTTCGTAATTCTTGTGTCCTGGTACTTTTTGAGTCTTTACCGCTCATGATTCCAGCCCCGCAAATACTTGTTCATGATTCTGGCCTCCTGGTAAAGGGTATAAATGCTCATACATGTTTAACATCTATTTTGTATAAATAAATAATATATAAACCATTCTAAGTGACCTTTCGGTTGATTGAAAACAAAAGAGACGTGGACCAGTTTTTCCATTATGATTTTTTTAAAGGGGCAACTGGCCCGTGAGCCCAGTTCCACACGCGGCCGAATGACCCCTAACCCGAAAGCATAATTAAAATGTTTACAATTCATTCCGTAGCTGGAATTATCTTAATGAAAAGTATCAATATTATAATATACAAAAATATATAGTTCCCTTAAAATAAATAAACTACATTTAACACCTGGACCCGCGTTCTACGTGGCCTGCACATTGTTAGATTTTACTGACGCTACTGAAAATGCAGTACGCGTGACTAAGTCGTGGGCTGAGACGATAATGATTGCCATCTATACCTACGCCAAGAACAAGATATAAATTATACAGCGACATTTCTCAATATCTCGACTGTACGGTATTTTACTACACAATACGACACACTACCCAATCCGCACAGAATCTAAGTCATCTGCAATTAATGTGCTAAGTAGAGTACATTAAAATTTATAACACCAACTGAACTTGCCAATATGGCGGACAAATACAGGGTGCAACGGATAGGCGTGATCATACTTTAATAACTGCATCTGCCCGTTATCATTATAATCATAATTTCAACTGAAAGACGTCCACTGCTGGACATAGGCCTCCCCCAGGCGTCACCATGTTGACCGAACCCGTGCGTCTCGCATCCAGCGCCTTCCCACAACCTTAACCAGGTCATCGGTACACCTAGTGGGTGGTCATCCAACGTATTGTCTTCCGGTTCGCGGTCGCCATTCCAGAACATTTCGGCCACATCGGCCATCCGTTCTGCGAGAAATGTGCCCTGCCCACTGCCACTTAAGTCATCTTTTTCTCAGATGAAGTAATAGGCAATAGGGTAACTGACAAAACAGGTCTATTTAGTCCGTCAGTTAGATAACCTAAAAATATTGGACACGTGTTTTTTCTTTTGCCACGTAAACAAAAAATTACGACGATACAGTGCGATGAAATATCGTGTAACGTTACGGTATACTACACTTTATACTGACAAAGTGACGTCACAAGCCCCCACTCCTGAACTTTGATGTGCTTTATCTTTGTCAATTTTTATATATTTGATAAAGCAAAAAAAACGGGTCCAATATAATTTGATAATCTCACTGACGGACCAAATAGAATTATCATTTTTCTACGCAGGAAACATACCTATTCCAAAAAAAAATGGATATTCCATACAAATTTTTCGTCAGCTGACCAACATTTTTATGGCAGTTCTTTTTTCATTTTCTACTTTAATAGAAATTTTTTTTTAAATATCGTCACACCTTTCCGTTACACCCTGTATAAAGAAATCCCCCTATTCTTGGAAAATAACATCAAAGTTAAGTTATGTATTGTGTCTAGTCATTCCATTAGAGTTTTAGCTATTTTTAAAATAAAAACAAACTTTGCCAACTATTAATATTAACGCCAAGTGTTTTTAAATTGAATTCAGTTTTGGGTTCATTAAAAGTTTTTCTATTTGAGACTCACAATGAAAAGCATTTTCAATTATGAGAATATTTTGTTTTTTAAATGTGCTTTATAAAAACTTGGCATTGATGAATTTTGATGCCTTTTTTGTTTTTTTAATGTTTTTTTTTTAAATAATGACTTTTAAAATTCTATGAAAACTTTTTAGCTAACGAATTATTAAAGGAGTTTGACGACCCCGTACAGTCCTACTGAAAGTATCCGACTACAATCCCCAATATCTAAATTAAAAATTTGTAATTTAATTTTTGTATAACTCTACTGTAGTCTGAAAACCTATCCAACTTTGATATTGAAGCAGGGTTTAATAATTTCTTGACTGCAAATACCCAATGTAAATATGTGCGAGCTGGCTGACCAAAACCAGATGTATCCTCCGACTGCACAGCATGATTTTCTTCTTGTTTACGCCTTTTTAGTTGGCTTTTTAAGCAGTCGGGTTTTTTGTTACTTTTAAATATATTTTTTATTCACAACTTTTTAGTTATTTGTTTTTAGAATTAGGTACATTGAAACATATGAGTATAATATATTTTTGTAATCACCTCTTAAAACCTTTCATTTTGATACCCCACACGAAAGGTTTGGGAGAAAAAAAAATTGGGCCCCCACAATATGGCGCCCAAAATCCGCCATTTTTCTATTATGCAATTTTAATGTAGCCAGTGACACTCGCAGGGTTAAGACCAATCGATCGACGTAAGAATCATCAAAATCGGCCAACGCGTTTGGTCTCTAGAACACCATATAGGAACAAACATATATACATACTTACATACATACTTACATACTTACATACATACTTACATACATACTTACATACATACATACATAGACTGATAAACACATTACCCTCCTTCGGCAGTCGGGTAAAAACCGGCCCTGAGTTTGGTAATTTTTCAATAGCAATCATTTGATTAATACAACTAGATCCTACGCGAATTATATCTACACTTAATATTCTTATGAACCGACTACTGGTAAATCTGGTCATTTCTTCATAATATATTTTTTATCTATATCTTCCATTTATAACTCTCATTTCGCTAATGAACTGTCACTATACGTACACTTTTCAACAAAAATGTTCTAAATAAATATATTCCCTACGTTTTCAGTTTTCAACCCCAGTTATAAAACGGTGGAGGCACTGCCGTGATACTTAATTCGTGCTCGGCGACTCATTACACGGCGAACTCGATAGAATATTCTAGATACGGCGAACGAAGCAGCGCTCTCCACAACACTCCTCGTTTTATATTTGTATAGAAAATAAGACAAAAACAGAAAATGGAGTGAGAACTCGTCAAAAGTAGGGCCTGAATAATTTAAGGTTTTTTATTTGAAAGCTGATTGTAGTTTTTTGTTTAAAAATAGGTTAGGGACTTACGATTATGTACAATGATTAGACTTATTATGTTGTAGTTAAAATGAAGTTGTAGTTGTTGCTTAGAATTCATCATACACGTAGTTTCGAAAAGTACAACACCGGTCAATGTTGCGACGATTGAGGGAGGCCTGGGTCCCGCAGTGGTCGTATTTTGGTAGAAATAATGATGATGATGACATAATAGTTAGCCTTTTATGTTTTTCCATGAAACTTCCTTCAACCTTTTCATTAAAGTCATAAATTTTCATGTACCTTGTTCAATTTAAATTAAAAAACAGCAAAAGTTTTTAGGGTAGGTCGCACCTGTAGGTTCATGAATAAAAATGATTTAAATAAGTGCCCCCAGGTTGCAACATCAGCTTAAAATCTACAAGTAGACACTTAATTCCTTAGAAAGTCTTCCGTCTTATCAGAATTTCAATGAGGTTGCTTCGAATTCGTTTACAAGGGGAGGCGTGTGATTGTCTCATTTACAACTCTAACTATAATGCCCCAAAAGGCTTCCACCATTTTAATTATATTAATTGAATAGCTCTCCGTTGAGTGGTTTCTGTTGTTTTAACTTGAAGAGGACCCGTCAACTGCTGTCGCACTTATTAAATTCACTTTATTAATTAGACGGCAGGTGACACTAGAAATCCTACTTAAAAGGTTCACAAAATTGTGCGTTTTTCACGTAAATGTAGCTGCTGGCTGTTTTGTCAGCTGGATTGTTTATGAAGCAGCAAAAAGCTTAGAACAAATTCAAAACACCAACCTTGAAAAACTTGTTGGGACTTTCCCCTTACTATTTATCCGTGCAACTTTCCCATGAAACCACATGACTTTGCCCTTGATTGCAAATGTGATTTCTCAGAAATCTTTGGACTTTATTGTGTGACATGATTCATTTTAATAAACTTTAGCAAATAGGTAAAGAAATAGGTTTATTAATAAGTCATTTGATAACTTATATGACATCAAACACCAAGGAATCAGGCGAGGCCATGCCAAATTTAAGCTTATAAGTTCATCAGTTTCATGTTTTATTTGTAGGTGTACCATAGGCCCCCAGCACAGTATAAATATGGACAAACAGTATGGAAACTACCTACAAACGCACAAACTACTGACACAGATTACTTATTAGTTACTACGTAACAGATCCTTCACTCAGTAGAAAATGTCCAATACCTATTGCTATAATAGCCTACTCCGTTGCGTCAGCAAACACTGCATGCTAAAATGTGCCTAAATGCTCAAGCGTACAGTTGTGATTGCTTCGCACCGCGCGATCCCACAGCAATCGCAGGGCTGCCTCTTCGATAAAATTCTAGGGGTCTTTATGTCAAGAGTGAATAGGTTATTTCTAGGCAAGCGTGCTCCACCGTCGACCACATCATCACTTACCATCAGGTGAGATAGTGGTCAAACGCGAGCCTATTGATTATAAAAAAAAAACATCTTTTTGTGTCTATGTTATTGAGAACTGTGAATATGTTCTGACTTATATGTGGTAGTTTAAAATTGTATCGTTTATAAAATATATTTTTTATAAATTGGTGCTGATTGTGCAATACATCTAGATAAAACATAATTATAGACGTAAATGTGTATGTAAAATAATAAAATCTTTAAAAGTTACATGTGTTTTATTTTTATATAATTTTTTATAAATTTCTTACCCTTTCTAAATTCTCGGTTGTTAAATTTTAGTGTAGAAAAAATCCTGAATCTAATAAAAAGTTTTATGAGATATTGTTTCGGAAAACAGGGGAGGGAGAATCAAAATGTATGTCATTTAAAATTTCATAAAGAGTACTACCCGGCCTTTGTTTCATATTTTTTTCAAAATTGTGAATAAAAATAGTCTCAAGTTCTCTTACATAATTATGAAACGCATCTGTTGGCACTTTTAACTTTCCGTAAAAAGACGATGTTTTGTTGAATGCTTTAAAATGGATAAACAATCTATTCGTAATTTTATTTAAATCGGGAATGTTCTGTAATTCAGCAACAAAGTCAGGACAGGTATGCTTCTTGCTACATTTAAAAAGTAAATAACCCGATATATATGTTAAGGCGTTATCAGTTGGCAAGTCGAAGCGGTAATCAGTTTCACCACTTAAATTCAAAAGCGAAGGTATACTGCGGCGCGAGCTATCTGCATGTCTCTGTGGTCTCAAACATCCATCGTTTTGTTGAGACAGGTCGCCGCGCCGCGCAACTTGTGTTGGAAGTTTCGTAGGTAGGTATTTGCGCGACTGTCCGTCAAATATTATCATAATTTTATTCTAATAAAAATAGCGTTTTAAACGTTGTTAAAATAGTGTTAAGATAAGTATAACGTTTCTATGTAACAAAAATATGTAAATCTGTGTCTGAAAGGCAAGCTAATGCTTAATACCTACATAATAAAATAATTTTTAAACGACAAAAAATAGTAATACTTACCTTTCGTCATTGACAGGTAAATGGAAAATGTTAGGTGTTTATCCCTTCTTTTACTTGATGTGCACCCATCTACAGCACATAAGGCACCAGACGGCATCGTAGGTACGCGTACGAACGAATGGAACTATTAAAATTGAACAGAGTGCGTGCGCTCCGCTTGCGAAAACCGCACTGAATTTGGTCCGCTAGAGGCCCGAGACCGCTAGGTCGGGCGGTAGGTAATTATAGCGCGCAAGTACATGGAGTGACGGAGGCCTGCTACTGAGAGCATCGCAATAACCGCTTAGGGGTCTCGTCGATTCGCATGTTTGTGTGAGTGTGCCGTTTCGAGTGTTTGTAGGTAGTTTCCGTTCAGTTCTTCTATATTTATACTGTGCCTCCAGGGATGTGCCCTAACAGACGTTGCACAGAGGGCGTTCCGGGTGGTCTTTTTCGAGGTCACGGGGCTCCTACGTGCTGATGGTGATCACCGGGGTGGTTTTAGTGAGGTAAAAATATCACACTCCTTGGTCTTTACTCCAAAAGTCCAGGCGAATTTTGAAGGTTTCCCCCGACAGAAAAATCTTGTACCAGAAGCGCATCTCTGCCTTCGGAGAATATAGGTACAGGCCTGATAATATGTGTGTAAGCAATTACACATGTGTAGTTCTAAACAAACTTCTGAGCAACCCTGAAGTTGAATTTCCGATGCGCAAGGCACGGATCGGTGCTGTTTTTGTATGAGCTTTACTACTGCGCAGTCATAGTAGGCAACTACAGGGCGGCCAAGAAGTTAGGCAAGAATTATACCATAGATGCATTTGTAAACAATTTGTTTCTGAAAATCACCAATTATGCTGTAAGTTAAATCTCTTTCAAGAAAACTTTTCTATAAAACATTCAAACAGCACACAAGCAATATTTTACATTACGAACAACATGAATTCGAAAGAAAATTTTAGAGTATTTTTCTGCAAACTCGTCGTAATAAATATGGTTTTCAATAGTTATTTGTCAAATAAAAACAGACGCTGTAAAAGGACTGTAATATTGAAATGTCCCGTCGTTCGAAACATTTTAGCCAGTTCCGATATATTGCATTTGTCTGTGCATTCAAATGTAGCAATGAATTATCCGGTACTAGTCTGAAAAGAAAAGGTTTTTTGGGTTACTTGTGGCAGTGTGTAGTGTATGTGTGTAGCGTATAGTGTGTGTGTGTTAGAATCATGAATGGAACTCTATATAAAAGTATTGATATCTACCAAGATAGCAAGCTTTGAATGTCAAGATGGTTATTGGTTATTTGCTGTGCATCAAAGTTCCAATGTATGTTGTGTGTAAGGAAAGGATTTGTGAATAAAAGCACAGAAACTCAAGACAAGGTATTTATTTAAATAAGTCTTGTCAACTAATTCATATTGAGAAAGCTCAGTGAGCTTACCACCTTTTAGCTAAACTAGTTCTCTTGGAGAAGGGAAAAAAACTTAGCTGAAGCTCTTTCATAGTATTTATCGATCTTCAAGTAATAATAATTCAGGTATATATCAAAACAGAAAGTCAGCTTATCAAATACACAATATTTTATAATAAGGGGTCCATGTGTGTCTCAATACGTCAAATATGAGAGAATAGCGTGGTATCCCGCAATTTTCTATATTGCTTTAGATAATCTCATAATTAGGTGAACAATAATCAATTCTTATGTAGTGAGACTGCTTTAAAACGTGACAAGAAAATTAAGGCATTTAATATCGCCTCTTTAATCATTCTTAATCAATATTCAAAAGAATATTGTTACTTACAGACAGCATTGTACTAATAAAACACAATAATAACTTAGGTAGGTATCTACTTAGACATTTGTCGGTAAGTGCTTAATAAATATGACAGGTATGTAATAAGAAGCAAACAATTATTGGCCGATTTCTGAATTAAGTATTCGACGCTAAGTACGTGCTGATCTCGATTTAAGCATCTGTCACCCTTGATCATCTGCCACTTTAAGTTTTCTGCGATACTGAGCAAGGTTTGAGTATACGTAGTCAAGTCATGCCAAAGTATACCTTATGTCATACAAAAAACCTTCATTGACGATCAATTGGGTTTCACAACTGAGAAAAACACATTTGATCATTCTCGAATTCTCAAACCGTTGTCAACGTTACATCATCAGTGTAGCCAGATTGGGCGCCTTTTTGCCATTTAGGCTACTTGGAAGGGTGCCGGGGCGACCAATTTTTACGAGCGGCGCCAATTAGGTTACCTCCAAAAAAAATAAGGCGATTTTAGGCGATTTCGGAATGAGACTATCTAATACAACATTATCAACATTATATTGTGATGTTAAAAGGAGTATTATTTCGATTACATCCAATGCTGTTGGTAGTGACTGTGTCAGCCGTAAGATGATCATCCCCATCCTTGACAATATTATTCCAATCATCCTTTACATCCTCAACGTCTCTGTTTCCAGTGGTGTCTTCCCACAAGCCTGGAAAGATGCCCAAATTATTCCTTTACCCAAAAAATCTCATCCTGCATCTTTTTCTGACTACCGTCCCATTTCTATCCTTCCTTTTCTATCCAAAGTCCTTGAAAAGCTTGTCCACCATCAACTCAGCACGTTCCTTTCCAAACACAATCTGCTAAATCCTTTTCAATCTGGTTTTCGACGTGGACACAGCACTACCTCAGCACTTGTAAATATTACGGACGATGTCAGGGCAGGCATGGAGATGGGAAAGTTAACGGTACTTGCTTTGCTTGATTTTAGCAATGCCTTCAATACGGTTGACTTCGATATTTTGCTTGGCGTCCTATGCTCTTTTAACATATCTCCTCCGGTTATTGACTGGTTTCGCAGTTACCTGTTTGGCCGCCGGCAGCGTATTTGCACTGATGAATCTTTCTCTTCTTGGTGTCACACATCTGCCGGTGTGCCGCAGGGTGGCGTTTTATCTCCTCTTCTCTTCGCACTCTTTATTAATGCTATCACTCAACGACTTTCTTCTTTCTACCACCTGTATGCTGATGATCTCCAAATTTATACCCAAGCCCCCCTTGGAGAGTTACCTGATGCCATTGAGACGATTAATAACGACCTGGCTCGAATAGGTGACTGGAGCTCTGAGTTTGGGCTGAAGATCAATCCGACGAAGACTCAGGTGACTGTAGTTGGTAGTTCTCGGACTGTCTCTAAGATTGATTGGTCGACACTTCCCCAGGTTTCTTTTAACAACACCAGTATTCCTATAACTCACACTGTGAAGAACTTGGGGATTTATATCGACAGCACTCTTTCCTGGACCAAACAACTGCAGGAAGTCAGCCGTAAACTGTTTGCATCTGCAGGCTCCCTGAGACGACTTCGTAATTTTCTTCCCATAACCACTAAAATTGCAATTGCACAATCACTTCTTCTTCCTATCCTGGACTATGCTGATGCCAGCTATCTTGATCTCACCCAAGACCAATTGGACAAGCTTGAGCGACTTCAAAATCTCTGTATCAGGTTCATATTTGGCTTGCGCAAGTATGATCACGTTTCTGAATTCCGTATTAAGCTCAAATGGCTTCCTATTCGCCTTCGCCGGAATGCTCACATACTTTCTTTGCTTTATAATGTACTCTTCAATCCTCTAACTCCTTTTTATCTTAAAGAACGCTTTCAGTTCCTTTGTGACACACATTCTAGGTCCTTGAGATCATCGGAGAATCTAAAATTGAGTATTCGTATACATTCTACTTCCTTCTTTGACAAATCTTTTACGATTCAAGCTGCTCGGTTGTGGAATGCATTACCTATTGAGATAAGACGTGCTCAAACACTGCTAACATTCAAGAAAATGGTTAAGGAGCATTACCTTTCACTATAATTTGTATTCTTCTCCTTTCTCTGTCATATATTTATTAGTGTATTATGTAGTATTTGTATATATGTATTTTATTTTATTATGTGTTAGTAATATTATTTATGATATTTGGTACACTGACAGCCCTAAATTCATATCCTATTGTTCAGTCCATCCAAAGGTTGTCTGTAAGAGATTGCCCTGTGCGATAAGACCGCCCATTGTACACTTGTTTTTGTAAATGTTTTTCCTGTATGTTTTGTGGTGTACAATAAAGTATATAATAATAATAATAATAATAATAATATCTGAGGAATGATGTAAATAACTGGAAAAAAAAATGTTTTTTTCACTATTTTTCATTATACTTCAGTCGCAACAACACAGGGAAATAAAGAAATGCAGAAAAATGTTTTATGTGGAACCAATAATGATTATTGTGGCTAATGCATATAAGTTTCGTAGAATGTTTCGTGGTATTAGTAAATAATGGTCGTCTTGAGTTTTGTATAAATGGAAAAACTAAATTTTCGGCGACTTAGCGCTCGTCGAATCTGGCTACACTGGTTACATTTGGCAGTTGATAGTTGACGAGTCTGTGCTTAAACGGTGATCAAGCGAAATAAATACAAAATATATATAAACTTATAAATCGAGTGACGAACAAGACCTTGTCTTCCTTGGAGATGCCTCCACGAAGACCGATGCGTTGAAGAAGACTGTTCGCCCTGAATTATCGAAAACATTAGATCGGATGCAAATATTTCACGCCTGATAGATCTCAGATGCTCGAAGAACGGTTGGTCAATGGGGCTGTTAAGTTCTGGAGTTGCGACCGCGTGGCGGCATACGCAGCGCTTTAAGGCCTCCCTCTGTAGACCGATGACCTGGTTAAGGTCACGGAAATCCGATGTATGAAAGACGCCCAGGACTGCATGGTTGATGTGGTGACGCTAGGGAAGTCCTGTATGCAGCAGTCTTTCGGCAGAAATGATGACTATGTTGAGTGAGATCTTCAAGAAAATATTCAAAATGTGCCAGTGTTTGTAGTCGACAGTAGCTTTTCCTGCGCGAAAACCGACAGTTATCCTACAGGAATTATGTGTAAAGTGGAGATGGACCGGTTATATGATGCGCGATAACCAAGGGACATGGAGAAAAGTGACATGGAGAAAATTGACAAATTGGTAAACAAGAGATGGGAAAAAATGCCGTTGAAGACAGTGTCATAGATGGAAATGGGATATGGGAAAGACCGCTGGTCCAAGATGTAGGCGAAAAATGTAAGCGATGGTGCTCTGTGGTGTTGGCGAGTAGCTCAGGACAGACCCCGGTGGAAACTGTTAGTGAAGGCCTATGCCAAGCATACTGAGATTAGGGACATTTTATAAACTACGTATAGTATTGTATAGACTTCAGTTTTATTTCTCTGGTTTTAGAATAAAAGGCTTTGTTTTTCCGTTTATTTATTTTTATATCTATTATTTAATGTATTTGTTTTTTGTTATTATATCCTAGGTTCTAATTCTGGTCATTGTGTGTTTTCAAAGTACATATTTCCAAATACGTTTAACCATTGAGGTGTGATTCACAAATATCCAAACATACAGACTTTCATACCTATTTGGGTGTAGGTGGAACAGGGTGTAAAGTCCCACAAACCTCCATAGAAAAGGGAGGATCCTCCGACCAGACGGGTGTTGTGTCTGGTCCGGGCAACTGCCCAACGGTTGTTGTGGGACTGTTGTATGTGTTCTAATCGCGCCGAAAACTTTGCTTGCGCGATGCAGGATTTGTGCGACGTCATGTCATTAGTTCGTAAGTGGCGGCGTCGGTGCCGCTACATCACTCCCCTCCGGAGACCGGAGGTCGATAGCAGGTTGAGTCGTCTGTACATCTTGTGATGCGTGCCTGGCCAGTGGAAGGTTGGTTCCCGTGAGTCGGAACCGGAAGTCGCAGAGTTCGCGGTGAGTCGGAACTGTATGCGGTTGTGCCCCAGTGAGTCGGGGTGATGATATCCCAGTGAGTCGGGATAGAGTTGCTGGCTCCAGTGGGTCGGAGCGGTGATGATGTCCCAGTGAGTCGGGAGAGTGCTGGTGGCTCCAGTGGGTCGGAGCGATGATGATAGAAGCTGAGGGTGCTGACCAGGAATGCGCGTCCGCTGCATGCTGGTGGTCAGGATACCCCCGTAGATGCCATGGGTACTGGCTGGTTGTGTGACTCGCTGCTCGAAAGCTTGAGGGAGTGATGATGACGTCACGATGAAGTAGCTCTGCACGAAGGCTGCGCTGATGTTCATACTCGGGGTCACCAGTTTGGGGGGAGAGTGGAACAGAGTGTAAAGTCCCACAAACCTCCATAGAAAAGGGAGGATCCTCCGACCAGACGGGTGTTGTGTCTGGTCCGGGCAACTGCCCAACGGTTGTTGTCGGACAGTTGTATGTGTTCTAATCGCGCCGAAAACTTTGCTTGCGCGATGCAGGATTTGTGCGACGTCATGTCATTAGTTCGTAAGTGGCGGCGTCGGTGCCGCTACACCTATATAGAATATGTATTATTATTAGGATCCACAATACAAGAAGAGGTTACAACGATGAAATTGTGTACAGAATTTGGCTTTAGTATGATACGATTTTGGTATCAGAACAATAAAAGTTGATAAAAACAACATGACAAGTCTCATTTATTAATTATTTTACAAAATAAGTAAGTAGAACACAGTCCTCCTTCATAATAGCAACAATTATCTAATGGCACCGACCCTGGCTAATATTGTTTATCTTCGGAGGCTCTTCGATGGCTAGCAAAGTCTTTGGTCATGAAAACCCAGGTCACTCATTAAATTTTTTATCACAACAGTCCACATTTGTTGGTAAATCACAATTGCAATCAGAATCCGATGCATATGCACGATTTCTGTGTGTGTCGGTTCTGTTTTGGTTCTGTTCCACCTTGAGAGATCTTGTGAAGTTCTGAGTAAAATATTCTGTAGTTCTATCCATTGAGGTAATAATGTACTACGCACTAGAGAAGTCATCACACATCACTACTGAGTGCCGTTCAATTGCGGTTTTCTAGCCGCATTTCACTCATTTGCTTGCTAGATCTTGACAGCTTAAGTCATTTTTTGTTTTTAAACGAAAAAAACGTTCAGACGCATTCAATATGCCGTGGTGTTTTTTAAGATATTGCACTAATAATTCAACTAATACGGCGAAGTGCAAAGGAATAACTTTTCATCGGTGAGTAACTAGATAATCATTTAATAATATAATTTGTACAAAATATTTGGTGGACGTCATGTTGTGACATTTTTCATATAGACTAAAAATTAAGATGTGACAATTTGTGTAACAAGTGTAGGTAGAATTAGCTAACGTTTCTTTTTAAAGAGGAAAATAATAATCTAACATATATTAATCCATTCCATCCATTCATTCTAATTTTAATTATTGTTTATTTATTTTTATTTTTTTGGACTCCTACCACTGCTGTGTTCTTTTTAACCCAAAGGTTGACTGGTAGAGAATGCCTTGCTGCATTAAGTCCGCCTATGTTTCACCATTGTACATGAAGTTTAAATAAATAAATAAATATTTAGAAAAAGAACTGACTGTGGTTATTCAATGAAAAAAGATAAAAATGAAAGATGAAAAACAATTATTACATAATGTAAGACTTAATTTACATTTTGTTTATTTAAGGTTTATTACTATAATAAAAAGTACAGAAGATTCGTGTTTCAAGCAAATTGTGAAATTCCCTATTCCGATTTGATATTTTTTAACTTATTGTAAGCGCAATTGACTTATACTTTAACAGTCGGTTATTTCAACTATTAATAAATTTTGAATTGGCGTGTGTGTATGACTAGATGTATGAAAATGTGTGAAGCAAAAGAAGTATGTAAGGATCGTAGCAGGTGGCGTTCTGTAGTTTCTGCCTACCCCCATGGGAAAAAGGCGTGAGTTTATGTATGCATGTAATACATTTTGAAAAGTGAAAATTCTAATGAAGCTTGTTAGGTATAAAGCTATGTCGCTTCTGTAGTCAGTCAGCAAATTAGTCTATATGAATGACAAGGTGTTGCAGAACGTTGTACGAAACGCGTAAGCGCCATGAAAATCACGGCGCTTCCGTCTTTTTGGTCGCGAGAAAACTACACCTTAGAAGCGCTCTAGCGCTGCATGTTTATATTGTTTTGTTAGACGACTAATTATTGTTTCAGCGCTGCAGCGAATTTTTAGTTTAAACTCTTGTCAAAATTGACAAAATGGAGCATGTATTTTGCTTAGGATAGCTTCTCTAGTACGTAGTACATATTATCTCAATGGTTCTATCATAGTTCTATGAGGTATCACAATAACTAGCAACTGCTCGCCTGAACACATTCACTTCTAGTAATTATAAGCTTCAATTCTTGATTTTAGCAATAACACATTATATTAGATATTATTTTCTTTCGATAAGACATCATTGAAAAAATAAAAACGGTTGCCATGACAATCTTGAAGTAATTGACTAGTGCCTACGATCCATTTCATAGTTTTATAATAAGGTTGTATACATTTCAAATAGGTATCTATTAAATTGCTTAATGAAAAATCAAGTTATTAAAGATTATAACTAGTGATGTGCCAACTCGGGATAAACACTACTCGAGTTAACCCGAGTTGAAATGCACATAACTCGAGTTGCGCAACTCGAGTTAGCGCAACGTAGCTTCGTTAGTTAGAATTAATTATTTATTTCGTTTATTTGTTAAAAACCACTTTTCTTACATATATACATATTTGACAGACAAATTGGATAACTTTCTCGAGAATGTACGAGATGAAGCACAACACCGAGGGAAAGGGAAGGAATGGGAGAAGCCTTAGCCTAGGAGTGGGACACCACTGGCCAAAAAAAATACATTTTAAACTTATACGCTATTCGTTGGGGACAAATTTTTTTCACGTCAAACGGTTATAATCCGACTAATTTAAAAAATACAACCTTGATCGCAAAATGGTTAGTTTTGTAGCATTCTTTAATTTGTTATCATAATAGTTCCAAACTCCTGGCTATCGTGATGCTTTTTAATGTTGGTTATTGGTTTTGCTTCCACCTTTTTTTTATTCAAACTTTAATAATATTTATATTGTTTTACGAACACATTTAGGAAATAATGGTTTAAATGTTTGACATGTGTGTATTTGGTTGTTTTTATTATATTTTATTTTAGATTTTGGTAATAGCAACTCGAGTTCGGAAGAATACCACTAAAGTCAACTCGAGTTAGCCGCAACTCGAGTTAACTCGAATTGCACATCTCTAACTTTGACGGGTCCATACTTAAGTAGTAACTTAACTGAGCTAGGTAGATTCTCAATTGAGAAACGTAAAATACTCAAACGCTTCCTAAATTATTTGACAATACTCAACTGATTATTGCTGCTTTACTTAACTCAGAAACCGGCCCTAAGACTACAAAAAATAAATTCAAGATTGAATGACGTCACACTTACTTCAAATTTTAACATGTGTAATATCAGTGTATAGTGTAACATTCTAGACAGGGGGATTCTAATCATGGTTTTGCAGGATTAACGATGCTGCTGTCTATTTATAATCGACTATCCAAAAAGGAGGAGTTTCTACTTTCGTTTTTTTTGTGTATTTAAAAAAATTTCAAACTTTTCCTATTTCAATTTGGTGATCTAATGAAGAACTTCGGAGATATACAACAGAACTCTTCAATAAATGACGGCATATCTCTCGGGATTGCTGCAATCGCATGTCTGTTTATTGTTTATATCATTTCATAACATAACATCACGCCAGTACACTCCAAAGGAGTACGCAGATGTGTACAGTTCATCTTGGTACACCTACACTAACATTTCACCAGTTATATTTAAGGTTAATGACATTCGGGTAATCTTTTCTGGCGTTATAGGCGCCGGATACGTATCTCTCAGCAACAGTACTGTCATCTATAATATTGTATTATATACAAGGACTCTCGAAAACAAAGTTATTTTTCGATTTGTCGTGTTTTGCGTTGGAATTAGATTTAATATTTATTTGTAAAAAAAAAATCACTTCTTGGTTACAGAAATATTTTTGTCTCAAGGTTGCAATTACCCATTTTAAAATTTAATTGCGTAATTCTAAATGCATCGTTTCTCTGGGTCTCTTCGAGTTAAACTACTTTGGCACTTTTCTGGTGGTCACCACCGTTGATTCTGCTATTCAAGAGTTGCAATGCTTAGGAATAGTGTGGTGGTCTTGGCCCTAAAAAAACAGCCATTTCATTCAGTCCGTATTTACAGTATACTTTACCCCTTGCTTATCTCATAGCTTTTCAGCTCATTCACGTGGATTACCGAGCACCATTAATGGATCGTAACAACACAAACTACATTAAATAATACTCTATCTATAAATTTTCATGATTTAGTAGCGCTTATTGCCCACTTAATCCTCTTAGTTTACTTATAATTTTTTTATCATGAATCAGAATATTCTTTTGAATATTGATTAAGATTTATGTTTGTTTATACTTATGAAATTACCTACTTGCCTGCAATTTTATTACCTAGTACCTAAACCTAACGCATATCAGGTTTTCAAACCAAGAGTGAACAAACAACTTCTGCGCACGCATCGTAGACATGACATACATTTTCCATCAAGCATGACCAAAGTCATGACCAGTCTCACTGCACAAACCAAATGACGAAACATACTCTTGATTAAATAATATGTTCAATCACAATAATAGGAGTGTTCAGTTGTTCAATTACCTTTTAACCAAACTTAACACGAATTAAATTACTAAACTATTTACAAATTTTCACGTGATAAATAAGTTATCCACGCAAATAATATCAGCATGTTACTGACCCACTGCGGGACACAGACTGTCTCTACACACAAAAAGACAGGACGAGCATTATCACCACGCTTGCTCAAGATGGGTTTACCAATGCCAGTGATGTCCAAGATAGACAAAAGAAAGTACATATGAATTAAACAAGTCACTGTATTTTTCATACGTCTGTATTTAAATAATCTACCTATTGAAGTAAATGTATATATTTGTAAAATAACCACCCTGCCGCTACTACGTGTTACAACTCCTTCGGGTACTGCTGTCAGTCGTCAGTCACTTGAGACGTCGCCCGTCTATTTAGGTTGACATTTTAATTAGTCCATACCACAGTTTAAGTATTAAAAATTATTAATAATAAATGAATGTATCTCGTTTCTCTTTTTTGTCGCTCCATGTAAAACACTGGTACTCAGCTGAATCCGGTAAGACTGGAAGCCGACCCCAACAACAATTGGGAAAACTCTAGACAGATGATGATGATGATGTATCTCTTTATATGAATAAAAATCAATTGCCGAATGTATAAACGCATCACTTCAGAACGGCTGCACCTATTTGGCAATTTTTTTTTATTGTGGTTGTAATTTATTGTTAGGAAAAAGTTTGTATGAAAAAAAAAGTTTCATTTTCTTCTTTATAATACACCCGCGCGTAGCCGGAGCGGGCAGCTAGTAATAAATAAATAAAACACATCTTTATGTCCTATTTTTCTACCTATGATAAAAATACTAAGTACATAAATACATAGTAAGTAATCTACCCATCGAACTCAATTTGTATAACCACCACACAAATGCTTTCAGTCCTCAGACATTTGACCCGTCACCCGTCTATTTAGGTCGATGTTTTAATTAGTCCATACCACAAGTTTTATTGCCAGCCATGACAATTTTATCAACGGCCTGACGAGACTTATTAATGCTTTACACATTTTATGAGCACAAAGTTGTATAATATTAATTTAAATTAGAGTTGCGTCTGATCTGTGTGTTAGTAAGCAAAGAGCGCGTGACTGGATTTTGTTACTAAATTAGTACCTGCATAAATACACATATTTTATTTATTTAATACTTCAAGCACACAAACGTAGGGTAGAAGGGGAAAGCCTCCCTGGTGGAGCGACGACCTGATCAAGGCTGCGGGAGTACGGTGGATGCAAAACGCACAGGACCGAACAGTGTGGCGACGCTTGGGAGAGGCCTATGTCCAGCAGTGGAAGTCTTTCGGTAGAAATGATGATGACCTTTGAGTGATGCAGAGACAAATAGTGATAGGTGCAATATTGAAAATAAATCTCAATAAGGTTGGTTTATTTAAATACAAAGATATACATACATACAATATATACACAAACAAATCAACTAAATACACCAATTTACTTAAGCAGTTAGTGGTAGCAGCTATTGGAAAACATTATCGCTGAGACGATACTCCTGCCAACTTTTTTAAAATATGCTCGCGAACTTTCACTTTGAATGCCAATCGGTTGGTTGCCATCCTGATTTCTTGGGGGAACGCACTCCATAATAAATTGACTGATTAAAGAAAAACAGTGAATGTAGTCATATTTTATAAAATGGAACATTTATATTAGTAAAAAGTTTATTTCTTTTCAATAATTACCTAGACTACCTAGGTAATAAATATGGCTGGTAAAAAAAAATCATTTGTCACCAGCCTAAGCTGGTATAAATAATGAATTGTAAGTTCCTACAAATGAAAATAGACAGATTTTTTGCTATAAGCTCTATGTATTAATCAAATGAAGAATCTGACTGTGAAACTGTGTCATGTTTTCCATTTATTTCTAAAATTATTAATCATTTTGACAACGGCCAACTTCGGCAACTCCAAAGCCCAATGTTCATCCCCAATCCGTTACTAACAAAGCCGTCAACACGCCAATCATCTCAAGAACGCAGATATTCACAAATTGCACAGCACCGAAGCCAGGCCTCCGGTGTGAAACGACATTGAAAATAAATAATTCGGGCCTGAGCCGCGGCCCATCAAACGTTACACAGCAGTGACTTCATAGCCTTATGTAAGGGATTTTATTAGAAGTTCACGAAACCAATTTCGGTATATTATCTTTTAAATATTTTATGTTACCGTCAGCGTGTCCTTAATCATTTCTTTGGATTGATATAAAACGTTGAGGCCTTGGAGTTTTTATTGTATTGACGTAGGTTGGAGTCTTAATAAGTTATAAATTTTGTGCGCGTTGATTCTTGATTTAAGTTTGAGTTTTTGAAGATTTTTTACTTGGAATACCAGCAATAATTTCTTGTACTTTTATTAAAAGCCATTTAAGTATTCAAATTGCCTAGGTAAAGTAAAATTCTCTCAGCAATAAAGATTGAGATTCGCACTACCAAAATGTTACAATAGTTAAGCCTAAAAATTCTGGACTTTTAGCAAACGTTATTACTGCAGATTATCTAAGTCTACTCAACAAAGGTAAGTACACTGCTTGTTTTGTGAAGCACCATTCCGAGTTTTATTTTTATTTTACGGCTTCTAAATGTTGATGTGCATATCCCAAAAACAGTCTGATTTTAGCTGTTATCACAACGTATAATATGTAAATTAGAGTTAGCTATAACTTTAATATTTCTCAGTACATACTTCATTACAGTACATGCGTACTCATTAGCAATAAGCTTGCAAATAATGTTATTAAGGGCCATGCTACTTTACGCAGGACAGGGGGGTAACCACAAACTCTTAGAGTAAGGTTATTTTGAGATCGAGTAAGGGACAGATGTATCTGACTTGTATACATCTGTCACTTACTCGATCTCAAAATAACCTTACTCTAAGAGCTTGTGGTTACCCCCCTGATCTTTACTTGAAAACTGGTCTTGAAGAAGAAAATAGCTATTATTATATCCTGTGAAATTCTTTAGCTTCTTACAAAGTAGGTATTACTTATCAGTAATAAGATTAGGAAGTCTTAAATGAAAAAGCTCAAATTATTGATAAATATTATCGTACAGGATGAAAGGTTATTGAACCAACTGATAAATACGCGGATTTGGGCGAAAGCCGAACATCACTTAGATTTTTGTATGCGAATATCCGAAGCCTAGTAAAGCCTGGCAAATTAGATGAACTTACCTGTATATTGGCATCTATGAAAACTATCCATGTGGTTATGCTCGTAGAGACCTGGATCAAATCCGAAGCCGAGGTGGAAAGCCTTGTATTGCCAAACTATGTTCACCATTACAACTTCAGAACTCACAGTAGAGGAGGTGGAGTTTCTATCTTCGTTCATAAAAATCTTAAACATGAATTTCTCAGCAGCAAATGCGAGAATGACAACCACTTTATATGGATACATCTGAAAAAGTTTTCATTAGATATTGGAGCTATTTATAAGCCAGAGAGAACAAATACAACAATATTTCTCGATACACTTACAGAAGAATTGCATAAACGTAAGAGAGTAATACTTTTTGGGGACTTTAATTATAATCTTCTCACTAAAGATCGAAATACTATCGCCTACGAAGAAACACTTCAAGAAAATGGATGCAGGATACTGAATAAAATAAACTCGTTACATTGTACACGTGAAACATCAACAACAAAAACTATACTAGACCATGTTATAACTAGTTTAAAAGAAAATTGTTTCCACGTTGCTGTCATTGAATCCGACTTATCTGATCATAAGCAGATATTTTTGGAAGTGAAACAATATAAGCCCCAAGCTGTAAAGAAGAAGCAGTACCAGACTCTAGAATATACCAAACTATATAAAACTTTAGAAAACCTAGATTTCAAGGCTATTGGACAGGACTACAATAATTTTCATGAAGCGATGAAATCAGCAATTAATGAGAACAAAATAACAAAAACAAAAATCCTAAATCCCCCCAAGTCAGATTGGATCAACAAGAGTATAATTACCAGAATAAATAAAAGAAATGAATTGTGCAAAGAGCATAAAATTAACCCTAGTGATAAGAAAATAGAAGAAGAGTACAAAAGAGAGAGGCGACGTGTTGTTGAGCTGATCCAAAGAACCAAAGCTGCTTATTATCATAAAGTATTTAAAGAATTTGAAGGTAAGCCTTTGAAAATGTGGCATTTAATTAATAATCTTTCTAATAATAAAACTAAAGAAACCTGTGCTCCTTCAAAATTAGAGTCTCCTACGGGAGTTATTACGGATGTAACTGATATATGTGAGGCGTTTAATGATTATTTTTCTAATATAGGCATTCTTCTCGCAAGCCAAATACCCGGTACCTATCACCATGGTCACACCACTACTCGTCTAAGTACCACTTCCACCCATGAACTCACACAAATAAGACCCACCACCGAAGACGAGGTAGCAAAAATAATTGACTGTCTAAAATCAAATACAAGTGCAGGAATTGATGGTATTAGTGTAAGAGTTATTAAATCTTGTAAGTTTCTAATCTTGCCTACTTTAACAAAGTGTATAAACGAATGCTTTTGCAAAGGATGGTTCCCGAACATGCTCAAAATAGCAAAAGTTACTCCCATACATAAATCTGGTTCTAAAAGTGATCCGGGCAATTACAGGCCCATATCTGTGCTTCCTGGGGTCTCTAAAATATTTGAAAAGTTACTTCATAACAGACTTTCACAATATCTTAGTTCTCAAAACTTTTTATATGATCGGCAATATGGATTTAGGCAAAAGTCTAATACACTTTCAGCTGCAACTGACCTAATTATTAAAATTAAGACTAACATAGATCAAAAACAAATAGTCCTCGGAGTATTTATTGACTTAAAAAAGGCGTTCGATACCGTCAGTCACAATCTACTACTGGATAAATTGGCAGCGATTGGCATAACTGGAAGTGCATATGAAATGTTCGTATCTTACTTAGAAAACCGATATCAGGTGGTTAGGATAGGAAAATGCACTAGTGAACCTAAAACAATCAAATGTGGTGTTCCGCAGGGATCTATTATGGGGCCACTCCTATTTCTTATCTACATTAACAGCATGCATAAAATAGGACTTAAAGGACATATTTCGCTATACGCGGACGATACATGTAAACAGACATACTTTGGTCATTCAACAGAATCCGTGATGCGGGAAGCACAGGATGATCTCAATATTCTAGAGAAATGGTTTTTGAGTAATTTACTAACTGTAAACGCGTCAAAAACTAATTACATAATATTTTCAGCAAAAAACAAAAATCTTCACGATCATCAACCTTTACTTATAAATGGTGCTGTATTGACCAGGGTGAACAAGGAGAAATATCTAGGGCTTACATTAGATAATCAACTGCAGTGGACGCCACACATTGAAAAACTTCGGTCAAAAATAAGCTGTCTTACTGGTGCCCTTCGGGGTATTGTAAGATGTCTTCCCCTGAAAGTACGTTACACCATCTATAATTCATTGGTAAAATCTCACATTGATTACTTGATAGAAGTGTGGGGATCGGCTGCCAAAACGCATCTTGATAAGTTACAAAGAGCGCAAAATAGAATAATAAAAGTCCTCTTCCACTACAACTATTTAACTCCAACTATCAAAATTTATAACGAGACAAAATTATTTAATATTGCTCAAATTTACCAAAATAACACATGTATTTTAATACGAAAAATTTTAAACAAAAACATACACACACAAATAAAATTCACAACATACAATCAAATATATACCCGTAGCTCTAGGCGAGCACTGGATATACAACTATATAAACCGCGAACTAATTACGGCAAAAAGTGTATTTTGTATCAAGGAGCACAGATCTATAACTCTTTACCTAAACATATAAAAGATACTAAGTCAATATGTCTATTTAGAAAGTTATTAAAACAACATATTTTCAAAGGCATCACAAAAAAGTAAATCAGTCCGAGTCCAATATTACTATCGTACTCACTCCATGTAAACCGTTCCTTTTATCTGCTCAAAAGCTGTCGTTAGTTAACACGAATGACAAAGTTAATTCAAATTACCCACTAACCCAGAAATGTAATATTCTTATTTTTTACAATAGCTACCGTCTATGCGCATCTGTACTACTTGAAATTGCTTAAGTTTTGTTTTATATTTTATTTCTCCTCGTAAGTGATTTGTAATCTTTGAGAAATAAAGAATTTTAAACCGTAACCCATTTCTCAGAAAATTGTAATTCAACGAGGTTAATTTTTTGTGTATGGGGTAGATTTGTGCTTGTACATAAGAATACAAAGAATAGATAAAAATCGGTTATTACATTGATATATCTATGCTTTTACCTTGGGTCACGGTAAAGCTGAAACATGGTCTTCCATCACATAAACCGAGAGCAAACGTGATCAATGTTTATGTCGTTTCTTTATGAAAAGAGGCCTCTCTTTCGCAGTAAAACTTTTGTTGCCTGATGTTATTACGAATGTGCCTGCATTTGTAGAACTTGAAATCAAATTTCAATCAATTGAAAAAGGTAATCCAATATCTTGATAAATATTGAATAACGATTTGCCCGAAATATGAAAAATCTTATTATATGGACTTTTACTGTAAATGTTTTGGTAAATTGGGCAAGAATCAAGTTTCAATATTTTGATATGTTTACGAATTTAAACGATATAACTTGATATTTCGAAAGTATTTTTTTGACATATTGCTAGCATTATACCAGTGAACATATTCATTTGTACCTACTATTATTTTTTTTTTTCGATATTACATTTTCGGACAATGAACATTTTTAGAGCGATGGATGAAAGTCTACGATATTTTTCTTATTGGTTGCATTCCACTAGACATATTTAAATTCGCCTAAATTATTCATAAGTTCTCTTAGTTCCAATAAAATTAACCATCTCAATATTGTATCCAGCCACTACTAACATTGTATTCGATTGTAAGTCATCGCCCAATGTTATAAGAACAACAGCCGTCGTACTATTGTATCTCTCAGTTATTGAATCTTGGCAACAGCTGTGAATTTACGCAGTTTTAACCGCTTATAAACTTTGATAAACTGGTTACAAGCGGTGGTTCGAAATCTTATGGAGTTTAAAATTATTTTTACTATGCTTTGGTTACTCCTAAATCCATTTAAATCCTAATATTATAAATGCGAATGTGAGTTTGTTTGTTAAACTTTTACGCCTTTACTCCTCAAC
Organism: Orthosia gothica; assembly: GCA_949775005.1. NCBI lineage: Eukaryota > Metazoa > Arthropoda > Insecta > Lepidoptera > Noctuidae > Orthosia > Orthosia gothica. Next base: position 9,730,667 of record OX459042.1, read on the forward strand.
CGATCATCACGAAATTTCGCAAATACGTTGTCAGGGTTACAGAAAAGGGCAAAGAGTATCTTACATACGCAAGCAAAGCCGCAGGCAAAAGCTTGTGTATAAACGTTGCAAAAATAACTCTGTGTTTACTTTGTTTTTATGTTAATTTTCTTGTCTTAACGGTTGAACTTGTAACACGGGTTTACCAAGGACATATACTGAATACAATTTTTATTTATTTTATTTTTCGGTAGGCTTGCGTTTGACACTAACTCGCCTGATGGTAAGCGATTATGTGGTCAACGGTGAAGCACGCTTGCCTAGAAGTAACCTATTCACTCTTGACTTGAATACCCCAAGGGTGTAGATATCAGGAAACAAAGACCCCGGCAGGGAATTCCACTCCTTAGCTGTGCGCACAATGAAAGTATTCGCTAAACGCTTTGTACGGGGATATTTTCTGGGATTAGGGCAACTTCCACTTGACAAGCAAGATTGCCAATTTTTTTTTTGTCATTTCATCATTATACAGCAACAAGTTTGGCAAATAATCCGATAAGCATAAAGTATTATATGACAAGCAATTCATATTTTTTAAATTAAGACTTATTATTTGTACGATTATGAATCGTATCGTTTTTCGCCATTTTGTGTGTCGGTGTCCTGATATGACGTGTCCTTCAATCCGTTCCTCTTGTTGTTTCCGTTCACTTCATGGTTAAAATAGGTCGAATCTGTTCCAAAACAGAATTGGGGCACCCCGACTTCACACGTAGTCTTTTGGCTGTTACCCTTTTTTTTGGCTTGGTGTAATGCTCATGCATACTGCGCTACCATGTGGATATAGCCCAGTTACGTAGGACTTCAACCCACTAAAACTCCACGGTGTGCTCCTGTGCCGCTTATGGCGGGCTCACGGGCACGCGTTAGCACTCACCGCGAACCCACCGTGGCTGTCCGTCTTCGGACCCTTCTCTGGGGTGTACCCACATCACCGGCGCACCAGAACACACTGTGCGCCGTGACCACCCCAAGGACCAAACCAGCACATGGGTGCCAGTCGACCCCGTGTATGGCACCCGTGGTCTCCTTGTGACGGGTCAAGGTCAATGGAAAATGGTAGGTGGTGGGGCCACCTACCATTTTTCGGCCGCAGGGGATAGGGAGAGTGGCCTACGCTATACCGACAATCCTTCTCATCTGCCGTCCCACCGAATTTGCCATCAGACAGTGGTGACTCCATCCAGGCCTTGCCAGCCATGTAATACCGGTTTGATCATTTTGTGACTGGTTTGTAAATGTATTATAAAATGATATTTAGTGTAAACATAATTTTTCAAAAAGAATCTTAATATTAAATAAAACATGTATGAATGATTAAATATCATCAGAAACATTTGTAAAGAGAATCATTTGCAAAAAAATTGTAAAGCGAGTGTTTATATAATTAAACATTTGCGGAATAAGTTGTTTATGAAATAAATAGTATATGAATCGTTGGTTGTAAAATAAAAAAATGTCAATGGTGTTTTGGTGAAACCTTAGTGAACCTATTTTTAGCGGGCAGAGCTGCTGATAGAAGCAAGTTGCTCATAATCTCTTCATCATCATCAATTTTTTAATGTTCCCACTGCTGGGACATAGCCCTCCTCTCTGTGAGAGAGGGAATAGGCCTTAATCCACCACGCGGGACCAGTGCTGGTTGGTGAACGTCACATGTCTTCGAATTTTTGGTATAGGACGGTTTCCTCACAATATTTTCTTTACTGTTTTGGGAGAAATAATTTATTCAAAGTAAACCGTCTGCCTGGGTTCCACGACCTACGTAAGTCGGTGTCTATACCACTGGGCCATAATCTCTAATAATAATAATAGTAATAACTAATATCTAATAGTACTGACAAAATTAACCATAATCATATATTGTATACCCATTGCAAGTCACCCTCCAATGTTATTAGAACAACAGACATCGTACTATCCTATCTCACACTCCCAGTTATTGAATCTTGGTAACAACTGCGAATGCTGCGAATTTACGCAGTTTTGTCCCGCTAATAGAAACTATGCGAACCATAATATCTATTTGGCAGCCAGTGTACATGAATTGCGAAGCCATTCGATGAAATTCGCTTAAAATAGTCCATATTATGAAGCTATTAATGTTTATTGGGGAGGAGTAATAATTTAACCCAATGCTAATAGCATCCAATTTATTAGAAAATTCATTTGTGGTTGTAATTTAGTTGACACATTTCAAAACAACATGCCTATCTTAAATAGGCTGTCGGAGATGGGTGTGCAAACCCACATTACTATATTTACTCAGGATCAAATTAAATTAATTAGTGAAACTTCGCAGACCTATCGATACTGAAAGACTATAATTATAACAACAACCAAAAAACTCACAATTTTTATTTTTTTTATTCATTATAGGCTCGCGCTTGAATCTTTTTCAAGTAGGTATTAATCTTTTGGAGATCGAAACTAGGACCCCGGTTCTTGAGGTTTGGTTGACTATAAGTGCAAAATTACGATTTAATAATGCAGTTTTTCTTTAACAAACAATTTTGGTGTATATCAGCAATATACTTAAACAAATCATCGATATAAGAGATTCCCCTTAACAAAAAGTAATTTGCAAATAGTGACGTACGTACGTCATACTAGCTCGGCATGTAAATGTACAACATGAATAATGTATTTAGAACAAAGTATTCACGCTCAGGTGAAGGCAGTACGGGAGTTAAAACTGAGCCTTTTTAAGCTACATTAATGTTTGTGAAGCTGCTACGCTCGTAGACATACTACACCGTAGCCGTGCTACGAGATTGGACTACGAGATGTTCGGCGCTACGAATAGGTAGCCGAGAATTTCAAAGTGATTTGAAATATGTATGGAATCTTCTCTTAGAGCTTGTTGGTGTGTTTGAGTTTGCTGCTAAAACTTCTGTAAGGCTTTTGATTTTGCAGTTTTACTGGGAAATGTAGGCCAATAGCGTTACCTTTTCTGGATGTCACTTTATTTCTATATGATGATTTAACAAAAGATACTACAAAATTCTTTTGTATTTTATACCGAGGCAACATTTAGTCATTATCAACATTTTCTCGTAAATTGACTCAAATTGCACTTAAAATACCGCATTATCATATTTATCACCGCACCAATTTAACCTCTAAACTCAATTTTGACGTGATACTCCTCAGGCAAACCTCATTACATCATCCTTATTATCCACTAAGTGAGAACGAGTATACTTCACGAGCTAACCTCGGGCAAAGAATAGACATGTGCAGAAGCGACACTCTTGAACTGAAAGCAATGTCTTTCTTTGTCAGGACCATCAGTAATGCAGAACTTTTGTACATAATTGGTCTCGTAAGAATGTTAGTCCATGCTTCTGCTTTTGTAGCCTGGACGAAAATCACCGAGATCACGAAGTCGATCTTTCTAGCGATGCTTGCGACATGCCTGAGTCCAGCAGTGGATGTTTTTGGGCTAAATTCGAGTATATAATATTCGAGGCGTATGCTGAGCCGGAGCGGGCTTAGGCTTTAGCCATACTGAAATAGTATTGTGCCTCAGCGCTAATTTGTGTTTGTTCATGTTCTGTTACAGTTAGCAATAAATGTTTTCTTTCCTTCTTTCTTTCTTTTTTTTATTTCAAATGGCAATCTTGAATGCGGTTTCTAAAACACAGCCGTGTTAACTGATAACTTTACTTGAATTGGCGAATATACCAAGGACAGTACATGAGTGAGAGAAAAGTAATAATTATTTTTATGCAGCCAATAAACATCTACAAGGATCGTAGCAGATGGAGTTCTATAGTTTCTGGATGTCCCCATGGGAAAAAGGCGTAAGTTTATATATGAATTTATGTAATCATCTATAATACCAGTGTACACACCCGAATTTCTGCGGAAACAGAGAAAATACATGTGTCTTTTTTTGCATTTTGAATTGCTCTTGCATACTGCGCTACCACGGAGAGCTAGCGCAGGTATGTGGGACTCTAACCCACTAAAATTCCATGGTGCCCTCCTGTGCCGCTTATGGCGGGAACACGGGCATGCGTTAGCACTCAACGTGAACCCGCCGCCTTGCTTCTACTTTCTTGCATTATTCTATTTCCAAGAGAATTTAGCTAAAGTGCTTTTATAGTATTAAAATTGCGTCGGTATAGCAGCGAGCAAAGCTAATGTAATAACGTCGTGCTAAAAGGAGTGAGCATGCCCGCAATACCCGTATTGAACGCATCACGTAGAGAGATTTCCCACATAATAAAAATACAGAAAAAAATCTACGTTGTAACACTTAGCTGTAATTTTTCAGTGCACAGGTGCGGAAGATGAGACGTTGTTATGTTGTAATTTTATGTTTGCATGTTTTCAGAGCGACAATATTTTTTGTTCGACGGAATGGTTTGTTTGTTTGGGTAAGATATTAATGTGACGTTATATTACGCCTGTGCTTATTTTCTGAAGACGTAGGAAGAGATGTGTAAGTACATAATATGTACGGTTTGAATTTATTTATTTCTAAAGATTACAAATCACTTGTACAGAAATAAATACTAAAAAATCACTTGATTTAAACATTTTTGTTATCCAGGAGTAGCAAGAGCTAATAGTGTTAACATTATGATTATAAGAAGGCAATTGTTAAAAGTTTTGTTTTGTCTACCGCCGTGCGGCGCATTGACGCGGTCTAAGTGCGGTGACTTGATATCTTTGTTTTTATGTTTTACTAGTTGACCCGGCAAACTTTGTTTTGCCATAAAAACACCACACATTTATCTACCCTACCTACCCTACCCTACCCAACCCTACACTACCCTACCCTACCCTACACTACCCTACCCTACCCTACACTACCCTATCCTACACTACTCTACCCAACACTACCCTACACTACCCTACCCTACCCTACACTACCCTACCCTACCCTACCCTACCCTACCCTACGCTACCCTACCCTACGCTACCCTACCCTACCTACCTACCTACACTACACTACTCTACCTACCTACCCTACCCTACCCTACCCTACCCTACCCTACCCTACCCTACCTACCTAGCTACACTACACTACTCTACCTACCCTACCCTACCCTACCCTACCCTACCTACCTACCTACACTACACTACTCTACCTACCTACCCTATCTACCTACCTACCCTACCTACCTACCCTACCCTACCCTACCCGACCCTACACTACCCTACCCTACCCTACACTACCCTACCCTACGCTACACTACCCTATCCTACACTACTCTACCCAACACTACCCTACACTACCCTACCCTACACTACGCTACCCTACCCTACCCTACCTACCTACCTACCTACACTACACTACTCTACCTACCTACCCTATCCAACCAAACATTTTTTTATTTTTTATTTTTTTGCTTTTAAACCTTCCCTGTATTCTGTCGAACATAACAAAAAAAGAATTATTCAAATCGGTCCAGCCGTTCTCGAGTTTTAGCGAGACTAACGAACAGCAATTGATTTTTTTATATATAGATTTCTAAGGACTCGTTCACACCAGAAGCAAATGAATTATAATAGTTAAATAATTGATTCGTTATATTTATGACCTTTTAAGATGTGCATTTCAGTAGCTTTAAAATAGTATAATAACGATTGTGTATTTCTTATATCTTTCTCTTCTTGATAGTGAGTTATAAAATTTTGCTCCCTCATATATTATTGTTTTTTTTCTCATAGTTAGTTCTAGCACTAGGTATATGTAAGTCTTGTGCGCGACTCAGAATAAGTTTTAGTACCTGTATGATTTTTGTGAATGTCATTTGTGTGTGTAAGTCTTTGGAAATAATTTTACGAGTTTATACTGTTCTTATTCTATTTATGCCTCACTAGCTTTTGCTGAGGCATCGCACGCGTAATTTTATTTCCCAAGGACCATAAACCCAATACAAAAAAAGTATTTTAAATCTCCATCGTATCTATATCGGTCTATATGCGAATCCGTTAAGACATGGACCCGAAACAAAATAATATAGGGTCACTTTCCTGTTTATAATATTAGTACGAGTAAGAGCATATCACTGGACAAGTTAACACCAGAGGGTAACACCTATAGTGTCAACTAAACTTAATGTAATACAAGCGTCTATAAAACTCAGGTATGTCGCAGAGAGGGGACGAAATGATATTTTTAGACTTCTTGATAAGACTAGCATCTCAACAGTTTACCTGGCTGGCTGGCTAAACTTGTTCGCGAAACGGGCTATGCCCGTTATACGTTAAAGCTCGTTAACTCGTCTGACGCAGCAGTCATACGCAAAAATGTACCTAAGTTATTCGGAAACCTTACTTATTCGATAATTATGACTAAGTATGTGAGGTAACTATGTAACACCTATCTATATGGATACTTAAAAAAATGTTCTTCTTAGTGTAGTACTCATTCCAGTATGTATCAAAAAATTTATTTACTTGTGTAACTAGTGGAGGAGCTTGTGGCTAAATAATAACAGCCACACGGGTCGATCTTCGAGGTTAAGCAACGCTTGACGAGGTCGGTCCATGGATGGGTGACCATTTCAACATACCGAGTTTCCTCCGTCCCTCTGAAAGCACGTTAAGCCGTTGGTCCCGGCTGCCATTTGAACATCTATGACAGTCGTTACGAGTAGTCAGAAGCTTGAGATCTGACACCAGTCTTGCCAAGGGGTACCGCTGTTACCCAATTACTGGGTTGTGGAGGCCAGATAGGCAGTCGCTCCATGTAAAACACTGGTACTCAGCTGAATCCGGTTAGACTGGAAGCCGACCCCAAAATAATTGGGGCTAGGCAGATATAACTAGTGGATCACCTGGGGCGTTAAAAATTTGAAATCCTCGGATTTCCGTTACAGTAAATGAAATTTAATCATTCAAAGTGAATTAACGATTATCTATTAAAAAGTGTGATCTGGTTTAAAAAAATATATAATTCAAAATTGCAATAATTGGCATGTCCTAGAACCACCAACCCGCACTGGGCCCGCGCGGTGGATTACGGTCCATTCCCTCTCACAGAGAAGAGGCCTGTGTCCCAGCAGTGGGAACATTAATAGGCTGATGATGTGATGTGATACTAATAGGGGACAAAAAGTGAATGAAGGAAAATTAAATATTTATTTAAACAATTTACTTTTATCTCCATCTAAAATTTTGACTTCATTATTTGAATGATCAGTGCAGTATTAAACCGACTATTTTCGCTGCACTGTAGTATAAGACACTCTTCCGACACCCACAAGTAGCTCCATATGCTTTTTTGCAGCTACAAAATAACATTTTTGGGATAAGTATGTTATTGGAATACTTCCAGCCCCAATTTTCAATAACTACGTTTTGAATATCTAGATTCCTAGTTGTATCTCGATTTGCAGATATGGCTGCAAAATCTTTAAAATAAAATATTTAATTGAAAATTATTCTATACTAATAGTGTTTTTTAATAGTTTTTGTAACCTTAAATAATAAAAAATCAATAGCACAAAAAAGTCTTGTTAAACTTTAGACTATAAAAAACGAAATCCCACCTCGACTATTTAAATTCATTCACTGTAACAAAAGTTTGTGGTCAAAACCCCTATGCACAGAAATAATCCGCGGTTAGTATAACGTATATACTAACTACGTGTCACTATTCATAAAATCATACACACAATTCATGACGTCACTATACGCAAAATATACACACTATAACAAGAGATCCCCAGATTTATCTCCAAACCAACGTCATAGCTATTCAAACCGACGGCGACGCTTCAAAGTTGCGTAGACGTAGAGACTTCACTCACATAGTTTCAGTTCGATACCTAAAGGTTCTTACGCACCATTAACAGTTACTTGTCATGCCATGCTCTAATAATATGATGTACTGCAGTTGATTGAACTAACAAAACGTAACGCCCATATTCCTGGATTTACCACCGATCCGTTATTGTTAAGTTTCAGTAATAGGTAAGAGATAAGCCTTTTCACAGCCCCGGGCACACAGTCAGACGTTGGGCTACTACTGAGATATTCAGTGATGAAATACGTGATTCATCAATTTATCCAAATAGAGAATCAATCACAGGACTAAAATCTGCTTACTGTTTAAGTAACTGTTGCAGGGGTATAAATATTCACCAATGTTAACGCGATAGGTACTGGCCGTGCGCCCGCTCTTCGCCAGAATAATTGGACCTCCATTTGGACAGTTTTGTTAGCTTATTTAATTTACATAATTATACTACGTAGATTAAGAAAATTCTAACCATAAATTTTTATGTGTAAAGGAGCGAATGCAAAAGAAGCAAAAAAATATAGTGTAATTAATTATTTTTTGATCATGCGAAAAAAACATGTTTCATAAAATGTATTTTTTTAACCCTTTTGCCCTAGCCGTTACTAATAAGAACTGCTCAAGCCGTTTCACGGCACTAAAGCTGACTTAGGACCTTCACAGTCACAGCACGTCTTTTCCCGTAGTAGCAAGGGCGTATAGTTTAGGAACTTAAATTTCACAATTAATTGCTTCACTTTACCTACTTCGCTATAGCGAGCTTATTGAGAGTGTCAAAACCTTCTCCGGACTTATACTGAGAATTTCATAATGTTAAAAATGTGTTATGTAAAAAATTAAACTCACGGTGAAAAATAAAAACTTTTTATAAAAAAAATACAACCGGTGTTTATATTTTCATTCTTCGGTTTTTGACACCGACTGTTGAGTTATTTTTCACTTTATAGATTTTATTTCGAAGTCGGTTGTATTTTTTATTTGTAAAAAGGTTTCTTTTTATTTTTCACTGTGGCTTTATTTTTTTGATGTGGTTCCTTATTGGCAAGTTCTATAATAATGGTCATAATGACTGCGAATGAGCGAGTTTATTTCCATCAACCTGGAACTAATGCAGATGTCGATCTGCTATTGAAAAATTACAGATAGAAAATCCAATAAAACTTTGCACGTCTCGGGCATCGAACCTAAGACCTCATGGTCAGCAGTAGGGCTTGCGATCACTGTACCAACGAGGCATTAGGGATGACGACTAAATACAACATTTTTACTCCGTCAGTTCGATTTCCAAAAAATTTTGGACACATTTTTTCTTTTGTCACGCTAACAAACAGTTATGACGATACAGTGCGTTAAAATAACGCATGACGTCATGCCTTGGTATCACTTATTACATAGAAGTTACGTCATAAGGGAGCGCCTGAACTTAGACGCGCTGTATTTTGGTGATTTTTTATTGATTACTTTAATCAACAAATACACGTCCAATATATTTTGATAATTAACCAGCGTACTAAACAGAATTTGCTGTTTCGTACCCCATCATCATCCCTTTTCAACTAAATTCATAGAAATTTCAATAGTTACTAAAAAGGTGCGTGAAATTTAGCTACTGCTGAAAGCGTTCCATAATTGAATAGTAGGCACTCACTTACCTACCTATAAACTTAAATCTACATAGTACATTTTGTCAGTCACTATTAAGAAATTCTTAATGGAAGCGAACACTATGTTCTTATCTTAACGCGTTAAGGGGGTGAACAGAATTGGATTACGTAAAAGGTTTAACGGGAGTTTAAACATCATGTCAATTTTCATTATAGTTTTGACGGTGCCTCGTTCAAAATTCGTTTACGCTTTGATACCGTTTTGCGGGACTGAATTGTTTATCGAATCTTTGTTAAGGAATTATGGCAATATGTGTTATTATTCTCTACTGATTTTTCGTTCTGTTTTTAGGATTCCGTTCCCGAAGGTCCAAACGGAGCCCTATTGCTGTGACTCACGTGTCCGTCTGTCTGTCCGTCGTTTGCAACGAAATTTTGTGCCGAAGTTTTTTTTTGTTCAAATTGACCTATGAACTTGAAATTTGGTGATAATGTTTATTATTACGTATATTTTATTAATAAATAGGAATATATTCTACATTTGGAACGGGCCCGAAATGTACGAAGTCCGACCCGCACTTGGTTATTTTAATCACATTTCACCAAATTGAAACTTTGTTTTCTTTACGTAGGGATTCCTACGAAAGTTACCTAATAACCATTTTTTTTTATCTAAGGGCTGGCTAACCTATAAGGTCCAAAAGTGGTGGACCATGAACTTTCAGTAATACAAAATAGTCTCATCATCACCATTTAAGGCGAAAGGCATCCATTGCTAAGCAACGGCCTTCCCAAAGAATCGACTCATCAACCACTCCTGTGCCTCACTCAAAAGACTACCGCTTTTCTCACTAGGTCATCGGACAGCTAAAATAAGCCAAAATTATATCAATAATTTGACTCCGAAAACAGTTCCTTCGCGAAGAATGCCGCGTTTATCACTACGCGGTTAACTACCTGTAAATAGACCCTTCAATAACGAAGCCTATTTACTAAATAATAACGTAGGTTCCTATCCAACTTCGGAATAATATCATGCTTGACGATTATAATAGCACATTCATTAGGAGCGGCTAGGCCGTCGTTATGCTCGCCTCATTACTCACCGTCATTTCTAAGGGCTTTAGGTATAAAAACTTATGTGAATAACATCTAGTGTTTCAAGTAATGATTACTTTTATATGTTTAGATACTTTTGGAGGACACATGGGCGACTGAAAATATTGAGGCGTACTGTAATTAGTACAAGATGGCCATCATTAGCCAACTGTTCAATCCAACCGCCTTCTAAGTATAAGATTTGAACCTTCAAGTTACTAAACAGTAATTTCAAAATCGAGGCAAAAAGGTATAGTTTGGGCTTTAGTAGACAACGTGACATTTGTTGACAAATTGTCAAAAGTCGAAAGCGTTTGTCATTGAAAACGTGATATTTCGGTAGTTTATGTCAATCAACATCTACAATCTACTTGTCATTTTTTTTTAAACGTTGACAGAATGTATCTTGGTCTGATGACACTTGCCTCCTCACACAAGATAATTCACTCACCTCTTATTCGTTAAACTAGCGGACGCCTCGCGGTTTCACCAGCGTAGCTCCCGTTCCCGTGGGAATACGGGATACGAGATAAAAAGTAGCAAATGTTACCCGGGGATAGTGTAGCTTCCCAAAGGTGAAATAATTTTTGAAATCGGTCCAGTAGTTTTTAAGTTTATTCGTTACATACAAAAATACAAACAAACAAAAAAACAAAACTTTCCTCTTTATAATATTATAAGTATAGAAGTATAGATTACTGTCGGGTCAAAAAGCACAAGGCTGTGTGTTGTGCGTCCGTGTCGCACAGTCGCCGTCGCACGTGCTAATTCGCCAATACCTCGGACTCTGGCCGCACTTAAGGCGCAGGTACCCCTGAGTAGCTGATTTGAAAATGATAATCACGTCTAAACGGCTGGTTGTAATTTTTTGGAAAATATGTTACATTATACCATTTTCTTAATAATTACATCTAAGTAAATTTTGAGTTTTTTTTTTTTTTAGTTTTTTTTTTTTATTCGTGTCTAAAACGGACAAAACCATCAAAACCAACATCCGCATTTTAGTGAAATTGACACTATCTCAAAGGCAATTTAACTATCTACGTTTTGATCGAAGGCTTTTGTTAAGTCATAGAATAATAAGGAAAGTACAAAACACTACTGAATTCAGAGCCGCGCGGGCATGAAACGAGTGCACGTTTTGTTCCCTCAAGGTCGTTGGCGATTGTAGTCGTCTTAAATAGAATGTCACTTGTATAATGTATCTGAGTGCAGAAGTCTGCTGCCATGGTTTAGCAGACTTATGGGTTATGCCAGATGGGGAAAAAAGAAAAAGAAAAAAATGTTTTTGGCTTTAAAAATTCCGAACTCGGCAAACTTTAACCACCTAGCAATCTCTAAAGATTTTCTTTTTCTTTTGGGAAGAGACCAGATGGTATGATCATAATGCCATGGAAGTTGGGTAGGTCTTTGGTTTGGGATGCAACTTAAGTCAACACTCTTGCACCATCCCATCTTCCTAGCACGGTGGGCTGCGCTGGGGCGGCTGCTGCAGGTGCTGAAAACCTCAAACGAAATACAACAATTTAATTGGTAATTATGTGTTTGAGCCGTTTAGGGTTGAAAAACTAAGGCCATGGAGTCCGAGTGCACACCTATTATTTCGGCATGTCGCCAAGCGGTTGGTCGACACTTCATAAGACCAGAGGGCTGGCCTTTTTTTGGCCAAAGAATCAGCATTTCCATCCAAGGTGGAGGCAGCATTGGCTGCCAGCCTTCTAGGCACTTATCCTGTTGACAGCAATGTGGACGAATTTTTTGGCGCCCATTGACAAATTTTATTCTTTTGTTAGTTATAATATTAGTTTGTAAATAATAACGTACATGTGTAAATAAATATTTATTTCTTTTTCCATGACAATCTTTCTTCATGTTGTTCTCATTTAAAAAGTACAAAGCACAAAATTAAAACAGCACAACACTTCGTTCTCAATGTGGTTCCTAATGAATTATGTATGTGGGATTTGCGTTTCAGGTAGAAAGGATGTCCTTATGCTACGACACGACGCTAGTCTTGTTTTGTGAGGCTAGGAAAAGAGCGGTTAGCATTTGCCTTGGGTTTTTAGAAAGATATCTATTATCAAGAGAAGCTGGTTATCCAGGGTTATCGTCTTACCCAGTTACTGGTTTGTGGAGTTCAGGAGCTCCAGCCATACTTGAGAAAAGGCTATGCAGAGAAGTGGGATATTATCAAAATAAACAATTTTAGAGCAGTGATGGCCCAATGGTAACGATCGTGACTTACAAGTTGTAGGTCGTGGGTTCAAACCCAGGCAGTCGCTTTACTTTGTGTAAATTATTTCATTACCACTGCTCTCAAAACAGTGAAGGAAAACGTGTGAACATCGTGAGGAAACCGGCATGTCCTTGAACCAAAAATTCGAAGACATGTGACATCCACCAACCCACACCGAGCTCGCGCGGAGGAGGCCTGTGTCCCAGCAATGGGACACAGGCTACCTCCACATTAAAAAAGGCTGATGATATTGATGAACAATTTTACCGGTCGACATTACTGTTTTGTCATGACGCGGGATACATTAATCAATTGAACGTGTTCAGGCTAGATAACATGACCAGTTTCGATTGGCTCGACACTGGTCAAAAGCCAGGAATGTAAATATGGCTTAATTTTTAAGTTTCCTTTTAGGATCAACGCAATGCAATAAGCTAATGGTTAGAAAAAAAAAAACAAGTCATCTTCTCCTTTTCGGCTTTTAAGTGTATTCTTGAAATTTTTAGTTTGGCACCGACTATTGTAGTAATAATACCAACTTACGTATATCTGTCTCACTGTAGGGAAAAAGCCTCTTCTCATACAGAGAACGCACAAGTTGCTCAAGGATCATTGTAATAAACAGCAAATATTATTTCAAAACTGCCTACACAAGTTGTGGATGCCCTGGCTAGAGGCTTTGATTTATTAAGATACAGGTACAGAAAAAACCAGTAAACAGTTTCGCTGCCACCTGGGATAGATAGTGTTCTTTGGAAAGCCGGATGTTGTTTTTTTTTTTGTAAATTATGAATGACTATTGTTTTAATATGCATTTTAGAAAATAATATTATATATTTAGTAGTTTTTACTAAGAAAATATAAAAATAAAAAGTCCCCCTAATTTGCGGACCTGCATGGCACTGAGATTGAAAATTACAACCTCAGTGCCAAAGTCCGCAATTTTGCGGAGTAGTTTATTTTTCGTATTATGGTTTATTAAATAGTAACTAGACATTTGAACAAAAGTAATTGTCTGTTTTTTTTTATTCTAAGACTCTTTGGTAACATTTATTAAAGTCTTTCACAAAATTATCTTACATAAACTAATAAAAAATAAAATACTTAGAGGCTTTGATTTATTAAGATACAGTTAGGTACAGGAAATACCAGTTAACAGTTTCGCTCCCACCTGGGATAGATAGTGTTCTTTGGCAAGCCAGATGTTGTTTTTTTGTAAATTATGAATGATTATTGTTAAACAAAATGCATATTCAATATGCATTTTGTTTAAAATAATATGTTTAGTAGCTTTTACTAAGAAAATATTAAAATAAAGAATCCTCCTAATTTGCGGTCCTGAAACTGAGATTGAAAATTACAGCCTCAGTGCCAAAGTCCGCAATTTTGCGGAGTAGTTTTTTTTATTAAATAGTAACTAGACATTTGAACAAAAGTAATTGTCTGTTTTTTTTATTCTAAGACCTTTGGTAACATTTATTAAAGTCTTTCACAAAATTATCTTACATAAACTAATAAAAATAAATTTATAAAATACTAATAAATAATAAAGTAATTGCAAAAAAATGCTGCATGAGCTCAGAGGTTGCGACGACTGTGCCAAATACATAGCTGCAATTTCAGTAATAAGCCGTCGTCGGTTGGCGACCTCTTCTTCATCATCTGATGAGTCATCATAGTCCCCAGGTAGAAACTCATCATCACTGCCATCGTCTAAACAGAAATGGTCTTCAATATCGCTATCAGTCATGTCTTATACCACTTGCGATTGCCTTCGTTTTGATCTTGACGGCCCGGATTCATCATCCATATTTGAACCTTAATGTCTTCGAATAAAAGCAAATATTTAAAAACTCCTACAATATTTAATCGCAGTGCTAGTCTAGAAACTTGTCGCCAAGCGCAGACCCGGGCCGGGCGCGTACTGATTCATAGAAACTGTACGGAGCTACTCCGCAAATTTGCGGGGTCGGTTCTCCGCACTTACCCCGCACTCCGCATATATGGGGGGTTGGCAGCGAAGCTAATAAGCAGTAGACCACCTGACCAACTGCGAGATTTCACTCTCAAAAAATACACAGGTTGAGGGTAAAGCCACGGTCAACAATTTGTCTGTATTTCTAGGCCCATTTCAGTTTTCTCTTACGATACCACTCTTCTTTCACGCTGAATTCAAAGCCCAACGAAAAGCCTAAGACGCGCGAACAACACCTCCTGCCTCGTTACTACGCACATGTAAATGTAATAATAAATTACTTTGCATTCCGCGGGTTTCGGGGACGTACCTGTAATCCATTTACACGGTATATAATCGTGCTCCAAATCGTTCCAAATGAGTGCTATTATTATTTCGATTATTGAGCTCTCGGATTAAAGGTGTCTCGTATTTTTAATCCTAATATTTTATTCTTTGTTAGAACAAATTATTCTGAAGAAAGAATATCTAGCAAAACTTTTTATGAAGTGCGAATATTGAGATATTCTATTCTATTCATGGTATTTTTTTGTATAACTTTTTGTTAGTGACAATTGAATTAAATGTTAAATTCGCGCGAATATAGGTACCTATTGTTATTCACTTTTACGATAAATAAAATGATTGAGTTAGTACTCAAGATTTAGAAATCGAGTCTTATGAAAACCAGTATTAATATCCTTCGTATAGGTTCAACTACAATTGCTTGGAAATTAAAGTTTTATTTTAACACGTCTCTAGCGTAATATCATCGCACTTCACATCTATTCAATACAATTTCAAACGAATAATAAAACCACAATCGCAAAGAATCACAATTCGAACTTACTATATTTCAAAGCGTTTATATTGAAGTATGAATTTCTATGTGCATATTGTACGGAACCCGCGTTCTTCACTCGGTTTACAATTTTCAAATAAAATTCTATTCGAATATCGAAATATTTTGAAGTAGTAAATCGACAGTTGATGTTGATATATTGACTACGATTTTGATAAATAAAATGTTATCATGGTTCGAAATATAAAATTTTCGCCAAACTGGTTTGGAGTTATTCCTTTGTAAAACATAGTTTGAGATGTGGGAGTAACATCAACGGACCATCGTCGTCGACAAGTGTAGCTTAACCTAGAAGATTCACCATGCGGTTGTTATTTATTAGCTTAGATCAAAATATTGATATGCAATCATTTCTCAATCAACAGTCATCTTCATCATTATCAGTGTTCCCACTGCTGGGACACAGGCCTGCTCTCTGTGAATGGGCGTTAATCCATCACGCGGGCCCAGTGCGTTTTGTTGAATGTCACATATCTTCGATTTTTTGGTTCTAGAACATGCCGCAGGCTTAGTACGAATATTTTGCAAGCGCAAAACAATAGCGACCAAACGCTCTTTGACATAAAAGTCGGAATTACCTGCAGTATAGGTATGGTATAATCGCTCGAAGTTTGTCAAATGCACTTATTTAAAAAAAACCGCCAACAACTCTAAAACTTCTGTATTCACATCATCATCAGCCAATTAATGTTCCCACTGCTGGGACACAGGCCTCCTCTATGTGAGAGGGAATGGGCCGTAATCCACCACGTGGGCCCAGTGCGGGATGTTGGATGTCACATGTCTTCGAATTTTTGGTTCTAGGACATGCCGGTTTCCTCACGATGTTTTCCTTCACCGTTTTGAGAGCAGTGGCGAAGAAATAATTTACACAAAGTAAAGCGCCTGTCTGGGCTCGAACCCACGACCTACAACTTGTAAGTCGCGGCCGATACCACTGGGCCACCACTGCTCTCAAACACTGGGCCACCACTGCTCTCACTGGGCCACCACTGGTCTCACTGGGCCACCACTGCTCTCACTGGGCCACCACTGCTCTCACTGGGCCACCACTGCTCTCACTGGGCCACCACTGCTCTCAAACACTGGGCCACCACTGCTCTCACTGGGCCACCACTGCTCTCACTGGGCCACCACTGCTCTCACTAGGCCACCACTGCTCTCACTGGGCCACCACTGCTCTCACTGGGCCACCACTGCTCTTACTGGGCCACCACTGCTCTCACTGGGCCACCACTGCTCTCACTGGGCCACCACTGCTCTCAAACACTGGGCCACCACTGCTC
This sequence comes from Orthosia gothica, assembly GCA_949775005.1. Taxonomy (NCBI): domain Eukaryota; kingdom Metazoa; phylum Arthropoda; class Insecta; order Lepidoptera; family Noctuidae; genus Orthosia; species Orthosia gothica. The sequence continues at coordinate 9,747,508 of OX459042.1, forward strand.
TCACTGGGCCACCACTGCTCTCACTGGGCCACCACTGCTCTCAAACACTGGGCCACCACTGCTCTCAAACACTGGGCCACCACTGCTCTCACTGGGCCACCACTGCTCTCACTGGGCCACCACTGCTCTCACTGGGCCACCACTGCTCTTTTCTATTCTATATTTTTATAACTTCTGTATTGAAGACCAATTATTGCGCAAAAATCACTATCGATTTGCTCTTGCAAAAGATACGTAATAAGCCTGCCGGTTTCCTCACATTGTTTTCATTCACAGTTTTGAGAGCAGTGAGTAATACTATGACTGCCTGTGGGTGCAATCATATTTTATGTAGGTTTTTGAATAAATGACCGAATATTATGTCATTTTTGCCGAGAATATATGTTTTTTTAAAGTGGTGTAGAAATGCCTGGTTTGTTCGAAATATCAAAATGTAATATGTACTTTTGAAAAGATCTTGTTTCTTGAGAAGTACTACAGCATGTTTTTGTCGTTTTCTCATCTAATGTAGCACTTAAGAACTGGAGCCTAACTCTGACATGAGATAATTACCATTGTTCCACTGTAAGAGAGACGGAGCTATGAAAAAAGTGTTTTTCATCCTGTATATACTCTCGAGGGAGAGTCCATACAGGACGAAAAGCAACGCCATCATAAAAATAAATATTATGATGGCGTTAACACGTTATAGCACGGTGCCAGATCCTGCCCATCCCTTGATTATTAGAAATTATAGCATAAACAATTTACCCCATTGAGTCCTTTCTTATTAATCATTGATTTTGATAAAAAAAGCAAAAACTTACTTAAATGGTTTACTATACCTACTTATCGACATTGTACTAATAGGCTTATATATTAAATTTATTTTTATTGACGTACTTAACTGTCTTCTTCTCAATCGACAAAACGAATAAACTTAAAATAATATGGCCACAAAAATAAACGTCAACTTCTATTGTAGGTGCTGACTAAAATACAATTATAAATTATTTTTACTTCTTTTTGAATATACACTCTTTCATATTATTAAATTTGAAACACCAAATATGGATTGGATGTTTCCAAACAAAATTAAAAAACGTGCAGTAATTACTTCTTATCTTCATACAGCATTCTGCATTTACACCTCACCTGATCTGCTTGCATCCTCACCTAAAGCCTGAGTCATTATCAGAAGGTACGCTCCCATGTTCAGAATACGTGTTGTGATCCACCTTGTTGCTTTTGTTCTTTATCGTTGGATTCCTTACCATCAAATTTGAGCCAGTGTACTACAGACTCAGCATTTTGTCGCAGTGGACTCAACTATTTGAAGCCATTTTTACTCTAAAAAGTAAAAAAAACACTGAAAATACAATAAAATTACAAATTAGCAAAGAAAATATTATTCACATAAATCAGGAGTCCAGTAGACTCCTTGGACATAATTACTCACCGATACATAAGTCAAAGACAGCCGTCCTCTTCACCCCGTGCCTAGCACGTTACTTCAGGAAGTTACTAGGACACGAAAACAAAACGGCAATATTTAAATTTTTAGAGCAATATGAATTTGGGTGGAGTCCCTGGGACCTAACGATAAATTAACGGTTAAATAGCTACTTTGCCAGAATAAACTTCCAATCCTTTATACACCGCAAATATCTTGATCGCTTTTCTGGCTTGTTCGAAATTATCTTAGGAAATCGATAACCTCAAAACCCTTTCCTTTCTCCCATAATCCTTATCTTATAAAGTATCTTAACCAATTCAGATTCCTATTCCGACATAATAGGGATTCTAATTCGATTGAATCGGAAACAAATTCGGTCGGGTATCAACCGCAAATTTTGAAAGTCTTAAGAAATTGAGATTGTACATTAATCTGTTGCTGAGCAACCAGAACTTCGATACAGATATAGAACAGGAGAACCTTGACATTAAGTTTTAGCGCGGTCAAGATAACTGAGCACCCGAAATGGCAATGTCACTTTGAGGTTCGACTCTCGTTATTGGCTCACGAAGCGAACGCGGGACGCCGCGCGGGTACGCGGGACGATAATAGGAAGATAACTGAGCACACTATAGAAACTGTGACTGACAGACACTAAATACTGCTTTATACTAGCAATCTTTTCACTTTGTTTAATTACAGAAATTTCATATATAATTCACCAATATTCTTTTTCATTTTGACAGCCGACGCCGACCATACCTTATATAGGCGCGCTCTGTCGTTTGTCTATGGTTTCGTAAAATGATCACTGAGCCGTCGGGATTTTGGTCGTCTATTTATTGTTTTTTATTTATGTTTTTGTTTTATACGTTATACACATACTGTGACTAACCTTCTGTGTACATACTATTTTTGTTATTATTTATCTTATTCTATTTTATTCCTTAAATATTATATGTTCCGTTTCCGTGAATGTTTCCGTGGTATCAATAGTGGGCCCTATCAAAATATCAGCGCAGTGTTATTTTCTTTTTAATATCGTTGCACATGCTGAGATAGGAGCCTTTTTTTGCTTTTTGTTTTGCTTAACTAGTGTCTCCTATGCGGGTCACAAATAAATGTTTTCTTTCTTTCTTTCTTTTAAATAATAAAACATAAAATGCCATTTTGTATGGAAGTACTGCATTAAAGATAATACCCCTGGATAGGAGCTAATAATTACTGAGATTCCGAATGGAGTGCAGTGGTGGCTTAGTGGTATCGGCCGCGATTTATAAGTTGTAGGTCATGGTTTCAAACCAAGGCATGCGCTTTACTTTGTGTAAATTATTTCACCACCACGTCTCTCAAAACGGTGAAGAAAAATATCGTGAGAAATCCGCGGCATGTCCTAGAAACAAAACATTGTATACATGTGACATCCACTAACCCGCATTGAGCCCATGTTGGGGATTACGGCCCATTCCCTTTCACACAGAGGAGGCCTGTGTCCCAGCAGTGGGAACATTAAAAAGGCTGATGATGATGAATAATAGAGTAGTATAAAGAAAAAGATAAGTTTTAACTCGCCGTCAAATTGCGCACGCAGTTTGGTGGGATGTTTATAAGAACAAATGTCATTTTCAAAATAACCTTTCATTTTATTTTATTTGATTCCAAATAAATTGGACAAGGGCAAGCAAATCGTAACGGTATGTGTAGATTGTTTAGATCAGGTTTGTGCACTGACGACACCACGGTGAAAAGCATACATTAATTAAATCCTATTATTTATCAATATATTATTGTATAAACTGTATGTATTTTTTATCTATCTAATTAAAGTTTAGTATTCAATAACTTATCTATAAAATGTAATGGTTTTGCAAAAAAAAGTATCAATTCGTTTATTTTCTGCAAACAGAAACCATGTGCCCTAACCAAGATATTTCAGCTGGTTTAAATCCGGATATATTTCACGATAAGTTGACAGAAGAATTAAAAAAGGTCCTTAGAATCGAGGTGATTTATGTGACATGAATAATCCAGCGAAAGAAATGTTTTAATTAACTCTGGCGATTATTCCAACCGCGTACTTAGCAGCTGACTTTAATATGGGTGTCGGTAATAACAATTTTAATAGCGTAATAAGTTGGATATAAATATACCGTTATTAATTTTCAGGTGGCACTCGGGTGATAAGGCCGGTCCTTAAGGCCCTTCAGAAGCTGTTTGATTCCGTCATACTCGAGGGCAAAACGCCACAGGCATGGTGCGGGGGTGTGGTGGTCCTCTTCTTCAAAAAGGGTGACAATGCCCGGCTGAAGAACTATAGGCCCATCTCACTCCTTAGCCATGTCTACAAGTTGTTTTCAAGAGTCATCACGAATCGTCTCGCGCGCAGGTTTGACGATTTCCAGCCTCCCGAACAAGCCGGATTCCGAAAAGGCTTTAGCACCGTAGACCACATACATACGCTGCGGCAGGTTATACAGAAGACCGAAAAGTATACCTGCCTCTCTGCTTAACGTTTGTGGACTATGAGAAAGCCTTCGATTCGATCGAGACTTGGGCTGTACTGCAGTCTCTCCAACGGTGCCGGTGGTACAGAAACTCCACCATGTCAGTCTGTCTTCAGGATCAGACCTCGAAACCAATATTTCTCCAGCGTAGCGTGAGACAGGGAGATGTCATTTCTCCGAAACTGTTCACTGCTGCGCTGGAGGATGTATTCAAGGTTCTGGACTGGAGGGGCCTAGGCATCAATGTTAATGGCGAGTACATAACTCACCCTCGGTTTGCCGACGACATAGTGGTCATGGCTGAGACCATGGAGAGCCTCAATACAATGCTCGATGACCTCAGTAGAGCTTCCGAAAGAGTGGGTCTGAAAATGAACATGGACAAAACCAAGGTGATGTTGAATGCCCATGTTACACCCACTCCTATCAAGGTTGGAGACTCTACACTCGAAGTTGTGGACGACTATGTCTACCTGGGACAAACGATCCAGTTGGGTAAGGCCAACTTCGAGAGAGAGATCAACCGTCGAATCCGACTCGGCTGGGCAGCGTTCGGGAAGTTGTGCGGTGTCTTCTCGTCCAACTTACCACAGTGTCTCAAGACAAAAGTCTATGGCCAGTGTGTGTTGCCAGTGATGACATATGGCTCTGAGACGTGGTCGCTTACAATGGGCCTCATCAGAAAGCTTACAGTCACTTAAAGGAGAGGAGAGGGACTCTCAGAGGAGAGGGCTATGCTCGGCGTTTCCTTGCGTGATCGAATCAGAAATGTAGAGATCCGTAAGAGAACCAATGTTACCGACATAGCTCGAAGAATTGCCAAACTTAATGCCGACAAAACCAAGGTGATGTTGAATGCCCATGTTACACCCACTCCTATCAAGGTTGGAGACTCTACACTCGAAGTTGTGGACGACTATGTCTACCTGGGACAAACGATCCAGTTGGGTAAGGCCAACTTCGAGAGAGAGATCAACCGTCGAATCCGACTCGGCTGGGCAGCGTTCGGGAAGTTGTGCGGTGTCTTCTCGTCCAACTTACCACAGTGTCTCAAGACAAAAGTCTATGGCCAGTGTGTGTTGCCAGTGATGACATATGGCTCTGAGACGTGGTCGCTTACAATGGGCCTCATCAGAAAGCTTACAGTCACTTAAAGGAGAGGAGAGGGACTCTCAGAGGAGAGGGCTATGCTCGGCGTTTCCTTGCGTGATCGAATCAGAAATGTAGAGATCCGTAAGAGAACCAATGTTACCGACATAGCTCGAAGAATTGCCAAACTTAATGCGGTACCCTGACCAAAAAATCCGCGGCAATCTAGCGGCACTGGTGGCGCATGAATTACAGTAGTGAATACGCCCAGATTTTAGAATAAAATCTTTATAAAATCGAATTTGGGTCTTTTGAAGAAAAAAAAATCTACAAAAATGTTCGTTATTAAATTGTCTATCTATTAGTCTTAGTACAAAAAATAATTAATGAACACTTTACGAGGAGATGCATAATATCAATAATTATTTCTCATTTTTATGTTTTTTTGGAAGGAGATAAGTGAAATATATACAACATTTAAAAAAAAAACTAAATCTACCATTTTAGAATCAATATTATGTAGAATTTTAATGTATTTTTATTAATTGATATTTCTTTTTAAATAACGAGTAGATAGCTCCTAAAAACAGCACAAAAAACGGCTTGCGCGGCGTTTTGCTCGGAGTACCGCCTTAAGTGGCAGTGGGCAGGGCACATTGCTCGCAGAATGGATGGCCGATGGGGCAGAAAGGTTCTGGAGTGGCGACCGCGAACCAGAAGACGTTGCGTTGGAAGGCCTTCCACCAGGTGGACCGATGACCTGGTGAAGGTTGCGGGTATCCGCTGGTTGCGAGACGCACGGGACCGGTCAATGTGGCGACGCTTGGGGGAGGCCTATGCATCATCTCGAGGGTAACCAGTGTCGCCAAGCTGGTATGATGATGATGACTCGGGAGATATTTGCTCGCTAACATTATTATTTATTTAACCATTTATGCACACACTTAATATAGAGACAAGAAGGAGGAACTGAAAAATAGGTACATAGGTGATGCTTATTTCTATACAAATCTCTTCCAGCATACCTGCGAAAGGAAAGATGAGAAAAAAATAGATGTAGACAGTGCGTGAGTGGAAAAAAAATAATACATAGAACAATTCACAGCAAAGTAATATATTTACAATATTACAAATAAAATATTATTCTGTCATATAGTAATGTTATTGTGGGACCATCAATATTTTTAAACAAAAATGCCAGCTTATATGGCAATTTATTAGTGAGTCATTCTTTTTACATTATCATTGGTCTGCTTCACTTAAATAAGAACATTCATACCAATATTTTTTCTGTCATGCGTCATTTGTTGACGGTAAGTATATGAAACTAGCTTTTTAAATTTTTTCGGGATGAAAAGTAGCTCTCAGAGACTGTAGCTTTCAACCAGTGAAAGTATTTTCATAATCGTATTAGTAGTTTCGGAGATCACCTTTTACAATCAAACATGTATTATGCCGCTGAATAATATAAATTATGATCTTACTAATATTATAAATGTGAAAGTTTGGATGGATGTGCGTGTGGATGTATGTTTCTAACTCAATCACGCCAGAACGGCTTAACGGATCTGGTTGAAATTTGGCACAGATATAGATTATTGTCAAGAATAGCACATAAGATACCGATTTTACCCAGGAATATGTTCTCTTGGGATATATTTCGACATCCACGCGGGCGAAACCGCTGGCGGAGCTAGTACTAAATAATATTTGTACCAGTAATAGATAACACGAAGCCTCGTATTTGCCCCACAGTAGCTTTTAGTATTTATTTCGGGTACCTACACCAGAAAACATTAACCGGTCTAATCTTAGAACATCAAAACCTACCTGCTAGGTAATTATTTGGGTCAAAAAGCCCTCCACAACGTGTTAAATACTAAAACCCAGTCACATCTAGTTAATCTGAAACCCCGTACCCAAACATAGGACTAAGGACTATCGCCGGACTAAGTAAAAGTCGAAAGTAGTTCACAGCATTCTCTGTAGTTTCCTTATCAAACCGCGATGAATCTGGCAATCTGGCAGCTCCTAAAAGTAATAAGGTACCTATAACCATCGTTACTCTGTAATTAGTAATTTCTGAAATATCTTTTGAGGTCGAATGTATAAGTGTTTTAACTAACTTTTTTGGCATCCTTAAAAATTCGAAATGTGCAGTTTGTCCATAAAATTGTGTTCAGAGGAAATACCATCTCAGACATCCGACTGAATTTCCGAAGCAAAAAGTCATAATTCGGCTATTATGATTTCCTTTTCTCATTTATAGTTTTCAAATTTGTACAGTAGACCTCTGTTGACAGCTCAATTTTGAGCACCTTTTGAGGGTTCTAGTGCTTCTAAAGACAATGTATCATCAAAAAGGAACATTAGGCCACAGTATATGTCTTTCCTTCTCAGTTTATGGAATATGTTTTAAATTGGTCCAATATTGGAGAAGGAAATATGCGAGAGCCATACATCGAATTATGCCTTTTTACTTAGGAAATTCAGTCGGACGTCTGAGACCGCAATTCCTCATAATTACCTAAAAAGGTCGCATTTTTTGTGAAAAAAATGCGATCTTATTTTTATTCTAAAAGGTGAACTTTCATGTGAGGAAAAGTGTCTTAACATAAGATTTCAAAATTAAATAGTATTTTAAAACAAATCATCATTTTTATTGTGCTCCGCTAATTTTACCGGTGTGTGTATTCAGTAAAACGGCTGAGAAAGGTTAAAGTAGAAAATAGTTCTGAACATTCTCTATGGTTGCCTTTTCATACCACAACGAACCTGCTAGCTCCTGAAAGTAATTAGGTACCTATCGGCATACCATCGCTACTCTTTTATTGGTCATTCTTGAAATACCTTTGAGGTAGAATGAGTGTTAAATTACGACTAGAAGAACGAATTTCCGATGGCGTTTATTGGGTAATGTTTTTTTTAGTGTTTGTTATAAGAATTCATGGGGAGGTATGGGGTTGCTGTATAAAGGTTAGTATTTTTTTTAATTAAGTGCAGATAAATGAACTTGCTTTCTTTCACGTTACGCTTCCCAAAGTAAAATATTTAAAGAATTATATAACATAGGTTAATTTTAATAAATAACATTAAAGCTTCATAGCCTGAGATCCGATTTCAGAAATCTGCAGAAATAAGGGTTTTTAATTAAACTTAATTTTTATGAATGATACTTGATAGTAGAATAGATTGCTGCAGGGTTTTTATAAGTAATGCATAGTTTTATCACAAACACAGTATGAAGCAAAAACAATTTGTTACTGCTAGAGTTATATATAGACGGTTAGCACTTTTTTTCAGCCTATATAAAACTAGCTGACCCGGCAAACTTTGTTTTGCCATAAAAAGACCAAACATTTATCTACCCTACCCTACCCTACCTTACACAACCCTACCCTACCCTACCCTACCCTACCCTACCCTACCCGACCCTACACTACCCTACACTACACTACCCTACACTACACTACCCTACCCTACACTACCCTACACTACCCTACCTTACCCTACCCTACCTATATAGCCTATGTCCTTTCCCAGGTCTCAAACTATCTTCATACCATTTTTCATCTAAATCGGTGCAGCGGTTTAAGCGTGAAAAGGTAACAGACAGACAGACAGACAGACAGAGTTACTTTCACATTTATAATATTAGTATGGATTACAAGCCAGTCTTATACCAAAAAATATAATATAACCCGACGATTCCTCATTTCAACACCTAACCCTTTTCAAAATACCTCTGCCACAATAATCCTTATAAATGTGACATCAGTATACCGGCCCACAAATGATCCATCTTTCAAAGAATTCGGACCTTTTCCGTCGCTACCTGCAAAATGAGGTCGCGTCTCTTTATTATCGATTTTCTTGACTATCGGTTGGAAAGCACCCCTGTTTTTACAGTCCAATTCATTTTACGTTTACGGGTAATGTGCGGTTTTTCTATGATAAAAGAACGGATGGGCGAATCGAGGGGTTTTTGTAATGGTTGGGTTACTAATAGTTAGTTTAATGCTAGTCGGTAGAATTTCCCTTTTCAAATAAAAAGGAAAGGAAACCAGTGTAAGGTGTGGTTTTAAAACTATTGGTATTTTCATTGCCCAATTATGTGCACACGGCCGCTAAGGTAATTTTATTTACAGGAAATAAAATCCGATGCTCGGGTCTGGCAAACGGTAAACTAAATTTTCCATCTGGCATTCATCTTATCAGCTCGGAGTCTATCTAAAATAGTTATTTTAATTTACCTTTTCTCAGAAAATCACCATCAAAAGATTTCCTTATATCATCATCAAAGTAAATATTAACACACATTCTCTTGATATACATAAAATTAAATTCCTTCAGTTAGTCGATTCCTGAAATCAGACTACCAACAAATATGTTGCGTACAAAATGGGGAGTAATGAACCATGCCGTCGATCGTGTTGTACATACAAATGACTAGGCATTCAGGTAGAAACGACTTTATAAACAAACTGTAGGTAATCTTTCGGGCAAATAACAACTGATGATACGCAATCTCTCAGGTACCTAATATAATATAACAGATTTAGAATATACGAAAATTAAAAAAGATATATATTTATGTATATAATTGAAATTAAAATCAATTAATCAATCAAATAATAATAAAAACCATATTTAAATATGTTTATAAAATAAAAATATAAATTTAATACACATTATATTATTTAAAATTATTTTTAAAGCAATTGAAATTAAAACAAAAAACCCACGTAAAAGCGAGAGATATTCATTAAAATTTAAGAAAACATTAATTTAACTCACCTGTTTCTAATGGCAGTAGGCTGAAACAAGTTTGCAACAAAGATGAAAAACGTCAAAAATGGTCCAATCGCATTCCGTTCTATTTTGAGCTTTTGCAATTTTAATGATACTGCTGTTGGAAAGTAATCGGTTTATAACTAGCTGAATTGGCATTGCCAATACCCTTAGGAATGTGTCTTTAATTGACGCAATCTCTAACTTGGTTGATCATATCATAGGTAATCTTGATGGTGGTAGCAGGTGTGTCGGCGTCTTTCTTGACCTTGCCAAGGCCTTTGATACCTTATCCAGGCCAATTCTTATCAAGAAGATGGAACGCTTAGGTATCAGGGGCATTGCCTTGGAATGGTTCACCTCCTATCTCACTGAACGCAAACAGAAGGTATGCCTCGGTGACTACGAAACTACCTTTGCAAACGTGGCATATGGGGTGCCCCAGGGCAGTGTCCTTGGTCCCACTCTGTTTCTTCTTTACGTTGATGGTCTCTGCTCACTCAAGTTGGACAATGCGCAAATATACGCATATGCTGATGACACAGCTATTATTTTCCATGGCAAATCTTGGAAGGAAGCCTACAGTGCCGCAGAGGCTGGAATGCAGAAAGTTTCCAGATGGTTGCAGCACAACCTGCTCACATTAAATTTCAAAAAAACTAAGGTTGTTAACTTTTCAGTGAGTAAAAAGAGAGATGCCCCTGATAAACTTGCACTTAAATTTCACCAATGCAATTGTGATGCGGGTCGTGTCTGCAGCTGTCCTGTCTTTGAGCAGGTTAGGTATATTAGGTACCTCGGAATTAACATAGATCAACATTTGACATGGACTTAACAGATAGAATCGGTTACTGCTCGCGTAAGGAAGCTTTTGTATATATTTAAAAGATTTCGATCTGTAGCTGACAAAAGTACTTTGAAGATGATCTACCTAGCCTTATGTCAGTCTGTACTTAGTTACTGCATACTATCGTGGGGTTCCGCTGGAAAAACTTTTATGATTGCTGCTAAACGTGCACAAAGGGCTATCCTAAAGGTCTCTCATAGATTTGGAATCCGATACCCCACTGATATGTTATATCGGGTGACTAAAGTGCTTACGGTGCGCCAACTTTTCATTATGTCAGTATTATTCAAGTTCCACAAAACTGCAGCTGTCACAGTGGTTACGGACCAGCGGTCGCGTAGAAAGCCTAAGTGGAACAGAGTCTCCAGCAGGCTTAAATTTGGCAACAAAGCATTCTCACATATCGGTCCACATCTGTATGGGAAAGTCAATGACAAACTAAAAATCCTCCCCATGACCAAGTTTGGGTGCTAACAACAAGTTCGGGATTGGCTACTAGGACTTACCTATAACGAAACTGAAAACCTACTAGCAATTAAGTGTTAACTCAACATATACCCATACACTCACAAACTGTACAGGCTGCATCAGGAGTTGTTTACTATACGGACCTTGTGGAAACTAGAATAAATTTCCGTGCGTTCAAGCGTTTTTGCCATACCTATTATTGGAACCAAATATAACAGCTCACAATGTTAGGACCCATTAATATGTATTAATGCTAATTTTTTATCCGTGGTGCTAGGCAACTGGGCTTATCCCAGTTGTATATGACCCTTTGTGCCTATTGGCCTTGTTTGTTCTGTCTCCTGCTTGTTATGGAGGGAAGTGGAAATTTACATTTTTCCTACTCCTCCGTTATTCTTTTCTGATTAATTTCGTTGCGGGATCCAAGACAGGTAAATTCATTCTCCGGGACTTCGTCGAGCTTCATTGCCTCGGCGCTTTTCTGGTGGTCGCCACTGTTGATTCTGGCTTTCAGGAGTTGCAGTGGTTTGGGAATAGTGCGGTGGGATTGTCCCACTAAAAAAAAAAAAAAAATATATACCCATACACTCATACACACCACCACATACACACCATCACATAAACACCATCGCATACACTCCATCACTTACATACCAGCACACTTACACCTTTAGTTACCTTTCAGTTTTTGTTTTTGTTTAGTGATTGGAACCGTTGCATTTGATATATATATAATAAAACAATCATATTATTTGTCGAGAGAGACTGGATTCTGCGACACAGGGTATCCTAGTGCAGAATCCAGTGTCACATCTTAATACTGTAACACTCTTTTATTGAATCAATAAACTTTATTTTATTTTATTTTTTTATTTTAATTTTGCTTAGGTTCATGTTGATCGCTGATTCATAATGTAGTATTTTTAGCTCGTACACGGTACCAAGCTAACATTCATCACGTAAGTTGGAAACATACATAATTAAAAAAAAACAATATATGAAAACCGTAGCCCTTCCCATTTAACGCAAATATTTGGAAATGACACACTCTATTACATTACAGTGTTGACCTCGCGACTTTGACCTCGGCTACATTGACCACCCTTAAAGCTGATCCCAAAATATTTACCCACCGACCTTTTAGATATAAAGTGTTGATAATGTACCCTTTACTATCAAAAGGAACTTAGGAAGATAGTCCTATTAGTGTTGCCAAGTGGTCTTGCCTTTGTAGGGCGGCGCGCTTCGATTGATCTGAAGATGTCTATAGTTGAAATTGAAGCGCTCCGTTTGAGGATGGGTCACCATACTTTGTACATCAAGACCCAACAGTGACTTGAAAACATATCATTCTGATAATGCCTGTATACAGAAGCCCAGTTGAATAAATGCACATTATGCGTTTTATTTGATTTTGTTCTTTTAAGGCTCGCTTGCACCGCCTGGGTTATTTTACTAACTCTGAGTTAGTTGCTAACCCGGTCTTATTGATGACATTTATGTATGACATAATATATGAATTTAACCTTTAGTTAGCCACTAGCTCTGAGTTAAGTTTTACACGAAATTGGGCCCAACAATATTTAAAAAAAACCTCTTTACGCTACGCTAACGTGCTTTTATCAGAGATAAATACAAACTGTCTATGAAAGAAAGAAAGCCATATTGCTTTCTATCCGTGAAAGAATTTTAGAAATAGGATGAAAGAATTTTAGAAGTTTTGGAAGTTACCTGCTTTATCCAAACTAAACCTCTGTTAATCTAGATGTTTGTCATAAAGTACTAATTACGTGGTTAGGTCCCTATCTACATCAGAACCAACAAAGAAACGGTTCTAGAAACTTCATTTTCCCAATAAAATTACAAGATACCTGCCCTTTCCAAATTGAACACCACCAATATCGGTAGACGATGTCAAATATTCGCGAAATAATTCAGAAATCGTTGTGAATATTAAGTAGATCGAAAGTATAGGATTAGGAATTTAATACTTTTCGTATGCCTTGCGTATTTAATATTTAACTTGTAGGCTTTGTAGCAAGATGATAAGCTTTACTATTAGTTCTAGAAATAGCGGTTTGTACTTGTTGTAAACCTACGCCAACAAGCCACATAATAGAAAATAAATAAAAGTAAGAACGAAGATATCAATTTTACCAACTATTATCAAAAAGAATATTGTCTATAAATAACCATGTCTAAATGGAAACACATTAATCATATTATTTCGTTCAATATTTAATCATCATTAAAACCATTAAAAGCTGATTATTCCCATAAGCCCTCTATAAAATTAAACCTTGCGCCAAAACTGCTCATTTATCATAATGAAATAATACGCAGTAATAATATGAATAAGTACTTATAATTTAAATCATCATCCGTTAATCATAATAATTAAACACCATCACATTATTCACCCGTAATCATTTATTAACAAAGCCTCAATTTTCAGATTTATTTCATAATCAAAGCGACTGTTTTCAAAAGCAATTTTTAACAGCAATTCCTAAAAACACTCAACATCAGATTTAATTCCCTTTCGGTTCACATGCAAATATTAATATTGGACCACTCTGTGCTCGGCCATGGTCGCCCGTTCAAACAATGGCGGGGTTCGTTGAATCCATTAGTGATCACTTGTATGAAAGCTGATGCGTAGTTTTAACCAGAGAGTTTTTTTTAAAAAACATTACTTTGTTCAATATGACAACATAAATGTGTTTAAGGCATGGACCTGAGTGAGGTAATCAATCCCTAGAATCGACTCTGTAGTACTATTCTGTAAAATCTCTCCGTGGCGACGTGAACTCCAAGTGAGTTGTCAATAACTTGCATATCGGTTGAAATGCCAACTCATTTCGAGCTTACCTCACCTATGTCATCACGGTGAGATATCTACCAGTGCTATTGATCCGGAGTAATGACACAATAGAAAAACAATTAAACGGACGCCTTATAAGGTCGCGAGCCGGCTGAGGGTTTCTCGCGTTGACCGAATATGATTAAATCTATTGACAATTTTGTAATGATTAAAAAACTCGTATTTATGAGTCTAAACAACTATTACTCAAGCAATAAAAAAAACAAGTCTCTTAAGTATTTCATTTACCTTGCTCTGTGGTGCATCTCTGCGCGTTGTAGGTAAGTAATGTTAATTTATTATTGGCTAGAACTAGGTAGGTATTTATCTACTATAAAATATAAATATTTGAAATTCTGTGTACATAGTAAAATTAGACTCCGTGTTTTAACAGGTCATTAATGTCATACGGTCTTAAGTGCAGCAAGAATAATGTCGCCAACTGACCCTTGAGGGACTTGGTTAATACTTAACTGACCGGACGAGTAGCCATCGATAACCACTCGGATGGACCGATCCCTCAGGAAGTCTGCAATCCAGTCACACAGACCAGTATGCAGCCTAAAGGAAGGAAGCTTACCAATAAGGCTCTCATGACAGTCCAGATGTCAAGGGAGACAGCAAGCGCTTCCCCATGCCTCTCGATGGCCTTACTCCAAATGTGAATGGCAAACGCTACAAGAGCTCCAGTTGACCGACTTCGGCGGAAGCCGTATTGGTGTTTACTAAGATGTCTTGACTTCTAGGTATGCCAGGAGCTTATTGTTCTAGTATACGTTCCATATTCTTACATTGGATGGACGTTACTGAGATGGGTCTAGGTCTATAGTTGGCCAGGTCAGCTTTTTTGGGCGCGGGCTGAACGTTAGTTTGCTGCCAATCCTTCAGCATTTTTCTTGTCACTATCGAAAGGCGATATATGCAGGTCAAGATCAGAGACAATTCAGATGCACTAATTTTAAGTACAATAAATTATTAATTCTACAATTTATTCCATATTTCAACGAAGTAAAGTGAGAGATGTCTCTTTTCAATGAAAACCCATCACATTCATCAGATACTCAAGCGCCGTAAAAAATAAATTGGAAATAGTTCAGTACAGGAAAAATAAGGAAGAGATAAAGAAAACGTTCCCCAGGCCAGGGCGTGGGACCGAAAGGGTCCAACAGGGAATAAAATTGAGCGGCCCCTTAAGGAGCAGCCATGATACAACTAGATAAAGGTACGAAGGGGTTCCGTCGGTCCCTTTCGAGAGCTATTTATTTGTATAGAGGAACACGCAGACAGAGCAATTTATTATATTGAATGTATTGCTTATTGCTTCGGGTAAATATATTAAAGCGAAGTAAATAGGGACTTATCTGTCTAGTTTGACGTGAAACGTATTGTGCGATCGTAATTTTAGCGAAAAGCTCTAAGAATTACGTCAAGTTTAGGTTTTACCAGCTTATTGTATTTTATTCAAATCTGCGATCTTTTAAACACGTTTAATTAGCTTGGTACTTTTGTATTTATATAACGGAATCTATGAACGTAATTTTCACCCCCTTCAAAACGTCGGACTAATTTGAAACTTTGCACACCCCACGCTTTATAAGTAATTTTTTTTTTTTTAATCACACTGTTTTTAATTTTAATTTATTGGAAATTATTTTCTACTTTTAGTTTGGTTTTCTATTAAAGCGTGTTTATTAGTTTTTTTTTTAATATTCCCAAACAAGTTAGAGTAATGTACGTCATTCTACCGCGCAACGAAAATGCTCAAACATTTATATGTATATGGTAAAGCTAGATTTTTTTTACAGTTGTTTTAGTGAGGACACGTATCTAATATAACATCGCCTGTGTTACCCGAAGGGTTAGGCAGAGTTGCCCCTACAGTAACACACAGTACAGTAATTGGGAATAATGGTCAAAAGAAAACTGTTTAACAGTCTTCCAAGCTAGATAGAACATGCCTCTTTGAGCATGCACGTTTCATCGGAGACCACATTCAGCGCTTTCTATTCATTGTCCAAAAGTGGCTTCATCATCATCATCTGCTGGACATAGGCCTCCCCTAGGCTTCAACACATTGACCGATCCCGTGCGTCTCGCATCCAGTGCATTCCCGAAACCTTAACCAGGTCATCGTTCCACTTAGTGGAAAGCCTTTCAACGCATCGTCTTCCGGTTTGTGGTCGCCATTCAGCTTACTGCAAAATAAAAACCTGTCAGAGAAATTTAAGAAAGTCAACCAATAATAACAAATTTGTTTGTCTAATTTATACAATTTGAAAATTCTTATCAAGACTTTGAAAGGTGTAGGTTCGCCTCTGTTGTGCTAAAAATCCAATCTACCGCTGTCATCCCTTGTCAGAAAATATTTTCTGTTTCATCCTATGGTTTAGTAAATCCTTAACTGAGTGAAACATGGTAATTTTCTTGGACTTGGGTTTGTTTATTTATTGTTGACTGTTAGTTTGTTGAAGGAAAATGATCGCGAAACTAATTTGACAAATTTTCAAGCGTTATCACGCTGAAACTGTAAACTGCTGTGATTGGTTAAATAAGTTGTTTTTGCGCATTTTAAAATCTTTCCCATTAATTTTGCGTTCATTTTCGTTCGAGAAACTCATGGTCACAAGCGGTACTGCTTAATATGAAGTACTGAGTTCGATTTCCAGGTCGGACAGTGCTATTATATTTCACTATTATGTCGCACCGCAGTGTCCTCAGCGAATTTACCGCAGGGTCTCAAGACAAAAGTCTATGACCAGTATGTGTTGCCAGTTACTGGAAACATTTACTGGTTCTAGACTTTTGTCAGTGAACACGTGTCGTTCCTACTGTAAGACCGACACGTGTTCGCTCACAATGGACCTTATCAGAAAGCTTAACGTCACCCAAAGGGCAATTGAGAGGGTTATGCTTGGCGTTTCCCTGTGCCTCAAAATGAGGATATCCGCAGAAGAACCAAAGTTACCGACATAGCCCAAAGAATTGCGAAACTTAAGTGGCAGTGGGCTGGGCACATTGCTCGCAGAACGGATGGCCGATGGGGCTGAAAAGTTCTGGAATGGTGACCGCAAACCAGAAGACGATGCGTTGGAAGGCCTCCCACTAGGTGAACCGATGACCTGGTTAAGGTTGCGGGAATGTGCTTTATGCAAGACGCACGGGATCGGTCAATATGGCGACGCCTGGGGGAGCCCTATGCCCAGCAGTGGACGTCTTTCGGCTGAAATGATGATGATGATAAAGATTATGTCACACTATGGAATTATTCAGTAACATGTCTGAGACTGCTGCTGTGGCTGCTGGGAGTCTGGACTGATGTCCGTTCACGGTAATAGATTAAATCACATTTCACGCGAGTTAAACATTTTTTTGAGCTTAACTTTGTTTCGAATAATGCAAGCATGGTGTTAAATTATATATTTTTTCAATACAGTTGTTAAACATGGCGCACTTTCAGAGGCTATAGTTATGATTCGAAAATCAAATCGTTTGCACAGGCATCTTTCTATTACGCGGTCGTGACTTTTGTTTACGAGCTCGATCATTAGTTTTGCAGTTTAGTTTTAAATTTATAAGTCAATTTAAAAAGTTTAGCAGCAAGGAGTTTTCATACATAGAATAAAATGAGATAGATTTTATTAGAGGAAAAATGAATTAATCCGTACGTCTTAGCATTGAATTCTCAAAAGTCTTTTAGATGGTTGTTTAATATATTTAATTAAGTATAATTAAAATAATTTCCCATCAACATTTGTCAAAAATCGAATAGACAGCCTATTAGGCTATAGGCTGTTTTCGTTGTAAAAAATAAATATCCAGTTGCAAAAACACGCCATGTTCTGAAAATTTTAGTTTCATGTGTCATAAATTGATTATTTTTTTTTATAATGAGTTCAAGTACAAGTGATGAAATAAAATTTACTTAGCCCGAGTTATGTTTCGGCGGTCGGGGATTTGTTTAAAAAAAATATTTATTTATTACACAATTACTTTAATTATAAAAATACAGGATATTTAGCTGGTGGCTGATGCAAGACTGAATATAATACAAAGAAAAATAATTAACTCTAATTTCCAGTAAATGCATAGTTGCAATACGGCGCATGTTGACGGTGACTGCTAACTCAGCGTAAAAGTCTGTTACGATGAGTTAACTCCTCCCTCCATAAGATGGAAGCAACTCTTGCTTCTGGCGGCGTCCACGCTGCCCTTGGTGTCCTCCGGGATGTTCTTTGTTTTCCATTGATACAGCTTCCAGGATGCTGCTGCGACCAGTAGGATATATAGGATGATTGTGCTCCAGCTAGGTGTAGCTGCTACGATTGACCAATTATCTTCTTCTGGCACGGAGATGTCGCCTGCTCTGTTGATAAGTTCGTGGATGCTGTCTAGTGAGATGTCTTCTAATTGGAGTTCGTATTGTTCTGAGACTTGACGCTCCGGTAATGGTATGACCTCGTTGATGACGACCGAGTCGGTGTGAGACCGCAGTGTCTTGTTCATGATGTTCATCTGGCAGTCTTCGGTCAGTGTAACGAGATGAATGCCAGACAGCTTCTTATAATCTGTCTTGGTGTTGCATAGTGTTTTGGTGACTTCTTCTTCTCTCAGGACAAGTAGCCAGTTGTTGTCTCCGATCTTCTGAACTTTTCCTCTTCTTAAGTTCATCTTAGCGTGGGTGCAATTTGCTGGGCGATGCTGGATGAGTGATAGTATGCAGTCATCTGTGTCTTCAATTCTTCTGGTGTCGAGAAGCTTGCAGAGCTGGGTGTTGTCGGTCAGTGGCTGACAATCTTCTTCCAGGTAAGCGTACTCATCGTTACCAAGTGCCAGGTATTTGGATTTTGGGATGATAGTAAGGTTACTTTTATTTGGGATAGAATAGAGATGGATAAGGTCGTAGGTTTTTGAGGTTATTGAGGGGATTTCGAGAATAAAATTAACAGAGTGTTCTGTACTGTAAGCTTTAACTTTAATTGACTTCTCTATCCTGTATATGTTACTAATGCTAATACTAGCTACTGGTTTAAACATAAACATACTCTCTAAGTTTCTTAACTCTTCTATTAAATTCTGAGGGCTTATAATACTAGGATGCATGGTGCCTATCTGAGCAAAAGTCATGGCTTCTTCTAATAACATTAACCTATCTAAAATTATCTGTAAACTAAAATCTATCTGTACGTAAATATCTAGGAAATGTAAATGGTTAGACAGGTCGTTGGAATTATTAGTAATATTTTGTAATAAACTAGCCAAATGTTTCTGATTATTATTTAATTTTGTTAACTGTTTACTGAACTCATCGATTGTATTATGTGCTAATACTAAAGATTTCCTTTGTGAATCCTGAATATTTCTAACTCTGTTTTTAATGTTTAAAATTTCTTCTTCAAACTTAACTGCGTCTTCATGGTCGAGATTACCTGTGATAGACTTAACGACAGTACCTAATCCATCTATAAGACCGCGTCGCTTTCTAACTTGCGGCGTTAAAAACTTAATCTTCTTACCAATAGTATTAAGGCTATATTCTATTTGATTCCTATATGTTTTATGTAACTCTCCAGATGCTGTACTTTCGGCGTTTTTTGTGCTTGCATATAGGGACATCAATTGGATAGATGTAAAGTGCAGATTGCTAATGTTGTAAACGCAAGCAAGGCTAAAGTAGTTGTCTTGTTTAAGGAGTTGACCTTGTTTAAGGAGGAGGATACCATTGTCGTTACCTACTTGGGTAATGGTTACGGTTGCTGTTGTGTTGAGCACGACGGCTCCTGCGATGAAGGTCCTGCAACAAGATGAGGCCTCCGTAGTAGTTTGAAGTGGACCCTAATGGACTTAGAATTTGGATGGTTACCTATTATTTCAGCCACGTTATTTGGGTGAAGGTGTATGATCTTGTATGGTCCTTTGAAGACTGGCTTCGTTTTGTCACTGCGTGCTGACTTTGCTACCTGTTTATAGACAGTTTCACCTACCTTGAATTTAATTTCTTCTGCTTCTTGGTTACGTTTAGCAATAACCTGCTCCTTGTTTTTAGACATGTGTGCAGCGATGCACTCTTGAACTGCCTCAGCATTGGCACGATGCTTAATGACATAGTCCTGGTAAAATTCTTTTGGATAGAACAACTCTAGTGGATTTCTGGATGCTGTGTGTCCGAATAATAACTCATGAGGTGTATAATCTGTTGCCGAATGGATAGCGTTATTGTAAGCTATTATAGAGTACTTCATAATTAGCTGTATAGGGTCATCTTTGTTAGTCATTCTTTGTATCCTAATTATTTCGGCTAGGGTAGAGTGTAAACGTTCGATAGGGGAATTAGAGTTAGGGTTATAGGGTGTAGTGAAGTGTACGTGGATGTTATGTAGTGCACAAATTTGTTTAATAACATCGTTGTCAAATTTAGTGTCTGAATCTGTGGTTATCTTATTCGGTAAACCTAACACTGAGAAAACGTTTAGCAATGCTTCAGCTATATGGACACTACTGCATGCTGTTAGTTGGACTGCCTGGGCGAATTTAGAGAAATTATCAATGACTGTAAGGAATGTAGCGCCTCCGGTTGAGTATAGGTCCATAAATATATGTTCCATCGGTTTACGAGGGGTATCGGTTATAGCTAAAGGTGGTTTAAGAGGGTTTCGTTCGTATTTAGATTTCAAACAGGTGTCGCATTGATTAACGAATCTTTGAATGGTAAGAAGCATGTTTGGCCAATAGTAGTTTCTGTGCAACTGTTTGTACGTCTCCTGAATACCACGATGAACAGTCTTACCTTCGTGATATTTCTTAATCAACTCTTGTTGTTCCGGTTTGTTTTCTACTAGAGTTACGCGTGTTGTGCATTTAAGTAGCTTAGGACCTCTGTCGTTAAATATTGTTGTGTAAACTCTAGAAAAGGCATGGTATAATTCTTCATTATGAAAGTAACAATGGAATATACGATCAGCAATGGTGTGCTCTTTAAGGAATCTAATTATCTCTGACTCTGTATTATTTACTGTAATAAAGACATCTTTTATAACTACTTTTGAGTTAGTGGATCTGTTATCTACTCTATACACAGAACCGGGTGTTGTTCTCATGTGGAACTGTTTTAACTGCCTATCAATAGCGTCTGCTATGATGGGTATACCTCTATTTTCGTTGTCAGGCTGGGTATGTCTTGTAGACACTAGTTCAGGTTCAGCTGACACTACACTCATGCTATCTGTACCTATATTAGATTCGGGAATACTTGGGGTTTCTATTTGTATATTTTCATTGGGTGCTACTGTGTCTGTTTGATTTTCGGCTTCCCTACGCGCGTTTTCGAATATTCTATTAATGATCTCATCGTCTTCGTTATCGTCTAAGTTAACAGCTAAAGAGTCTATGCTGCCGTGAAAGATTTTAATACGCGATAGAGCGTCAGCGTTAGTGTTTTGGCGGCCTTTCTTATATACAACTTTGTAATCATATTCTGAGAGTTTTAAACGCCATCTAGTTAATTTTGAATTTGGGTCTTTTAATGACATCAGCCAGGTGAGAGGCCTGTGGTCCGTGTAGATGATGAATTTTCTACCATAAAGATAGGGCCTAAAGTATTTGATTGACCATACTATGGCGAGTAGTTCCTTTTCTATTGTAGAGTAACGCGATTCGGTATCTGATAATGTCCGGGATGCAAATGCTACCGGTTTGTCGGATCCTACTATTCCTTGGGATAATACCGCACCTAATGCTACGTCTGAAGCATCAGTGGTGAGAATGAAAGGCTCATCAAAGTTAGGGTACTGTAATATTGGTGCGTTAGTTAAAATTTGTTTGCACTTATTAAAAGCTTCTAAGAAATCCGGGGAGTGTATGACTTTACTATTTTTCTTAAGGCAAAGGGTCATTGGTTTAGTAAGCTTGGCGAAATCTTTTACGAATTTTCTGTAATATCCGACTAAACCTAAGAAGGCTTTTATTTCCTTCTGGGTCTTGGGTATGGGGAAGTTAAGTACGGCTTTTATTTTGTCTTTGTTTGGTTTTAAACCTTCATCTGTTAGTTCATGCCCTAAGAAGTTAACCTGTTTTTGTAGGAACTGTGATTTATCTAACTGTATCCTTAGATTATGTGTTTTGAATCGATCGAATACTTGTTTTAATTTTTCTATGTGTTGTTGCAGTGACGTAGAAATTATTATTACGTCATCTAAGTATGTGTAAACATTATCTATGCCTCTTAATATATGATCCATTAGTCTTTGAAATGTACTTGGAGCATTTTTAAGTCCAAAGGGCATTCTAAGGAACTCATAGTGCCCTCGTTCAGTGGTGAATGCGGTTTTTTCAGTATCGTTAGGGTGCATTTCCACTTGGTGAAAACCACTAGCAAGGTCTAGGGTTGTGAAGTATTGCGCTCGTCCTAATCTATCCAAGATGTCGTGTATATTTGGTAAAGGGTATTTATCTTCAATGATACGGTCATTGAGTCGTCTGTAATCAATTACTAGTCTCCATTTGACGTTGCCTGCAGAATCGGGCTTTTTGGGTACGATATGCACGGGACATGACCAAGGAGATATGCTCTCTCGCACGATACCTTGCTGAAGGAGCTTATCCACTTGTTTACGAATTTCTTCGCGTTGTTGGGGAGCTTGTCTGTAACTACGTACAAAAACTGGTGTATTATCGCTTAATCTGAGCTCGTGTTTAACAGCGTGTGTAAACGTGAGTGGTATATCTTCTGCATGGAACAAGTCTCTATACTGATAACATAACCGGGTTATTTCACGCTTTTCTTCTTCGTTCATGTGATCTGTACGGATTTTCTGAAGGTTTTCGTTTAATATACGGTCAATGTTATTTTCTACCTGTATGGTATTAATATCGTGACTATCACTTTTATTGGCATTGGAAAATGTCTCTAATTTAACTGACGGGTTAAGCGGGATACACTTCTCTTCATAGCTATGATTAATTAACGATGTTTTAAAAGAACCGTTTGTAACATTAACTATAGCTGCTGGGGACATTAAATCATCTGACCAGATTAAATCGTCGTGAAGGTATTGTCCATCTAAGTAGTTGGTTTTTACTTTGACTATCTTTTCGCATCTAGGTTCAATACGTATCTTTTGGGGTGGAGAACTAAAGTGTATTGGTATTTCTGCCGTAGATGTGCGTAATACATTGTTATTTAAATCAATGTTACTCTTTAATTTCTGCAGAAGGTCCATTCCGATAAGACCTTTATATTTAGGGTCAAAATCAAATATTAGAAACTTATGTGTTATATCACTATTAAACGCGGGAGGTAAGGGAAGGTACACTACCTTGTCGTGAACTGATGAACTGTGTGCCGTATTAATTTGAAAGGGTTCTGTTTCTACACAGTACTCAAATATGGTACCTGCAACTACGTCAGTTGCTATAGTTGAATGACTGGCCCCTGTGTCTAATAGAAACTTACCGTCAAATTCTGGTAGTATTATGTACGGTAAATATTTCTTGGCTTGGAAATTTATTGAAACTAAGTCTGGTTGTCTCGGTTGGTGTCCAGGGTAAAATCCTGGTCACAACTTACCTCTTGTTCGTCCATGGTTACATGCGGCTCAAGTGCTATGCCGTTGCCGTCTGTGAGGGTGTTATAGAGCTCCATGTCACTGGATCCTGGTTCTTGAGTGGCCATTTGAATTGGAATATAGAACAACTGCTGTGCGAACTGTGGGTTTTCTGGCTTACCTGCCATACGCATTGTGACGTCCGATGATACTGGCGTGGGAACCGGTGGTTTTGGAATGTTTGGTTGGTTCCTAAAGTTATGTGAAGCATTTGGTCTAGAGTTACCTGATGCTGGTTTGGTCTTCCAGGGCAATACAGATTGTACCCATTGTTGACGCTGTTCGGGGGTCCTATAATTTTGTTGAGGTGTAAAGTTTTGTGAAGGAATAATAAAGCCAGGTGGAAACGGGCTTACTGTATTATGGATGGGATTATTATTGCCTGGTTGTTTAGAAAACTCCTTTGGCTTTGCTTGTGACGTTGAAGGATTATTGCTGTAATTCGCTCTATTATATGAAAGCCTAGCTTCTTCTTGTCTAGCCGCTATGATGGCTGCTTCAAAGGTGTCTGGTTTGGCAATTCGAACGCCCAACGAGACGTGGAAGTCTAGCTGGTTAATATACTGTTCAATAACCATCTTTTCGTAATACGATTTGTTGCCATGTTCTCCTACGGAATACAGAGTATCTAACAGCTCGCGGAGGCGTTTGCCGAAGCTTTCAGCGTCTTCTGTCTTAGACCTACGCACTCGCGTTAACTCCTGCATTACCTGTATTTCGTTTCGTGGTTCGCCAAGGCGCCTAATTAGCGCGTTCTTAATTGTAAGCCATGAGTCTAAGTGACCTTCGTACGCTATTGCGTCTATGGCTAGACCACTGAGCCTACTTTTAATTAAGCAGATGAATGCTGGGTGCGAACGATCTGCCTCGGAAGTTAACATTAATAAGTTTTCTACTTCTCTAATATAATAATTAAATAATTTAGGATTGCCATCATATCTTGGCATTAAATCTGCGATTAGTTTGTAAGGTTTATAGTTGGCATCATAATCCCTGAGCGACATTGTTTTTCTTTAGCTTATCTACCTAGTGGCGCTCGACGCGAAACAATAGAGGTGTCAAATTAAACACTTCGAATTTACGCGCGGGATAGTTATCGCTACTTATTATAATTTTGTGGCTGACTACCGCGATTTTAGCTTAGAGACAGACACACACAGATTAACATAAAATACACAAATTAAAATAAGGCAGGAAATAGAGCAAGGACACTTGGTAAAACAAGAGCACTTACCAAAGCAGCCACTGCATCTCCTGTCGAGTCGAGTCTCCTCCAACGCAGCTTCCTCCAATTCTCCGGAGAATTATCCCGATGACCGTAGAGGTGTCCGACCGCGCGATAGGTTCTTTGTAGATCACGAAGGAACGATTTGAGAACCGTCGTTCTTAAGATGAAGAGTTGGATTCGATCTTAGAACGTCGCGATCCTACCGACTGCGCCAGTTATGTTTCGGCGGTCGGGGATTTGGTTAAAAAAGATATTTATTTATTACACAATTACTTTAATTATAAAAATACAGGATATTTAGCTGGTGGCTGATGCAAGACTGAATATAATACAAAGAAAAATAATTAACTCTAATTTCCAGTAAATGCATAGTTGCAATACGGCGCATGTTGACGGTGACTGCTAACTCAGCGTAAAAGTCTGTTACGATGAGTTAACTCCCGATATTTTTTTTATCAGAGGCAAAAACTGCGCAGGATGAAATTTTGCCCAAAAAATGTCGAGAAAAATTTATGGCGACTATATTCTTATTTTATGCACAATACAAATTTGATTATTTGATTTGTTTGTTTGAACATCGTGTGATACACGGGTATGTAGGTTATTGCAAACTCGTGTCATTAAAAACCCTCGCCTACGGCTCGGGCTTGTTAATGACAGCTCGTTTGCAATAACCTACTTTCCACCCTTGTATCACAATGTACTATTAAGATTAAGTTTTGTTTACTGTGTAATCCATCTGAGAATAAACAAAGCTATATTTATCTCGGCGCCCCAGGCGGCGCTCGCGTTTTATGTTCTGGAGAGGCAGCAGTACATACATTAGGTAGCTATTTATATTTTGTGACAGTGGCAGTTTTCCCTAAATTTATTTTCAGTTTTGTTTATGTAGGTTGTTGAGTTTTGGGATCCAAACTATGTTATTTATATATAAGTAAGTCTATCTAGTCTCATTTTTCTACCTTTCCGTTACAATTTATAGTTATTAAACGTCCATCAATTGACTTTACACTCGCGCGCCAGCACGCACTTTTTGTCACGGTTTTTCAGCGGATGAAACGAAATAAGGTTTTAGTTTAAAGAATAAGTATTTTGATGTAATTTTGTTACATTTGCTAAGTACCTTTAATAAAGTTTTTAGTTTGAAATTGACTTTAAATATACCAACACAAATTTTTTATGGTTTATGTTGGTCATGTTACTTCTGCCGTATAACCAATCTGCCAAAAAAGAATCTGCCGTAACAAGAATCTGCCCAAACCAGAAACTGTCCTAAACCGAATAATCCATTCTATAATCCAATTTGTTTTGTGAAAACCTGCAAGTAAATAACATTATATTATTTTGATATGTATCGATTTTTTTTGATTGTGTAAAACGAATCGAATTGTTTGACTGTTGATTTCAGCCAGCCAATATAAGTCATCGACCGAATATTTGAGAGTATGTTAATTAATTTTTGTGATGAACAGGCTGTCAAAGACACAATTTATATGTAGGTTTCATTGTATGACTGTCTAAAATTCATCATTCTACAATGACTAGTCGTTTTACACAACACACAAATAATTTCAGTACCACACGAAGGGACAAACATAACTGTTACACTTGAAATGATTAATTGAGATACCTCGTTATTAAAATACCGTTGGAAGTGTTCTAATTCTCGTTTGATTGATGATGGAGTGAGCACACCTGTCGAGAGGGATCTTACAATTTTAGCGAGTTATATTTTAGTTAGGAATGAACAAAGAAGAAGATTTTTGATAGCGAATATATATTTTTTTACAAAAAAAATACAACCGACTTCCAAATAAAAACACTACAAAAGGAAAAATAACTTCCATTCGGAAGTCGGTGTAAAAAAAAGGAAGAAATAAAAACAGGAACACCGACTGCCGAAATTGAAGTTATTTTTCCTTTTGTAGTGTTTTTATTTGGAAGTTGGTTGTATTTTTTTGTAAATATGTTTTTATTTTTCACTTTGTAGTTGTGGTTCATAATGGACAAGTTATATAGTAAAGTACCTATAGTGCCAAAAGGTATGCCAGAATAGATTACCTGAATAACATGAAATTGAACATAACCATTGAAATGGGAGTGTACCCGCGTGATGTTATGTTATGACATTGTAAAAACAATAAACAACATACGATTGCAGGAATCCCGAGAGATTTGCCGTCATTTATTGAAGAATTATGTTGTATATCTTCGAAGTCCTTCATCAGATCTTCACCAAATTTAAGTGTGACCTATTCGGGAACATATTCTTTCAAACAAAAAACAATCATCAATATCAATTCATAATTGGCGGAGTAATCGCGTAACAAACATACATAAAAACATACACTCGAATTAAAAACCTACTCTTTTTTGAGTTGGTTAAAAACTCAGGATCACTCGGTGGTTGATACTTGAGGGAGTCATAATTATGTCTATCAGTAAACGTCTTTACACTCAAATGTTTATAGTGAATTTCGATTATAATATATTCTTCTTGTTTCATGCGCCGCATCGCCAAAGAAATAGGTCAATAGACAAAACATCGACAATTATAACAAAATCTTCTAGGTCCAATATCTTGAAAACGGTAACGTTTGGGGTCCGGTGTTTCATAGTCAAATCAGTCAGGAATGATAAAACTACAACCTCATAAAGGATCTATGTCGACTTAAGCTGTAGCCCAGTAAACATAACATTGTACAAAGTTTTATCCGGTTTTTCCATCTGGAATATCTAAGTAGCAGCCTGCGGGAGCTTTGTGCCCGCTTGATGGTAATTTAGGCTCGCCCCTTAAAGTACACCCATTTCAGACACAGAAAAGATATTCACATATAATAAAAATGCCCACTTCAAAAACAATTGCCTGCCAGCGACATTCATTCATGACCACAAAAAAAAAGAAATATTATTCAAATACTAGAAGCAAGCAAGCGTTTGAAAAACGAACGAATGAGACACACCATTTTTCTGGAAATCAAAAAGTAATTTACGTTCTGCCAGCGTCTATCTATTATTACTCTCTGTTTCTTTCTTTCTTTTTAATACATTTTCTTCTGAACTTTTGATTTGAATTCTTCGATTTAGGTCGCAGCGTTCATTTTGCCATTTGGCTCACGAATTTTAATGGCGCTTGAAGGGAGAAATTAGTTAAGAAGTCAGCCTATACCGCCCCTCATTGAATTAGTACTGTTCCATTGATCAGGCGTCGCCAACTTTTTGGTGTTGTTGATAAATTTATGTGCATAGCATTAGCTAGTGACTGTCTTTTATTACATTTCCGTCAAACATCATTTCCATAAATTCAGAGTTGAACAGCGTTATTTTGAACCAAGTAAAACCAAAATATCTCTTACAATATTACTTAATCTTCAAAGGAGATACGGGTCCTCCCTTTTACATTTAAACTTCAATGCATATCTCAGTTTATAACCAAAGTCAAACTAACATTATTTTAGAGACTTGCACCAACATTCCGTTAAGTAACTCCGAACAACTATCGGTTCCCATTAGTTTTAGCGACATGATGAGATTAGGGCATTTTCATACTGAAGATACAACTATCTTTTGTATGAAAATAGTACCTACCGATAATAGTAGTTATGACTGTATTATTTCACAGAGTAGGCAACCAAGCGCATATCTTTTTAACCATAAGGCGATTAGCACACGGCACCGCGCACCGCCGCGGTAGGCGGTGAAGCGGATCTCATGTCGCATTAGCCTCTAATAAATCCGTTGATGCCTAACACACGTACACCGCTCGACCGCGCGGGTCGAGCGGTGCTCTTCTCTCCGCGTCCGCGGCGGTGCGCGGTGCCGTGTGTTAATCGCTTTATACCTATCGTCCTTAGCGACGACGGGGGAAATTATCGTGTTTAATATATCTGATGAATATTTTTTTAGAGCCAAGGATTCAACCTTCCCACTCAGCATTCACGTCATCATCATTATCATCATCATCAGCCTATTAATGTTCCCACTGCTGGGACACAGGCCTCCTCTCTGTAAGAGAGGGAATGGGCCTTAATCCACCACGCGGGCCCAGTGCGAATTAGTGGATGAGTCACTTCAAATTTTTGGTTCTTGGACATGCCAGTTTCCTCACGATGTTTTCTTCGTCTAATTCCTAGCCTTTGCCCACTTTATATTGGCTTTTTCCCACTTTAGTTCTGTCGATTTGTAGTGGCAATTTTTCCTTCTTTATTTATTTATTATTGCAATTACTCTCTGCTCTTACAGTGTTACCCAAAACGTACAGAGAGTCAACACAATTAGAAAACACAGACAGATAAAAGATCGCCATCCCTGATAGAATTACTATTTGTCAAGAGTCTCTTTACAGTTGATCGCACCCGATAACATATATCTATATAAAACCACCTTTACTACGGACATAACCCTGGCATCGCCCCAAACGGCTTTTGTACTTTTGAAATGACACTTTAAGACTCTGTTCGCAGTTCCTGACCTGAGTCTCTGCAGACATATTGCAGCTTTACGTCAGAGTAGATTTAGCTGATCCCTTTGATTGAAACTTGATTAGTAAACGGTACCAAATCCCGGTACGAGTCTGGAGTACCGGTACTGCTGCTGAGAAGGCATTAATTGATGTCATTTAGTATACCATCAGCGTAAATAGGGTTGGGAAATGCAATCGTATTTCGTAGTTTCACTCTCAAATGAAATAATAATAATAATAATTCATTTATTTTCAGACACAGTAGTCCATAATAGTATTACATTTATAAGCATTACATAAATATTAAAATACAATGTCATTCATTAGCATTAGACTTTATAAAATACTGAAATCATTAGAATTTAAATCTATCCAAGCCAAAATTTTACTGTCAGCAATACTGTCATAATAATTTTAAACATGTCAGCAAAAACAAAAATGTCACAGTCATAATTTTTAAAATGAAATAATAAAATTGAAAGCAAATAAAAATGTCAAATAAAATTAAAATAATAATAAAATACATTTAAAAGTTCACCTGCCCCACGCCCGATACACAGGTACATGTAAGGACTGCCAGTGCTGCATAAATGGCCCGTCCAACCTGTTGGCAACGACGGCAAGAAGACTGTTGCCGCTGCCCCGCACTCTACTCACTATCGAGGTCGCCCTCTTGCGCATGCTGGCATAAAAACAGTCAACGCGGACACTAGCGAACATTCCCGATGCGCTGCAGAAGCGTGGCAGCCGCAGCAGAGCCCTCAGCGCGTTATTGTATTGAACGTGGAAATGTATACAGATGTATTCCTGACGAAACAGATTTAAACTGTTACGTGAACTAAGCTTACATAGACTGAAATGATCGTCAGCAACACCAAAGTATAATATCTACAGTTGCACTCCCACAGAGCACGCAATTGAGCCATTACCATAATTACTTATCCTTTCACCCGCAATCATGCGGTAAGAAAAAGTTTCGGTTGTAATAACTATAGTATTAGCCAAAGAATTGTCTCGAGCCGTCACATTCTATGAGTGGGTGATACTGACTTAACTTGTATGGAAAGTCTTGGTATGGTCATCTGTAGCAATGACCGCCAAAGCGTCTTGGTGCTCTGTGTTCACTCTATATGATTTACGCTCTCTTTTCACACGCAAAATCTTCCTTATCTAAGAAATTTACTCTCGTAACAAGCTCAAACCAGTTACATGCATCCTGACCCCTTTTTTCCACAATTACCAAAACCCTAGTTTCTACAACATACATTTTCGAACAAACAAAACAATAACAGCAAACTTGTGTCCTACAACAGTTCTCCAACAATAGTGTCGGCCTCTCGGCCCAAAGATTTAATTAGCGCAGTCATAAACACTGCGAAACTTGCGCCACCACTGCACTATAACAGCGAGTTTAACTTGTAAGTAAAAAACTTTGAAATTAGTTCAGCACGGTGTGCCACGGTTAAGGGAATGCAGGTGAAATAGAGGCGAAGTTTTGTGTTTTTATTAAAGCTTGCCGTAGCTGTACTCTTTAGATTTGCAGGCAGCATTTGATGCACGCTCAGCGCCATGTGTATCATTTGCGATACATACTGTCTAAATACTTCTATATCTTTTTTGATACATGAGCACCATTCCGGTCTAAATGCCGTGTATCGCTAACGCGCACACTTTCAATACATTTTGAAAAATGTAGCCTGGCCCAGAGAATTTTCCTGGGGTACTTGGGATTGGGATTGATAGTTGATAATTTGTTTATAAATTATAACGGAATAGTTATTTATGCTACAAGTGCGGAAGGTAAGTGATTCCCGATGAGTAAATAAATCGACACGAGTCGGGAATTATCTTACGTACGTGTATCATACAACATTTTACTATGTATTGTGCGAGGAAATAAAAAATATATCTGAACCAACCAAGCAATTAATAAAATGGCGCGCTTTTTCAAGCGCGGTCAACATCGTAGACTATACACTTAATACAGGTCAGCATATCCACAGAGTAACTAATAGTTCTTCGGGCATATCTACTGCGCATGTGCAAATAGCTGTCACGTCGTAACGCAAAAAGGCACGAGCAAAATATACGTTCTTCCAAACATATTTAATGAATATTTAAAATTAATTTATTGATCAAATCTAAATCTAGAGTAATTAAAATCGCCTGTAATGAAGTATCTATATATATAAAAGAAAGTCGTGTTAGTTACTTCGCTTATAACTCAAGAACGGCTGAATCGATTTAGCTGAAAATTGGCAGGGAGGTAGCTTAGAACCAGGAGAAGGACATAGGGTAGGGTAGGGTAGGGTAGGGTAGGGTAGGGTAGTGTAGGGTAGTGTAGGGTAGTGTAGTGTAGTGTAGTGTAGGGTAGGGTAGTGTAGGGTAGTGTAGGGTCGGGTAGGGTAGGGTAGTGTAGGGTAGTGTAGGGTCGGGTAGGGTAGGGTAGTGTAGGGTAGTGTAGGGTAGGGTAGTGTAGGGTAGCGTAGGGTAGTGTAGGGTAGCGTAGGGTAGTGTAGGGTCGGGTAGGTTTTTTTTTTTTTTTTTTTTTTTTTTTTTTTTTTTTTTTTTTTTTTTTTTTAAGGACTAGTTCCACCACAAAGTTGGTGCCTATTTTATATCTTATTCTCATTCATACCAGTTCTCGCTTTTATTCCTCTCGCACATTTATGCTTCATACTTTATCTTTCTTTCATCCTTCGCCATTTATTCAGTGGGTGGGACTCCCACATTTTACCTACTACCTATTCTGCTAGCTATTTATGCGTTTACTTTATTACTAAACAGGGAAAATAATTTTTTCATGTTGTTTTTATTTACATGTTTTCTTAAATTACAATATAGTTATTTTATACATCTCACTACCACAATTTAAAAAAAAAAGACTATTTTTATGCTATAATTATCTTACTTTTACAAAATACACATTTATTTCTTATACAGATTCTCATACAGTTATTTCTTACATCTATTTATTATATACTACTCTTAACCTACTGCTTATGCTATTTTACAATCTATTTCCTATGTTTACGATATCTATATACATAATATAAAACGAAACATAGTTTTACTATCAAGTTTTATTCTTGTCTATAACTATTTGTGCTACACTCTCGCAGTAGGCTATAAATTTATTTCTGCTTTTTCCCGACATAATATCCCGCACGTTCTGCCTTAGCAGTCTCATACCCAGTTCTTGCTCCAGATTGTATCTTTGTCTGGCGTATATCGGACAGTCCAGGATGATGTGAGGAACCGATTCCGCAATATTGGGGTCGCAGGTGCACGATGGGCTCTCCTTACACTTAAAACGGTTTAAGTATTCTGAGAACCCACCGTGCCCCGTTAAAACCTGCGTGAGCACTCCTGTTGGCCTCACCCGTTTCACAATACGGTAGGCTGCCACGGCGTCCGGAAGAAACATTTTCGTCACCGAGGCCGTCTCGCCCGACACGTATCTCCGATTCCATTCATCAAGCGAATCCAAACGGATCTGACGCTTGATGAATGAAACCGGACACTGGTCATAGTCCGGCTTCCTCCGTAACGACAATGCTGCTTTCTTCGCCAGCTCGTCCGCGCGCTCGTTCCCTGGCAAGCCCGCGTGGGCCTTGACCCAGTAAAGAGACACAGCTTTTTCTTGGGTCAATGCCAGAGCGATATTCGCTCTTGCGCGGACCGCCAGAGGATGGAGAGAGCCATGGCCTGCCAGTGTCTGCAATGCTGCCATTGAGTCACTGTACAAGCCATAGCTTGTCTCTTTGCGCTTGAGGATTACGTCCGTTGCCTTACAAATGGCCAGAAGTTCCGCCTGGTAGACAGTGCAGTACGCGGCAAGGCTAAGTTTGAGGTTCTGGACTTCACCATCATTATCCCATAAGGATAATGCGGCTCCGACCTTCCCCTCAATCTTGCTGCCGTCAGTGAATATTCGCACTGCCTGCACGTTCTGGCCGTCCACGAGCTGTTGGTCTGCCAGGCACATGAACTCCAAAGCCATTTGCTTAGCAGGATGAGACGTCTCTGCAAACCTCACCATACTCTCAATCTCCCGGTCCGCCGGCACAAACCGGGATGACCCTCTCCTTGCCGCATACAGGGCGGCTGCCTCTTGTATGCGGAGGTCTAGAGGCAGTATCCCGGCCAGCACCAACGCCGAGTTTAGTGAGACTGTACGGTAGGATTTGCAGAGCTTCTGGACGAATCCTCGTTGGACTGAGCCCAGCTTCCTCCGTATTCCCAGTTTTCTAGTTGCGGGAGCCCAGGCTCCGGCCGCGTACGTGATAATTGGTTCTATTGTGGCTGTGTAAATTGTATGTATAATGTCCCTGTGTAGTCCCCAACTGACTTTTGCTGCACGTGAAAGCTGCTTATAAAGGTCTGCCACCTTCTTGCAGACGTTCCTGGTATGCTCGTTAAATGTTAATTTGTCGTCGATGGTTAGGCCCAGCAGCTTCATACTCCTCACCATACCGATGTCGACCCCGGCCATGCTCAGAATTGGAGTGTCGTACTTAAGCCTGTTGGTTATCAACATCGCACAGGTCTTGTGCGGTGCAAACTTAAGCTTGTTTCGGACGCCCCAACTCTGAACATGGGCGAGGGCTGCATTGGCGGCTGTGGAGACTTCAGCCGCTGTGTCGCCATCCACGACTAGAACAATGTCGTCAGCGAACGCCTGCACAAAGTAGCCCCTCTTCTCTAGCTCCTGTAGTAACGGGTCCAATATCAGATTCCAAAAGATGGGACCACCAATAGACCCCTGGACACAGCCTTTATTTGTTTCCCGCGTGCATTCTTCCCCAGCATACCTTACTCTCACTTTTCTGCAGTCGAGATAGCTATCAATTAGCCTCCTGGTATTAACCGGGCACTTTTCCTCAGCCAGTCTGACTTTGATCGCCGGCCACCAGGCGCTGTCGAAGGCACCCTCTATATCCAATGACACCAGGACAATTAGCTTCTTCAGCCTCAACTTGTCCTGAACGTGCTCTATTAGAGTACAGAGGGCGTCTTCGGTGCTCTTCTGGGGCATAAAGCCAAACTGACGAGTACTAAACCTCGGCACCAATTGCCACTTGATTCTCGCCACTACCATCCTCTCCAGGACCTTCCCCAAGACCGGCAATAGACCTATTGGTCTATACGACTTGGGGTTCGTGTAATCTTCCTTGCCCGGTTTCCGGAGGACAACCACCGTTGCCTCCTTCCAGGTGTCCGGGAAATGCGCCAGTTCTAGGCATTTGTTGTACAGGGCAAGGAAGGCGTCCAGGTCCTGGTGGATTGCTCGACTGCAGATGTCCGCCGTAAGTCCGTCCGATCCGGGAGCTTTCTTGGGATTAAATCGTCCCACCGCCATCTTCAGTTCCAGCGGTGTAAATGGTGGGTCATGATTTTCATCATGACACCACTCATTTACCCGTTTGGCTGCTTCCCTAGCTAGTCTGTGGTCTGCGTTATCCTCTGCCGCTGTGTCCTTCGGAAAGAACGTGTCGGCGAGTAAGGCTGCCGATTCCTTCGGGTTCAGGAATGCACCGTTGCTCTTCAGGGTCAAGTCTTCTTGTCTCCTGGTAGTCCCTCTGATAACTCTATGTATCCCGTCCCATACACTTTCTCTGTCTTGCTTCTTGCAGAACGCTTTCCAGCTGGCTATTTGGGCTTCTTTGGCTTTGCACTCATATTCCTCTTTTGCCCTCAGGTACTCGTCGACGACCATCGCTCGGCGGACCGGTGCGGCATTGCGGACACGGTTCTTCAGGGTTGTAAACCTCTTTTTCATAGATGCCAGTTCCTCGGACCACCAAGGAATAATAATTTTAGATGTCTTGCAGATTTTTGGGATGCCTTTTTTATTGTTTCGATGTAACTTGTAACCAACTGTTCAAGCTCATCTTTATTTATTATTTGATTTATAGAGTTAACGTTAATATTATTTTGGTCCTTGCCTTCCCCCAATTTACTTTCAAATTTTTCCCAATCTGCTTTTTTAGTAGAGTATGCCCGAGTAGTTCTAATTATGCTAATTCCCTTTTCCTTTTTCAAACTAACATTAAATAAAATGGTGTTGTGGTCCGAGCTCGTTACCCCCGTGTCTACCCGCCAGCCGTATACCCTGTCAAGAAGCTCGAGCGAACACGCCGTGACATCTACATGACTCTTGTAGACTACGCCGCCTCTCACAGTGTAAAAGGTCGGCACGTCGCCATTGTTGAGTACCTGAAGTTCTAACTCTTCAAGGGTCCCGGACATCTCTTCGCCCCTAAGGTCTTCTATGGTGCTTCCCCACCAGGTACTCTTTGCATTGGCATCTCCGCCTATTAGGAGTAATCCGGTGCCCAGATCCAACTTTATTCTGGTCAAATGATCCAGGTATGGCCCTATGGGTTGGTCTGGCTCAAAGTAGTAAGAGACTACTACGATTTCCCAGGCTTTGGTCCGGATCCCCACCACAACGATGTTGTTTGTGGTGAGTTTCGGGTAGGGAATGACATCGAGGTCATTATCAAAGACGGCTATTGCCGCCTTTACCCTCCCACTTCCTTCGACCTCGCACTGGTAGAGTCTCGCACCACGGTAGCTCTTCATACTCCTTGCCCCTCCCACATAGGGCTCCTGGATCATTGCCCATGCGATCTTACGCTTACTGGCCTCGTGAATGAGTTCGGTGGTCGCCAATTCTTTCCTTTGTAGGTTGGCCTGAGCTACTCCATATCCTCTGGTGGGGATGCCCGCCCTTTCGCCAGTATCCACCTTAGCAGTACGCTACTCTGGATCTGGCCAGAACCTCACATCTTCTTCTAACTGGGCATTCCTCGCTGAACGCGTTGTGCTCTACGTTCGCGTGTTTTGCACGCACACAGTTCACACACGATGGAGTTGTTCCGGCCATCCATTCTGCACATTGCGTCCTCATGTGAGGGCCCCCGCAGTGACTGCACCTCTCCACCTGCTCCCTACATAGTCGTCGTCCGTGCCCAAAACCCAGGCACAGCGAACATTGGACCAGTGGAGTCTGGTCAGCCACCAGGATCTTCTGCATTCCAATGTGAGCGTACTGTCTATCTTGTAGTCTACCCCATATTTTTGGGGAGACTCTGAGGACTACGTGGTTCGTGTGGGGGTTTCTAGTTTTCTTTTTGTAAACTAGCTCGACCCGTTTCTCATCTGTTGTTAGTTCCCCGAATACTTCTTTATTCTGGTTCCGGAGACCCAACAATATATCCTCGTCTGTGTTGTAGGCGAAGACGTTTTTCAGGATGACCAGAGGGTCCCTGTTCTTGACGTCCTCAACCTTCAGCACGTCCCCCACACTTGCCAGTCTCCTCTTTACTTTTTCTCGTTCCTCTTCCGTTCCGCATCCCAATATTACCTTTCGGTCCTTCGCTTTCCTTATCCTGTCCACTGTGACCCATCCCTCCTCTGCGTTGACCGCCTTCCTTATGTGGTCAATTATTTGATCCCCAGTCTCTGTTTCTTTTGTGGAGGTGACCACAATGGAGTGGAGTGCCGTCTGCTTTGGAGATTTCTTGATGGGCTGACTTGCCGCAACGCTGGCATATGAGTGACTTACCATATGCTCTTGGTTAGCTTTGAGCGCCTCTTTCAGTCCATCAAGTTTGTTATTAGTCTCCCGCAGATTTTGGCTGTGGTCCTCCAAGATTTTCTTGAAAGATTCCATGTCAACCTCCACTCTGGAAACGATCGCTTCCTCTAATTGAGTTTGCGCTTGCGTTCCTTTTAACTCTGTTGTGACCTTAGGGGGTGGGCCCAATCCTCTCTCTTGTTCAGACTCCTTTATTAGCTGGTACAGCCGGTCCGCCTGGGCCTTGACCTCTTCCTTAATCTCCCTTTTGATGTTTTTGGAGTTGGTCAGGTGGGTCTTGATCTTTACCAGGCATGTCCTGGCCTGCGCGACTCTAGTCTTAACGGCTGGCGGACTCATACAGACCATCTCAACAGATGTTCGTCGTGATGTCTCTGGAGTCGGTCTGAGCGGTGGCTTTTCTGCCACTTTTTTCGCTGGAGAGGTCTGTTTCATAGCTGGCTTCCCAGCTTCCCAATCGCCCACACTTCTTCTAACGCTTTGGGTAGAGGTTCCGGCCTCTTCTGTAGCGTTATTTGGGCTCCTGGTTGGCCGGTTAGCCGGCTTGTTTGTGGGTGTGCGGATTCCAATTTGCATCTTGTCTGGTATGTTCGAATTCGAACTAGTCCTACGTCAATAGAGTATTGTATAAAGTACCCCGGTTAGTGTAAATGTGTTTGTAAAGATAAACAAATAAAGTGTAAAAAGTAAACAATAACAAACAGTCAATAAAACAATAAATGTGATTCAACGAATCCAGTCAGGTAGCTATCACTAACCGCCCCAATCTACTCCCTGTTGCAGATGTAACCAATTCGCATACGCAACCGGGAGGCCAACAGGCGCAATCCGGTTGGATATGGCAGCGCCGTTAATGGCAGGTAAGTAGGTCCTAGGTAGCAGCGAGTTTTCATCCACAGACGACTCTACCCACTCTTCTGAGGTTGAGCTCAGGTATTTGCAGCTATGAGGAGTGATAGAGGGTAGATGGCAATCAATATTTGCCCGTCAAATTACCCCGTTCAAAGACACCCCGAGGGGGTCTTAGGGAGGAAGGGGGTATATAAATAAAGTATTTTATTGATCTTTATACTTGTGGGCTATTATTTTAAATTTTTGAAAATTTATTTATTTTGTAATTAAAATATAGTTAAATTTTTTTAAAGAATAGGGGGTTGCAAAAAGGGTGTCCTGAGGGGTTAGGCTGTATTTATATAAAAACACTAAGAAATAAATATTTTTTGATGCTGCTTTTGCGAGACTAAGGGAAGGGGTTTGTAAATAAGGGATTTTTAAGACAATTAGGTAATAATTATTAATAATTAATATAATTTTAAAAATATTCTTATTTGACTTTTTAATTCAGCGTTTTAAGGATATGTTTAAGGGGGGAGAAGATACTATTACCTTAAATTATTTAATAATTAAATATAATTAATTATAACTAACATTGGAGATTTTTATTGTTTATAAATGGAATGCTTTTCTATAATGTTTTTAAGGAATTTTAATTTAATTATTTTATAATTAATTTAACTAGGTATAATATCTGCAACAACTAGATTTATATGTGGGGTAACTGCTTTATTATTTAATTTTTGAAGAATTTTATAAGTAATTATTTTATAATTATGTGTAACTATTTAGGGTATAAGTGAATTTAAATCGAAAGGCAAGCTATATTCTTGCTTCCGGAACTTTATGGGGGGAACGGAGATGCTAAATTTTTAAATAAAAAAAAAAATATAAATAAAAAATCGAATTAATAAATTTAAGAAAATAAAGAAATAGGTGGTTGTTGGAGAGGATAGCTTAGTGGTTGGGCTGCGTATATATTTTTTTATGGATTTTAGAGACACAATTCCGCTCGGCAAAACAACTTCTTACAATGTTGCAGTCGTATGACGGAGTTACATATTACGACGCACACTTGGAGTTTGAGTTTTTTATTTTAATCTTTTTCGAAATTTCAAAGATCCAGTCGGATAGATTAGGTGCCAGAAACTCCAAATCTGTTCTTATTTCCCGTCTAGGTTGATCCTAGGCCGAGATATATGATGTTACAAATTCCTTATTGTAAAAACTACGAAAACAATAGAAAACAAACTTATCCGGTAGTGTGGGAAAAAATCTGCTTATTTAGTTTGCTATGCTTTTTGCAAAAAGCTCTGTCCGATTTTCACGCAGATTTTTTCTAAGCTAGGTTATTAACTATTCTAAATTTCCCTATATAAAAATTTGGGTTTATTTTGAAAATTTGGGGTACAAAAATTTCTTTAGATTGGGTAACAAACAAAAACAACCGCAAATAACTTGTTTTGATATTTGGGATATCCCAATCCTGCTGAAATTTCTGAGAGTCAAAGCCAGCTGCCCAAGGAAGCTGTTCTGGTACTCAGGATACTCCTCTCGCACCTCCAAGCTGGTCTTCCGCGTGTTGTAAACGCGTGGAAAATTTTTCGGACGGCTGGAGCTGCGGACTGCTTCCTGGGATCACACGGAAAAAATCCCCAGATCACCAGGGTCGTCGGGGCCGCTGAGACGCTCACCAAGACTTTTGCAGAGCAGCTAAAGTCCACCCCAAACTCGGCAGGGACACCCTGTTGTGAGATTTTATCCCACTTTCCGTCCGAATCTGGAGGAAAACCCGCGCGAAACTTCCAATATTGGTCCAAAAATCTGGGTTTTTTGGACAATACGCGCACTGAAGTAGTCTTATTTATGGACCTTGGAAAACTGGGGGTCGCGCCGACCAATCGCACGTCACACCCCTTTTTCTGGAGGGTTATGTGTTTTTTCAATGTTTCGTATTGTTTTTGCACTTCGCGCGTCAGAAAAATGGTGTCCGAGGCCTCACCGGCGGACCCAAAAATCTCAAATTTCTGGGGTCTGTAGGCACTGAGGTGGCGCCTCTTATGGTCAAAGAAAATTTGTGGATCGTCGCGGAAAAACTGACGCCGCACGCACTTTTGTCTGTTTGTTGACACTTTTTCACTTGAAATAACTAGTTTTTTGGTCATAAAAACGGTTTCTCACACCCGATTTTTGTTTTTTAACCACTATATTATTGTCTGCAGTGGCCCCCAACTTTTGATGTATCACTCGCGTATTTTTATCAAAAAAGACCGCTCACTTGTATTTTTGGTTGCGGAGCTCGTAAAAAATGTGGCCGTTCGCGTTCGGGCTAACGGTTCGGTCGGGTCCGGTCGGGTAGGTTACCGTAGGGTAGGGTAGGGTAGTGTAGGGTAGGGTAGGGTAGAGTAGGGTAGGGTAGTGTAGGGTAGGGTAGGGTAGGGTAGGGTAGGGTAGGGTAGGGTAGGGTAGGGTAGGGTAGGGTAGTGTAAGGTCG
Source organism: Orthosia gothica (assembly GCA_949775005.1). Lineage (NCBI taxonomy): Eukaryota > Metazoa > Arthropoda > Insecta > Lepidoptera > Noctuidae > Orthosia > Orthosia gothica. Next base: position 9,787,728 of record OX459042.1, read on the forward strand.
GGTAGGGTAGTGTAGGGTAGGGTAGGGTAGGGTAGTGTAGAGTAGGATAGTGTAGGGTAGTGTAGGGTCGGGTAGGGTAGGGTAGGGTAGGGTAGGGTAATGTAGGGTAGTGTAGGGTCGGGTAGGATAGGGTAGGGTAGGGTAATGTAGGGTAGTGTAAGGTCGGGTAGGGTAGGGTTGGGTAGAGTAGGGTAGTGTAGGGTAGTGTAAGGTAGTGTAGGGTAGTGTAGGGTAGTGTAGGGTAGGGTAGGGTAGGTAGTATAAGGTAGGGTAGGTAGGGTAGATAAATGTTTGGTCTTTTTATGGCAAAACAAAGTTTGCCGGGTCAGCTAGTTAGTTATATTTTACCTTTTATATGAATGATAATCTGTACTTAACTAGTTTGTAAAACTTTTCTGAAATAATAAAAACTCTATGCGTCTGGCTGACGACGGAGTTAAAAATTTAAAAAATATAGAAAAGTAAGAAGCACTAGTGAAAAAGTGACACTTTCAGTTTGGCTGCTTGGCAAACGCTCTTTTCGAGGTCATGCATTGTAAAGTATATTATGTAGGGTGACGAAAAAGAAGTATTTTAAATGAAAAGTCATAGTGAGTATATTAAATTAGTGAGTATTATTGAAGCAAAATTTGTAAACAATTATATCATAAGTATTACTATTTTCCTAAACTATTTTCGTTAACTACATATTTTACAAGGCCAGTGTACCGAAAAAGATCACACTGGGGGGAGGGATTGGAAAAGGTGGGGAATGGAAAAAAATCGGTTCTCTATAACGTCTGGCATAGGTTTATGGGTGTTAGGGCTTGGCGCTGAGCGTGTTAAAGGTCACTTTTAGGATGAGTCGTGACAAGGCGTAAATCGTTATTGTTTACGCCTGTTTTTTAGTATAAAGACTCTCAGTGCGCGTCGTAATTGCCAATCCAAATGGCCAGGCGCGTTACGTTTGTTTCACGTGTACCGTCACAACTTATTATTTTTTTTCTTCTATAGTGGGTTCAAAAACTATCACCACGATTTTGTACGCTCTGCATTATAATATTGTAAAATATAGTTTAAAGGAATTAAACAACCAGTACCTATATTCGGGAGTTTCATTCAAGTTCATTGAAGCCCCAACATCTGGTGACCTACGACAAAACCTACAATCTTCGGATATTACGACCACGCGCTGCCGGTGTAGCCATTGCGCCGCAGCTACGTTACATCAAAACCAAACATCATACCTGGATTTCCTGGAGGTGTTACCAGCCATTGCAGCCACCGCCGGTTAGCGATCAGCATCGTACCGCAGCCTCGGCCAATGCAGCTAAGTGCCCATTTCCTTGAATTCCCTGTAACCTACTCACTCTTACCTTTCATACCCATACCCTTAGTAAATCTATCCACAATATATGTAAAATATATTCGTGTTTCCTATCAGGCTTATAGCTATTACAATAAGCATATATTTCACCCAAATCGCCGAACATTCCAGGCCGATCACTCCGTCGAGCGCGTCTTCGGGCCGCCTGCCGTGTCACCTTGACCGGAGCGGAGCCCTACCCACTGCTGCGTCGCTGGACCGGCCTCAGGTGACGTTAGGCGAGGAGCGTGAGCTAAGTCTTAGTTTTTTCATTATCATCACCTAGTTTTGCGTCTGTGTATTTCCATAATCAAACCCACTTGGCATCAATTTGTATAATCAATCCGATTTAACATTAAAAATATTGGCAAGGTTTGCGTTCACAATGGGTAAAGATCATGGAAGTGAATCTAGCACAAACAATCCTCAAGAATTACAGGATCTTTTAGTGAAACGTAGTTCCATAAAAGGTCAAATAACTAAATTTAGAAACTTTTTATCAAATGTTACCTCTAATGAAGCGCTTACTCAGATTGAGTTAGCTGAGTTAACATTAAAACTAAACAAATTTGAATCTATCTATAGCCGTTTTGATGACTTGCAAAATCAGATAGAAGTATTAAACTCTGACAATTTATCCAATGAGATTGATGAACGTGATACTATCGAACAACTATTTATATCCAACATTGCAATTGCTCAAAGTTTTATACAAAAACATAACTCGAACCGTCATGATGAAAGTAATTACAAGGATTTAAATTCAAGTCAGATAACTACAGGTCCATGTAATCACGATCATTTTGATATAGGTTTTAAATTGCCTCAAATTCAAGTTGCTAAGTTCGACGGGTCTTGCTTTCGTTGGCTTGAGTTTCGTGACACATTCTTATCTATAGTACATAATAATGACCGCATCGCTCCCGTTCACAAATTCCATTATCTTATTTCGTACTTGACTGGCGATGCAGCGCGCATTATTGCTAATTTAGAGGTATCCAGCGCAAATTATGCGTGTGCTTGGAAACTGTTATGCGACAGATATGACAATACACGACAATTAATAACTCATCATATAAATTCATTATTATACATAAAACCAATTACAAGCGAGTCTGATAAATCGTTACGATTCCTTGTGGATCATGTTAATAAAAACTTACGTGCTTTAACTAGTCTCGGTGTAGGTTTACAAGACTGGGATATTTTACTCATTCATATAATGAGCCCCAAGCTTGATAGTCACAACAAAGCCAAGTGGGAAGAATACCGGGGCACGTTGGATACTAACACACCTAATTTGCAACATTTTTTCAAGTTTCTTATTGATCGTGCTGATGTACTTGAATCAATAAATAGCAGCCATCCATACTCTAAACCTAAGATTCAAACAACGTCAAAGCCTATAGATTCAAATAATAAAATAAAATCCCATCAGTCATATAATACCAATAGTGAAGACAATAATACTTCTAATTTATCGTGCGGCGTTTGCAACGGTAATCATCGCCTTTATGACTGTCCCACCTTTTTAGCTAAGAGTGTGGATGATCGTATCACCGAAGTAAGCAATTTGAAGCTTTGTCACAACTGCTTACGGTCTGGCCATTCTGCACGCAATTGTCGCATGCATCCGTGTCGCATGTGCAATGCAAGGCACAATAGACTCTTGCATAAACCATATGGTAACAAAAATATTTCCAGTGTTGTCACCATTTCACCCGACATCACTGACGACACTATCGTTAATTTTTCAAATCAAAATAATCAGCAAGTTTTACTGTCTACTGCTTATATTGAGGTAGCTAATCCTACGACCAAACAAACCCAGAAGGTTCGTGCTCTTTTGGATTGTGGTAGTCAGTCATCGTTCATTACTCAATCTCTTAAAACAAAACTGCTTTTAGAGCCGACCACCACTTTGCATGTCAATATAATTGGCATAGGCAACAAAACCACCACACAGGCTACAGAAACTTGCGTGGTTCAGTTGAAATCTTTGATGAAGCATTTCACCGTCACTTCTTCTTTTCTAGTGTTGCCAGTATTGACCGGCAACATGCCTAGAATACCCGTTGACGTTAAAAAACTTAATATTCCGAGTGATTACTTTTTAGCGGACCCTCACTTCCACCAACCAGCACCTGTTGATGTTGTCATCGGTGCCGATATTTTTTGGGACATTATTGGCCGTGATCAACTCTCTCTTGGTCTCAATTCACCTGTATTGAGAAGTTCAAATTTCGGTTGGTTGGTTTCAGGTCCTATGTATTTTAAGTTACCCACAAACAAAGGGTCAAAGGAAATTGATAACAATATAGATTCTAATCATTCAGTTGTTTCATATGTGTCGTCTGTTGACGAAATACATCAAGAACTATCAAAATTCTGGGACTTAGAGAATGTTCCCCAAACTAAACCAATTATGAGTCATAGCGAGAAGGCATGCGAAACACATTTTTTATCGAACAGTATCCGATTAGAAACCGGTAGATTCTCAGTTAGTCTACCCTTAAAAGATACTCCTGATTGTCTTGGTGAATCATATTCACTAGCTAAAAAACGCTTGTTAAATTTAGAAAGGCGATTTCGCAAACAACCACATGTGAAATCCCAATACGTAGAATTTATGCGTGAGTACGCAGACTTAGGTCACCTTTCAGAATCCGCTGTACCTCTACCTTCTACATCTTATTTCCTCTGCCATCACGCTGTTTTCAAGGACAGTAGTGAGTCCACGAAAATTAGAGTCGTATTTGACGGCTCGGCTCCTACTTCATCAGGTCAGTCTGTCAATGACATCCTCATGGTTGGGCCTAATATGCAGGACTCGCTTTTCTCCATCTTAATAAGAGCTCGACAACATAAGTTCCTCCTCACGGGTGACGTCGAGAAGATGTATAGTCAAGTCCGTGTCCACGAGGAGCATCGCAATCTTCAACTTGTTTTATGGAGAGAGGATGAGTTTTTGCCCATCAAAACGCTTCAGCTGGGTACTGTGACTTACGGAATGGCAAGTTCCAGCTACTTGAGCACTAGGTGTCTATGGCAGATTGGTGAAGAATCTTCTGATCCTATGGTTAAGGACATAATTCAACATGATTTCTTCGTGGACGATCTCATCACCGGTTCTGAAAGTGAGGATACCCTACGTTATATTCACCAATCTGTAACTGAAGAGTTAAAGAAAGGATGCTTTAATCTTCGTAAGTTTAAGACTAATTTACCATCATTGTTTGACTCACATAAGCAATCTGATGATAATCTTTTAATAAGCGAGTCAACTAGCACACTAGGCATGGGATGGAACCCATCAACCGACCAGTTACATTTCCCCATCAAATGCCCACTCTCTTGTAACAATAATTTAACTAAAAGATCTTTTCTATCATCTCTTTTTAAGATCTTTGATCCATTAGGACTAATTAGTCCGTTTGTAATAAAAATGAAAATGTTATTACAACAACTGTGGCTGCTTAATTTAACATGGGATTCTCCAGTCCCACATGAAGTTCAAAGAGACTGGAACAATTTTATGCAGTCTTTACCTTGTCTGTTAGCTCTAGAAGTTCCACGGCGTGTGCTCTGTAATGAACCCGCAGCGGTAGAATTACATTCATTCAGTGATTCATCCCAACATGCATATGGAGCTTGCATCTATTTACGTTCGATTAATGCTGCGAACGAGGTCACAGTCAATTTGCTTTGTTCTAAATCCAAAGTAGTTCCGATAAAGGGTATGACTATCCCTCGTCTAGAATTGTGCGCGGCCTTATTGGCAGCAAGGCTATGCCAGGCTGTCAAGAAGTCACTGCGATATGAAGTTCAGCATCAAGTACACTGGTGTGATTCGTCAGTAGTTCTGGCCTGGCTCCACACCAGTTTTATAAATTTGAAATCATTTGTAGCTAATAGGATTTTGGAGATCTGTGAGCTAACAGATGCCTCCTCGCGGCGGTATGTTCACACATCTGTCAATCCTGCAGATCTCATATCTAGAGAAATTAGTCCAGATAAGCTCGGCAGTACCAAACTATGGTGGTCAGGGCCTGCATTTCTCACGGAGCCTGAAGGTAATTGGCCTATCTTGAAATCTAGTAAATTTAATACGAATGACTTACCGGAAATTAAATCTAATTGTACTTTCAATCATGTTGCTACTCAAAACGAATCTCTAATTAATTTTAAAGACTTTTCCAGCTTAACTAAAATAAAACGATCTTTCGCTTTTGTGCTAAGATTTATTAATAATTTAAGAGGGAGCAAAGATAAACTTTTTGGTAATCTTACTGTTCATGAATTAAATAATTCGTTTCTGTATTTGTGTCGTTTCGCACAGCAAGAATCCTTCTTCTGTGAATATAATTTACTATGCAACAACAAGGCTTTAAGTTCAAAATCAAATATTTTATCATTGACTCCATTTTTTAGTAACGACAAGATCATTCGCGTTGGTGGCCGACTAGGTTCATCTGACTATGACTACAATAAAAAACACCCTGTTCTACTGCATGCTTCGCATCATTTTACCAAATTGATTTTCGAGTTCGAACATAAACGCGGACTACATGCTGGTCCACAATTGTTATTGGCCGTTGTTAGGGAATACGTTTGGCCGATTAACGGTAGAAATTTAGCCAGACGTATTTTTCATAACTGCCCCAAGTGCAGACGTTTGCAGGGTAAGACTATTGCGCCAATAATGGGACATTTGCCCTCACAACGCGTCATGCCAAATTTTCCATTTCACACAGTGGGAATTGATTTCGCTGGGCCATTCCTTATTGTGAACAGAAAGGGACGTGGTGCTTCGCTAGTCAAGTGCTATCTTTGTTTTTTTATATGCCTTCGATATAAAATTTGTCACCTCGAAGCCGTGAGCGATCTATCAAAGGACGCTTTCGTTATGACATTCAGAAGGTTTGTGTCACGAAGAGGCAAGCCAGCGGAAGTATTCTGCGACAATGGACGCAACTTTGTCGCAGGAGCTTAAGAAGTTAATGATTTTTTTAAGATTCATCAAAACGAGTTATCTGATTTTGCAGCCACGGAAGGCATTCAATTTTACTTTTCACCAGCTTACGCTCCTCATTTTGGCGGTATTTTTGAGGCCGGTATTCGTTCAGCAAAATTTCATGTTAGGCGAGTAATGGGTAACTCCCATTTAAGTTTTGAAGAACTGCAAACTCTCTTCGCTCAGGTAGAAGCTGTTTTAAATAGTAGATCTCTCTGTCCCTTATCCGCCTCTCCTGACGATTTCCATTGCCTTACTCCTGGGCACTTTCTCATCGGTCGGGCTCTAACCGCGCTGCCTGAACCATCTCTAGAGGATTGCCGCTTAACCAACTTGCAGCGCTATGCCAGGCTGCAGCAAATATACCAACATTTCTGGCGGCGCTGGCAACGCGAGTATATCGCCGAGTTGCAACTTCGCCGTAAATGGAAGACCAACACTGATGCAGTCAAAATTGGGGACATGGTCCTGCTGAAGGAAGATGGCGTCCCACCCCTATGTTGGAGGCTAGGACGCATTGTACGGCTTTTCCCTGGATCAGATGGTGTTTCAAGAGTGGCCGACATAAACACGAAGAGAGGAACTATAAGGCGCCCTCTGGTTCGCATCTGCCCTTTACCAACTGAAGAGGAACTACTTAAGGGTTGAAACTCTTTAAGTGTTTCAACGGGGGGAGGATGTTTACGCCTGTTTTTTAGTATAAAGACTCTCAGTGCGCGTCGTAATTGCCAATCCAAATGGCCAGGCGCGTTACGTTTGTTTCACGTGTACCGTCACAACTTATTATTTTTTTTCTTCTATAGTGGGTTCAAAAACTATCACCACGATTTTGTACGCTCTGCATTATAATATTGTAAAATATAGTTTAAAGGAATTAAACAACCAGTACCTATATTCGGGAGTTTCATTCAAGTTCATTGAAGCCCCAACAGTTATAATCAGTTGGTATTTTATTGTTGTATATGTGTACTTACTGAACCTCATGTCACTTTAAAGTTACCTTAGGTTTAACGAGGGTCATATTCAAATCCACGATGGTTTATCATCGTTGTTCAAGCCGAAAAACGTCCACCGCTCAACATAGGCATGCACCAAGCGTCGTCTTACCAAAAACATAAAACGTCTTCTAACCCTTGCGTTAGCTATTAAAATTATCTTAATTTAGGTTAGATATTAGATGTATCATTTCCATCATACTTCAAACCTTCAAAATAATTATTGCTCACGTTAAACCTACCAGCCTTTTCAAATGCTTTTTTACGATTAATCGCTGCTGCGTGGGCTAGTAACATCGGGAGCCAAACCCCAAATACGTGAGTTAAAAATAACAGTAGGTTTAAATTTTAGTGAATATTATTTATATTCACAAAAATTTTCAAAACACTTCGCCTTAACATAGCGTTGTATTGGACAAGTATTCGCCGCCGAGGCTCGCTCGGAAGCGGAAATGAATTCGGTATCGCTACGTAGTAGATGTTTCGAATATTGAAACGAAGCCCAACCGCCTTGGCATAAATTGGTAAACTGGGTATACGATACCCAAGCCACCTCGGTATTCGTAAACTGGGTACATGATACCCAACATGCCTTGGAATTAGTGGACTGGGCTATTTAATATCTGAATCCCTTTTCTGTGGATATTGGAGACAGCCGTAAATTATCGGTTTGTAATATTGTTTAATATCAAAGTTGTGAAAGAATTAATGATTGAATTACGGTGAAATGCTTTGAGGAGTGAATACAATTTCTTTGGTGGTGGTATTATTTTCTGGGTGTCCTTATATATATATTTTTTAAGGATCGCTCTACCGATATCTACATGATTAAATTTTCGATTTCAGAGGACTTTATATTTCATCTATAAATGTTGTTAAAAATGAGATATATCCTTAAGTTTGCCGTGTGTCATTACTTTCCAGAATTTGAGCCTCATTAGCGACACTATCGGATCGTGTAATAAGCGTGTTTATTTTTTAAATCAACGGGTTCGATTTCTGGCTAAGAATATTGCGTATTCAAAAAGCCGTTAATGCAGTTTCAGTTTTCATCAAAGCGGTCTCGAGACTCCTTTCAGTTTTTTTGTTTTTTTTTTATAGTTTCGGATTTGGCACACTTGAAAAACTCACCTGTGTACGATAGTTTTATTACTCACATTAATGTGATTAATGCCATAGTAAAGCAGAGCCATAATATATCTATATATTCTGCTATATTTCGTTTGTGAACACCATGGGTATGGTTTCCATACAAAGATGCCCAATGACCTTTGAATTAAACATCTGCTGAGCATTAGTTACACCGTCGAGATTTTATAATTGAAGCCTGCCATGCTGTCTACGAGGTGAAACGTGAAATGAAGCTTCGCCGTCAAAAGTTCTACAGGGTCACAGATAATATAATACTAGCATACAGATGCCTCATCCCATACAAAGAACCCGTGCCACGTAACTAGCGTTTTTCATCTGATTATACCGATTATTTTATGTAAATCGATCGCTTTCGGTTTCGTTCCATGGCGATAGATAGATCACCATCTAATAATCAATCGATATCGATAGATAAATCAAATACTCAATTCAGTACGTCGGGACAGTTTCTTTGTATGGGATGAGACACCACTAAGCTCTATTTCACAGTAAGAAGCTCACGTACCTATATACAGAATGACTTCCGTCTCCAAAGTATTACAATGCGCGAAGAGAATTGCTTTGATGTATCAAAGACATTTCACGAAGCTCTTTTGGCTTTGTTATCATCCTTTGATATATTCAAACGAAGGCTAAGTCTCAAAATATCAGGATTTCATAAAAATATGAAAATTTACAATCGCCTTAAATATTATATTCTCACAAATTTTATTCTAGTATTAGCCGGCTTTGCATTTTCTCATTTATCTTATAAGTCCCAGTGGTTTATAAAAGATTTATATTTGTTATTCAATTATGTAAACTTATAGGTGAGTTTGAAATTTAAATTTTCCAGACTGTATAGTGTATAATTGACATTGCGCTTTGCAATGATTAGACTGGAGTGACCAGATAGACAGTAGTTTCCTATAGAGAACAACCGGTTAATAACACTACGGTTACTTTAAAAATAATAATTGTTTTCCTAAAATATTTGGATGCGAGACACACAGACTCAGGATCAATGTGGCGACGCTTGGGGTAGGCCTATGTCCAGCAGTGGACGTCGTTTGGCTGAAATGATGATGATGATGATGACAATATGCCCATAATACAAGTATGAGAGGACACTGAAGACTGTAGATCAGTCAACAAAGTACCAAATAAATGCACTCTAAATCTATTCTAATTCATATATCCAAACGCCATCTGGCGGCAAGGCTGCAATACTTATAACAAGTTGTATAGCCAGCTGTGTTTCCACAAACTTCAAACTTCAGTGTAGACAGGTGCTCTCCAGCCCGCATGAAGTAAGCTAAAATATAAACTCTTCTTCTTTGTAGAAGTTTCCCTTTGTTTTCATGGAAATATATTTACTTATTATTTGGAACATCTGTTAGTAGGAACTAAAGTATTTATCGAAGGTCCAGTTTTTTATCCATAGTTAACTCAACCAATGGTTAAATATGATACCCAATGGTTTAAATTTTCGGCAAAACGCGTATATTAATCAATTGTTTATCTAACAAATAGTCAAGTAATTAACTCCTTAACTTATTTGACCATTTTTGATGCCAACATTTAATTAATAAACGTGTTTTACCGAAATTTGGAACCATGCTTTCGCCTATTTAACCATTGGTTGTGTTAGCCCGAAGAATTGCAAAGCTTAATAGGTAGCAGTGGGCAGAGCACATTGCTCGCAGAACGAATGGCCGATGGGGTCGAACGGTTCTGGAATGGCGACCGCGAACCGGAAGACGATGCGCTGGAAGGCCTCCTACGAGGTGGACCGATGACCTGGGGAATCCGATCCCAATGTGTCTACGTCTGGGGGAGGCATATGTCCAACAGTGGATGTCTTTCGGCTGAAATGATGATACGGATAAAAAACGGGGCCTTAGTGTCAAAAGTGAGATAACTTTTATTTGAGTATTACAAATAGAGTTTTGTCAGCATTCGTTTCATTTTAACGTTTAATTTCATTTTATTTGCTCTTCAGATAAAAGTTATCCGGCTTTTGAAAAATCTGCCTTCATAAAATTTTGCTAAAATAACCTTATCTGTAGAGAATAGAAAAACTTTTTCTAGAAGAACTGTGAGAAAGACAAAGCGCCCGTGCAATTGCAAATTTAGTGAAGATTTTGCTCAGTCCATTCATGACGTCTATGACTTTATCAAATGGTGTTATTTTAGAATCATCATTGCAAAATGCCACTTCTTTTTACTTTCACCCCAAAGTACGTAAGCGGCGGTGCGCCGCTTTTTAGAATAGAATAGAATAGAATATTATTTATTTGCTCAGAATGCAGGTATTTACAATAAGGTGGTTACAATAATATTAAGAATCCATGTACATTCTACCATTTTGGCATGCAAACATTGATGCATTTTATCATCAAACATACAAAACATTGATACACAACACAACTAAAATTTATCACCTAGAAAATCCGACACGGAATAGTAACATTTATTTAATAGAAGTATAGTTAGTTTCTTTTTGAAAGTTGTTACTGATTCCTCTTTTATGGAATTAGGAATGTGGTTAAAAATAACCGGTGCCATACCAAAAATACTTTTCGTCAACAAAGCAGTCCTATATCCACCTGTGCGTAACAAGTTTTGGTATTGAGATCGCAAAGTTACGTTTCGGCATCTACTTTCCGATAAAGTTAAAAATAGATGTCGATTACATTTAACAAAAAGAGCAATTTCTAAAATGTAAAGGCACGGAAATGTCAACAAATTATAACTTTTAAAAAAAAGGAACACAGCTATCAGTTACTTTCAAACCAAATATTGCTCGTAGGCAGCGTTTTTGGGCCTTAAAGATACTCTCCCTTTCGGTACAATTGCCCCAATATATAATACCAAATCTCAAAATAGAAACGACAAGACTATGATATGCTAGTAATACTGTTTTGATATTAACTTTTTTTTTTAGATTATAAAGTGCATAAGCAGATGCGCTAAGTTTTTTACAGATTTCTTCAGCTTGTGCTTTCCATGTCAGTTGACTGTCAATTAAAATTCCTAGAAATTTTGTAACATCTACTCTGTCTACATTTTGACTATTATAATTAATATTTAGATCGTTGATACGAAGTCTTTGGTAAAAATGCATTATTTTTGTTTTTTGTAAGTTTATTTGCAAGTTGTTAGTATTTAGCCAATTTATTATCATTTTAATGGTGTAGTTTATATCATTTTCATAATTGTCATTATTGATGCATTTTAAGAGTGCTGTACTATCGTCGGCAAACAGTACCATAGGATGGTGGATTTGGCGCGGCAGGTCATTAATGTAAATTAAAAATAACGGAGGCCCAAGAACGCTTCCCTGGGGTACACCGAATTTAATTTCTCTATTGACAGACAAGTATTTTTGTTCTAATTTAGTCTTTACGCATACTTTGTTAATTTCTGTCATCTGTTTGCGACCGGTTAAATATGTTTTTATTAGGTTCAGTATATTACCTCGAATGCCATAGGCGTTTAGTTTTTGAAGCAGTATGTTATGGTTGACATAATCGAATGCTTTCGACATATCTGTATATATAGCACATATAGGCGTTTTAGTATCAACATTCGACATAATAGTATTCAATAGGTCAAAAATTGCCATATTTATATTCCTATTTTTTCTGAACCCGTATTGCTCATGGCATAGTATATTATATTTAGTCAGGAAAGATGATATTGCTTCATATATAACTTTTTCTATTATTTTGGAAAAAATGGATAGTAAAGCTATCGGCCTATAGTTCGACATATCATTCTTACTGTTCTTTTTATGAATTGGTTTTACAATTACAGTTTTTAATTTGTCAGGAAATGTACCTGATGATATGCTAACGTTAATAATATGAGATAAAGGGCCAGCTATACTATTAGCCACAAATTTTATAACTTGAGTGGAAATCCCGTCATAACCAAAGCTCCTTTTATTTTTTAGTGATTTAATTATTCTTATCACATCTTGAGGTATGACTGGTGGCACAAATATTGAGTTTGGGTTATAGTCTATCTTCTTAACGTCGTGCATTTGGTTATTAGGTATATTACTAATTTGGTCTATGAAAAAATTATTAAAAGACTCTGCTATTTCTTTCGGATCCGTTATTGTCTGATTATTATTTCTTATCTGTGTAATTGGTTCCCTATTCTTTTTGCTGTTATTTATTATTTGCCATGAGGTTTTTGATTTATTCTTCGAGTTCTTGATTATGTAATTATTTTGGGCTTTCTGAGTTAATTTAATTATTTTTTTAAATCGCTTAGAGTAAGTGACAAAAGCGTTTTTATTTTCTGGTGAAGGCCTAAGTCTATGTTTCCAAAGTAAATTTCGTTGCCTTTTACTGCATAATCTAATACCACGCGACAGCCATTTAATTGGTTTTTCTGATTTTATTGTCACTAGTTTATACGGAAAACATAAGTCATGCATAAGCTTAAATATTTCAAAGAATTTATCATACGCTTTGTTCGAATCCTCTGTGTTATATACGTCAGAAAACGATAGATTTTGCAGATAGTTATTAAATTTAACAAGATTTTCTTTACAAGTATCTCGAATCTTAGTTCTCCAGGTTTTAATTATGCATGATTTATTTATTTTTATCTTAATTATTTGAGCTGTATGATCTGATAGTCCAAAGTCTATTACTTGACTATAACATTTTTGTCTGGTATTGTGTGCAAAGTTATCTAAACAGGTGTTACTAATAAGACGTGTCGCTTCATTAATTTCTAAATTAAGGTTGTAACTCAGGAGAAAGCTTTTAAATTCAAACGTAATTCTATTATTTTTCAGGATGTCTATATTAAAATCGCCGCTTATAATTATTTTAGTGTGACGATTGCTACATATATATTTTAGAATAATATCTAAATTTTCATAAAGTTTGGTCAAGTTAGACAGTTTTGGCGGTCTATAGATACATAATATAATTAAGTTATGTTGTGTCATTTTTATGGCGCAGCATTCTATTATTCCTGAAACCGAGTATTTCACTATGTCGGGTATTTCTATAAACTCATGACCCTTTTTGACTAAAATACAGGCTCCCCCGCGTTTCACGTTGCCTCTTGCATAACATGCAGCGAGCCTATAATTAGGTATATGAAGAAGATGTTCCTGGCCCGACATTATAAAATGCTCGGTTATGCATATAACATCTACAGTTATTTGTTTGCTTAACAACTCCTGAATGTACAAGGTTAATAGATCAGATTTATTTATAAGGCCGGCAATATTCTGGTGCATAACATACATTTGATCAAAGAAAAAACTCGGTATTTGTGACCGCATTCGTGTTTACATTGCTTGTCAGATCAGATTCAAGTTCAAGTGATGACATTGAGTGATTATTATTTATAAGAAACTGCAAATTTCGAAAAATATTTCTCATACCTTGGTTATTTAATTTTCTATTATATTTTGAAAACATAGTAAAATCGTAGATTAAGTCTAGATTAGAGTCTAGTACTGTTACATAATTATGTGACAATAAATCTAAATGAAGTAAATTGTTATACGTTTCGATACGCCAGTTGAACATCGTTGAATAATCACTTAGTATGAATGTAGGTAGGCACAATATAATATTTGTATGCTGAATTTTTTCCAATGTTTTTCTTAATTCTATTGTGATTTCTACATAGTTTTTGGTATATTTAAAATCTTCTTCTCCGATTAAAATTACACAATAATCGCTAAACGAGTAATCCACAACTTTTTGGTGTACATTGGTGATAAGTTGTAACCATTGAGATAGGAAATATATGGAGGCGCCGCGATGTTCTATACATACATTAGCTTATACAAATATGAGTGAAATACGATACAGATTGTGAAACATCGTTTTGTTTCATTCTTTCTAATGTAGTAATCGTATTTGATGAAAGAGACAACAATATTTCAGTTGTTGCTCATTATGGAAACATTTTGTTATGACGTAGTGACGGTTGTAGGTACGTGCCATATTCGCCATTTTATGTGACGAATTTTGTGGTTGTGTTCGTGGTAGTCCTGCTGTCAAATGGTTGTTTACATATTGTATTATTGAGATTTGTGAGTGTGTGTGTGTTGCTTGATTGACACAACCTTAGAATCGGCGGCCATTTTATGAGACATTTTGAGGTTTAGGTAGGCACGTTTTTTTCGTAGGTATTTCCAGTCCATATTATTTAGTATGTCTATGGTTGTAACAATCCGCATTTCGATGACACATAGTGACAGATCTGAAAGTTTTGGAATGTATCTTCTGCGATGGTCAGAATTTTATTTGTCTTGTTAGCACTAACAATGCATAACCTATTCCTGGTAGATTTCAAATTATCCTCTATTTCTGTCCTTTGAGTTGTTTTATTTTGTTTTGTGTTTGTGGTGCATGAAGTATTTGTTTGTTGATTTCCTGTTGTGGTCCGTTTGCTGCTTAGTGGTTTTGTTTCAGATTTAGGTGTTGTATTTTTACTTTGATACTCGGCATCATTTCGTTTTTGAAGCAAGTAATCTTCTTCATGGGAAAAATTCAGTTTGCCTTTATTTATACTTTTCCGCTTAGTTACGGTTGAAACTCTTTTAGGTGTAATGTTGCATATTTTTTTTAAGTTGTTTATGACTTTTTCATGGTTAGTTATGATATTTTTAAGTGAAGTATTTTCTGTTATTAAGTTTTCAATTTCACTATCCGCGGAAGCCAATTTCTCTCGCAAGGCGTTAACTAATGCCCTTATTTCTGTTATTGTTTCATTTTCACTGAGTTGTAAGTGGGGGCAACTTATATTATGTTTGTCGTAAGACGTAATAGATGAGTATTCATTGTCATCATCCACTGATAAGGATGCAAAAGAATTTTCTGTGCTTATGGTTATTTTGCTTTGCTGTTTTCTAATGGTTACGTTATCAGTTTCTAGTGAAAACAATTGTAAGTCAGAGTTGTTCGGCATTGTAAATACGGCATCAGTTGTAGATTGCAGATAAGGATTGGCACAGATCGACACAGAACACGATACTTTCCAACAGTCGTTCACTGAGCGACACAGTGCCGGTGGGCGGGGCTTACCACTCTGGTCACCTGCCGCAGTGACACGGTGAGACACAGATCGACACAGAACGCAGTCCTTTCCAATTACGCGACACTGTGTTTTTTCTTTTTAGTTCGTTATTTAAATGTTTGATTTGTTTTTGTGAATAACTTGATTACCACTAGTTATTTTTTAGTTCTGATTTCACAATCACATAGATAGTTTCAAAAGGCTCACCACAGTATATTTCACTCTGTCTTTAATTTGATTTTTACGCAAAATTGAATTTAAAATCACAACACTCGTATAATACGCGCGTAAGTCGTTGAACTCCGAATGAACTATGATACTATGCTTTCACTTATCTTTTAAGTATCCGTATGATATTCGAATAAAAGATACTTTAAAAAAGTTGCCAGTTGTTCTTTTTGAAACGAATATCAATAAAAATACTGTACTTATCCGTAATTTTGATGATTTTAAATATACTTACACTACAACTAGAATAACCACTAATTTGCAGTGCGATAGGTATCAACAGCTCACGTCTTTTTTGCTTTTTCTTAATAAGCTGATTGTAAGTAGGAGACTGCCATTTCAAGGTAAGTTTGACGGTGATCGTTGTTTGTCCAATACTTACGCAATGGCTCATTTAAATTAGGTCGTTTTGACCAATTCAGTTGCAGTCCATATTCGATCACCGATTAGCGTAAATAGGTATTCAGTTCAGCTGAATGCGGTCGCCGAATTCGATAAACCGATAGCTTAAACAGCCCGATTCGTTTAACCGATTCAGTTCAACCGGAAGCGGTCGCCGTATACGGCGGCTAACCTAAAGTAAACGCGTCATCAAGCTTCAGCAATGCGGGTTTTCAAGATGGCGAACAGATATATTTTCAAACAAGTTACAAGTGTTCATTCAGTGCTCGCATTATAATTTTATAAATTTTGTATTAAGGGAGAAAATTAATATCTGTTGTTAAAAATATATGTTGAACAAAATAAATTCTTCGGGGATCAGTCAATAAATGAAACGATTATAACGTCGTATTATTTATTTTCGTGTGTGTTCCAGCCACCCGGTACAGATACGGGCGGCGTTGACTCTTTACGTTAAGTTCACGTATGTAACGCTACTCTTTACCAAATTCTCGAAATACTGATATTATCAGAAGGACCACAGTCCCGCAACACAAACGTACAGCGGCATCAACTTTGAGAGAGTAACACTTGGCTATCTCTTCTAACTATGTCTGTAACATCATAAAATCTAACAATAGAGAAGACTTTAAAATAGATATAGAAAAACCACGATAATCTAAATTTTAAAGTTATAGGTAGTCGTATCGAGTTTGTACGTAGGCCAAATTATATAGACAAGTCTCATAACAGAAGTTATTTTTACTTTGATGCTATAATAATCATCAGTTTGCATATAAAACTCTATCATCGTGTATATCTCAACAAACAAACATCAAATCATTAAATAAATTGTTTATCTACATTAAAATATATCGCATCTATCAATTAAATCGTTATATCATTTAATTTGGAATATATCTAGTTAAACTTTTAATTGTTATATTATACAAGATACATGGGCGGGCAGATACCAAGTCAATGAATATGTAACTCTAATCGTGTATAATAAGTTTTATTTTCAATAAATTAATTTATATATAGATGGATTCTAACAAGTGCTAAAATTACAAAGACATGTAACTGTATTACAATGTAATTTATCGGTACCTAGGTGTAACTTTTCGAAACCTAGCTGTAACATTTCATAACACAGGCTTAACTTTTCAAAACCTAGGTGTAACTTTTCGGAACCTAGTTGTAACATTTCGTAACCTAGGTGTAACTTTTCAAACCTAAGTGTAATCTCTCAGAATTATTGCCCCATTGAAGCCAACTTAAGCTGTGCGCCGTAGTCACTACACACTACCGCCGCATCGCGGCTGGCTACTGGACTGTCGAGCGACACTTCAAGCCACTCACAACATTTAGAGCGTGCTTAGATCACTGACGTTTTGTTTTAGAGCTCATACTATCATTTGTTTCAATCGTTAACCTTTAAAATTTTCACAATCATTATTACTTATCTATTCTTTTAGGCTTTCCAATAATTCGTTTAACTTTACTATTTTTTTTCTGATTCTTTGATCTCGCAATCTTGTCATTCAAGTGACAGCAAATAACTTATCGACAAAACATCAGCCATGCAAACACCCGTACAGCTATATGCATCCAAACACCACGCCTTAGTCATAATTAAATGTGAACAATACAATTAATGATCAATCGTATCAAAGACTAAAGTATTACATTATAATAGGCGAGAGACCTACTGTCGATTATAATGGCTTATGATTATATTTGTATATTTTAAACGAATTTTGTTAAGCTCATAATTTGACTAGAACGAGTAAGGCGCAGTGAGTGGAAGCTAGCAGTTCCTATTACCGGACAACTATCGTGATAACAGTCACAACTAGATTTTCGTCCTTCAGACCAAAAGGACATCAGAAAAGACTCAAATACTTTCAAAATATTCATATAAGTACCTCCCATCGAACAAAGAACTTATGATTGTACTACACTAAACACGTATCTGATCAATATGATCCACTGTGATCATCCCCATTTATCTAAATTGAGTGTTTATAACCCCTCTATTCTCTAATATTTATATATTTTGCAATAGAAATTAGTATTCCACACGTACATAAATAACATCTAAAACATTGAGTGTCCGGCAATACGAACCGACTACCAAAATCTTCATGAAGGCGACCGGTCGACTAGTACAATCCGTACGATTGATTAAAGTTATCGCTACATATTGTCATCGATTTCAGCCTTCATACAAGATAATGTAACTATTATTCGTACACGAATTCCTTTATAGTATAGTTTAAGATGTAACAAGTCCGAGGCTTCTGCGAAAGATGAACAAATGAATGAGGATAAAGGGAACTCGTGCACCAATATTGATATTATTTAAATTTATAGAGGTACAGCAAAGGCAAGGTTCTCCAACGAAGCCCTAGTATCAATTATTACAAACGAGGAACAGGTACAAAAAGTAAAAAGTATCAAAAACATTTTGTGTCCCATATCAGTCGTGTTATTTGTGCAATGCTATTTTTATAAACAGTTTAATATTTAATAACAAAATTTCGTCTTGAAGTGTCGCTCAAAAGTAATAAGTAACCGTGTAGCCTCCGACAGACATATAAACAAGTGTATAATTATTATGCTTTCTATTATAAATGGACCAATCATGGCAGTGAAAGTAGGATCAGTGCTGTCATTGGTCGATTTCCCACTCTTATATGTCTAGCAGACGCTAGATAAAAGAACTGAGGTTATGTTTTCGAATTTCGAATGCTAACGTACATTTTAGAATTCATTTTTTCATAACAGATTCATATTTGATCGTTTTGATCATCCGAACTTCGAACACAGCACCCCTGATCTTGAGAATGCGACCGATCCAAACGGATAAATTCCATTCCTTCATAGAATTAGCGACTCGTAAAAATGCTTTACTAACACTATATTTAATTAATATATGTTATATATTTATTACTTTATTAAAGAACGGGGATTATTTGAATAGTACTTTAACATTCACAACAGCTTTGCTTTTTGCTAGACGTTTCCAATATGCCACGTAATCGCTCGTTCTACGACGGATAGCCTTCGAGTCTACGAGCTACTCTGATATGGTCTCAGTCTCAAGACAGTCCGTACGTCTGATCTATGATACACTCTCCCTACTCGAGCTACTGACTTGTGTGCGTCGTCGATACTAAAGTATTTTGATTTTGGAATGATTATTTGGTTATCATTAGTCTTATATTTGGAAGCTGCTTTGTTAGTGGTGTCTGTAAATCAATCTCTTGGATATTCTCTTTCCATCGTGTCGATTCCGTACACAAGTCTCTGATATGTGGGATGATGTGTGTAGCGCCGCGGGCCGCCCGCCGCGGTCCCACCCGAATGGTACAAAATTGGAGCGTACCTACATATACGTTTATTATATACAATGTACAATACAATACGATAAACACTATAGTGGCTACGGGGCAGGACGCCGGCGGCCGGCGAGGCGAGTCACCTCGCGCCTCAGCATGATACATTCTCACAGTAATATACATCGTAACTCGCTCTATATATAACAAACATTACACGAACGCGCACCACGCTCGTCGAATAAACAACATAATATACAGCGGAATCGTAGCACTCTTTCGATTCGATTAAAAAAATTGACTAGAAAATCTCAATTCGCTACGAGCACTATGCGTGCGTGGAGGACGAGGAGAATATGTCGGCAGCGCGCCACGCCTCGGCCTCCTCCTCCGCGTCGTACTGCTGCAGGAAGGGGTTGGTGGAGCTGTAGCGCGGGGACAGCCCGCCGCGCCCGGGCGAGTTCAGCGTAACGGCTAGCCCAGCTGACGTGCCGGGGATCACCGAGCGCGGTGACTCGCGGGAGCCTGGCTCGCGCGAAGTGTGCTCGCGCGGCGTGTGCTCGCGTGAGTGCTCTCGCGACGAGTCCCTCGACTGATGCTCCCTGTCCCGCGGCGTGCTAGTCCGCGGGGAGTCGCGCGGGGAGGCTCTTGGTGACGCGCGTGGTGAGGACCTCGGAGACGACCGCGGGGACGCGATGCGCTCCGGTTGCCTCAGTATGGAGGACACAGATCCTCCATGTTTAATTGTATCCGCAGGGCTATGGCTCCCGGAGCTACTGCTGGGTGAACCGGGAGAGGATACTGTCACCTGACGGGACCGAGGTGGCGCGGGCAGAGGGCCTCTGAGCGGCGACTGCGGACGATATTGGCCGGCCCTGACTGATGAGAGAACCTGAAAAGCAACAACATAACATGAAGAACTCTGAAATAATGTATATGTGTCTGATATGAAATATGATAAAAATGTATTACATGTGCGGGCGGCGAGCGGTCTGGCGCGGGCCGACCCGAGAGAGCTGGCGGCGGAGATGCTGCTGATGCTGCCACTTGAGGCCGATATGGACTGACTGAGGGCGGAACTCGGCCTGTCGGAAAAAATCACGGTCCTAATCCAAAAATTCAATAGAACAAGGTAGATTGGAACCAGAGAAAAAAGGTACACCAAGTACAAAAAGTAGAAAGTGATAAAAGTCAGTTGAAAAAGATGATGATGGCAAAAGTGAATAAGAAAAGACTACTCAAAATTCTCAAATCATCACCGGAAAAGAAGTTTCAAAAAGTATTTGCATTCAACATTTCAGAAGCTTGCATTTTTGTTTTGTCTGTAGCTTCTTTGGCTAGGCAGTTATTCCCATCTTACAAAGGTCAGGAGGTGGTATGTACCTTGGGGGAGTGTGAGTGAGGCCGCTGGCGACGCACTGGCTCTGTTTCCACGCGGCCCGGTTACTGACTCGCCGCGCCGAACTGTCTACAAACATACATGCGTTAAGGGACCGCTTAGCCTTTAGACATTCAGTGTTCTTGTCTAGTGTATAAGTATAGTATAGAGCTAGGGCATGCAAGAGTTGGAGAGCTAGAGGTGTTCTATCACGCTTTGGACTAATTTCTCTCTTAGAAATGGTCAGGCCTTAGGTCGTCAAATAAGACTTCAAGTACCATCGATCGCAAGGTATGCCAATTTTGACTGATATAATGGGGGTTGTATCAATGAAAGATTTGATAAGGTTATTTTAAACCGGGCATATTTTTTAAACTTTCTCTTCGGAAGGTGTATAGTTATTTTTATCAAGAGCCCGTGACTTTTTTTTTAAATCTTATTGCGCGTTTTACGGATGGGAGCTTCGCGAGCATAAGTATCCGACCGACATAATATATAGTTGAGGAGTGCAGTTTTAATGTTTTGTTTTCCTTTTTTATTTTATATTGGCTGTAATTTTTGTTTTTATTGAGCTTCACTATGGTAAAGATTTTCCCACGCGTGACTAGTTAGAAATATGAATGAAAAACAGCAATAGGTGAAGAAGTAGCTTAGTGGAGTGGAATGTTGTCTAGTGGTGTTTTTGGGTCTAATATCTGGAGTATGCTAGTGGGTGACTATGTGCGTGCTTCATATGCTACTAATTAGCTCAATCAAAGGTGATGTAAGAAACGACATGGTTTTTACGTATTTCTGGGTAACTTTGTCTAGGCTCGATCTAGTTTCATTAGCTAGACTGTTACGTAGCGAGATCTCGTCACATTTGTATTACAATCTTTTGAAAATACATAACATTTGGATGGATTAAGGGCCAAATATTCAAATAAAATAATAAATGGATATTTCAGAAAAAAGGAAGTTAAATCTCAAGAAGTAGAGCCTTTTCCATATCGTTTTTTACATCAAAATATTTCAATATAGTGTGAAGATCAACTTAAGAGGTGACATTACCTGAACGTTTAGGAGCAGGCCAGATCTGCAGAAGACACTGCAGAACATTTATGGACCTCTGGTAGTCCATTTCTGTTGGCGGTTGCGAATGGAGCATCAAAGGTGGTGCTAGAGCCACTGCGAGGTGTTGTGGAGACATCTTATTGCGGTCTTGAGCAGCCACGACTAGGGCTAAATGATCGAGTAAGAAGACCAGGGTGGCTCTTGATGCTCGAGGTAGCAACTCGACTACTGAGGCCATTAATCGAGCATTGCCTTCCCTGTCGTCTGGGAGACATATTCCTGAAAAAAAAGAAGAGAAATTAGTATACCTAATCGACCAGTTGAAGAGCCAAGTCAGATCTTTCAAATCTTTTTATCCGGTTTCTTGCATTTCTATCTATTTATATGAAAGTGCTATTAGATCAATAATTATAGTTTCTGAACAAACTGTTAAAAAAATAATTTAAGTATTAAACGATTATAATACATAAAGAATATTTTGATGTGTTGTCTTTATGTATGTGTGTGTACATCAATTATTATTAAATAAATTATATTATTTATGATCTTTAGAAACCAGAAATTAGTCTGTATATTATTTAATATCGGGCAGAATAACAAGACAAGCAAGGAGTCCTCCTATAACTGGTTATATTTTTCCCCAGGGCTGTCAAAAAAATAATTCATAAAAACAAGCAGGGTCTAAAAGTTGAAATTGACGAAACAAATTACATAATGGAAAAATTCTTCAGTTAGGTACTAACCCAGTGCATCAAGAGTCATCTGATACATGCAGCGACTGAATAGCGGCTGTGGCAGTTCTCTCAGGTAGTCCTTCAGCAGACCGGTGATGACGTTGATATCTGGCACGGAGTCTGGCGCCAATTCCACTCCTCGTGGGTTACGCTCGAACGCTTCTCGTAGGATGCGCTTTTTGCTTGCTGATCCGCAAAGACGATATAAGCCTGTAGAAAAGCAAATATATTGAAGAAAACAGGTTATAATTACATACGTAGTGAAATAATTATATAATAACAGATTTTCAATAAAATTCTTGTAATATTTTTGAATAATATCCAGTGTTGGAAAATGAGACCATCTTGTGGAAAGAATGAAGAGGACCCTGCAATGCATTGCACTGATTTAATATGTCATTCTGCTGTTGGACTGCATGGGCTGTTCGCATCCTAATAGCTTCAATTAGATTATTATAGTTAGCGTTAGGTAGCGTCACAACTACCCGCCTACATTATAGGCAGGCCGGATTCCGGGGTTACAGAAGTTCAGATTGGGGATTCTGTCAACCCATTAAGTGGCTTCAGCAAAGATGGTGACATAGTGATCACGTGTCACCGTGCACAGCGAGGCTCAGGGGAGACCGTTTTTAGTATCTCTAAGGTTGTGCCCTAACAGGCGTTCGTTGCACAGAGGAAGGTTCCTGAGTGGTATTTTAAGAGGTCATGGGGTGGATAGGATAGGATAGCTTTACACTATTTTTCAAACTTAGACTCCGATTTGGTCCGTTGTGCGTGCGTCACAGAGAGGAGGCCTCCTCTCTGTGAGAGTGAATGGGCCGTAATCTATCACGCGGGCCCATTGCGGGTTGGTGGATTCACATGGTTCCTGTGGTTTTTGGTTCTAAGATATGCCGGTTTCCTCATGATGTTTTCCTTCACTGTTTTGAGAGCAGTGCATGGTGATGAAATTATTTACACAAAGTAAAGCGCCTTCCTGGGTTCGAACCTACGAGTTATAACTTGTCAGTCACTGCTATCACAGGGACGCCACTGCTCTGTTCACCCTGCTTTTTTCCAAATTCCCATGCCATTTTTAAAAGTTTTTCAGTGATAACAAAAAAAAAAACACAAATAAACTTACCAATAATGTCCAATCCACGTCTCTCAATCTCCTCCACACATCGCCTGACTAGCAACGGCACAGGCGGAGCGTGCGGTGGGCGCGGCTCCCTCGACACCACTGTGTCCAGCTCAGCACCAAACAGCGCCGAGCCTCGTGGAGGCGCCGGCCGTCTTCGGAAGAGATCGTGCGGTTCCGTATGACGCACGCGGATGTATAGAGTGCCACGGGGTTCCATCTAAGAATGGGCAAAGGGTTTTTAATTCAAAAATCCTAGATATTTTTTTAAACAGACCAGATTAAGCTGGTCTGGCTGGTCAAGTATTAGCTTTCCTCAATTCGTGGCTCAACCCACAAGACCCTCTATTTTTCCTAAGTAACATATGAAACAAAGCGATAGTTTACCTCTCTATCAGTGATAGAATTTTCAAAATCGGATCATTGGTTTCAGAGATTACCCATTACAAACTAACATACAATTTTACCAACATTTCAATAGAATACAATCGTTGCGTGAATTCAATTTAAAATACGACAGGGACTTAGGACTGCGCCTTCTTCTTTTTGTATTAGCGGTACATTAATTAAATTATCTCTCATAGACCCGACATGGTGGCAATGGTCACATTAATTGCTGCTTTGGATCATTAAAAGCGAAGTTGTAGGTATTGGTAATGGTCCGATCAGGGGGGTGACCACAAGCTCTCAGAGTAAGGTTATTTTGAGATCGAGTAAGGGACAGATGTATCTGACTTGTATACATCTGTCACTTACTCGATCTCAAAATTACCTTACTCTAAGAGCTTGTGGTTACCCCCCAGGAGCATCGAAGTCACAGTAGGTTTTGGATCTTGTAGGTCTTGGGCATATAGTTGAGGTAAGGTTTACCTTGACAGCCAGCTGATGAGCAGGTGAACGTGAAAGCAGCTCAGGGAGTGTTACAGCACTTCGGTAGCAGAGTTTGTGCCTGTGCTGTGGGTCCCACGAGTAGACCAGGATGTCCAGTTGTCTGTTGTCTACCAGGTCCAGTTCGAACGACTCGTCCCAGTCGAAAGCCAGCTCGCCGGTACGGACCTACGAATAAAAAAGGGTATTGTTAAATGAAGTATATATATATATATATATATGTTATTGAACGAACATACACATTACCATCGTGATGGAAAAGAAACATATATTCTGTTAAAAACCTATAAATAGTATTCGTAATAATATGGCACTTCACAATTTTAAAGTGTTCCACAGGGACCTATAAGTTATATAGATGATGCAAAGTCTAATCTATCTAAAGCCTCGACGTTTCGAAAAACTAACGCTGGAGATAGAATCAACTGGGTTTACAGTAATCTCTCGCCCACATCTAGCTGCTATTCATGAATAATAGTTTACTCACCACAGTACGAGCTTTATGCACACGATCACATTCCAGTACGCAGTACAGGTCCCTGGGTGCAACAGCTGGCTGCGGGGGTGCCAGGGGGCCCGACGGAGGGGACCCCGGTGAGGATCCTGTCGCGGTGGGCCGCAGATTGCGCCCCGCCAACAGGTGCACCCATAGCATGCCTGATACTCCACCCGACAACCGTGATAGACCGGTCATGGATGCAGAAAGACCACCCGTAGACGGTTTTTCCGCTTTATACTTTAGGAACTCTGTAAGAAAGACATATAATAAATAAATATCGTGTTTAAAAAACTCAAATGTAAAAATTGCATGCAATTTCTCAAAACGCTCACAACCATTTAGATATCTTGACTGCATCACAACGTAAGGCACGTTTTAGTGATGGAAAAGTAACTGTAGGTACATGACATTAAATATTGAGCGTCGTATACTTTACCATTAGGATTAATATCAAGATGTCTTTGATGTCGAGAACCAGGCGTTGGAACCGGGCTTGGGTTGGGACAGTTAAACCGAGACCCCAACTCAAGCAGTTGTCGAACCCTTCGAGCTGAAGGTGACCCTCCGGTCCCTGCGCCAAGTTGTTGCGTGGCTCCCAGTTGCTGCGAAGACACTGAGCGAGCAGGCAAGTGTCGTGGTCTTTCCACCCGACGGCCTGCTAGACCTAATGATGATCCGAAGCGACTGGCATTTTCCATCTGAAAACAAACAGTATTAATCGAGAAGAAAAGTATCTAGTAATAAAAATGCTGATGGATTACTGTACAATTTCTTACGTTTTTGAGCGCATCATGAATATTTTCAGCTGAATAGTGCGTTGGAAGTCGTGGACGCAACGTCTCATAGAGCGCGCTGGTAGAGGGCGCTCGCGACAGCCACGCCCTGTACTCGTCCGAAGTGAATACTGAAGGAGAGGACGGTAAACGACCTGATAATGAATAATGATCCCTTAGAAAGGATGTCTTGGTATATTTATTAGTATTCAGAATTACAAATGGTAGTTGTTTGACTAACCTCTGGAAGAACGAAGATCTAAACGTGAAGACAAAGGCTCCGGCTCATCTTGAAGAACACTGCCTGCTCGCCTACTCAGTCCCAACCTATTTGAAAAAACAAAATTGATAGGTTGAACTCTTTTTAGTAACCAAACGGTAAATGGAACTGATGCTCACCTCTGGCCAGTCCCTCTCACATCTCTCGGCAATGAATTAAACTTCGATCCAATGTCCCTTCCCAAAGTGCTACTTCTGTAGCCACTGAGCCCAGAATAATAAGGAGTTCTAGTAGGAGCCGTAGCCTCTGTGTCTGAAGAATAGTCCAGACTTCGGTTCCTCCTAGCTGTTCCAAATTTACTACTATACGACGGTAGACCAAGCCCAGTAGTTCCATATGCTCCAGATAAAGCGGAACCCAGGCCAGTTCCCCCTAATGCTGATCCTAGGCCAGAGCTCGTCAGGCCTGATCCGACGAGGCTTGAACCGGTAAGGGCACTGAGTCCTGTGCTTGAGAGCCCAGAAGGTAACCCAGTGCCTAAACTGGTTCCTGCCAATGCGGAGTCTGTCAATCCAGTGCCTGATAGGCCAGATCCGGGCATGCCTACTCCGCCGTATCGTTGATTGTATCTTAGACTTGATGCTGAAAAATTAATATGATGCATTATTAGAATCACTCTGATAGATAACCAAGTGTGAAATAAAAATATGCGAATAGTATAAGAGCCCTTACCTCCAGTTGCAGCTGAAGCTTTCAAGCTAGATCTGAGCAAGGAATGTCTACCGAAGTCAGAATGAGTTTCTGCTCTGGGTAACTGCTGTTCCGATCCCGACCTTGGTACTCTGCCACCAAAACGTGTGCCACTGAAATTTGAACAATAATTTAAAGCAGAGTCCAACAAGACGAAAAGAATGAAGGCCTGAACGAATAAAACAGAACATAGTTTGAATTTGAATGGATAGGTAAGTTTTCTGAACTTGTTGAAACAGACCATAAAGATTTAAAAAGAGACCGTTAGTACCTATCATATCTGCCGCTGTCAGCCGGGTAGAAAGAGTGCACTTTCTCCGCTAGACTATCCAGGGTGTTTGGATAGGATCTCTCGTATGGTACAAAGTGAGTCGCTTGAGACTTTGGCTGCTCTGTTATCACCGGGGGTGGTGGACGGTAGCTGTGAATGGAAGAAGAGAGATTTTAGGAAATTCAATGTAGATCGCAAGACTGTTTTAATTTTACTTGTGTATGCAAGATTTAGCTAATAGATTCTGATGGGCTGTCAGTCTGTAGACAAGTCACGTAACAATTACAGTGGGACGACGAGCCACAACTAGATTTTATAATATTTAAAACCCTCTATAACTGGTGACCATAACGTAAGGTTGTGAGTTCTGTATAGTTATGGGCAGATTGTCTATCAATTCAACAACAATCCAGCCACCCAGAAACTCAAAAAGAAAAAGTGCCTTAATTCGACTGAATGTTAAGTTTTGTGCCCAGCTTTTTCACGGGTTCATGATACTTTACCTCCATGTAGAATGATCAGATGGCGGTCTTGGATTGTAATATAAATCCAAGGCCGTAGAATCAGGAGACAGAGCACCCAGCTGCAGCCGACTTCTTTCTTCCCTCCCATCACCCACCGGGCGAACACCTCCTCCGGGACCCACTGATCGAAGTGTACCATGTCTGTAGGATATGTAAACGTATATTTTAATTTTAGTCCATAGAAGAGATTGTATCCTTTTTTTAAATACTTTTTTTTCGATATGTATACATTCGTCCGCATTAAGCATTACGTAAATATTTTGTCAAAGTAACCACGGTATTTTGCATCGTCTTGTTTGATCGGTGTCATCATTGGAATATAGGTACAGGCAGGTAGAGGAAGATTAACATGATGAAGCAGGTTAGCAGTGAAAATAAACTCTCCCATTTTGAGCTGTTTTATGAAATACTTAAGATATTACAAAGTTGTTTAAAAAGTAAGTACGAGAAAAAGAGATTTGGATTGCCGTTTTATTAAAAGTTGTCCTTACATTTTTTTAAATTCATATATGGTTAATGGACACAGATCCCCCTGATGAGCGTGATAGTTAAAGGCACTCACTGTGAATAAAGTCCATCAACTCGATCCCGTTCCCTTTCATCATCATCTCGACAATCCCTTTTTAGCACAACGACTGGCGGTGGTTTGTGCTCCGACCGCGGCATGGATGGAGAGCCTGGTCCTGATTTACCTGGTGAGAGACACAGAATTATTAATACAATTATTTTGTAAGGGAATGATGACGCTTTTACACGCACATCTTTTTACATCGTTCTCACATATGTATTTTTCCAAAAAGAATGATGTAACCAAATAATTGTAATTAAAGCTGATGAAAAAGAGTGTCCGTGGAGTTTCTTGCACATTCTTCTCCATAGAGACCTACTGACGCTTGCGAATGTGCAACTAGATTCATATTTTGTTTGACAATTCAAAAGTACCTATAAGGTTTATTTGAAATTAACTATTTGATTTTGATTTTGAAAGAAAAAGAAAGTAACTCCCAAAAATAATCTTTTAAATGAGAATTTCTCAGAGAGAGCTTTTCTTAGAAGCAAAATCTTGAGGGTCCCTGGGAAACCTGCTACATTTAACAAACAATAGTTTGGGTGGCTTTAGGGGAAGTAAATGTTAAGAAATATTTTTGAACGTTTGAAGTCCTAATTTTTCAACTTGCAGGAGCTAAGGACGAATGTTTAAGCAAAATCAAAAAAATAAAAGCTTCCGTCAAACTAACCTTTCCTCTGCCTCGTACACAACAACAGTCTCCTGGGTATCGACATAATAATGACGACGTCATCCAGGGACATCCTTCTCACATCCACAAGGTTTACAGCCAAGATCTCATCCCCCACTTTGAGGCACCCGCTGTTGTAGACGGCAGACTCCAGTGCTATCCGGGAGATGAAGACACCGTCCGTCCGTGCGCCTCCGTCGCCTTCCCTGATGTACAGACCCAGGGTCTGGCCGGGTCGCTTCACTATTTCCACTAGTTGGACTATATGACGGGAGTCCTGTCAAGATAATAGAAATTTTGTTAAAGATCTAATAATAGTCACAGTAAAAAAGTTTATCACATTAAGGTCTATTCTTATGCTATTTTGAGTTTTCTTATCAAGTGATTAAATATACAGTAGCCTTCCCATTGCTGTAGCTTCAAATGATACTCGTCCTGACTTGATAATTACAATTATTTCAAAATTGACGAAAGTTTTAACGTCTAGACTGTAGCAATAGAATTTGATTAAATCAGGGTTAATTGTTTAGCAAATTGACTACAAAATAAAGTAAATACAAATATTCAAATCACAACTGTCATATTTAGACAGTCACACGAAATTATTATTTTTAATAACACAGCAAATCGCACGCAGTGTTTCAATTTTACAAACGATTAATTTCCTGATTGTACATACTTTAAATGATAGATTGAGGAATGAGGTAATAAGACAACGTTGTGGTTTAAAAGAAGATGTAGTGACTAAAATTGAAAAGAGTATGCTAAGATGGTTTGGCCATGTTGAGAGGATGAATGAAAGGAGATTAACGAAAGGTATTTAGAAGGCAGACGTGAAAGGAAACGCCGGGAGGGGACGCCCTAGAAAGACATATTTAGACCTTATAGGTGATGTTCTTCAGAAAGGCCAAGTGCGCAGTACCCATAACCGGCGTGTGTGTATGACTAGATGTATGAATGTGTGTGAAGCAAAAGAAGTATGTAGGGATCGTAGCAGGTGGCGTTCTGTAGTTTCTGCCTACCCCCATGGGAAAAAGGCGTGAGTTTATGTATGTATGTATGTATGTATGTACATGACCGTAATTTCTGTGTAAAGATGTTAATTAAAACAAACGAGCTACTGAATCCAATTAAGTAACGACTAAACAAAAGCAAATCTATTTTTGACATTTCCGTTTTAGATTTTATAAACCTTGTTTCAAAACCATCTACACCTGTATTGTAAGTATTTTTATTTTGCCCCATTGTTCGTAACCATAAAATATTATAATTATCTATTATTACAATGTAGCTAACTACGGGTAAATTGATTACAATAAATCTATGCAGTCGGTACTGAGAAGTTTTCCTCATTCAACAAAAACCGAAGACACATAGGCGCTTCAAATTCCCAACCAATCTGACGCCTTATGACAATAGTATTGTATTGCACAAAGTACAACACAATTCAAGGAAACCGCACATGGTATAAACCACAGAATCTATAGAGAACAATATTACATAGCTGTGGTATGAACCGTACTGCACATCCCAACAATGCTGGTCTAAATTGCGTTCACATTCCCGCGATCTAGGGCATCCCAGCTCGAACAAAAGGGTTCACTAGAGTACCGTTCTTTCACAGTGGGTCCCGTACTAGGCTACGAGCACATTATTCGGGTCAATGGAGCGGGAAAATTACCTGAGAAGACTGGTGTTTTTCAAAAAAAGAAGTCTTAACATCGTCTCCAATCACTGTTCTGAACTGTTTTAAATATTTTATTTTCGCCGTCTTTATGGAGAACAGTGAAATGATTAGAGTAGTTATTTCAATATTTGTGATTTCAGTATAAAATTTTCTTTTATATTTTCCAATCACGATATTGTGAAGGTGTCTGTTTTATTTGCATAGTAGTTCGTGCAATGATCAGTATTCATTGCAGCTAACAATTTGTTTTCGATTTATTGTTGTTGGTTTTGCTCTTGTAAATAACAATAGATGGCCAGAGTTTCACCGAAGTTACACTGACTCGAGGAAAGCGCATTGTTACAAGTTAACATTTGTTGCATAAAGCGAAAACTAATAGTGAAGTCGTCTTAATATAATACAGCTTTATGTCTGTGTAGTGTCTTAAAGATTTAATTGAAACATAAAGGCGGTCGAAAGATAGGTATATTAAATGTTCTTTTTGTTTCTAAAGTATTAACTTTAATAACTAGAATTTCTGCACTCTTTAATGACGGAGGTTTATTAAAATTCTTAGCCTTTTTTATATCATATTATGTTTAAAACATTATTTTCAGCTCGTACATAAAAAAAGTTTCAAAAAAAGTTGGTTACTTTTTGTTGTATTGGCTTCTGAAACCTCACGTTGGAAATTTTATTTTGACTATCGTTTTCACAGATACAATGTCAAAAATGCTTCTTGGCCTCCTATATCTTAAAAAAAATCTAAGCTGTATGACACAAAAATTCACTTTAGTGAAAGGTTGAAACTATGTATGTAACGGTGAAATTGAAAATGAACCTTATGTTTTATAACGTACAAGTAACATTTATCCGTAGAGTGATAAAGTTATAAAATACGAGGTTGACTATATCTACCATCACACGGAGCCAGTATTCTAATACACGTGTATGCTTTAAAAAAAGTTAATCCTCTAGCTATACCTTACCTGTAATGAGAAGAATTTCTTGGCGGCTTCAATATTGTTCCGGCCCACTTGTCTGATCTCCAAGATCCGGACGATCATTTCGCCGCGGCGCTCCACCGCCTGGAAACATTGAATCACAATATATTCAACATGCTCGATAAAATGAAGGTAAAAAAATGAGTTTTGTAAAGCTTTCTCCTTTTTTGTCGGGGATATAATAATGATAAGCTCTTTAAGGCGTATGTTTGTGAAATCAAAATGGAAAATATTGTTTAAGTTAGTTAGTTAAAGACCTTTTAAATATTAAAAGATTCTTGTATCTCTGAGATAATTGATCTTTAACGTTTTGCCTACACTATTCTAAAGGAAACTTTGTGATACTAATAATTAAGCTTACAAGCTTTTCAAATCGAGGGTACTGTGAGCACCTACTACAAAGGTTATAATTAGACAAAGTAACATTATACTGTCAAAAAGTGTAAGTTGTATGGGATCGCCATGTTTAATCGAAATGTAAATCTATTAAGCCACGTCTACACTAGGCGAACCGAGCATGAGCGGAGTACGTTCATGTAGTATATATGAAGATAGAGGCTTAAACGACATCACTTCTCTATACGAATTCACGCTCGCTTCATGCTCAGTTCGTGCTCGGCTCGCCTAGCATAGACACCAGCAACTTTACATTTTGACTTTTCGACATTGGTTATCGCTGACATACTGTCAGCTCCTGGCGGGCGAGCACGGCCTACCGTGACAGGCTTGAGTCACTCATTTGTATCACAGTTTGGGAGCAAAAACCGTGATAGAATGCGTGACTCAAGCCTATCACAGAGGTTGTGCTCGCCCGGCTGCTTAGTAAGAATAATCAACATCGCCTCCCACGATACCTAAAAAAATCAAACCTAAAATTACCTAAGCTTTCACGTTTCAGAAACGTCCCCTCTCCTAATTAGGGCCAACATCAAACGCAAACATTTGGCCAAAGATATGCTAACTACGCGAAGTATTTCAATACTTAAGAGAATAAATTAAATATTTTGGTACTGACCTCGAGCGCCGCGGCCGTCGTCGAATCGTGGTCATTCTCAACCATTTCAATCTGCCTGAATATTTCATTGCTGACTCCTGATACCTGTGTAGGAGAAATAGTAGTTTTAGGTACAAATTTTACAGTATAATTACAGAAAACATCAAATTCAAAGCCCTATTTATTTTATAAATAAATCTTAATTCAAATTTTCTATAGATTTAGTAAAAAGTTTTTATAAATCTTCATCATTGTTTTGTTTTAGCCTGGCTAAGAACTGACATTGTTCTTCTCCTAATATGTTTTCTTAGGAACCCAAATTACATATGAAGCGTTTTTCATAAGTCAAAAATTTAGAGGAACACTATAAATGAAATGACAATGTCAATAAATGTAGGTGGAACAATAATTGATAAAGCCATGCTAAAACAATTTCAAAATTGTATTTTTTATCCTGCATGTAGCAGGTAGATACAGATAAAAATATGGGTACATAGAGGGCATATTTATCGGCAAAACCAGATAAAATGCACCATAAAAGTTTTAACACATTAAAATTCGGTTCCATATGCACCGTTACTGGCATTTGTGGTCAAATCCCACACAGTTATTTTGAGATCACACGACAAACATAACAAAAAGCGTCGAACTTTCAACAAATTGTTATGGCTTGTTTCAGATATTCTAAAAACATCCTGTTATTTCTGTTTTTGCCAAATAGCATTTGTTCCTACTTGGTTTTCAGAACTCCACCAATACTCATAACGTGTTATTTATCTATTAATGCTTTTATGTACAGTATTAGTACATACGTGGACTTAATACAACGAGGCATTTTCTACCATTTAACCGTTTATTTGAAAAGACTATACTGTGATAGGTGTACAAAATAACAAATTTAAACTTTTTAAAATGAATATTAAAATGAGAGAACCCGAGTTTTGTGAGTTTTTTCAGACGTGTATGTAATTTTTGGAACCACCACTGCTATTTGAAAAACTCTTTCACCATTTGAAAGGTACATTATTCCATATGGAGGCTATAAATTATATCATTACCAGTGGACTACAATGTGGAGAAGTTTTTCGACGCCTTACTATAGTATAGTATATTTTAGATTTAGTTAGTGAGTAGTTTTTTGTTTTAGTGTATATTATTGTAATCTTAGTTAATTAAGTATTTTATATTGTATATACTTTTATCTATGTAAATAAAAACTAAGATACAATGCATAACACAATATGTCACTAAATTAAATATATAAATAAATATAATTGTTTATTTGAGTTTGTGTTGTATAAGTTTTAGTGCCTGGGTCATAATCCAAGCAAAGCCGGGGCGGGCCACTATAATTAATATTTGATTTCGATTTCGTATTTCGTTGGCTTATAAAACTAAGAACACTATAGTCACAGGTCACTATTGAAAAGTGTTTATTTCTTTCCTTTTGCAGTTTGCTGAAGGCCGCAGTGCAAAGGTTTTAGAACTAATATAAAAAGTTTATGTTCTTATTCCTTGTGATTACTTTGAAAGAGCAACTTGTAGGGTTTTTCATTGGTTAGATATAAGCTGAAGTTGTGGCATTTCCAACGAAAAATTGACTTTTAATTTGTGGTACTACAGTTGCAGGCAGTTCTTATTGAAGGAATGTTTATAACTGAAAATGCCTTTAAAAAAGATTTTTTTTTTTTTTTTACTCAAAGGGTTAATGAGGGGTAAGCCTATAAACGAGATACCATTTTGGGTTTGTGCCCGGTTCTCAATAGTAGTCCCAATAACCCTGCCCAATCTGGGAATCGAACCAAGACCTAATGCTCGATCTCAGAATCAGAACTTTATTTGTAAAACATAGGTTACATAGCAGTGTGTGGTGTTTTTCAACATTAAAGGAACTCTATATGTTTTGCCATGAGGCGTACAAATATGATTTGCAATATCCAATATAATTTTTTTATTGTAACAATACAATTATTACCATAGATTATAATAATGAAAAAAGAGCCAGAATCTGAGACAAGGACTCAGTTACACATTTCATTTCAATTAACATCATAATAAATCAACAATTAAATGCGTCTCCATAATTTCAACAATAAAATTCTACATTATATGCCAATTATTTAAGTATCCAAATGTTATACCACAAATATTAATCAATCCATTATAAAACACAAATTTAAACCATAATACAGAGTGGTCAGTAATAATAAAAAAATGTAGTCAAAAATCTTTATGATCTTGATAAAATGAAAAAAAAGGGACTTTATTCTCACACTCGACGTACTCACTTTTTATTTTAAATGTCACTATCATCAGTGTATGAAAACATCATACGGAAGACATACGTATGCACTTTTCTAAAAATTTGTAGTTCATATGAGTGAGCAATCGTAGTGAATCATGATTGAGCATCTATATAAGAAGAAGCATTTGTCCAGTAGTGCTACAGCTACTGTCTGGTATCGTAATAAGGCTTACCTTTCGGAAGTCTGGCTGCAGCACGCAGGGTGGTGCGTGGTTGGCGCGCGGCGGCTGAGGCGGGCCGGGCGGCGCGCGGCCCGGCGAGGCCGTCAGGTCCGGCGCCGCGCGCCCGTTCTCCTATCACAACAGAAACAAAAACAGGTAAAAGACTGGTTCAGAGAAAAATGTTGCGAGGGACATATCGATGGAATAAAAAATTTCAAGTGTAATCTGAAAGGAGCGTAGAAGATCATGAAAAATAATATAACAGATAGAAGCGCTATGAATGATGACAGACCGGCAATTGTCAAAAAGTCCTTAATATATAGGATTGAGAGGCACTACAAAAATAATACAAAATAATACATGGTCAACATTTTGAACTTTTGGCAATTACACTTTGCCACAGCCCATTGTCACCGGGCAAGCTGGTGAGCTTTCTACAGAATTTATAACCAAGTCGTTGTATTCATGAAAGACGAAGTGGCAAAAGCGGTATAAAGTTCGTGACATTTAGCCTACTGAAGTGTTTCGATACTGATAGCACTTCAGTATGAAATGCCAAAAGAAACATGACCTCTGAAGGGACTCTTCAAATTCTAACAAAAGCTTCGTAAATACATCGGAATTTTCCAAAGGCGTACCGCCCAGGTGCCAGAAATAAACTCCAGCAAATAGACCAATAAATCCGTCGTAGCAACCTTCCTATAACTTAACATCTTTGCTCAGTAAGGCCTGTAAGTGACACTATTACATATTATATTACTACGTAAACAGTCTACTAACTTGAAGCATATTGCGAGCCGCTTTCCAACATATTACCTCATTTTTCTTAGGCGATTAACTTTGCCCAAAAATAAGTGGCTTTATTTTTATCAGCGTGACAGATTGTATTGATGAGTTTATGACGTGTAGGGACGCGTACTTACGATATTAAATGTTTGTGAAAACCATGCTTGAAAAAAGGTATATTCGGGTCAAACCTTGCAACTATTTTTTAAAGTAGTTATCTTCAACCGATTTAGATGAAATTTTGCATACACGTTTGATTTGGATGACAATGCACGGTAAGCTTGTCTAAAAAAGTTATTTTTAATAGAAAAATATGATTGTAGGTCATCTTCCTGCCCTTATCCCATGTTACTTGGGGTGCGCGCGTAACACGTTTTCTTCTTCCATACCGTTTTGTACCCAGTTACGCTATTACTGACTCCCTTTTCCTTCATATCACTCCTCGCACAGTACATCCATCTTTTCTTTGGCCTTCTTCTTCCTCTCCATCCATCCACATTTATATTCATAACTCTTTTAGTAACATGCGTTTCATCCCTCTCATCACATGACCATATCTGGACAAACGGTTTCTCTTTAACTTTTCTGCCACTGGCGCCACTTTCAAACTGCCTCTCATATACTCATTTCTCACTTTATCCAATCTCGTCACGCCGCACATCCATCTCAACATTCTCATCTCTGCTACATGCAATCTCCTTTCATCCATCTTTTTCACAGCCCAACATTCTGATCCATACAGTATGACAGGTCTAATCAGACTTGTAGATTTCACCCTTTAACTTGAGGGGCATCCGTGGGTCGCAAGTTGTTCCAGTGACCTGTCGCCATTTCATCCATGCTGAGTTGATCCGGTGCGTTACGTCTCGATCTACCTCGTCATCTCCTTGGACAAGCGACCCTAGGTACCGGAAGTCGGAGCAGATTGGTATGGGCGTTCCAGCGAGAGCTATGGGCACGGAACTGGAGAGACCGCCAAAAACAAGTATTCAGTTTTGTTTCTGCTCAATTTCAGGCCAACACTCTCCAGTCTGTGCAAACAGACTGGAGATCTGGAGATCAACCTGCAATTTGCTCTGGATCTCTAGGCCACTCTCGGCAACCAGCACAATGTCATCAGCAAACATCTCACCAGGGTGCCTCTTCCTGTATGTCCGATGTCAGAGCGTCCATTATCAACAGGCAGAGGAAGATTGTAGGTAAATTCATCAATATAAATAAGTAATAAAGATACGGATACTGCCGTCCGAACGTTTGCGTTACAACAAACACGTTCATCATACATGAAACAGCATTTTTAATGTCTCCCTCACACGGCCGCTCCCGAAGATAGCCAACCACGTGGTGAATTTGCTTCGTACCAGTATAACGTTTTATGCCGAAATTGCGTCCTGACTATGTATAATAAGTCAATGGTTACAGCTATTTTTCTTGCAGGACCAAATACAACTAGGCAGTTTGAATTTCCAGAATTGCAGCTACAAACGCAAGAGCTTAAGCTTCACCCAAGCAATGATCAGATAATATTGTTGTAATAGGTAAATCAATATTCCAATATTAAATTTAAATTTGATTCAACAAAACAACAGGAATACATATAGTTACAATATGTAAAGTAAGTATTCAGTCATTTCCTGGTACCCGGAACGGTTATAAATACCAATGTATACGCAATATCGCATAGTAATATTCCTCTATTTCCCAGAACGCAACGGTAAAACTATACCAATACTCTGTATCTAAAACTCCAGGCGCGTGTTGATGAGATAGGAAAGTAATTAGCATATCGTTCGATTTTCTTGTTACAAGAGCATGGAAAATGCCTTTGAACGTCTTAATATGAAATTAAATACGTGCTCCGTCGGCGTTAAAGAACGAGAGTATTATCTGTATATTGTGAAAGGAACTTATGCAATAATAATAGAGATATATTACGATAAAATTATGATACGGGCAATTTGTTCAATTCCATATTTTGTCCATCACACTTAGGAGCGTTTAATACGGCATTTATTACCAAATTATTTATTCGAAAACACCTCAAATTTGAGTAAACTGGTAGGTATCAAAAATATATCTCACGAACTGTTTAATGACAAAATTAATTTGAAAAACTCGTTTTTGTATCTTCACTTGATACACAAATTGTCCGAAACTAAATCATTTTGTGTTCATTTTAAATTCAACGACTTTTAGTATCAAAACCCAACATCAAATGGAAACCCCCATTTCATTTTAATAACAGAAATACTTTCGAAAATTATTGTATTTAGTTTGACCAATAAGCTCAAACTAAATACAATAATCTAACCGCAACAACCAAACTTCCACTTATTCGAATTTCAAAGTGACCGCCAAAAGACCGAACGTAATATATCGAACGAACCCTTTCTCATTCAAATATTATGACGTCACAAACAAGTATGGCCGGTATTCTTATTTTCTTCGTTTTTCCGACGAGGGTAATATTGTCACTTCCTATTTGAATGTGGAATGCGAATGTGGCGCGAAGGAGATAAGAAAAAGCCATTTTAAAGATAAATACAGATTAAGGAGCTTGTTGGCTTTCGTTTGAAATGTACTAGGAACGGGAAGTGAAGTAAATATTTCATTTGAATGTTTTTTTAAGACGTTATCTTATTGTACGGATCAGATTTTGGAAGGAAATAAAATCTGAGATTTAACTGTGTATGACGACTTCAGTGTTCAAATTAAATTACTGGTTAGGTTATGATATGAATAAATTAATGTAACACTACAACTCGGAAAATATACCTCTCAAAACCTATAAAAGATATTTTACAAATTTCAAGAAATAAAAGTTATACTGTTTCTAAGTCATGTATGCAAACAGCATATCAATCAAATGCATGAATAAATCTTTCTAAATAGAACGTTGAATGAAAAAAACATGACGAGTGAGTGACGTCATATAGAGTCATATGAATGATGAATGAAGTGAGTAGTAGAACCAAATGCAACTTGCATTCATTGAAGGTGTAATTTAAAATTCTAAAATAGTTTTCGTAAAAGCGAATATTGATTTGATTTTATATAAAAAATTCAAATTATTTTTCATCGTTTTTTAATGACATACTGACTGCAAATATTTATAAATTGTCAATTAATATAAATCAAATCATTGTTTATTTGCTCAAACATGAGTATCATACATACATAACAAATTTCCAGCATGAAGAGATATTAAAATAAAATAAAAAGATAATAGAACTTAATGTTTGCCTTGGATAATGGCATGCAATTATTAATTAGAATACAGTTCAAAATAATTATTCTAGAATTTCAAATTTAATAATAATAAAAAATGTGCAAATGCCAATAATATAAATAAATACTACTACTTAATAATTACAAAACACAGGTAGAAAGGCAGTCAAATCAAATCGAGTCAAAAACTCCATTGTAGACTCAAAGTACAGTTGCGTACAAACTTCCCAACTCAAAACTTCAAACTGTGCTCGTCTATACAAATCAAACAGTGATTTGTCGGCCTATCATTGTGTCCTTCCTCTGATTTTCGTTTGTGTGAGCGTTAAAATTTTTGGCGGTCGATCGACTGCGGGGTGCGGGGGTTTTCTCTTCCTCCCCCCTTCGTAAGGGGGCGGGTCCCTGACCTAGTTCCGCGTCCCCCCGCTACCCCGCTCGCGTACGCATGAGGTCACTGTACTGCAGTTGCAAGCCCCCAAATACCGCAGGGTGACTGGACTCATCCCACAATACGGACCAACGTTTGTACTAGACACGCAGCGGTCTGTGCCAAAAAGTGGGTTTGGACGAAAAATTGGATGTGCATCAAAATTAAAATGCGATTTTTGGGACGGAAAACGTTTTTGATTTATATCATGAAATGTATGTTGTACATTGGATATAGGTCAGTGCAGAATTAATTACCTATACAAAATACAACTTAATCATATACACGTGTCTTGTGTAATTATTAGAAAAAATGTTTACTTAAAATAAAATTGAATTCCAATTTCAAGTTCTCTGAACGACATCGGAAGCTATTATATGGAATAGTACCTACATTCACTACATAGCGCATAGGATGTCACTGCATCCGTATATCGAGACATTGTGGTTAGCTTTATTCCTGCGCTACATGCAAATGTCTACCCCTCGTAGACCCTGCTACGAGTTCTACGGTGCTACGAAAGTCTACGAATTTTCGTAGCAGTGTCTATTTTAAAATATTCCTTTGTGTTTTTATGTGTTTGTTTACACGACAATGTATTTATATGAGCTCAATTTGTTCAAGTTTCTGAATAACGGTGCACAATGGAACAAATTGTATGGAATAAAGTAATAAACATTTGTACAGAAACGTTGCGAGGTAAGTACACGAAATATTTTGTTTTTGTTATTTTAAAGACTACCATTTTGGATGAAATGTTACGTAAAGTGGATAAAAGAGATTTCATCGTATAATTCAAAATATTTCATGATATGTTGATCTATATTTTAACGTGCTTGAATTATATAGAACAGAATATTGCGTATATGAAGATAATTCATAATATAGTAATAATAATAAAATAACTAAGGCTCCTATCACTAAAGTTGACACTTTTTGAAATAATGTTCTTCGAATGCAGGTTTCTCATCAGCAAACCTAAACTAGATCACCAGTACGCATAGAAAACAACACTTTACCGATACACTAAAAAGAGCCCATGAAACCTTAAAACCGCCCATCATGCAAACCAATATTTCACTTCAACATTACCGTTGATTCATTCTGTCCCCGCCCTAATGGCCTCCGCAAAAAAAAGCAGTAACAAGTAAAAAAAGGATCCGATTAAACCTCGCGATTCAGCAAACGGGCCGGCGAACCTTTGTGTTTGCATACCAATTACACGGGCCCGTGTATTTACAAGAAACTGACGCATCTTGCAACAACGACATAACTAACACAACCTGCCACTCGATTATAGATCCTAACACTTCGACGTAAGTCTCGAAATCATTTGACATGTATGTACAAGAAACCGACGCACCTTGCAACAATGACATAACTGGCACACAACCTGCCTCTCGATTATAAATCCTAACTGAATGATTTCGAGACTAATGTCTAAGACATTAGTCTCGAAATCATTTGACGTATATAAACAAGAAATAGAAGGACCATGCAATAATTACATAACTACCACACAACCTGCCATTCAAATTTAAATCTTAACTTTCCGACGTAAGTCTCAGAATCATTTGACGGGTAGTATAATATTTTACGCAAGGGATAATAGAGTTTTGTTGGCTGTCATGCAATATCCAGTGCAATATGGCGGCGGGATCTAATCTTAGGTTTTATTAGAGCACTAGACGCGGGCAGTTTGAGTCGTTTGCTCGTAATCTGGGTTCTGGAGAGAGCGCCTTAACGGCTTTAGTTAATTGGCGATAATGGATCGAGTTTTATGGTTCGACTGATACTTATTTAAAGATTAGATGGAGAAGACAAGTGCCCTAAAAACAGTGAAGGAAATTATCGTGAGAAAAATGGCCTAGAACCTAAAATTCGAAGACATGTGACATCCACCAAACCGCACTGGACCAGCGTGGTGGATTAAGACCTATGCCCTCTATGAGAGTGGAGGCATGTGTGAACGTTAAAGGCTGATAATAATAAACTGGTGGAGACTTTTGCCTAGTAGTAGAAGAACATAGGCGAGTAAAAAAAACCGGCCAAGTGCGATTCGGACTCGCGGTCGAAGGGTTCCGTACCATTATCAAAAAATACGTTTGTTGTATGGGGCCCACTTAAATGTTTTTTTTACTATGTTTTTATTATTGGTTTTATAGCGGCAACTGAAATACATCTTCTGTGAAAATTTCAACTGCCTAGCTATCACGGTTCATTAGATATAGCCTGGTGACAGACGGAAGACAGACAGACAGATGGACCGCGGAGTTTTAGTAATATTTTTACCCTTTGGGTACGGAACCCTAAAAAGGGATTATTGTGTCAAATGTTTAATGTTTTTCCGAACGCATTCAACCCGAATCTCTTCAAAGTTAGAGTGAACAGGCTTCTTCTGGGTAAGCTCACTCCATCGTAGACTCTGTCTCTGTCACTTCTGACCTAGACTAGAGTCAAGAGCAAACACATCATAAATAAAAAAAATAAAAAAATAATAATTAAAGGGTCATAATGATTTATTCGTTTGACGTCGTCTATACATATTCGTCACTTGCGTTAAGCTCTATATATGCATATTTCATGGTATCTTACAAATCGTGAACTTTAGGCAAGAATACAAGACAAAAATAAATCTCTGTTTTGTATCTTGCCTAAGGTTTTTTAGATATTTACAAACCCATTCATAACCTTTCCAAGTCATACACTTTTTGATTACAATATCATGAATGTCATTTTAGTATATAAATATGCTAATCAAGTCTTAAACGAACCTTTAACATAACCTACAAGCTCACATCAATGTCTGAATTTTCTTCGAACGCCCACAAATAGATTACCAAAGCTTCTGAATAAATAATTTTGACGAACTACCCACAAATGAGGCTAGGCCTGTCATGGCCCGTCGTGTTACTTTGTGAAACTAACTTTTGATGGATTCTAAAGGGTAAGACATTCTATGTTAGATTAAGTTATATTTTGTAAATTATGTGTTAGGTAAACATTGTTAGTGGGTTATTAATTAAAGCAAATGTGTAAAATGTGGTTTGGGTAAATGTTACAGATTTGAGTCACATCATAGCATGATATAGTGGAAACAATTCTTTAGATTGTTGAGTGATTCACTATTTTCATCAGTAACTTTTACGCCTTAACATAAACTCAGATTTTTTTATTTCGTAGATATTGACAATTGGTGGTTGTTACATAAAAATATTTTTGTATCCTGAGTGATCGAAAATCGAAGTAGATTGAGAATGGAACTATTTCACGGCAAAAAAAAACATTTTTTAAGAAACTAGCTACAATCTGGGAGTATTTAAGTTAAGAGTGAATAGGTTTCTCCTAGGTGGGCGTGCTACATCGTCGACCACATCATCACTTACGATCAGGTGAGATCAAAATCAAAAAAAAATCTTTTTTATTTTATTTCATATAGGCCTACATGGGCACTTATAAAACGTCGACAAAAGGTGCACGGTTCGGGTTGGTCGTTTCCTATGGAGAAGAACCGGCAAGAAACTCCATGGTTACTCTTTTAAAAAAATGGTTTGGTTTTACAATATTTCCTTGTTAGTACAGCATTAGTACTTAGATATGTGGGGACAACATAGGCCCGATAATAAGTCGTAAGAAAACAAAAAAAAAAAGATTACATATTATTTAAACAAAAGAAAATAAAACGAGTTAAAAAGTTAACAAATGTTAACAAGCATCTAGAAGGCCTACAATGTTCACACATTTACAAAACAATCGGTAAAGGAATCTATACAAAAGTAAAAAGACAAAACTAACATGTGGCACAAATATTGTTATCAGTGCTGTAACTATTCTTAGCAAAGGGCTAAGAAGATGATTGAAAACCATTGTAAAAAGAATAATCAAAATAAGGAAAAAAAAACAAAGAATTAATGAGATTGAGAATAGTTAGAGACAACCACATATTTGTGCCGTTTATGAGTTACCAGGGAAGCCGCATGCGCAGAAGGAGCTAAAGCCAAAATTTTTATCTTCAACGTAGTCCTTGATTTTATAATATGCTTTTTTAATAAGGACACGTTTGATGTAGTTTTTGAACTTTCCATCGGTCAGTTCTATAACTGACTTTGGCAACTTGTTATAAAAGCGTATACTGTTTATATAAAAAGACTTGCTTGTTTTTGTTAATATGAATTTGGGTATTACAATTTCGTGCTTACTGCCTGTATTTAAATTATGTAAGTCGCTTCTAGTTTTGAAAAGCCCACGATTTTTGCGGACATACAAAATACATTCCAAAATATAGAGTGAAGGTAGAGTCAGTATATCGATTTCTTTAAATTTTTCTCTAAAGGACTCGCGAGGACCCATTTTATAGATCGCGCGGATTGCCCTCTTTTGTAAGATGAAAATTGAGTCAACATCTGCTGCTGATCCCCACAGCAGAATGCCATAAGACATAATACTAACCTAGAAGTGGAAATAAGCATAATATACTAACCTAGCTGTGGCTACATCGGTTAACTGCCTTATTTTCCTTACTGCATATGCAGCTGAACTTAACCTACCCGAAAGAGTTCTAATGTGCGCGCCCCACTGCAGTTTTGAATCAATAGTAATCCCTAAGAATACAGTTTTAGCTATAACTTCAAGACTTTTGCCGTCAAGATTTAAATTCAGGTTACGTTGTGGTACATTTGGTGAAGAGAACTTAAGACATATAGTTTTTGTCGCATTCAGTAAAAGATTGTTAGCTGCGAACCATTTTGTGAGAATAATAAGACTTTAAAACTTTCGCGTTTCATAATTGAAAACAATATAATTATAACGGGAAATTTAACGCGATAATTTCGGTTGTTTGTCGCGGCGTGGAATCCAGTGATTCAAAAATCATTACCTCGTTTTGTGCAGCCGGCAAACTTACAGAATAAGGACACGGTCAGTGTAGTGTGTAGAAAAGTGAGGGTAGATGAAGAATTTTCTGTCCCAACGGAGCCAGTACACCAAGACACCAGTCTACCCGGGACCACGGTCGTTGCAACACGGCCGAAACGTCGGGCGAAATAGGTAAACAAACAATCGAAATTATCGCGTTAAATTTCCCGTTATAATTATATTGTTTTCAATAATAAGACTTTCGTTGACATGTAAGACATTCGTATCTTTCCTATCTATTTTAAAAATTAGTGAAGTATCATCAGCAAATAGAATTATATCCGATAATTTGGTCATCATAAAAGGGAGATCATTAATGTAAACAAGAAAAAGGAAAGGGCCGAGAATTGAACCTTGGGGCACGCCCATCTTGACTAGAGACCCGGAGGACGTCACCCCATTAACATTCACTTTTTGCTGTCTGTTTGATAGATATGAAAGCACAAGATCAGCAGCTTGTCCTCGAATTCCGTAGTGGTGTATTTTACAGATCAGTGTGTTGTGGTCGACGCAGTCGAACGCTTTTGAGAGATCACAGAAAATGCC
The DNA here is from genome assembly GCA_949775005.1 of Orthosia gothica. Classification (NCBI taxonomy): domain Eukaryota; kingdom Metazoa; phylum Arthropoda; class Insecta; order Lepidoptera; family Noctuidae; genus Orthosia; species Orthosia gothica. The sequence continues at coordinate 9,832,704 of OX459042.1, forward strand.
AATGGCATCCTGGGACTTCTCCAAAGATTCCAAAATGTGACTGATGAGTTTTACTCCCGCGTCCGTTGTCGACCTACCTTTCGTGAAAACAAACTGCTGACTATGCAGGATCCCATTTGAATTGAAGTGAGACAACATCTGATCCAGCATGATTTTTTCATAGATTTTACTCAATGCTGGAAGCACGGATATAGGTGATGGTGGCGAAGCCTATCAATAATAAAAAAAAAACATAAGCGGCCCTTATTTAATTTCTACTCATTTATGTATGTCAGACATCATTCTGTCGATCGCATTTATTAAATTGTTGATTTCTTATTTATTACAATAATAGTTTATGTACTAAAAAAAAGAAATATAGAATAAATATTTATTTGTGTCCCGCACAGGAGAGACGAGAAATAAGCAAAAAAATTAACATTAATGAAAATAAAACCCCTAACTCCTAACTATGTGTATTCATATTGTTATATTTAAACATATTACGTTTATATTCATTAAATATTTATTTACACCAATAAGTAAAATTAAATTGTGGATTCCTGTCACATCGACTCGATGAATCATTTATGATTGAGCCATACCTACAACACTATGCTCCGCGCTTGCAACATTTAAAAAAAATAATGTCATTGGCAGCTGTCAGTTCAGTCTACGAAAAAAAAACTGAATTTAGTAGTTTAAGCTCTTGACACTTCACTTAAAAGGGACGTGGGTTTGATCCCCTCTTCTTTCTCAAACTTTGTTACTACTACACTGTTACCTGTACAGAACCATCACATTCACTCCTAAATTTTGAAAGCAATTCATCTGTTGTGCAATCTCATTTCGACATGAATAGTCGTTATTATTTCGTCAACCAATCACCGCAAACCGCACATATATCACGTCCCCATAAATATAAATCTAGAACATAGCATAAACAAGGATTGTTTTGCTCATCTCCAAATTCAACCACCTAATAAAATGTATTATGTGCTAAATCCAAAAGAAAACAATTTAACCAGCCTTTTTTTACTTTTAGATTTAGCAATACAGCCCACATTGTACCTTAGTTTTTACCCGACTGCAAGGAAAGGGTTATGCATTTTCGCGCGTATCTTGTATGTATGTTTAGTACTCGCCAAACTTCGGGGCCGCCCTGAAGTTGGCTTTCCAAAACGGTAACTGTTTTTGTATGAGATTTTCTACTCAATTTCAGGGCGGCCAAGAAATTTCGCGAGAACTATATGTATGTTTGTATGTATGTAATATTCTTAATTACCTAATGTCTTTATTTGATTTTTCTTTGGATTTATATAATTAAGACATCGTAAGATACGTCTTGACCGCCCAAGTATTCTTAAATAGGTGAAGTAAAAAAATCTAACATGGCAAATTTTGGGAGCCATATTGTGCGTCTCCTATCTTTTTTTTCTCCAAACCCATCGAGTGGGGTATCTAAATGAAGGGTTTTAAGAGGTAATTAGAAAACTATATACCACTTATATGTTTGAAAGTAATTAAAAATTATAATTAAAATCTTGTAAATAAAAGAATTTGATTTGAAAACCACCCGGTTGCTTTGAAGCGAACTAAAATGCAGTAACCACGAAAAAGACATGCTGTGCAGTCGGAGGATCAGGAGATCAGCAAACACGCGAAAATGTATCCTGCGACAGCACATCATGATTTTTTCTTGTTTCGCTTAAAGCAGTAAGTTTTTTTTTTATTATAAATTTATCTGTTGCAAAATCCACTAACATATCGTTTGTCCTTATTCGTCTCAATCCCACACATAAACATCAATATAACCCTAGTACATAAACCAGCATAGTTTCCTCTAGTCTCCGACATAAAGTAATTTTCACTAGCTGTCCCGCTGCGGAAGCCCGCGCAACTTGTAATCACCGGTCCTCGTAATAAAACTGTCACGCGTTTCTGGAGCAGATTTATCATGTGTTCTCTGTTCTACTGTGAACATCAATATTGTGTATTATTTACATAACATACCATTACGCCGGCCTGTACCACGATGGGATAGGCAGTGGTGTAAGTACACTCACATTTTACAAGTTTTTATAGTCTAATGTCATGGGGTCGTACTTGTCGTATAACCATCAATTGATCCCAGACCCAGGCTCAAGGTTATTACTGATAAATTCCTAATTAAAAAAAAATACATTGCTCAAATTGACAAACTTTACAAACTCAGCAGTCTGTCTTGTGACCACTTTTTCTTTTTTTTCGAGTCGATGGAGTTTAATTTTTTTTCAAATAGTTTGGGCCCAGTAAGTGGCCACGCCAATCACAGCGTCAGTGGCGTTCATATGGTTCTCAAAAGTGCAGGTATATTGACACTTGGTGACTTGAGGCACTCCAGCATGTATGTCATATTCAGAAACAACGAGAAAGTAATCACCAGGCTTCGTAATAAAACTGTCGCGCATTTCTGAAGCAGTTTTATCATTTGTTCGGTTTTATCATCAATATTGTGTATTATTTACATAACATACCATTACGGCCGGCCTATACCACGATGGGATAGGTAGTGGTGTAAACAAACTCACATTTTTCATAGTATTTAAAGCCATAGGGGGCCATACTTAGAACCATCAATGAGACGGTGAAACATTTTATTTACATAGATAAAAGTATTTAAAATACTTAAAAAACTAAGACCACAAACATTTACACTTTAACCAAAAACTACTCACTAACTAAACCTAAAAATATAATTTACTAAAATATGGCGCCGAAAAACTCCTCCATATCGTTGTCCACTGGTAATTTACCCAAAAGACTGGCAGCATTGCCACATCATCATCATCAGCCTATTAATGTTCCCACTGCTGGGACACAGGCCTCCTCTCTGTGAGAGGGAATGGGCCGTAATCCACCACGCGGGCCCAATGCGGGTTGGTGGATGTCACATGTCTTCGAATTTTTGGTTCTAGGACATGCCGGTTTCCTCACGATGTTTTCCTTCACCGTTTTGAGAGCAGTGGTGAAGAAATAATTTACACAAAGTAAAGCGCCTGCCTGGGATCGAACCCACGACCTACTACTTGTAAGTCGCGGCCGATACCACTGGGCCACCACTGCTCTAGCCATGCCAGCATTGCCACGTTGTATGGCAATGCTTATTTTCTGACCAAGGTAAAAGCCAGCCCTTGGGTTACGCGAAGTGTCAATTAGGCGTTTGGAACGATCTTTAAACAAAGCTCACCCCACTCGGGAACTCGGACCCAACGGACCAGGAGTATATATATAGTATAGTATAGTACCATCAATTGATCCCAAACTTAGGCACCAGGCTAAATTCTATGGACATTGTCATCTACCGATCCCTCTACAGGTATTACTTGCCTGCATGAGACAATGAGAATCGAAACCAGAACCAGCAGCAGTTGCTCTTGCGGTTCTTTTACCACCAACTGAATACAAACCCAAGCTTCGGGTTGTTGTTACTAAAGATCGTACTGAAAAACCAAAAAACTGTTTAATCAACTTGGTGTCGAACCCAGGGCCCATGCTTAACAGTCCCTCTATCGGACACTATACCATCGAGGTAGTAATCACCGGTCCTGGTAATAAAACTGAACTATTTTTAACCTGACTTTGAGGATAGTGTCCCATTTTTATCTAGGTTCAAAAAATATTATACCTTGAATGCCAGTATATTATATAATAGATTTTAGTTTAAAATTCAATGCACAAACAAATTCAATAAAAAAAAAAAAATTGCGAACTATTTAGATTATTTGATATCTGCGTGTAAAGTACCACTTAGGTAAAACTTATAGAATTAGGTAACTACCTTCATCTCTTTATCTGATAGACTACTAAGCAATTCAAGTACATGTCGAAGGTTTTATTGAAATTAATGCAAAGTTTGACAACGTGATAAACGAGAACACCAACAGAAATCTTGGCTTTATTTTGCTAAAATACAAGTTAATAATTAAAAGTAACAGACATAAAAATAAGCATGACAAGACGTCAAGTGTTGACGGAAGATACCGTAAATAATTACATAGACACACTACACAACGCATAGGCAATACAGAGTCATTTAATTATTTGCCCGTAAATGTACTCCATTTCAAATAAAATTGGCACTCAAAAGGGTAAAAATGACACACACTCACCAAAATAATTCAACCTAATGGTGACTAATTCAATGTACCGCTACGCCGTAGGCATTGCGTAGCGTTCACTTATCCGTGCCAATGCTGCGTAGCACTCAATGCTACGCGTGAGTGGTGTTACGAAACGATTTTATATCCATTACTCGCAGTTTTGTGCACACCTGACGCTTAAGGGGTGAATATTCAATACATAATTCAATGAATTTATGATAGGGATTTCGGTTCGTCTATCAGGGAGCTTTTAAAAGGTTTTTAAATGTAGATAATGTGTCAATTTTTTTAGATTCAATTTGTAGAAAATTGGAAAGCATTTGCTCAACAAAGAATCTGAAATTATTACTCGTCGGCGAATAAAAACTGACATCAAAAAATGCCGCGTGATTTTTAACCGGCTGCCCAAAAAAGGAGGAGGTTCGCAATTCGGCAGTTTATATTTTTAATGTATATTCGGGCCCGAATATACACACAAAATCAGAATCTGATGATGGGATCCCATGAAAGTCGAGGGAACTCCTCAAATGTTATACACAGAAACGTAGTGATTTTGCAACCATTTGAACTCAGAAAGTATTATTTGGTGAAGTGGAACTGATGATAAAGACCACAGATGGCCACTGAAACTCCTTAATAAGTATGTCATGGGTATAAGATATCTGGAATAGTTAAGCGACTATGAAGGAGCAAATAAATATAAATAAATGGTACTGATGAAAATAGTCCCCGCGAACTGATTTGATGATGAAATCGGAAGGTAGGCACTGTAACTCCGTAATAAAATAATGTATCCTAGGCCTATCCTGGCTTTAAATAATTTTCATGATCATATGAGGTATCTACACTAAAAAGAGTAAAATAAAAACTTTTTAATAAAAAATTACCGGCTTCTATAGCAAAACACTACAAAGTGAAAAATCACTTTGTTTTCCGAAGTCGGTGTCGAAAAATTAAAAACAATGAGTACCTACCAAAGACACCGAAAAACCAAGTTATTTTTCGCTTTGTACTGTTTTGCTTTAGGATTCGGTATAATTTTATTGTTGAAATGTTTTTATCTGGACTATACAGGACTAAATCTAAGATCCCTAAATAAATAAATTTATTATTACCCAATGACTTTGTAAAAGTAGGTTAGGCACTTTGTAAATTGTCACCAACAACGTTGATAAAAGCCATCAGTAACTGATTGATTTTATATTTATCATTTTGTAACATCAAAACAAAACTTAACCTATTAAAAATAATAACAGAATTTCGAGTCCAGCCACGCAACAGTATCTATAAATAGATCGTTACATGACTATTAAAACTAACATATTTTATAATTTTGATATGGATTATAATAACGTACCGTGTGTCACTAAGTTTATTTAAAATCAGTTCATTCAAATGCAATAATAAGTATCAGTCAAAACGGTTTTCAATTTGATTCTATAAGTAAATAAATGGAGACTGTAGTCTTCTAATTTTTTTAATATTTTAATAATGTGACAACTATAAAACTTAATTACTTAGTTGCCTTTCTTATACATGCTATTTAGTTTCTCCCATAAGAATAATAACAGATGCACTTTGCAAACAACAATGTGAATTTCACCAAACTCATCAATCAAAATATAAACCGGGTGGTTTATGTTTGATGTTCTATAAATTACAACAATATAACAATATCAATAAATATTCGCCCTCAATATTGTTTAATGTAACTCGGGTAACATGACAAACGGCTGGTATCAATTACGGACTACGATCGTAGTTACGGCACTACGGCACTACGTTTACGTGAATTTACAATGCTGCGGCGAATCGTAGTAATTTGACAGCGATAACAAGGCTTGTTTTCAAATGGAGCTGTTCTGTTGCAGAATTTAATACTTTATGGGAATGTAATGGCAACACTACGTAATAATGTTCTTGTTTAAGCTTTGTTGTTTTCTTGATTGTATTTAGATGTATGTATGTATCTATTTTAGTAGTTTGTTTTAGTACCTACGTAGTAAAACTGATTGTTTGATTTAAAATTTGCAGCAAGTGCCCCATATCATTTCCATGCCATCTCTTTCCATTCGAGGTTGTCTCGCAGAGATTGCAGAAAGCGAAAAGGCCAGGTGCATGTTTGTTTCAATTGTATGGTTTTGTAGCGGCACCGACGCCGCCACTTACGAACTAATGACATGACGTCACACAAATCCTGCATCGCGCAAGTAAAGTTTTCGGCGCGATTAGAACACATACAACAGTCTGACAACAACCGTTGGGCAGTTGCCCGGACCAGACACAACAACCGTCTGGTCGGAGGATCCTCCCTTTTCTATGGAGGTTTGTGGGACTTTACACCCTGTTCCGCATACCCCCAAAGTTTCTTTTTGTATTTAAGACCCATGACATTTCTCAAGTTCTGTTTGTATTCTTTGTAACTACTAGGGAGCGTACAAACATATTGCCATCAACCGTGAAGGGGGCAAATCCGCTAGATGCTTGGGGCTTTTACTGGCCACTTTTGAACCAACGACATGCTCATGAAGATGGGTCTAACCGCGAAACCCATGTGCAAACCTGCACATGGGTGTCGCGGTGTGGAGGACATATGAATGCATGGATCACCTTTTGTGCACATGCGATGCTCTGGCTGGTAAGCGAATGAGTCTTCTAGGGATAGGTTATCCAAGACCAGGCTATAGGCTCATATCTCCTAGTCTCGTTGTAAAACTCATGAAGAAAGTTTTCAACGAGATTGGAGAGGAGTAGGGTATCTAGGGGACCACGAAAAATCCCAATGGGTCGAAGTGTCCGAGTTGCTTCTCGCTTATTTCTCAGCTCCTCCACAAGATAAGATTTGTTTCTATTCCTTTTAATAGGGAACAAACATACATATTGCCATTAACCGTTCATAAATCTAGACTACGGTCGACTACTGATAGACCCTATGGCAAATATACCAGTAACAGTTTGCCTGACCTAAATATCAGAGCTTAGAGCGATGCTCAGCAGGTGCCTTTATCAATCTGTGTAGCCTTTTCCCAACTATTATTGTTGTTAATTGTTGATTATTGGGATCGGCTTCTAGTCTTAGCGGATTTAGCTGAGTACCTCCACAAACGATCAACTGGGTAACACGGTACCCCTTGGCAAGACTGGTGTCAGATCTCAAGCTTCTGACTACCCGTAACGAAGTAGGCACCAGGCGAGCAGGCGCCTTTATAAATTAACATTATTCTTACAGGGTAGTCACAACTTATTTAACAGTTATAATACCTCATAAAAACAAAAAGAACAAATATATTTAAAACAAGTGCACAATGGGCGCCCTTCGGCTATAGACAAGTGACATTTTAAAGGCTCTAGACAAGTGACGTTCGATGTCAGCGAAGGCGATAGTCGAAATGTCAAAATGTAAGGGACTGATCACGTGATTTTTCGAAATCGCTTGTCAATCCCATACAACCTTTTGACAATCGCTATCGCTACGCTTTCGATGATAGAATATCACTTGTCTAGGACCTCTTATCGCACATAGCGATCTCTTACAGTAAACCTATGGATGTACAGATGAAATGCAGAAGCAATCTTACTAATATATAAATGCGAAAGTTTGAATGGATTGATAGATGTATGTTTGTTGCTCAATTACACAAGAACAGCTGAACGGATCTGGATAAAATTTGGCACAGAGATAAATTATAATCTGGAATAGCTGAAAGGCTCCTTTCTATCCCGGTATAATACACACATACATACATACAGACATAAACTCACGCCTTTTTCCCATGGTGGTAGGCAGAAATTACAGAACGTCACCTGCCCGGTATAATGTTTTTGATAAAACACTTTTCACGCGGGCAAAGCCGCTGACAGAAGCTAGTATAATATATATTTTAAATTGAGTTCTAAAAGATACAAGAAACATTGAAGCTAAGACAGGTCGGCTCATTATTATCAAAGTTTAGTATGTACTCGTATGAAGCAAGCGGGAGAGCGATTATTAACATTTTGGGTTGGATGTTCAAATACTGAAGCGCATATTTGTCTTGCTTCCTCGAATGCTGTAATTTTGATAAGGGATATATTGTAGACATTTTATGGTGTTTAATTTTGGCGTTTGAATTGTTCAATATTACTAGACCTTGATTTTGTATGACAAAGATTTTGTATTTTTGTAAGTAAAGAATAAACTTAAAAACAACTGGACCGATTTCAAAAATTCTTTCACCGTTGGGAAGCTACATTATCCCCGGGTAACATAGGCTTAACTTTTTATCCCTGTATTCCCACGGGAACGGGAACTACGCGGGTGAAACCGCGTGGCGTCCGCTAGTATATCTATACCAATATTATAAAGAGGAAATATTTTTTTGTTTGTTTGTACCGAATAGGCTCCGAAACTAGTAAATCGATTTGAAAAATTCTGGCACCAATAGAAAGCTACATTATTCCTGAGTGACATAGGCTATTTTTTAATCCCGAAAACGGGTCCTGTGGGTGGTCCACGAAGCCGCGGGTAATAGCTAGTCTTTAGTAAGGCCAGTAGTCATTATCGAATCACAAACTTTATGAAAATATGTATCTACTTACAAAAATAATATTTTTAATAGAGGGTTGTTATCTTTCGTCTAACCCTTGGGATACGAAGGAGTAATCATTATACTATTTATATCTATGAGGTTTATAAAATTGCTATTAAAGTTGATACGAAACCCTTCGGTCACTTAACAAATTCCAATCTGTCGAAAGGTACAACAACACCAAACTTTATTAAACAAAATTAATAACGTACGTTCCAACGAAAAGTTTATTTAGTTACTCATTTTAATCAAACTAAATACGAACTTCATTAACGTAAAGAACAAAGATACAATTAATTTCATGAAACATTGCATTCAATTATATCTGTCTGACGTAATGGTAGTCATTATCTAGATGAAATTAATGAATGAGTACAGCCGAGCAAGAATGAGGTCAAATGAACTGTAATAAATTAAAAGTCATATAAAATAAAAAACAGTTTTTAGCTCGCCATACAAAGTACAAGTTCGCGGTATGAATGAAAAGCAATTTGTAAATCATTTAGTAACACGTGAATGGGCCAGAATAACGGTTTGCATTCTTTAATGTGTTATGTTTTGAATATTAAAAGTGGAGTCGAAAAGTTTAAGAGCGGCCACTCCCAACGTTCCCACACTCGCACTCGTACAAATCAAAGTAACGGCGACGCCCTGAATGCCCCACGTGTTCCGGTCTCTATTCAATGCTAAATCGAATATACGCATTTCGTGTGGACATTCTCTTCTTTGAACTATAAAAGAAACTGTGAACTAAAGAAACTAAGGAAAACTACCAAGAATTTAAAAGTCGTCGAAAAATAAACATTCGTTTGGACAACGCAAACGGTGTCCAATGTTTAATTAGTTAAAAAAACACCGTAGACAAATCCAAGACGTACATTAAAAAGACGTTGTGGAGCACACAAGAGGCCTCGGATCGATGGTCCGTCGTACTCCTAATCGATAGCGCCGTACTACCACCTCAATGGGGCTGCGCGCGCCGCCTGACTTACATAACGCGCAGAACACCACCTGTTGCTTAATACTACCACCCATTTATAACCCGACCATGTTGAAAACCCCGTCTCGCCTAAGCGTAGAGCCAACTCTCGTGTACTACCGAATTCGGCCGGGTTGTCGGTGTCAATGCACTTGGGCAACCTTCGACGCTGCACTCAAGGGTGCATAGTAGGGTAGCGGGTGTAGGTATGATAATGATCTTCGTTACCGTTATTGGAAGGCGTAATGAAGCGTTTACGCTGTAAAGGGCATGGCAGTGCATAAAGTTTCTTGATACTTCGCGGTTAAAGATGGTGTCCTAACAAAGCAGATTTGTACTTGCAGATTTTTAAGCTTGAGTGCGAAATGTTGTTGGAAGCTCTAAACGGGGATTGGGTGACTGCATAATGGAGTTACTTGAGTATTTTTCTACGAACTTTTGGATGGTCAACCTTCTTCTTTTTGGGATAAGAAAATGTCACAGTTTTTTCTGAAACTTTCCTTCTTAAGTGTACTCGTTTTCCTTCTGTAATTTTCAAGTCGCAGAGAATTACCATCCAACTGTAAATAGCTGATAAAATCATGTGAGGATCCGGTTTTCCGGATGGCCGCAGAGATCAGACGGCGCTACGCACAGGGCCGGAAACTGTGCGCGGTTCGGATGAACGAGTCGGTCGCGTGTCGTGTGTGTCCACTTGTTTAAGTACGGAGATCCGCAATGAGGCGGGAAATACTTGGGCGAAACAATGGAATCATTAATAGGGTATTAAGTTTTTTACGCCTGTTTGCGGAAAGAAGCAGATAGAGAAAGACTTATTGCAGACTATTATCTTTGATGGTTTTTATGTTCGTCGATAGATGATAAACAGGACCATATTGGTAAAATACTTCAATTAATCCATTTTTGGGCAATTAGACACAACACACACACAGACAGAATCTGTACTAGATTTTCCTGCGATTTCATCCGCGTCAAAATCTTAAAATAGCTCAAATTCTACCATAGACTAATAATTCTTTGCTTTAAATTAATTATTCTGTATTTTATAATATGATTTGTTCCTGTTCTCATGCCCTTAACAGACAATACTTTCGACTGGGAGGATTTCGACCTCACAAAACCTATTCGGTCTCTCAAGTCTTGTTTTGTAGGCAAACATTCGGACTCTATGTAGATGAGTCCGAAAATCTTTACCTGAAAAACTAATCCTTTTACGAGGTGAACCGATGTTTATGAGGTTCTTTTTAGGGTTCCCAAAGGGTAAAAACGCGACCCTATTACTAAGACTCATCTGTCCAGTGTAGACAGTGGAGTCATGTGTATCTCATGAACAGTGATAGCTACACAGTTGAAATTTTTCACAGGTCACTTATTTCTGTTGCCGCTATAACAGCAAAAATACTAAAAACTGAATAAAATAAATATTTAAGTGGGGTTCCAACTATATACAACAACCGTGTTTTTTTATGTTTTTGCGATAATGGTACGGAACCCTTCGTGCGCGAGTCCGAGTCGCACTTGGCTGGTTTTTTTTATTTCCATGTGGTTCCATTTAAATTTGATCAAAATTTGGCGATTAGTTTTTAAGTTATTCTTAATAATGCGTATTTTCATGTTAATTTAAGGTACCAAAACAAAAAAGAGAAAAATAATAAACTTTTTAACGTTTTGGAAGTCAGTTTAATGTTTTTGTTTAAGTTTTTAGTATATTCTATTCAATTCCATTATATTTTTTTATAGTTAATATAAAACGACACCCACACCTACTACTTGCGTATACTATATATTGCGTAGGTTTTCAAACAGATAGAATAACACGTTTCTATTACAGGCGTGGGTTTAAACCAGAATCGGTGAAGCATTGACAGCTTTATAAGTACCGCCCACGGCGCCGTAGTGGAGTGCTGCCCTTATTTGTGACGGGTGACAAGACATATTGCGCGATGATTGCGGGGTAATTGGTAGGTATGGTTAGCTAGGTGATATAAGAAGGGTTATTTTAAATCCGTATAATTTTGTAAGAAATTGATAATTGGATTACACTCTTTGCGCTGTAGCATGGTGCGGATGACAGTTTCAATAACATTTTTTACGTAAATACGTATACGCATTTTTTGTAGTTTAACGTCGTACCATAGTTATACCATATACCATAGTTGCCTGTATGACGTTAAACTACAAACAAGTGCGAGTCGGACTCGCGCACGAAGGGTTCCGTACTTGGTAAATTGCGGTTTACGATTTATGACGTATTAAAAAAAACTACTTACTAGATCTCGTTCAAACCAATTTTCGGTGGTAGTTTACATGGTGTACATCATATATTTTTTTTAGTTTTATTATTCTCTTATTTTAGAAGTTACAGGGGGGGGGGGACACATTTTACCACTTTGGAAGTGTCTCTCGCGCAAACTATTCAGTTTAGAAAAAAAATATATTAAATACAAAATATCATTTTTGAAGACCATAGATACCCCCACGTATGGGTTTGACGAAAAAAAATATTTTTAGTTTCAGTTTCAAGTATGGGGACCCCCAAAATTTATTGTTTTTTTTCTATTTTTGACTAAAAATCCTAATGCGGTTCACATAATACATCTACTTACCAAGTTTCAACAGCATAGTTCTTATAGTTTCGGAAAAAAGTGGCTGTGACACACGGACAGACAGACAGACATGACGAATCTATAAGGGTTCCTTTTTTTGCCATTTGGCTACGGAACCCTAAAAATGCGTATACGTATATGCGTAAAAATGTTATTGAAACTATCACCCGCACCATGCTTCAGCACAAAGAGTATTGTCGATTGGTTTTCGAAATTTTTTGACTTGTGCAATGGGGTTTGCTGAAAATCAATTTGCGATCCGCTAGTATAATAATTGTTTCAAAAAACACATTTTCTCTTACTCATGTGTTAAATTGAATAGGTATTGTAAGAAATGGAAAACTAGATTAGATGATTGTTTCTTTACCTTTCTATCTATTTACCTATTGTAATGGGGTTTCCTGCACATAATATTGCGGCACACTGAAATGGTTTGAAATACCCATTATAATTTTACTGAGTGTTAAATTGTGGTGCATTTGACTAAAGGGGGTATTACACTATCAAATATCCAGGATCATACTATGATCCTAAATAAATAAGATCAAATTATCAAAGACCAAATGATTAATTATGTTTACATTATCATATAAATATGGCTCATAGATCTGTGATCCTAGATATAATATGATAGTGTAATACCCTCCTATGTGATACCACACTGTCTGAGAAGAGTTCAACAAAAAAATATTTATTTATTAATTACGAACGTTTGCAAATTACGCAATCAGTGTTTCTCATTGTAAGTGTACTGTATATGTGTACTGTATATACTTTCGTATGAAACAAATGTCTAAAATCATGCTTTTAAAGCTACAACGTTTAGCCAACTCCATTCAAAAGATCCTTACCTTTAGTATAACAAAATATTCTTCACAAAAAATATAAGTGAAACGAACAAGAATTTATTCACTCAGTCTAAACATTTCACCGAGAGAATGAAATTGCGAACATTACTGACATATATATTTTTTATTTATGATGGGTTTGCTCTTGACTCTAGTCTAGGTAAGAGGTGACAGAGACAGAGTCTACGATGGAGTGAGCTTACCCAGAAGAAGCCTGTTCACTCTAAATTTGAAGAGATTCGGGTTGAATGCGTTCGGAAACACAGACGCAGGTAGTGAGTTCCATTCATTCGCTGTGCGCATTATGAAGGATGTTTGGAAGCGCTTGGTGCGAATTGGTGGAATGGCAACAAGGTAAGGATGGTAACTTACAGTGCGTCTAGTGAAGCTCTTGAGCACACTCACCGAAGTACAGTCTGTAGAAGACCGACAAGCAGGCAACCTTGCGGCGATGAGCCCAGGTTATAACATAATATACCTACACTCATAAAATTTGCGAAATACATAATTGCCTTATAAAATTATCGCAAGGCATAACCTTTCTTCCCACGACACATCTGTTTGCTACCCACACTACGCAAAATATCAGTTTGATATTTCAGAAAATTTTATCTCTTTCAAAATAATCGTTGACATTATTAAAACAAGTAACCCATGGCTAATTAAATAACAATGTTATTTATGTAACATGTTATCCTTTTGTTATAAATTAAAATATGATTATGTAATTAACTATTTATTTGGTAACCGTAGTCCCCTGCGGAAAGTTCGGAGCTTGTGATCGAGCCAATTTATGCTAACGTGTAGTGTGGCCAAGGGCTCATCCCGCATCCGACAGCGCGCACTTTACTAATTATTCCCCTTAAATGATACATGATTTTATTTCTGTAAGTTGGTTTGTACAAACACTTTTACATGTCAGTCATATTTTATACAAGTAAAATTTCAAAATTTTAAAAACCCCCGACACATTTATCTTGCGAAAACTCCCTGATTCAAACAGTGAAACGCCCATAACTTTTGAAAGCCTGAACCGATTTTATTCAAACATAGCTAAGAACACTCTCGACAAAATTACAACTAAATTAAAATCGGTTCATCCGTTTAGGCGTTATGATGCCACAGACAGACAAACAGATCCACAGATACCTACACAGATACACAGACACACGTGAAACTTATAACACCCCTCTTTTTCCGGCGGGGGTTAAAAACTAGATGAGATCAGCGTTTCCTATCTAACTACTTTGAGAAGAAAGGCCGAAACAAACTCAGAGGTCACAGTCTCTTTTAAAGTCCTGACAAAATCTTGGTTAGATCCTGTAAAGACCATGATCTTGATTCTGTTTACTCGATTAATAATGTAATGTAAATGTATCAATTTTGTTTATTAATAGATTACTTTTGTCAACTACAGATAGTTATTTTATTCAATTCCTAAAACTAAGTAGCCTTGCAATCTTACTAAAGAGTGTTGGCCATTAACCTTTACAAAATCATTTTGTTTTTTTTATATTTATTTGTTTACCCTCGAACTGGAACGCCTTGCAGAAATTACACCAATAGAGCACAAACTTACAAATATTAACTACTAGCTGACCCGGCAAACTTTGTTTTGCCATAAAAACACCAAACATTTATCTATCCTACCTACCCTACCTTACACTACCCTACCCTACACTACCTTCCCTACCCTACGCTACACTACCCTACCCTACACTACCCTACCCTATCCTACACTACCCTATCCTACACTACCCTATCCTACACTACCCTACCCTACACTACCCTACATTACCCTACCCTACCCTACGCTACACTACTCTACCCTACACTACCCTACACTACCCTACACTACACTACCCTACACTACACTACCCTACACTACACTACCCTACACTACCCTACCCTACACTACCCTAGCATAAATTATAAAAAAAAAAAACGTAAAAACCATCTTTGAACTTCAACGAACATTTAAAAAAAAGAATTAGCCAAATTGGTCCAGGCGTTGTTGAGTTATGCGCTTACCAACACATTTTGCGATTCATTTTTATATTATAGGTAGATAAGTCCAGATTTTATCAGGATGTTTTCCTTCACCGTTGTCAGCGATGTCCAAGATAAATTTAGAAAGTACATATTTATTAAAAAGTCACATTGGTACTTGCCCGGATTTGAACCCACTATTTCAAGCACGGGTGGCGAGGTCTTAGCCACTGGGCCACCAAGACATACTATATCACTTGAGTAAACTCAATCACTCTTTTTCAAAACTTTTTCCTCAAAATAGGTACTTAATCTTCCCAATGAATTAAGTAAACGGTTTCTTAACTTCCGTAACTTAATTCGGCTAGCCGTGGTTCAAGCATTAATACCACTTAAATCGGCCCTCACCCCATAAGAGAATTAGAGCGAAAAGATAAGTCCATTCAGCTTAATTATCCCATTCGAAGGGAAACCATCAGATTGCCTTGGAAGTTGGCAGAATTGGATGATGAAAATTATTTATGGTTATGCGTTTGTAGACCATTGGGTATGAAATTGTTATTGGTGATTTACGTTATGGTATAGACGGGACAATTTTGTTGTTAGCAGATTTTATATAACAAAAATTACAACCAACTTCCAAACAAAAACACTACAAAGTGAAAAATAACTTCAATTTCGGAAGTCGGTGTTCCTGTTTTCGTTTCCTCGTTTTTTGACACCGACTTCTGAAATTGAAGTTATTTTTCACTTTGTAGTGTTTTTATTTGGAAGTCGGTTATAATTTTTGTACAAAAGTTTTTATTTTTCACTTTTTAGTTGAGGTACATAATATACCAGTTTGAAAGGCTAGCTACCTATAGTGCCCAAAATGAAGCCAGAAAAAAATAACCCAATAACATGAAACTTAAACAAAACTGTGGAATGAGAGTTTACCAGGGTGAACTGTTCATACCTGCGTACCCTTTTAGAGCGTACCAGTGTGATGTTATGTTATGAAATGGTGTAAACAATAAACATACATACGATTGCAGTTATCCTGAGTGATTAGCCGTCATTTATTGAAGAGTTCTGATGTATTTTTCCGAAGTTCTTCATAAGATCTTAATGAAAATTAAATGGGACCACATGACAAGCACCAGCGTTCAAATAAAACAAAGAAAAATCTAAATCGGTTCACCCAATAAAAAGTTCTGAAGTAAACATAACAAACATAAAAAAAAACATTCGAATTGATAACCTTCTCCTTTTTGCGAAATCGGTTAAAAAGAATGCTTGGTGGAGATCTATATTCAGTTGTGGACGTCTTTTAGCAGAGATGGTAATACCATACATAGGTAACTAGAGATGCTTACGGTAACCAAAGAAAGTTTGGATGATACGTTTCAATTTATATAAATTCAAAGGTATACAGATACACGTGCAGTTGAAGGCAACCCTAAATAAGCACTTGATGAGCTTGGCATCTAAATTTACTAAGAACGAAAAAAGTGCAGAGCGTGCAGTTTCTTGCACCTATTTTTTTTGATAAGTAAAGTCTAGCCAAACCTGCCAGTATTTGGCTAGACCAGGCAGGCCAAAAAAGAATAAGTAATTCTCAAGGATAAAGAAGACTGCAGATTTCTTTCTTTTAGACAAGATTTAAGGAGCTTTTAAGGCAAACTTGGCACAGCATCAAGTAAGCATGAATTGGTGCAAACGAATTATTTTCAATACGTGGGTAGTTCACATGTATTTGTACGTTGTTTTCCATGTAATTTAACTTCACTGCTCTTTTACTTTGATATAACCCACGATGTCTGCGCCCAAGGATATTCTGTCGTAGGTTTAATATTTAACCCCTAGGGCTAGAAATTGTAATTTAATAAACTAATGTTGGTTGCTGGTAGGTATACTAAAGGCTTAGGGAGTCAAGGATCACGAAAAGGTACTTTTCTTTTGCTTTTTATTTTCATTAAACTTAACGTATTTTTTTTTAACAAACTAACTCTGCGTTAACACACATATTTCTTTTCATTGTCTTGATTGTTTTTTTTCTTCAAAACTTAATTTCCATTACATATTTTCTTGTACGAACAATCTGGAGGTTTACCTCAAAAATGTTGATGGAATTTCCACGTGAAATACTTTAAGTGTACCCTAAGGTAGGCGTAAAGTGAAATTGCGAAAAATACATGCTACCGTCATAAAACATAGCCACATGAAATGGTGGAGTGTTTCCACGGACCCGTAGAATGGGTTCTGTGAAATAGGCACTTCGGAATGTGATAAACTTGTCACATCATTTTGACGGCTTGCCTGAGAATGAGGAACTACGGTTTGAAGACCCATACACTGATGCACAAGCTAAGATAGGAATGGTTTATGTCTACATTCGTATGTTAGACGCAACACTAAACCCAAGTAGGTATAGTATGGCATGGTATGTGATGTCAACTCAGATTCGAAAAATTAAGAAACGTATTCATTCTTCTCTGGAACGCGCTTCCTCTCGAGATCAGGACGGCTACAAGTCGGTTTGCATTCAAGCGGAAATTGCGGATTTATTGTCAGCACAACTAAGAAGAGTCGTCTCACTTTCTTCTTTCCTGTTACTTCATAAATATATATTTTATATAAGTTTATATTATATTCAATATATATGTACGTTTATTTTATCTATTTTAGTATGTTAATAACAACTTTTTCTTTTTAAATTGATCAAACAATGCACCTGCCTTGTTATCTCTTCACCACCCTTGGTTGACTGGTAGAGAATGCCTAAGGCATTAAGTCCGCCTTTGTACCTTTTTGTGCATGAAGTCTAAATAAATAAGTAAATAAATAAATTCATGGAACAACCTGGGCTCCATGAATAGAGCCTTTTCTTAGTACCTATATCTCTACTATTCAAAACTCCTACATGGAATATTCAATTCAAAATTCCTGCAAAATAAAAAGCAATTATATCCACAAACTTCGCAAATGGAACCAAGAATTTCACTTCTAAAATCAAACACTGTTCAATGGAGTCGAAAGCATACATTGAATATTTGAATACCAAGTAGTCTTCGATCTTGCAACAAAATATTCCAACATTACTTTCTGTATAAAACAAAAGATTAAAAGCTGCTTTAAACCTTACAGTGTAACCACAAAATCAATTTCCTAGCTCCGCGTAGCAAAAAACAGCGGAAAAAGCGCCTTCATAAAAAAGCAATCAAGTTTTTCAATCAAAACAGCTGCATGTAATATCTGCAGCCCGGAGCTATGGGATCGTCAAGGCTATCGTCTAGACACGGACAGACAGACAGCTCTGAAAATGTCATCTGATCTATGGGCTTATTGCTTTTGGACACGAAATGCAGACAATGTCATAATGCACTTGATGGCTCTAATTGCGCAGTCTTTCGCAAATTATTTTGAACTAGATTGTAGTGCCTTCAAAAATAGTCAAATTTTTCAAAACATGAGTTGTATTATGGCGAAAAAATATCAAATAAGAATTCAAAACAGTGTTTATAATATTTTTCGCTCCGAGGAATGAAGAACACCAAGTGTTTAGAGGCATGCGGAACAGAAAAGAGACGGATGAGCTGTCTCTTCTGAATTTCTTCGTCTACTCTTTGTTCTGCTTGACTGGTTGAGAATGCCTCAGGCATTAAATCCGCCATTGTAACTTTTTTGATGGAGTATTAAATAAATACATAAATACGTTTGCGTTGGTAAACGAAACCAGATTATCATGACGGCAATAGAGTAACTAAAAACGCTTCAATCTTTCCACATATCTTTTGCAGATTAAATTACTTAAAGCTATAAACAGTACCGCTCTGCTGATCATTACAGCAGGGTAAAATGGCACCCTCCCTTTTCGCCGGAAACCACGCAATATCAAGAATGAGATCACTCAAAAGGTGACGTAATCACATCTCAATTTCGCCTTGACAATATAAAATTTATCAAAATACCCTCAGTTAATATATGCTACCCCTTAGCATAAACCTACTAGGGTAATAGAAGCTCAAGGATATTGTCTAGACAGGAGACAACCACCATTATTAATACTGTCTCCTGAAATATGTTCCATTGCTCTTCTACTTGGATGGGTATGGAATTATGTCAATGTCAGTCTAGGGGAAATCGTTTCAGGTCGAAGTTCTAAGTATTTTTATATAATAAAGATAAATTATTTATTTATTTAATAAAGATAAAGTACTTAACTAGTTGCTACTGCCTCGTAAGCACAAGATTTTTTTTGTCGTATCGGCATTAACTAACGAAGACACTGGCTCCTGTAACACGGGTTGCTATCTAGCACAGGAGCCAGGGCTTCAAATATGTATGTTACACCTTTAGTTTGGTGTCAATAACCATATTTTTTTTTCTTTTTGTAATTCTGAGATGTTTGAATGTTTAGCCCTGCAGCGATTCTCATATTGTAAAAATATCCTACATTTTTAGGGTTCCGTACCCAAAGGGTAAAAACGGAACCCTATTACTAAGACTCCGCGGTCCGTCTGTCTGTCTGTCTGTCTGTCACCAGGCTGTATCTCGTGAACCGTGATAGCTAGACAGTTGAAATTTTCACAGATGATGTATTTCTGTTGCCGCTATAACAACAAATACTAAAAACCGAATAAAATAAATATTTAAGGGGCTCGCATACAAAAACCGTGTTTTTTTTGCCGTTTTTTGCGATAATGGTACGGAACCCTTCGTGCGCGAGCCCGACTCGCACTTGGCTGGTTTTTATATTTATAAACGCCACTATTCGTTTTAAATAAAAACCAAGTTTTTCATACCATGAAAATGCATTGTCTCATGTATAGTTACACTCTTCTGTAAATATACCATGGGAAAAGATTGGGAAGGCGGAGTGAGGTGATACACACATACAAAAAAGAACACTTTTTTCCCTTGGGGGTAGGCAGAAAAAGTTTCTTGGGGGAGTACAACGCCCACCCGGCGGGTCCGGGGGGTCTTTCAGAAGAAAATCACCAATAAGGTCTATGTATGTCTTTCTAGGGCGTCCCTTTCCGGTGTTTCCATTCACGTCTGCCTTGTAAATACCTTTAGTTAGTCGCCTTTCATTCATCCTGTCAACATGGCCAAACCATCTTAGCATACTCTTTTTAATTTTAATCACTACATCTTCTTTTAAACCACAACGTTGCCTTATAACATCATTCCTCAATCTATCATTTAAAGTTACATCACACATACTTCGAAAGGACCGCAAATCTTCTGCATTAATCTTACTTTCATGTCTTTTTTGCCATATCCAACCTTCACTTCCATACATAAGTGTAGGCACCAGCACGCTGTTATGAACGAGGAGTCGAGTGAAGTGATATGCGCAAAATTTGCCTTATATGTACAGCATCAAACAAACGTCAACAAAAATAACTTTCGCTCTAATTTATATCCTAGCCTTCTTTAACTATTAAAATAACAAAGTCCCCGTACTAAAAATCTTCCACTGTAATAGCCCAGTTAACATCCCAGACAGGCGCCAGCCTGAGCTAAACCCCATTACAAGGCTGGTGACACGGTGACGTCATCACCATCGATAACTGACGCTTGCGAGGATGTTCCATGACCTTTCTGTGAGAACTGACCTATTTTGCAGATGAATTGATGGGTTGTTTTGTGGCTAAAATTTTGAAAAGGATTTTCTTTACTATTTACTGAGGGTACTTGTTATTTGTCGCTGAATAAGAAAGGAATAGTCAAATATATATTTTAATATATATCAAACTTAAAAAAGGGGGATTCAGAGTTCGAGCAAATAAGCTAATAAAATTGTCCTGATATTCCTATTGTGATCCATTCCACAACTTTCTGTTACAAACCAACTTATTTCGATCTATCTTTAACGTTTTTCTTTTTTTTGCCGTGGAATTTATTCTCAAGAATATACAATTGAATATTTCTAAACTTATGACTAATAACAAAACGATCTTATATACAAAGAGGAGAGGGAAAAGGGCTCAATGCGCATCAAAAACTTCGTCCATATCGATGTCAATGGGAAACGTGCCCAAAACGCTGGCAGAATTGCCACGTTGAATGGCAATGCTGATTGTCTGGCTAAAGAAAAGGCCAGCCCTCTAGTCACGCGAAGAGTCAACTAAACGTTTACTTATGTCTCGAAACACTCGATGCGCACTCGGACCCCATGGACCTAATGTCTCAACCCCAAACGGCTCAAACATATAACTGCCAATAAGTTTATTTATATATTTGGGCTGATTGAAGCTTTTGCACCAGCAGCAGCCGTCTCGGCACAGCCCGCGGTGTAGGAGTATCGACGCAATGGTATCTTTATGGTAGTGTTATTTCTCTTAGTTAGTCGTAATTATCTAAATTAACTCAATAATTTACTCTTACTATGCAAGAGAATCTATCTTCGACTATTAGCCGGTTGAAGACGTTGGGTGCTTGTTGATAAGCTTGGGGGTCATAAAGTCTCTCAAAAATCCTGCTGCGTTACCTAAAACAAAGCATCAAACTTCGAAATTTGAATTTACTTTTCAGATGCAAATAATATCCTGAATTTCAGCGTAGGAGGCTCTAGAAATGTGGCATTTGATGTCAGCGAAGGCGATTGTAAAAATGTAAGGGTTTGATCACGTGATTTTTTATATTGCTTGTCAATCCCATACAATATCCCACTTGTCTAGGTCCTCAGGAGGATAATCATAAGCTCTTAGAGTAAGGTTATTTTGAGATTGTTGGTAGGGGGCAGATTTATATGACTTGTACATATTAACATTTTGACTATCGCCTTTACCCCCCAGGTCTTTAGTTACTTTAACAGATTTACTATCGTTACTCTCAGTTAAGCATACCTTTTATAATCTGTTAGCTGTCTTCTATCATATCACAATTTCTTTTATGCTCACATAATTAAATCTCAAGTACAATAGAAGTTTATATGAATAGGTCAATTTTGATGATTATATTCACTAATTCTCACAAATGAGTCTGGGACCTGTCTGAGCCGTTGAATTTGATAGTAGGTTCACTAACCTTTTCTCGTACATAGAACTTTATGTTTTCAGAATTTGCTTGGATAATTATTTAGCTTAAACAACACGTCGGTATAAATTTTCGGTAATCACTGACCAAGGAAAAGTAGCGTGTAAATCCACTAGACCTAATGATTACAATTCCATGGCTGTTAATCTGTTAGACTTTTTTTTACTCAATCGTTATTTAACCACTTTTCTACTCCCACTTTATTAGGGTCAATTTACGAGTAAGTAGTTGAATGTTGTTTCAACATTATCTATCATACATCCGAAAAACGTCCTCTGCTGAACATGAACAAGAGTCACATGTCCGGTCGATGTAGCGACACTTGGACCAAGTACATCGACCGGTCCTGTGACTCTTGCATCCAGCGGATTCCCGAAGCCTTAACCAAGACATCGGTCCACCTAGTATGAGAGTAAAGTAGTTTAATAAAATTTAAATATCCAAGCTAGGCCCTAACGCTTAACTGCTATAGAAGTAATTGCATCAACCAAATTTTTTTTTTATCGAGTGTTAAGTTACCAGCTGCCCAGTGACTTGAAACTAAGTCAATAAGGGTTATCGCAGTTCAATTTGGCGCTAAGGGCGCTGGTGTAGAGTGAGGCCTTCTTCAAAATGTCAAATTGAATAGTTTTTTTTGGCTTTTAGCGCGAGTTTATTTGTTTTGTTGTGAATATTTGCCAAATATGGCAGATTAAGATAGGTAGGGGTTTTACCAATAGCGCGAAACTGCAGCAAACTCTATTTTATTTTTAATCGCACTTCCAAGGCATTACACATTATTGAAATTCAAACTTTGTTTCCGTGCGCGTAATAACAACGTTTAACAATAGTAGATTTTACAACGAGTGCACAAAACGAACCATTTTTATCCGAGACTATTAGCAGCCCGAGCCGAAGGCGAGGGCTGATAGTAATGTCGAGGATAAAATGGTTTTGTGGACGAGTTATAAATCTGTTTTTAATTTCGATTGCGAGGAAATAAAACAGTAGTAATTTTAGCAAATTTGAAGAAATTAATAAACGCATGACAAAACAAGACTTGTTTCCCGCGCTTTTTTTTAAATCTTACGACATTGATATTAGGCTTGGGCTGCAGACCTATACAGCCTACTATTCAATTAATTTTGTAATACATATATATATTTTTTTAATAAATTAAATAACCTACCGTATTTTAATTTTAATTTTTATATCTTTTATGTCTTAAAAAACACATAAAAGGCAAATAAATTAAAGTAAATATTGTAAAATAACAAATTCTATCTGTGCACTTTGTATTGTGTTTGGCTGTATGGCTCATTTTCTTTGCCTTATTATAGATACATTTATAAGTAGATACGTTAATGCACTTGTGCACAAAACTCGATTTTGTGCAGCCTATATCCTGCACAAATAAGCAATTTCAGAGCATGAGAAGTGAAACTATATTTAAGGACATTACTCACTAGTGGCGCCAACTAGTGAGTACAATAATGAAAGCCCTCACTAAAACTGAGTTCGTAAACCGTATAAAATAATTGTATTAACCTCCTACTTCGTAATTTTCCACTCTTAATCGAAACGTAATCCAG
The DNA here is from genome assembly GCA_949775005.1 of Orthosia gothica. Classification (NCBI taxonomy): domain Eukaryota; kingdom Metazoa; phylum Arthropoda; class Insecta; order Lepidoptera; family Noctuidae; genus Orthosia; species Orthosia gothica. Next base: position 9,856,409 of record OX459042.1, read on the forward strand.
CTCCTACGTGTGTGTACGATACACGAGTTAAGAGGTACCTTACATTGAAGCAGCGGGAAAGCAATAATACAAGGAACAAAATAATGTAGTTAATCCGTTGATTAAGTATGATGATAATAAAATTAACTCATAGTCGAACTTTGATATATTGATCATGTTACCGAAGGCTGTTTATAGTGTATAGAAGAATAAGATCAGACCAAAGAAACCATTGATAGGTTGTGTGAAAAATTGTAACTTCCGACATGAAAACAATTGGAAGTATGGATTAATATAAGGAGACATGTGGCGCCGACCCCAAAGGGCAAGAAAATGATGACGATAAAAATAGAATTGCATACATAGCATAACCATAATTATTAGCCTATAATGGTTCCACTGCTGGGACACGGGCCACCTCTCTGTAAGAGAGAATGGGTCTTCGTCTACCACACGAGCCCAGTATGGGTTGGTAGATGTCAGTATGTATTTAAAATTTTTAGTTCTAGAACGTGCCGGTTTCCTCCTCTCGGATTTTGAGAACAGTAGCGATGAAATGAATTGTATCTCATACAATTGACGTCTATTTTCTATACATCGATGTTAATGATTAATTACAAAACAATCAAAAATAGAATTTCCATTATAATCATCATCATTTCAGCCAAAAGACGTCCACTGCTGAACATACGTGTCCCCCAAGCGTCACCACACTAATCGGTCCACTGTGCGTCTCGCATCCACCGGACACCCGCAGCCTTGACCAGGTCGTCGCTTCACCTAGAGATAGGCTTTCCAACGCCGCGTCTTTCGGTACACGGTTGCCACCCTATCCCATCAATGTACCGTTTTAACCAATGCCAGGGAACTGATCAAACAGAAACCCCGAGGCATCAAAACGTTCCAAATAATTGTTTCACACGACTAACGTTAGAAAGTTCCCTTTGTAACGGTTAATTTATTCCTGGCGTATATATATACATAACAAAAGGTTGCCCTGTAAACAATGCCGTCAGAGGAATTCCTTTCACGAATAAAACCTTTATGATACATCCCTTAACTTGATGTAATCTCAAGTATTACAGGATAAGTTGAAGATAAGTTGAGTTGCCGCTTATGTTTAGTTTAGTGTTTGAAGAGCAAGTAATTTGATGTGATATTAGACACATGTTGAGCATTCCTGAAAGTTTTTAGTAAAAGGTAAGTGAGATTATAAACCAAGGTGATGTTGAATGCCCATGTTACATCCACTCCTATCAAGGTCAGAGACATCTACACTCGAAGTTGCGTGCGACTATGTCTACCTGGTACAAAAGATCAAGTTGGGTCGGGCTCACTTCGAGAAAGAGGTCAACCGTCGAATCTGACTCGGCTGGGCAGCGTTCGGGAAGTTGCGCGGTATCTTCTCGTCCAACTTGCCACTGTGTCTCAAGACGAAAGTCATGACCAGTGTGTGTTGCCAGTGATGACATATTACTCTGAGACGTGGTCGCTCACAATGGGCCTCATCAAAAAGCTTACAGTCACCCAAAGAGCAATGGAGTTTCCTTGTGTGATCGTTGAGAAATGTAGAGATCCGCAAGAGAACCAGGGTTACCAACGGGAGGGCACATTGCTCGCAGAACGGATGGCCGTTGGGGCAGAAAGGTTCTGTAGTGGCAACTGCGAACCGGAAGACGTTGCGTTGGAAGGCCTCCTGGTGGGCCGATGACCTTGTGAAGATTGCGAGGATACGCTGGATGCGAGACGCACGGGACTGTGGCGACGCTTGGGAAGACCTCCAGCAGCGGACGTCTTTCGGCTGATTATGTTGCAGATGATGGTGATGATGAAGCTATATTTTGTGCTATCGTGGTCCTAACTTGAAGTGAATATAGTGTCAGAAGGATTTACATTCTGAAATCTAAAAAGAATGCAAGCATTGCTTGATACGATATTCAGTTAACAATCAGCAAAGCAATTCTGTTCAACAATTTATCAAGTAACTAACTACCTATCGTTTGTGTATTTGTGTATCTGTCTGTGGCATCATAGCTCCTAAAGGGATAAACCGATTTTGAGAATGATTTTAGTTATGTTTGATGCAAATTGGTTCAGCCGTTCAAAAGCTATGAGCGTTTTACTGCTCGAATCAGGCTGTTTTCGCAAGATATCGTGTCATAATTACGTTGTCGATCGAAGAATGTCTACTACTAAATAAATTATGTAAAATGAAATAAAAATGTAGCGGGGAATTGTTAAATTTTAAATTTTATTGTATTTATCTTTCTACCCATAATACTTTATAGGTATTTGTCAGCTCTGTATCCCAAGTAATTACTTGATATTGAACGTGTCAACACTCAACAGAGAAAAGAGCAGTCCACACAGACAGACAGAGCGAGTCTCCTAGGTCAATATGATAGTGTCCAAGTTGTTGACTCAAGTAAACCACTGAGCGTTGGGCTAGCCAAGCATGCGGGCATTTCAAACAAATTGCTTGACCGTTTCTGTGGATTTGTGAACGTTTTCCATTGCATACTAAGCAATATAGAGAAGATGTATTATACTGGGTGACTTTGAATTCATTGGTATGAATATGAACAATTCTTATTGCAGGACGAACACTGAAAACGCGTAATATAATCCGCTTTTTAGTAAATTTCTATTCGCAGCTCGACAACATGTAGGTACATATAGTCGAGTTGCAAATAAAAATTATTTTGGCTTATTTTAAAGTTGATACCACAGTACAGGTTGCATAACCCCTTGAGTTCATAAAACGTTGATCCACGCGAGATAAAATGGCTTTTTCATTGTTTCAAGAGGTTAAAGTTGACTACTTACGCTACTTTCATGCCTTGGAAGATTACTAATATATATTAAAGTGACAATGTATTCACTTACGAAAAAAAGAAAACAGTTCGATTCGCACACGGAACAAATATTTGTATGACCTACAGATAGTTGTTCCGGCTCTGGGTGATGTGTATGTGAGTTTATATGTTTCACGATATAGGAAGAAATTCGCAGTGGTGGGCACTGCGAATTTACTAGGAATTTCTTCCGTTTAATAAAAAGAAAGCTATATCATAACTGGTTGACCGACAGCTCGTGTCCAATCCATTGAATATTATATGCAAAGCATTACATTGCGGGCTATCGAGGTATAAAGTGATCAATCGCCCCATCGTGCCGCGCAATGTAATTAAACCTGCATGAAGTTTTCTTGCAGGTGGAGACGAGAGCTAAGAAATGTTTTCCAACAAATTTATGTTATTAATCGTGACGTCCCAGAGGTGGACTTACGGATTGTAAGCCGTAGCCGTAAGAGTACGAACCCAGGAAGGCGTTTTACTTCGTGTACATTATTTCATCACCACTCTCTCAAAACAGTGAAGGAAAACATCGTAAGGACACCGGCATGTCCTAGAAACAAAAATTCAAATACTTGTGAAATCCACCAACCCGCATTGCGCCCAAGTGGTGGATTACGGCCCATTCCTTTTCACACTAGGCCTGTGTCCCAGCAGTGGAAACATTAAAAAGGCTGATGACGAAGATGATGATGAAACGAGACTTCTAATATACAGGTCTTGTGCAAAGCCTGTAACTGTAATATTTTCATAGATTGAATCGAACATTTTGTACATAGTACGTAGGTATCTATTTGTGTTCATGATTACACCCAACACTGTTGGTTCAACAATCAGTCTATGTAAAGTTTTCATGCATATAAATTGAAAACTCTATCACTATGTTGCATGTTTGTTTAGATAAAATAATCTAGAGACGAAACAATACCTACCTACATATTGCATCATGAATGTTGCACTTAATATTCATCTTATTTCATCATTCATTTTTTCCGTAATATACCATCACGCTTGTAATCCTCGGAGGCTTAGGCGCAGGCCACATAGAAATGGCGTCGGGCGCGGACATGGCACCGGCGGCTTCCTATTCCATTCTAATTTCAAACTAAATGCATGGAAATAAAGCGCAATTTGATCAGGCGCGGCTGCCGAAATGTCGCATCATAACCACGTCCGAGCAACGACATACCGTGTGTCCTAAATTGCGCTTTATTTCCATGCATTTTGTTTGAAATTAGAATGGAATAGGAAGCCACCCATGCCATGTCCGCGCCCGACGCCATTTCTTTGTGGCCTGTGCCCTAGGCATGAATATTTATGAATAAATAAATGAAGTTCTATATAATAAATGAGCCGAAATCCGGTGGACAGCCCACACATACGCACAAAACGTTTTGGTGACACTTGTATTATTCGTACAGCTAAGGAGTGGCATTCCGAGCCGGATTATGTGTTTGCCGACAGCTACAATCTAGGGAGCTTGAAGTCAAGATTGAATAGGTTTATTCTAGGCAAGCGTGCTTCACTGTCGACCACATCATCGCTTACCATTAGGAGAATGGTCAAGCGCGAGCCTATAGATTATAATAAATTATATAGATATATATATTGTCATAAACCAGGCACAATTTGATACTGAATTCCAGATGAAAAAAAAAACCATAACACTTTTTCCTACTCAGTAACAACCTCCTGTTCTTAAAACCTTATGCTATGCAGTGCAGCGTTTCACAGTTTGTCACATTAATTTTCATTCCAAAACCTCTGTCTTGGCCTTGTCATTTATCTCAATTTTTCTTTGTCTAAAAAGTCAGTGACTGCGTTCTTGAGTGACCTTTTCTTCTTTAAGTTTTAACTTTCAAAACTATGTAGTCAATTTGTGACAATAATTTTCTTTCCAAAACCTTGGCCTTTGAGCCCTGTCATTTATCTCAACTTTCCTTCGTCTATTCGTCTAAAAAGTCAGTGACTGCGTTCTTGAGTGACCTTTTCTTCAATATGTTTTAACTTTCAAAACTATGTAGTCGATTAATTTATCAGTAGATCTAGACCCAAAGATTTAGGTACTTTGAAAAGAGTCACATTAAATCAATCGCTGTTTGTGCTGCTTCAATATTAAAAGGCAATATATTAAAGAGGTAAGTTACTTGAAGTGAACCAATACGTCTTAATGCTATCTGTAGAAGTTTATTTACTGAGAGAGCAAAGTAAATTACGAGGTACGCGTTTCTCTGAGAAATCTTGATATCGTTTTTAATCAGTAACTAAAACATTTGCTTTAAAAAAACATATTATGTTATCATTTGACTTTACTGAGGTACCTAGGAACAAGTTATCATCTTGCTAACAAATTGTGAGTATGATCTTATTTCTCGGTGAACAAGATTACTTAGTTTATAATGGGTACCATCAAAACAAACAGGTTAGAGTTTGATTTTTATTTTTGAGTCAATAGAATAATTTACCCTAATTAAGATCGAAAAATACTAGAGGAGCTTGTGGCTAAACATTAACAGCCACAGGGGTCGATCTCCAAGGTTAAGCAACGCTTGACGAGGTCGGTCCATGGATGGGTGACCATTTCAACATACCGAGTTTCCTCCGTGCCTCGGAAAGAACGTTAAGCCGTAGGTCCCGGCTGTCATTTGAAGATCTTTGACAGTCGTTACGAGTAATCAAAAGCTTGAGATCTGACACCAGTCTAGCCAAGGGGTGCTATGTTACCCAGTTACTGGGTTGTGAAGGTCATATAGGCAGTCACTCCATGTAAAACACTGGTACTCAGCTGAATCTGGTTAGACTGGAAGCCGACCCCAACATTTTTATTTTATTTTATTTGGGAAACAAACAGATGCAATAACAAACATTAGCATACAATCATTTCAACAAAATCCAGAAGCAGTTTCCACAGATTAATAGCAGTTTCCACAGATTAATATACATAGTTGGGAAAAGGCTAGTCAGATTGATTGATTTAAGATCGACAAATACCTACTATTGTCATCATCTTTCTTGACTGTGCAATGGACATAGCACGATGTACAAGTAATCACAATAAATACAATGTAGGTAATGCCCATCCCCTTATAAAAAGCTCATAGGCCCATCATTTTGTAACTAAGATGAATCATGACATTCATTGTAAATCCAGATTTCAGCCAGCCAGATTAAATCTGTCACTTTTAAATCAAGATTCATGACCGACCATTGTTTTGGAAAGTGGCTCAATATTTCTGCGACATTCACTCCCGCTAGCTCAAAGATCAAAAAGATTATATTAAAGAAATATTAATTCAATCTTTCTTTCGTTCAAAATGTTGATGTCCAATGAGATCTTTGAGTCGTACACAATTATTTGTATAAGCTTGTACTACAGTTTGATATTACTTACAATTTATATTTTTCTTCAAAGCATTTTTATAACTTGAATTAATTTCTCTTTGCGTTTACTTTCTAAAGTTCCCTCCTACACTAGAACAAGTAGTAGGTACTAAAGAAACCTTAGACATAGTGTGGGATTACCAGAAGACGCCTACATCACCCTAAGGCTTTGTGAGTCACCATGGGTGATTCAGTTCTGTTAAACTTATGTTTGAGTGAGTTAAGACAAAGGTTGGTGGTGTTTTGTGAATCGGGTTAGTCATCTTTATGTATTTAGTTATTTATTAGGGACAAAAAAATAGTTACATGTTAATGTTTAAATAAAACTATGAGTAAATAATAAATTGGCAAACATATAATCCACACCATTTTCGATGGATTATGATATGAACAAATAGGTGGAGATTATGGAGATAAAATATTTATAGCCAGATATTTATAATTTTTACTACAAGTCTTTGTTTATAGTGTATTGTTTCTTAAACATAATGACTTTTAATTTATTAGCAATCTTTGAGAGGGTGAAAGTACTCATTAATAATCCTCTTGCTATGAGTCCAAGTGTGAAATTGCGAAAAATAAAACAACTGACAGGTCTGTGACTGAAAATTGCCAATTTCTGTATATTCGAAAAAGTCGTAAGTTTTGGCCCGTATGTAAGAAAATGAAATAAATGACATGATTATCTTTTGTCACATTTGTGACATAATCTCAATCTCATACGCAAAATAATTTGAACCTTTAATAAAATGAGCTTCACATAAACGAAGTTACTCCTTACAGTTATCATAATCACCACCTAAAAATGGCATCATCTCGGAGGCCTATGTAAATATTTACGACACCACATTCCCAAACTTTTACACTAAAAGCTTCACGCTACCGAAACTCACGCCAGCGTAATTTTTAAGCGGGACGTATTCGCAAGTCGCCTAATGCCTCGTCGTGCTATTAAGGCACTTCGTCCTGGGCCCACGTACGGCCCATTATAAACTTTGTACCATATTACCCTCTACGTCTTGGCCCGAAAATTGAGGCTACTTTAAAAGGATTGTTTTATTATGTTTTTAAATTTTGATAGTAAATTTAGATCGCTATAGACTGTTTGCATAGTCTCTTATTTATGGCTAATACTGCATAATATCATAACCACAGGATGTCTTATTTTACGTCTCAACGCTTAGAATACAGCACCTTTTAAGTAAACTACAAGTAATAATTTTTCCTAGCTAAGGTTTCACCTCGAGTCTCTATCAAAATTAAATTTCATAATTTTCATACGATTGCCATAAATTGTAATTTGTGATACGCTCCCATTAAAAAAATAAAACATAAAAAAACCAAAACCGCGTTTGTCTATTAATCTCGCCAAGTTTATTTCCCGGCTTCAAACTCTGATAATGGAAAAATATTACTACCGCTTTATAAATAAAGGTCAGGTTAGATTGTGGGATGTCACAGCTCATTAGAACGCCTACACGATTCTCTCCAGTCGGCCACGCCCACTTAAGGCCTACACGCACTCTTAGACAGATTTAATGGTATGAGAATCACAACGATTCTCGCACGAGAGGGTTCAAGAAATTTACGGAAATGTTGATATCCTTTTGAAAACGAATTTTGTTTGTTTATAAACAAAGACAATAATATTGTAGGAACCTAAACGTGGATTTTGTTTTACTTAAGATTTTGTTTCTTGATCGGAACGCACAACGCTGTGTTATGCGGTACTGGACATATAAATGTAGGAAAATCTTCTGGAGTTGTGTTTTGTTCTGTCGCAATAAGCATGTGTTAGAATTATTTGTCAGGCACCACATACACGCAACGTTGTGCATTCCGATCAAGAGAACACAAACTATGATCTGGAACATACTACAACAAGATCTGGAACATACTACAACAAGATCTGGAACATACTACAACAAGATCTGGAACATACTACAACATAAAAAAAGGGTAAAGCCAGTCAATAATTTCATCAAACAACTGCACAACATGCACTGCACATAGTGTACATTGCAATCACAAAGTAAACCCCGAATCAGTAACTAACCAATTTGCAAATACACAGTAAACTGTAACTTAATAGCTGGTAAATTAATCACAGCGCTGTTTTAAAATAAAAGCTATTAATTACTGTAGCACACATTAAATTACTCCTTTAATTGCTTGATAAGTGAAATGGCGACCAAAGCTTTTAAGCGCTTCCCGCTACAGGTGTAACAGACCATAGGGGAAAACTATTTATTTTGTATCAACATTTTGCGGACGTATATTTTGTTTACACTGTGAAAATTTTATAGTATTTTTATGCTCGATTTTTCAATCGTCAGATAATTTTTATTCGTAGATTAAATGAGGTGATTTGGCATGTTTTTAACCCCCGCCGGAAAAGAGGGTGTTATAAGTTTCACGTGTGTTGCTGTGTATCTGTGTGTCTGTCTGTGGCATCATAGCGCCTAATAAGGGTGAACCGATTTTGATTTAGTTTCTTATGTTTGAAAGGTAATTTTGTCGAGAGTGTTCTTAGCTATGTTTGAATAAAATTTGTTCAGCCGTTCAAAAGTTATAGGTGTTTTACTGTTTGAATCGGGTTGTTTTCGCAAGATAAATGTGTCGGGGGTTTTTTAAAACTTTGAAATTTTACTTGTCTAAAGTGTAGGAAATCAAGTTTTAAATGATATAATTTAACTTTTAATACCTCATGACCTATGTGCCATTGTTCGTTTCTACCCATAAGAACAATTTAATCCTTGATTTACGAAAATAGAGATATTTCGATCCAAAAATAAATATTTTATTTCCATACCCAAAGGGTAAAAACGGGACCCTATTACTAATACTTCAGTGTCCATCTGTCTGTATGTCTGTCACCAGGCTGTATCTCATGAACCGTGATAGCTAGACAGTTGAAATTTTCACAGATGATGTATTGCTGTTGCCGCTATAACAACAAAACAAACATACATACTAAAAAAACATACTAAAAACAGAACAAAATAAATATTTAAGTGGAGCTCCCATACAACAAACGTGATTTTTTTGCCCGTTTTTTGCGATAATGTTACAGAAACCTTCGTGCGCGAGTCCGACTTGCACGGTTTTTCTAGATGTACATATAAAAAAAAAATTGGTGGCACATTGGTTGGTAATTGATGCTCACTAGAGCACGGGTTCTTTTACTTTTCTTTTGTTCAAAGAATTATTATTTAATTCTCATTGCATTCACATTTTCTACGACTTGATAATCCCTAATTTTTTTGTAACATCTCGGGCAAGCCGAGAATATTAGGCACGACGTAGTATTTTTTTTGGGTTTGATAGAGCTGATGAAGTTGGTTTAATAAAGTCTCTGAATTCTTTTCTTATTTTAATTTAGTGAGGCATTGTGCAGAACGCCCTTTAATGCTTAAATTGACCCTAAAAAATTGCCATGGCAGGCAAGGAAGTTTATCAAACAACATTTTTAACGTTCACATTTTTGACGTTAAATTAGATTTACTAATCGTAAATAATGTTGTAAATTATTGCTTTAATTTCATGTTCGCAGTACTTAACGCCTAACGTTTTTATTTCACCGTAAATTATAAGTTACGAAGTAATGAAACAACTTGTAATCACGGTTATTTATTAGTTTTGTCTCGCGACGAGATTTTAGTTACCTTCGAAAAGTTTCAGCGTTGTTTTTTCAAATGAATCCCACGCATTAAAGTGCGTTAATATCAGTAAGTGAGACTGAGTAAGAGTGTGTATATCTATGGTAGATATATAAAGAGCTGAGGAACAAAACGCTTCGTCTTAACGTACAATAGTCCTCCCGGTCTGACGCCTCAACCCCCCCCCACGCCTCTCTCCCGCGCATCACACCCCTCCCTCGCCTGTCTCTGTGAGCGGCGCCTAATGAGAAGCGTTGAAACCTAAAATTTGGTGCCAACTCGAACTCCGAAGTGCTCTAGACGGTTGAGAGCTGAAACGTCGACAACTGGAACGAAGCTCCCGCCTCACTGACAAAGAAAAATCACCCCTATCTCATCGTGATAAAGACAGAGGAGGATGCAGTAAATAAATTTGTCAGTATCAAGTGGCAAATGGCGGTATTGATAGAATTTTTACGGTTCTATTTTTAAGAGCTTTTATGTCAGCTGTAACCTGATTTTTCACTTAGAAAATACGATTGCTTTTACATGTACTTTGGGCGCATGTTTTTTACATTCCATAGCTCTTTACTTTGATGTTTAAACATCATAAAAAAAATGTATCTCCTTCAATATATTTTCGATTGTTTATCTTACCAGGGGTATTATATTTATATATTGTACGGCCATTAACACAAAATCGATACGAAAACAGGGTCAGAATGATTACTTAACAACCAGCAACCCTTACCAATCGCTCGACCTACCAACATTGATGTATAATAAAGTAGACAGACACAACACATAATTACGACAGACCTAAAAACAGTAATTTGTCCCTAAAAGAAAACCATAAATTATCACTAATAAGATAAGGAAATCATGTCGAACATTAAAACATAAAGAACTCCTTTTGGGAGCAAACAATAAGATTCATTAAATGAGAAATACTTTGTCTAGCTAACAAAAGCTTTTACAGGAAAATTCTCAATACCGTGTCTTCTTATGAACCCACAAAAAAGTATTTTAAAAGCTACCAACGCGCACTACCAAAGAAACATTTCAGTGTAAAAAATAATAATATTTTTTTGTGTTAAAAATTAAAGTAAGTTATTATCTAGAAGCAAATTAATAAGGTTTTATCAAAAGAATTTCTAACAAAGAAAACATGTTTGAACCTTTAGAGCTTATTAACATTTTCTAAGTTGTTGTGGAGAATTATTTTTGAGCGTAGCGCTCTACGAGAATGCTACGAGAGTGCTACGTTTCTACGAAGTTTCGTAGCCGTACGCTAATGAACTGTTAATATCGACGTGTTTATATTGTGTATTTTATTACGTAATCACTGTTCAGCTATTAAATATATAAAGGTTCTAGCTAAAACAAAATGGGAGCAAGACTCGATGGCTTCGAACCAGTACAGTCACAGTTATTCTGCCTTGAAGAAATAATACTTTTAATATTCATCATCTGCCTAGCATTGCCATGATTTGAAGGAAAAGGGAGTGAATGATAGCGTCATGGTTGACAGGAGATAATGAAAGTAGAAAACGTGTTGCAGTGACCCCATGTATCATGGGGACAAGGACAAAAAGGTGATGATGATAATTACGATTTCCCTGATACTATGATGGAGTACCTATACTTACTAATTAAATTATTATGTTCTTTTTCGTTTTCGTGTCGATGATTCCATTTTCGCTTTTTTGTTTAGATGTTGAGCGTCGACAGCCCTAGCGCTGGCCTCGCACAGGTCTTTCTTTCATCTTTCTTTCTTTCTTTCTTTCTTTATTATTTTCTTTCTTTCTTCTTTTCTTCCTTTCTTCCTTTCTTCCTTTCTTCCTTTCTTCCTTTCTTCCTTTCTTCCTTTCTTCCTTTCTTCCTTTCTTCCTTTCTTCCTTTCTTCCTTTCTTCCTTTCTTCCTTTCTTCCTTTCTTCCTTTCTTCCTTTCTTCCTTTCTTCCTTTCTTCCTTTCTTCCTTTCTTCCTTTCTTCCTTACTTCCTTTCTTCCTTTCTTTCATTCTTTCTTTCTTCCTTTCTTCCTTTCTTCCTTTCTTCCTTTCTTCCTTTCTTCCTTTCTTCCTTTCTTCCTTACTTCCTTTCTTCCTTTCTTTCATTCTTTCTTTCTTCCGTTCTTCCTTTCTTCCTTTCTTTCATTCTTTCTTCCTTTCTTTTATTATTATGTTACTTTTACGTATTTCAGTTGTAAAAACCGCTCTAAGATTAATTTTTCCCCAGTAAAATGCAAGACTTACAGGTGTATACTTACAAAAATTACCCGTCATAATTTATGCTAGAAGAACGAAAAATACAAAAACTAATGGGTTAATAATTGCATTGGGTTCCGTATCTATTGACCGTCTGTAATTCGTTCGAAAGATAAGCATCGAAATGGATTAGTATTCGGTATTGCTGTGACCACTTCCTGTGTATTTTTTAACCGACTTACAAAAAAGGAGGAGGTTCTATGTTCGACTTCGACTTTTTTTTTTTTTTTTTTATGTATGTTCACCGATATCTCCGTCAATTGTGGACCGATTTTGAAAATTCTTTTTTTGTTTGAAAGAGTATGTTTCGAAATTGGTCCCATTTTAATTTGGTGAACGTCTGATGTAGAACTTCGGAGATACACAACAGAACTCTTCAATAAATAACGGCAAAACTCTCGGGATTGCTGCAATCGCATGTCTGTTTGTTGTTTATACCATTTCATAACATAACATCACGCCAGTACGCTCTAAAGGGGTACGCAGATCTCTCATTTCAACGGTTATGTTCAAGTTTCATGTTATTCGGTTAATCTATTCTGGAGTTATAGGGACCTTAATAAACAACTTGCTATTAGGTAGGTAAAACTAAAAAGCGGAAAATAAAAAACATTTTTGCAAAAAAATACTACCGACTTCCAAATGAAAAACTACAAAGTGAAAAATAACTTAACTTTTGGAAGTCGGTGTCCATATCGCGAAAAAATGGTTCCTACGAAAGACACCGACTTCCAAAAGTTAAGTTATTTTTCACTTTGTAGTTTTTCATTTGGAAGTCGGTAGTATTTTTTTGCAAAAATGTTTTTTATTTTATATTTACTTGGTGTACCAACGCTTGTCCAGGGTGAGTGCGATGAAAAATATGGTGCATATTTTCGATGTGGTTGGGTCTGAGAATTGTAATTAATATTTAGTAGATTGGGGTAGGGTACCTATCAAAGAGGAATATGGACTAACCATATACAAATCATTATCAATCATTTTACAGAGGGTGACTGCCATCAGTGCCATCTGACCAGCCAATCTAAACGGTTTCCAACTAATGATCAAAAGTGGCACAGATTGGCCTTTCCAGTTATGAAATCAGTATCAATAATTTTACATCATCATCAGCCTTATAATGTTGCCACTGCTGGGGCATAGGTAATGGTCCTTAATCCTCCACGTGGACCCAGTGCGGGTAGGTGAATGTCATATGTCTTCGAATTTTTGGTTCTAGGACATGCCGGTTTGCTCACGATGTTTTCCTTTACCGTTTTTAGAGCTGTGGTGATGAAATAATTTACATATAGCGACTGCCTGGGTTCGAACATGTAAGTGGGGGCCGTTCCCACTGAGCCACCACTGCTCTTCAATAATAATTAAACATAGTGTGAACAATTTAACCTACGCAATCCAACTTAGTAGCACTAATAATTGACAGTGGCCTTTCGACTTATTCTGCCATGTAAAGTGGACTTCCAGAACCTAAGTTCTACAGTCAAAACACAACGATATGATTTGACTAATAGTACTATGAAAAGCATGTATCCCTCATACAGGAGAAACTTTATCATCTAACAGAAAGTTTACTTTATCTTTCTAGGCCACTAGAATACTCTTGTCAAATCTCGATAAACATAATAAATTTAAAAGCGATATATCTACATGTTATTCTGTCCCAAATAACATCACCAGACTATGGCATAAAGCCAGAAGGTCTATGGAAAAATCGGAGTTTTAAAAACTAGGCTATGAGGTCTTTGCGAATGTGTTATTGATAATACAACAAATATAAAATAACCCAGTTGGCACAAGCTGTATGCTAGATATGGAGCTGATAGTTAGATAAATGTTCACTGAAATTTGGCTTAGGTCATTGATTTTTGAATTATGTGAAGTCAACTCTGATCGAATTACTTCTTTATTAAAAATATATTTTTAGTTTTTCTTTAATGCTAAAGAGTAGAGAAATAAAATATAATTTATGTTAATTAACCGATAGTGTGCCGAAACAATTTAAAGCATTGAGTCTCGAGTGGATCCACGTTTTAGGCACTCAATGGGTTAATGATGGAAGAGTGGAAAGCTGTATGGGAGAACCGCAGTGGGACACTATAGATTTAAAACAAGTACAATTTATAAATTTAAAAAAGACCCGGCACATATATATTGCATGCTACATGATATATCTTGTAGTAGACACGCTTCGATCGACAATCTATTGAAAACGTAATTAACCCGATTGCGAAAACACCCCGATTCAAACAGTCAAACGCCCATAGCTAAGAACACTTTCGATAAAGTCATCTTTTAAACAAAAAAACCAAATTAAAATCGGTTCATCCGTTTTAGAGCTATGCTAGAGTATGTTTATGCCACACAGACAGATACACAGGTCCACACGTGAAGCTTATAAGTCTCCTCTTTTCCGTGGGGTTTAAAAAAGGTGGATAACGATCAAATTAACTGTTGCAAAAATTTCATCTTCGATGCCAATCATAGCAGTGCAAAATAATCGTTTTATGAGATTACTGTTTAATTTTGTTTTTAATTTCTATACGGTGTTAATTAAGCACAACCATTTTTCTTTCGCATTGAGCCCGCTTATGAACTCTATCACGTCAGATGGAAAGCCATGGAAGAAGTCTACGTTGAATTAAGCGTTCCCAGAAGATGTCTGATCATTCCTGCTTTAAAGGCTTATGAGTAAAATGTCTGGATGCTGGTCGAGATTTGACGGCAAGTCGGCAATAAAAATGAAACCAAAATAAAAAACTGGCAGAGTGCGAGTCGGACTTGTGCACGAAGGGTTCCGTACCATTATCGCAAAATACGGCAAAAAAAACACGTTTGTTGTATGGGCGCCCCACTTAAATATACGTATTTGGTGTTATAGCGGCAACAAAAATACATAATCTGTGAAAATTTCAACTGCCTAGCTATCACGGTTCATGAGATACAGCCTGGTGACAGACGGAGAGACAGACGGACGTGGAGTCTTAGTAAGATCCCGTTTTTACCCTTTGGGTACGGAACCCTAACAAGTAAACAACAAAACAGATTTATACGTAAAAAATAAGCCGATTATAATTAGATTAAGGAAATCCATTGATAAAAAGATTTTCTGAGAAAAATCCACTGCCATTGGAGATGTCTCCCTATTATCCCGAATTTATCTCTTGTAGGAAAATGTGTACAAATAATGTCATTATTTAGAACATTTCCTCGTTTTTTCTTCTATTTTTTTTCCCGAAGGAAAGATTTTCTTGGTTGCGACGTTACAGTCAGGTCACTAAGGGCAAATTTTTCAAAACACTGAAAATTTTTAACTGAAGAAAAAATTTGGTGTTGACATCATCATCATCATCATCATCAGCTCTTTAATGCTTCCACTGCTGGGAAGCAGGCCTCATCTCGTAGAAGGAGTGGGCTATAATCCACCACGCGGGCTCAGTGCGGATTGGTAAATGTCACATGTCTTTGGTGAAATGACACAATCAATATGCTTAGTCTGATTAGGTTAAGGTCTAATTCAAGTTTAACTGGATGCAGCTGTATACCTACCAGTATTTCACATGGTGCGACTATCTATCTGACTCCCACAAATCTGTAACTGGGTAAATACCACGGGGTCCCAGCGCTAACATATAAAAATTGTTTCAAATAAATGTCACTAGATGGCGCGTTATGAATTAATTCGTTATCGAATTGTGTAAAATTAACATTTGCTAGAATTGATCATAAAATCGTATGTTCTTTTTTAACCGTCTGCGACTGACGTGGTAGTACCACAGACACCGCTAAATCGAAAAATATGTCCTGAGTGGCTATTTTATATAGTATGAATCCCGGATTCTCAGTACCTTCGTGTCGCACGGCCATGCATCAATCAGTGTGCCGCGGGCAGCCAAGACAAGCTCATGCGCCATTTTACGCGGGAAGGTGTCTACCAGACTACCACGTCAATGTTAAGGTATATGTCTAATAGACAACCACCTCAGTAAAATAGTTATATTTGCATAGTGTTTCCTAGACAAACCGTCAGTAAAATTGTTTCCTAAATAACATTTTTCCAGATATCTCACTCAAGTAACAGCCAACGTCCACACGGTTCCAAAAGAACTTCGGCTGGTACTTTTAAAAGCCATGACCAGCTTATATAAGAGTGGTTAGAATATGATAGTGAGCATGAGTTCAGCGATCTGGACTCAGAAGATGACGACCCGGACTTTCAACCAGAAATCCAACACTTGGAATCCGATGAAGACCTTGATGACCAGTCTCAGAATCAAGTACTATCTGAAGAATTGCACCGGCAAACTTTGAAGAGGTGCGTCAGGAAACATCGGATAGGCCATCTGAAGTATCTGAAGAAATGCGTCGTTGGCCTATGGTAATTCTTCAATGAATAGCTTTGTCTTATATCAGATACCTTCAGATAAGGATGAGAAAATGATAAGAGGGGACATTTATACTGAATTTAGAAAGAGATTCAGTGCAGAATCACTTGATAACCCGGGTACACAACGAAACATTGCTTAGAGAACTGTGTATGAACCAAAACTTGACTAATAAGTCGAGTTTTGGGTAAGGACCTCTCCCCTCCACCTTCGAAAATTCGATCTCTTCCAACAAGTGGAAGGAAGTTACATCATCTAAGCCCAACTAAAATAAAAAGAGCAACATGATACTGTTGCTGTGATTGTCTAAAGCCGAAAAGAATAAAAATCTTTGAGGGCTAATAACTCTCAATTGAACCAATAAATCTTGTCCAAATTTTCAAGTCTGATTATATTAAGTGTTATCTTTGATAAATATAAAACATTCTCAAGTTAAGTGATATAGTTGATTTGTTTTTTTTATTTTTGTGTAGACAATTTTTTTTTAGGACTGATTTATGTTAAGTAAATAAATACTGTTAAGTGGACAATGCTTTTTATTTTAAAACTGTTATACAATTAAAACAATAATATATGTTTTATGTTAGTAAAAAAACGTCACACCATTACGAATTAAAACGTAATTATTAAATTATGACCAGTTAAAGTGGTGTCTAGTATACTACCACGTCAGTGGAATAGTAAAAATTACGGCACGTCAGTCGCAGACGGTTAATCACCTCTCCTAAGCACAAAATTTTAGAATATTGAGCACTTACGGATCATTTAAAATTGTTTCCAATAGATGGCGTGGTTTTAAGTTTCTGAGGCATGCCACTCAACTTTTTAAATTTGAGATACAATGAAACTTTAAAAACTTGCAAGAAAATACTATTTATAAAACTAATTGTCATTGTATTTAAAGAAATAAATAGTCGCGAACCGAGAAATTCCTTTTACTTGTAAGTCGCTGCTAGCACCATCTATAGCCGTGGAACGGAACCGAACGCAATCGAAGTACTTATAAATATAATCATCTAAATCAGACGAAAAACGCTAGTTACGTCGGTACGGTTTATTTTTATGGGATGAGGCATCTGTATGCTAGTATTATATTATCTTTTTGGTACAATACCACCGCACTATTCTCAAACCACTGCAACTATCCTCATCATCTACTGTATTATCTATGTAAATACGATAGGTACCTCTAAGTAAGAGTCAGGTTTTCGGCGTTCCGACTACCCGTCCGAAGATGTCTGAAGTGACATATGAAAGCCGAAACCAAGTTCTTAACGGCTTGAAGATCGTCATCATCATCATCATTTCAGCCAAAAGACGTCCATTGCTGGACATAGGCCTCCCTCAGGCGTCGCCATAACAATAACTTGAAGATCAATTCATTATTATTATATATTTTTTTTACAATGACGTTGTTCTAGTTTTACAATGACGTTGTTCTAGTTTTACAATGACGTTGTTCTAGTTTTACAATGACACTAACGAAATTGGTCATCTGGTTAAATTGTAAGCTTTTTTTATTGTCTATTGTCTCGCGCTTTACCACTATCTCACCTACCACTATCTCACGCTTGCCTAGAAATAACTTAATCACTCTTGGTCTTGACTTAAATACCCCCAGATTGTAGCTGTCGAGAAACAGACTCCAGAAGGGAATTCCACTGCTGTAGATACGCATAATAAAAGTGTTCCCAAAACGTTTTGTGCGTATGGGTAGGATGTCCACCATATATCGATGGCGCATCGCCATACGTCAGGTAGTCCGATGATAAAACCGGCTAGGTGGAATTAGATCGTACAATTCAAATAAATAAAGAAATATAAATAAAGCTACATACATAAACTGACTTCCATTCTTTTATTGGTGCATTCCCTAAGTCACAGTTAGATCCACACATGACGTCATAGGTGATTGCGTGGGTATCTGTACACCTACACTGGAGTTTATTGGAGCATTCATAGACAGTAATATGATGGGAAAATACAGCCAATTCATTGTCCTGAATGAAGAACATGAAGTCATAGTTATGGGGTTAAAGAATTTCTATTAGAAGAAAGAAAACAATTATTAAGACATTGAAAGTAGGTACTTAGCAGCAATAGATTCTTGCTTCTGATGATGCGGTTAGAAAATTGGACTTAGATGTTTCAAATGATTTATTTATGTAAAAACTCATGACATGTTATAGTGCAGTTATGAACAGTGGTGGCCCAGTGGTAGCGGAAGCGACTTACAAGTTGTTGGTCGTGAGTTTTACTTTGTGTAAATTATTTCATCACCACTGCTCTGAGGAAACCGGCAGGTCTTAGAACCAAAAAATCGAAGACATGTGACATCCACCAACTCACATTGGGCCCGCGTGGTGGATTACGGCCCATTCCCTCTCACAGAGACGAAGCCTGTGTCCCAGCAGTGCGAATATTAATGATGATGACTTGTTATATATTTCTAATGATATTACAGCTTATTAAGTCCACCAATAACAGTCAGTCAGTTGATGTTGTATTAATAGTGGGGTATTATTACTTATTCTCAACCCATAAGGCAAAAAACTAGTTAACACTAAGATATTTTATATAGACAAATTAACAGCTTAAGATATAATAATTGACATTTATAAGACTTGTTTCCTTAGAAATGTAACCTATTATTGCTCGTAACAAGGAAATCGACACGTGTAGCTGTTGATTACATAACTTATCATCATACATATATAACCCTCAAAGGAGCAGGCAGAGAACTGTATAACACAGTAGTATTACACGTCAATTAAGCCATACAAGTCCCATTTAATAGGTGCGACACCATTGATAATGCTGTTAAGAACAGCTGTTTGCGATTGTAGTTGATTATTAGTGATAAGAACACAATCTTACGTGACGCCTGTATTTCGAAGGAGGGCTAGACAGAGTTGTATTAACACTTTTAGAAAGAAGACGGATGATTCAATTCAGTTAAAGATAGAAAGAGAGGAAGAAAGAAAAAATTAAAAAAGAAAGAAAGAAAAAAAACATTTATTACCAAACACTGTACGTGTACTAAATAGTGTCAAACACAGATGTGGCAATGTGTGTTAAATCGCATGATCATTTTCTATTTCTTTTTTTGTGAATATGGGTTTCGAGCAGGTACTTTAAAGGAGTAAGTGTGAAAAAGCAAGAAAAAAAACTATCATTATGAAAACATCCTCTTTCTTAGGATTTAGTACCCGAAGGGTCTAAACGGAGCCCTATTGCTGCCAGTCACGTGTCCGTCTGTCTGTCCGTCGTCTGTCACACAGGTTTTACAGCCAAACGGTTGGAGCTACAGTCTTCAATTTTCTTCATCTTGTTGACCCAAAGACATACAAATTGTCAAAACTATTTACCTATCCCATCAAGTGGGATATCGTTGTTTAGAGCTTGTTGGGTAGATATTTATTTTTTTTGTTTGAAAAAATATTGTACAACAATTGAATGAGAAGCCACCAAATTCAGCTTTTCTTACAAAAATTTGTTCCGAAGAAATTTTTAACTTCCCATTGACCTAGGAACTTAAAATTTGGTGATAATGTTTATTATTACGTATATTTTACTAACAAATACCAATATATTGAAAAACCTGTATTTTTTTCTCATTTTTCTTTTTTCCTCATTTTTCCTATTAAAACCAACTTGATTTTGCGGTTTGGTGAGTCCGGCACGTACTTAGCTGGTTTTTTAATTCAGTTAAAATTTACTAGTGTACCAAAAAATAAAGCGTTTAAGAAAAATAACAGGCATCAATCAAAAGGTTAGAAACAAAAGAGCGAAACACAATTTTTCTTCAGAAGCAACTTACAAAGTTACTAAATTGGTTAAACGGCAGACAAAGACGAACAAGTCGACGGACGATTGAATTTATTATCCTAAGCTATTGTGAAATTGACTCGCTTGATTTATTTAAATTGAGCTGGTAAAATGGAAACAGACGGTAGCTATGGGCTATGATACTTTCAATTTGTTTTAAGAATATTGTTTTTAACTTTGATGGTCGGGGCCTTGCTTTTTAGGTTATTATTTGAAGGATAATTGCAGTATTTGGCTTCGATTTTGTTTTTGCAGTACCAGTCAATTGAAAAATTAATCTCATCATTTGGAAAACTAAATTCTTTTATGAAAAACATTAATGCAGAAATGTCTCTTCAAAGCACACATTTGAAATTCATTTTACAAGCCATATTGATTGACAATAAATGGAACTTTCATGGTACTGAAATTTCACGTGATAATGCCCAAACGTTGTCAACGTTGTCAATCAATATTGCTTGTAAAATGAATTTCAAATGTGTGCTCAGAATGTCACTTTGTCTTATGGAGTTATATATGTACTTCATGATGTGGCCAACCATTTCATGAAATGGTTGTATTTCATAAAATTTAAAATAACCGCTGCCCACATGATGATATGGTCTAGCCAGATCAATGAATAATCAGCGTTTGACGATATGAACAGCTAAACACACGGCTACTTCTTGATATGGTAAAACATTAGTGATCATATCGTAAAATAGTTACACTATCCACCGTGAGAGGCGCTGATATCGTTTTTATTTTGTGGACCATCATGGCGGCGGACTATTCTAAATGATAAAAGCTAATAATAATGCGCCAATTGAAGATAAAAGTGAATTAATATGTCGTTACGACTAAAGCCACTCAAAAAACAACGGTAAAAAACCTTGGAGTTCGGAGCAATTAATTATATGGTCAAACGTTGACATTTATCATCAAACGTTGACTTTTAAAAGATATGGTCAATTTTAGCCGGCCATATCATGAAATAAACCATTTCAAGAAATGGTCGGCCACATCATGAAGTGATCAATTCTAAGATCTGGCCACGTCATATATATTCTTATGGCACTTGCTTTGCCTAAAGCAGGCTTCAAATAAGCACACTACTATATTTTATTTTTGTATTGGGACGATCCTTTGCAGGGACAAAACGTGAAAATCACTATGTTCATTATTGTATCGATTAATATTTCACAGGAACCCAATGAAGTGCATTGAACTTCAATATTAAATCGGAACAGTTACAATAACCATCAATAAAACAAAAGCAAAACAATATCGGAATCAGACAGCAAATTCATGGCTCAGTAAATAACGGTTAATGCCCCATTACAATAAACGAGTGAAATATTGATACGATTCTGAATAAAATCATCGATGCATAAAAGTCCTTGAACTTTAACTATCAAACATTTTTTGTTGGTATTTGGTTGACCAAGACGAAGATGAGGCAGGACGAGCTCGACTTCTACGCTACGCAAAGTGTCATTCCTCAAGCGAAGGTGATAGTTGAAATGTCAAAACGACGTGACATTCGATAGCGTTTAACAATCCCATACGTTTTTGAGATGTATCCAATCGCTACCGCGAATGAAGAACGATGAATGAGAATGTTAGTTTTCTAGAGGCTCTGGCTCGCTCTAGTAGAAAACAAATTCATGTGCAAGAAAGTTGTGTGTGTTAGAAATAAACTTAAAATATACGTAACAATATCACAAAATTTGAAGTTCATAGGTTAATGGGAAGTTAGAAAATTGTTCGGAACAAAAAAATGTAAAAGGCTGACTTTGGTGACTTCTCATTCCTATGTTTACCAATATTTTTTAAAACATAAAACATAGTATTTATCTACTCAACGAGTTCCTTATAACAACAATACCCCGTCGATGGGGTAGGTCAATTTTTTTATCGCACTTCCCTTTTCTTTTATGCCCCCGTTAAAACATTTAAAAATATTTTTTGGTAATTTGTATGGCTTTGGGCTAACAACCGTTTGGCTGTACAAGTCGTGTGACAGAAGACGGACGGATACGTGAGATACAGCAATAGGGCTCCTTTTGGACCCTTTGGGTACGAAACCCTAAAAACGATACTACATAATACTACATAACATAATCAGTCTATAACTTTCTGAAAGACAAAATAGAGTGGACCTTATCCACCAACTGGGATCTGTACGGGTTAGCAAACATTGATCCAACTCCGAATAGAGTTAGCCATGCACAAACCATCAATCCTCTTCAAAATCACTGATGCACAAAAGTCCTTGAACTCCACCCACGTCCTATTGATAACCAAGCTTTGTTCCCATTCATGAAACATGTTGCCTTCAGCAGTTGTCCGCCCACCATGTTGTGACGTCATCGGCTGCAATATCGTTTGCCATGACAATAGATAGGGGAACACTTTGGACCGATAAAGAGAACGCACTAAGCCTATTAGCGCGCTTCACTTAGTCCTTATCGCATCACGTGGTTTTTAGGGTTCTGTGCGGAAAAACTCAGGAAAAGCCATTTTACTTTTAGTCCATTTTAGTTTTTTTTATTACTATTGATAGGCTCGCGTTTGACCACTATCTCAGCGGATGGTAAGCGATGATGTGGTCGACGGTGAAGCGTGCTTGCCTAGAGTTAACGTTTTCACTCTTGACTTAAAAACACCAGGTTTATATCTATGAGGATCAGGAAACAGACTCCGGTAGGGAATTCCACTTCTTAGCTGTACGCACAATGAAAGTACTTCCAAAATATTTTTTTATCTCCTTACACATACAAACATTATGGTGTCGCTGTATAAAATCCAATGTTTTTTCTTTCAGTTAATTACTAACAGGAAATAATTTTTATTTGATGTGATAACTGCTAATAAAAATAACTCGTACTTTTTCTACAGTCTAGCGCTAAATTATCGGCCTCATAAGATTTTTTACGAGGCAATCAAAATATTACGCAAATTTTATTTGTGTTCAATGACCTAACAACGGAACCCTTCAACATGCGTTGGATAGACTATCAAAGTTTTTAACAAACGTGTCAGGGCTGACACGGTTCTGTTAAACATTTTTGCAGCAAATTCTTATCAGTTTTTGACGCTAACAAAGCGCGGCGATAAAAAAACAACGGTTAAAAATTGCGTGTATTCAGTATTGAAGTCACTTTTGTGATAACATTTTTAATTTGGAATATGCTAATATTGTGCTGTTAGTCAAATGGAAATCCACTTTCAAAAAACGTTTTTTTATTTTAAACTAGGTTGGTGATAAGTTAACTTTACTCCGTTTGAAATAACATTAGAAATTTTTACAACCCTGTTTTACATTCCGTTCAACCGATTTGAAATAACATTAGAAATTTTTACAACCCTGTTTTACATTCCGTTCAACCGATTTTGAGTTCTATCCCGTAAATATAAAGTTTGCATAAAAAGCATAATAAACCTTTTACCAAAACTAACTGTTAAATACAGCTGCCATTTGTCATATCACCAACGCAATAGAAGTCAAAATCGGTTGAACGGGCTGTAAAATGGGCTTATTTCAATGTCTAATTTATTATTTATTACGCCTGTCTTCCCCGAAGGGATGGGCAGAGGTTTTCCTAAAGTATACCTACATTTAACCATTTATGTTTAAGTCCCAAGTAATAATCATCATCAGCCTATTAATGTTCCCACTGCTGGGACACAGGCCTCCTCTCTGTGAGAGGGGATGGGCCATAATCCACCACGCGGGCCCAGTGCGGGTTGGTGGATGTCACATGTCTTCGTATTTTTGGTTCTAAGACATGCCGGTTTCCTCACGATGTTTTCCTTCACCGTTCTTGAGAGCAAAAAAAAATCAAAAAAAGTTTATTGTTTCAATAAAAGAGTGTTACAGTATTAAGATGTGACAGTGGTGATAAAATAATTTACACAAAATAAAGCGCCTGCCTGGGTTCGAACCCACGACCTACAACTTGTAAGTCGCGGCCGATACCACTGGACCACCAAGTTATAGTAAATAATAATAAAATAAAAAATTGTACCAAAATTTTTACAAATTTACAGATTACAATTTTTGTAGTCTATAAGTAATAATAATAATTAGATTTATAATTTTAATAACTACAATTAAAAAAATAACAACTGGTTGGTAGAAGAGAGTAAGACAGGCGATTGATGAACAAGATGTGAAAGCAATTAGTGAACCCTGCCTCTTAAGCTAAGGTTACCTGTATCTTAAGAGACAGTGGTCTGTTATTCACTTTCTTTATTTAAACTAAACTTCGGGGGGGGGAGCCTATTGCTATCATCCCATCCAGGGCTGCTACTGAGAAAACCGATCATCCCTCCTTTCTATCATCGGACATCTAGATGCACTGCGAGTTACCATCCTTACCTAGTTGCCATTCCAACAATTCACACCAAGCGCTTCCAAACATCCTCCATAATGCGCACAGCAAAAGAGTGGAACTCACTGCCTGCGTCTGTGTTCCCGAACGGATTCCACCCGAATCTCTTCTAAGTTAGAGTAGACAGGCTTCTTTTGGGTAAGCTTACTCCATCGTCGACATTGTCTGTCACCTGTGACCTAGACTAGAGTCAAGAGCAAAGCCATCACAAATGAAAAATATAAAAAAAACTTTTTGCCCGTCTCGGGGATCGAACTCAGGTCCTCATGCTCAGCTACTTCGCTTGCGACCACAAGAACAACGGCGCACAATACTAACCAGTTTACAAAAGTGGTCAAACGGGCCTTCTTAACTCCCACGAAAGTGTTAACTTTGCGGTATTTAAACTCCTTAACATAATTGCCGTAACTATGCAAATCAACCCTAAACTGCTCAAGATACTTCATCATCAAGTTGCGTCAACAAATAGTTGTCAAGTGGTCCAACAGGCCCCATGGAAACTTACTTATTTATTCAAAGCGCGTAGTACTTTGATTATTGTAATTTGACGTAAGCCACGCCCGTGTCGGGGTACTCAACCCTCGGTAAAGGTTGAATGGAGTGGAGTCACTTCACATCACAATATTGTACTGTGGGTGTTGATTATCTCTGACGTTCTCGAGTTGCTTTGAATGTGGATGGAGATGGCGTGTGTGAAAAGGATGAGGAGTGCGGTGAACGGGTGGAACTTCTTTAAAAGTTAGACCGTGCTGTGTTGTTGTTCAAGAGATAGACTTTAAGCTGGTCTTTTGTACTAGTTTTACAAACTTTAAAGTTAAAGATGGGTGATTATAAGTAAACTGTTTCAGATCAGAAATAGTCATTCATTTATTTATTTGCAAACATAGGAAATAGGGATATTTCCTGGGTAGAAAAATGAATATTATTGGTATTGGTAGTGAGATTATCAAATAATATTGGACACGATTTTTTGTCTTTATCAAATGAATACAAATTGACAAAGATAAAGCGCATCAAAGTTTAGGAGTGGGGCTTATGGCGTCACTTTGTCAGTATAAAGTGCAACATGGCAAGACGTCAAAAGATATTTCAACGCACTGTATCGTCGTAATGTTTTGTCTACGTGGTAAAATACGTGTCCAATATTTATAGGTAATCTAACTGATCTATAAATAGTTTTTTTTTTGTCATCATACCTATTGGTTTAAAGGTGTCCAGAATGAACTCTGTACGGCTGTTTCCATATTTAGATGTGTTCCAAATATAACCCATATATTCTGGGTTCGCAAAAAATACAAAATCGGTGGCATTTCACATTTAGATAGCCGAAAAAATATTCTGCCCGTCGTTGCAAGGTTATATGACATATGAGGGCCCTACATATATTACGTCATCAGCGTCAAAAGGGAACGAACGTCAAATGTTGATGCGAACGTTCAGTTGAATGTGAAAAAGTGTGATTTAGAGGAAAGGGAATCGAAGGAACGTGAATATTCAAGTTGGACGCATCTTTTCGGCACAAGAACATATTTTGAACGCAAACTGATGGAAAATGGTAACATTTTATGTCAACGAAATCATCATCAAAACAATACACCACGAGGTTTTGTCTGTAGAGAAAGGAACTTTGCAAATGTGCCTTCCGAAGAGTGCCTTCATGCTACTTCTATGGGTATTGCTAGATCACCCTCGACAACTGTTTGATGTTCTTCCTGATGATGTTTCAATATAGACCGTGTTGGTTAGATTTTTAAATTGATACAAATACCGCTAAGTAAAAAATTGCTTAAACCTTAATTAAAACCTGATACGTCATTAACGAACCAATATCGAAGCTTTTAGATTAATTTTTATCTCAATCAAAAGTGAAGGTAACCAATATTGGTCTACAAACAGTAAAAAAAAATACCCGAAATTAGAGTTGAAAAATTGTTTATGTAATTTTGTAAGCTTTGCCTTTGCCCCATTCAACCCCATGCTATAGCTGTACATATGGGGTATGATTGACCTACATAAGCTATGACCAAACATGGTTTGACGTAACGTTAATTATTTACCGTTGGAAAGAGTTTAATCAGTAGCTGTTCTGTTTATCCAAATCGAAATGAGGGGTTGAAATTTCAGACCGATCAGAAAAATACGGCGTTTATTTTGTGCTGTGTGTTATTGAACTGTAATCAGCTATCAATTCATTTTTGTTTTTAAACTACGAACCTCTTTGGCTTAGTGATCGCTACTGCTGAACTTGGGTTCGATTCCCAAGTCGGGCGGGGTATTAAGTTTTTCTATCTAGAATTTCTCAGACCAGAGTCTGGATCTACGCCCGCTTGACGGCAATGTGGCTCTCCTTATGTGGTTGAAACATAAATGGTGAACTGTAAGGTTACTGAAGTAGGTAAACTTCTGCCCAACCCCTTGGGACGACTTGGTACATATGTATTTTAATATAAGAGAAGTAAAATTACAGTAATTTGACATACTAGCACTTCGCCCGCGACTTCGTTCGCGTGATCCGTATTTTATTATATAGATGACTTTTTATGTGCAGTTAGTTGAAATGCATACAAACTTTTAACCCTCTTTTTAGCCCCTTAGGGGTAGAATTGCCAATAATCATTTTATAGTGCTCACTTACGTCACTTTCGGAACATCCTTACCAAATTTCATCTTTATACGTCAAGCGGTTTTCGATATTTCGTGATGGGTGACCTTTCGCTTTTATATGTTTAGATTATTAAGACTCCTACCTTAATAAAATAGTTAGCAGTACTTTTTTACATGTCAACCTCATGAAAATCTGTTTTGCTATTAAGCCATAGGGAACATTCTAAAGAGTCAGATGGTTCAGGTATAGTTTAGATATCGGATCGTTCCTGAGTTCAGAGTTCATATCTGTAATCTTAACCCACTAAGTTTGTTTCATCAATTGAGATAACTTGCCTCCTCTTAATCCTCATGGTTAACCCTGACAGGTATCTTATCCTATTTCAACCATAATTTGACCTACATAAGTTCCTAACCTATAGGTAGGCATTATATATGATACTTTGGTCAAATAGAGCAAGATAACAGTTGATTTCATGAGGAAACACAGAGGGATTTCAGGTGTTGGGTTCTAGTCCCATTCGTGTACAAAATATGTACCTATAACTACATTTCAGTTTTCTTATATTTTTTTATGAATTAAAAAGTGAATAGATTTAAAAAAAAAAACATAGTCATGTAATTACTAATTTAAGAGAAACCTTAAGAAAAAAAAGCTCCCTATAATGACAATCTCAATCAACAATTTCCGTTTTCAGTTTTTCCAACAAACCAAAATCTAGATACCAAAACTGTCCCAACAGATAGGTATCTTTAAAAGCAGCACCAACTCGGATTCGTGACATGAATCATTACAACCATGTCACAATAAAACGCGACGAATAAAAGTCGAACATCATGTCTGGGCGGCACGAATTATTGTTCATATTTCTGACATTACTGTTTGAATATAAAACAATTCCGTACGGTGTGTAAACGTGGAATATATGTACATAAGTATTACCTTAGTATTAGGCTTTTAACAGCTTTGGTACTTCTTAAGCTGTAGCCATAAGACAGGCTTAAAGGGACTTTGAATTAATCTTTAAAGCATCTTTACAAGCTCCAAAAAACATCATAGCTTTCACAGTTCGTAGTTGAAGGTGCCTAAGAACTATGAAACTCTTAAACATATTGCCACTGCATCTCCTAAAAGTCAGAATCAAAAGTGGGGAAAAACTACGAGAAAAGGCCCGAGTAAATGAAGCTTGACGAGTCCTGCCAAAAAGATTGTACTGTCTTCAGCATCAATTTGTCAGCGGAGGAGTAAGAAAAACATACAAATCCTTTTAATATTCTAGAATAATGTAAGTGATGAGTCCAAATAAACGGGCAAAGCTACATATACATGTGTATTAGGGCTTGCTTCTAGAACCAGTCCAAACAATTCCAGTAATATGTGGTGCGACCAAGAAGTAAGCCCTCATGCCAACAGATAAAGAATGGGCCTCCTAGAGAGTGAAGAGGTTTACTCTAACGCGTGTCTATATTCAGTATTGCATTACTACCCAACACGTGTTCTGCCATTGGATTGCATACATTGCTGAGAGCAAAAGTTCAAAAGCCTCATATGACTGTAGCTAAAGTTATAGGCGTCCATAGCCTTTCAACTGGGATTTAAATCCGCTTGGCAACAGACATTGTGCCTAATAGGTATCTATTACTGATACAATAGTAGAAGTAATCCTGGTGTTGTTCTACTTAGAGACAGACCCCTTGTTACTAAGGTTGTGAGTTAGAAAGGTATACAGTCAAATATTTGTAAAACTAATGATACAAAGACAACTTATAATAAGTAGGTGGGTACTGCTTGGACTTAAACGGTGCTTAAGTGACAACGATCACACGACAACGTGTAATTACTTACAAACTTTTAGTAGCTATTAACTCTTTGTCAATAATGTTGTATACTACTGTTGTTGGTATAAAAATACCACTTGTGAATAGTAAGTAAGTATGGTATATATCATGTAATCAGAATTGGTATATTATGGTATTTTTGGGATAGAAAATTCCGTAGGGAAGATTCACAAAGTATAACCATGACTGCTTAATACAAATGTATGAGGAACAAGACTTCAGAAACCAGCACTCTTTTAGTAAATTTAAATACCCGGTCATAACCCAACGCTATCTAAAAGTAACGACTAAACACTACCCACAGATTCACTAATATAAGTGTAGGTTAGTACCAAAGTCTTTGCACAAGATGGCGAGATGCTGCAAGTACCAAAGGCGTTATACCGCCGGCACCATTATAGTAACTACTAACGATTGATTATTTAAATTGTGATATCTTCACTGTAAAATACAGTATTTTACATTTGAACTAGTTGAATATTGAAATGTGTTTAAAGATGGAAGGGTTGGTACGCCGGGGCCGCGCTGGGTTTTAAATAGAGTAGCACCTCATTCTATTTTCTACGATCAGCGCACCACAATAGTCGATGGTTCTCTAATGATCGATTCCACGGCCCACATTCATATGACCTACAGATTGATTACCCGCCCTTCAACGAAACTTCACTAATTGCTTAGAAAACGTGAACTTTTCAAGCGTTCACCTCCTTAGATTAATTAAACTGTCACGATACTTTGTAAATGTTCACATAGATAGTTAAGTAATTAACGACATGAAAAGCAGTAAAGCACTTAGCGCCCTGAAACATAAGGTGAGGATCAGATGGAATTAGCTAAGGTAGGGATGCAACTGAATAATTCGATAGCTGAACTTAACGATGGAATTTCATGACACAAACTTAGGCTAAGGAAAGATGAGAGTCAAGAAGAAGCATGATTTAGTGAGGCATTAGTGAGTGGGGTCGTCGAACGGCGTAACGAAACGGCGTCGGCGTCCGGGCCGGGAGGGGCGACGGTTTCGGCGCGTGCTATCGATCGGATCGCATACCTTCCTGCGGCCGCAGCAGAGCATCCTCCGAGCGCGCGACTGTCCGCCCGGCGAAGACTTCAACCTGGTAAGTTTTCGCCACTGCATGGGTACAGGTTAGCGCGGCGCTTGCTGGAGCGGCCGCGGGGCCGGCAGCTCGCGCATCGCGACGCCGCGGGCTAGACGCGGCCGGAGCGCGCGAGCCTTAATCGCGAAGTGCCCGCCGCACGCCCGCGCCTGCGCGCACGGCACCCGCCACCCTCACCACCCTCGCCCCCCTCAGGCCCCCTCACTCCTCGCGATTAATAATTCCGGCTACGCTGCCAGTGCGTATGTGGGTTAGTTTTTTGGCGATCGATGCGATTATTCGGTGCGAGCCGCTTCCGGTCGCCAAACCATCGCGGTGCACCCCGAGACGCCAGACGACCTATTAATCGCTTTCTGACATCACCCCTTTAAGTGTCGCGTTGACGCTATAGGTGTCCCTTATCGAGAATATAGGTCAGACGCATAAGTATAGTATAAAATCACTTAACATGCAAGGAAAGATTATGTGCCCTACTGATCTATATTGGCAGCTTTCATTGTAATGAACTGAATATTTAAGAAGCTCACGACGTGACGGCCTGATTGATTTTAAAGTAGATAACGGAGGTTAATATTGAATGAGTTAGATTCTAGACCTAAGTAGCTTTACTAATTGATGTTACATAGTAGGTACATTAAGTAACTTCAACAGGTACTAAAAAAAACATCACACCTCCACTTACCGTAAAAGTAAAACAACCCACGGAAGGGTCCACAAAACCTAAAACTGTAAATAAACCCATCACATCCCATTCGACATAATAAATTCATCGTAAGCTAAAGCGCCAATAATTAAGAGTATAATGATTACGTAGGAAGGCTAAAAGTCAAACGTGCGTGGACTGATATTAGGCTACAATACAACGGAGAGGGTTACATCCGACCGCACAAAGACCGGTCTAAACCACACGAGGCCCTCCTCTGCCCTCCGAGATCCGATGCTGGGCCCAAAAATCCGCCCAAGTGCGAGTTGGACTCGTGTTCTAAAGGTTCTGTGCCACCAAACCAGCACAATTTTGCCTTTTTTGTATTATTTAAAATTCGATTCTGTGAAATTTCAACGAACAGGCCTTCTCAAAGTTATGTAGAATACTTACCTCTGCCAGCGGTTTCGTCCGCGTGAAAAGTGTTTTCTTATCCCAAGGGAATATTATGTCTACGGTGATGACCATAATCATGTGCAAAATGTAATTCAGATAGATCCATTCAGCCGTTCTGGGCTGTTTGTGTAATAAACATCCATCCAAACTTTCGTATTCATAATATTTTTATGATACATCCGTACAGAAAACAGTTCAGATAGACGATTAAATTGTTAGCCTGAAGGTTCCGTTTCCACGGTAAGGAACCCCAAAACGGGCTTTGAAACGCCCGGACGGATCACTTTCGTACTAAGGAGCAAATTAATGAAATTTTACTAACGTTTTTCCGTTCGTACTCTGTTTTCCTCTTACGGGATTCGTTATCGTGAACTGGGAAATCTCTTTTTGGGAAAACTTGAGGAAATTACTTGATAGCTTTGTGTGTTATCTGTTCTGTGAGATATAGTCCGTTCGTACTTTGAACTGCCTATTGTTGAGGATCATTGGGTATATTCGTAACAATTTACTGGGAGTGTTTAGCTACTGTTCTTAGATGGTAACAAAAATCTTGACTTTCTAGAATGAGCCCTTGGAGAGAGTGACGTATCCCTTACTAAGATAGAGAGGTCCTAAAGCCCTCATTGATATCAATACATCAAGAGTGGCTGCATACTCTCTGTCGTCTGTTTTTACACTATGATCTAATTCAGCTTAGGTTAATATTTTTTGTAATATTAATATAATAATACCCGTTTGTAACTCTCCCACTGCAGGACAAAGGTCTCTTCTCATACAGAGAAGGCAAGAGCATTTATCACACTTGCTTAATGCAGGTTGGCGATTTTAGACTTATATTAACTTATAAGTTCAGGTTTCTTCACGATGTTTTCCTTCACCGTTTTCAGCTATGTCCAAGATAAACTTGGAAAGTACATATGAATTTGAAAAAGTCACACTGGTACTTGCCCGGATTCGAACCCATGTCATCAAGCACGACAAGCGAGGTCTTTAGCCACTGGGCCACCATGACAATGTTTTTCACGAATTCTTTTTGCTATGAAATAATAATAATTTAATACAGTAACAGATACTAGGATAACATAGACTCCAGTACAGACGACCTTTGGGTCGCAATACTGTAATAGTAATAGCAAAAGGGAATACTGGCAATTCCATCAAAAAATTGTCTGTAAAAGATTCACGAAATAGCCATCCTTTATTACACCCGATTACTATCAACTCTTAAGTTCTTAATTAAAATTCGAATGGTCTACGTACAATATAGTTTAATCCATACTAATATTGTAAATTCGAAAGTAACTGTCTGTCTGTCTGTTACCTTTTCACGTCTAAATCACTGAACGGAATACAATGAAATTTGGCAAGGAGATAGATGGCATCCTGAAGAAGGACATAGGCTACTTTTTGTACCAAAAAAAATGTAGGTAGGTAGGGTAGGGTAGGGTAGGTTGGGTATGGTCGAGTTGGTAGGGTAGGTAAGTGGGTAGGCTAGGGTAGGGTAGGGTAGGTTGGGTATGGTCGAGTAGGTAGGGTAGGTAAGTGGGTAGGCTAGGGTAGGGTAAGTAAGATAGGTAGGTAGCTAGTTGACGGGAGCGAAGCCGCGGGCGAAAGCTAGTTTGTCTATATTTCTTTTGTTTATTCATTGCTACCTTCGTACTATTAGTAAGGCGGGTGCAAGCCCTAAGAACATTGACAGTCTGTGGTTGCGCCAATATGCTAAATATGATTGACATTCGCTATTTCTTATACCTATCCTTCCCGCACATACTCGCGAGTGAGCGAGAGGATTTGCTACGTCATTTTGTTTGGAAATCACTTTCGAATGAACCGCGCATGGCGTACGAATATGGCTCCGCTCTGCTCCGTGAAAAATATTGATAGCTATGGATTCATCGCGTTTTAGCATGTAATAAGACTATAATGAACAGTTTGTGATTAACGTGTGATGACAGTAATTTGAAGCCCAGCTGCCCTTGAACCCTGGTGAAGTGTTTCAGTGCCACGACGACGCTACCACGCGGCTCCAGAAAAGGTTTTTGCTTCCTTCCCTAACTACTTCCGGGTTGTATTCTATTATCCAACATCCCAGCAACTCGAATTACCTATCATCAAGCGTTTGTCAATCGTTTTGCTCCGCACCGCAGATACAGTCCACTAAACCAGCCCAGCGCGCAACCAGTCTGTAAGAGCCAAGCATTCACCCGAATAACGGCTATTGGATTAAGTGATTACACCCACTTAGCAGTAGACACCCTTCGTACTTACACAAGCGGAGTGCATGTCTACTGCCTGTCCGAGTAAGACTGATGCTAGCTAATGTCCAATGTCTACCACAGTGAAAAGCTTAACGATTTGAGATAAGAAAATACTTAATTACTTATATTTTGCCAGGTCATCATCGTCATCATCAGCCTTTTAATGTGACATAGGCCTCCTCCCTGTGGAATGGGTCGTAATCCACCACGTGGGCCCAGTGCGGGCTGGTGGATGTCACTTATCTTAAAATTTTTAGTTCTAGGACATGCCGGTTTCCTCAAGATGTTTTTCTTCACCGTTTTGATAGCAGTGGTGATGAAATAATTTACACAAAGTAATGCGGCCTGCCTGGGCTCGAGCCCATGACATACAAATTGTAAGTCGCGTCCGATACCACTGGGCCACCACTGCTCTCGTTCGTTATAGGTGCATCGTATAACGAACGATATTAAATAATAAAAATTATTAATTCAAAAGTATTTTTCTAAAACATGCTTTTTTCATATGCTTCTCAGCAAACCCTTTCATTTGATACCCATATCATGGCAATGCACTAAAAATAACTAGTCCGCCATCTTGGGCCGTCCGACATATTGGATTTAGAATGACGTCTCTTAGCTTACCATGCATTGTCATCCAAACTAAACGTGTGTGCAAAATTTCATCTTAATCGGTGGAGCATAACTGCTTTAAAATTCAGTTGCAAGATTTGACCCGAACACACTTTCATACATACATACATTGCAAGTTAAATAAATGCTTTAATATAATGTTACTCGCCTGTAACTGTCTCACTGTAGGGCAACGTCCATATAGAAGTATGATGAACAAAGTGGAAAATGCCACGAACTCTATAGAAAAAGCAGGATCCTCAGACCGGTGTTGGGTGTTGTGGTTGGTCCGCTGGTGGGTAACAGCCCGATGATTGTTGTCGGGTATATGTTCTTATCGTGCGGATAACTTTGATGATGCGATATAGGATTAGTGTGACGTCAGGTCTTTTTGAAGTTCAGTTTGTATTAGATGCCTCTACAGCCTCTTTTCGTTCAATGAAGGCACTTGCAATACCTAATCATCGAGCTTGTTTAATGCAGGTTGACCACAGACATAAAACTAACTAGATAACGCAAGTCCCTCTAGCGTGCCACTTTTTCACACACAATTTAAAAACAATTTTACTTACGAATGAAAGAAGAAATTTCCAATGGCTCGGCCAACTTTTTCTATACAGTATTTACATCTCAATATGGCATAATTAAGATTTCGGTGTATTACCGGTACCGATAATGCTAAATGAAAATCTCAAAGTACGATCATTAATCTTAATTTTACTCCGTTTTTTGACATGCGAAGTGCATACAATCGCGTCATCTAGTTAGATTTATATCTGTGGGGTTGACTATTTCATACTTATAAAATTTTAACATAAACATACAAGACGTTGCTACGTTGTCTTTTACATTAGAAATGTTGCTTCGTTTATGCAAGACAAATAGCAAATGCACTAGACCTTTCATAGCCCCAAGACAGTTAAATTATAGGTCGATTCCGTTTCGCCGAAGCGATCTAACCACGCAATGGCTACGAGTGAGCGGTTATGCGACACGTGCACCGTACCTGTTCATGTCATTTGTTGTGGTGAACATAACCTAGTTGACTTAATATAATTGTTAAAATGTGTTCTTTCATCCACTGACAAACAAATCACAGTAGAAACTGGTGGCTGGTAAAAGCAAGAGATTGTGCACGACATAACATCACGCTTGTACGAAAAGGGTAGACAGAAATGTTTCACCCACATAAACCCACATTAACAGCAATTTATTTTCCGATCCGGGCATCGAACCCACGATATTATTTTCATCAGAAGCACTGCCAGTTGACCAACGAGGTAGTGCACAGACAGACAGAGGCAGAGGTAGACAGTTCCTCAAATAAAGAAGTTTTGCGCTAAAGATTGTTTTTTGAAAAATCATCCCCTCAAGAGGTTTCTTTACTTTGCTTATTTGAGGAACTGTTGTGCACTACCTCGTTTAACCAAACAACGATGAAAGTCTGTATAGAAAATCTTCATTTTAGCTGATATATAATTTCTTAGGGCACACTGCTTGTGTAAGTAGTTAAAACGCCCTTGCATGCTGTAACATATTGGTATTTACTGCTGTTGCTCAAACTCTTACTGCATCTTAAAATCGCCTTAAACGGAATCTATATTATGAACAAGGTTTTCCTGCTCTATCCCGGCATCACAGGAGTGATACTAATATTTACGCTGTACGAGTATGCTTCGTTACTTTGTATCAATAATAAAGCCGATTTAATTCAAAGATATGGGGCGATTTAAGTCAATAATGAATAAGTTAGTGATACGTAAGCGTACTCCATCGTCAACGACATCATCGGTCAGACGGGAACCTATTTTCTTCTTCACCTTCTTCTTCCACCTCGCCACTTCCCGTTACTCGGGGTCAGCTTTCCTAGTCCTGAGATGCCACTTGTTCCATTGATAAGCGTCGGCAGTAGATAGAAAAAAGTTCTTCATTTCTTTCTGGATACTCGTCATCCAAGAAGTCAGCGGTCTACATCTATATCTATGCTTATACTTAATATTATAAAGAGGAAAGATTTGTATTTTTGTATGTAAAGAATAAACTTAAAATCTACTAGACCGATTACAAAAATTCTTTCACCGTTGGGCAGCTACACTATCCCCGGGTGACATAGGCTACTTTTTATCCCGGTATTCCCACGGTAACGGGAACTACGAGGGTGAAACCGCGAGGCGTCCGCTAGTACAAAATTAAACTTTTCAACAAAAAATAGAAGAGTGCAAATATCGACCGTTTCTCAGAAAAACCGCTTAATACTACGCCGAAAAAACATCAGAATCTGCATAACAAGGTCACGGCTCCATAATTTGGGAATGGCGTGGTCCTCAGCAGAATTGATTAGGGCAATTTCGTAAATTATATTTATTTTAGTTTCACCGTTTCATTGGGGCGATGGCGCTGTGGCGAAAAATTCCGTATCGAATGTTGGATTTATTAAGAAATAATAAGATGATTTTTTGTTGGCTAAAGGAAATTAAGCGTGATCGATTTTTGTTTATTTACATTTTTGGTGGTATTTAATTTAAGGTGCCCCTAGTCAACGGCACGAACTATTTTGTGCGCGGGGTAAAAATGCATGCTGTCTCATCCGACAACACGTGCGAAAGAGATTGATGCTGTGATGAGCAGTAAGAAGCTAGTTCTCGTACTAATTAGCATTTTTGCAAATTTGTAGCGAAATGGATGATGATTAAGGACGAAAACGAGCGCGCGAAATTTTATGAACAGACCTTTGGGAGTCTAAATATCATGAAAAAACTGCTAAATTACTATTTTCAAAATAAAATTATTTGCATTGTTGAATTACTAATATATCCCTGTATGGAGGTCGTTTTGCAATTTTCCTTCTTCTTATGGTATTTATTTCCGCCCAAAGATGCGTTAAAATTAGTGTTGAAATTTGGAACTTTCGACGCTCATAACTTTCAAATATATATTTTTTTTACATTTTTGTTTCTATACAGGACTAGATAATGATGAGACAAGTTGATATAATTTTTTATTTTGAACATACATCATCAAACAGTGGACAGTAGTAAACAGTGGAGTAATCTCTAGACTACGTTTGTATGGAAGAATTTTCGACTAGTATAACCTTAAGTATTCAAACTTATATTATAAATGCGAAAGAAACTCTGTCTGTCTGTTACCTTTTCACGCTTAAACTGCTGAATCGATTTAGATTAAATTTGGTATGGAAATAGTTTGAGACCCTGGGAATGACATAGAGAGTTTTCATACCGAAAATCATCCTTAAAGGAGATAGAAATGGACGGTTGGAAGTTTGTATGGTGAACTAGTAATTTCTCAAGTAAGGCAGCCCATACACCTACAATATTATTGCGCGATATAAAAAATAGGCTAGGTATTTAAAGTACTAATGCTACGCAGACAAAGTCGCGGGCAACAGCTAGTAGGAATATGGACATAAATATCAAAATTATATCCTCATCCAAGCGATGGTCACTTATGTTCCCTTTATATTAATCAACAAACGTCTAAACATACAGACTTTTAATTTAGTAGGATAATATAGTTGAAATCATAATTCAGATTCCATATTTTCCGGGCTAAATTATAGATAACCCAACTACGGGAACACATAAATTGAAAAGTATTAACTTTCTAACTACGGTGCAGGACTGATTAGTGTTGCGACCCTTGGGGGAGGCCTTTGTCCAGCGGTGGACGCCTTTCTGTTGCGACGATGATGATAATGAACTATCTAACTAAAGTGTTAGCACCTATTTTTAGTTATAAACCAGGGTTGTACCCGTCTCGATTCTGCCGGGACAGTCCCGATTTTGATGATATCGTCCCGCGTCCCGACCGCCTATTCATATTGTCCCAATTTTTTATAACATGTGACAGTCGCTCAATTTTACCAAAATGCACTTTATTATCTTCAGCAACTTTGATTACGATGAACCGAATCCATTGAAAAAGTGGAAACCATTGTCATTGAATCGCAATTTAAGATTCACAGAACTTTGTAATGCTGCTTCTACTTTGGGCTTTGATTTGGGCGAAGGAAATCAACTGATAAATTATTTGAAGACTACACTATTGTTGTAAAGAATTTACTAACCCAGCTCGATCAAAATCAAATCGTTGATAAAGTATATAGGTACAAGTATTTAAAACTAGAAATGTGTATATGGTGCTTTGAGGATACCTCTTTCAAACGCATATTATGTTGAGCATATGATGAAAGAAAAATAAAAACGAAATAACGCGGAATAAATGAACGGGGCCCGTAGCAATAAGAAATAGGCAAAGAAAAACTTTAAAAAATTTCAGGAAAAAAATTAAAAAGGTTTTTTTGTCTTTCTGATGACCTAAAAAGACCGAAGTCCGATCGTCCCTGATAACCGTCGGATTGTCCCGAAATGTTTTACTAGACGGTGGCAACCCTGGTCAAAACACAACTTTAGTGGACACGATAGGGTCGAAACCCAACACAATTTGGTTTCCTGTTTCAGGGATGACAAGATGACATCGCTCCTAAACACGGTCCCATAATTGCTCTAAAGATAAAGTAAAGATACTGGTGACAATAATTCTGTAAAATCAAAATAAATTCACTGAACGAGAAAGAGCTTTGATTGCTGTAGACGGCAGGCCATTAAACGATTACTTGTCGTCGTTTGCCGGCGTTTTTCCGGACAGGCCACTTTGCGACTGTATTGAACGGTTGAACTAGGCTTTGAAGGGTCCCCCCCCGGTGGGTTCCCGCATTTTCGAGACAGGGGGGGCTCAGTAGCCGTGGCTTGGACAACCACGGTGAAGCCAAGAGGAACCCGAGGAGGGGCCGCTCGTCAGGGCTTTTGCCGATAAGCCGACGACGTAGCGGCCAACATGTAGGTTGCGGTGTTGCCTAGGCGACATCGCAACTTAGGCGGGCCGCGATGTGGTATGAAAGGCATCGTGGCTGAGGGTCGGAGGCCGCGGCGGGAGAGGAGTGCCGGTATTATGGTGCGCCGCTCGCCCTACCCTCCGCGGCCTGCACGGGGTCGCCACCGTCTGATGGCGGACGCGGTGGGGCCGCAGGGGAGGAGGAGTGTCGGTATAGCGCTCGCCGCTCTCCCTATCCCCTGCGGCCGAAAAGTGGTAGGTGGCGGGGCCACTGTCCTGACACGTCATAGGGGGACCAAGGGTGTCATACACGGGGTTGTCTGGTACCCATGTGCTGGTTTGGTCCCCGGGGTGGTCACGGCGTACTGTGTGTTCTGGTGCACCGGTGATGGGGGTAAACCCCAGAGGAGGGTCCGGAGACGGACAGCCGCGGCGGGTTCGCGGATGTATGCTAACGCGTTCCCGTGTTCCCGCCATAAGCGGCACAGGAGGACACCGTGGAGTTTTAGTGGGTTAGAGTCCTACATAACTGCGCTATCTCCCCGTAGTAGCGCAGTATGGATGAGCATTTCTCCACGCTAAAAAAAGAAAAAAAAAGGGCTTTGAAGGGTAATGTTATCAGTTGTTTTATAAGTTAAATACCTAAGTAAGATGTAATTACAATACAGTAAAACAAACAGCAATGTGTCTCCCATGTTTTTGAAATTGGAATATATGTCCATAAACCTGCACTTCTAAGGGCCTAAACACCATTCACCACCAAATGGGCCCAACACATTTGATCAGACATATCACAGCATAGCGTAATCAGACTATAATATTCTCTCTACTGGGACAAGGGCATCCACTCTATGAGGGGGTGTGGGCCGTAATCCACCACGCGAGACCAGTGCGTGTTGGTGGTTGTCACATATCCTTGAATTTTTGGCTTTAGTCAAAGTCAAAGTCAAATGTGTTTATTTCAAGTAGGCCATTATGCGGCACTTTTGAACGTTAAAATTTACATTTAATAAAAATTGATTCTACCGTGCATTCGGAAATGTAGCTTGTTATGGAGAAGAACGCACTAGAAACTCTATACTTACTCTTTTAAAAAAAAGTTTTATACAATATTTATATAAGTACATACATTAATAAATTCATATACGCGAGGACGATGTACCCAGCACTACTATACTCCATATAAGTATGAGCGAATTACAAACACTAACAGGTAAATTCCTTTACTTGATAAATAGGAACATGGTTCTCACGTACTTACAAATATTGCAAACATAGGTACAGTACCTAATTAAACAACAACAGAACAGTGTGCAAGTCAATTTTTTAAACAAAAAGAGAAGAAAAAATAAAAATAAAGCGTTACTATAATTATGAATATAATACAAAATAACCATTTTGATTTTGTTCACACCAAAGATAGGCCTATGGAGCAGGACTAGCATGTTTCCAAGCATTCTTATCTTGAATATAATCATCTAATTTGTAATATGTTGAGTTTAAAGCTGCTGTAGTTTTAAAAGGAATATTAACAAAAAAGTTTTCAAATTCCTGAGCAACCTCTACATCTGATTGTATGGGACCATGTGCAGTCGCTAAAATAATTTCAGTATTACGCTGTTTTTTTCTACCTGTTTCATTATTTATTATTTATTTATTTATTATTTATTATATGCTTTATTGTACACCTTAAAATAACATTATAAAAAGAAACTTAAAATTAATACAAATACAATGGGCGGCCTTATCGCTTTCCGCGATCTCTTCCAGGCAACCTGGTATGGACAGTAATTGTCTGAACTTGAAGTAGGGTTGTCATTGGTGTGACATTAACATTGTGAAAACTACATTATAATAGATACACAGATAAATACATATGCTATGTAATATA
Source organism: Orthosia gothica (assembly GCA_949775005.1). Lineage (NCBI taxonomy): Eukaryota > Metazoa > Arthropoda > Insecta > Lepidoptera > Noctuidae > Orthosia > Orthosia gothica. Next base: position 9,897,387 of record OX459042.1, read on the forward strand.
TACATAAATACATACATACTAAATATAATGGCAACAAAAAAAAGAAAAAGAATGATGAATGACTCTATTGATAATCACAAATCAACACGCTAAGACGAAGACAGTGACAGGTAGTATCATATAGCAGTTTATCGTCTGCTGATTTTATTTTATTGCTTATATACAGCGCTTTAGCTATTTTGCATGCAGTTTTAAAAGCTTTTGAATAATTCGCAACACATTTGTCAAAGCTTGCATTATACATATGTTGCTTTAGGCCATAAAGTTCATATAGCTTTGCCCTGCTTTTACGAATGCCTGGAGTCGCCCAATCGCTAAATACGAACTTGGTGTAAATACTTTTCGCTTTCAGTGGAAAAATCTCATTAAATTGCGTGTTTAGTACTTTAGAAAATTCGGCATAGAACTCATTTGGGTCATCTATATTATTAAAATTTTGAACACATAACTTACTATTCACGGTATTATTAAATTTTTAACCAATGTTCAGTTAGACAAATAATATCAAACTTGGTTTTTTCTAAAAATAATTCAATTTCTAATAATTTGGAAGAGCAACAATCATTAAGTATAGTTTTGCAAGGCACATTTGTGGAAGGGAAATACCAGGCCCCTCAGAAAGTATTGCGAAAAAAAGTTTTTATATATGGGAGACTGGCCAGTTATAATGTTTTTCGAAAATATGATTATTTATAAGTAAAAATAAGTAAGTTCCAATTTCAAAATTTCCCTCCACATTTTTTGCGAGTTAATTCAAAGTATTGTGTCTCACTGAAATATGGATCTGCGCCGGGAACATTTTAGAGCTATGATTTTATACGATTTCAAGTGTCGCCTGAAACCGGATGAATCGTACGATAGACTTCAAATGGCATTCATGGATGAAGGCCCTTCCAAGGCAACCGTGTATCGTTGGTATAACGAATTCAAGCGCGGTCGACCAACTTTGGGGGATGACGAAAGAAGCGGTCGCCCTTTGACGGCTGTTACCGAAGAAAACGTGCTAGCAGTGAAAAATTTTATCCAAGACAATAGGCGAATTACATATCAGGAGATTCAACACATATTGAAGATTGGATCGGGAAGCGTTCACGAGATTCTACACAGCCATCTTCGCGTGAGGAGGATAGTATCACGCTGGGTGCCGCACAACCTCACCGATGCTCAGAAGCAGGCCCGGGTGGAATGGTGCCGTGATATGCTTAACAAATTTGAAGCAGGCTCGTCTCGGCGTGTTTACGACATCGTTACAGGTGATGAGTCCTGGATTTATCAATACGACCCAGAAACCAAGCGCCAGTCGACTGTTTGGGTGTTTCAAAATGAGCCAACGCCTACCAAAGTGAAGCGATCTAGAAGCGGGGGTAAGATTTTGATCGCTAGCTTTTTTAATTTGACTGGCCACTTGGTATCAATTCCCTTACGGGATCAAAGAAGCATTAATGCCGAATGGTATACTACCAAATGTTTGCCAGAAGTTTTCTCTGTTATAAGCAACAAGCGACCAAACACAGGGCTCCGCGGGCTACTGCTCCACCACGACAATGCACCTGCGCACACCGCACTCAAAACGAGGGACTTCCTGGACAGCACGCCAGTCAAACTCCTGGGTCACCCTCCTTACAGCCCTGATCTAGCACCGTGTGACTTCTTTTTATTCCCAAAAATAAAAAATCAGCTCAAAGGGATACAATTTTCGTCGCCGGAAGATGCGCTGGCTGCGTTCGAGCAGGCTGTAAACGAGGTGTCTGCGGCGGACTGGAAAAAGTGTTTTGAAAACTGGTTTAGGCGCATGAATCTTTGTATAGAGGCTGGTGGAAAGTACTTTGAAAAGATTTAATAAAAATATATGTACGTATAGAACAATTTTTTTTTAGTTTCGCAAAACTTTCTGAGTGTCCCACGTAAATATTGATATAATATTATGTATGTTATTTACCGTCAGCTCCAAGACAAGAAGAAGCAGCAAAATAAGTACTTACGTGGAACACTCAGAAAGTTTTGCGAAACTAAAAAAAAATGTTCTATACGTACATATATTTTTATTAAATCTTTTCAAAGTACTTTCCACCAGCCTCTATACAAAGATTCATGCGCCTAAACCAGTTTTCAAAACACTTTTTCCAGTCCGCCGCAGACACCTCGTTTACAGCCTGCTCGAACGCACCCAGCGCATCTTCCGGCGACGAAAATTGTATCCCTTTGAGCAGATTTTTTATTTTTGGGAATAAAAAGAAGTCACACGGTGCTAGATCAGGGCTGTAAGGAGGGTGACCCAGGAGTTTGACTGGCGTGCTGTCCAGGAAGTCCCTCGTTTTGAGTGCGGTGTGCGCAGGTGCATTGTCGTGGTGGAGCAGTAGCCCGCGGAGCCCTGTGTTTGGTCGCTTGTTGCTTATAACAGAGAAAACTTCTGGCAAACATTTGGTAGTATACCATTCGGCATTAATGCTTCTTTGATCCCGTAAGGGAATTGATACCAAGTGGCCAGTCAAATTAAAAAAGCTAGCGATCAAAATCTTACCCCCGCTTCTAGATCGCTTCACTTTGGTAGGCGTTGGCTCATTTTGAAACACCCAAACAGTCGACTGGCGCTGGGTTTCTGGGTCGTATTGATAAATCCAGGACTCATCACCTGTAACGATGTCGTAAACACGCCGAGACGAGCCTGCTTCAAATTTGTTAAGCATATCACGGCACCATTCCACCCGGGCCTGCTTCTGAGCATCGGTGAGGTTGTGCGGCACCCAGCGTGATACTATCCTCCTCACGCGAAGATGGCTGTGTAGAATCTCGTGAACGCTTCCCGATCCAATCTTCAATATGTGTTGAATCTCCTGATATGTAATTCGCCTATTGTCTTGGATTAAATTTTTCACTGCTAGCACGTTTTCTTCGGTAACAGCCGTCAAAGGGCGACCGCTTCTTTCGTCATCCCCCAAAGTTGGTCGACCGCGCTTGAATTCGTTATACCAACGATACACGGTTGCCTTGGAAGGGCCTTCATCCATGAATGCCATTTGAAGTCTATCGTACGATTCATCCGGTTTCAGGCGACACTTGAAATCGTATAAAATCATAGCTCTAAAATGTTCCCGGCGCAGATCCATATTTCAGTGAGACACAATACTTTGAATTAACTCGCAAAAAATGTGGAGGGAAATTTTGAAATTGGAACTTACTTATTTTTACTTATAAATAATCATATTTTCGAAAAACATTATAACTGGCCAGTCTCCCATATATAAAAACTTTTTTTCGCAATACTTTCTGAGGGGCCTGGTACAGTTTCTTTGCAGTCGTGTGAAAAAAAACCTGGCCATGGTGACCACACAATCATAGCACATAGTCAACCCAGCTCTAGTTATGTTGCCTTCGCTCCCCAGCACTAGCTATATTGCTCTAGCTGCCCAGCTCTAGCTATATTGCTCTAGTTTCCCAGGACTCGCTATATTGCTATAGCTCCCCAGCTCTAGCTATATTGTTCTGGCTCCCCAGCTCTAGTTATATTGCTCTAGCTTTATTGCTCTAGCTCCCCAGCTCTAACTATATTGTTCTAGCTCCCCAGCTCTAGCTATATTGTTCTGGCTCCCCAGCTCTAGCTTTATTGCTCTAGCTGTATTACTCTAGCTTTATTGCTTTAACTTCTCAGCTCTAGCTATATTGTTCTGGCTCCCCATCTCTAGCTATATTATTCTGGCCACCCAGCTCTAGCTATATTATTCTGGCCACCCAGCTCTAGCTATATTCTGGCTCCCTAGCTCTAGCTATATTGCTCTATTGCCCCAGCTCTTGCTATATTGCTCTAACTCCCCAGCTCTAGCTATATTGCTCTAGCTATATTGCTCTAGCTTTATTGCTCTAACTTCTCAGCTCTAGCTATATTGTTCTGGCTCCCTAGCTCTAGCTATATTGCTCTATTGCCCCAGCTCTTGCTATATTGCTCTAGCTGCCCAGCTCTAGCTATATTGCTCTAACTCCCCAGCTCTAGCTATATTGCTCTAGCTTTATTGCTCTAGTTTCCCAGGACTCGCTATATTGCTCTAGCTCCCCAGGACTCGCTATATTGCTCTAGCTCCCCAGCTCTAGCTATATTGCTCTAGCTATATTGCTCTAGCTATATTGCTCTAGCTTTATTGCTGTAGCTCCCCAGCTCTAGCTATATTGTTCTGGCTCCCCATCTCTAGCTATATTATTCTGGCCACCCAGCTCTAGCTATATTGTTCTGGCTCCCCATCTCTAGCTATATTATTCTCGCCACCCAGCTCTAGCTATATTATTCTGGCCACCCAGCTCTAGCTATATTGTTCTGGCTCCCCATCTCTAGCTATTTTATTCTGGCCACCCAGCTCTAGCTATATTATTCTGGCCACCCAGCTCTAGCTATATTGTTCTGGCTCCCCATCTCTAGCTATATTATTCTGGCCACCCATCTCTAGCTATATTATTCTGGCCACCCAGCTCTAGCTATATTATTCTGGCCACCCAGCTCTAGCTATATTGTTCTGGCTCCCCATCTCTAGCTATATTATTCTGGCCACCCAGCTCTAGCTATATTATTCTGGCCACCCAGCTCTAGCTATATTGCTCTAGCTCCCCAGCTCTAGCTGTATTTTTCTCGCCTCCCAGTTTTAGCTATATTGCTCAAGCTACATTGCTCTAGCTATATTGCTCTAGCTATATTGCTCAAGCTGTATTGCTGTAGCTCCCCATTTCTAGCAATAGCTTAATGCCTGAAGTATTTTCTACCAGTTGACCTTTGGGTGATGCAGAGTCAAACAGTGCTATATTGAGAGTTAAACGCGATGAGGTAATAATTATATTGCATAAAGTTTTAATAAAGAAATAATAATAGTTTAAAAAAATCAAACACTTATTTATGCAATTGCTATTGACTTAAATATATTTCTTTATGTTCATTAAGTAAAGCGCCTGCATATAACAGGATGCAATATTACCTAAGCTGTTAATAATGATAAAATTATACAACCTACAATATGTGCAGTTTGCTATGAAAATTGCTAATAGAAAGCTTGTAATTTTTTACTGAAAGAATATAACATTCTGCATTCCCATGAAAGAGCAATTACGTGTATATGTGTCTCAATAATTGGCCAATTCCAAACCAATTTCCTTTGATCTATCTTGATAGCGTTGATAGACTTTTGAATGGAGTTGCTCGAACTATTATAGAATAGATACTAAATTGTTTTTGATGACTTTGACGTGTACTTTAAAGGACTTTTTTCATTTGAATGATATTATAATTATAAGTAGGCTGACTTATACAATTTTGTTTTTAATTTTTCTATTTTATGTTATGTTAATTCAATCGCCTTGCCCTTGTTGACTATAAAGGCGTTACACACACGAAAATGAAGCACACAGGCAAACCAAGCAGTACTTCCCCTTACTGATATTTTTGCCATTTTAGATTTCCGTACCCGAAGGGTAAAAACGGGACCCTATTACTAAGACTCCGCGGTCCGACTGTCTGTCCGTCTGCCACCAGGCTGTATCTCATGAACCGTGATAGCTAGTGAGTTGTAATTTTCACAGATGATGTGTTGCCGCTATAACAACAAATACTAAACACAGAATAAAATTAATATTTAAGTGGGGATCCCATACAACAAACGTGTTTTTTGTCGTTTTTTGCTGTACGGAACCCTTCGTGCGCGAGTCCGACTCGCACTTGGCCAGTTTTTTTCCAATAGCTATGGCGACACTTTCAATGATAGAATGGGACTTGTCTAGTGACTTTTGGCAGATCATTTTCCGGTAGGGCAAAAAAATATGAATTCTATTCACACGCAGCATTCTTGATACTTTTTGGAAACCCGATTGGAACGGAGTTCGATTAATTGAATTTACAGTCTTTCAGTTTCGTAAAATATGACGAAACTGAAATAACAACGACACAGCCGTTGCTCAGTGTAAACACACAATAGCGGCTGCTAGCAGTGCTAGCGTGGGTACTGATGTGTCTAGTCATTGCGCGCACGCACATCTGTGTCATCGGTTTTCTTCGTGCGCCTCCAGCTCTCTCCTCGGCGTCTCCTTTTTGTGCAGATCTTCGCTTGTACTATCCTGCATGCAGCACGCTGAGCCTCGCACAATTTCTCACGCAAAAATTATTATTTATATTAATAAAAAGGGTATTTAAACGTTAAAAATAAATAATTTTGCATAGATTTTCTCAATTGACGACAAGCTGAATCGATTGAAGAAAGTTTTAGTTGCCTAGGTGATCGGGAATAGCCTCAAAAATCACTGCAAAAGGTGTCGTTTTTATCATTGTTACACTTTTTTTTGGTTTGGCCCATCAGCCCGCAAACAAATCAGAACTATAATTAACTCTGTTCCAAAAATCAAAAACAAACAAACATTCAAGCTGCACGCGAATTGAACTCACATGTTTTATACTCTGTAGAAGTATGCACTGGCTATGACGACGCTGGACTGGAAGGTTAGATGTAACCTGATCTGACCGTATTTACCTGCACTTATTATTAATTAACTACGCAGCGATACACGAACTATTTATTGATGTGACATAAGTAAAATATCAATCTTTAAAAATAATTAATTATGCTCCGACAAATGTTTATACAATCAAGGTCAGAGATAAAAAAAGTAAATCAAATTGACCCTAATAGAACTATAAAGGTATGTGGAACAGGGTGCGAAGTTTCGCAACATCAAAAGGGAAGATCCTCCGACTAGACGGGTGTTGTGAACTTGTGAGTGAGCAGTAGATGATGCAATGAAACGCTGTTGAAGCACATGCAGTAGGTTAAAATTTTACAAACAAACAAGCATGCAGTTCACTTTGAATAAGAGTACCTAAGTATCTTTTTTTTCTTCTTTTTTTCTTAAAAAACGTTGCCTCGCACTAGGAATTTCTTCCTGAGTGGTTTCGTGGGTGCGTTTACAAACAAATAAACTCACGTACACAAACACCCAGAGCCCGAACAACTATCTGTAGGTCATACATATATTTGTTCCGTGCGGGAATCGAACCCGCGACACACAGCGCAGCAGTCAATCGCTCAACCACTGCTCCAACCGTGCGCCCTGTAAAGTAGTAGTAGTAAGTAGCAATCCACCGACCGTATTCAATATGGTGTATTTTTTATTTATTTATTTATGTACACACAAAACACTTAACAGAGAAAAGAAATAATACAGATAAAAGAGCACAAAGGTACTGCTTATTTCAATAGAAATTCCTTCCAGCAGACCTGCGAAAGGAAAGTTGGATGATAGACGAAGACACAGTGTGTAGAAGGAAATAAGGAAACTTAAAATATACTAACAACTATATAACTTAACTAATTATCTTAACCAAATAACCTTAACTAAATATTTAGAAGATAAAAATACATACATAATAATATATAATAATTACAATATGGTGGAGAGGTAATGATCTTTGACTTGATGTGTATTGATATTTCAAAACTAATATATATCATCATAGACAGACGCGTTCGTTTATATGAGTCAGCCAGTCGTCAATCCAAATGGAACCCTAGAAACCTACACAACAGATTCCGAGTCATACCACTAATTCCTGATTAAGGGTTTGGGAACAAAACAAAACAACTTGGAGCTGCAATCGCTGACCGCATGAATAGGTCCTTTTGGGCTGGCTAAGCTCAAGAATTATCATCTCAATAATCCGTGCAACTAGCATACAATGTGCATTCGCGGCACAAGACATAAATTTAAACCAATAGCCAAGTTATTCGGCTGCGATGATTGAGCGACCCTACCTAGACATTGATGTGGGCGACGAACCAAGAAGATGTCGATTGCAATATTTCGCGACGGATAAATGAGCTTGTTTTATAAGATAACTAGCTTTTGCCCGCGGCTTCGCACGCGTAGACAACATGCTTCTCCTTACCATATTTTAACAGTATGTAGAGAAAAAGTAAAAAATAATTATGATAAAAATAATGTAATATGAAAGTTTTTCTTAGTACAGACTTATACTTACCTACTTTAAATCAAAACGCTCTATACTTGTCCTGTCCCTATTCCTTCATTATTTCTGTGTTTATCCATGACTAATAATAAGTAATCATAATCATAAGTAAGTAATTAAATTAAAGTATTTCCTTGTAAACAACATTTTTAACCATTTTGTATGTCGGCGCCAATATCACCAGACTATTTAATGAGCTAACACGTGAACACGCTACATAGAACTGTCCATGGGAAAAGCAATTCTCCCTCAAATCAACACCAGCATACTTCCAAACCCAAACAACAACACAACACAAACAAACAAACATCCAAACTTTCATCCCCTATTTCACGCCTTTAGGGGTGGAATTTCCAAAAATCCTTTCTTAGTGCTCACCTACACTACCAAAGGAACCTACATGCCAAGTTTCATGATTGAAGCTTCAGCCGTTTGGGCTGTGCGTTGATGGTCAGTGAGTGAGTCAGTCAGTCAGTCAGTCAGTCACTTTCTTCTTTTATATGTTTAGATTAATCAATAATTTGACACTACTGTAGTTATATATTATTTTGTATTGTAATTTCATAGTATTTAAAATACATTTTAATACATCTTTTTGCAAACATGCGACATTTTGGTAATTTAACACTTGTCAAAGCCATTGTATGTGAAATGTCACCATTTTCAATATTAGTTACTAGCTCGTGGCAGCGGACTCGCAAAATCGAAAATGATCCCAAGGGTACATATTCCCGGCATAATTGTCCTATGTTCCAGACTATAATCTATCTCTGTGCCAAATGTCATTCAGATCCGTTCAGCCGCTTGGGCGTGAAGAAGTAACAAACATACAAACACACACACACGCTCACATATTATAGTGTGATTGTTTTTAACCGACCTTCTAAAAAGAAGGAGGTTCTATGTCCGATGTAAGTTCTTTTTGAAAGACGTTTTATTTTTTTTGTTAAAAAGGTTTTTAATGGCATGTTTGTACCTATGCATATTTTTTGTTTCTTCAAATTGAGTTGAATCTGCCTAACCTTTTAACAACAATGTTGGGGTCTCCTTTCAATCTTACTGGATGCAGCCAATTACCAGTATTTTACATTAAGCGACTGCATATCTGACATCCACAACCCAGTAACTGGGTACCTAACACGACACCCTCTGGCAAGACTGGTGTCAGATTTCCTGGTTGGTTTCTGTAATTTTTATTTACTATTTTAATTAAATTGCCTTTGCAAAATTAGCATCGGCTAGTTAAATAGTTCATATGATGGGCTTATCAAACAACTCGTTATCATTAAATTCAGAGCAGCCAAAATTATTAATTTCGTTATTTTATTTCAGTTTGTTATTTCCGTAGGCTAATCAAAAATATTATAGGAAATAATAATGTGTCTGTTATCATAATTTTAAATTATTTTAACCGACTTCGTAAAAAGGTGGAGGTTATCATTTCGACAATTTTTTTTTTATGTGTGTCACCTCAGAACTTTTTACTGGGCAAACCGTTTTTAATGATTATTGTTTTTTTGGAAGCTGGTGCTTGTCATGTGATTATATTTAATTTTCATCAAGATTTGATGTAGAACTTCGGACATATTCATCAGAACTTTTCAATAAATGACGGAAAATCACTGAAGATATCTGCAATCGCATATATTTTCATTGTTTACACCATTTTATACCATAACATCACACTGGTACGCTATAAAGGGGTACGCAGGTGTGAACAGTTCACCCTGGTATACTTTCATTCCACCGGTTTTTTTTAAGTTTCATGTTATTGGGTTAATCTATTCTGGTTTCACTTTGGACACTATAGGTACCTAGCCTATAGAACTGGTCCATCATGTACCTCAACTAAAAAGTGAAAAATAAAAACTTTTTTGCAAAAATTACAAAGTGAAAATAACTTCAATTTCGGAAGTCGTTGTCAAAAAACAAAGAAACGGAAACAGGAACACCGACTGCCGAAATTGAAGTTATTTTTCACTTTATAGTGTTTTTATTTGGAAGTTGGTTGTAATTTTTGTAAAAAGTTTTTTTTTTCGTGTTAAGCATGAAACATTCAACTAAAATGTAATTTCAACGAAACTAAACTGCACTCGGAAAACGGTGCGGCGGCGGCGTTTGGTTTGTATTAATTTAATTACTTAAAACGCAGAAGGTGTAACGTTGTACTCGGCTGCTAACGCATCTGAATCTGAGTAGAAAAAAATAGGAAATAAAAAGTACCTAATTGCGCTTGCAGCTGATGTTTTTAACTGGCAATACTGCAATGAGTAATTAAATACTGTCGCAGACTCCGCGCACGGAACTGTTTTGTTGAATGTTGGTAGTTGACTTCCCTCTCAATAGGTATGACTGACGCTCGCGGACTTCCTGCGGTTCGAGAACGGTCAGTCAGTCTCGACCGGCGTTCACTTGACACTACGCAGCAGAGAGTGACAGTGTCGGAATAGGCTAATCATACCTCTGCCACCTTCTTATAGTCACGTAGAAAGAAATATTTCTTGCATTACCTGCACATTACCGTGGACAATAGAAAATTAATTAATCTCAGTGTAACCCCAAATTGGGTGAGTGTTGCAAAACCTATATTATCTAGATATAAGTGATCATTGCATGACTTGCTAAAATTTCGCTATTCGTAAATTTTGTAATAATACCTACTTCAGACACTTGAATCTTGAACCGTTGATTCACATAAATTGCGCTGGTGTATCAACGGTGATTGTTAATTTAAACACCATATTTTAACTTTTATGTTTTCACCGAATGACCGTAACATAGGTGTAACGGGTCATGACGGTTAAATAATCTTCATCCTTTCATCTATTATTTTCCTTGTTCAAGTAGTATTGGTGAGTGGTAGTAAGTCAATGGAAGTAATTGTTTTGTAAAATTCTGTTAATCATTATTGTTATAATTTTTCCATCTACCTCACATCACTAGATGTTATCATTTTATAATTCATCATGCTTTTAAATTGTACCACACTGCTTAGACTGCTTCATCTTGATGGCTAATTGATGCTAGATCACCGCTTTCCACCGTAGATTCCATGTTCGACGGTTGACAGGATGTTGCAGTCAGTGGTACGAATTCGGACATTTTCTAAAATGCCTAATTCGGGATATTCCAGGGTTCTTCTATACCGGACAATCCTCCGTGTTGCTACAAGGGCTGAGGCTGGACTACCCTACGTGCTACCCTCCGATACGAAGATCGACCTACCTACCTGGCTGCCACCAGTCACCTACGTTCTGGAACTACAGGATAGTGGTTTTCTTTCGGCGGTCTAGAACCTAACACGCGCTCGATGTCGAGAACTCACACCAGTCTCTTGCTGGGTTTCTATTTTTTATTTTATATAATATTTTTTTAAATAAATTTTTGTATCTACCCTCTCTTCGAGAGTTTAATTTACCTGCCTGGCCCCTAACCGTTACAAAGGCAATAGCTTATTCTTTGCTAAACTTGGCAGTAACCAAAAAACTTAAATGTTTAGTAGGTAACTACTGTTATCAATATAAGATTATCAAGCTATTTCTCCAATTTAATATGTTAAATTAACCCTGATTTTAATATTAAAAGTACTGTGTTGACTATTGTAGTACTGATTAGGGGATAAATATCGGAATCTCGTAATATCGGAACGAAATTGCCGATTGTTCAATTCCGTTATTGAGTGATCCAATATCGGCATGTCGGCATCAGAAAAAAATCTCCTTGAAATGCTAAGATAGTTTTTATACTTTTGAGAGGGCTGTTTTCGTACGAGTAAACTTTATTTCAAATTTACAATGTGTTTACTGGCTTGGAAACATCAATAAATTAAAACTTAATATTTTCAGTCTCCTGCTTGTATTCAATACAACAAATTAGTCTATCCGATCACTTATCTTTTGAGTAAGTCAACTACCGATACTTGACTACGTTGTCTCTCATCATCATCATCATTTCAGCCAAAATACGTCTACTGCTGAATATAGGCCTCCCTCAGGAGGCGTCGCCACATTAACCGATACTTATACTGGATTTCATTTTAATTATTTTTTTGTTTTATTTTAATGTTCTGTTTTTTTTTTCCTTATTTTTTTTTTTTTACCTACTCACTACACATATTGAGACTACTCGCAGAACGATCGATAAACATTTATTTTCTGGATTTTTTTGCATTATCCTTTTTCAGAACACAATAAAAAATGCTAATATGTCGCGACTTAAACGTGTTTTTTTATTCAATTCAAACCAACCTCATACCGAATTTGTGCAAATAACAAAAAAAAAAACTGGTATTTAACGAAAGTGCGCAATTCCGAAAATTAATATTGGAATACCGATTTTGAGATCTAATATCAGAAATAAAAACCGGAATTGAAAAACTTCGATATTACATGCCCTAGTGCCGACTGTGTTCGTTGATGGCACGACTAACAATTCAGACCGTATTGGTTAAAATGTAGAGATAATGGTATGGACTTCAACTTGTGTACTTGTAAGAATTTAATAGTGCTGTTTGTATAGCGTTCTCGGTAGGTGTTTTGGTACGAAATTCAATACGTGAATACATGAAAAACTAAAATCTTTAAAAGAATAATTGCTGCTGTTACTATGTTCTGTATCTGTGTTCTATAACTGTGTTTGTGTAACTGTGTATATGATGACAATACACACGGGCGGGTCCCCTTTATTAGGGTTCCGTAGCCAAATGGCAAAAAACGGAACCCTTATAGATTCGTCATGTCTGTCTGTCTGTCTGTCTGTCTGTCTGTCTGTCCGTCCGTATGTCACAGCCACTTTATTCCGAAACTATAAGAACTATGCTGTTGAAACTTGGTAAGTAGATGTATTCTGTGAACCGCATTAAGATTTTCACACAAAAATAAAAATAAAACAATAAATTTTGGGGGTTCCCATACTTGAAACTAAAACTAAAAATATTTTTTTTCATCAAACCCATACGTGTGGGGTATCTATGGATAGGTCTTCAAAAATGATATTAAGGTTTCTAATATATTATTTTTCTAAACTGAATAGTTTGCGCGAGAGACTCTTCCAAAGTGGTAAAATGTGTGTCCCCCCCCCTGTAACTTCTAAAATAAGAGAATGATAAAACTAAAAAAAATATATAATGTACATTACTATGTAAACTGCCAGCGAAAATTGGTTTGAACGAGATCTAGTCAGTAGTTTTTTTTTAATACGTCATAAATCATAAACCGCAATTTACTAAGTACGGAACCCTTCGTGCGCGAGTCCGACTCGCACTTGGCTGGTTTTATTTATATCGCTTTACCGCTGAAATACCCACACAAGGTTTAAGTAGATTATAGTCAAAATACTTTAACACTACAGTAGGGATAAAATCTGACAAATGAGCCTGAGTTAATGAATCTGCCTAGAGTTTTCCCATGTATATTGGGGTAGCCTGCCAGTTTAGATACCAGTATGTTTACAAGGAGCAATTGATCTCCAGAAGATCTTCAAAACTCAGTAACTGGGTGTCACGGCATCCCTTGGCAAGACTGATTTCAGATATCAGGCTTCTAAATACCTGTAACGAATGCCAAAGGTCTACAAATGACGGCCGAAACCAAGGAACCAATAAAGTGCTTTCCAAGGCGTGTAGAATTCTCGGTGTGTAAGGAAATGCTACCCATCCATTGATCAATCTTGGCAAGCATTGTTCAACCTCGAAGATTGACCTGTACGACTGTTATTATTTAGCCATGAGCTTGATGTTTTAAAGTTATTTAAGAAAATTCATGGCGACCGCGAACCAGAAGACGATGCGTTGGAAGGCCTTTCACTAGGTGGGCCGATGACCAGTAGCCGTATTGCGTAAGTGAATACGACCATATCGACCAATCACACAGACGGAAATCCACATCGCATCATTCATCTCGCATGTGATTGGTCGATTGGATAACGGTCAAACTCTTTGCGTTGCCGTATTCACTTACGCAATACGGCTGCTGGTTAAGGTTGCGGAATGCGCTGGATGCGAGACGCACGGGATCGGTCAATGTGGCGACGCCTGGGGTAGGCCTTTGTCTAGCAGTGGACGTTTTTCGGCTGAAATGATGATGATAAAGAAAATTCATGAAATATACCTAAAAATACACGAATTTACAATTGTGAAAAAAATCGTTCTATACTTATAAATTACAGGCAAACCTATAGGAAGTTTATGGGCTTAAAGGGTTATTTTAATTCCATAAAAAATATATGATTCGTTCGGATAGTTTCCCTTGCGTGCGAGTCCAATTCGCACAAGGACGCTTTAATTTTGTATAACTGAACGTAAATATGAACATTAAAATTATGCAGAAATCTAAAGTACACAAACATTTGTTGGGTCATTATTAAATTATATGACTCGTAGCATCCAAATTACTTTTAAATAAAATGTAATCTAAAATAAATAGTATTTGTCAAGATTATCGTAGCTAACAGGATGCGACAGTGGGACGCAACTAGTCCTTGATAAGAGCCGTTCTTATCAGAGAACTTGTTACTGTGTGTCTATTGCAAAATGTACAAAGTTAATAGCAAAAAACCAGTGCGTGATTTAATCTCTCACAAGTGGTCACTGTAGGTGGACGCATCATCATAATAGTTTGTTTTTACAACATTGTCTACAAAATGTATAAGACGCAGTGGATGCTGGCGTTGCTAACAATTTCCTTGGGGTTGGTGAACTCCTTAAAGGACCAAATTCCTTGGGGTAAGTACAATCATGTTTTTAACGATTTTAATATCTCCGAACCGATTGCCGCTTCCGGTAAATCGGTACTATATGTCATAAATCTCATACTATATTTCATATGTGCGGAAACATAGGTGAACTTTATTTTCCTTTATTTATTTATTTAAAACCATCAACAACACAAACGTGGACATATTTGGACCTGCACAGCATTTTTATAAATAAAAACACATAATATCACAAACATATATTTGCAAAGAAAGAAAATATAAAATAAGCAATATTACAATAACATAATTATAATTTGAAGATAAAAATCGTGAATTAATTTAAAATCAATTAAATATAAAAACATTTGTTTGATAATTGAAAATTAGAGTTAAATAAAATATTATTATCAATTAAATATAAAAAAGGAGCAACAAAAAAATATTTATAAAAACATTGAGTCAAGTAAAATATATCACAGATCACAACTATTATTTCGTTTTCTGTCTGAGTCGAGTGCTGGTAATGTAAAACGTCCAGGTCCTTTACTCTCATATACTAGGTATCTCCCATCGGACTATGAGGACCGGGTAGAGATCAGGCGTAGGACCAACTGCTTTACGTGCTTTTTAAGTCGGGGGATGTCCCACTATTCCAGGCTGCTACTGAGGAATTCCTAGTGAAAAAACACAATACCACTTTGCTCGACCTGCGAATCAAATCTAGGACTCACAGTCAGTACTAAGATATAATTTTGTAACTGCATAATAATATCTTATTAACTACTTACCCTGCAAATATAATTATAAAGAATCTTGCAGTATATTGCCTTACGACTAAGTAATGACAATCTAAGAGGTCGGATTTAACAGCTATAAAAATACTTAATAATTATTAAACTTGATGCTTACGAATGATAATCATTGTAACAGTGTATGGGTAACATAGTAGGTAATTAATCAGGATTATCGCAGCATGTAAAATGAGAAAGCGGAAAGACACTTCTTAGATTGTCACGATTATAATGACATATATAATATGTTTTATCTAATGTGAATTCAAAATATTGTATAAACACGTACTTTATATTTGTATTATTCTATTCTATTCTATTATTGCGCGACATTAAAAATAAGCTATTGGAAGTACTAATGCTACGCAGACGAAGTCGTGGACAACAGCTGGTAGTACTATTCGTAGTGCTTTGATAGATCTGATGACGAGTGTACCCCTCATACTAATGTTACTAAAATATCTAAGTATTAGCCAAAACTCCTTCGTTTCTTAACAATTCCTGAAAAAGTGTTTCCCATCTGGTCTTACGCTGTGTTATTTTGATGTATTACTAGTATAAGAAGGGATAAACAATAAAATTTGGAATGATTGTGAATATAAATACAATATTTTTAATAAAAAATAAAAAAAATCATCATTAAATCACCACAGACAAAATGTCAATCAAACATAATAATTGTAGTCGCCATGGATACGCTCTTATTCCAACTTTAATCCGACCTTAAACTAGCTACTAACTACTACTTTTAGTCCGAGACTAGAGTCAGATTAGTATAATACCTCCTTATTCCGAGTTTATTACTACGGGTTTTTTTTACTTCCAACCTAATGCTTGGAAAAAAGTTAATCTTACCTTAGTCCACGTTTAGTAATAAGACGGTTAGGGACTAAAAGTGATTATACTTGAATTTGGAATGTGGATATTGTTAGTAAATGTTCCAATCAGCAAAGAGATGAATCACAAACCATGCGGAACAAATGTATTGAATATGTGACTGGCTCAAGAACTGCAAGCGCGCCAAATAAAAAAAAAAGTTGATGAGACGTAAACAACGCGCGAAATTAAATGCATTCTGCCTTCACATACGGGTATTTTGCATTCCTAGCCGGGCGAAATTATTTGTGCGGTTTTTTCTGCTGTAAAGTAGGTAAGACTTACTAAAATGTACAGACGACCAATGGGGAGGGTTTTTGGAAATTGTTCTTCATTAAAGTTGTCAGACGATAAAAGGTAATTTTCCAAATAATCGACTTTTTCATCAAAAGTGTGTAATTCTTGTTGTTGCATTTTATTGAACAGGTATTGTCTAGTCACAACTTTGTAGTTAGAGACCCCTGGTAACCCTAGAACAATAAATAAAAAACATTTCATAATTTGCTTGAAAATAACGGTTAATACTTTTTAGGTAACACCAACACAAACGCATAAGTTTCGTCGAAAGTAGCGTAAAGTAGCACTCAATTCGTAAAATATCTATAATATGACAGATTTTGTCATGCGTAACAATAAAAATCGTTATTCGGAAGTACTCGGAAGGATAACTATAATCACTTTGAAATTTAAAATTCAGGTAAAAATTGCTTAAAAAATCGAGATAGTTGTAAATTGATTTTGAACCTTACAAATACATGTAAACATTAGTAAATATTAATAAATAAAACTGTTCTTACCAGTATTATGATGATCCATAGTAGTTTTGGTTAAATAACTCACTATTAAAAAGCACTGAGGTCTCAAACGCAGTACGTTTTTAATGTAGCCAGTAACTGACGCGAGCGCATGCGACAACGATTAAGTTCCGACTGGCTTGCTAGCTGACGGCGCGGGCGCTCGAGCCCGAAAAGGGTCGCCTATTGTTCTGTATCTACCTGACTCGCTGACTAGTATTCATTTTTGCTTTTATGTTGTAATTTGTTTTTACCAATTTCACCCGGCTAGGAATGCAAAATACCCGTATGTGGCTTCGTTCGTAGTTGTTTCAAATTGAGATTTTGGAATTATAAAAAAATGAGCGCGTCTTCCTCAAGTGAAAGTATTATAATCAAGTTTCTCAAAAAGTACACCCTGAGGCACCGTTTTCAGAAACTAAGTATTTCTAATTCCCAAGCAGTAAATAATTCTACAACTGTAACGGATGTTACTAATAAATTGTTACGATGCACTTCCATAATTGTTCAAATATAAACATTAGCCTCTAATTATTTTGTTTTATGTCTTATGGTTCTTAATTTTATGTAAATAAATAAACATAACATTCTTGTTCATAAGTTTCACTTACTTATTTTCTCGTAGAGGGTGATAAAAAGTAGAGTGTCCACCTCGGGAGCAACACTATTTTAAGCTCGAGTGAGCTACTTTGAATGCCTTACTCAGGATTCAAAAAAACACTCACGCCTTAAAAATAGTTGTTTGCTCCCTAAGTAAACAATCTACTATTTTAATTTTTATAGCACACTTTTTCTTTTTAATTTATTGGCGCTTATTGGCTTATTGACTTAATGTAGAAAAGTAGTGTCATTGTCTATGGACGCGCGCGCTGCGCAGTCATGGTGCAATGAGAATCTTAATTGCCCGCCATACCGCATATTTTTTCCCCTTTTCACATTTATTTTATTTTAACTGTATGAGTGAAGATAAAATAGTGTATGCAATGGCCTATAATTAGGTATTATATGACGATTGCATAAACTACTATTCTCAACTACCGTCAACATCAGTCAATTTGCATTTATTCCACCTAATGCCTTATAGTCGACACAATCTAAGAAGTCCGTTGACGTTTTTCATTTTACATGCAATCGCGGCACTTATTAACTCTCTAATCTTCCTTTGCCAGAAAATACAGATATATTTGCTGGCAAAGGAAGATTAGAGAGTTTTTTGAGTGTGGAGGAAGGATTTAACGTGGTTGTCGAGGGTAATTGGTGACTTGGAATTGTGTGCATTAAGTGCTTTGAGGTCCATCTTAACAGGATAACTCTTGCTTATGGCTTTATTGGCTCACAAGGGATTCAAAGTAGGTCACTCGAGCTTAAAATAGTGTTGCTCCCGAGGTGGACACTCTACTTTTTATAACCCTCTATGAGAAAATAAGTAAATGTAACTTATGAACAAGAACGTTATGTTTATTTATTTACATAAAATTAAGAAACATAAGACATAAAACAAAATAATTGCAGGCTAATGTTTATATTTGAACAATTATGGAAGTGCATCGTAACAATTTATTAGTAACATGATAACATCCGTTACAGTTGTAGAATTATTCACTGCTTGGGAATTAGAAATACTAAGTTTCTGAAAACGGTGTCTCAGGGTGTAGTTTTTGAGAAACTTGATTATAATACTTTCACTTGAGGAAGTCGCGCTCATTTTATTTATAATTGCAAAATCTCAATTTGAAACAACTACGAACGAATGCAGAATGCATTTAATTTCGCGCGTTCTTTACTTCTCATTAACTTTTTTTTTTATTTGGCGCGCTTGCAGTTCTTCAGCCAGTCACATATTCAATACATTTGTCCCGCATGGTTTGTGATTCATCTCTTTGCTGATTGGAACATTTACTAACAATATCCACATTCCAAATTCAAGTATAATCACTTTTAGCCCTAACCGTCTTATTACTAAACGTGGACTAAGGTAAGATTAACTTTGTTCCAAGCATTAGGTTGGTAGTAAAAAAAAACCCGTACTAATAAACTCGGAATAAGGAGGGATAATAGTAATCTGACTCTAGTCTCGGACCAAAAGTAGTAGTTAGTAGCTAGTTTAAGGTCGGATTAAAGCTGAAATAAGAGCGTATCCATAGCGACTACAATTATTATGTTTGATTGACATTTTGTCTGTGGTGATTTAATGATGATTTTTTTATTTTTTATTAAAAATATTGTATTTATATTCACAATCATTCCAAATTTTATTGTTTATCCCTTCTTATACTAGTAATATATCAAAATAACACAGCGTAAGACCAGATAAGAAACACATTTTCAGGAATTGTCAGGAAACGAAGGAGATTTGGTTAAAACTTAGATATTTTAATAAAATTAGTATGAGGGGTACACTCGTCATCAGATCTAGCAAAGCACTACGAATAGTACTACCAGCTGTTGTCCACGACTTCGTCTGCGTAGCATTAGTAGTTGCAATAGCTTATTTTTCATGTCCCGAATAGAATAGAATAGAATAGAATAGAATAGAATAGAATAGAATAGAATAGAATAGAATAGAATATAATAGAATAGAATAGAATAGAATAGAATAGAATAGAATAGAATAGAATAGAATAGAATAGAATAGAATAGAATAGAATAGAATAGAATAGAATAGAATAGAATAGAATAGAATAGAATAGAATAGAATAGAATAGAATAGAATAGAATAGAATAGAATAGAATAGAATAGAATAGAATAGAATAGAATAGAATAGAATAGAATAGAATAGAATAGAATAGAATAGAATAGAATAGAATAGAATAGAATAGAATAGAATAGAATAGAATAGAATAGAATAGAATAGAATAGAATAGAATAGAATAGAATAGAATAGAATAGAATAGAATAGAATAGAATAGAATAGAATAGAATACAATAGAATAGAATAGAATAGAATAAAACAGAATAGAATAGAATAGAATAGAATAGAATACAATACAATACAATACAATACAATAGTATAGAATAGAATAGAATAGAATAGAATAGAATAGAATAGAATAGAATAGAATAGAATAGAATAAAACAGAATAGAATAGAATAGAATATAATATACTTTATTGTACATCATAAAACTTACAAATCAATTTTATAAGAAAAACTTAATGTTGTATGTGTGTGGGCCGCCTTACTTGAGAAATGATTGGTTCACCATACAAATTTCCACCTCCCTTGCCACTCCCATAATGATGGCTTCCAGGATAAAACTATCCTATGTCCTTCCCAGGATCTCAAACTATATTATGTCAATGACTAACTTCACCCAAAATCGGTTTAGCGGATAATACGTGAAAAGATAACGGACAGACCAGAGTTACTATCGTATTTATAATATTTTTTTTATATGCGATTTAAGTTGAAATTACTGAGATAAATTTAAAATTATACAAATTACTTTCAGAACTGTATGACAGATGTCACTCCGTCCGCAATTTTTTTGGTTTCATTCACTAGTTCATTCTTCTTAATTTTAAATTCAAGTGTGATGCCATAGCTTTCGCGTAAATCCAAGAGTAAGGAACATAGAGTACTATTATAGTAAGGAATGAATAGTCAGTCCGAGGTTATTCCATGTTTATTAATAACGTTGCTAAACCTAAGTTTATCCTTCATTACTCCGGGATTACCTAGTCTAAGAGTAACTTCGGAGTAAGCTGGTAATACGCCATTTTTATTAATAAGACAGCAAGGGATTAATGAGCTATATTGGTCCCTGTTTATGAGGAATAAACTAGCTCTTTTGGAGTAGTTGTGACAAAAAGTTATTTTTCAAAACAATTGTTAAACATGGCGCACTTTCAGAGGCTATAGTTATGATTCGAAAATCAAATCTTTTGCACAGGCATGTTTCTGTTACGCGGTCGTGACTTTTGTTTACGCGCTCGATCATTAGTTTTGCAGTTTAGTTTTAAATTTACAAGTCAATTTAAAAAAGTTTAGTAGGAAGGAGTTAGTTTACATAGAATAAAATAGGATAGATGTAATACGAGGAAAAAAGAATGAGTCCGTACGTCTTAGCATTGAATTCTCAAAAAATTATTTTCAAATCAACATTTGTCAAAAATTGAATAGGCTGTATAGGCTGTTTCGTTGTACAAACAAATATGTCCAGTTGCAAAAACGCGCCATTTTCTGAAAATTTTAATTTCATTTTCATAAATTGATTTTTTTTTTTATATTGAGTTCAAGTACTAGTGATGAAATATAATTAACTTTGCCCGATATTTTATCTGAGGCAAAAACTGCGCAGGATGAAATGTTGCCCCAAAAATCTCGAGAAAGATATATGGCGACTCACGATAATTTTATTTTATGGACAAAACAAATTTAATTCTTTGATTAGTTTTTACTATTTCCCACAACTGTATTGAAAATTGTACCGTATGGTGATGGACGTAAAGAATTTCACCATCCCATATCTTCCCGTGGGTGTCGTAAGAGGCGACTAAGGGACACACCAGAGAATGGGCAGCAGCGTTCTCTGTGCACTTAAACAACAAACTGCGATCGCCAACCCGCCTGCCAAGCGTGGCGATTATGGCAAACCCCCCCCAAAACCTAATGAACAGCACAACGAAAAAACGGCCCCGAGTGCCCGGCAGCCCGTCTACCCTCGGCTACGGTAGCGGTCGAGGCGATGGCGTGGCAAGGGGTGCTAAGAATCCCCGGAGTGGACCCGGCTACCCCTACAAACACCGACGACTGTACCTGGGAACATATAACACGCGAACACTCCGGACCGACGAGAAGATAGCCGAACTTGAGGAAGAATTGAGCAGGTTACGATGGAGTATTATAGGGTTATCTGAAGTCCGAAGAGAGGGGGAGGACTCGAT
Organism: Orthosia gothica; assembly: GCA_949775005.1. Classification (NCBI taxonomy): domain Eukaryota; kingdom Metazoa; phylum Arthropoda; class Insecta; order Lepidoptera; family Noctuidae; genus Orthosia; species Orthosia gothica. Next base: position 9,919,418 of record OX459042.1, read on the forward strand.
AATCCTCAAATCCGGTAACCTGCTCTATTTCCGAGAGGGAGACCGGCAGTCCCAGGGTGGTGTTGGGTTTATCGTCCACAAGTCTCTTGTGAAGAACGTGGTGAAGATCGAGAGTGTATCGACCAGGGTGGCGTACCTTATACTCAGAATATCCGCAAGATATTCGCTGAAGGTCATACAGGTCTACGCCCCGACCTCGGCACACCCCGACGACGAGGTAGAGGCCATGTATGAGGATATCTCTATAGCCATGCATGGTTTCAAAACTCACTTCACCGTTGTCATGGGGGACTTCAACGCGAAACTGGGCAAACGAGACGAGGATAAGCTGCAAGTGGGGCAATTTGGAGTTGGACGCCGGAACCACCGGGGTCACCTACTGGCCAGTTTTATGTAAAAGGAGGGCCTCTACATGATGAACTCCTTCTTCAGAAAGCGTGAGCACAGGAATTGGACCTGGCAAAGCCCCGATGGTGCAACTAAAAACGAGATCGACTTCATCATGTCAACCAAGAAGCAAATGTTCAATGATGTCTCAGTGATCAATTCGGTGAAAACCGGGAGTGATCACCGCATGGTAAGAGGCACATTGAACATTAATGTTAAGCTTGAAAGGTCTCGACTGATGAAGTCCACGCTCCGTCCAGCACAAATCCAGGTCCAAAACCCCGAGAGCTTTCAGCTCGAACTCCAGAAACGTTTCGAGTGCCTAGGGAACTCCGTGGACGAATACAGCGATGGGTTCGTGGAAGCTGTCCATACGGTCGGGTCTAAGTTTTTTTTCAAGACCCGCCGTACAGATAGAAACAAAAAGCTCTCTGATCATACTCTCAAGCTCATGAAGGAGAGGCGTGAGATGATCCTGCAGTCTTCAGACGATTCGTTGAAATACCGGCAGCTAAATAGACGGATCTCAAAGTCCTTGAAAAGCGACCTCCGCCGCTTTAATACTGAAAGTATTAAAGACGCGATTGAGCGGAACAAAGGCTCCAAGGTCTTTGCAAGAGATCTGTCTATTGGGCAGAGCCAGCTCACGAAACTGACGACCGATGATGGCAGGATCGTGTCCGCCAAACCGGAGCTTCTGAGGGAGATCGAGAGATTCTATGGACAGTTGTACACGTCAAAAAGTAAACCCGTCGCAAATCTAGCGAATGACCCAAGAGCTAGATTGACCCGACACTATACCGAAGACTTTCCGGACGTCAGCCTGTATGAGATTAGGATGGCTCTGAAAAAACTTAAGAACAACAAGGCACCGGGTGATGACGGAATTACGGCCGAACTTCTGAAGGCGGGTGGAAAACCAGTACTTAAGGCCCTTCAGAAGCTATTTGATTCCGTCATACTCGAGGGGAAAACGCCACAGGCATGGTGCAGGGGTGTGGTGGTACTCTTCTTCAAGAAGGGTGACAATGCCCTACTGAAGAACTATAGGCCCATCACACTCCTTAGCCATGTCTACAAGCTGTTTTTAAGAGTCATCACGAATCGTCTCGCACGCAGGTTTGACGATTTCCAGCCTCCCAAACAAGCCGGATTCCGTAAAGGCTTCAGCACCGTAGACCACATACATACGCTGCGGCAGGTTATACAGAAGACCGAAGAGTATAACCTGCCTCTCTGTTTAGCGTTTGTGGACTACGAGAAAGCCTTCGATTCGATCGAGACTTGGGCTGTACTGCAGTCTCTCCAACGGTGCCAAATTGACTACCGGTACATCGAAGTGTTGAAGTGTTTATACAAAAACGCCACAATGTCAGTTCGACTTCAGGATCAGACCTCGGAACCCGTCCTTCTGCAGCGAGGTGTGAGACAGGGAGACGTAATGTCTCCGAAGCTCTTTACCGCTGCACTGGAGGATGTCTTCAAGGTTCTGGACTGGAGAGGGCTGGGCATCAACGTCAATGGCGAGTACATCACTCACCTTCGGTTTGCCGACGATATAGTGGTTATGGCTGAGACCATGGAGGACCTCAGTACAATGCTCGATGATCTCAGTAGAGCTTCCGAAAGAGTGGGCCTTAGGATGAACATGGACAAAACTAAGTTGATGTTGAATGCCCATGTTACACCCACTCCTATCAAGATTGGAGACTCTACACTCGAAGTTGTGGGCGACTATGTGTACCTGGGACAAACGATCCAATTGGGTAGGGCCAACTTCGAGAAAGAGGTCAACCGTCGAATCCGACTCGGCTGGGCAGCGTTTGGGAAGTTGCGCGGTATCTTCTCGTCCAACTTACCGCAGTGTCTCAAGACGAAAGTGCCAAAAGACCAGTGTGTGTTGTCAGTGATGACATATGGCTCTGAGACGTGGTCGCTTACAATGGGCCTTATCAGAAAGCTTACAGTCACTCAAAGGGCAATGGAGAGGGCTATGCTCGGAGTTTGCTTGCGTGATCGAATCAGAAACGTAGAGATCCGCAAGAGAACCAGGGTTACCGACATAGCCCGAAGAATTGCCAAACTTAAGTGGCAGTGGGCAGGGCACATTGCTCGCAGAACGGATGGCCGATGGGGCAGAAAGGTTCTGGAATGGCGACCGCGAACCGGAAGACGTTGCGTTGGAAGGCCTCCCACCAGGTGGACCGATGACCTGGTGAAGGTTGCGGGAATCCGCTGGTTACGAGATGCACGGGACCGGTCAATGTGGCGACGCTTGGGGGAGGCCTATGTCCAGCAGTGGACGTCTTTCGGCTGATATGATGATGATGATGATGTTGATGTATTGAAAAACGTCGTGTGATACACGGGTGTGTAGGTTATTGCAAACTCGTGTCATTAAAAATGAGAATCAAATTAATGACAGCACGTTTGCAATAACCTACTTTCCACCCTTGTATCAGAATGTACTATTATGATGCAGTTGACTTCCTGAGGGAACAGTCTATCCGAGTTGTTATTGATGGCCGCTCGTCTGACTAACCAACTGAACATTAATTTCAAAACATTGGTTTCCTCAGGGGTCGGTGCTTTAAGCAACATTGTTCTTGCTTCACATAAACGATCTGCTAAAACCACCGCACCTTTGGGTATGCGGACGATAGCACTGTTTCCGAGAGATACGTCTCCGACGCGCGCTCTACTGGGCCTCAGGTCCAGTCTCTTTCAGATGCCATGGTTGGGGACTTGAATCTGTCCTTGAAGGCAGTCTCCGAATGGGGCGATGCCAATCTGGTCAGGTTCAGTGCTGCTAAGACCCAGGCGTGTCTATTTTCCGTTAAACGGAGCCAGTTCCACCCGGCTCCTTTTTTTTCCGAGGTGTGACCGTGCCAATATCGGACCGACTTGAGCTTCTTGGCGTAACGTTGACATCGACCCTCAATTTTGGTCCATTCAATGAGGCAAAAGCTCAGCTGGCTGCCAAAAACTTGGGGATCTTTGCGATGGTGAGACGGTACTTCACCCCAGAGCAGTTGCTTAACTTGTATCAAGCGCAAGTTAAATCATCCATGGAGTACTGTTCTGACCCTGGGACGGATCTCCTAAATACCAGCTGGATGCACTCGAGTCGATCGAAAAACGGGCTTAACGGCAATGAGATACTGGTCGAGTCTAGGTTCCAGAGCCTTGAACATCGGCGCCGAGTTGCCAGCCTGTCGGTTTTTTATCGGTTAAATTTCGGGGAGTGTGCGTTGGAATTGCATGAACTGATTCGTCCTAGCCCGTTCCATCATCGGACTATAAGATGTACGGCGATGCGTCATCAATATATGGTGCACATCCCACCCATACGCACCTAACGTTTTGGGAATACTTTTATTATGCGCACAGCAAAAGAGTGGAATTCTCTGCCGGTCTGTATTTCGCGATAGCTACAACCTGGGAGCCAAGAGTGAATAGGTTACTTCTAGGCAAGCGTGCTCCATCGTCGACCACATCATCGCTTACCATCAGGTGAGATAGTGGACAAGCGCAAGCCTATTACGAATAAAAAAAAAAGTTGTTTGTAAATCGAAGGATAATCTTGCACTGTAATTTTTTTTTTTTAATTTTTCCTTTCCACAAATATAAAGTACGTGTTTATACAATATTTTGAATTCACATTTGGAACATTACGTTGTGAGTATAGATAAAACGTATTATATATGTCATTATAATCGTGACAATCTAAGAAGTGTCTTTTCGCTTTCTCATTTTACATGCTGCGATAATCCTGATTAATTACCTACTATGTTACCCATACACTGTTACAACGATTATCATTCGTAAGCATCAAGTTTAATAATTATTAAGTATTTTTATAGCTGTTAAATCCGACCTCTTAGATTGTCACAACTAAGTCGTAAGGCAATATACTGCAATATTCTATATAATTATATTTGCAGGGTAAGTAGTTAATAAGATATTATTATACAGTTACAAAATTATATCTTAGTACTGACTGTGAGTCCTAGATTTGATTCGCAGGTCGAGCAAAGTGGTATTGTGTTTTTTTCACTAGGAATCCCTCAGTAGCAGCCTGGAATAGTGGGACATCCCCGTGCCTCGGCAAGCACGTAAAGCCGTTCGTCCTACGCCTGATCTCTCCCCGGTCCTCATAGTCCGATTGGCCTACCTCGTCTATGAGATATATTTATTAGATATTAAGAGATGTATCCAATCCGTAGGTGATGATGGCCTACATCTCCAAATGTTCCTACCTATTTTAAGTGAAATAGTTCCTATCATAACTCACATAGTAAATGTTTCTCTTTTCCAAATCTTTTTTCCTTCAGCTTGGAAGAGGGCTCATGTCCTACCGCTTCCTAATGTTTCAAATCCCTCCTTACCTTCCCAGTTCCGTCTAATATCTATCCTACCAATCCTCTCCAAAGTCCTCGAGTGTATTGCTCAGAAGCAACTTTCATGTTATTTGTCCAATATTAGCCTGCTGAGTCCTTACCAATCCGGTTTCAGACCTGGCCATAGTACTGTGACCACTCTTGTCAAAATAACTGACGATATAAGACTGGGGATAATAAATGTCTTACTATATTGGTTCTACTGGACTTCAGCAGTGCTTTTAACTTAGTTGACTTTGACATACTCTTAGGAATCCTTTCCTCTCTTAATGTATCTGCTTTGGTAATTGAGTGGTTCAAATCTTATCTTCGGGGCCGTTCGCAGTCTGTTCATGTCTGCCATCAACAGTGGCCTTGAAAATATTAACAAGTGGACTAAATCCTTTGGACTCTTACTGAACCCAACCAAATCTCAAGCGCTCATGGTGGTGGTAGTAGATACATGCTCAACCTTTTAAATCACCAAGCCCTCCCGCCAGTAGTTTAAGATTCAGTGTCCATATGTTATTCGAAAAGCGTGAAAAACCTAGGCGTCTATATGGATACTAACCTCTCTTGGGAGGTTAATGTTGCTGATGTAAGTAAGAGGGTCTTCTACTCTTTTTAGTCTCGTCTCCAAAAATTCTTACTATTTCACACTAAGGTCACTCTTGCTCAATCTCTTGTTCTACCACTCATAGACTATGCGGATGTCTGTTTTCTAGATGCAACGGAGGTACTCCTAAATAAACTCGAGCGACTGCAGAACTTGTGCATTCGCTTTATTTTTGGCCTCCGTAAATACGATCACGTGTCGGAGTTTCGGACTAAATTGAAGTGGCTGCCGATTCGGCGTCGTCGAGATACCCATATCCATGTTGCATGCTTGCTTGCATGCTGTATGTATCGTGTAAGCTTGTTTGCATGCCAGCTGCATGCACGGTGTATGCTTGCTGTTTTATCATATTAGACTAAATAGGTTTTATTTCTTTTGAGTGGTATATCAAACGATTTTATATTCAATGTATGTTATGCTTATAAAAATTTGTTACTTTAAAATTATATCAATCTTTATTAAATTAACAGATCATTATCTATACCAATATTATAAAGAGGAAAGATTTTTTAATCGTTTGTTTATTATCAACCAGGTACAACAACAAGGTAGAGACCATGTATGAGGCTCTAAAGCCATGCATGGTTTCAAAACTCACTTCACCGTTGTCATGGGGATTCAATGCAAAACTGGGCAAACGAGACGATGATGAGCGGGGCAATTTGGAGTTGGACGTCGGAACCACCGGGGTCACCTATTGGTCAGTTTTATGGAGAAGGAAGGCCTCTACATGATGAACTCCTTCTTCAGAAAGCGTATGCACAGGAAGTAGACATGGCAAAGCCCCGATGGTGCAACTAAAAATGAGATCAACTTCATCATGTCAACCAAGAAGCAAATGTTCAATGATGTCTCTGTGATCAATTCGGTTAAAACCGGGCGCGATCCCCGCTTGGTAAGAGGCTTATTGAACATTAATATTAATATTGAACGGTCTCTACGAATGAGGACCATGCTCCGTCCAGCACAAGTCCAGGTCCAAAACCCTGAGAGCTTTCAGCTCGAACTCCAAAATCGATTCGGGTGCCTAGGGAGCTCCGTGGACGAATACAGCGATGGGTTCGTGGAAGCTGTCCATACGGTCGGGTCTAAGTTTTCAAGACCCGTCGTACAAATGGAATCAAAAAGCTTTCTGATCCTACTCTGAAGCTTATGAAGGAGAGGCGTGATATGATCCTGCAGTCTTCAGATGAGGCGTGAAAAACCGGCAGCTCAATAGACAGATCTTCTCTAACTCCTTGAAAAGAGACCTCCACCGGTTTAATAACGAGCGTATTAAAGACGCAATTGAAATAAAGGTTCCAGGGTATTTTCAAGGGATCTGGTTATTGGGCAGAGCCAGCTCACGAAACTTAAGACTGACAATGGCAGCATATATGGTCAGTTGTACACATCAATCAGCAAGCCCGTTGCGAATCTAGCAAACGACCCAAGAGCTAGATTGACCCGACATTATACCGAAGACATCCCGAGCATCAGCCTGTACGAGATTAGGATGGCTCTGAAACAGCTTTAAAATAACAAGGCGCTGGGTGACGACGAAATCATGGCCGAATTCCTGAAGGTGGGTGGGCAACCGGTCCTTGAGGTCCTTCAGAAGCGTTTTGATTCCGTCATACTCGAGGGCAAAACGGCACAGGCATGGTGCTGGGGTGTGGTGGTACTCTTCTTCAAGAAGGGCGACTATGCCCGGCTGAAGAACTATAGGCCCATCTCACTTCTTTGCCATATCTACAAGTTGTTTTCAAGAGTCATCACGAATCGTCTCGCTCGCAGGTTTGACGATTTCAAGTCTCCCGAACAAGCCGGATTCCGAAAAGGCTTTAGCACCGTAGACCACATACATACGCTGCGGCAGGTAATACAGAAGACCGAAGAGTATAACCTGCCTCTCTGTTTGGCGTTTGTGGACTACGAGAAAGCCTTTGATTCGATTGAGACTTGGGCTGTACTGCAGTCTCTCCAACGGCGCCAGATCGACTACCGGTACATTGAGGTGTTGAAGTGTTTGTACAAAAACGCCACCATATCAGTCCGTCTTCAGGATCAGACCTCGAAACCAATCCTTATCCAGCGTGGCGTGAGACAGGTAGACGTAATTTCTCCGAAACTGTTCACTGCTGCGCTGGAGGATGTATTCAAGGTTCTGGACTGGAGGGGCCTAAGCATCAACGTTAATGGCTAGTATATCACTCACCTTCAGTTTGCCGACGACATAGTGGTCATGCATGGCTGAGACCATGGAGAGCCTCAGTACAATGCTCGATGACCTCAGTAGAGCTTCCGAAAGAGTGTGTCTTATAATGATCATGGACAAAACCAAGGTTATGGTGAATGACCATGTAACACCCACACTCCTATCAAGATCTGAGACTCTACACTAGAAGTAGTGGATGACTATGTCTACCTGGGACAAACGATTCACTTGGGTAGGGCCAACTTCGAGAAAGTGACCTCTTTTGACCGTCGAATCTGACTCGGCTGGGCAGCTTTCGGGAAGTTGCGCGGTATCTTGTCGTCCAACTTACCAGAGTGTTGTGTTAGTGTCTCAAGACGAAAGTCTATGACCTGTATGTGTTGCCGGTGATGACATATGGCTCTGAGGCGTGGTCGCTTACAATGGACCTCATCAGAAAGCTTACGATCACTCAAAGGGCAATGGAGAGGGCTATATTCGGCGTTTCCTTGCGTGATCGAATCAGAAATGTAAAGATCCGCAAGAGAACCAGGGTTACCGACATAGCCCGAAGAATTGCCAAACTTAAGTGGCAGTGGGCAGGGCACATTGCTCGCAGAACGGAAGGCCGTTGGGGCAGAAAGGTTCTGAAGTGGCGACCGCGAACCGGTAGACGTTGCGTTGGAAAGCCTCCCTCTTGATGGAGCGATGACGTGGTCAAGTGGCTGCGGGCGTCTGGTGGATGCGAAACGCACAGGACTGATCAGTGTTGAGACGCTTGGGGAGGCCTATGTATGTTGTTTCGGTGTGGTGAAAATATGGCAAATGAAAAAAGTTCAAAAGCGAAAACTTATTTTGTAAATCGGCGAAATGTAGTTCGGTAAAATAATACAAATGCCACATGATACTTCGATGATCTGAAAATATGTCAAATAATGCATATAGCAAAAAAGACGTCGGTCAATAGTTTTCGGTAAAATGAAATTCGAACAAAAACAATTCGGCAAAGTGATCGGTTCCCAGTTTATACTCATGGCCGGTTTTTGATTTAAGTATGTGAGGTTAAAAACGTGTCAAACCCTTCTTTAGTCCCAAATTTTGTCCTTCTTAATCTCAAATCAGGGGGTAGAAGGTTAGAACAAGCACAACTTCAGTAAAGAAAGAGTCGCCATCTACTTTTCTTAACTGAGAAACTAATAGTTTCATAATTTTTGATAGATGTCTCTGTAATCAAAAATAAAAAACTGAAATAACTAAGATCTCTTATTTAATTTAAAGTATTTTTTTAGAGAATAATTATAATATTTTCCATCAAAATTATCACATTATTCATACCTGTCTAGAATTATCGATTATGGCAACTTTGTCAAGGAAATCTTTATTGTGTGATATATTCTGGCGACATCACTCATCAAAGATTACTATTGTCACTCATTAATTCAAAGTTGCCTCAAATACTCAATTTACAAATCGGCCCTCAGTCTTTTTTATTTGCTCTGGGGGTTTATACTGGGTTTTCACGCGACATGTTTAACCAAAATGTTTGTATTATTACGGAAAATAATCTGTAGGACCTGTAGAAATGTCTTCCTTTATATTTTTAACCTAGAAACCTTGGAACTCGAATCTTTACTTATGAGAAAAGCAAATAAAACAGAAAGAATTATTAAAAGTCTCGCCTACGACCCGGTCACAGAGTTAGTCTTCTGGACACAGTCAAATGCAATCTTCTGGTTTTCATTAAAACCTGGATTCAAAAACAATATTTACGGAAATATTTTAATGGAATTGCAATTAGAAAATGAAGAGTTTTTTAGTGGTATTACCGTTGATAGCTGTAGAGGGTACGTTACTAACATACTCGTATCAATGTTATAGTGCTAACACACGTCCGGCTTTGGTACGGCCGGACCATGGATTTGTGGGCGCAGTTAGTCCGCCCGTACCATATCCGAGCGTGTGTAAGCGAGAACGGCTTTGTGAGTGGAGTTAGTCCGTTCTTACCAAATCAGGACGTGTGTTAGCACTATAACTCAACCATACATTTAAACTTAATGTAAATTATTTGATTGTATTTACAAATTACAGGTATATTTACTGGACCAAATGGAAATATTCGGGTATGAATTCTGACTACTACACTAAAATAGAGAAGGCACGATTGAATGGCTCTGATAGCGAAGTTGTCATAGAAAAGATCTTTGGTTCAATTGATGTCTTGGTTATCGACCAGCAGACACAGAAAATTTACTGGTCTGTTGAGGTTCAAGCTAGCGATGCAGCATATTACGAAGAAAATGGACCACCTATGTATTTTTTTATTGAAAGCGCAGATTTGAATGCAAAGAACACAAATTCTTTATATTCCAATGTAACCACCGGTTATCCTAGTATGTTGACTGTATCAAATGATTCCATTTACTGGGTGGACAGTAACAGAGGTTGGAAGTTACAGAAAAATGACGGAGTCAGGGTGGAAAATCCAAAAATTGAAAAAATGTTTAATCATTCTTTTTCTATATATGATATAGCAATTAATTATAAAATAGAGGATCAAACTCAAAGTGTTCAGGACTGCGAAGCTCTGATATCAAAAAGCTCCGTGTCAAACGCTGACTCCCTTTGTATTCCTACACATGAAAGTGTAATCTGTCAAAACTATTGTTTCCAAGGAAATTGTAGTATCAGCGATGAGGGACAACCTACATGCAGGTAAAGAAATGTAAATCAATATTTTCTTTGCATTGTATAGGTATGTGCTTGGCAACTATCTCACCTGATGGTAAGCGATGATGTAGTTGACGGTGAAACTTGCTTGCCTAGAGATAACCTGTAAATAGGAATCTTGATTTAAAGACTCTTAGATTGATCTATAAAGAGATTAAAATATGCTAAATACGTTCGTTTCGATATTTCAGATGTGAATCCGGCTATTCTGGGGAGAGGTGTGAGGTTAACTTGTGTCAGCACTATTGCCTGAACGATGGTGTCTGTTCCTTGAATGAGGAGAATAAGCAAATATGTGAATGCACAGCAGACTATGAAGGCGAAAGATGCGAGGTTTTGGGTTGTCTGAACCGTTTGAACAAACATTTTCAAACAGTCGCAATGTTGAGGGACGTCGTAAATGCAGGTAAATATATTTTTGATTTGTAGAAAGGCTACCGATAAATGATCAGCTCTTCCTTCACATCCGTTTTATCTGAATAAAATCCACGTGTGTCCAGTTTCAACCAAGAGGGCTTCTTAGGTCCGTTTTCACCAATGAAACTAGTCGCGATTGTTACAGTGTTATGATTGGTTGAGACCGCTCAGAAACTACCAATCAGAACGCTGTATTTGCATATACTGAGTTTAGTTGAACTAATCGCGATTAGTTCCATTGGTGAAGTTGGCCTTTAAACGTTTCAACTGAATAGTTTGATCGTTTTATGAATCCTGTCGGACCGATATTGCACAGATTCGTCAGTTCAGATTGGAACTTTAATTTTAAATACAGCGTACTAACTTTCAAAACCGTGTTGGAACGATCGATTCGATCTTGATCGAAATGTAATAAGCTTCTTAAGTCTTAAACGATAAATGAAATTTATTTTCTAAATTGGTTAACAATTACACTTTTAGGAGTCAATCCTTTTTGTCAAATAGGTCGGTTTTTTTACTGACTAATCCGAGAAGAAAAAACAAAATAAACATAGAGGTCCGAAGTCTCTTTTAAAATCCATACAATGAATGCAAAGGTCAAGGTGGTGCTTTGAAGCAAGCACCACAATATAATATGGGTCTTTCTTTAATTTCGCAACTTTTCTTTTTTTCAGACCTAACACCGGCTTTGCAAGACAAAAGTGTGAAGACAACGTGTGCGGAAGTTGCAGAATTATTTTCTACTCAAAAACGCGTTTCTATTACTTTAGATATACATGTGTAGGTATTTATATGAACCTAGGTATGTGTTATATCTGTATTATATCTTAATATTGACATACCTAGTTAATCAAAATTAACCGTTTAAATCGAGTCTTTGTTTGTCTACGTGTATGTTTGAAAAAGGTAATCTTGGTGCTCCGTTTACAAAAAGTCATTCACATAAAATGCTACACCAGTGCCGAATTAAATATTATAGGAACTTTATATCCTTGAAAACTACACGGTGCCTGAGAAAGGACACAATCGTTTTTAGCCACTTCGGCTTTTTTCCAGTTTATACATAAGCTCTGCCACTTATAATATCTAATGCAAGTTCGATCATGCATGGATTACTGTTCTCATCTCTGGGACGGATCTACCCAGACCTGTTAGGTACTTAGGACTGTTAAAACAAATGTATGTGAATGTATGTGTCAGATAAATACCAGCTTGATGCATAGAGTCGATCGAAGGGCGGGCAAGAGACCCATCAGCAATGAGGCACAGGTCAAGTCAAAGATCCTGAGCCTTGAACATCGTCGCCGTGTTTCCAGCTTGCCGGTTTTTATCGGTTACATTTCGGGGAGTGTGCAATGGAATTGCATGATGATGAATTCCGCCTAGCCCGTTTCATCAACAGACTACCAGACGTACGGCGATTCGCCGGTACATGGTGGACATCCCGCTCATACGCACTAAACGTTTTGGGAATACATACTTTTATTATGCGTACAGCTAAGGAGTGGCATTCCAGTTTGGAGTCTGTGTTTCCCGATAGCTACAAGTACAATCTAGGAGTCTAATCAAGAGTGAATATGTTTCTTCTAGGCAAGCGTGATTCACCGTCGACATCATCGCTTATATACCATCACGTGAGTTAGTGGTCAAGCGCGAGCCAAAGGAAAATAAAAAAAATACCTACTGCTCAGCTACTTTATCATACCTTAGAAAAACAATGACCATAAACTAAAAAAGAACACTTTTCACATTATTTTTAAATAATATTCACCAACAAACGTAACTTTACACCAATCAAAGCCAAGGTGCCTTCAGATCTGGACATTTCTCCACACACTCATTGGTCATGGAGTCCCGGATAGTTCCAGGGTTACACCAGCAGTCACAGTAGTGACTTCTTGCTGAATGGGCGCTGGGTCGCCCGCAGATCACCTCGAAGGAACAGTCAGGACCAGGATTGTATTGGCCAGGTGGACATTCCGCTGAAAAAAAATTTTGACATTTAAAAAAAAACATTTCTATTTTTTGTCAAAGACAGTCAAAACCAGCTAAGTATTTGACTTGCAAAGACTATTCAGACTTTGGTAGATATTATTTGTTGGCAGAAAATATATTATTTTTTTATAAGTACAAACTTTAAACAACAAATAAATCACATATGTATTTCATTAGTTATTCTGCATTTATATAAACAGATATAAGTAAGATACGTTATCAAATAGCTACAAATAAAGTTACAAAACAACGATTGATAATGTTAAAGTTAAACTGGATTGAATTAATCATAATTATTTTTAATCGAATCTGGTCGAACCAAACGCACAGGCTGAAAGCTGTCTTTTTGCTCTGCAGAGTACGGGCTAGCCCCAACTCTCTCATAAAGACCACAAAAGGAATATTCGACTCACCTTCATTAATAAGTGATGTTAATCGCAAATATATAGGGTGTCTCATTTTTTTTTGTTTATTTGCTGTTACATAAAGAGCAGATTTTGTTTATCAACTAGTTCGAGTGTTTTTCTTAAGAATCAAAAACGAAAAGCTTTGTAAGACACCCTATATTAGAAACAACAACCTTGTAACAAAATAAGTGGATAAAAAGTTTAGTAACATAGACATAAATTTTCTTTAGCGTGTACTTATCTACTAAATAAATAATATTTAATTTTACTTTCTTTTTTTTCCACATATTAAAATTCTCAAATTTACTCACCGATCGACTGCTGGCAAATAACAACAGACACAAACAATATAACTGCCCAGAGTTTCATCTTGACGGGGCACACAAACAAACACGAATGAAGTTTATAACACACCCCTGTTATAATAAAAGATATTAAAAACGTGACATGTTTATATGAACTTTTCACCTTGATTATCAATGCGGCTTATTAATGTAGCTAATAAACCAAGGTTAAACATATACACCAAGTATTTGTTTGTCTATCTGTAATTCTGTATGAATATTTGCAAAAGGCAATATCTCTGCTCAGATACAGTTCTATGTCAACAGACAACAGGAAGGACAGTAACAATAAGATAATAGCGGCCCTAGTATTGATCCTTGATTGACACCGAAACGCATGTGATGGGGCTGGAACTCATAAAACTAACGTTTGAAAAAAAGCACACGGTCCGGTCACGAAGGTAGCCATCGAGTAATCGTTGTAAAGTAGGCGGAAACTTAATGGTACAGAGTTTCCCCAGCAGAATATCCTTGCTAACCTTATCAAACGATTTCTAAAAGTCAAAATACAAGACATCCACCTTACCACCTCGGTCCAATTAAATACAGTTTTTTAAGTTCGTCTGACAGTTAAGAATCTTCATTCACCAAGTCATTTGCAAGCCTCATTTATGTAGACTTTTATGATCAATATATACGACAGAGTGTTCGGTCTCCGATATAAGGGCACAAAATCATGCCTTATAACGGGTGCAATCACCCACACCTTCAAAGATGAAGCAATTTTAGTACACGACTTTTTTTCCCATCAAACCCATACGTGTGGGGTATCTATGGATAGGTCTTCAAAAATGATATTGAGGTTTCTAATTTATTTATTTTCTAAACTGAATAGTTTGCGCGAGAGACACTTCCAAAGTGGTAAAATGTGTGTCCCCCCCCCCGTAACTTCTAAAATAATAGAATGATAAAACAAAAAAAAAGACGAGAAGAAAACGTGTTTTATTTGCCGTTTTCTGCGATAAAGGTACTGAACCCTTCGTGCGCTAGTCCGACTCGCACTTGGCCGGTTTTTGCATCTTTGTCCCAAAATGTCTGAAAATGAATATTCACTCGATTTATTGCACTAATTATGTCTTAAGAACGCAGTACATATTCTAGGTATCGTACTGACACGAGTAAGTTATTGACATAATAATAAATCAGTCTTTAAAAATAAAATAATAATGTTCTGACACATATGTTTACACTATCGGGGTCAAAGATAAGAATGTAAATCGAACTGACCCCATTTCTAGAAGTTATCTTCTTTACGAAGAACATAATTTCTTTTATTTTATATGTTTTGTCTAAAGGACATAGCATAACATCTAGCTGGTATTCTCCAAGAGTTAGACAGAGGTGTACTTGTACCTATAGTACCTGCAACCACACACTTCGCCAGTTATTGTGTAGGACGTCATCATCATTTCAGCCGAAAGACGTCCACTGCTGGACATGGGCCTCCTCCAAGCGTCTCCACACTGACCAGTCCTGTGCGTTTCGCATCCACCGGACGCCCGCAGCCACTTGACCACGTCGACGCTCCATGTAAAGGGGTCTCCCTTTACATGCTCCCTTCCAACGCTACGTCACAGTCGTACGCGGTTACCACTCTAGGCCCCAACGGCCATCCGATCTGCAAGCAATGTGCCCTGCCCACTGCCACTTAAGTTTGGCCATTCTCCGGGCTATGTCGGTAACCTTGGTTCTCTTGCGGATGTCTTCATTTCTGATACGATCACGAAAGGAAACTCCGAGCCTAGCCCTATCCATTGCCCTTTGGGTGACTTTAAGCCTTCTGATGAGGCCCATTGTGAGCGACCACGTCTCTGTCCCGTAAGTATTCACCGGCAACACACACTGGTCTTCATAGTAAAATATAATTATTGTTCTGTGAACATTGGCTTCTTCCTCTTAGCTAACCACTCAGCAACAACAGTTTCCTTGTGAAGGTTATTGTGATCTTAATCACCCCTTTAGGGTCCCGTAGTCAACAAGAAACCCTTACAGTTTCGCCATGTCCGTCTGTCCGTCCGCGTCCGTCCGTCCGCAGCTTAGCTCAGAGATTCTTAGTACTAGAAACTATAATTTGGAATGGATATACGTGGGACACTCAGAAAGTTTTGCGAAACTAAAAAAAATTGTTCTATACGTACATATATTTTTATTAAATCTTTTCAAAGTACTTTCCACCAGCCTCTATACAAAGATTCATGCGCCTAAACCAGTTTTCAAAACACTTTTTCCAGTCCGCCGCAGACACCTCGTTTACAGCCTGCTCGAACGCAGCCAGCGCATCTTCCGGCGACGAAAATTGTATCCCTTTGAGCTGATTTTTTATTTTTGGGAATAAAAAGAAGTCACACGGTGCTAGATCAGGGCTGTAAGGAGGGTGACCCAGGAGTTTGACTGGCGTGCTGTCCAGGAAGTCCCTCGTTTTGAGTGCGGTGTGCGCAGGTGCATTGTCGTGGTGGAGCAGTAGCCCGCGGAGCCCTGTGTTTGGTCGCTTGTTGCTTATAACAGAGAAAACTTCTGGCAAACATTTGGTAGTATACCATTCGGCATTAATGCTTCTTTGATCCCGTAAGGGAATTGATACCAAGTGGCCAGTCAAATTAAAAAAGCTAGCGATCAAAATCTTACCCCCGCTTCTAGATCGCTTCACTTTGGTAGGCGTTGGCTCATTTTGAAACACCCAAACAGTCGACTGGCGCTTGGTTTCTGGGTCGTATTGATAAATCCAGGACTCATCACCTGTAACGATGTCGTAAACACGCCGAGACGAGCCTGCTTCAAATTTGTTAAGCATATCACGGCACCATTCCACCCGGGCCTGCTTCTGAGCATCGGTGAGGTTGTGCGGCACCCAGCGTGATACTATCCTCCTCACGCGAAGATGGCTGTGTAGAATCTCGTGAACGCTTCCCGATCCAATCTTCAATATGTGTTGAATCTCCTGATATGTAATTCGCCTATTGTCTTGGATTAAATGTTTCACTGCTAGCACGTTTTCTTCGGTAACAGCCGTCAAAGGGCGACCGCTTCTTTCGTCATCCCCCAAAGTTGGTCGACCGCGCTTGAATTCGTTATACCAACGATACACGGTTGCCTTGGAAGGGCCTTCATCCATGAATGCCATTTGAAGTCTATCGTACGATTCATCCGGTTTCAGGCGACACTTGAAATCGTATAAAATCATAGCTCTAAAATGTTCCCGGCGCAGATCCATATTTCAGTGAGACACAATACTTTGAATTAACTCGCAAAAAATGTGGAGGGAAATTTTGAAATTGGAACTTACTTATTTTTACTTATAAATAATCATATTTTCGAAAAACATTATAACTGGCCAGTCTCCCATATATAAAAACTTTTTTTCGCAATACTTTCTGAGGGGCCTGGTATATAATTATACTAGCTGTCCCACGCGGCTTAGCTCCTGTCAACTGGCTACCTACCTACCCTACCATACCTACGTTACATAAATGATATTGCGTAACCGCTTACGCAGCGTACGCAACGGAAGCTCTCAAAAAGGAAAATTTTTTCCTGTTTTTGCAACATTTTTCATTTATGGAGCATAGCTACTAACCTTGCTCGATAAATTGACTATCAAACACAAAAATAATTTTGCAATTCCAACCAGTTGTTTCTGAGATTGGCGCGTTTAAACAAACAAACAAACTCTTTAGCTTAAAATATTAGTATAGATTAATCACGCAGACGAAGAAAAATTTTTTTTAGATAACTTCCTACAACCCTGCGAGGGTTGTTAGTAAGTAGGGATGTTTTTTCTCATCTATCCCATATTGTGGGGAATCGTTGGATAGGCAATTCAAAAATATATCGATATGTGAATACCATTTTTCGATTCAGGGATCCAGGCTTAAAATTAAGCTTTAAATAGCCAATTTTTGTTAGAGTAACGTGCCCCTCCCCCCTGCTAGCTATATAGTTGCTTTTGGATATGTGAAAAAAATCACGGTAGTAGTATATGTAACGAAATTAAAAGGATAACTATCACAGATAAGTAGGCTTTACAAGTTTACGAGTAATAGTCGACCAACTTATAAATGTACTAAGAAAAGTATTACAATTGTATATTGATTTATGGGGACAACCGTTTTCAAACGGCAAAGTCAATTTTGTCCTTTCGTTAGAGCAATGTTCGGTGCTTTCATTGATTATGAACGTTAGTAATGTTACCTATTTATTTTGGTGAATGTAGCTGTTTGTAAGGAACCCTCAGAGCGCGAGTCCAACTCGCTCTTGTCCGTTTCTTTTTATTTAAAGCAAGTCTGTCATCCACCTTTATATCTATTCCCTAATAATTTGCTCGTGTAATTTAAATGTAGGATCTAATAGGTACTTTGTACATACAAATAAAATTCGTGCCTTATTTACACGGGGGCTTCGGTCCTAATCTTGTCAAACTCGCACGATTGTGAAGTACTACGCATCTGGCCTCTCTGAAGAATATCACCAATAAGTTCTGTGTATGTTCTTCTAGGTCATCTCCACCCAGCGTTTCCGCATATGTCTGCCTTGTACATACCTTTTGTCAGTCGTCTTTCATTCATCCTCGCAGTTCAAAGGTATTTTTTTCAACAAGCTCACGTCACCATTTTCGGTTTTCCCCAGTTTGTACAAGAGTCGATTAGATCTCTAAAATGCTAATGCACAGCTGTATATTATCTCAGGAAACAACTACACATAATGAAAACACAAGGCTTACTTCACATTATATTTAAATAACTTAATTCAACAACAAACTTAACTTAGTTGCACTAATCAAAGATCATAAGGGCACTTCTTCACACACTCATTTGTGATGGAATTCCGCGTAGTTCCAGGGTTGCACCAACAGTCACAGTAGTGTCTTCTGGCTGAATGAGCGCTAGGTAGCCCGCAGATCACCTCGAAAGAACAGTCAGGACCAGGGTCATATTGACCAGGTGGGCACTCCGCTGAAAAGATTATAAGAATTTTTAAAAGAAGAAAATTTAAAATAAAAATAGTTCTTGATTTTTTTTACTAAAAGTCGTTCAATTTTTTTTTTATAATACTGGCTGTTTATAAGTAACAACTGTAACTAAGTAACAATTTATGTAAGATAAGTACCTATCGTTTAACAAAAGAATTAATATTCAACATGACATCATTATCTGACTTAGTACTCATACATCTAAAGAAATATAGGTACGCTACTTTATAATCAAGAAACAAGCAACAAAACAAAGGTCGCATTTTATAAATCCTTATTCATAAAAATCTCGACACTGTTCAGCAATTACTTAAATTTTTTTAAACATAATTTGTAGGTATACTAAATCGTATGACGTACCAAATGAAAGGGCTTGTTGTGAGAATCTCAAATATTTATTTTTAATAATTTAAGAAAACAGGACTAAAATTGACCATACTCCCACACATTATCTCCAAAACTACTGCGCCTAAAATATTCAAAATATGCATAAAATAGTTCTATAGCTACATATAGATTACAAAAAAAACCTGTAAGAAGTCTATGGTATTTAAAGTAACATAGGAAACTTCCCAATATATCTACCTATAGCTTTAAAACCTTTTGCAACTGCTTTTTTCGCGCGAGTGAGACTCGCACTTGTTTTTAAATAAGGTCCTGTAAGTTTTAATTTTTATACTTAATATTTCTAACATCATTTTTTTCAAAGCAAGAGTGTACATAGATTTACTGGGCCCTCTCGTAGACCTCAGCCATCATTTACCATCAAGCGAGAACCAGATCAAAAGCAAGCCCATCAGGGATAAAAAACCTTAAGTAATTGGTACTCATTAATTAAATTTGTTCTCGAATAAAGCGTACACAAATACTTAGATATCTAAATACTTAACTACTCGGGTAAAACCATTGAATCAATTACACATATAATTATTCAAATACTCACCGATCGACTGCTGCAAACTAATAACAATCACAAACAATAAAATTGTCCAGAGTTTCATGTTGACAGAGCTCACACACAAACACGAATGCAATTTATCAAAACACATCACTGTTTAAATAACTTCTTCACCTTGATTATCTGTGTCACTAATTTATACAACTAGCACATGAAAATTTAGTTTATGAAACCGAGTGTCATCTGATTTATAACAGTATTTTATGGTTCCAGGACAATAGTTTATGTGGGCGAAGGTACTATTCTGAGGTCACATTCAATCATCGATTTACCAACGTTGATTCTTATCCGGTAAACAAGTGACGCATGTTAAAAATGAAACCAAATTGGTACCATTTAATTTGTCTATCATCAAATACTGTCAAACTATTAATATCACAACTGATAAAATAAAATAACTGGCCACAGACAACTGATTAGCGACAAAACTTGGCGTCGTGTACAGAAAACTAATTTGAAAACGATTAACTGCGAGCGACTAGATGATACTGATTGACGCAAACAAGATTCTCACGTGTTATATGCAAACGTAACTTAACAATAGAAGTATATTTGTGTACCTATATTATGTACTCATAATTTTAGTCTGTTATTAACGCTCACGGTTGCCTACCTATATAGTATTAAGCCATATAAAGCGCGTTATAATTTTATATAAAAACACTGGTGATGCACGTTCTTAAGGAAACAGCAGATGCCTTATGAAAAACAGTGTGTACGTATTGGAGATCTTTGTTCATTTATCATTCAAATGAGTTCATTAACGATAATGCCCGTCACGGTCTGTGAAATTATGCTTAATTTTAATTTGAGCTTCGGTCATAGACATGCGTAGCCGTAGAGGCATTTGTTTCTTTTTTTAGTCTTGTGGCTAATTATTTCTGCCAGGTTGTGTGGAACCCACAAAAGATTCTGAGTTCCATTTTTTGTGACGAATGTATACATTTGTTGTTCTGGTTTGTGACAAAAAATGCGAAATGGGAAAAAAATACCAGTTTTGTTTCCTGCGGTTTAATTTGCCTGCCGTTTTCACAGCATGTACTGAAAATGGTAGCGAAAAATATTTATTCTAATATGCAAAAGGCACTAAATACCAAGGTGCGATAGGTAACCTACATCAGAACGAGAGAGAATCCATAGAGTTGCTATCTGTAAAATTGGAACTACGTCAGCGGTACACAAACATACTGAACGAGTCAGTCTTCTGAAATAAATTACCAATAATAACTGCATCTGCCTGTATTTTCCACTATGCAGCCTGATGTGAACTGCCATAATTGCCGACAAACTGTCACGCAGTTTGGCAGGTTTATGATGTATGTACAAATGTTTGGTCCAAAATAAAAGATTTATTTATTATTATCTCCTTTATTTATATTCTTTCTTATTATTTACATTTTTAAATATTTTTATAAAACATACAAAAAAAAAACATTTAAAAATATAAAAAATAGAGGCCCACCGGTATCGGGAACAGGGTCCAAGCTACCGGCGGTCAGGGCTCCAGAGAGAGGAACCTCCTAACAATACGAGCCGTGTCCAGCAATACTGCTTTCTGGATCAGGCCCTTGACCCAGCCGCCTAACGAGAGCCTCCTAAGGTGTTGGTCAAGGCTCGTGGCTATTAAGCCATTGGCTGTCACGACTATCGGTACAATGATCGCTGTGTCCACATCCCACATGTCGACAACCTCGCGAGCCAAGTCAAGATACTTGATTTGCTTATCTTTCTCGGCTTTCACGAGGTTCCCGTCATGCGGGACGGTAATGTCAACGTGATGTGATATTGCCATTCTCGAGAACTGGGTCGGGCACATACCTGTAGTACGGCACCTCCGATGCCACAAGAGTGTATTTCAGAGCAAGTTGCTGATGGATAATCCTGGCTACAAGGTTGTGCCTATGCAAGTACTCTTCGTTAGCTAGACGAGAACAACCAGAGATAATGTGGCGGATCGATTCACCCGGACGGTGACATGCCCGACAGATGTCAACCGTGCCATCCTTCACAATAAATCTCCGGTAGTTATTCGTCATGATAACTTCGTCCATAATTGCACAGACAAAACCCTCGGTTTCCCCAAAGAGGTCACCGAAACGCAACCAGGCTACGGACGCTAACTGATCTACATTGGACCCATGTAGGGCCCGGAAAAAGCGTCCGTGAAGCTCCTTACTCTGCCATACCTCCCTGCGGTCGTTAGTGTCAAGCACTACAGGCTTGCGCCAGTTCTCATTCGCCAAGGAGAGCGGGGTGAGTCCCTTGTCCACTGCTACTACATCTCGATGCATTCCCACGTCGGCGTGTAGAAAATATTCCCTGAGATTGCATATCTCGCGGTTGTGGAGATTTTTGGCATTTAAAAAGCCTCGGCATTCACACTTCCGCGGGATATACAATCTCATGACCGACGATCGTGGGTGATGCATTCGATATGCAGTCAGCAGTGTACGGACCCGCCTATCCAGGGCGTCGAGTTCCGTTTGAGTCCATTTGAGTATGCCGAAAGAGTACATCAATACCGGCATGACCCAACCGTTGAAGGCGCGCACCTTGTTTCCACCCGAAAGAAGGCTATTGAAAACCTTTTTCAGGCGGCCAAAGAAGCGTTCCTTCAACGATTGCTTCATGTCAGTAGTGCTGATACCTAACGCTTCCGACATACCCAAATACTTATAGGTTTCGTTTGGCGAGAGGGATCTCAGGTTTATGGAATCCGCGAGTTGAATTCCCACGGATTCCACAATCTCCCCTCGCTTTACATGCATGACCGCACATTTGTCCACGCCAAACTCCATCCTGATGGCGCTACTGAAAGTTTCAGTTACCTTCAGTAGCTCCATCAGCTGAAGATTGCTGGGGGCAAAGAGCTTCAGACCATCCATGTAAAGGAGGTGAGATATAACTTGACCAGCTCTCTTCAAACAATAGCCTAGTCCTGAATTCTCCAGCAGCATGCTTAGAGGATTCAGGGCCAGGCAAAACCAAAGTGGACTCAAACTATCGCCCTGGAATATACCTCGCTCGATCCTTACAGGTTCGCTATTCCTCTGAATATTTCGACATCCTGGATAGCAAAGGACTGTGCTCCATTGCCTCATACACGACATCAGGAAGGTGCGTAGAGTTGTATCTATTTTATACAATTCTAGCACCCTCATGAGCCATGTATGAGGCACCGAGTCATAGGCTTTCTTATAATCTATCCAACATGTCGACAGATCCTTTCGGGAACGCCGAACCTGTTGGCTAATGGCCATATCTATAAGGAGTAGCTCCTTAGTACCGCGAGACCCGTTCCTACATCCATTCTGAGAGGCCGACATGATGGAGTTATCGTCGACGTGTTTATTAATTTTAACTCTCAAAATGGATGTAAGAACCTTATAGACCGTCGGTAAACATGTAATAGGTGTATAATTTTTGGGTTCCGCGGTGCTACCAGACTTGTGGAGCAGGTGGGTTTCTGTTGTTAAGAACTGGGGTAGCGAACCAGACTCTAAGGCTGCCTGGAACTGAGATGCCAAACGAGCGTGCGACCTTTGTAGCCATTTTATCCAGAAGTTGTGCAGTCCGTCCGGCCCTGGAGATTTCCAGTTCGGCAACGGGCGGACTGCACGGGCTACATCTTGGGCGCTGATTATGATAGCCCCCATTTCTTGTATGGGATCGCAAGCTCGCTCAACCTCCCGAGTCCATTCACCTTCGGTGTGACTGACAGGCACCGACCAGATACTGCGCCAGAAGTTGAACATGGCGTCATCATCCGGCAGGCGCGTATCAGTCACACCTTGGTTGGGTCGCTCCCAAGTTCGGTAAACCCACCTTTCATTTCTTTGGAATGTGCGATTCTGGGTGTATCGCTCCACTCGCCGCCTATACCTACGAATACGGTTTGCCCATGCATACACTTTTTGTTTCAGGAAGTCGATGCGCCCCGTGACATGGGATATGTAGTCTCGGGGGCTGACATCAGTCCCCGAAAACGCCCGTCTCACAAAGCGCATCACTCTTGGGTGAGTATTGCCCTCCCTGAAACAAATCAGTTTGCCAATGAGTGCTCTGGCCCCACCAATACGTCGTTCGATCCTGCACTGCCAAGCTGGTACGGCTGGCGTCGGTCGTGTAGCATTGTCATCTGCAAATTTGACGTGGGCTACACGACATGCCGCTACAGCCGCGCAGTACATGATCGAATGTGCATCAGTGAGGTCTTCGCAGTCATCAAAGTAGTTTGACAACTGCGAATCCAGAACAGCCACCAGCGCCCTATTTTTGTTATGCATGGGCAAACGAGGTAATCGTGGCCTACGTTCGGGTGGCATGTAGCGATATTCCCGAATAGCACACTCTAAAGCACTCCTTAATTCCTCACCGCACTGGGTACTTACGTGTGTAATCCTGTCACTACTCTCCTCGTCAGCGTGGCTGGGAGTGTGGTTGGACTGTGGTGGCACCACAGCCTGCGACGATGGTGCAGTGACACGGTTACCCATTTCAGTTCGGAGGCGATCAAGTACAGTATCATCAAACATACGATTACGCTGGATGACCCGCACCTGATCCGAAAGTCGTTGGGCCGAAACGTTGACGGCTGGTTCAAGCACCTGAAACAAAGAGAGCATCCAGACACGGTACGCGGTCAGGTTGTTTCCTCCCTCTGTAGCCCCAAAGTATGCGCGCATGACATTTTCATTGATGGATTGTGTCCATCTCATGCGCTGCACACTTCCGCCGGGTGCTGGGACCCTATCAGAGACCGGTAGGCCTCGAGGTCCTAAGCGGTCCGGCGGCCGGCGTCCTCCCCGTCGACGCGCAGGTGGTGGTGTCGTCGGCGGCGAGAAGTACTCGTCGCTCGAGCTCAACGCAACTGCCGCGGCCGGTGTCACAGCACTCACGGTGGAGCTGGGTTCCGGCGGCGGCGAGGCGGAGCTGGGCGACGAGGCCGGAGGTGGTGGGCGTGCTTTCCGTCTGGCTGCAGCTCTCGTCAACATGACGTCTTCTTCATTTTTCTCATTTATTTATGTATAAGTTGTAATTTGGTATAACGTTGGTTATAATATTGTTCCATGTTTTTTTTTCTTGGTTTCATTTTGGCTGTGTCGATTTATATGGTTAAAATTAAATATATTGTAAAAAAAATCAGAGAGAAAAATTGTTGGCGTCTGTCAAGTCGAGCCACAGATTATTATTATTATTATTATCACCTGATACTTAACATTGGCAACGCAAGTTGCAATCCCCTGACACCTATCTTTTCAAGTTTGAGTAAGAGAGAACGGATGGGCACGGTGTCAAATGCCTTCGCAAAGTCTAAGAATATCGTGACGACCTTATTATTAGTGTTCAGGTTGTGTACAATATTGTTAGTTAATTCCTGAACTGCGTCACTGTGTATTTTGATCGGTAGTTAACTCAAACAATAGTTGAATCTGCTAACCAATGGTTTTAAATTTCGGTAAAACGCGTTTATTTATAAATTGGTAGCCTCACAAGTCACAAATAGTCAAATAAGTTGGAGAGTTAATTATTTGACCATTTGTTAGACTGGGCCTGATTTCACCTAAGTTTGCACGGTGAGATTTTTCAAATTAACACTAGGTACATAGGTATACATAAATAAGGAATGAAATACAAAATTGTGTTTTAAATAACAATATTATTTATAACAATCGCTTAATTGTACACAGGCGTCGGTATCCAGTTTCCTATAAGTGCCGGGTATGCACCAACAATCACAGGTGTGCTTCGGGTAAGCATGGGAGCTCTTCGTTGAACAGGAGGGCTCTAGACCACAGTTGGGGCCCGGGTTGTATTCACCATCGGGGCAGGCCGCTGGAAAAAAGAAATGTTCTGGTTAAAGATGCCTGTGAATTCAAATCATTTGGGCAGGTCCCTGAAAGGTAAATTCTCGGTTCAAGGATTTTTGTCACAAAAAATAAAATAAAGTTTTATGGTTAAGGTGTGCGTAACCCGTTTTATAACACACTGCATGGCACTGGTGGTAACACGGACTAAATTTGAGCAGGCCTAGAGAAGTAAAGGGGTCAGAGT
The DNA here is from genome assembly GCA_949775005.1 of Orthosia gothica. Classification (NCBI taxonomy): domain Eukaryota; kingdom Metazoa; phylum Arthropoda; class Insecta; order Lepidoptera; family Noctuidae; genus Orthosia; species Orthosia gothica. The sequence goes on from OX459042.1 coordinate 9,944,844, forward strand.
GAGAAGCTAACCTACTTGCCTACAAGCAGCTGGCTTCCTCAGTACCACCTAGGCTCACCAAACCAGTATATAGTTTGGTGAGCCCAGGTGGGCTATGTTACGGACTTCCCATACTCTACCTACTACACTTTAAACGAACCACTAAGGCTACTTAGCAGCCGTTAAGGAGTATATATTCCTCAAAGTTAAAGCGGTACTGGCTGTTCGCCCGTTCAGTGCCAGATTATTAACATTGGAACTCCTTTTGGACAGTTTCGTTTGCAAAATATTTTTTAATTTACATATTCTATGTAAGTTATGAAGGAATTCTTCTTTGTAAAAATATTTTTAAACATCCAATTCGGTTTGGAGGAGTATCCAAAAGTTGCGAAAAAATATCGTATATTTAATTTTTTTTTAAAGGAAAACTATTAGTTCACGAAAAAATATTGTGTTCAAAATTATGTACATGAATTAATAATAAATATATTTTTTTCAAACCTTTTAACCTAGCCGTTACTAAGGAGTACGCTTTATAAAGTAACCGTTTTACTGATAAATACAGAATCAGGCTTGATCAGATTATGATCAGAGTCAGCTCGTTATAAAGAATCTTACATGACAAACTCAACACAGAAACAAAGCAAAGCTGTAGCCCTATGAATATTATGTTTAACTAGTTTTGCCCGGGGCTTTGCTCCCGTCAACTGCCTGCCCTACTTACTTACCTTCCTACCTACCCATCTTCTTATCACAGAACCTTCTTACCTTCCTGTCTATAAATAGGTGGGTATTTACCAATTTTTGTTCTATGGTCATTCTTTCGCGGAGAAACTTAACACCGCCATTAAAAAAATGACATCAAATGCACAACGCCATCTATCGAATATTGAGTTCAACTGTCCGAGTATCTGTATTGCGTGTCTTGTGATATTTTACTTCTTGAACACTTCAAATTCATTTAACTTTTAATAGAGTACGATTGCGATGAAACAAAAACTAAGTAATACTTCAACGCACAATTTTTATGTATTTAAGTTATCTACATTGGTTTCGTACATTTTACGTGATGCATGCACAAATAAACAGACCAAAATTCCAAAAATGCTGGAATTGGGTTTTGTTGGTTATCCTTTAACACCCTGGCAATTTTTTTGGAAATATTTTCGATGTACAAAAACGACTTTTCTACAGATTTAATACAATTATGTATTGATTTTGAGTGGGAATCGAACTTGCGACCGAGGAGCAGATAGCTGAAACCACTGCGCCTATCGATCGGTAGGTAGATGCAAGAAGCTGAATAAATGCAATACTTGCCGCCGCCGGGTCGTTACGAGGTCTGGTAATAAAATTAGGTCAGATTACCAAGTAAATAATGATTAGATAACTTTTATGTGTCGTAAATTTTATGAGAATGATATCCTGCCTTGTGGAAACCCGTAATTTTAATGCTTATTTGGAAACTGGTACCTATCTGCTGAAGGTCGGATATCACTGACAGGTAAGGTGATGTATGTACTTAGGTGTCACATAAACTTGCTACACAATGATTATGTGCTTGCTGTTTCAAAATTAAAGTGGTTACATAAAAACAAGTTAGAAGTAAAGATACCTACGTACCCAATTACCTGATCTATACCTATATTAGTGTGATTTGCGGTTACTGTACTTAGGTGCTAAGTACAGTAACCGCAAATCACACTAATATTATATAGGCGAAACTTTGTGAGTGTGTGTGAGGAATAGGACATAGGATACTTTTTATCCAGGAAATATGTTCCCTTGGGATGTATTCGACATTTACGCGGCCGATGCCGCTCGCGACGTTTTCTCACATTGGGCACCCGTTTTAACGAAAATTTTGTTCCACATTTCGCACCGGTCTACGGATCAGTAGATATAGGAACTAGTGTTGGGAAGTTTATTTTCATCAATGAGTACAGTAGAGAGTTTAATAACATGATAAAAATATAACTCCATCTTTTGCTTTTTTAGTTAGTTGTTGAATACTATAAGCATTTTTACCCAAACTACCAGGAGGCCAGAATCATGAAGAAGTATTTGCGGGCCTAGAGACTGTGAAATAAAATTTTAAATAATGATTTATTCAATTTATGGCACCTACGAAACATATCGATAGGTGGCGTATGTGGAATAAATCAGGTGCCGTTAAACCGGGTGCCCAATGTAAAATACGTACGCTCGCAGAAGCCAGTTTCTTAAATAATAAAGTGAAAAATAAAAATCTTTTCACAAAAAAAAACTACTGACTTCCAAAAAAGATGAAAAAATCTTTTTTGCTAAAAAAATACTACTGACTTCCAAAAAAAACACTACCAAGCGAATAATAACTTTATTTCGCAAGTCGGTGTCTTTGGTTCTATAAATTTTTACGTTTTTGACACCGACTTCCGAAAAAAAGGAAAACAAGAATAACGATTTCCGAAATTGAAGTTATTTTTCACTTTGTAGTGTTTTTATTTGGAAGTCCGTTGTATTTTTTTTTAAGTTTTTTTGTATTTTTTTTTCTCTTTTTTGTATTACCGTCCATGAAAATACGCATTAGTAAGGATAACGTAATGATGATTATGATGACATGAGAAGTACCAGCTTTCAAGTAAAAAAGAATAATTAAAATCGGTTCATAATTAGCGGAGTAATCGCGTAACTAACATACAAAAGCATACAGTCAAATTAAGCACCTCCTCCTTTTTGAAGTCGGTTGAAAATAACAACAAAACTATATTCATTTGAAAGCGTAGACAGGGGTATTACGCCCTCATTTTGCCAGATATGTTTAAAAGATCTTACCTTACCTCGAAAGCGGAGCTTCCATCTATCGAGTGCAAATTCCGAATAGACCGAAGTCGGGCCATATGGGCCTACCTAGGTTCCCTACGGATGGGTGAACGCAACGTTTTCGAGTTTTTTTGATTTTTGTCTAGTTTCTACATGCAACAAGAGGCTTCCCTTCACTAATATTTTAAAGCCGAAAGTTTTTGAGTGTGTTTGTATGTTTGTTACGCTTTTACGCAAAAAATACTACACGGATCTGGATGAAATTTGGCACAGAGATAGGTTATAGTCTGAAATAGCACATGGGATACTTTTTATCCTGGTAATATGCTCTAAGCGAGCGAAGAGATATGTTTTGAGAGCAGTAGTGGCCTAGTGGTATCGGCCGCGATTTACAAGTTGTAAGTCGTGGGTTCGAACCCAGGCAGGCGCTTTACTTTGTGTAAATTATTTCTTTACTACTGCTCTCAAAACGGTGAAGGAAAACATCGTGAGGAAACCGGCATGTCATAGAACCAAAAATTCGAAGACGTGTGACATCCACCAACCCGCACTGGGCCTGCGTGGTGGATAACGGCCCATTCCCTCTCACATAGAGGAGGCCTGTGTCCCAGCAGTGGGAACATTAATAGGCTGATGATGATGATGATGATATGTTCTCTTAGGATAATTTTCGACATTCACGGGGCGAAACCGCTGGCAGAAACTAGTTTTTACTTATTCTGAGTACCGTACGTATATTATGTTTACTGTGCTAGTATTTTAATATTTGTGGTATAGTTAAGATGATACCTACTAGACTTTAGTGCTTAATTAGCTGGCGCCCCAGGCTCCTCCCGCTTAGTATTAGTACCTTTCCCAATATCTTTATAAATTATTATAGCCTATTTTATTCTGATTTTTTAAATAGTAAGTATGGAGTTTCTTGTGCATTCTTCTCCATAATAAGCTACTTTCCGAATGCACGGTAGAATCAACTTTTATTCCATGTAAATTTAAATTGTGACATTCAAAAGTGCCGCTTGGTGGCCCAGTTGAAATAAATATCTTTTGTCTTTTGATATATAAGCTATATTTCTGTAAATTTTCATCCTAATCCGTTTAGTAGTTTTTGCGTAAAAGATTAACAAACATCCATCCATGCAACCTCACAAACATTCACGTTTATAATTGTGTTTATAAGTAGATTCTGCCAGAATTATCCCAAGGGAACATATACCCGGGATAAAAAGTATCCTATGTGCTATTTCAGGCTATAATCTATCTCTATGCCAAATTTAATCCAGATCCGTCCAGCCGTTTGAGCGTGAAGAAGTAACAAACATACAAACACACACACACTCACAAAATTTCGCCTTTATAATATAATATAGTGTGATAAGTAGTTAACTCTCTAGCAAAATAATAGTGCATATACTTAATTTGTTACTCACCGATAGCCAAAGCCAAATTGACGATCACAACACAAAACACTAGCGCCAAAAACTTCATCTTTGCTTTATGTCGAACAGTTGTATGCAAATACACTGAGTCACCAAGAGATGCACCTTTATACTTTACTATCGATAGAAAAAGAACAACCACGACCGGTCCGGTCACAAGCCATTGGGACTCTGGGTCTGGGTCGTTTTGTTTTAATGCGTACCCGACAGGGTAAAGGACGAATGTTTATTAACTTGTACTGGTAGCAGCTAAAGTGGTTGACTTAATATGGTCAATATTGATCAAACTGCCAATGGTCATGTGGTCTGAGAGCTTGAAAAAAAATGTCTTAATTAAGTAAGAACCTACACTTAGTAAATGAATAAGAACGGTCTAAATGAGAGGCAATTTACGCTGCTATTTTAACAAAATTATTCGACATTAGTGTCGAACAATTTTAGGTTTGGAAATTTAAGAAAAAAATCTTGTTTTTCCGAACCCATCGACTTTTTTTGCAGATTTTCTGCAAGAATTTTCAGTGGCAAAGAAAGACTTGCGAATGCTGACTGTACCTACAGACCTACTTGTCATATTATTATGCACTCATTTTATCGTAGGTACGTACATTACGTAGGTACTTTGCCATGTGTTTACACTTCGATTGGTAGGTTACATTAGTAATTAAACAGAACCACAATAATTTCTTATCAAATTAATTAATAAACAGAACCACAAGTTGGTAAGTTCTTAGTGCATTCCAGTAGTTCACATATTTAAATAACATCACGCCTGCCGGCTGCATTCCTCGTATGGTTAAGCAGATTTCGTCAATTATCCTTAAGTCCCTTGTAAGTAGGAAGTCGGGCATATTGGCATCAACCGGGTTCAATCCCAAACTCCCTTCAGCTAGGTACTGAAAAAATTTAGATGGAAAGACCCATTTACACTGCCCTACTTGGTAATAGAAACCAGCACAACTTACAAGAAGTGTTAGCGAGCACTAGTCGCTAACACTTCTTGTAAGGTCCTGGGTTCAGGCAGAATTTATCCACAGTAAAAATGTACAAACAGTATGGCAACTCTCGAAACGGCACTCTCACACAAACATACGCACCGACGAGACCACTCGGGCACTACTGCAGTGCTGTCCTGTCAGTAGTACGAGCCGCTTAGGGATCTCGTCGAAGCGCATGTTTGATGCGTTTGTAGGAAGTTTTTCCATACTGTTTGTATGTTTATTCTGTGCTTTATCTCTGGCATTCATAAAGTTATTTATGTCTGAACACCAAACTAATAGTGGTTCTACCTATGTTCGACTTTGTTTTTTTTTTCACCGATTGCTCAGTCAACTATAGACCGAACTCGAAAATTATTTTTTTGTTTGAAGTGGTATACTCCCAAAGTGCTCCCAATGTCACCAAGTCAGGATCTGATGAGGGGATCCTATGGAAATCGACAGAACTCTTCAAATTTTGTGGCCATATATAGCGATTTTGGCATTTTCATCAACATAGCAAGCTCTTGCATTCAGCAAGTATAATTTGGTTAAGTGGAACTCATGAAGAAGACCACAGATGGCCACTGGAAATTCTCAATGATAGTATGTTTATGGGTATAAGATATATCGAATAGTTAAATGACTGTGATGAAGCAAATTTAAATAAATGGTTTTTATGAAAATGGTACCTTCGATCTGATGATGAAGCCGGAAGGTAGGCACCGGAACTCCGTAATGAAACAATATATCCTAGTCGTGTTTAGGATTATTGGAATTTTTATGAGAAGCCCTCTGCGTATAAATGATTTACATGGTAATAATATAAAGTGCCTACCAAAACTAAACAGAGAACAATAAAAATAAAAAACTTTTTATAAATTTTTTGGAAGTCGTTTTTTTATGTTTTTTTATTTATTTTTTTATAACTTCGATGCACGAACCTACATTGGCATAGGTCCATACTGTATGCCAATTTGAGTATTAAGTGTGTAAATTTTAATTTCAAGACATCCCTGTCCTGAAGTGGAAGAAGAAAACATGGTGCGCTGACCCCAAGTAACATGGGACAAGGGCAGGAAGATGATGAAGTGTGTAAATTTTAATTGACACAACACAAATAGCGCACTGGGGATAATCACTCCACCTGAACGAGTCTCAAAGACCCATTGTCTTATTTATGCTCTGGTATTTACAATCAGAGGCAATGGCCGAAGGAGCAACCTCTACCCTTACAACTGTTATCCTACAAATAATAGATAATTGATGACCCACAAGTTCTTTTCGAAATATTGTTAATTTTCATTTTTATCAATATTTAAAATCAAAAACTAGGAATTACCTACACAGCACATCACATCATCAGCCTTTTTAATGTTCCCACTGCTGGGATACAGGCCTTCGCTCATAGAGAGAGTGGGCTATAATCCGCCACGCGAGCCCAGTGCGGATTGGTAGATGTCACATGTCTTTGATTTTTTGGTTCTAGGATATGCCGGTTTCCTCACGATGTTTTCCTTTACCGTTTTGAGAGCAGTGGTGATGAAATAAATTACACAAAGCAAAAGGGCCTGCTCGGGTTCAAACCCGTGACCTACAAATCGTAAGTCGGGACCGTAACCACTGGAATAAGAATGATAATAATAAGTAAAATTTCAAAATTTAAAAATACCCCGACACATTTATCTTGCGAAAACACCCCGATTCAAACAGTAAAACGCCCATTACTTTTGAACGGCTGAAACGATTTTATTCAAACATAGCTAAGAACACTTTCGACAAAATCACCTTTCAAACAAAATCAAAATCGGTTCATCCGTTTGGGCGCTATGATGTCACAGACAGACACACAGATACACAGCAACACACCTGAAACTTATAACACTTCCGGCGGGGGGTTAAAAACATTACCCTCCTTCGGCAGTCAGGTAAAAAAACAAGTGACCAATTAAATATAAAACCTGCATAAAGAGCCTTTATTACCTGCGCACAAGGATCTTAAAGGTCAATAGAATGTTATTAGGTACATTGTTATTACCTTACAATAGATAGGATACCTAATATTTTGATACAAAGAAAACCGGATTCGATTTTAAGTCGTCTTGTTTTAATAAATTCTTCATTAGACTTTGCAGTAGTGACTAGTGTACTGTTATCAAATCGCTTGCTCTGATTGATGTTTTCTTCGAGACTAAAAGACTTTAGTATTAAGTCACATTAAGGATTGTTAACTAATATGTTAACAATTTGCAAGTATGAGTACATTAGTTAATAGCTTGCCAATAAACAACATTGGCCAATAGTCAATTAATGCTACAAATTAATGTGACAAATTGTCAAGCACGCGTTAACTGCTGTGATTAGTTGAATGAATTTTCAATAGCCTGTCACAGCTGCAGATAGAATTTGTTTTTGCTTGACAATTTGTTACATTAATTCTGCGATAATTTAGAGGTGAGAAACTCGGCCTTTTAGACTATCATTGACTAAAAGACTATATATTAATCTAAAGCTCTCAATTGTTCCATGCCATAATGTAGAAACTGTGCAACTGTCAAACTAAAATACCTATTAAGACGGTACCCTGACCAAAAAATTGGCATGCGATACGAGCATTCCTATTGGTCTAGCGGCACTGGTGGCGCATGAATTACAGTAGTGAATACGCCCAGATTTTAGAATAAAATCTTTATAAAATCGAATTTTGGTCTTTTGAAAAATATTTTACTACAAAAATGTTCGTTATTAAATTGTCTATCCATTAGTGTTAGTACAAAAAATAATTAATGTATTCATTAATTATTTTTTGTTGAAGAGGAGATGCATAATATCGATAATTATTTCACATTTTTATGTTTTTTTGGAAGGAGATTAGTGAAATATATACAACATTTAAAAAAAAACTAAATCTACCATTTTAGAATCAATATTATGTAGAAATTTAATATATTTTTATTAATTGATATTTATTTTAAATAACGAGTAGATAGCTCCTAAAAACAGCACAAAAAACGGCATGCGTGGCGTTTTGCTCGGGGTACCGCCTTAATGGTCGTTCTAGGAAGTACACAGTGCAAGTGACATCAATTCTAGAGGGCCCGATAAAAGAAAATCTCTTGGTGAAGAGACTTTGAAGTCCCTTTTTTGGATATTTATAATTTAAAAATAAAAAAACATTTGACTAACAAAAACTCGTACCCTAGCTGAGGCGAAGACATGCATAATATTTACCTATACGGTAAATGTTATACATGGCTCATTTTAAATGAAACAATAATAAATTTAGGATATGTTTTGTATCTAAAAAAGCTTACACAACCATTTATTTTGTAAAATAATGATAATAGCCAACCAAGTAACTAAATTTAAACTGCAAAACAGCGATTTTTACTTCATCATCATCATTTCAGCCGAAAGACGTCCACTACTGGGCATAGGCCTTCCCAGGCGTCGGCAAATTGACCGATCCGCATACAGCGCATTCCCGCAACCTTAACCAGACCATCGGTCCACCTAGTGAAAGGCCTTCCAACGCATCGTCTCACGGTTCGCGGTCGCCATTCCATAAATTTTCAGCCCCATCGGCCATCCGTTCTGCGAGTAATGTGCCCTGCTCACTGCCACTTAAGTTTTGCTATTCTTCGGGTTATGTCGGTAACTTTGGTTATCCTGCGGATATCCTCATTTCTGATGCGATCACGCAAGGAAACAGTGAGCAGCCCTCTCCATTGCCCTTTGGGTGACTTTAAGCTTCTTGATAAGGCCCATTGTCAGCGACCACGTCTCTGTCCCATAGATGATCACGGGCAACACACTGGTAATAAACTTTTGTCTTGATACATTGGGGTAAATTGGACGAGAACATACTGCGCAACTGCCCAGCCGAGTCGGATTCGACGGTTGACCTCTTTCTCGAAGTTAGACCTACCCAACTGGACCGTTTGTCCCATTTAGACATAATCTCTACAACTTCGAGTGTAGAGCCTTCGATCTTGATCTTGATTTTGTCCATGTTCATTTTAAGACCCACTCTTCCGGAAACTCTGCTGAAGTCATCGAGCATTTTTCTGAGGCCGTCTCAGCTATGACCACCATGTCGTCGGCAAACCGAAGGTGAGTGATGTACTCGCCATTAACGTTGATGCCGGCTAGGCCCTCGAGTCCAGAATCCTGAACACATCTTCCAGCGCAGCAGTGAAAAGTTTCGAAGAAATGACGTCTCCCTGTCTCACACCGCGCTGGAGAAGAATAGACTTCGAGGTCTGATTCTGAAGACGGCCTGACATGGTGGCATTTATGTACAAACTCTTCAATACTTCGATGTACCGATAGTCGATCTGGCACCGTTGGAGAGACTGCAGTACAGCTCAAGTCTCGATCGAATCGAAGACTTTCTCGTAGTCCACGAACTCTAAGCAAAGAGGCAAGTTATACTCTTCGGTCTTCTGAATAACCTGCCGCAGCGTAGATATGTATGTGGTCTTCGGTGCTAAAGCCTTTTTGGAATCCGGCTTGTTCGGGAGGCTAGAAATCGTCAAACCCCAGCTATCGATGCAGACAGAGAAAGAGATTGGAGGACGAATTAAAATTGACAGCAGGATCTAATTGGAATTGAAAGATTCGCTAGGGACAGAAAACAGTGGAAGCTGTTAGAGGAGCACATTGCGCGGAGGTACACTGAATTGAAAGATATACTTACTATTCAACAAGGACTAGTACAACTACATACAACCGAGTAAAGAACCGAAATTTAGGATGGAAAGGCTTGTTATTATTATTATAAGTGGTGACAAAATAATGAAAAGGGTGAATGACTGTTTCTTTTTTTATTTTCTATTAAACAACCAGTCTGAAATTATATTCAGTGGTGTTAAAACACTTTATTCCCGCTCTGCCCATTATCATAATCAGGGAGGCGAACCGAAATAAAAATAACGAAAGCCCGTTCGGCCCACCAGTGGGATAAATTCAATGGCACGATCGGGAATAATTATTTAGTGAGACGAGTGGCGTATGTAGGAATATATTCCCATTCATCCCACTAAAATCCCGAGTGGGACGATCGGGCCTACCAAACGAAAACAAAAACTACCTACTATTATAGGGCCTACTAGGTGGGCCGCAGAATGTTACATTCTTTCAGTAAGAAATGACAAACTTTCTACTAGCAATTTTCATTGCAAACTGCACATATTGTAGGTAAATAGAAGAATTTTATCATTATTAACAGCTTATGTAATATTGCATCGTGTTATATGCAGGCGCTTGACCTACAGGTGGAACATAAAGGAATATAAGTCAATAGCAATTGCATAAATAACTGTTTGTTTTTTTAAACTATTATTGTTTATTTATTAAAACTTTATGCAATATATATATTAACCTAATCGCGTTTAACTCTCAATATAGCACCTACCACTAGTTGTCTCTGCATCACCCAAAGGTCAACTGGAAGAAAATGCGTAAGCTATTGCTAGAAATGGGGAGCTATAGCAATGTAGCTTGAGCTGGGGATATTGAGCAATATAACTTTAGCTGGGGAGCTAGAGCAATATAACTTGAGCTGGGGCGCTAGAGCAATATAGATTGAGCTGGGGATATTGAGCAATATAACTAGAGCTGGGCAGCTAGAGCAATATAACTTGGACTGGGGAGCTAGAGCAATATAGCTAGATTTGAGGAGCCAGAACAATATAACTAGAGCTGGGGAGCTAGAGCAATATAACTTGAGCTGGGGTGTTAGAACAATATAGCTAGAGCTAGGGAGCTAGAGCAATATAGCTAGATTTGGGGAGCTAGAGCAATATAGCTATATTTGGGGAGCCAGAACAATATAGCTAGAGCTGGGGAGCTAGAGCAATATAATTAGAGCTGTGGAGCCAGAACATTATAACTAGATCTGGGATGCCAGAACAATATAGCTAGAGCTGGGGAGCTAGAGCAATATAACTTGAGCTGGGGTGTTAGAACAATATAGCTAGAGCTAGGGAGCTAGAGCAATATAGCTAGATTTGGGGAGCTAGAGCAATATAGCTATATTTGGGGAGCCAGAACAATATAGCTAGAGCTGGGGAGCTAGAGCAATATAATTAGAGCTGTGGAGCCAGAACATTATAACTAGATCTGGGATGCCAGAACAATATAGCTAGAGCTGGGAGGCCAGATCAATATAGCTAGAGCTGGGATGCCAGAACAATATAGCTAGAGCTGGGAGGCCAGATCAATATAGCTAGCTTGCTGTGTTCCGTCGGTGTGTGGGACTGCCAGTGCCTTTGGGGCAGAACGAAGATGTCAGTTGCGCTGTTCAGAATAGGTTTTGGTCTCAGGGCAAAGCTTGCCAGGTGACTCATTTTGGAGGGTAGCGGGATCCGAAGCACGGTGCCAGCCGTTGGCCGACCGCAGTCAGTAGGGGGCCCAAGTAGCACGCCAGCCACGTGCGAAAGGCTGCCCCGCCAAATCGCGAAAAATCCCGGTATGCTCCACCGTGCCAGCTGGCGACTGGATGGGAGGACCCGGTGGCCATATTCGGGGGGGTTCGGGCGTCCCCGCAGTCTCCAAGTGAGTTCCCTATAGGTTGGTTTAGCTCCGGTGTTCCACTTGGTTCACTGAGCAGCGCCTCGTCAGTTCAACTTCTTCCCCAGCTAACTCTACATTATCATCATAGCCAAAGCAAAGAAGAATATGGTGAAACAACGGCTGCACTTCCTCCCACTAAAAGTGCACCTCACTAACATCAGGGGGTTGCACTCTAATCTCGATCCGGTCCACCACCACCTTGGAGGTGGCGTACCTCAACTACCCGGGTTACTCTCTTGAACACAAGTTCAAGAAGCAGGCTGGGGTCTGTGTGTACGTCCGCGATGACATATGTTGTCGTCGTCTCCGTTGCTTTGAGAAATCGGGTTTTTCTGCCATATGGCTACTTGTGGATATCGGCGTGGAGAAGTCTCTCTACATCGGCGTCTACCGATCGCACGCTGGTGACCAGGAGACAACAGCGCTCTTTAATTGCCTCGTGGAGTCGGCTGATATGGCCCAGCAACGGTACCCAACAGCGAAGCTTATTTTTCTGGGGGCTTTAATGCCCATCATAAGGAGTGGTTGTACCCGTAAAACTGACCATGCTGGGTTAGAGGCGCGCAAGTTTTCTTTATCGCTAGATCTAACCCAGCTGGTGAATGTGGCAACGCGTGTACCGGATGTTGACGGCCATACACCCAATTGCTTAGACCGTCTGTTGACAACTGATCCGGACAGTCATTCGGTATCGGTCTCAGCCCCGCTGGGAACGTCTGACCATTGTCTGGTGAAATCCGTGTCGACTTGCTCTCCTCCAGATGAGAGTCCTAGAGGCACGAGGCGAGTATGGAGATACGAGTCAGCAGACTGGGACGAGATGCGGCACTTTTATGCGTCTTATCCTTGGCTGCATGTGTGCTTCTTCTCGGGTGACCCCTCGAGCTGTGCGGACGCGATTGCGGATGTGATTCGACAGGGAATGGAGTATTTCATTCCATTCTCCGACATTCCGCTCGGTCACAAATCCCGACCTTGGTATAATGCAGAAAGTGCCCACGCTGAGGCCCAAAAAGAGTCTGCCTACCAAGCCTGGGTCGGAGCCCGCGACCGCAAAGTTAGAGCGCGTAGGGTTCACGCAAGGAAAAGAGCCTTTAATTCTGCAGCCAAGTTCTGCAAGCGGGTTCTGCGTCGGGCGCGTTTCGGCATATTGGACGTATTGGGGCCAAGCCGGCATCGCATCCTCCGGGTAGTAAACAGTTTTGGTCCCTGTCTAAAGTGGTTGAAACGAATTTCTGTCGTCCCACTTTACCTCCAATGCTGAAACCTGATGGGTCGCTGGCTTACTCTGCAAGTGAGAAAGCAAATTTATTTGCATCTCTCTTCGCTAACAATTCGCGTCTGGACGCTGGCTCCAAACAACCACCTTCTGTAAGTCATTGCGACTCTTCGATGCCGGAGATCGCTGTGCACATTAAAGAGGTCCGGAGAGTATTGTGCAGTCTAGACGTGAATAAGGCCAGCGGGCCTGACGGTATTCCAGCGAGAGTGCTGAGGCAGTGTGCGCCTGAACTGTCTCCTGTGGTGACACGCTTGTTCCGCCTCTCTCTTCTTAAAAGAACGGTGCCAAAATCCTGGAAGCTTGCAAATGTGCAACCAGTGCCCAAAAAAGGCAACCGTACTGACCCTGCCCATTACCGTCCGATCGCCATTACCTCCATACTGTGCAAAGTTATGGAAAGGGTACTGAACAGTTAGTTGCTGACCTACCTTGAAGACAATAATCTCCTCAGTGACCGTCAATATGGCTTTCGCCGGGGACGGTCAACTGGCGATCTTCTCGTGTATGTCACGCACTGCTGGGGCAAAGCCATCGAGAGACACGGCGAAGCTCTTGCTGTGTCGCTTGATATCGCGAAGGACTTCGACAGGGTCTGGCACGCAAGTCTACTCTGTAAGCTTCCTGCCTATGGCATCCCCGCTGGTTTTTGTAGCTGGATATCAGACTTCCTTAACGAACGGTCGATCCGAGTAGTCATTGACGGCTGCTCCTCTGACCTTATGGCTATCGATGCCGGTGTTCCTCAGGGGTCTGTTCTCTCTGCAACTCTTTTCCTGCTGCACATCAATGACCTACTTCAGCCTGGTATTGTTGGGTACGCAGATGACAGTACTGTTTCAGAGAGATACTTGTCCAGCGCAAAAACCAGCGTGGATGAAGTTCGTTCCTTGAGAGAGGCTATGGTGAGGCGGACAGATTTGACCTTAAGCCTTGTCTCCCAGTGGGGTGATGAAAATCTGGTCTCCTTTAACGCCACCAAAACACAAGCGTGCCTTTTTACCGCTAAAAGGAGACTTTTCGATCTTACTCCTACTTTCCGGGGTGCGTCTGTTCCTGTGACTGATCAGCTCGAGCTCCTAGGCATGGAGTTGACATCCAGTCTCAACTTCGGCGCATCCATTGAGTACAAAGCCCAAATTGCGGCCAAAAAACTGGGCATCCTAAATAGAGTGAAGCGATACTTCACGCCTGGACAGCTTTTAACCCTATACAAAGCGCAAGTCCGATCCTGCATGGAGTATTGTAGCCACCTTTGGGATGGCTCAGCAAAGTATCAGCTTGCCGCGCTTGACTCGGTGGAACGCAGAGCCAAGAGGCTCATCGGCGACGTTGAACTGGTGGATGCCAAGCTTAATAGCTTGGCTCATCGCCGCAAGGTTGCCTGCTTGTCGGTCTTCTACAGACTGTACTTCGGTGAGTGTGCTCAAGAGCTCCACGACCTCATCCCACCAGCCCCCTTCTACTATCGGACATCTAGACGCACTGCAAGTTACCATCCTTACCTTGTTGCCATTCCACCAATTCGCACCAAGCGCTTCCAAACATCCTTCATAATGCGCACAGCGAATAAGTGGAACTCACTACCTGCGTCTGTTTTTCCAAACGCATTCAACCCGAATCTCTTCAAAGTTAGAGTGAACAGGCTTCTTCTGGGTAAGCTCACTCCATCGTAGACTCTGTCTCTGTCACCTCTGACCTAGACTAGAGTCAAGAGCAAACCCATCATAAAAAAAAATAAAAAGCTAGAGCTGGGGAGCCAGAACAATATAGCTAGAGCTGGGAGGCCAGAACAATATAGCTAGAGCTGGGAGGCCAGAACAATATAGCTAGAGCTGGGGAGCCAGAACAATATAGCTAGAGCTGGGAGGCCAGAACAATATAGATAGAGCTGGGAGGCCAGAACAATATAGCTAGAGCTGGGAGGCCAGAACAATATAGCTAGAGCTGGGAGGCCAGAACAATATAGCTAGAGCTGGGAGGCCAGAACAATATAGCTAGAGCTGGGGAGCCAGAACAATATAGCTAGAGCTGGGAGGCCAGAACAATATAGCTAGAGCTGGGAGGCCAGAACAATATAGCTAGAGCTGGGAGGCCAGAACAATATAGCTAGAGCTGGGAGGCCAGAACAATATAGCTAGAGCTGGGAGGCCAGAACAATATAGCTAGAGCTGGGAGGTCAGAACAATATAGCTAGAGCTGGGTGGCCAGAACAATATAGCTAGAGCTGGGGAGCCAGAACAATATAGCTAGAGCTGGGGAGCTAGAGCAATATAGCTAGAGCTGAGGAGCGAAGGCAACATAACTAGAGCTGGGTTGACTTTGTGCTATGACTGTGTGGTTACCATGGCCAGGTATTTTTTCCACGACTGCAAAGAAGCTGTAAGTACTTATTTTGCTGCTTCTTCTTGTCTTCGAGCCGACGGTTGATAGCATTATAATAACAATATTTATTTCCCTTCCACAAAGGTGCCTTACAAAACTATACTTAATGATGATAATTTATTTGATACATCCTTTGTGGGAAGAAGGTATCTGCTTACACTAGGAAATCTTGTCACACATATAAATTGTAGGTATATGACATATTGGAGCAGTGCTGGCCCAGTTGTGGCCCAGGCAGTCGCTTTATTATGTGTTAATGATATCATCAGCACTGCTCTCAAAACGGTTCAGGAAAACATCGTGAGGAAACATCCTAGAGCCAAAAATTCAAGGACATGTGAAAACCACCAACCCGCACTGCTCTCGCGTGGTGGATTACCCACACCCCCTCATAGAGTGGAGGCCTTTGTCCCAGTAGTAAGAACATTATAGTCTGATTACGCTATGCTGTGATATGTTTGATTAAATGTGTTGGGCCCATTAGCTGGTCAATGGTGTTTAGGCCCTTAGAAGTGCAGGTTTATTTTATTTTATTAATCTTAGGAAAACTTACAGCTAATACAATATATGTGCAGAAACAACATGCAAAAAACGGCCAAATAAAAGTTTTCACACATATAAAAATTTGCAATAATAATATAATATACATAACAGCGAGAGTTTCAAATAAATAGATTAGACTCAACGCCCAACAAATACAAAAAAATATATATATATACAGAAAAATAATTCTACGTATCAAAGAAACGCTTACACAAACTATTCTTTACATTTTTAATCTTAGTATGGAACAAATCTAGATCAACATCCTGACACACCATATTAAACGTACGACAAACTCACTTCATAAACAGATATTCCAAAACATGGGAGACACATTGCTGTTTGTTTCTACTGTATTGTAATTACATCTTATTTAGATATTCAAATTCTTATAAAACAACTGATAACATTACCCTTCAAAGCCTAGTTCGACTGTTCAATACAGTCGCAAAGTGGCCTGTCTGGCAAAACGACGACAAGTAATCGTTTAATGGCCTGCCGTCTACAGCAATCATCGCTCTTTCTCGTTCAGTGAATTTATGTTGATTTTACAGAATTATTGTCACCGGTATCTTTACATTATCTTTAGAGCAATTATTGGACCGTGTTTAGGAGCGATGTCATCTTGTCATCACTGAAACAGGAAAACAAATTGTGTTAGGTAACATATTTTCGACCCTACCGTGTTGACTAAAGTTGTATTTTGACCAGGGTTGCCACCTTTTCGAAAAAATATCGGGACAATCGGACGGTTATCAGGGACGATCGGACTTCGGTCCAATTTAGGTCATCAGAAAGACACGAAAACAAAATAAAACCTTTTTATTTCTTTTCCAGCAAAATTTTAAAAGGTTTTATTTTGTTTTCGCGTTCATTTATGGTGCGTTATTTCTATATTTATATATGAACTCCGTACACGATATCTCTATGATTAGTGAAATTTGCAATTCTGCTTTTATTAAATCTACTGAGCAACGATTTCTGACATTTGTTTTTTTTTGCTTTTTCTTTTATCTCACCCTCAACACATATGCATTTGAATGAGGTATTCTCAAAGCACGATATGCAATGCACCTGTCCAATTTTAAATACTTACCGTACCTATTTACCTGTCCCGGCAGAATCGAGACGGGTGTAACCCTGGTTTTAACTAAAAATAGGTGCTAACACTTTAGTTAGAAAGTTCATTATCATCATCATCTCCACCGAAAAACATCCAACGCTGGACAAAGTCCTCCCACAATCGTCGCCTCACTAATCGGTCCTGTGCTTCTTGCCTCCACCGTTGTTAGAAAGTTAATACTTTTCAATGTAAGTATTCCCGCTTATATAGTTGGGTATTCTATAATTTTAGCCCAGAAAATATGGCATCTCAATGATCATTTCAACTATATTACCCTATTAATTTAGAGGAGCTCGTGGTTAAATAATAACAGCCGCACGGGTCGATCTTCAATATTAAGCAACGCATGCCGAAGTCGGTCCGTGGATGGGTGACCATTTCAACATACCGAGTTTCCTCCGTGCCTCGGAAAACACGTTAAACCTTGGTCCCGGCTGTCATTTGAAGATCTTTGACAGTCGTTACGGGTAGTCAGAAGCTTGAGATCTGACACCAGTCTTGCCAAGGGGTGTAGTGTTACCCAGTTACTGGGTAGTGGAGGTCAGATAGGCAGTCGCTCCATGTAAAACCCAGCTGAATCCGGTAAGACTGGAAGCCGACACCAACAAGAATTGGGAAAAGGGCAGGCAGATGATGTTTTTTTTAGATCTTTGTCAATTAATTACACCTCATCTGAAGAGAATATGAAGGGAACATGCAGACCATGGCTTGGATAAGGATATAATTATGATACTTATGTCCTTCCTGTATTAATTTCCCGTAGGTTAATTTTTGAACTCCTTCCATTTCATCTCCTGTCCATCTCAGTGACTGCATAATCCACAAAGTTGACTAGGTTGGTCGCAGTTGACCGGCTCTGAACCCATGCTGATATTCGCTTAGGAGCGGTCTGATTTGTCTGGGTATGTGTCTGTTCAAGATTGACTCTAACAACTTACCGAAGGCCGATAGGACAGCAATGGGCCTGTAGTTCGAGATGCACGACCTTGAGCCATCCTTGTGTATGGGAGTCACACGAGAAAGTTTCCAAAGAGAAGGATAAATTGCGCTTTTCAGAGCGAGATTAAACATAAATAATAAAGGTACCATAAAAACCCCCATACAGTCTTTCCCATAGTTAGCTAAGTGACGTCATTCTAAATCCAATATGGCGGACGAAAGGATTTGCTGAGAAGAATATGAAAAAAGCTTGTTTTACAAAAAATATTTTTGATCGAATATTTTTTTATTATTTATTATCGTTCGTTATACGATGCACCTGATGACCTGGCAAAAATTATGTATATAAGTATTTTTTTTTCTCAAATCGATTAGCTTTCATTGTTGAATACAATGGACATTGGCTAGCATCAATCAGTCTTACTCGGACAGGCAGTAGACATGCACTCCGCTTGTGTAAGTACGAAGGGTGTCTACTGCTAAGTGGGTGTAAGCACATAATCCAATAGCCGTTATTCGGGTGAATGCTTGGCTCTTACAGACTGTCAATGTTCTTAGGGCTTGCACCCGCCTTGTACGAAGGTAGCAATGAATAAACAAAAGAAATAAAGACATTAAATGTCGACGAGAGTAGATAAAATCGTACAGTCTCAGGAACATGCTGCGCTCGGGGAGACCGTTGTGTCATCATCTCGCATCGCATTAGACCAAAGACCTTATACTTCTTACTATTAGACTGTGCACTATGGCGCAAAAAACGGTCCGAGCGAGAGGGCTCCCGTTGGTAGTGTGTCACTTTCTAATGAGGTGACCATGACCAAACATAACAAGGGACAAATTGATTGTAAAAACAATAGTGTAAGTATCCCGATATATGTATATATCCTACCTAACTACGCTACCTAAACCTACCAAATTCAAGGAAAAAAAGAAACGAGTGTATATTTTTTGGAATCTACATCACTTACCGTATGGTGTCGGGCATAAAGAATTTCAACAGCCCATGTTTTTCCATTGGTGTCATAAGAGGCGACTAAGGGACAAACCAGAGAATGGGCAGAAGCATTCTCTGTGCATTTGTAACAACCATACTGGGATCGCCAACCCGCCTGCAAAGCACTCCCCATGAATAGCACAAATAAAACATAGCCCTTAGTGCCCGGCAGCCTGCCTACCCTCTACTACGGTAGCGATCTAGGTTAAGGTATGGCAAGGGGTGCAAAGAATCCCGGACGAGAGCCGGCTACCCCAACAAATACCGACGACAGGACCTGGCAACGTACAACACGCGCACACTCCGGACTCCGGACCGACGATAAGATCCCCGAACTCGAAGAGGAATTGAGCAGTTTACGATGGAGTATTATAGGGTTATCTGAAGTTCGAAGAGAGGGGAGGGGACTCGATAACCCTCAAATCCCAAGTCTGGATAAGTCTTGTTCTTCAAGACCCATCGTATAGATAGGAACAAAAAGCTGATCTTACTCTCAAGCTCATGAAGGAGAGGCGTGAGATGATCCTGCAGTCTTCAGACGATGCTTTGATATACCCCAAAGGATATTTTATTCCACTAGGAATCAATTTGCGAATTATATTCAGCCGCTGAATTTTACTCGAACAAAACCCGCCAAAAACTCCACAAACCTGGTGGTCCTACATTTAGTATTCCACACCAGGCCCAAACATTTAAAAGTATTACTCTTACTCAGTATTAATAAATTATTTTTTAAATACAATGAATTGATGAATTAAAGGAACTGTAAAAATATTTAAATACGCTTCAAAGTTTCATAGACTTTGAAACGTATTTAAATATATTTTTTATTCGTTCGTTTTGGTATTACATAAAAAAGAAAATATAAAATTTTCTACCATTTCTACCAAACCCAATGATTAGTTGTGCTGGCACGATGTCAGACAAGGACACACTACCAGCGGGCACCGTCTCGCTCAGGACCGCTTTTGGTTAGCTACCGCTTATAAGGGAATAGCTAACCTAGATGTATGGTAATAGATTTCATTTTAGCCATACAAAAATTTTTGGTACACAGTCTAGTAGTAAGAAATACGTATAAGGTCTTTGCATTAGACAGCATAAGCAGTGAAGATTTGCTGCTAGCTGTCAAACGCTTGAAACCCCTGTCATCCACCGGGTGAGACAGTATTCCTCCGTTTATTGTGAAAGACTGTATGGGGGTTTTTATGATACCGTTATTATTTATTTTTAATCTCGCTCTGAAAAGCGCAATTTATCCTTTTCTTTGGAAACCTGCTCGTGTGACTCCCATACCAGGCCCCTCAGAAAGTATTGCGAAAAAATTTTTTTATATATGGGAGACTGGCCAGTTATAATGTTTTTCGAAAATATGATTATTTATAAGTAAAAATAAGTAAGTTCCAATTTCAAAATTTCCCTCCACATTTTTTGCGAGTTAATTCAAAGTATTGTGTCTCACTGAAATATGGATCTGCGCCGGGAACATTTTAGAGCTATGATTTTATACGATTTCAAGTGTCGCCTGAAACCGGATGAATCGTACGATAGACTTCAAATGGCATTCATGGATGAAGGCCCTTCCAAGGCAACCGTGTATCGTTGGTATAACGAATTCAAGCGCGGTCGACCAACTTTGGGGGATGACGAAAGAAGCGGTCGCCCTTTGACGGCTGTTACCGAAGAAAACGTGCTAGCAGTGAAAAATTTAATCCAAGACAATAGGCGAATTACATATCAGGAGATTCAACACATATTGAAGATTGGATCGGGAAGCGTTCACGAGATTCTACACAGCCATCTTCGCGTGAGGAGGATAGTATCACGCTGGGTGCCGCACAACCTCACCGATGCTCAGAAGCAGGCCCGGGTGGAATGGTGCCGTGATATGCTTAACAAATTTGAAGCAGGCTCGTCTCGGCGTGTTTACGACATCGTTACAGGTGATGAGTCCTGGATTTATCAATACGACCCAGAAACCAAGCGCCAGTCGACTGTTTGGGTGTTTCAAAATGAGCCAACGCCTACCAAAGTGAAGCGATCTAGAAGCGGGGGTAAGATTTTGATCGCTAGCTTTTTTAATTTGACTGGCCACTTGGTATCAATTCCCTTACGGGATCAAAGAAGCATTAATGCCGAATGGTATACTACCAAATGTTTGCCAGAAGTTTTCTCTGTTATAAGCAACAAGCGACCAAACACAGGGCTCCGCGGGCTACTGCTCCACCACGACAATGCACCTGCGCACACCGCACTCAAAACGAGGGACTTCCTGGACAGCACGCCAGTCAAACTCCTGGGTCACCCTCCTTACAGCCCTGATCTAGCACCGTGTGACTTCTTTTTATTCCCAAAAATAAAAAATCAGCTCAAAGGGATACAATTTTCGTCGCCGGAAGATGCGCTGGCTGCGTTCGAGCAGGCTGTAAACGAGGTGTCTGCGGCGGACTGGAAAAAGTGTTTTGAAAACTGGTTTAGGCGCATGAATCTTTGTATAGAGGCTGGTGGAAAGTACTTTGAAAAGATTTAATAAAAATATATGTACGTATAGAACAATTTTTTTTAGTTTCGCAAAACTTTCTGAGTGTCCCACGTACACAAGGATGGCTCAAGATCGTCCATACCGAACTACAGGCCCATTGCTATCCTATCGGCCTTCGGCAAGTTGTGAAGTATATCTTGAACAGACACATAACCAGACAAATCAGACCGATCCTAAGCGAATATCAGCATGGGTTCAGAGCCTGTAGGTCAACTGCGACCAACCAAATCAACTTTGTGGATTATGCTGTCACTGAGATGGACAACAGTAAGCAGGTAGATGCAGCATATTTTGATTTTAAAAAGGCATTTGACCGTGTTCATAATGACGTGCTATTGCATAAGTTCTCAGTCATAGGATTTACGCCTAAACTATTGAAATGGTTTTGTAGTTATTTTGCTGACCGCAGGCAGTATGTTCAACTCGATGGTTATCGGTCTGATACGTATAAAACTCAGTCGGGAGTGAGTCAAGGAAGCAATTTTGACCCTACCCAATTCCTTATCATGGTCAATGACTTGCCGGTGCTGACAATCTCAAGATCTTCTTGGGCATAGGGAATGCGGCTGATTGTGATGCTCTCCAGCGGGACATCAACAATGTGGTAGCCTGGAGTAACCACAACCGTCTGGAGTTTAATAAATGTAAGTGTAAGATCATCACATTCTCTCGCTGTCGCTCGCCGCATGTGTATACCTACAATGTGTCGCGTACCCCTCTAGAGCGCGTCACAACAATCCGTGATCTCGGCGTTATGTTGGATGCTGGAGGCTGACCTTCAATGACCACATAACTGATCTGTGTAAGCGAGCACACAAATCCCTCGGATTCGTTTTGAGGCAGTCGGCTCAGTTTACCAGCAAACATACAATTGTTGCCCTGTATTTCGCATTTGTTCGCAGCAGGCTTGATTTTAATTCGATTGTGTGGGATCCACGCGAGGTAAAGTACAACCTCCTATTAGAGCGCGTACAGCGTAAATTCTGCCGGTATCTGTATAAAAAAATGTATGGGTATTTCCCCTACTTGTATCCCTCTCTGTTCGACTCAGGAATGGTGGGTATTGCCACTCTCGAGCTAAGACGTAACTGTGCGCTCCTTTTGCACTACTTTCTGTTGCTTAACGGCAAAATCGACAACCCTACGGCCTTGTCGCGCTTTGGACTATCCGCGCCGGCTCAATACACGCGACTGCGCTCGCGCCCTCTACTCGCGCTCCCAGAGTCCGGACTCGTACCGCGTAATATGCTTCAGCCAATCAGGTGGTATCATTGCTCAACGCCCTGACTGCTCAGCATTCGGAGGTCGACATATTGAACTTGAATGTGCGTATATTCCTAAAGGAATTTAAAGAGTGTTTTAGCACCTAATGCTGATTGCTTCTTAATGTTTTTTTAATATTAAATTATTTCAAAAGTATTTTTTTTTTTATATAAATTATAGGCTCGCGCTTGACCACTTTCTCACCTGATGGTAAGCGATGATGTTGTGGACGGTGAAGCACGCTTGCCCAGAAGTAACCTATTTACTCTTGACTTAAAAAAATAAAAAAAAGAGTGAAATTATAGAAATATGTTTATTATTTGTATTACATTATTGTTATTTAGGCATTGTAATGTTTTTTACCTTTTATTTATTCATTATCACACATTTGTTTTAACAGTCAAGCTAACAAAAGTAGTCATAAATTGTTAATTGTACAATCCCAAGTAATATATTATATGTACAGAAGCACAAGTTACATATTGGACAACACACTAAGTGTCACCCTCTGGAATGCCGCCAAAGAGCAAGAAAATATGTCCCAACGCAGAGAGATGCTATTAAATATTCTTACTGCACGAATCACTGGTGCAAACTTTAATAAATTTGTACGGGTTGCCGGGACTTTAAAAAGCCCCTCCCTAGGTCCTAACCGTAGCCTCCTGTTTGGAACGAGCAATTCCAACAATTCCAATATTTGTGGATCATTCAGCATGCCACGAAAAACCATAAAAACATATTTTGCAAGAGCGAGGTTGCGCCTTACCTCCTACTTATAGTACCTAACCATCCCTATAACAAAAAGGGTTTGCAACAAAAAGTGTTTGTTCTGCATCTGCTTACCATCAGGTCAGATAGTGGTCAAGTGCGAGCCTATAATGAAAAAAAAAAAAAACTTTTTCAGCATCAGAGAATACTTCACTTCATACGGATTCCAGATGATAGCACTAGTTTCCAAGTTGCTTCGTACCAACGCATTATAAAGTGATTTCACTGCCGCCATGTTAGTGAAGTCACTGGTTTCACGCATGACAAAACCCAGATTTTTAAACGCTTTTTTGCACACCAGGGCCTGCAGTCTCGACATAGCTAACGATCGTTACGTTAAGTAACATTCGTTAACTCTTACCACAAAATAGTAAGTATACAGAAGGGCCACTCCCGCCGTTTGGAAAATTGACAGCTAAACTTGACAGATTCACTAGGGTTGCTACTATATTGATTCCGAATTAAAAAAAAAAGGGTAGGTTGCCCAAGTTACAAACATAAATACATAGAATCGTCTAAACATACATCATATCATGCTTACATGCCTTAGAGGGTAGACAGGGCATCAAATATCCATTTAATATCACGAACACTACAACCCTAGTGAATCTGTCAAGTTTAGCTGTCAATTTTCCAAACGGCGGGAGTGGCCCTTCTGTATACTTACTATTTTGTGGTAAGAGTTAACGAATGTTACTTAACGTAACGATCGTTAGCTATGTCGAGACTGCAGGCCCTGCATTGCATGCGCACGAAACGAAAGATCCCCAGAAAAAGTAACACCGAGATCTCTCACTAACACATCCCGCGGTATGACATGACCGCCCATGCAATAATCGTGACGCCGGGGTACCACGGCCCGCGTGAAGTACATTACGTTACACTTCGAAACATTGAAGAGTAGTTTATTCTCTTCACTCCATGCTACCACCCGATCGATGTCTCGCTGGAGCATGCCGCAGTGTGACTCGTCTGTGATCCGTAAGAATAGCTTGAAATCGTCAGCAAATAATAAACAGCCAGCGTCTTTAATTACTTCTGGAAGATCATTAATCAAAATAAAAAAAATTAAAGGTCCTAAATTTGTGCTCTGACTTTATACCTCCGTAAGGGTGAAATACGGGTTCGAAATACCCGCATATACTACCATTTGCCTGCGGTTGCCTAAGTAGGTAGCAAAGAACTCTAGCTAGCAGGGCTGGGGTAAAACCGACCCTCGCCAATTTACTTAAAAGTATGTCACTATCCACACTATCAAATGCCTTCCTCCAACATATATAGTCCATTGATCATCGAGGGTAGAAGTAGATCTCGAAACTAAACATCAGCTGCGTATATTTAATTCTCTAAAAATAGATAAAGCTATTATTCAGTGAAGAAAACTAAATAAAAATATAGTAAATGAAGATTTTCAGTGATTAACATACCAGGCCCCTCAGAAAGTATTGCGAAAAAAAGTTTTTATATATGGGAGACTGGCCAGTTATAATGTTTTTCGAAAATATGATTATTTATAAGTAAAAATAAGTAAGTTCCAATTTCAAAATTTCCCTCCACATTTTTTGCGAGTTAATTCAAAGTATTGTGTCTCACTGAAATATGGATCTGCGCCGGGAACATTTTAGAGCTATGATTTTATACGATTTCAAGTGTCGCCTGAAACCGGATGAATCGTACGATAGACTTCAAATGGCATTCATGGATGAAGGCCCTTCCAAGGCAACCGTGTATCGTTGGTATAACGAATTCAAGCACGGTCGACCAACTTTGGGGGATGACGAAAGAAGCGGTCGCCCTTTGACGGCTGTTACCGAAGAAAACGTGCTAGCAGTGAAAAATTTAATCCAAGACAATAGGCGAATTACATATCAGGAGATTCAACACATATTGAAGATTGGATCGGGAAGCGTTCACGAGATTCTACACAGCCATCTTCGCGTGAAGAGGATAGTATCACGCTGGGTGCCGCACAACCTCACCGATGCTCAGAAGCAGGCCCGGGTGGAATGGTGCAGTGATATGCTTAACAAATTTGAAGCAGGCTCGTCTCGGCGTGTTTACGACATCGTTACAGGTGATGAGTCCTGGATTTATCAATACGACCCAGAAACCAAGCGCCAGTCGACTGTTTGGGTGTTTCAAAATGAGCCAACGCCTACCAAAGTGAAGCGATCTAGAAGCGGGGGTAAGATTTTGATCGCTAGCTTTTTTAATTTGACTGGCCACTTGGTATCAATTCCCTTACGGGATCAAAGAAGCATTAATGCCGAATGGTATACTACCAAATGTTTGCCAGAAGTTTTCTCTGTTATAAGCAACAAGCGACCAAACACAGGGCTCCGCGGGCTACTGCTCCACCACGACAATGCACCTGCGCACACCGCACTCAAAACGAGGGACTTCCTGGACAGCACGCCAGTCAAACTCCTGGGTCACCCTCCTTACAGCCCTGATCTAGCACCGTGTGACTTCTTTTTATTCCCAAAAATAAAAAATCAGCTCAAAGGGATACAATTTTCGTCGCCGGAAGATGCGCTGGCTGCGTTCGAGCAGGCTGTAAACGAGGTGTCTGCGGCGGACTGGAAAAAGTGTTTTGAAAACTGGTTTAGGCGCATGAATTTTTGTATAGAGGCTGGTGGAAAGTACTTTGAAAAGATTTAATAAAAATATATGTACGTATAGAACAATTTTTTTTAGTTTCGCAAAACTTTCTGAGTGTCCCACGTATAGTTCATAAGTTTCCATCAAGATTCTGTCAAGAAAACAAAAACAGTGCAGTGTAACGACCTAAATGTTTTGAATTTGTTTTCAATAAGTTTCAAATCAGCGCCAACAACATAAAACTGAACTTGGACTAAATCAAGAAGCCCACGATACTGAACTACAACAGGTACAACCTTTTTTATCACTGATATCGAAATAATTGCAAAATAAAAGTCGTTAGTTTTCAATGATTCAAATATAAACAAAACACTAGTCATCACACCAAAAGCTGAGAAAGGTGACATCTATCGGATTGTATCAGCACTACTTAGCCTAATATCTGCAGTGATGGATCAAGCAGAAAATATTACGTTTAGACGTGTGCGAGCGCACTCCGATACGAACCTAGATGATAGTTTCAAAAATCACCCACTAGATAACACTATGCATAGCGTTCCTGATATATCGGATGATGAACAGGTCCACATCGTTACCGAACTGAAAAAACAGATTGATGGCCTTACTACTAAGTTATTGAGTGCTAATAAAGAAATAGACTCTTTGATACTAGAAAATGAGGTGCTGAGAAAGGAGAACAAAAATCTGATTCACAAAAATACTATGTATAAACAAATTGTGTCTAGTCCAAGCCAATCCCCACTCAAAACCCCTAAAAAATGTTCTAAGCAAACAAAAGAACCTCGCAGTAACAAGCAAACCCAAACAGATTTTTCCATATTCATTGAGAATAATAATGAATTAAAATTAGATCAACAGAATACTATAGTACAACATTCCAGCACACAGATGGAGTTACCTGTCGAGGCTATAAATAAACAAATGTCTAATAGGATGTCTTATTCGCAGAAAGTAATTAAAAACAATATCTGCATTATTAGTGCAAATAAAAGCAATAACATATTGGCCTTAGCAGAAGATTACCTCCTTGGAAACTACCACATATGTCACTATCTAACTCCAAATGTTGGAATAAAAGCTCTCTTACAGGATATGCATACAAAAATTACTGACTTCACATTGGAGGATTTTTGCATAATTATGGTTGGTGAAGAAGACTTTAGGAAGACAAATAACTACTATGATATAATAACTGACATTAGAAATATACTACAGAACATTAAAAATACTAATATTATAATTACATTACCAACATTCAAATCTAATTACTATTATAATTACAATAATCTGTATAACTCAAGAATGGAAGTATTCAATAATATGTTATATATGGACATTGTCACCCATGAGCATGCCTATCTTTTGGACTCTAATTTGAATTTAACTTACCACCATACTTTGTATACACGCTCTGGATCCATAAATAATCATGGTATGAAGGTTATATTTAATGACCTCTCTGATTTGTTGTTGGCAATCGAGCAAGAAAATACAGAGAGTGTAAAAGGAAAACAAACGGGTGAAGAATTCCCAGAATCTGAATCTCTTTTTCGCCCCTAAATATCTAAATATTCTTCACCAAAATATTGCTGGGCTGCGGACCAAGTCGCATATATTAACAGTATGTTTACAAGAATTATTAGAAAAAAAGTCGAAAGTTGATGTTATTTGTCTCACCGAGCACTTCATGATGTCTGGTCATGAAGACTCTTGTGTAATTCCTAACTATAACTTGGTATCGTGCTACTCTAGAACTAATACAAAAAGAGGCGGGTCTTGTATTTTTGTTAAAAAAGGGCTTAATTGCAAAGAAATATCAACACTAACAAGCTATTCAGTCTGTTCAGCATTTGAGTGTTCTGCTATTGAGCTGACAGACTACAAAATTGTTATTGTCTGTGTTTATAGAGTACCCTTAGCTAGTAATATATATATATTTTTTGATAAACTGAACAGGGTCCTAGACTTACTTCATAAACACTATCATAAGCAATCTATTGTTATAGCTGGAGACTTTAATATTAATATCTTAAATAAGAATAAGCTTACAAATGAATGTTATGTTATGTTTGCTACTAAATTATAATTTAAAATTACAATTAAAAGAACCTACCAGACATGTAAGCAAAACATGTATAGACAATTTTGCCCATAACTTTGGAAAAAAATGTAAGTCAGAAGTAATTGACCTAGCACTGTCTGACCACACCGCACAATTGTTGAAATGTCAAGTAAGAAATATATCGATGCCTTAGTTCACAATTGCACTAACTACAAAATTTTCATTTTTGAGGAGAGAGCTTTAAAGTTTTTTAAAGTTTAGACGAGAACAGTAGAAAATCCAAGTAAAATAACAAAAAAAATATGCATCTATTCATAAGACTAGTCCTTTTACTCCATCATATCTCAATATTGTAATATTAGTTTAAACGTTACCTTTTCAAAATGGCCAAATAAACATAAAACCCCCCATTTAATACATTTGTGCACTAAGATTGATTATGCTGACTGGCATTAAGTGAAAAACTCTATACTATTGCAAATGTATATAATACGTTTGTGTTTTGAAATTTCATGCAGTTGAGAAACTTAAAATCAGTTAAAGTATATCTTGATTGGTTTTACAAAAATAAAGACCATTAGTATAATACCACATTCATGGAACATTAAACGAACTCATTTAATACAATTGTGACCCACGGTTTTGGTAGATAGAGACGGAATAACGGTATTTCGATGCGCGGAAACGAAAGAGCATGACATTTAGTGTATTTGGCATTAAAAAAGTAAAAATTGAAAATTTTGTAGTTAGTGCAATTGTGAACTAAGGCATCGATATGTATGATTAAGTACTGGAAAATCAGGGGACGGGATTTTTGTATGGAAAATCAGGTAAAATTCAAATACTATTTAGGCCAATTGACATTTGCAGATATGTACAGTACTTGTGATCCAAACATAGCATATAACATTTTCTTAGATACATTTAAGTTATTTTATGACCTTTGTTTTCCCTACAAAATTATAACTATACACAGCCATAAAAAACTCAAGTGGGTTTCACGGGGTATTAAGACTTGTAGTGCTAAGAAGCGTGAATTACTGTGGAAATATAGAAAAACCCCAAGTAAAGATAACAAATCAAAACTAAGGCAATACACCAAAATACTAAGAAAGATTGTGTCTTTGACACAACGAGCGCAAAACAATTATAATATTATAAACTCTAATAATAAATCAAAAGCTGTATGGCAAACTATTAATTCTGCAAAACAGAACAGGCCATTAGAAACTATCCCATATATTAAATTGAATAATGAAATCGTGACAAATCCGTATGACATATCGAATGCATTTAATAATTATTTTGTAGATAAGATAACACCCATTGATATTATTCACAAAGATCAGCATAAGCAATACCTAAAATCTAGACTTAACTCAATTTTTATGAAGCCATGTCTGCCAGACGATATAAAACAAATAATAAAAGGTCTAAAAAACACCAATAGTGTAGGTTTTGACGGTATCAGCACTAAAATCATCAAGCTAGTAACAGAGTGTATCTCGCAGCCTCTCAGTTACATTCTGAATTTGTCTATTGAGACTGGTGTATACCCTGAAAAGTTAAAAGTCGCAATTATTAAACCGATACACAAAAGAGAGAGTAAAGAAAACATGAATAATTATAGACCTATTGCCCTAATATCTATATTCTCAAAAATTTTTGAAAAATATATTTGTAATGAATTAGTTAAATATTTTGAAACCCATAACATTCTCGCTAAAGAACAAAAAGGCTTTAGGCAGAACAAAAGTATAAATCTTGCCATATATGAATTTTTGGAAATTATAACGTCCAATGTCGACAAGCGAATACCAACCTGCGCCATCTTTATGGATATGACCCAGGCTTTTGATCACGTGGTACATGACGTCTTATTAGATAAGCTTGAGACATATGGCATAAGAGGTAACATCTTAAAATTAATTGAAACTTACCTCAAAAACCGCACTCAGTATACACAAATTAACAGACTTAATATTAGAACTAAGATGGAGGATACATACTTATCAAAGGGACGTAAAATACAATATGGTGTCCCGCAAGGAAGCGTACTGGGACCACCATTATTTTTAATATACATAAATGACCTTCCAAATGCGAACTCAAACCCAATGACACTCTTTGCTGACGACAGCACCGTTGCAATTAAATGTAATGACAGAGCGTCTTATGAGCATGATATAAGCAGTACCCTAAATTCAATCATTAAATGGCTAGACAATAATAATCTGCCGGCAAACATAGGGAAAACTAAAATAATCCACTTTAATCAGCGTATGAAAGCAATTATGCCTCAGATTAACTATAAGGGTGAACCTGTATCTGACGTACAAACAACAAAATTTCTTGGCCTTTATGTAGATAACAAATTAAAATGGAAATCCCAGATTGAAATACTATGCAAAAGAATTAATAAATCAGTATATGCGCTACATGAATTAAAACAGATAACAAATATTAACACCTTGTTAACTGCATATCATGGTTTGGTTGCTCCAGTCCTGAGGTATGGTGTAATTTTTTGGGGAAATTCGACTGACGTTGACCTAATTTTTAAAGCACAGAAGCGGTGCATAAGGGCTATGTTTGGACTTAAAATAGTTGAGACCTGTAAACCATATTTCCAGAACTACAAAATTCTAACTCTCCCAAGCCTATATATTTATGAGATTTCAATGTTTGTTAAGGTCAATCAAAATTTATTTACTTTGGCCTCAGAATTCAATAATAGGCAACAACGTGACGCACTTCGCCTCTGTGTGTGCCAAACCCGTACCACATTAATGCACAAAAGTGTGTTTCGGATGGCTCCTGAAATATTTAATAAACTACCTAAAGAAATAAGGGCAATGAATACTGCCTTATTTAAAAAAAAATCTAAAGACCCTTTTAGCTGAAAAATGTTACTATAATTTGAATGACTACTTAAACGATAAATTTTCCTAACTCAAGACCTCACAGTGACATCAAATAATAGAACAATTATGCATGTATCTTCAAATAATTTATATCTCAATGTATTGTATTGTAATAATACTAGGAATGACATTGAAATAAATTGATTATCATTATTATTATTGAATGAATTAAATAAATGATTATTAAATAATCTATATTAATATAATTTTAAGGAGGACATTACATTAATTTAATATATTAAAATATTTTAAATAATTTTATATGTTTCAATGTCAATCTTGATTTTAATAAACCATGATTGTACACATTTTGCATGCCTTACGGTCGAATCACTTGAAACATGTACATATAATAACACCATTGTAACAGTGTTTTCTGCAAAAATAAATAATTTGATTTGATTTGATTTGATTTGATTCCTGAAGTCGAAGTAAGCGACGTCCAGTTGGGCACCAGTCTCCGAGTCCAGCACTGTGGTGGCCTGTATTAAAAAACACATTAAATTAGAGTTCGTGTTTTGTTTTTAGGGTGCCATACCCAAAGGGTAATAACGGTACCCTATTACTAAGACTCCGCGGTCCGTCTGTCTGTCTGTCTGTCATCAGGCTGTATGTCATGAACCGTGATAGCTAGACATTTAAAATTTTCACAGATTGTGTATTTCTGTTGCCGCTATAACAAAAAATACTAAAAACAGAATAAAATAAATAATTAAGTGGGGCTCCCATACAACAAACGTGATTTTTGTGCCATTTTTTGCGATGATGGTACGGAACCCTCCGTGTGCGAGTCCGACTCGCACTTGGCCGGTTTTTCATTTGTGTTGTATAATGTCCTCTGACAAATTTTTGATTTTATATTGAATTTCTTGACTCTCTGCACGTGTTGGGTCAAACTGTAAGTGCATTAAGTAATTGAGACAAATAAATGAATAAACTATATTGTACGTAAACCATACGATTTTTAATTAAGAACTTAAGGGTTGGTAGCAGCAGTCTCTACTATTATTATTTTATAGAAAAAAAATGTCATGGTGGCCCAGTGGTTAAAAGCCTTGACAGAAGTTTATCTTTGACATCGCTGACAACGGCGAAGGAAAACATCGTGAGGAAACCTGGACCTATAGTTGAAATAAGTCTGAAATCACCAACTCGCATTGAGCAAGTGTGGTGGTCAATGCTCGGGCCTTCTCTGTATGAGACGAGACTTTTCTCCTGCAGTGGGAGAGTTACAACCTGGTATTATTATATGACTAGATGTGCCCGCGGCTTCGCTCCCGTTAACTGCCTATCCTACCCTACTTACCTACCTACCTTACTTACTTTTCTACTTACCTAGATCGAGCGATTACTGCACAGAATACTATTTACTCTAGGGCTTAGATAAAGTACCTATATATTTAGCCATAAAATGAGCTTGATTGATAGAGCGAGATCGCTAATTGGCAGCCCCATGTAAATAATAAGGACAAAAGATTATTTTTGTCTTTGTCACCATGGCCGGCTTTTTTTGTTTGTGAAACGCTAATATCATGGCAGGTTTGACAAACTAACTCGGTCGTGTTTGTTTTTTTTGTGATTTCGCGGGATTAAGTGTTTATTGAGACAAGGAATAGTGTTATTTATAGATACGAGTAATAAGTGTCAGTGCGATGGTGGGTTGAAGTGTTCTAGGCTGTAAAAGCCAAAGTGTAATTGTTATTGTTGTTTCATGTGCGGCCACGCCATGGCTCCATCTATAGGTACTTTATCTAAGCTGTAGGGAGACGAATATCGACTTTATACAAAAAAAGTAAGGACAGATTTGCTGCGCGCCATCTAGTAGCACTCCAGAACACCACACCGAAACGAAAATAAAAATAACATAATGGGGTTATCTATTCGGGCATTATAGGTACCTTACTAAAGTAATGTGATGTTAAAAAGAGTATTGTATCAATTACATCCAACGCTGTTGGTAGTGACTGTGTCAGCCGTAAGATGATCATCCCCAATCGTGTGTTAGCTTCCTGAAAATTTATGTTCTAATTTAAAATAAATATTGCACATATGTTTAGTTATTTTGCGCTGTTTAAATAAACTAAGTCTTGAATTCTATTGAAATGTTTTGGTTGTTTCGGAACAAATATTATTTACTGTCAAATTTATACCATAAAACGTGTTGATTATTATGTGGATTTTCTGAATATGTTTACATTTTTAGTTTGTTATAATTTTTGATATTTTTCATTGTAAGTAGCTCAATGCTGACTTCCGGACAAAATGTCGTGTTTATTTGCCATTGGCTGACGCTGGTCTTTTTCCTCGGTGTCAACGAGGAAAGGACAGCCAATCATAATCAATCATCATTGAGCTATAAAAGATTGTGGATCGTGAGAGTCAGAAAAATTGGAGATGTTCTGTAAAGCCGATAACAAAGTATTACAATTATTTGATGCAGTACAGTCTTTGAATTCTTATATCTGGAAGTTTTAACACTTGATAACATTATCCCTGTCATCCTTTATATCCTTAGTTTCTCTATTTCCAGTGGTGTCTTCCCACAATCCTGGAAAGATGCCCAAATTATTCTTCTACCCAAAAAATCTCATCCTGCATCTTTTTCTGACTATCTTCCCATTTCTATTCTTCCTTTCCTATCCAAAGTCCTTGAAAAACTTGTCCACCATCAACTCAGCACGTTCCTTACCAAACAAAATCTGCTTAATCCTTTCCAATCTGGTTTTCGACGCGGACACAGGACTACCTCAGCACTTGTTCACATTACGGACTATATCAGGTCAGGCATGGAAGTGGGAAAGTTAACGGTACTTGCTCTGCTTGATTTTAGCAATGCCTTCAATACCGTTGACTTCGACATTTTGCTTGGCGTCCTAAGCTCTTTTAACAAATCTCCTCCGGTAATTGACTGGTTTCATAGTTACCTGTTTGGCCGCCGGCTGCGTATTAATAAAGACCTGGCTCGAATAGGTGACTGGAGTGCTGAGTTTGGGCTGAGGATTAATCCAGCGAAGACTCAGGTGACTGTTGTTGGTAGTTCCCGGACTGTTTCTAGGATTGATTGGACGACGCTTCCCCAGGTTTCTTTCAACAACACCATTATTCCTATAGCTAACACTGTGAAGAACTTGGCGATTTATATCGACAGCACTCTTGCCTGGACCAAACAACTGCAGGAAGTCAGTCGTAAACTGGGCTCCCTGAGACGTCTTCGTAATTTTCTTCCCATCGCCACTAAAATTGCGATAGCACAATCTCTTCTTCTCCCTATCCTGGACTATGCTGATGCCAGCTACCTTGATCTCACCCAAGACCAATTGGATAAGCTTGAGCGACTTCAAAATCTCTGTATTAGATTTATATTTGGCTTGCGCAAATATGATCACGTTTCTGATTTTCTTACTAAGCTCAAATATATTCCTATTCGCCTTCGCCGGAATGCCCACATACTCTCTTTGCTTTACAATGTGCTCTTTAATCCTTTTACTCCTTTTTATCTTAAAGAACGTTTTCAGTTCCCCTGTGACTCCCATTCTAAGTCCTTTAGATCATCGGCGAATTTAAAATTGAGTGTTCGTATGCATTCCACTTCCTTCTTTGACAAATCTTTTACGATTCAAGCAGTTCGATTGTGAAATGTATTACCTATAGAAATAAGTCGCGCTCAAGTACTGCCAACATTTAAGAAAATGGTAAAGGAGCATTACCTTTCACTATATTTTTTTTTTCCTTTCTCGGTCATATATTCAATATTTATTAGTATATTAGGATATGTAGTATAGTATGTAGGTATGTATTATATCATGAAACATGAACATAACCGGTGAAATGAGGGTATACCAAGGTGAACTGTACACATCTGCGTACCCCTTTAGAGCTTACTGGCGTGATGTTATGTTATGAAATGGTATAAACAGACATGCGATTGCAGCAATCCCGAGAGATTAGCCGTCATTTATTAAAGAGTTATATTGTATATCACCGAAGTTCTAGATCAGATCATCATTAAATTCAATTTGGTTCAATTTGGTATACTCTACTACAAACAAAAAATTATTTTCAAAATCGGTACACAATTGACGGAGATATCGGTGAACATAAACAAAAAAAGAACATAATGTCGAACATAGAACCTCCTCGATTTTGGAAAGTCGGTTAAAAAAATCCTTACCATAGCTGAGAGTCCACGTTTATCATTAGGCTATTCAGACGGACAATAGTGGCAGCGAAATTATGAACCACATTGCAAGCACGTCAACGTCACTATTGACATTAGTAGTATTTAGATTAAAGACCTAAAATCTCATAGAACGTATATTTTAGTCTCGTGCATTAGGTCCCGAATTATTATTTAACTCTAGTCACACTTGAAATAGCCCTTGAAGGTATATCGTTGATTCGACATAGAGAGTTGAGACCCCTGGTTCGCTGCGTCCCCGCACGGGGGCGCGGTGGGCGGATTTTAGGGACCCTGACTACCTAACAATTTTTTTTCTATGGTCATTTTTGCTTGGAAAATCTTAACACCACCATTCAGAAAATGACGCGAAATGCACAATGCCATCTATCGAATATGTAGTTCAACAGTCCGAGTATCTGAATTGCGTATGTTGTAATATTTTACTTCTTTTGATAGAGTGAACCATGCCCGACCCTAAAATGATGGGACCAAGAAAGGAAGAAGAAGGAGAACTAAAATGCTGCAAACAATTTTGAAATAATGTGAAAACACGCATCAATTTTTTGTTGCCCAATAATACCCCCAACGGATCTTTGTGTCTCTGAAGTTGGCTCTGTCAACTATTGCGCACGAAACAGATAAACTGCATAGAG
The DNA here is from genome assembly GCA_949775005.1 of Orthosia gothica. Lineage (NCBI taxonomy): Eukaryota > Metazoa > Arthropoda > Insecta > Lepidoptera > Noctuidae > Orthosia > Orthosia gothica. The sequence goes on from OX459042.1 coordinate 9,980,891, forward strand.
TAAACGAGATAGGATGATGCGACAAACGTATACGAGTGAAAGAGACAGTTATACAATGCTATTTTCACTTTCAATATTGACACAAAAATAGCTAGTGCGCAGCCTCTTGCAGCCAATTCAGAGCCACAAAGATCCGTTGTGAGTATTATAATCCTATTTATCCCGTTTGACGGTACTTTCAATTTACAGTAAATCAGAAACACAAGGCCTATACTGGAACAAAAATTGGTCCCATAAAGGATTGAAGACTCCGTTGATTCGCTTCGTAAAACAATTTAGTCTACAATGTTGTAGTATGGCTTTAAATTCCCAGTTTTAGGGTTCCGTAGTCAACAAAGAATCCTACATAGTTTCGCCATGTCCGCCTGTCCGTCCGTCTGTCCGCAGTTAAGCTCAGAGAATCGTCGTACTAGAAAGCCTTAATTTGGCATATGTATTGTGAATATACATATTAATCACGCCGACAAAGTGGTGAAATAAAACCTTCAGAAAAGTTTTTTGGTGTGTACCTCCTGTACAGATAAACAGGGGGTGTTTTTTTTTCTCAACTATCCCTTGGTGTGGGGTATCGTTGGATAGGCCATTCAAAAATATTATGAGTCTGTGAAATAGTATATTTCATTACGAGTTCGGAAAGCCTGTCATTGCAAAGAGTTCCGACCAGTGAACCGATCGCGACGAAACTAAAACTAAGTAATACTTCAAGTTACGCACAATGTTTATGTATAAAAGTTATCTACATTAGTTTCGTACATTTTATGTGATGCGTGCACAAATAAACAGACAAACAGATAAACAGACAAAAAATGCAAAAATGCTGGAAATGTGTTCTGTTGGTTCTCCTTTAACACCCTGGCTACTTTTTTTTTTATATTTTCGATGTCCAAAAACGACTTATCTACAGATTTATTACATTTATTGATTGATGATGATGATATTGATAGTCTATGTAATGGCTTGGGAGACCTTTGACATCTGCCTTGCGAGATTTTGCCATCGTAAACCGAAAACTCCCAGAGGGCACTACACTAGCAGAGTCGAATATGTGCATGCGACGCCATTACCCCACTAGTCTAAAAAGCTCACCCGCGCACTCGCTATTTTGGTTTTCTTACTAATTTGAAAATCATCTCCTTTTTGGAGCTCATTCATAACCCGCAACAGCCTACACACAGTGTATGTTTGACTGGATATTTGGAACACTGGTGGCCACCAAGAAGGACGAACAACGGTAATCTTCTAATATCTGGAAGGATTGACCCTGAAGCAGACTCGGTAAGCGAATTGCAATTTTCTCGTTGGTTTTCACGTCGAATGGTCCCCAATGTCTTTCCTATAGGCTACATATAGACGAAGTTGGACTTTCACGCATCCACGTGTGAAGTCGTAATAAGTTCTCATTCCGCCCTAGGAGCACGGCTATTTACACACCTGCCCCTACAATCACATAAATCGTCTTTTAAGAGTTGTTTTGAAAAACTAATAATGAAAACATTTACCATTTACTTAGGTTAATATTTATGGCAAGTAACAAATATATGCCCAACAAATTTCCACCTTTTCACCTTCATAGGGGTAGAATTTCCTAAAACTAGACTAGAGTCAAGAGCAAACCAATCATAAATAAAAAAATAAAAAAAATACCAAAAACCAATAAATACGTGAATTCTTTTCATCAACCAAAAGCATAAATCTTTAATTTCACGTGTCACACTTAAAAGCGTAGGAGCTTCACACAAACTTTCAAATCCCTTTTTACTTAATTCAGGGTAGAATTACCGAAATTAAAAAAAAAACTCAATGTGTTTTTATTAACCCAGAGCGTAAACCAACAATTTCAGATCCAAGAACTTCGAAATCAAACAAATTTCACATTTAGTTTCAACCCCTATTTTATACCCTTAGGGGTAGAATTTCTAAAAACCAATAAATATATGAATTCTTTTTATTAACCAAGAGCGTAAATCTAAAATTTCACTTGTCCATCTTACAAACTGTAGAAATTTCATACAAACTTTCAAACCCCTTTTTACCCCCTTATGGGAGGAATTTCTGAAAACCAATAAATATATGAATTATTTTAATCAAATCATACAAACTTTCAACCCCCCTTTTACTTCCTTAGGAGTGGAATTACCAAAAATCCTTTCTTAGTGCGCACTTACGTCACTTAAGGAACCTTCCAACCAAATTTCATCTTTATACGTCAAGCGGTTTTCGATATTTTGTGATGAGTTAGTGAGTGACCTTTCGCTTTAATATATATAGATAGATAAGTCCAGGGGGATGACCATAAGCTCTTAGAGTAAGGTTATTTTAAGTGTGTGTAAGGGACAGATGACAGGGACTTGTATAAGTCATATTAATAAATAATTAAAAAAATATTGACCTATACATCTGTCTCTTACGTACACTCAAAATAACCTTACTCTAAGCATTGAGGTAATAATGTACTAAGAGCTTATGGTCACCCCTCAGAGGCCCTAGATAAATGACATTCTATCATCGAAAACGTCGCGATAACAGCGATATCGAAAAATCACGTGATAATCCCTTATCTCAGTACTGAGTTTAATCATGAAAAATTTCGTTTAAAATCTTAATGTATGCGTTTCCTCGGGCTCTCCCGCGAGAGTGTACAGCCGGTATTTTTCATTTTGACTTTTCGAATATCGCCTTCGCTGACATCGAAGGCCATTTGTCTAGAGCCTCAGGTTTGCTCACGACCCAGGATCCTTCACTGTTGTCAGCGATGTCCAATACAAACTTAGAAAGTACCTAAGTAGGATGCTCCTTCCAAATTCAAATAAATTCCAAATAAAAATTCCACAGAACAGAAGACAGTAGAAGTCGCTTAGCGCTTCATTAGTATTGGAACCAGCGTACCCAAACTCTCACATATACAAGTTAATTGTATTTCGTAACACTAAGAAATCTTCGGTGTGATTGGTAGTTTAATTTTAGTTGAAAGTAGGAAATATGTCAGTCGTCACTAGTTTTGAAAATAAACCACAGTTTTATGACCATAGAGTTGGTCTATTGTCTACTCTTTTTGAGTATTTTAACTTTTTCCGTTTAAAGCGCACATGGAATAGTTTAATGAGCAAGTTACGCTACTCGCCGCTAGATGTCACTATAATAAATGCATTCAATTTAAAACTGTATTTCGTTAATGATAAGATTTATATTTGCGAAATGAGGTAATTACTATTCGTCCTCCTGTAGGGATGTACCTCTGTCGTTGAATTATTTATCGACATTTCGTTTTATTTTCAAACAAAATACAGGCAACAACTAGAGTCGATATATATTATTATGTTTGAAATCAAGTGTTTACATAAATTTATTCTAATACTTACGATTTATAGAAAGTATGATAAAGATTTTTTTATGTTAAACTACTGATCTAATTTTGAAAATCATTCTATTGATACAAAGATACGCCCTGTGGTGGGTTTACCCGACTGCCGAAGGAGGGTAATGTGTAAGAGAAGTAATCCTGACACTGACCTTTGATCTTTTCTCGATTAGAATATTACGAATAGATTACCTATATCCATGTTATATTTATTTTAAACTTGGTTAAAGTTTAATTCGAAAAAAAAAGTTTGGCCATGGAAATGTGTTTGGTTACTAATACTGAATCACCAAAAAAAACCTCACACAGGTTTAAATTTTGCCCGCTATATATATCATAGAACACAAAGAATATAGTAAGTTTTAAATATCGATAACTCCATCGATATTGGTAATCTCTAATTGAGTAGCTGAGTGTGACATGGGCATAGTTGGAATCTTCGAGAACAATATGTTTTACTTTAAAATAAAGTAGACCTTAAATTGAACGTCACAAAATCAACTTTCACTTGTCTTGTTTCATAAAATATTGCTTTTACATTTTTATAGAAATTAAATCAATTAAGACTTACCGATGGTAAGATATACCTCCATTTGATACATTTTTGGTTCTACTATCGTGTTTACATTCTAAAACAGCACAAAAGGGCATTTTTTGTATTTTTTCCAAGTTTTTGTTACGGTGACAGTTGTAACAAGAATGATGTGCGTAGTGTGGGTGGGGCAGCAGACGTATGCGGAACTAAGCAAAACTCGGGGTAAGCGGGTCCCGCCTACTTGCGACTTCTATTGTAGAAGGCGTTTTTTCTGTTCTGTGAAAAATTCGGATCTCCCTTGTTTGACCGAAAGGAATTTGACAAATTTTCACTTCCCAAAAAATTCTCGCATAATTTCATTTGCCAAATTATTACTTAGCAACTTTACTGGCACTCGCCGGCTGCTGCCGCGGCACCGCTCGCTTCGTTCGCTCGGCTCGTGCGTAGGGGGTCACAGTTTTAACCTAACCTAACCATTTTTTTAATAATTAACCTACTCTAACTACTTCCATAAATAAACTAATATCAAGTAACCATAAATTTGACTTGTTTCAGACAAATTGAAAGAATAAAGAAAAAAGAATGCAAAAAATTTAAAATTGCAATGTAAAATATTTTGCATTAAACAAATGATTACATTAAAAAAAAAACAAATTGCATTTTTATTTATATAATTCCCATAAAATCTTATTTTTGCCTTAATATTTTTTGTCTTAACAAATCATTTCACCAAACGTTTATTGTCTGAAGATTGTTTGCTGTAATAAATCATTTGATTAAAGACCAAATGCTATAATGACATACTTGGTAATATTTTGCCAATAAAAAATTTGACCAAATAAAAATATGCGTACTAAAATCATTCGAAATATTGCAATGGTATAAAAAAAGGTTGCTAAAATTTGTTTGGGTAATGAAATTTTGTCAAAATCTTTTCGGCAAAACGGCAGGATCCCTAAAAATTCACATTGATACTTTCTTGTATTATATTTGCCATGTTAGCTACGTGGCTCATGTGTTTGCGTGTAGCTAGGCTGTGGGCACAGAGGAGTGACACTTTCATGGGGAACAAACTTCAAAAAATAATAAATCTGCCCAACTTTTTATTCCCAAATAATTGGGGTCGGCTTCCAGTGTAACCAGCTGCAGCTGAATATTGCTTGTCTAACCTACACTTTACAGTAACTAGATAACGCGGTACCCATGGAAAAGACTGGTAAAAAAAAACTGGCTTCTGAGTGACTGTCCAACATCTGCAAACGATAGCCGAGACCAATGGCGGATTTATTTTCAACACAACTAAGGAGAGTCATTTCATTTTCTTCTTTTCTGTTACTTCATAAATATATATATTCATACAAGTATATAGTACCTGGGCGACCGAGCTCGACACGGGTGAAAATAGAGAAAACGACTTTTTTAAAAAATGAAACCTAGCTAGTTCGATTTATCGTGAAGGTGGTGATTGCAAACCTTATAAGGGAATCCGGACACATTGTCGTATATATAGATCATAAAAGAATAAAAGTCTACATCAATGAGGTTTGCAAATAACTTGTTGAATGAAGAATGTTCACTGCCAGACGAACATAAAAAACGGTATTTAATTGGACCGATGTAGTAAGGTGGGAGGGTCTTGTATTTTAATTTTAGAAATCGTTTAATAAGGTTAGCAAGGATATTCTGCTGGGGAAACTCTGTACCAACAAGTTTCCACCTACTTTACAACGGCTACTCGATGTCTAAATCGTGACCGTGTGCTTTTTTTCAGACGTTAGATAGATGAATTCCAGCCCCATCACAGGCATTTCAGTGTCGGTCAAGGATCAATACTAGGGCCACTATTATCTCATTGTTTCTGTCCTTCCTGTTGTCTGTTGACTTAGAACTGTATCGGAGCAGAGAGATTGCCTTTTCCAAATATTCATACAGAATTACAGATAGACAAACAAATACTTGGTGTATATATTTAACCTTGGTTTATTAGCTACATTAAATAGCCGCATAGATAATCAAGGTGAACAGTTCATATAAACATATCACGTTTTTAATATCTTTTATTTCAACAGGGGTATAAACTTCATTCGTGTTTGTTTGTGTGCCCCGTCAAGATGAAACTCTGGGCAGTTATATTGTTTGTGTCTGTTGTTAGTTACCAGCAGTCGATCGGTGAGTTAATTTGAGAATTTTAATATGCGGAAAAATTAAAAAAAATAAGTAAAATTACATATTATTTATTTGGTAGATTAGTACACGATGAAGAAAACTTATGTCTATGTTACTAAACTTATTATCCACTTATTTTTTTACAAGGTTGTTGTTTCTAATATAGGGTGTCTTACAATGCTTTTCGTTTTTGATTCACTCGAACTAGTTAATAAACAAAATCTGCTCTTTATGTAACAGAAAATAAACAAATGAAAATTGAGACACCCTTTAAATCTGCGATTAACATCACTTATTAATAAAGGAGAGTGGAATATCCCTGTTATGGTCTTTAGGAGGGAGTTGGGGCTAGCTCTTACTCTGCAGAGCAAAAAGGCAGATTTCAGCCTGTGCGTTTTGTTCGACCAGCTTCGATTAATGATAATTATGATTAATGCAATCCAGCTTAACTTAAACATTATCAATCGTTGTTTTGTAACTTTATTTGTGACTATTTCATAACGTATCTCACTTATATCTGTTTATGTAAAAATCAGAATAACTAATGAAATACATATAATATTAATTTGTTGTTTAAAGTTTTTACTTATAAAAAATAATATATTTTCTGCCAACGAATAATATTTACAAAAGTCTGAAGAGTTTTTGCAAGTCAAATACTTAGCTGGTTTTACTGTCTTTGACAAAAAATAGAAATTTTTTATGAAAAAAATTCTAAAATCTTTTTCAGCAGAATTTCCACCTGGCCAATACAATCCTAGTCCTGACTGTTCCTTCGAGGTGATCTGCGGGCGAACCAGCGCCCATTCAGCAAGACGTCACTACTGTGACTGTTGGTGTAACTATCCGGGATTCCATGACCAATGATTGTGTGGAAGTGGCAAAAAACGAATGTGTCCTTTCTCAGGAACCGTATAGTTTTCAGGAATAAAAAGTACCTATACTATTCAATTCGGCACTGGTGTAGCATGTTATGTGAATGACTTTTTTGTAAACGAAGCACAAAGATTACCTTTTTCAAACATATATAGGCAAACAAAGACTCGATTTAAACGGTTAATTTTAATTATGGTAGGTATCTCAATATTAAAATACTCTAAATTGCACACTGATAAATTCCAATTTTAGAAATGGTCGGTCTTATCACTAAAATAGATCTTTACATGGATTTTACAGAGAAGGAAAAAATACACGCAAGTAGTCCAAGGTTTACTGTCAGATATAATACATACCTAGGTTCATATAAATACCTAAACATGTATATCTAAAGTAATAGAAACGCGGTTTTGAGTAGAAAATAATTCTGCAACTTCCGCACACGTTGTCTTCACACTTTTGTCTTGCAAAGCCGGTGTTAGGTCTGAAAAAAAATTAAAGTTGCGAAATTAAAGAAAGGCCCATATTACATTATAATTATATTAGTTTTTTTTTATAATTATTACATACACAATGATTGATTGAATGATGATAAAAGAGACTTCGGACCTCTATGTTTATTTTGGTGTTTCTTCTCAGATTAGTCAGTTAAAAAAAACGACCTATTTGACAAAAAGGATTGACTCCTAAAAGTGTAATTTTTAATCCAATTTAGAAAATAAATTTAATTTATCGTTTAAGTCTTAAGAAGCCTATAACATTTCGATCAAGATCGAATCGATCGTTCCAACACGGTTTTGAACGTTAGTACGCTGTATTTGAAATTAAAGTTCAAATCTGGGGGGTGACCACAAGCTCTTAGAGTAAGGTTATTTTGAGATCGAGTAAGGGACAGATGTATCTGACTTGTATACATCTGTCACTTACTCGATCTCAAAATAACCTTACTCTAAGAGCTTGTGGTTACCCCCCTGAACTGACGAATCTGTGCAATATCGGTCCGACAGGATTCATAAAACGATCAAACTATTCAGTTGAAACGTTTAAAGGCCAAGTTCACCAATGGAACTAATCGCGATTCATCATCATCATATCATCATATCAGCCGAAAGACGTCCACTGCTGGACATAGGCCTCCCCCAAGCGTCGCCACATTGACCGGTCCCGTGCATCTCGTAACCAGCGGATCCCCGCAACCTTCACCAGTGTGTCATGTACTGCGAGCAATGTGCCCTGCCCACTGCCACTTAAGTTTGGCAATTCTTCGGGCTATGTCGGTAACCCTAGTTCTCTTGCGGATCTCTACATTTCTGATTCGATCACGCAAGGAAACTCCGAGCATAGCCCTCTCCATTGCCCTTTGAGTGACTGTAAGCTTTCTGATAAGGCCCATTGTAAGCGACCACGTCTCAGAGCCATATGTCATCACTGGCAACACACACTGGTCATAGACTTTTGTCTTGAGACACTGCGGTAAGTTGGACGAGAAGATACCGCGCAACTTCCCAAACGCTGCCCAGCCGAGTTGGATTCGACGGTTGACCTCTTTCTCGAAGTTGGCCCTACCCAATTGGATCGTTTGTCCCAGGTAGACATAGTCGACCACAACTTCGAGTGTAGAGTCTCCAATCTTGATAGGAGTGGGTGTAACATGGGCATTCAACATCAACTTGGTTTTGTCCATGTTCATCCTAAGACCCACTCTTTCGGAAGCTCTACTGAGATCATCGAGCTTCGGAGATATGACGTCTCCCTGTCTCACACCTCGCTGCAGAAGGACGGGTTCCGAGGTCTGGTCCTGAAGTCGAACCGACATTTTGGCGTTTTTAGGGTTCCGTAGCCAAATGGCAAAAAACGGAACCCTTATAGATTCGTCATGTCTGTCTGTCTGTCTGTCTGTCTGTCTGTCTGTCTGTCCGTCCGTATGTCACAGCCACTTTATTCCGAAACTATAAGAACTATGCTGTTGAAACTTGGTAAGTAGATGTATTCTGTGAACCGCATTAAGATTTTCACACAAAAATAGAAAAAAAACAATAAATTTTGTGGGTCCTCATACTTGAAACTGAAACTAAAATATATTTTTTCCATCAAACCCATGCGTGTGGGGTATCTATGGATAGGTCTTCAAAAATGATATTGAGGTTTCTAATATCATTTTTTTCTAAACTGAATAGTTTGCGCGAGAGACTCTGCCAAAGTGGTAAAATGTGTGTCCCCCCCCTGTAACTTCTAAAATAAGAGAATGATAAAACTAAAAAAAATATATGATGTACATTCTATGTAAACTACCAGCGAAAATTGGTTTGAACGAGATCTAGTAAGTAGTTTTTTTTTAATACGTCATAAATCGTAAACCGCAATTTACCAAGTGCGGAACCCTTCGTGCGCGAGTCCGACTCGCACTTGGCCGGTTTTTTGTATAAACACTTCAACACTTCGATGTACCGGTAGTCAATTTGGCACCGTTGGAGAGACTGCAGTACAGCCCAAGTCTCGATCGAATCGAAGGCTTTCTCGTAGTCCACAAACGCTAAACAGAGAGGCAGGTTGTACTCTTCGGTCTTCTGTATAACCTGCCGCAGCGTATGTATGTGGTCTACGGTGCTGAAGCCTTTACGGAATCCGGCTTGTTCGGGAGGCTGGAAATCGTCAAACCTGCGCGCGAGACGATTAGTGATGACTCTTGAAAACAGCTTATAGACATGGCTAAGGAGTGTGATGGGCCTATAGTTCTTCAGTAGGGCATTGTCACCCTTATTGAAGAAGAGTACCACCACACCCCTGCACCATGCCTGTGGCGTTTTCCCCTCGAGTATGACGGAATCAAAAAGCTTCTGAAGGGCCTTAAGTACTGGTTTTCTACCCGCCTTCAGGAGTTCGGCCGTAATTCCGTCATCACCCGGTGCCTTTTTGTTCTTAAGTTGTTTCAGAGCCATCCTAATCTCATACAGGCTGACGTCCGGAATGTCTTCGGTATAGAGTCGGGTCAATCTAGCTCTGGGGTCATTCGCTAGATTCGCGACAGGTTTACTTTTTGACGTGTACAACTGTCCATAGAATCTATCGATCTCCCTCAGAAGCTCCGGTTTGGCGGACACGATCCTGCCATCATCGGTCTTCAGTTTCGTGAGCTGGCTCTGCCCAATAGACAGATCTCTTGCAAAGACCTTGGAGCCTTTGTTCCGCTCAATGGCGTTTTTAATACTTTCAGTATTAAAGCGGCGGAGGTCGCTTTTCAAGGACTTTCAGATCCGTCTATTTAGCTGCCGGTATTTCAACGCATCGTCTGAAGACTGCAAGATCCTCATACATGGCCTCTACCTCGTCGTCGGGGTGTGCCGAGGTCGGGGCGTAGACCTATATGACCTTCAGCGAATATCTTGTGGATATTCTGAGTATAAGGTACGCCACCCTGGTCGACACACTCTCGATCTTCACCACGTTGTTCACAAGAGACTTGTGGACGATAAACCCGACACCACCCTGAGACTGCCGGTCTCCCTCTCGGAAATAGAGCAGGTTACCGGATTTGAGGATTATCGAGTCCTCCCTCTCTCTTCGGACTTCAGATAACCATATAATACTCCATCGTAACCTGCTCAATTCTTCCTCGAGTTCGGCTATCTTCTCGTCGGTCCGGAGTGTTCGCATGTTATATGTTCCCAGGTCCAGTCGTCGGTGTTTGTAGGGGTAGCCGGGTCCACTCCGGGGATTCTTAGCACCCCTTGCCACGCCATCGCCTCGACCGCTACCGCAGCCGAGGGTATACGGGCTGCCGGGCACTCGGGGCCGTTTTTTCGGTGTGTTGTTCATTAGGTTTGGGGGGGGGTTTGCCATAATCGCCACGCTTGGCAGGCTGGTTGGCGATCGTAGTTTGTTGTTTAAGTGCACAGAGAACGCTGCTGCGCATTCTCTGGTGTGTCCCTTAGTCGCCTGTTACGACACCCACGGGAAGATATGGGATGGTGAAATTCTTTACGTCCGTCACCATACGGTATTTCGGTTAATCGCGATAAGTTCAACTAAACTCAGTATTTGCAAATACAGCGTTCGGATTGGTAGTTTCTCAGCGGTCTCAACACTCTCAACCAATCATCAATTGAGTTGCACTAATTACGACTAGTTTCATTGGTGAAATCGGCCCTAAGAAGCCCTCTTGGTTAAACCTGGACACACATGGATTTTTGTCAGATAAAACGGATGTGAAGGAAGAGCTGATCATTTTTCGGTAGCCTTTCTACAAATCATAAAGATATTTACCTGCATTTACGACGTCCCTCAACATTGCGACTGTTTGAAAATGTTTGTTCAAACGGTTCAGACAACCCAAAATGTCGCATCTTTCGCCTTCATAGTCTGCTCTGCATTTACATATTGGCTTATTCTCCTCATTCAAGGAACAGACACCATCGTTCAAGCAGTAGTGCTGGCACGAGTTAACCTCACACCTCTCCCCAGAATAACCGGATTCACATCTGAAATATCGAAACGAACGTATTTAGCATATTTTAATTTGTTATTAGATCAATCATGACGTCTTTGAGTCAAGATTCCTATTTACAGGTTATTTCTAGGAAAGAATGTTTCACCGTCAACCACATCATCGCTTACCATCAGGTGAGATAGTTGCTAAGCGCGAGCCTATACTATACAAAGTAAAATACATAAAATATTGATTTATATTTCTTTACCTGCATGAAGGTTGTCCCTCATCGCTGATACTACAATTTCCTTGGAAACAATAGTTTTGGCAGATTAAACTTTCATCTGTATGATTACTAAGGGAGTCAGCGTTGGAAACGGAGCTTTTTGAAATCAGAGCTTCGCAGTCCTGAACACTTTGAATTTGATCCTCTATTTTATAATTAGTTGCTATATCATACATAAAAAAAGAATGATTAAACATTTTTTCAATTTTTGGATTTTCCACACTGACTCCGTCATTTTTCTGTAATTTCCAACCTCCGTGACTGTCCACCCAGTAAATGGAATCATTTGATACAGTCAAAATACTAGGATAACTCTTGGTTAATTTTTTATATAAAGTACTTATGTTCTCTGCATTCAAATCTGCGCTTTCAATAAAATAATACATAGGTGGTCCATCGTCATACATTATGTCGCTATATTGAATATCAAGAGACCAGTAAATTTTCTGTGTGTGCTGGTCGATAACCAAGACATCAATTGCACCAGCGATAACTTCTAGGACAACTTCGCTATCAGAGCCATTCAATCGTGCCTTCTCTATTTTAGTGTAGTATTCAGCATTCATACCCCTTTTTACCTTGGCCCAGTAAATATACCTGTAATTTATCGATTATTAATATGATTACAATCAATTAATTTACATTAAGTTGAAATGTATGGTTGAGTTATAGTGCTAACACACATACGGATTTGGTAAGAGCGGACTAACTCCGCCCACAAATCCGTTCTTGCTTACACACGCTCTGTTATGGTACGGGCGGACTAACTCTGCCCACAATTCCTAGTGTTGCCGTATTGAACATTATTTTCCATTTTTATTTATGACTAGCGAACGCCTCGCGGTTTCACCCGCGTAGTTCCCGTTCCCGTGGGAATAGAGGGATAAAAATGTCACCCGGGGATAGTGTAGCTTTGCAACGGTAAAATATTTTTTGAAATCGGTCCTGTAGTTTTTAAGTTACAAAAACAAAAAAGTAAAACTTATATACATTTTTTTTTGCATACATTTTTTTTTTTTTACATATATTTGTATTTACATACAAAAATACAAATATATAAAAATACAAATCTTTCCTCTTTATAATATTAGTATCGAAATAGACAAGTGGATTGGATGGATTGGTTTGATTGATTGATTGGCCTTGGATGATCGAGCCTGGATGCAAGCTACTCTACCCATTCGCTTCGGCGGGCTCGGCATCCGCAAAATTTCTAGTATAAGCCTACCAGCGTTCTTGTCTTCGGTCCACGGCACTGAAAAGTTAACCACAAAAATTTTATCCCTTTCACTGGTTGACTTTGAAGTGCCGTGCTCGACCGACGCTGTGTGCGCCTGGAAAGTGGCTTGCCCGAATACGGCGTTGCCCGAGAACCCATCTTCCCAGAGACAATGGGATGAGCCGCTCTGCAGGTTGGTACGGAATAAACTTATGAATACGTCCACCAATACTGCTGAGCGTGCCCGCCTGCTGGCTGTGGGAGAGTGGGAGTCGGGCCTCTGGCTACAGGCTCTACCGTCACTCAACATAGGTACTATGTTGAGTGACAACACCTTCCGGATCGCTACATGTCTGCGTTTGGGTGCTACTAGCGGAGCTCCACATCGTTGTCAATGTGGTGAAGCAGTCGACCGCCTCGGTCACCATGGCCTATCCTGCAGTAGGAGCGCTGGTCGGATAGCACGGCACGCCAGCATTAATGACATCATACGTCGGGCTCTTGTTACCGCCGGGGTGACAGCTGTTTTAGAACCCAATGGCTTGGCACGCGACGATGGGAAGAGACCATTGCAGACGGGATGACCATAATGCCTTGGAAGGTGGGTAGGACTTTGGTGTGGGATGCAACATGTGTCGACACCCTTGCGCCATCCCATCTTCTTAGCACGGCGGTCTGTGCTGGGGCGGCTGCTGCCGGTGCAGAAATCCTCAAAGGGCGCAAATATAACAACCTTATTGGGAGTTATATGTTTGAGCCATTTGGGGTTGAAACATTAGGTCCATGGGGTCCGAGTGCGCATCGAGTTTTTCGAGAAACTAGTACAAAGCTCGTCGACTCTTCACGTGACCAGAGGGCTGGCCTTTTCTTCGGCCAGAGAATCAGCATTCCCATCCAACGTGGCAATGCTGCCAGCGTTCTGGGCACGTATCCCATTGACATCGATGTGGACGAATTTTTTGATGCACAATGAGGTCTTTTCCGTCTCCCTTTTGTATTTGTATATAGGTTTGTTTTTGTTTTTAGAATTTTCAATTGTATATAGACAAGTTGAATGTAAAAATATCGAGAGAGAATAACCAAAAACAGTAGACCTCATAAATCGGGGACTTTTTCAACGCTGATCGTAGTTGGTACGGCCCAACCAACCGACAGCAGTACACACGGCCGGCAGGCTTATTACGTATGAAACAGCAATGAGCAATAATTGTGCAGAGATTGTGCAATCACCGCGCAATTATCGTTCTACGTCAAAAAATCGACTGGCTTATTTTTGTAAAATAATTGCTCTTCTATCGCGTATCCGCATTAGGTATGAGCGATATCCACACTATAATAATTCTACGATAGCACTGCTAACAATAAATATCTGCTAACTGAAATGTGCATTGATCGCAAGGTGATCACGATCATTTCGTATTACGTATGGATTTTGACAGCAGAGCGACAGCGATCGGCGAGAAAATGTGGATGTCTTATTGCGATTACTTTTTCCCTTGTTTCTTGTCGATTGCCAATCGCTCGCTGATGGCTGTGTAGGTACAGAAGTTTTTGAGTTTTTGGCGGCTTTTTTCGTGTGTTATTTTGTGGCTACTTTAATTATCCGCTAATTAGAATATATATATATATCGGAGGAAGGTAAATGATTAATAGTTGGGAACGAACAAATATCGCTTGTAAACTTATTAATTCAGTTTTGTTTAATTGGCAACATTTAGCTTCTGATTTAAATTTCAATTAGATTTTATTCGATTGGCAACACTTAGTTTTACTCCAGTATCCAATGCTAGTGAAGGATTTGAATCCTAGAGCAAAGTGACACGTGACAGACAATTTGGAGGGAATCGCGAAGGCGCGCGGCAGCGCAGGGTTGACTTGGGTGGAAACTTGAAGAGAACTGGGGAACGTATGGCGATTACGTGTGATAAGTGGCATTATTGGTGCCGGTGGAGTTGCGTCTAAAAGTATCAGACTAGTGAAAGAGATAATAAATTGGCGCGTCAATTTGCTACTAGAATTGGACAATGGAATATCTCTAAAACGGCATAAGTTACCTGCCTCGTGCATGCATAACCCACGATAAGCCCACAAGTACGAGGGTATATGGAAGGAAGCCCTCGTGTTTGCGACATCAGAAGTATGAACCAATGCACGCACAAGGCGATGATGGACCAAATGAGACGAGTAATTGCTGGCGCGGTCTTTGGTGCGCAACAAAATGGCATGGAAGTACCTACCTAATGGAGACGTTTTGCAACTAGCCGGCTACTAGAGACAGGAATATCATGTTGCCCGAATTACGACGCTATCCTAGACAATATGCGAAGTCGGGTTGCAGATAATGTTAATGATGACATGGATGCCCAATCCTGACTATAAATACCTACTGGGCAAACAACAGTGGTGTACAGATGTACAGGGAAGTATAAACTTAAGTATTCTGACAATAATTAGTACCTATCTAATGCCTTGTGAAGTTTAGCCACAATACCTAACTATAATTGTTTTTCTTGGTATAAAGTGGCTAAAATTTAAAATAAATTTCTATTTTCGTTATGATGCTAAAAGAAACTTAGCCAGTTTCATACTGTCAGTGGAACTCGCATGAGAATAAGACGACTTGTGTAAATACAGTGCAAGAGAGCAAACATCCTTAAGCTACAACTTGATTCAACAAAACATTACGCTTGTGTGAAAACTTGCTCATAGACATGAATTTTTCAGGCATTCGTACAATATGCAACAAATAGTATGGACGTCTGAGCCCTTCAACATGGCTGCTGTGGATACCACAAGACCTGTTGTGACCAGCTGTGTGTGGTGATACAAGTGCGGAGCTCAGGTTCCATTTCAAAAGGCAACACATAACCCGCAGCCTACAGCGCTATGAAAGAGGAAATTTAGTGGTGTTATACATGCCACTGCGGTGATCAATCCATTTAATATTTTCTGGTAGCATCTAGGAGTCTGGACTTGTGCATGTGAGCATGGTCGGCACTGCTGCCTGACCCATCCGGGAGTACAGGCTTAAGGTATGTTACTTTGATTGATCTGCATTCAACAATTGCTGCATCTGCATTCAGCTGTACATTTTTGTAGCAGCTAAAGTATGTATTGGGTTTGGATTTACCGAAGTTTTACAATTAATTCTTGCATTCATTGCAATCTATAACTATTGCATTATTTTGTTTCATGGAAATGTGTCATGTAAGTTACAAAAAAAAAGAGTAAAAAAAAAAAAATATTCAAACAGCGCTATCTGTGTTATGGTGTTGATACTGTATGTTTCTTTCAATAATCATCGAAAGATTCGGGTCCCCATTAGCTGTAATATACTGCTTGAAATAACTTATTGAATAGGTGCATGAATTTTTTTATGATCAATTAAAAAATGAACAAATCATTTTTACATGGACAGAATGAGAAGTCAGTCCATGTCACGCCATCTATTGATATCCTTGCTTTGTTCGAGCTTTGAAATATTTTGTTTCATCAAGTATTTAATCTTTTTTATTCACCAACAAAATAAACAACAAAACGATTTTTGCAATTTTATGTTTCTAATGTACTCGGAGCATTGGAACGTGGGGACGAAACGCAAAGAAATGAGATTTCATTACATTATTATGTTGTTAGAACAATTAACGTAGTTTTATTTTCTCTATGAGAACATTGTACACGGTTTTGTGACCACTAGTGCTGTCATAAGCATAAACACAGATAATAAATAGGTTGTTAGTTTACTGACAATCGAGAAGTAAAGATATTAGCAATCCGTATTTTTTTTTGTATGTTTGAACACTAGGAATTTTAGCCATGCATTTTTTATTAATAGGTGTCACTTCAGATTATCCGTAAATATTACCATCACTGAGTTTGTTGTTGATTTGATCTCCAAGGGAATTTGTGAATATGCTATTCCTTGGAAACAACATACTTTCTAACTGTTCGCGTTGGTATTTTCAATACAAGTTTGAATCTAGTTACGGAACGCAAAAAGAAAAATCGTAATAATAGTCGATCTTTAGCATCTTTGACCGATTGGGGTTGTTTTTACAACTAAATTAAAGTATCAGGTATAAGGGAACAATATTTATTTTGTTTACGTTGAATTCACTTATGTTTGTGATATACATTCAATTATTTTTAAAATGATATTTTGGTTCATATCAAAACAGAAAAATCTTATCTCGATTTTCTAGGGTGAAATATCGGTTCGCTGGATCGATTCAGTACTGGATATCGATTGAAAAAACGTTTATTTATTTTTTTGTCCTTAAAATCGATTTGTCGATTAATCGATAACAGAACGTCATCACTTGCTCATCTCTATAAGACATAAAGACAGTTACAAGTGTCAACATTCGAAAAAGTTTGAGGATACAAAACAAATAACTTTGATATGATTTTTAACTTAAAAGTTACTAGATAAAGACTAGATTATTAATAAATCGTTACAATGTGTGACTCATTGTGAGGATTAGACTTTTAACTTTTGCATTGTTGCAAAGACATGCAATAACTTTCAGTTAAGAGCTATGTAATCAAGATTATTTTCTAACTGGTGTTAAAGTTTAGTGAAATAGTTTGTGGTTCGACTCGATTTGCAATCTTACAACCTACAAATATCATGAGGATTAACGTTACTATAAGCCTAGACAGTTGGCGTTTAGTTTTGTTGCTAGAGTCTGGCAAACGAAAGTAGAGACTGAAAACGCGCGGCAAATTTAAAAAATCTCGGCATAGCAACCCCAAAACTAGTATGAAATACTTGGAATAACCTAATTTGATACTTTAGAATTATTTATTATTAATTTCTAATTCTAAATTAGGTTATTCCAAGTATTTCATACTAGTTTTGGGGTTGCTATGCCGAGATTTTTTTAAATTTGCCGCGCTTTTTCAGTCTCTACTTTCGTTTGCCAGACTCTACCAACGGTTGAATAAAGGTAAAGTTAATGTCCGTAGTTGTTATATATCGCATTGTACAGAACTAACCAACTGATAACATATCATTCTAATGATACCTACAAATAAAAATTATTTAAATTGACTGCGGTGAATGACGAAGAATAAATGATGATGATGATGAAGGTTGTCTGTAAGAGACTGCCCTGTGCGATGGGACCGCCCATTGTACACTTGTTTTTGTCCTGTATACATATTTTTTGGTGTGCAATAAAGAATGTAATAATAATAATGACAAGTGCAACTAGACATTTAGATGGTGTCGAAGACGTATTCAGGTATTATGAGATGCTCGAGAGCCAATAACTGTTCCAAGTCGTGGCTGAGGATGAGATAGATGTTCAATTGGCAACATTTTAATTCACATAGAACGGTTTCTCAGTTTCGTGGGTCAGAGAGATGACGGAGTCAAGAGTTTATTCGGCGTTTAAGTTGAAAGCGCATTCTGTGTAGCAAATGTATTTGCTAAGTTATTGTGAATTGTAGACCACGGATGAGATACTTGGGTTCTATTTGATGTACTTGGTACATGGGTTTTTGTTTTTTTTTTTTGGAGGAAACTAAGAATGGTTTCCTTGTTCTGTTTTGTTCAACGATGCTTGGCCTCGGTAATCTTGAACATTGTTCAAAAATTTTAATAATTGTAGCATCTCTTTAAAACATCTCTTTACACACCTTGTGTATTTGTGAATTGTGTGGTGTCATGTAGGAAGTCTAGTACCTACCTAACTTGAATAATAAGTTTGGAATTTAAAGTATACTGTCAGTAATGGCTGTGCTAACTTGTTGAATAGTTGAATAGTCTGTGCTGGTCATTGTGAACATACCTAACGTTATTTTGTGTTATTTCATTCAAGTTGGATAAGATAATGTTAACGCAGATGTAAAGTCGGTGATGTGCGGTGCATGATTTAATTTTTAGTTTGCAAAGTTGGTAATGTTTGGTGTTGGTAGTTATTATACCTATCGCACTGAGAGTTTGGTATGAAATCATGAACATAGAATAGAGTTCTTGAGAATGCTTTTGGCTGTGTATGAAATCCTGAATGTGAGGTTGCCGTTGTATTCAGAATAAAGATTGATACTGAGAGTAAAGATTGAAATAACAAATTTAATTTTGGTTTAAAGGTGCTGTTTGGAAGCGAATTGGAATTCTGAATGGTGGCAATTATGTGTTGAATTAAAGGCTTTGTTTGGTTCATGATGAGTTAGAGAAAATCTGAAAGATCAAGTACCCATTGACGTAACTGAATTTACTATGGTGAAGAGTGATTCAAATCAATCTAGCAATGGTGAGGTCGTGTGCATGGTCAAAAGACTGACTGTGCGGTGAAGAGTAGTCACTGCGGTGACTGCTGTAGCCTAAGATGGGCTGGTGAGTGGTCAGAGATGACTGCTGTAGCCTAAGATTGGCTGGTGAGTGGTCAGAGATGACTGCTGTAGCCTAAGATAGGCTGGTGAGTGGTCAGAGATGACTGCTGTAGCCCAAGATGGGCTGGTGAGTGGTCAGAGATGACTGCTGTAGCCTAAGGTAGGCTGGTGAGTGGTCAAAAGATGACTGCTGTAACCGAGATGGGTTACGAGGCCTGGTCAAGATGACTATGGTTGCAGGATGGTCACAGGGTTGACCATCAGGAGGCACAGCAATTGCTGTGGGACCAAGAAACATTGCTGGATATGTATGGGGGGGAGCCTAGTCCCTCTGGGGCTTCGGTGACCTGTTGTTTAGTGTATGTGGCATGGGTATCTGGCAGTCTTGTTGCTTCGAGAGGACCGGTTGTCTGGGGGAGCCTGGTCCCTCTGGGGCTTTGGTGACCTGTTGTGTGTCTGGGGGAGCCTGGTCCCTCTGGGGCCTCGGTGACCAGTTGTTTGGTGTATGTGGCATGGTATGTTGTGTTGGGTGTTTGAGTGGTTTCTGGCACACTTAGTGCTTCGAGACCGATTTGACGTCTGGTGGAAACCTGGTACCTCTGGTGCTTCGGTAACCGTTTGGAATGTGTGAGTGTTAATAAGGTTGTCTAAACGGTGAGGTATCTGTTTCTATAGTACGACGATGGTTGTGTATGGTGTACGGTGTGGAGACCTAGATTTACATGGAGAAAACAAATGAACAGTGTGAAAGCTATGAGAATTATGTTTTCATGAGTAAAGAAGTTCTTGATTTTAGTTGTCGGCTGGTAATATACGGTGTTGATTGAAAGTTTCACGTGGAAGATGTCACGACCACGTAAGATTTTTTTTTTGGTCAGGAGCGGCCGAACTTAACCTATAAGGTACTTAATAATTTTTTTTTGTTCTCTTGTTTTTTGTTTTTTATCACAACTGAATAACGATGTTGTTCATCGCTCTACATCAAACGTGGGACCGTTTGAATGTCAAGATGGCCGTATCGGAGGAAGGTAAATGATTAATAGTTGGGAACGAACAAATATCGCTTGTAAACTTATTAATTCAGTTTTGTTTAATTGGCAACATTTAGCTTCTGATTCAAATTTCAATTAGATTTTATTCGATTGGCAACACTTAGTTTTACTCCAGTGTCCAATGCTAGTGAAGGATTTGAATCCTAGAGCAAAGTGACACGTGACAGACAATTTGGAGGGAATCGCGAAGGCGCGCGGCAGCGCAGGGTTGACTTGGGTGGAAACTTGAAGAGAACTGGGGAACGTATGGCGATTACGTGTGATAAGTGGCATTATTGGTGCCGGTGGAGTTGCGTCTAAAAGTATCAGACTAGTGAAAGAGATAATAAATTGGCGCGTCGATTTGCTACTAGAATTGGACAATGGAATATCTCTAAAACGGCATAAGTTACCTGCCTCGTGCATGCATAACCCACGATAAGCCCACAAGTACGAGGGTATATGGAAGGAAGCCCTCGTGTTTGCGACATATAAAACTAAATATTGCAATAATTAATTCCTAGTGAATATTGTAATGACAAATTGGTGTTGTTTTGTATCTCAAATATCTACGCAACTGGACATTTTGTTGAATCATTGAAACAGACGTGATCTCAGTAAAGTAGAGGTTTTTTTTTGTAGTTTTGTCTACCTCAGCGAAGCTTGCCAAAAAGGTTGACACGCTAGGTATATTTATTGCTTAATACTTACAAACACATTAGAATGTGATAAGTCCGCAATAAGTATCTTCTATTATATTCTTATTTTTATATGGCAAGCACTGATGTCGACTATTCTGCCAATATTTAATTAAAGTAAATTGGAAAACATGTGTGTTCAACGATCTATTTTACGTTTCATAGCTCAAATACGAGATGATGATGTCCATTTAGTGATGGCTTAGTTCGTTATCGATTCGATTTCTTATAACTTTCGACTATTACGAAGAAATTTTAATCAATTTTACACATTGACATTTTAGTCTTCCAATTTTTCGAATAGTTTCAATAAATTTTTCAAATTATTTTTTATATTAAGTAAATAAAATGAAAATATGCAATATTCACTGCCATATTTATTTTTACACAAATACTTTACATCTGCAAATATTAATTTATCGAAATATTGGAGCTAAATAGTAATCAAATTGACTATTGTAAAAAAACAGCCTCAACGAAGTGTTGAAGGTTTCTTAATCAAACGATACATTTTATAAAACTAGCTGTTGCCCGCGGCTTCACTATTTTTAATCCCGATAGCAGGTATCGGGATTAAAAATAGCCTATGTCACTCATAAAAAATAAAGCCATCTAATGGAGAAATATGTTTTTAAATCGGTCCATTAGTTTCGGAGCCTATTCGGTACAAACAAACAAAAAAATATTTCCTCTTTATAATATTGGTATAGATACAGATTGGACAGGTAAAATAGCTTCTTTTGAAAGTGACTTTCAAAAAAAAGTCTTGACTTAAAGGCCTCAGTAGCCAGGTCATAAAATAGATCGCGCAATAATTGTACAATTATTGCTACTTGCTGTTTCTTACTTAATAAGACAGCGGATTTGGTACGGAGCAGACCATATCCGATATGTAAACAAGCGGACCGAGGTGGACTCAATTAATAATAATAATGTCCAGCGAACCACTCTACACACGCTTGGATATGGTACGGGCGGATTAACTGCGCCCACAAATACGTGGTCCGGCCTTACCAAATCCGGACGTGTGTTAGCACTATAACATTGATACGAGTATGTTAATAACGTACCCTCTACAGCTATCTACGGTAATACCAAACAAAAACTCTTCAGGTTCTAATTGCAATTCCATTAAAAGATTTCCGTAAATATTGTTTTTGAATCCAGGTTTTAATGAAAACCAGAAGATTGCATTTGACTGTGTCCAGAAGACTAACTCTGTGACCGGGTCGTAAGCGAGACTTTTAATAATTTCTTCTGTTTTATTTGCTTTTCTCATAGCTAATGATTGGAGCTCCATGGTTTCTAGGTTAAAAGTATATAGGAAGACATTTCGACTTGTTTCTTCATCTATAAATAGCAGCCTGTTATGTTCTGCATCGGAAATTAATTTATTAATAAGCATGCCAACATCTTCTGAGTGAGTTAATGTACCGTGGTTATAAAACTCTAGTCGATTTTCTACTGCCACGACAACGTCTGAAAATTTAAAACAGAATATTACACCCACATGATGAAGTTATTGTACTATATGACTAATTATTATTTTCCTTTTAATTCTTCATTCTTTAATGTACACCAAAAACAATATTTAATACAATGTGATAAAAAAGTACTCAACATTACAAAGTAGTTAAGCTAGCGCATAGTTAAGCTCGCCTTTGTACATACATGTACAAAGGCGAGCTTAACTAAATGTTGAGTTCTCATAGAGCAAACTCTAGATTGACAGAGAATGATGACAAAAGAGGGGAGGGTAGTCTTTATTAACAAATTACTAATTAATAATAATAATTTATAGCAGTATCGTAATTACATATAATTTTTAGCAGGGAAAAAGCTTTACACTAATTCGGTTGCTTCACTAATATTGTAGTCACCATTAATCAGGACCTACACATTATTTTTCAAAATAATACAAACATTTTGGTTAAACACATCACATCACATCATCAGCTTATTAATGTTCCCACTGCTGGGACACAGGCCTCCTCTCTCTTTGAGAGGAAATGGGCCGTATTCCACCACGGGGGCCCAGCGCAGGTTGGTGGATGTCACATGTCTTCGAATTTTTGGTTCTAGGACATGCCGGTTTCCTCACGATGTTTTCCTTCACCGTTTTGAGAGCAGTTAAACATGTTGCGTGAAAACCCAGTATAAACCCCCAGAGTAAATAAAAAAGACTGAGGGCCGATTTGTAAATTGAGTATTTGAGGCAACTTTGAATTAATGAGTGACGTAATCTTAGATGAGTGATGTCACCAGAATATAACACACAATAAAGATTTCCGTGACAAGGTTGCCATAATCGACCATTCTAGACAGGTATGAAATATAATAATGTGATAATTTTGATGAAATATAAAAATTATAATTATTCTCTAAAAAAATACTTTAAATTAAATTAGAGAACTTAGTTATTTCAGTTTTTTATTTGTGATTACAGAGACATCTATCAATAATTATGAAACTTTTAGTTTCTCAGTTAAGAAAAGTAGATGGCGACTCTTTCTTTACTGAAGTTGTGCTTGTTCTGTCTCCCCCCTGATTTGAGGTTAAGAATGAGTTGAGTATTTGTCAAATTATACTTTAACCTGAAAATCTGTCAAAACTTGGCACTCAAGAAGGGTTTGACACGTTCTTAACCTCAAAACTTAAATCAGAAACCGGCCATGAGAATAAAATTTATGCTCTAGAGTCTTGACCGTGGTCTTGATCAGTGTTTTCAACCTTTTTTATCATTATCCATCCAGGAAATTTGGATACCTAATGAAAAAAGTCGATTCACCTAATTGCCAAGTCTGTAATAAAGACGATGATGTCCAACATTTGCTGCTGGAATGTGAAAAGAACAGGAGAGAGAGGGCGATAGTGATGCGGGAGTTAAAACTTAATATGTTTGATGTTGGGGCTTTCATTAGAATATTATCTAGACCAAATTAAATACCTATATTTGTTTTATAATATTAAAATTACGTGTTTAATTAGTTAGATAAGGATATGATGAGGCTGATGTACCTTTGTAAGGTAAAAGCCTCTAAATAAATAAAGATTAAAAGAAAAAACCTTTTTTATGACATGACCCCCATAGTATGAAAATAGTTATTTATGATACAAGTGCGGAAGGTCGGTGATTCGGAAATCATCTTACGTACGTGTATCATACAACATTTTACTATGCATTGTGCGAGGAAATAAATAAATTAATAAAATGAAATTAATAATATGGCGTTAATTTATTGATCAAAATCTAAATCTAGAGTAATTAAAAACGCCTAAAATGAAGTATTAGTTTTATTTTACCTTTTATATGAATGATAATCTGTAGATACATAACTAATTTGTAAAACTTTTCTCAAATAATAAAAACTCTATGCGTCGGGCTGACGTTGGAGTTGAAAATTAAAAAAATACAGGAAAGTAAAAAGAACTAGTGAAAAAAAGTGACACTTTCCGCACAGTTTGGCTGCTTGGAAAACCGCTCTTTTCGAGGACATGCATTGTAATAGTTATTTATGCTACAAGTGCGGAAGGTAGGTGATTGCCGATGAGTGGATAAATCGACACAAGTCGGAAATCATCTTACGTACGTGTATCATACAACATTTTACTATGCATTGTGCGAGGAAATAAATAAATTAATAAAATGAAATTAATAATATGGCGTTAATTTATTGATCAAAATCTAAATCTAGAGTAATTAAAAACGCCTAAAATGAAGTATTAGTTTTATTTTACCTTTTATATGAATGATAATCTGTAGATACATAACTAATTTGTAAAACTTTTCTCAAATAATAAAAACTCTATGCGTCGGGCTGACGTTGGAGTTGAAAATTAAAAAAATACAGGAAAGTAAAAAGAACTAGTGAAAAAAAGTGACACTTTCCGCACAGTTTGGCTGCTTGGAAAACCGCTCTTTTCGAGGACATGCATTGTAATAGTTATTTATGCTACAAGTGCGGAAGGTAGGTGATTGCCGATG
The DNA here is from genome assembly GCA_949775005.1 of Orthosia gothica. Classification (NCBI taxonomy): domain Eukaryota; kingdom Metazoa; phylum Arthropoda; class Insecta; order Lepidoptera; family Noctuidae; genus Orthosia; species Orthosia gothica. Next base: position 10,005,810 of record OX459042.1, read on the forward strand.
AGTGGATAAATCGACACAAGTCGGAAATCATCTTACGTACGTGTATCATACAACATTTTACTATGCATTGTGCGAGGAAATAAATAAATTAATAAAATGAAATTAATAAAATGGCGGGCTTATTCAAGCGCGTTCAGCATATCCACAGATTAACTAATAGTTCCTCGGACATATCTACTGCGCATGTGCAAATAGCTGTCACATCGTAACGCAATAAGGCACGAGCAAAATATACATTCTGTCAAACATATTTAATTATTATTTAAAATTAATTTATTGATCAAAATCTAAATCTAGAGTAATTAAAAACTCCTAAAATAAAGTATTCGTTTTATTTTACCTTTTATATGAATGATAATCTGTACATAACTAATTTTTTAAACTTTTCTCATATAATAAAAACTCTATGCGTCGGGCTGACGTTGGAGTTAAAAATAAAAAAAAATACAGGAAAGTAAAAAGCACTAGTGAAAAAAGTGACACTTTCCGCACAGTTTGGCTGCTTGGAAAACCGCTCTTTTCGAGGACATGCATTGTAAAATATTTTGCGATCCTCGACACTTAGCTTTTTTCAATCGACTGCAATGAGGTTCTCAATTCGACTGTATGTTTATTTTTTTTATTTTTTGTGTGTTTGTTGCACAATCACGCTGCCGATTGTGTTCCGATTTTGAAAACTCTTTATGTGTTTGAAAGGGTATCTCGAGGTGGTCCCATTAACACTAAGTCAGAATCTGATGGGATCCCATGGAAATCGAGGGAACTCTATGGGAATCGTATCATTCTATAAAGTGGAACTGATGAAGAAGGACACAGATGGCCGCTGGAACTCCTTAATGATGAGGGTGTCACGAATATAAGATATCTCGAATAACCGCCTATGATCAAGGAACACTCTACACACGAGGAATCTACGTTCATTTAACAATCTTCTCTTACTTTGTCCGTCTTATCCTTCTGATTGTATTCATTCTTCCTTTAACATTCAGTCCATTCTTCTCTGGAATGCGCTTCCTCTCGATATCAGGAAGACCACCAGTCAGTATGCATTTAAGCGGAAGTTCCGGAATTATTTTCTACACGATTAGCAGAGTCGTCTCAATAAAACGCCTTTCTATTACTTGAATATATTTATAGTATTTATTATAGTAAATATATAAGTAAGTTTATTTTAGCTATATATATCTACTATTGTACCCATTTTACTTTAATAACTTTTTTATATGCACCTGCCATGTTATCTCTCCACGACCCTTGGTTGTCTGATTAACTCCGCCTATGTACCTTTATGTTGCATGAAGTTTTAATAAATAAATGAAGCATATACCTACTCATAAATAAATAGGACTAATAAAAATGGTACCATTGAACTGATTTAGTGATGATGCCGGCAACTAGGCAATGGAACTCCGAAATAAAACAATGTACTTAATTCGGTCTTACTTAATGTCTTGTTTCGGCTTATTGGAATTTTCATGAGATGTTCTTTGAAAGAAGAATTGTTTCATTACTTCTCTGTGCAAGAGATATCGGAGAACACTGGGCATATTTGCCAACCAAGCTCAACAAAAATATGCTGGGATATATGCCGATGGGATTTTGCACTTGAAATTCAAGTGTGCCAGTTTGGATTTCTTTTGGTTAAGAAGGAAAACATAATACCCAGAATTAATAACACAGGCTTTGAGATGTTTGATTATATTTGCCACCTGGTACTTGTGCGAGTTGACATTTTCATCAATGGCCCAAATAAAAAGTTAGCAAAGAAATCGCTTAAATTTGGAAGACGATTTCTCAATCTAGCAAAAACGGATCCATTTTGGGAGAAATTTATTAATGAGAAACAATTCAATTCAATTCAATTCAATTCAATTCAATTTATTTCAAAAATATATCATTAATACAACCAAACTTACATAGTTACATTGTTGGTGCACATTACAATAACAAAGGCGGGTATGTTTGGTTGCCCGAGTATGATTCGCACTGTCCTCCGTACTAGTTTAAACTGTCTCACGGTAGGACAGTCTTCCTCCACTCTCACAATCACAACAATTATAAACATTTTTATACAAATCTAAATATCATACAAATAACATTATTCCTCCTTATTTGCGAGTTACAATGTGATTCAATTATTAATGTTAATTGTAATGCAGGTAGATCAAAATATCTTTTAGTATATGTAAGAATTACAGACAACATTTTTAGTTAAATTTTGATGACAAAAATAAAGATTAAAATTAAAAGAAAAGATAATAATGGTACAATGGTCGCTTTATATATATAAATGTGTATTTGGATAGTGTAACTGTTAAATGTTCATAAAATGTGTTAAAAAAAATGTGTTTACTATGATATGGTCTCCAACAGCCGCTCAGTGTCCTCGTAATTAAGAGTGATAAAGTATTTATCCATTGCAGTCTTACACAGATGAATAGTCAAATCACGTAAAGTTATGTTTTTAGATAATTTATTGTACAGAGTTGGACCAAGATACTTAGAGAACCTTTGAGCAAACGAAGTTCTACATTTCGGAACTGAGTAAACCAAATCCTTTCTACGCCTATGGATGAAATTGGGAGGTTTTTTATGTTGCAGCAAAATTAGATTTTTAATAAACAATTGCCTAACAGTAAGCACTGCCATATCCTTATAAAGGGCCTGAGTAGGATATCGAAATCGTCTAAAATTTATAACTTTCAAAACTAAGCGTTGCGCTCTCTCCAAAATTAGCATGGCAGTCCTAGCTGTCCCACCCCACACTGTAATGCAATAGTTCAAGATAGATTGACATAGGGCAAAGTAGACCGATCGCAGGAGTTTCGATGGGCAAATGTTTCGGATATTTTTATATATGTACACCAATTTTCTAACCCTTGCTGTTAATGTGACAATATGTTCCTTCCAGTTAAGATTTTTATCAATATTCACACCCAAGTACTTAACCGCGGAAACCCTAGACAAGGCGCTGCAGTAACATGGCAAGGTGTTGTTACAAGTGTGTATATTAATTTTTACAGAATTTGTGGGCGGTTGTGTGTTGTTTCTAATGCTGAATGTAATATATTGTGATTTTTTAATATTTAACGTAAGTAGGTTTAGATCTAGCCATTTCATGACCAAGGAGCATCCATCGTTGGTTAGTTGATTCACTTCAGCCCACGTTCTCCCACTAAACAGTAGTGCCGTATCGTCCGCAAACGTGACGATTTGTCCTTGTATCAGTTTGAGGTTGCACAAGTCGTTTACGTATATTAAGAACAACGTGGGCCCCAAAATACTGCCCTGTGGTACCCCAAACTGCACCTTCTCATAACAACTCAGGTAGTCATTGACTCTGACACATTGCTCCCTGTTAGTCAAATAGTCCGCAATCAATGACAAGGGAATGCCTCTAATGCCAATATTTTCCATCTTTTTAAGCAGTATGGGAACAGATACTGTGTCAAACGCCTTGGCCAGATCCAGAAACACACCAATTGTTTTGTCTCCCCTATCTATTCCTTCAGCAATAAAGGATGTAAGCTTATCTACTGCTTGAACAGTCGATTTGTCCTCCCTAAAACCAAATTGATTAGCTGATAGAAGATTTTTAGTTTCTAAGTATTTTTTTAATCTTGAATTTATAATACGTTCGATGACTTTTGACAATGAGGGTAATAGTGAGATCGGCCTATAGTTTGAGACACAGTCTCTGTCCCCAGACTTGTGTATGGGAATTATAACGGCTCTTTTGAGCGCAGATGGAAATCTAGCCTTAGTTATACACAGATTAACGATCGTTGTTATAGGGGCGGAGAGAAACTCCACTCCCCACTTCAAGAGAGTTGACGGTATTCCGTCCCATCCACTCGAGTTAGAAGACTTTAAATTTAATATGGTTTGCTTAACTTCATCCTCATCCGTAGGTAATATTACAAACGAATTGGGCGTCGTATGTGCTGAACCTACACTCATTGCCAGATCCAGTTCTGTTTTGTGAACTCTGGTTAGTATACTATCAGCCAATTGACTACCCACATTTGCAAAGTACTTGTTTACATCATCCAAAGAATCTTTTGGATTAGCTTTAAAGTTCAGTAACTGATCAGTAGATACAGAAGATTTATTGAGACTACACATATCTTTTAAAATAGCCCATTTTTTTAAACAAGCGCAACCTTCGGAGGATGATTCATCATCATCATCATCATCATATCAGCCGAAAGACGTCCAATGCTGGACATAGGCCTCCCCAAAGTGTCGCCACATTGACCGGTCCCGTGCGTCCCGCATCCAGCGAATCCCCGCAACCTTTACCAGGTCATCGGTCCATCTGGTGGCAGGCCTTCCAACGCATCATCTTCCGGTTCGCGGTCGCCACTCCAGAACTTTTCTGCCCCATCGGTCATCCGTTCTGCGAGCAATATGCCCTGCCGACTGCCACTTAAGTTTGGCAATTCTTCGGGCTATGTCACAGATGTAGAGATCCGCAAGGGAACCAGGGTTACCCCTGGTTCTCTTGCGGATCTCTACATTTCTGATTCGATCACGCAAGGATAATCCGAGCATAGCCCTCTCCATTGCCCTTTGGGTGACTGTTAGCTTTCTGATGAGGCCCATTGTGAGCGACCACGTCTCAGAGCCATAGGTCATCACTGGCAACACACACTGGTCATAGACCTTCGTCTTGAGACACTATGGTAAGTTGGACGAGAAGACACCGCGCAACTTCCCGAACGCTGCCCAGCCGAGTCGGATTCGACGGTTAACCTCTTTCTCGAAGTTGCCCCTACCCAACTGGATCGATTGTCCCAGGTAGACATAATCTTCCACAACTTCGAGTGTAGTCTCCAACCTTGATAGGAGTGGGTGTTACATGGGCATTTAACATTACCTTGGTTTTGTCCATGTTCATTTTAAGATCCACTCTTTCGGAAGCTCTACTGAAGTCATCGAGCATTATACTGAGGTCCTCCATGGTCTCAGCCATGACCACTATATCGTCGGCAAACCGAAGGTGAGTGATGTACTCGCCATTGACGTTGATGCCTAGCCCTCTCCAGTCCAGAATCTTGAAGACATCCTCCAGTGCAGCGATGAACAGTTTCGGAGTTATGACGTCTCCCTGTCTCACACCTCGTTGCAGAAGGATAGGTTCCGAGGCCTGATCCTGAAGTCAGACTGACATAGTGGCGTTTTTGTACAAACACTTCAACACCTCGATGTACCGGTGGTCGATTTGGCACCGTTGGAGAGACTGCAGTACAGCCCAAGTCTCGATTGAATCGAAGGCTTTCTCTTAGTCCACAAACGCTAAACAGAGAGGCAGGTTATACTCTTGGGTATTCTGTATAACCTGCCGCAGCGTATGTATGTGGTCTATGGTGCTAAAGCCTTTTCGGAATCCGGCTTGTTCGGGAGGCAGGAAAACGTCAAACCTTCGCGCGAGACGATTCGTGATGACTCTTGAAAACAGCTTGTAGACATGGCATGGAGGACGATTTAACATACAAATGTTTATATCCTTTAGTTAACATTTTCTTAATAAATCTATATTTTTAAACTTTATTGTTTTATTAACAAGGTAGTTTTCGCGACCTCTTGCGACCCCCCAGTAGAGGCTTCGCGAACCCCCAGGAGGTCACCCCCAGGGTTCTAGATAATAACATTTCGTGTCGAGCACAAAAAGTCGAGATTTTTACACGAGCGTTGTAGCCAATTCTGACGTGAGCCGAAGGCGAACGTCGAAAGCTACATGAGAGGGTTAAAATAAAGCCTTTTTATGCGAGACACGAACGATTATTTTTCTACTACCTGATGAGCATACTTAATTAAGTTCAATTATGTTACAATAACAATTTATTAGATACGTTCAGACTAAAAACCACAGACTATATACAAGCAATCAACGTGCGCTTTTTCGAGAGGTTCAGTATCATTCTGCCAGTTACATAATGATATCAAAACTCCATACAAAAATCATTTCGTAACTTTTATTAGAGTCTGGCTTTTTTTTTAAATTTGCCGCGCTTTTTCAGTCTCTACTTTCGTTTGCCAGACTCTATGTAATTTTATTGATGGGAAAAGTTTTTTTGGTATGGCACCTAAAGTGTTTAATAAAATTCCTGATGACATAAAAAACATGATATTATATAAGCTTAAAAAATATCTTACTAAATTATTAATTGACAAATGTTATTATACTGTAGACGAATTTTTGAACGACCAATTATTATAATGATGCATTTTTCACCTATAGACTATTATTTGATTTTATTGTACATATTTGATGTTTTTTTTTTGTTCTTTTTTTCTTCTTCATGTATTTAATTGATTTTAAAATATTATTTTGTCTAAGTCACATATAATCTAATGACACCTAACTTATAAATTTGTATGTCATAATTATGACAAAACATAGCGCACCTCCTATTTATGTTAACACCTATGTAAACACCTATCTTTCACAAGTAAAATGATTGATTGATTGAATCGCTGCAAAACCGACTCCACGTAGGATTGTCTGCCCTAACCCTAGAGTGTTATTGAAAATCAAAGGTCGCCTCAAAGCCCCAGAGCCTTGAACATCGAGGCCAAGTGGCCAGTCTGTCGGTTTTTATCGTTTACATTTCGGGGAGTGTGCGATGGAACTGCACAATTTGATTCCACCTAGCCCTTTCCATCACCGGACAACAAGACGCACGGCAATGCGCCACCGATACATGGTGGACATCCCACCCATACGTACAAAGCGTTTTGCGAGTACTTTCATTGTTTCGGCTTATTGGAATTTTCATGAGATGTTCTTTGAAAGAAGAATTGTTTCATTACTTCTCTGTGCAAGAGATATCGGAGAACACTGGGCATATTTGCCAACCAAGCTCAACAAAAATATGCTGGGATATATGCCGATGGGATTTTGCACTTGAAATTCAAGTGTGCCAGTTTGGATTTCTTTTGGTTAAGAAGGAAAACATAATACCCAGAATTAATAACACAGGCTTTGAGATGTTTGATTATATTTGCCACCTGGTACTTGTGCGAGTTGACATTTTCATCAATGGCCCAAATAAAAAGTTAGCAAAGAAATCGCTTAAATTTGGAAGACGATTTCTCAATCTAGCAAAAACGGATCCATTTTGGGAGAAATTTATTAATGAGAAACAATTCAATTCAATTCAATTCAATTCAATTCAATTTATTTCAAAAATATATCATTAATACAACCAAACTTACATAGTTACATTGTTGGTGCACATTACAATAACAAAGGCGGGTATGTTTGGTTGCCCGAGTATGATTCGCACTGTCCTCCGTACTAGTTTAAACTGTCTCACGGTAGGACAGTCTTCCTCCACTCTCACAATCACAACAATTATAAACATTTTTATACAAATCTAAATATCATACAAATAACATTATTCCTCCTTATTTGCGAGTTACAATGTGATTCAATTATTAATGTTAATTGTAATGCAGGTAGATCAAAATATCTTTTAGTATATGTAAGAATTACAGACAACATTTTTAGTTAAATTTTGATGACAAAAATAAAGATTAAAATTAAAAGAAAAGATAATAATGGTACAATGGTCGCTTTATATATATAAATGTGTATTTGGATAGTGTAACTGTTAAATGTTCATAAAATGTGTTAAAAAAAATGTGTTTACTATGATATGGTCTCCAACAGCCGCTCAGTGTCCTCGTAATTAAGAGTGATAAAGTATTTATCCATTGCAGTCTTACACAGATGAATAGTCAAATCACGTAAAGTTATGTTTTTAGATAATTTATTGTACAGAGTTGGACCAAGATACTTAGAGAACCTTTGAGCAAACGAAGTTCTACATTTCGGAACTGAGTAAACCAAATCCTTTCTACGCCTATGGATGAAATTGGGAGGTTTTTTATGTTGCAGCAAAATTAGATTTTTAATAAACAATTGCCTAACAGTAAGCACTGCCATATCCTTATAAAGGGCCTGAGTAGGATATCGAAATCGTCTAAAATTTATAACTTTCAAAACTAAGCGTTGCGCTCTCTCCAAAATTAGCATGGCAGTCCTAGCTGTCCCACCCCACACTGTAATGCAATAGTTCAAGATAGATTGACATAGGGCAAAGTAGACCGATCGCAGGAGTTTCGATGGGCAAATGTTTCGGATATTTTTATATATGTACACCAATTTTCTAACCCTTGCTGTTAATGTGACAATATGTTCCTTCCAGTTAAGATTTTTATCAATATTCACACCCAAGTACTTAACCGCGGAAACCCTAGACAAGGCGCTGCAGTAACATGGCAAGGTGTTGTTACAAGTGTGTATATTAATTTTTACAGAATTTGTGGGCGGTTGTGTGTTGTTTCTAATGCTGAATGTAATATATTGTGATTTTTTAATATTTAACGTAAGTAGGTTTAGATCTAGCCATTTCATGACCAAGGAGCATCCATCGTTGGTTAGTTGATTCACTTCAGCCCACGTTCTCCCACTAAACAGTAGTGCCGTATCGTCCGCAAACGTGACGATTTGTCCTTGTATCAGTTTGAGGTTGCACAAGTCGTTTACGTATATTAAGAACAACGTGGGCCCCAAAATACTGCCCTGTGGTACCCCAAACTGCACCTTCTCATAACAACTCAGGTAGTCATTGACTCTGACACATTGCTCCCTGTTAGTCAAATAGTCCGCAATCAATGACAAGGGAATGCCTCTAATGCCAATATTTTCCATCTTTTTAAGCAGTATGGGAACAGATACTGTGTCAAACGCCTTGGCCAGATCCAGAAACACACCAATTGTTTTGTCTCCCCTATCTATTCCTTCAGCAATAAAGGATGTAAGCTTATCTACTGCTTGAACAGTCGATTTGTCCTCCCTAAAACCAAATTGATTAGCTGATAGAAGATTTTTAGTTTCTAAGTATTTTTTTAATCTTGAATTTATAATACGTTCGATGACTTTTGACAATGAGGGTAATAGTGAGATCGGCCTATAGTTTGAGACACAGTCTCTGTCCCCAGACTTGTGTATGGGAATTATAACGGCTCTTTTGAGCGCAGATGGAAATCTAGCCTTAGTTATACACAGATTAACGATCGTTGTTATAGGGGCGGAGAGAAACTCCACTCCCCACTTCAAGAGAGTTGACGGTATTCCGTCCCATCCACTCGAGTTAGAAGACTTTAAATTTAATATGGTTTGCTTAACTTCATCCTCATCCGTAGGTAATATTACAAACGAATTGGGCGTCGTATGTGCTGAACCTACACTCATTGCCAGATCCAGTTCTGTTTTGTGAACTCTGGTTAGTATACTATCAGCCAATTGACTACCCACATTTGCAAAGTACTTGTTTACATCATCCAAAGAATCTTTTGGATTAGCTTTAAAGTTCAGTAACTGATCAGTAGATACAGAAGATTTATTGAGACTACACATATCTTTTAAAATAGCCCATTTTTTTAAACAAGCGCAACCTTCGGAGGATGATTCATCATCATCATCATCATCATATCAGCCGAAAGACGTCCAATGCTGGACATAGGCCTCCCCAAAGTGTCGCCACATTGACCGGTCCCGTGCGTCCCGCATCCAGCGAATCCCCGCAACCTTTACCAGGTCATCGGTCCATCTGGTGGCAGGCCTTCCAACGCATCATCTTCCGGTTCGCGGTCGCCACTCCAGAACTTTTCTGCCCCATCGGTCATCCGTTCTGCGAGCAATATGCCCTGCCGACTGCCACTTAAGTTTGGCAATTCTTCGGGCTATGTCACAGATGTAGAGATCCGCAAGGGAACCAGGGTTACCCCTGGTTCTCTTGCGGATCTCTACATTTCTGATTCGATCACGCAAGGATAATCCGAGCATAGCCCTCTCCATTGCCCTTTGGGTGACTGTTAGCTTTCTGATGAGGCCCATTGTGAGCGACCACGTCTCAGAGCCATAGGTCATCACTGGCAACACACACTGGTCATAGACCTTCGTCTTGAGACACTATGGTAAGTTGGACGAGAAGACACCGCGCAACTTCCCGAACGCTGCCCAGCCGAGTCGGATTCGACGGTTAACCTCTTTCTCGAAGTTGCCCCTACCCAACTGGATCGATTGTCCCAGGTAGACATAATCTTCCACAACTTCGAGTGTAGTCTCCAACCTTGATAGGAGTGGGTGTTACATGGGCATTTAACATTACCTTGGTTTTGTCCATGTTCATTTTAAGATCCACTCTTTCGGAAGCTCTACTGAAGTCATCGAGCATTATACTGAGGTCCTCCATGGTCTCAGCCATGACCACTATATCGTCGGCAAACCGAAGGTGAGTGATGTACTCGCCATTGACGTTGATGCCTAGCCCTCTCCAGTCCAGAATCTTGAAGACATCCTCCAGTGCAGCGATGAACAGTTTCGGAGTTATGACGTCTCCCTGTCTCACACCTCGTTGCAGAAGGATAGGTTCCGAGGCCTGATCCTGAAGTCAGACTGACATAGTGGCGTTTTTGTACAAACACTTCAACACCTCGATGTACCGGTGGTCGATTTGGCACCGTTGGAGAGACTGCAGTACAGCCCAAGTCTCGATTGAATCGAAGGCTTTCTCTTAGTCCACAAACGCTAAACAGAGAGGCAGGTTATACTCTTGGGTATTCTGTATAACCTGCCGCAGCGTATGTATGTGGTCTATGGTGCTAAAGCCTTTTCGGAATCCGGCTTGTTCGGGAGGCAGGAAAACGTCAAACCTTCGCGCGAGACGATTCGTGATGACTCTTGAAAACAGCTTGTAGACATGGCATGGAGGACGATTTAACATACAAATGTTTATATCCTTTAGTTAACATTTTCTTAATAAATCTATATTTTTAAACTTTATTGTTTTATTAACAAGGTAGTTTTCGCGACCTCTTGCGACCCCCCAGTAGAGGCTTCGCGAACCCCCAGGAGGTCACCCCCAGGGTTCTAGATAATAACATTTCGTGTCGAGCACAAAAAGTCGAGATTTTTACACGAGCGTTGTAGCCAATTCTGACGTGAGCCGAAGGCGAACGTCGAAAGCTACATGAGAGGGTTAAAATAAAGCCTTTTTATGCGAGACACGAACGATTATTTTTCTACTACCTGATGAGCATACTTAATTAAGTTCAATTATGTTACAATAACAATTTATTAGATACGTTCAGACTAAAAACCACAGACTATATACAAGCAATCAACGTGCGCTTTTTCGAGAGGTTCAGTATCATTCTGCCAGTTACATAATGATATCAAAACTCCATACAAAAATCATTTCGTAACTTTTATTAGAGTCTGGCTTTTTTTTTAAATTTGCCGCGCTTTTTCAGTCTCTACTTTCGTTTGCCAGACTCTATGTAATTTTATTGATGGGAAAAGTTTTTTTGGTATGGCACCTAAAGTGTTTAATAAAATTCCTGATGACATAAAAAACATGATATTATATAAGCTTAAAAAATATCTTACTAAATTATTAATTGACAAATGTTATTATACTGTAGACGAATTTTTGAACGACCAATTATTATAATGATGCATTTTTCACCTATAGACTATTATTTGATTTTATTGTACATATTTGATGTTTTTTTTTTGTTCTTTTTTTCTTCTTCATGTATTTAATTGATTTTAAAATATTATTTTGTCTAAGTCACATATAATCTAATGACACCTAACTTATAAATTTGTATGTCATAATTATGACAAAACATAGCGCACCTCCTATTTATGTTAACACCTATGTAAACACCTATCTTTCACAAGTAAAATGATTGATTGATTGAATCGCTGCAAAACCTAACCTAACCTAACCTAACCCTAGAGTGTTATTGAAAATCAAAGGTCGCCTCAAAGCCCCAGAGCCTTGAACATCGAGGCCAAGTGGCCAGTCTGTCGGTTTTTATCGTTTACATTTCGGGGAGTGTGCGATGGAACTGCACAATTTGATTCCACCTAGCCCTTTCCATCACCGGACAACAAGACGCACGGCAATGCGCCACCGATACATGGTGGACATCCCACCCATACGTACAAAGCGTTTTGCGAGTACTTTCATTGTACGCACAGCTAAGGAGTGGAATTCCCTGCCGGAGTCTTTGTTTCCTGATAGCTACAACCTTGGGGTCTTTAAGTCAAGAGTATAAGTAATAGGTTACTTCTAGGCAAGCGTGCTTCACCGTCGACCACATCATCACTTACCATCAGATGAGATAGTGGTCAAACGCGAGCCTATCACTAAATAAAAAAGAATTAAAAAAAAAAACGAACGGCGCGGAGGGGCAAGGTGGCCCGCGAGCTGAAGAGCAGGTGGTTTTAACACTCGCCGTCGCGCGCGGTGGTAAGCTTGAAACACATAGGCCTAATGATTTTCGATTAAATAAACGATATATCCAATAACGTTATACGAAATAAGTTTAAGAGTATATAAATGTTATATCTAAAGAAATTATATCAACAGTTGGTATAACTCACGTTTATTATATCTTGTGAACGTTATTGAAATGAAAATATACCAAATAACTTTATATGATATGAGAGGCACCCATTTTGAATTGTTTGTTTTAGGTACTGTAGACGCTTTTATTTGGTATAACTTTATATGATATAAGACGCACCCATTTTAATTGTTTGTTTTAGGTACTGAAGACGCTTTTACGTGCATCCTTTTTTACAACTTTCTCACATATACTTTTCCAACAAGAATGATGTAACCAAATACTTATAATTAAATTTTACCGATTGAAAAGAGTGTCCGTGGAGTTTCTTATACGTTCTTCTTCATAGTAGTCCAATAGCCAGAAAAATATTGCCTTCGATAATTCGAAAGTTTTTTATTTTTGCTAGGTGAATACCTTATGTGAATTCATTGCTATGTACAAAAATGCTAACAGTTTAGAGTTATGCAATAGGTATGAATTAGGTATTTCCTATTATATCGTGATATAGCAATAAAATAAATTTAAATTTAAATAATTTGCTGTTTCTTTATTCGTACTATCTAAACTTTATATTAGTGAAAATGCTAACAGATAGGTACAGTGGAAAAATAGAAAACTGAAAATGGCTCGTAACTCTTTTAATAAAAGTTTTAAGTTTTTCAATTCATTTCCTGTATGCATAGAGGGATTACTTACACCTTCCAACAAAAGTTCTAACATCTAAGTATTATGCTGCACAGGTAAATGAATCTTTACTTTGCGATATGCGAAATATTGAATTTAAGTTTATAATTTTGCGCTTACATATTCGAATTAATAAACTCTGGCACCATGCATAAGTTTAAACACTTACGTGCTATGCCTTTTATATAATTTGGGTATTACGGGGCGCGGTGTAGGTATGTACGATCAGTATTAAATTCTTTGAATTGAACTATATTCTATAGTTCAATTCAAAATTACAGTGCAACATAAAAGAGTTGAAAATAAATGAGGGCGCCACAATCGCTCAGATAGCAACCCAGTTAGTACAACCCAGCTGATCTTGATACTTGAATAGTATTATTTATTTATTGGGTTTAAATAATGAGTTAATAAGTAAAAATAGTAATATATTAAATAAGTATGTTTATTAAATATTTGATATGTAGTAAGTAGTAATAAAACAACAACTTCACAAAAAATAAGTATTTTTAATAATCAATTGCATTCAATATAAAGTCGTCCAATATCTTTGGTGGACGACCCTTCCTGTGTTTAGCTGGTATTGAGAATTTCCCACCGTATTCAATGCCGTGTTGCACGATTCTGCTCACTGTGCTTACAGAAACACCTAAAACAAGCAAAGAAAAGAATCACTACGTCCGACGAAAGAAGTTCCGCGGTAAATAAACGTGAATATATTTTAAAATTGTTTCTTTCCATTTAGTCGATTGCATCAACAAATATGATATAGCAAAAAAAAAGCGTATCCGCAATAAATTACATTAATTTTTGTTGCCCTACTATCAACTTTTTTCTGTCGCGCTATAACTACAACGCTATTTGTATATCTTAGCATAACCTCAAAAATGGTACACAAATAATTTGTAAATGATATGTGGTTCGAAAATTTTGCTCCCTGAATGTATTAATCGTTTGTAATTAACGTTTAGTGCAACTTTCAATAGTTACTTACCAGTAAAATCTGCTGTACGATGGTAAACATCTTCTAAGTTGTATAGAAGCTTCCCAACTTGGAATTCGGCTATACACAGCATAGAAACTTAGTAAACTAAATCACGGGCACCTCCACGAATTACCTTATTCATGTTTTTCCACAGTTTTTCTGTCCACACACAGAAATATCACACAAAAACCAAAATTCTTACGAAAATCGAAACCGATCGAGAAGAATTGACAGCTCAAGTACTCATTTTAGATGTTGCGAGAAAATGAAAACTTTTAGTTCCCAAATATTTAACTTCTACTCTTTTATGTTGCACTGTAACGGGATGAAGTAGAACAGTTGACAATCGACATCTGAGGTTTTGAGTCACGCCCACACCTAAATTGCAGCGAAAAGTATTTGAAAATTAAATATACAAGACCGACCACAGAGGCCCACATCATAAACGGACTCTTCCGGATGAATTTTAGAAAAAAATTACCGCGCAAATTCTTATTTCAAGCTGGCGTCTAGTATCTAACAGACCGTTCACTGTTATTTTGCCTATGAATGCAACCTTATTGCTACGAAAATAAAAATCACTGAAATAGGTAATCTGGCATGTTATACAAACCTTTCGCCGTGAGAATTGAATAAATATTAAAATTATGTCTGGGGGGTAACCACAAGCTCTTAGAGTAAGGTTATTTTGAGATCGAGTAAGGGACAGATGTATCTGACTTGTATACATCTGTCACTTACTCGATCTCAAAATAACCTTACTCTAAGAGCTTGTGGTTACCCCCCTGGTCCTATACGACTGCCCGATATAAGAACGCAGTAGGTGACATTTTTTATAATGGTTTTATAACCTGGTAATCTTATTTATATTATTTTAATGAGTTTTACTATGCTGCGATGGACTATATAAACTGAAAAACTAAAATTTTAATTGTTAGTTTTCGTACTGTTTGTCCATATTTAAAATGTGTCATTGACTCATTGACTGCTACGCAAATGTTAAGTAGTTTCTAAACAAACAAAAAAATTCTTTCTAAAGTAAAATTTCTGTTGTCAAATATATGATGTATCTACTACTATGCTAGCACGGGGACCCAGCGCTAAGAAAGAAAATTTGGTTCAAAAAGAAAGTTAATGGTGGTAGTAGGTAAGTATATTATACGCAATAGGTCGATACTTACATACTTACAAAACGTTTTCAACGTATAAGTATTTTTTTAAATGTACTAATAGTACGATACGTTTAACGTATTAGCATAGATAATATAAATACTAGCATAGGCACAGGTGCCTCATCCCATACAAAGAAACCGTGCAGGCTTACCTAGCGTTTTTATTCTGATTAAACTGATTATTTTTGGACATCGATTGCGTGCAGTTCCGATCCACAGCGATAGTTAGCAGCGAATTGCAGATAAAAGTTTTACTCGGTTCGTGAATATATTTTTCTTTGTGACGATTTGTTTTGCAGTATTTTTTGCACATTTTTACAGTTTTATTGCACCAAAATGTGTTACAACACAAATTTAAACAATCGAGTGGAATTCCTCAGAACTTTAAAACCACGCCATCTATTAGCATCAATTTTAAATGATCCGTTCAAATAATATATGAAATGTGAATTAAGAGCAAAATAATATCCATAATTTTGTACTGAGGAGAGTTGGTTAATCAAGAACATACAATTTTTATGTTCAATTCCAGAAAATGTTAATTTTATACACAATTCAATAACCGATCGGTGCATATCGCATCGCATGCATCGCCATCTAGTAATATTTATTTGAACCAAATTTCTTTCTTAGCGCTGGGTCCCCGTGCTAGCATAGTAGATACATCATATATTTGACAACAGAAATTTTATTATTCTAACGTAATTTAGACCTAACATTTTATACATCTTATTTTATCTTTTATTTTATCTTGACATCAAATAGATCAAGAGCAAGGTTTCATGTTTTCAAAGAAGATTAAGCTACTCTAACCTAGTATTATACAACATAAAAATATATATTTAATTAAGAATTTATATCTCTCTGATATTTCTAAGGACTTTAAACCGATAAAACTAGAAGTATATTACACATATTGATAGAAATATTTTTTATAGGCTATTTTTCGTAAACTTTTCGATCTAGCTCTGGGACTATACCTTAAAAATTTAACTCATTTTATCTTCTAAACTAAGACCCGACTAAATCTGTGACTTGGCGACTAATTTCGATTAATTAGCGACTAAATCTGGGAGAAAACAGGTCTTCGCTAGGTGCCCTAGTTTATGAGATATAAATGTGGCCAAGCCGGGGCGAGTGACTCCAGATCGGCCACCAAACAACCCTTCTAACTTTTGAACCAGTGACCGACTAAATCTGATATTTGGCGACTAATTTCGACTAATTAGCGACTAAATATTTGTGTTATCAAAATTAAAATCCCTGATGGTGGCCAAGCCAGAGTCAGCCACACCGAAGGTTCCGTACCATTATCGCAAAAAAACGCAACAAATTCACGTTTGTTATATGGGATCCCTATTTAAATATTTATTTCATTCTGTTTTTAGTATTTTTTGCTATAGCGGCAACAGAAATACATCATCTGTGAAAATTTCAACTGTCTAGCTATAATCATGAGATACAGCCTGGTGACAGACGGACAGACAGACGAATCGTGGAGTCTTAATAATAGGAACACTAAAAATGAGTAGGTAGTATTTTACAAAATACATAAATACATCGATTCGTCTAAACATACATCACATCATGCTTACACTGAGTATTAGTGGGTGACACTGCCTCTATTGTATTAGATCTTAGTACCAGCGATGCCGTCATTTTCGTTATGTGACAGTTGCACCGGTTATAAGATGTGTATATTTATTCAGTCACATATGTTTGGAAAAGGCATTTGCTTGGACTTTACCCTCATATGTCGGAGTTGGCTTCCACTGTTTTCAGCCGAACCAGATGCATCAAATACCAGTGTGTTATATGAAGTGACTGCCAACTCTGCCAACCCAGATTATACGGTAATCCTACTGGATAAGACGGTACCTAGACCTACCCTTTTGTTAGGGTGGCCGCAGACCTTCGGGTTTCTGACGACGCGTAATGACTGTGAAAGATTCACTATACGGAGAATTTTATTTTTTCTGTCATCTCGAGACTGTCAGCACGGCAGGTAGGTACGACCATTCCGTGTTCTGTGAATATTTCATTCATATTCTTTTTATAGGAACGAAGAAGGTAGAAATCGTATTCAACCTCAACATAAAAGAAAAACTAATTTACATGTAATTAGATTTTATCAACGAGGTTTAAATACTACAGGAACAGAATAGTGATTTGTGAGATGTAACATTAATGAAATTGTTTCGCGCCTCATTCAATACGTTCGGAGTGGAGTGTCAAGCCTGGTTTCCACCGCGAGCGGAACGGACCCATTAATGACTTCGTTAAACTCGCAAACGCAAACTGCATACTATCCGACTATTTGTTGGTGGAAATACAAGTAAACTGCATACTTGTATTTCCACCAACAAATAGTCGGATAGTATGCAATTTGCGTTTGCGAGTTTAACGAAGTCATTAAGAAGGTACCCTGACCAAAAAATCGCCATGAGATATGAGCATTCCTATTGGTCTAGCGGCACTGGTGGCGCATGAATTACAGTAGTGATTACGCCCATATTTTAGAAAAAATCTTTATTTATTTATTTATTTATTTATTAGATGGAAAACCAACAGCTATACATTAAATGAATACACAAGATGAGTATGTTACATTAAGCCAATTACAGGTTCTCACGGCTAGAGATATAATAATTTTAAAGAGATTTTAGGGATCACTAGCAGCAAGCACAACAATCAGAAAAAATAAATCACTAACGCTAAAGGACAATATTGCACACTATGCACTTTTGAAAAAGTCAAGGTTAAGCTGCTTACGCACTGACAAGCTTTTAGTGGTAAACACATCAAACGAAAACTCCTTACACAATAAATTAAGATCCTTACTCGCTCGCACTAAGTATGAATTACGCCTGTAGTTAGATGAAGAGCAGGGAATAGAGATCGGTGGATTAAATCTTACTGATCTTTGTGGAACATTGAAATTCAGTTTATTGACGAGATCAGGACAGTCGATTTCATTTGACAATATTTTTAAAAGGTATGTGCAATCCGCCATCCTGCGACGATTCCTAAGGGGTTGCAGATGGAATTTCTTGCAAAGGTCTAAGTAATTTTCAGAACGGTATTGAATACGGAGGCGAAAACACATAAAACGAAGGAATCTTTTTTGGATACTTTCAATACGGTCTATGTATTTAATGTAACAAGGGTTCCAAATTTGAGACGCATATTCGAGATGACTCCGCACAAATGAGCAATACAAAATCTTTAGGGTTTTAGCTTTCTTAAAGCATCCTGCAAGTCTCATAACAAAGCCGAGCGACTTCGAGGCTTTAGCTACTATATGTTCCACGTGTGTGTTAAATAAAAGCTTAGAATCGTGATAGACTCATAAGTATAAAATCGAATTTCGGTCTTTTGAAAAAAAAAAATCTACAAAAATGTTCGTTATTAAATTGTCTATCCATTAGTGTTAGTACAAAAAATAATTAATGAACACTTTACGAGGAGATGCATAATATCAATAATGATTTCTCATTTTTATGTTTTTTTGGAAGGAGATTAGTGAAATACAACATTTAAAAAAAAACTAATTCTACCATTTTAGAATCAATATTATGTAGAATTTTAATGTATTTTATTAATTAACATTTATTTTTAAATAACGAGTAGATAGCTCCTAAAAACAGCACAAAAAACGGCTTGCGCGGCGTTTTGCTCGGGGTACCGCCTTAATGGGTCCGTTCCGCTCGCGGTGGAAACCGGGCTTCACCGCGCCGCGCCGCTCGAATGATCCTACCTACTTACCTAAACCTCACTCCGCGTTACCCAAACTAAAGGGCATAGCACATAAATGTTTAAACTTTTGTATGGTGGCAGAGTTTATTAATACGAATATGTAGGCGCAAAATTATAAACTAAAATTCAATACTTCGCGTATCGCAAAGCAAAATACAAATTACCTGTGCAGCATGATACTCAGTTGTTAGAACTTTTATTGTAAGGTATAACTATTCCCTCTATACATATAGAAAATCATTTGAAAAACTTAGATCTATTATTGAAAGAGTAACGAGTAGGGAATGCAATCTCGAGACGAGATCGCCAAGACGAGATCTCGAGGTATTACAAATTCGATCTCGGCGAGATCTCGCCGAGATCGAGATCTCGAGTGGATTTCAAAATGTATGGTTTTAATTAAATAAGTGAAACATGGTTGAAACTGGTTAGTTGTGATTAGGAGACGAGAAAGATAAACAATATAAATAATTGAAAAAAAAGTCTTTAATTTTCTAATTATTCAGACCCGTAAAATCTTTTATAAACAAAGTACTTATTTAAACAAAAATTTACGTAATAACAGAAATTAACAATTTTTTATTGTAATGTGTGTGACTAAATTAGGAGTGGTTTTGAAAATAGCTTCTTAAAAAACAAATATTACTAAGAGTGCTATCTGTTAAACGGCAGCGTATGTCAGTCGCTATGTAGCCAGCGGCTGAAAAAGCTCTCTCAGATTCAACGCTAGTTGGTATCAGCGTGAGCAAGCTGTTGTACGCGAATTGCAATAAAATACCCCTCGACCCGCCACATTCGAAGAGATCCATCTCTTTTTTTATCACGGATTCCAGCCGGTCTGTAATCGTAGCAACTCGCGTGAAAGAACTTTTACAGGCTTTCAGAGTATCTTCGAGTTCCTCTTGAAGGCTATAAGGTTCATTTTGATTATTTATCGACATTTTAAAAGTATTAACTTCACAGTCTTGCACTTGTGTGATAATAATATTCAAGTTTTCATTTAATTAATCAATAAAAAACACGTAATTTTAGCACTTTATGACAATAACTGCACAACTAAAACAATTGTAAACAAACAAGTGCCTACACGCTGTCGAATATATCTCGCTTACTTACTCTAGTCAAAACTACATCATTTGTCCTTTTCATTTCGCTCGCCCATAATCGTAAATACTCGGGAATCGGCGGGATAGTTTGCTTATGCCGTCTGCCGCCCGCCACCCGCCAGTCAGCGACTCGCTCGCGTGCCGACAGCACACGTCGTGCGTCGCTGGCTACGGCCGCTCAATCTCGTCAATCTCGACTGGGATCTCGCCATTTTATGCCTCGAGATTGATCTCGAAAAATGAGGCGAGATCTTGCGAGATTGGGATCTCGCGAGATCGAGATTGCATTCCCTAGTAACGAGCCATTTTCAGTTTGCCATTTTTCCACAGTACAACCCTGTTTCACACCCTGTTGCGTACATCTGTTTGCATTTTCACTAATATAAAGTTTAGCTAGTACTAATAAAGAAAAAGTAAATTATTTAAATTTAAATATTTTATTATTTTTATAACACGATATAATAGGAAATACTTACTTCATACCTATTGCATAGCTATAAATTGTTAGCATTTTTGTACATAGCAATGAATTCACCTAAGTTATCCATCCAGCGAAAATAAAAAACTTTTGAATTATCAAAGGTTATGTGAAAAATAATTGTATCCCTACTGGACTATAGAGACCATTGACGCTTATGCATGTAGAATTACTTAAAGATTCGAATTTGAAATAAATTATTTGAATATATCGGCGCAAAGTGTTTAATGTTGTCAAAAAATAAAAATCCCGTTTTGTCAGCTATAAAATACTTGATAATAATTAGGTAAACTTGTTGCTTGCGAATGATACTCGTTGTTGTAGTGTATGATTTACCGATAGCGGAAATCGGTTCGCAGATTTTAATTTTAAAATCGTTAAAAACATGATTGTACTTACCCCATTTTAAGGAGTTCACCAACCCCAAGGAAATTGTTAGCAACGCCAGCATCCACTGCGTCTTATACATTTTGTAGACAATGTTGTAAAAACAAACTAGAATGTACTAGATGATGCGTCCATCTACGGTGACTACTTGTGAGAGATTAAATCAGGCACTGGTTTTTCGCTATTAACTTTGTATATTTGGCAATAGACACACAGTAACAAGTTCTCTGATAAGAACGGCTCTTATCAAGGACGCAACTAGCGTCCCACTGTCGCATCCTGTTAGCTACGATATTTTTGACAAATACTATTTATTTTAGATTTTTTTAAAGTAATTTGGATGTTTCGAGTAATATAATTTAGTAATGACCCAACATTTTTTTTTGCACTTTAGGTATCTGCATAATTTTAATGTTCATATTTACCTTCAGTTTTGCAAAATTAAAGCGTCCTTGTGCGAGTTGGACTCGCACGCAAGGGAAACTATCCGAACGAATCATATGTTTTTATGGGCTTAAAACAACCTTTTAAGCCCATAAACTTCCTATAGGTTTGCCTGTAATTTATAAGTAGATATAGAACAATTTTTAGTTTTTTTTGTTCACCATTGTAACTTTTTGAATTTTTTGGTATTTTTTTATGAATTTTCTTTATCATCATCATTTCAGCCGAAAAGTGTCCACTGCTGGACATAGGCCTACCTCAGGCGTCGCCACATTGACCGATCCCGTGCGTCTCGCATCCAGCGCATTCCGCAACCTTAAGGCGGTACCCCGAGCAAAACGCTGCGCAAGCCGTTTTTTGTGCTGTTTTTAGGAGCTATCTACTCGTTAATTAAAAAGAAATATCAATTAATGAAAATACATTAAATTTCTACATAATATTGATTCTAAAATGGTAGATTTAGATTTTTTTTT
This sequence comes from Orthosia gothica, assembly GCA_949775005.1. Taxonomy (NCBI): domain Eukaryota; kingdom Metazoa; phylum Arthropoda; class Insecta; order Lepidoptera; family Noctuidae; genus Orthosia; species Orthosia gothica. The sequence continues at coordinate 10,027,730 of OX459042.1, forward strand.
AATGTTGTATATATTTCACTAATCTCCTTCCAAAAACACATAAAAATGAGAAATTATTATTGATATTACGCATCTCCTCGTAAAGTGTTCATTAATTATTTTTTGTACTAACACTAATGGATAGACAATTTAATAACGAACATTTTTGTAGATTTTTTTTTTTCAAAAGATCAATATTCGTTTTTATAAAGATTTTATTCTAAAATCTGGGCGTATTCTCTACTGTAATTCATGCGCCACCAGTGCCGCTAGACCAATAGGAATTCTCATATCTCATGCCGATTTTTTGGTCAGGGTACCGTCTTAAGAGGGGACTCTAGTGAGACTTTCTCCATACAAACACATTCTGCTGTTTTCTTCGTGGATAATGCCTCTAGAGCAATGATTTTTTTCCATAAAATCTAGGTCTAATTAATACGTGCCTGTATCATTTCCTTTTTTCCAAAACATAATCACAAAAAGAAATATGACAATCCAAAAATCCGAAAAAAAAAACCGTTTTTACCGCCATGTTCAGAAGACTTTCAGACAAAATTTATAAGTTTTAACAAAAAAAAAATGATAGGAGCATAGATATACTTTTCCTCTAAATTTTGATATAAGATTTTTTTAGATCAGACCAGTTTTCATGACGAAAACAGCAGAATACGAAACGTCTTTTAGTCAAAGTTTTTGTAGGTAAAATCAGCCTGAGCTGCAGTTGTCCCTTTCGCACTTTACGGGGTGAGGTTGGAGATGACGCGACAGCAATAGTTTCTTCAAATACCTATTTTTCAAATTCCTGTTGACTAGAGTCCGCTCTTAACCAGCAGCCGTATTGCGGAAGTGAATACGGCAACGCAAAGAGTTTGACCGCTATCCAATCGACCAACCACATGCGAGATGAATGACGCGATGTGGATTTCCGTCTGTGTGATTGGTCAATTTGGTCGATTGGATAGCGGTGAAACTCTTTGCGTTGCCGTATTCACTTACACAATACGGCTTCTGGTAATCGGTCAAGCTAGTGAGAAGCCTTCCAACGCATCGTCTTCTGGTTCGCGGTCGACATGAATTTTCATAAATAACTTTAAAACATCAAGCTCATAGCTAAATAATAACAGTCGTACAGGTCAATCTTCTAGGTTGAACAACGCTTGCCAAGATTGATCAATGGATGGGTGGCATTTGCTTACATACCGAGAACATTACACGCCTCGGAAAGCACTTTATTCTTTCCGGCTGTCATTTGTAGACCTTTGGCATTCGTTACAGGTAGTTAGAAGCCTGAAATCTGAAATCAGTCTTGCCAAGGGATGCCGTGATACCCAGTTACTGATTTCTGAGATCTTCTGGAGATCAGTCGCTCCTTGTAAACATACTGGTGTGTAAACTGGCAGGCTACCCCAATATACATGGCGAAAACTCTAGGCAGATTCATTAACTCAGGCTCATTTGTCAGATTTTATCCCTACTGTATTGTTAAAGTCTTTTGACTACAATCCACTAAAACCTTGTGTGGGTATTCTAGCGGGAATAGCGATGTAAATAATTTGCTTAAAAAGGGGCACTCACCCGCGTGCATTTTCATATACATTCAAAAACAATTAAAGAACACAGATACACAGGGCCGGATTTAAATTTGTGCCGCCCTGTGGCACTGAAGAAAATGCCTCCTTATGACTTAAATTTTATTTTAATAGTTAAAAATACTTTAAGTATCAAATACATTTGTGTTATAGTATAAATGATGCCATATAAACGATAGTGGCGACCTCAATTTTTGTCAACTCTTTTTGGCCAACCTGTACTTGAATTATATTTCTTGAAAGATAAAATGTTTATTTAAAAGAATTAGTTAATTATATATTGTATAGAAAATTTTATCTCACTTTCCAAATTTTGCCGCCCTAGAAAATTTGCCGCCCGGGGCACTAGCCCCGACTGCCCCTAGTATTAATCCAGCACTGCAGATACAGAACGTAGTAACAGCAACACTTACTCTTTTAAAGGAGTTTGTTGTTCATGTACACAAAGCAAATCAGATACGTTTGCAGAGCACACCAACATAGAAGTTTCGTGTGCGTATCCACGGGTGTATTACTTCGCCTATTTATTAGTGTTTGCTTCACAATATACAGGGTGGAATTTTGTAATGCCACCTGAAGGCACAGTACTCTTAATACTGTAGATAGAAAATTTTAGTCAAAGAAAACATTCCTTTATTTTTGAAAAGAAAGAAAACTGCATTCAAAGATTTTCGAAAATTCGCTTGCGTGTTGCAAGCGAATTTTCGAAAATCTTTGAATGCAGTTTTCTTTCTCCGGGAACCAAACCGATTAAAATCTTTAAGATTACACCCTGTACTATTATTGCATCGATCGTTAGGGTCAATTAAGTAAGGATGAAATCTCTTTAACAAACTTGATAAATTATATGAAAGAAAACCATGAAATCTTAAGTTATTTTAATTAGGTATTTACAAAAAATGATACCTAAACTAACTAATTAATTGTTCGAAATGGGCTTCATTTTCTTAGATACAAAAATTTATTCTTCCAACGAATTCTAGTCTTATCTAAATAATAATTCGTCATTTTAATGGATAAATGACGTCAATGTTAATTATTAATTACTCACATAAGGATACAGATTTTACAGATGGATCTTTGAGTAAAAGTGCTTTAACTTGACCCATTGTATTTATAAGTCCAGATTTCATGGTTTTCCTTTCATTTAATTAATCTAGTTTGTTAGAGAGATTTCATCCTTTTAATTAACCCTAACGATCGATGCAATAAAAATACAGGATGTAATTTTTAAAGATTTTAGTCGGTTCGATTCCCGGGTGTGGCAAGCGAATTTTCGAAAATCTTTGAATGCCGTTTGCTTTCTTTTCTAATATTCTATTGCAAAGCGAACCCAGTTTTGCCTGTGAATATCTGTAAAATTTTCTTGTTTTCTTGGCTGGCCTACAACATTTAACACCAGTTGCACGCAAGTGGTTCCGTATAGTTTGTAATATCACGTCATGTTTAATCGCCCTTGAACGAGTGGTGAACTAGTGAGGAAGGGCTCAGCCATATGCCAAGCAACTATATCTCGGTGCAAATCCAGCCGTTGGTCCCGGGCGGCGAGGATCAATGCTTCCCGAATCTGCATAACGATGTAACCACAATTGCACATTTTTTCTTTCGTTAAAACGACATTTAATTTGACCGTGTCATGCTTAAACACATACATACATACATAAACTCACGCCTTTTGCCCATGGGGGTAGGCAGAAACTACAGAACGCCACCTGCTACGATCCTTACATACTTCTTTTGCTTCACACACATTCATACATCTAGTCATACACACACGCCGGTTATGGGTACTGCGCACTTGGCCTTTCTGAAGAACATCACCTATAAGGTCTATGTATGTCTTTCTAGGGCGTCCCCTCCCGGCGTTTCCATTCACGTCTGCCTTGTAAATACCTTTCGTTAGTCGACTTTCATTCATCCTCTCAACATGGCCAAACCATCTTAACATACCCTTTTCAATTTCATGCTTAAACACGAATAATATAATATAATTTTATGATAACAGACACATTGCTATTTCCTATAATAGTTTTGATTAGCCTACGGAAATAACAAACTGAAATAAAATAACGAAATTAATAATTTTGGCTGCTCTGAATTTAATGATAGTGAGTTGATTGATAAGCCCATCATATTATTATGAGTTATTTAGTTGCCGATGCTAACTTTGCTAAGGCAATTTAATTAAAATAGTTTATGTATAAAAATTGTCGTAAACCCACCCAAGTAACAAAAACTAGTTGTATAAAAGCTATAGAACGTTTTCGGAAACACTGTTTTTGGTCCTATAAAACCCCAAAGAAGGTGTATTTTATTCGAAAGTGGCGCATTTATTTCTCTATTCAGTGTTAAAACGAACCAATAGCAATGTTACACATGACAAATCAGTCATATACACGCTATGTAACAGTGCACAGGTCACAAAATAGTGATGTACTGGTTAATAAAGATCTTCTATCTTTTATAGTACTTTTTCATGCCATACGAGAGTTCATGTTTCCTTTACCTCACATTATTCACTCAATATTTATTCTTCTATCATGAGAGTGTAAAGACTTAAAAAAATATATTTAATCAATATTTTTATAGGGATTGAAGCTGTATTGAATATAGGAGCTCGTGGCTAAATAATAACAGCCGCACAGGTCGCAACGCTTGCCCAGGTCGGTCCGTGGATGGGTGACCATTTCAACATACCGATTTTCCTCCGTGCCTCGGCAAGCATGTTAAGCCGTTGGTCCCGGCTGTCATTTGAAGATCTTTGACAGTCGTTACGGGTAGTAAGAAGCTTGCGATCTGACACCAGTCTTGCCAAGGGGTTTGGTGTTTCCCATTTACTGGGTTGTGGAGGTCAGATAGGCAGTCGCTCTATTTAAAACACTGGTACTCAGGTGAATGCGGTTAGACTGGAAGCCGACTCTAACAACAATTGGGAAAAGCCTAGGCAGATGATGAAGCTGTATTGAATATTTTTTTATTATATTTGTTTATAGTGTGAAATATTGTGAAATGTTGTGCGACCGCAATTTTACGGATAAACTATGGTTATGTTTACCATAAATTTTACGTGCCACACTTTAATTGTTGAGTTTTCACAAAAAATATTTTCAATTAAAGGGACTTCGAGTTTTAAGTGCCATTATAGCATTATAGCTCGCTCACCTTACATTCTGCTTACATTCGCTTACCACCAAAAAAAAAAAAAAAAAAAGGTGAGAGTTGAGACAGTGGTCAAGCGCAAGCCTACCAATAACAAAAAAAATATGCACGCCGAATTTACACTGAATAAGAATGTCTGAATATAAATAATCTTTTTCCGGACATAATTGTCATTTAATAGCAACATTTATCCACTTTTACGTGTCGTTTTTGTGTTATTTAAGAAATATATACTCTGTCATGATACTAACAAGTATATTATAGGAACTGAAAACTCATTACACAACAATTCAGCTCTAAAAAGGTGTTTGTGTGATATGCTTATTAGTAAAACTATAATAGTCATCTCTAAACAAAAAAAGTACAGTTACCTAACATAGTAAAAATCTGGGACTAAGCTACATCACAAAATCACTCTATTGTAGAGTTTTTTGTAACTACTAACGTACTAAGTAGGTACTGTAAGGACTTACCATTTGAGAAGGCAACCTACTTGCCTATTAAAACACTGGCAATATTTATTACTTGAAAGATGTATGAATTTCGAACAGAATAGCTGTAGATGTTTTTTGTTAATTTTCAATGTGTCAGAATTGGATTGAAGCCGCCCAAAGGCAGGCATATTGTAATATTCTCGATAAATATATAAAAATCAAGTTATTTCCGTGTTTAACTGCAGCTCACCCTATCTACCCCCTCACATAATGGTGGAGGCGCCGGGTAGATAGGGTGCATTATGTGAGGGGGTAGATAGGGTGAGCTGCAGTTAAACACGGAAATAACTTGATTTTTATATATTTATCGAGAATATTACAATATGCCTGCCTTTGGGCGGCTTCAATCCAATTCTGACACATTGAAAATTAACAAAAAACATCTACAGCTATTCTGTTCGAAATTCATACATCTTTCAAGTAATAAATATTGCCAGTGTTTTAATAGGCAAGTAGGTTGCCTTCTCAAATGGTAAGTCCTTACATGAGCTACGCCCCTACGAATAGGCGCACAGAATCATATGAGGTGCTTCTATTCTAAGTCTTGAAAGGATATATGAATCCTACCTTATCCTAACCCGAACATTTACCTAACAGAGGAATCAAAGTACAATTGAGGTACGACCCTTAAAAGGGGAAGGCTTAATCATGACAAACGAGTTATCGGATACTCCGATATGTGCTTTTAACTTCAGCTGACGTGCACATAAGCACTAACAAATCAACGCAGTCATGCTTGAACCTCCTTGGCCAAAACCTCTGAAAAAGGTACAAGGCGTCCATGTAAGGACTTACCATTTGAGAAGGCAACCTACTTGCCTATATTAAGACTGGCAACAAATAACGTCTTGAAAGGGAACTGAATTTCGAATATAAAATAAATGAAGATGTTTTCGTTAGACTTTTTCCGGGTATATAAAGGCTCCTCTGAGCTTTGATGTATTAGTTCGATAGAAGGTGCCTGAGGATAGGCACCTTGCTGCTGAAATATAAGTAGAACAGTGATTCCTGAGTTTCATTTAAGTAGCTCACCCTGTCTACCCCCTCACACATAGTTTTCATTATAAGAATTGGTTGACATAGTGCCATAAACAACATAATAAAGCACGATGTTCACACCATGATTAAATTTAATTATACTCTATGCGCTGTCTTAGCCACAGATAAGTAAGGCCGGACCATAGATTAGAATAGTTATGTAGAGATATAAGGTCCATTCTAGATATATAGAAAATTGGCGAATATGAGAGTTAGGCCTAGAATAGATGCATGTAAATAGATTAAAACCTTTTAATGTTGGAATAGAATAGATACATATAGATTATGGTTATTAAGGTTTCCATATAGGATAAGGCCTGTTGTCAATTAAAAAAAAATATGAATGACAACTATCAAATTTGACTTAAGGATACACTAGTCGAAAATTCTTCCATACAAACGTAGTCTAGAGATTACTCCACTGTTTGACGTTGTATGTTCAAAATAAAAAATGATATCAATTTGTTTCATCATTATCTAGTCCTGTATGGAAACAAAAATGTAAAAAAATAATATATTTGAAAGTTATGAGCGTCGAAAGTTCCATATTTCAACACTAATTTTAACGCATCTTTGGGCGGCAATAAATACCATAAGAAGAAGGAAAATTGCAAAACGGCCTCCATACAGGGCTAGATTAGTAATTCAACAATGCAAATAATCTTATTTTATAAATATACATGGAGTTGTTTTTTCATGATATCTAGACTCCCAAAGGTCTGATTATAAAATTTCGCGTGCTCGTTTTCGTCCTAAATCATCATCCATTTCGATACAAATTTGCAAAAGTGCTAATTCATACGCGAACTAGCTTCTTACTGCCCATCACAGCATCTATTTCTTTCGCACGAGTTGTCGGATAAGATAGCATGCATTTTAACCCCGCGCACAAATTAGTTCGTGCGGTCGACTAGTTCAACCTTAATGCAAGTTAATAGGGATGGGAAAGTAGGAAAAATGTATCGATAGTTTTCTTGTCGAAATATTCAAATAGTATCGATATATATAATAAAATTATTTCTTTCCGTTGCATGAGCTGTTGATGTGCTGATGGTTGTATGCTGCTGGGCGAAGAAGAGGCTGGCAACATTAACTATGCATCGAAGAAACGACTATTTATATAATGAGCAAGTTTGTAGGTGCGAAACTTCCACCAGGCCCTAGTGATAAAATACAATAGATGAGGAATAGTTGTAACTGAATCCGACTTTGCTAACGGGGCATAGCCTTTGCAAAGGATGTCGAGTTGACATCATCGGTCCAGTTGATGACTGTTGTTTAAAAAAAGTAAATATATTTATGATGTTAAGCCCTGGTGTAAGTTCGATGAGTAGAATTTAAATTCGATGCGATCCAGCCTTTCCTTCTCTGGCCTGATAAACGCACGAGATCGAAATATTGTATCATATCTGAATTTTTGAATTTAAACCCCATCCGGGTCGATGTGAGTTGACGCATCATTCTTATTAGTGTTGGGAGGACGCCTTGTACCTTTTTCAGAGGTTTTGGCCAAGGAGGTTCAAGCATGACTGCGTTGATTTGTTAGTGCTTATGTGCACGTCAGCTGAAGTTAAAAGCACATATCGGAGTATCCGATAACTCGTTTGTCATGATTAAGCCTTCCCCTTTTAAGGGTCGTACCTCAATTGTACTTTGATTCCTCTGTTAGGTAAATGTTCGGGTTAGGATAAGGTAGGATTCATATATCCTTTCAAGACTTAGAATAGAAGCACCTCATATGATTCTGTGCGCCTATTCGTAGGGGCGTAGCTCATGTAAGGACTTACCATTTGAGAAGGCAACCTACTTGCCTATTAAAACACTGGCAATATTTATTACTTGAAAGATGTATGAATTTCGAACAGAATAGCTGTAGATGTTTTTTGTTAATTTTCAATGTGTCAGAATTGGATTGAAGCCGCCCAAAGGCAGGCATATTGTAATATTCTCGATAAATATATAAAAATCAAGTTATTTCCGTGTTTAACTGCAGCTCACCCTATCTACCCCCTCACAGTACTATAGTAACGCTCCGAATATAGCAGTTCGTTGGTAACCTTTAATACGCAAATCAGATGAATAAAGGCATTTTTTATCAATTTTATAGACCAGTATTATTCTGTAGGTAATAGTGATATTAGCGTTTACGCACATACTATAACGGTTGTATAAAATGGTGTAGTAAACATTAATATCCTTTATTTTTGGGTATGTATATAAGCTAGATAATGATCAAAATTGTGTTGTCGAACGCTTTTATACAACACGCTGTCACCGCTAAAACCTTTTTATCTCATTTATACGTCTTTTTAGAGATATAGGCTTAGATTATGGGACTGCCTTGCTGGTTGGGAAGTTGGGGATTCTTGCAAAGGTGAGACGGTACTTCACACCTGAACAGCTGCTCAACTTGTATAAAGCACAAGTTCGATCGTGCATGGAATACTGCTCTCACCTCTGGAATGGATCTGCCAAATACCAGCTTGATGCACTTGAGTCGATTGACAGACGGGCCAAGAGGCTTATTGGCAATGATGCACTGGTCGCGTCAAAGCTCCAGAGCCTCGAACATCGACGCCGTGTTGCCAGCCTGTCGGTTTTTTATCGGTTACATTTCGGGGAGTGTGCGACGGAACTGCACAATTTGATTCCGCCTAGCCCATTCCATCATCGGACTACAAGACGTACGGCCATGCGCCATCGGTACATGGTGGACATCCCACCCATACGCACAAAGCGTTTTGCTAATACTTTCATACAGCTAAGGAGTGGAATTTCCTTCCGGAGTCTTTGTTCCCTGATAGCTACAACCTTGGAGTCTTTAGGTCAACAGTGAATAGGTTTCTTCTAGGGAAGCGTGCTTCACCGTAGGCCACATCATCGCTTACCATCAGGCGAGGTAGTGGTCAAACGCGAGCCTATCGAAAATAAAAAAAATAAATAAATAAAAAACTGAACCAGTCTTGTCAAAGGGTGTCGTGTTACCCAGTTACTGGGATGTCAAACAAATCAGAACTATAGTTCTGATTTGTTTGCGAACAAATCAGAACTATAGTTCTGATTTGTTTGCGGGCTGAGGGGCTAGACCGAAAAAAGTGTAACAGGGCCAAATAAGTTGCCCATGGTACCCCTTTATCCCACTTGGGGGTTCCACGGGCAAAAATATTTGTTCGTGGTACACCAAGGGTGGTCTATTTCACCACGGGCAAATACCAAAAAAAACACACCTTTTTGCAGTGATTTTTGAGGCTATTGCCGATCATCCAGGACTTTAAAACTATTTTCAATTGATGCAGCTTGCCGTAGATTTTGAGAATATGCAATTTTTTGTTATTTAATTTTACCGTTCAAATACCCTTTTTTTAACCCCCGCCGGAAAAAGAAGGGGTGTTATAAGTTTCACGTGTGTTGCTGTGTATCTGTGTATCTGTGTGTCTGTCTGTGGCATCATAGCGCCTAAACGGATGAGCCGATTTCGATTTAGTTTTTTTTTGTTTGAAAGGTAATTCAGCCGTTCAAAAGTTATGGGCATTTTATTGTTTGAATCGGGGTGTTTTCGCAAGATAAATGCGTCGGGGGTTTTTGAAATTGTGAAATTTTACTTGTATTAATATAAATAATCATTTTTGTGTGATAAATTGTGCGAGGCACAGCGTGCTGCATGAAGACGTAAGAGCGCGCGCTGACTAGACAAATACAGTACCTACGCTACCAGCCGCTATTGTATTTTTACACTTAGCATCAGCTGTGTTCGTTGAGGTAATAAATAATAATGTACTACGCACTAGAGAAGTCGCCAGGTCGCCATGAAAATCACGGCGCTTCCGTCTTTTTGGTCGCGAGAAAACTACATCTTTGAAGCGCTCTAGCGCTGCATGTTTATATTGTTTTGTTAGACGACTAATTATTGTTTTAGCGCTGCAGCGAACTTTTAGTTTAAACTCTTGTCAAAATTGACAAAATGGGGCATGTATTTTGCTTAGGATAGCTTCTCTAGTACGTAGTATATATTATCAGAATGGCTGTGTTGTTGTTATTTCAGTTTCGACATATTTTATGAAACTGAAAGACTGTAAATTTAATGAATCGAACTCCGTTCCAATCGGGTGTTCATAAGACACCTCTCCCTTTTTTGTTGCTAAACAAAAGCCAGAACTAGGTATTTCCAAAAAGTATCAAGAATGCTGCGTGTGAATAGAATTTATATTTTTTTGCCCTACTGGAAAATGATCTGCTAAGAAGCTCTAGAAAAGTGTCATACTATCATCGAACGAAAGAGTTGCCATAGCAATTTTAAAAAGTAAAAAATGTAAAAAAAAGTTTATTAAATGTTCCTTCAAATTGAAGCTAGGTGTTAGGTGTTCATAGTTTAGGTTTAGTCGTGGGCAGCCATGGGTTGCGCCTTTATGGTCAACAAGGGCGATTGAAAAAACTTACAATAAATTTGTACCTATTTATTTGTTTTAGCCGGCCTACAACATCATTCAAGTGAAAAAAGTCCTTTAAAGTACACGTCAAAGTCATCAATAACAATTCAGTATCTATTCTTTAATAGTTTTTGCAACTCCATTCAAAAGTCTATCAACGCTATCAAGATAGATCAAACGAAATTGGTTTGGAATTGGCCAATTATTGAGACACATAATTATATACACGTAATTGCTCTTTCATGGGAGAGCAGAATTTTGAGTGCGTTACTCCAGCCAGATAATATCGAAAATCGTCATATAAGTGCAATAGATAATTAGATACACAGCTTCTGTAATAAAGCAGATTTTTAAATTTGGTAAGCTGATAGTTTTTAGGATTCCGTAGCCAAATGGCAAAAAGCGGAACCCTTATGGATTCGTCATGTCTGTCTGTCTGTCTGTCCGTCCGTATGTCACAGCCACTTTTTTCCGAAACTATAAGAACTATGCTGTTGAAACTTGGTAAGTAGATGTATCTATGAACCGCATTAAGATTTTCACACAAAAATAGAAAAAAAACAATAAATTTTGGGGGTTCCCATACTTAGAACTGAAACAAAAAAAAAAATATTCATCAAACCCATACCTATGGGGTATCTATGGATAGGTCTTCAAAAATGATATTGAGGTTTCTATTATTATTTTATCCTAAACTGTATAGTTTGCGCGAGAGACACTTCGAAAGTGGTAAAATGTGTGTGTGTGTCCCTGTATCTTCTAAAATAAGAGAATGATAAAACAAAAAAAAATATGATGTACATTACTATGTAAACTTCCACCGAAAATTGGTTTGAACGAGATCTAGTAAGTAGTTTTTTTTAATACGTCTAAATCGTAAACCGCAATTTACCAAGTACGGAAACCCTCGTGCGCGAGTCAGACTCGCACTTGACCGCTTTTTTTTTAATAATATGATCAAAACAGTTCCGGCTGGAGTAACGTTACCGCAGCCAGATCTTTTGTTTTCTAACGGGTATGTTGAAATAAATGTTATCTTAATAATTAGATATCAATTTGAAATAAATGGTACCTACAACTTAATTTATATTTGTATTTGCTATGGTTGCGAAGATATTTAAACTCCTGCTGCGGTAACGTTTCACAGTGTTTTATAGACCCAAAAAAAGAGATATCTGCTTTTTATTAGCTATTTCTACCTTATAGTTCATTACAAATGCACGAGTAGAACTTCCATGTGCCAATTTTGAATAATAGTTTTTTTTTTTTATCGCAAAGTTTTTGTGACCTTTAAGGTCAAAAGAACAAAAAAAATCGTATAAAAAATACTGTACCTACATAATTGAGCTTTGTTCGTATTGCAGTTTTATGAAGCAAGTCAAGGAGAAAATTATGCCGTGTAAAGTAATCTAAAACGGTAATAGAACTCGCAATTTTTTTTTTACCGAAATCAGTGTATATTTTTTTTTTTCTAGCTCGAAATTGAACCTCTGTTTGGTACAAACAGATTTCTTATACTAAGGTTTATCATCCATAAAAATATTTCTTGCAACTTGGGCCTAGGTTTTGAGAAAATGATTTTCAAAAATATGTGTTAGGGTTGTCACTACACACACTTTAGACCTTTTGTGACGATTACTTTTTATCACATAAAATCAGCAGGTCTTTTATGTTCTATAATGGTATAATTCTGACAATTAATTTTAAAACACATTTTACGTGAAATAGTACACAATAGTTATTTATGCTACAAGTGCGTAAGGTAGGTGATTGCCGATGAGTGGCATTTTTATTCACGAGCGAGCGAAGCGAGTGAGTGGATAAATCGACACGAGTCGGCAATCATCTTACGTACGTGTATCATACAACATTTTACTATGCATTGTGCGAGGAAATAAAAAAATATATAAATAAATGAATTGGCGGATTTATTCAAGCGCGCTCAGCATATCCACAGATAAACTAATATAGTTCCTCGGGCATATCTACTGCGCATGTGCAAATAGCTGTCATATCGTAACGCAAAAAGGCACGAGCAAAATATACGTTCTGCCAATTGCCAAACATATTTAATGAATATTTAAAATTAATTTATTGATCAAAATCTAAATCTAGAGTAATTAAAAACGCCTTTAATGAAGTATAGTTTTATTATAATTTTTATCTTTACATAACTAATTTGTAATACTTTTCTCAAATAATAAAAACTCTATGCGTCGGGCTGACGTTGGAGTTAAAAATTCAAAAAGTACAGGAAAGTAAAAAGCACTAGTGAAAAAAAGTGACACTTTCCGCTCAGTTTGGCTGCTTGGAAAACGCTCTTTTCGAGGACATGCATTGTAAAATTTATAAACATACAAATGTAATAGGACAGTTAATGTACAAATGCGAGCTTAGCCCATAATTGGGTTCTTGGCTTCTTAGTTTGATTACTGTCTGATAAACACCTGCCTATACTTCATAGGGTAGAGATGACAATAAATTAAACTCCGTATAAGTCATGATATTCGCAGCCTTCAAATTAATATGCAAACGAATATATCCAGTAGTTTAGCCACAGGACATTATTTTTCATTTTTAGCATTTTCTACATGATGTATCTGTTAATAGGTGAGCACCGACAGTTCACCACGTCCACACGTTGCCAGCTCGCTTCCTGATGCAATTCAGTGCAATTTATACCTTATCCCTAAGCCATAAGAGTCAAAGCGTGCCATCTCAACTAGATAAAGAAAGAATGCATGCGCTTCTTGTTCCGCACTCATGTCATTGTGACATGATATTAGGTAAGTGCGAAAGTACCAAGAACGAAGTAAATTTATTTAAATAATAATTAAGTTATTCTAATTCCCATTTTTTTCGATGGGAACACGATATAAATCTCACTAAAAATTAATTATAGTATTAATAAAGGCTTATTTTATTTTATTCCATTTAATACACGCAATTATTTTATTTTCTCTAATGATGGCAGAGATTACTCTTTTGACAACTGTCCCTTTAGTCCCGTGACTCATTGATGAGCTGACAATTCAATAGTAACTTTTATACGAGTCAAATTAAAAGTTGATCTTGTGTTGTAGTAGTTTTTGATTTTGACTCGTTCAAAAGTTGCTTCAGCTATGTAGGATCGAAACAACTTTCATGTACCTAGGCAGTAGGATTGTGGAAGACATGTTACCGACGCCGTACCTATGATGAGGATCTGTGCGACAGTCTATCTACTGCTTACCAAATAAATACACAGGAGTCCCCGCGATTACCTTCTACTTAACCTATCTGAGTTATCATGGGTGTTATTGTTTACGATTCAATAGACTATATCTGGAACATGCACTATGATCGATAAGTCATAAATACTTTTAAACTAAATTATAATTAATTTTAGTTGATTATAAAAAGCCAATAATAATTGACCTTTGTGATGCCCCTAAAGTTGGAATTTTGACCTCGGTACATAAAATCATTTTCTCAAAACCTAGGCCCAAGTTGAAAGTATTATGTTTATGGGTGATTAACAATATTTTTTGTGGGTTCTATTATCGTTTTTGATCACATAAATACGAGATAATTTTCTCCTTGAATTCATAAACCTGCAATACGAATAAAGCTCAATTATGTACAGTTAAGTTTTACGAATTTTTTTGGGTGTTTTGGGCTTCAAGGTTACGAAAACTCTACGATAAAAAAAAAAACAAGTATTCTATTCAAAATTGGAACATGGGAGTTCTACTCGTGCATTTGTAATGAGCTACTAGGTAGAAATAGCCAATAAAAAGCCGATGTCACTTTTTTTGGGTCTATAAAACACTGTGCGTTTGCTCGATTGCTGCATCTCGAAATTGACTAAAAGGATGATTATAATTTTTGTACATACATCTGGCTAATTAGTTATAATTTGTAACGCAATAAAAGAATCCACAATATTGCACCGTTTTAAAGTTATTTTAGTATATAGAAATATGCTTTAATAGGTCCTAGCACTTCCAATAAGCGGTCCAAAGACTAACTTGAAATGTTATTATATAGGTAACTAGCTGACCCGGCAAACTTTGTTTTGTCATAAAAACACCAAACATTTATCTACCCTACCTTACACTACCCTACACTACCTTCCCTACCCTACGCTACACTACCCTACCCTACACTTCCCTACCCTGTCCTACACTACCCTACCCTACCCTACGCTACACTACTCTACCCTACACTACCCTACCCTACACTACCCTACCCTACACTACCCCACCCTACCCTACACTACCCTACCCTAAAAAAAAATAAAAAAATATATAAGTAAAAACCATCTCTGAACTTCAACGAACATTTTAAAAAAAGAATTGGCCAAATTGGTCCAGGCGTTGTTGATTTATGCGGTTACCAACACATTTTGCAATTCATTTTTATATTATAGATTATATAGGTACCTGAGTAATTTCAGACTTGTGCACTAATTAATTAACGAGATAATAGAAAAACATATTTATGAGTGGTAACCCGACCAAATCTAGAATGTTATAAAAAACTGGCCAAGTGCGAGTCGGACTCGCGCACGAAGGGTTCCGTACCATTATCGCAAAAAACGGCAAAAAAATCACGTTTGTTGTACGGGAGCTCCATTTAAATATTTATTTTGTTCTGTTTTTAGTATTTGTTGCTATAGCGGCAACAGAAATACATGTTCTGTGAAAATTTCAACTCTCTAGCTGTCACGGTTCATGAGATACAGCTGCAGATGGTGACAGACAGATAGACGGACCACGGAGTCTAAGTAATAGGGTCCCGTTTTTACCTTCGGGAACGGAACCCTAAAAAGCAGCCACGCAATACATTTTACCAACCTTATTAAAAGTTGGTTCAGTCACGAATAATAATAATAATAAATTCATTTATTTTCCAATTATTACCTAATATAATATTTTTCGGGGAGAGAAGCTAGGGTAAGTTTTGGTGGGAATCGCTGTTGATGAGAACAGCATTACCTAAAAAGTGCCACAAATACCTTCTTCTGTACTCGTGGTGGAGTACCGAAACAAGCAGAACCCTAGCCAGTCCAAGTCATCCACGTCCCCGTCGTTCTCCCTGGGACCTGCTGCAACCGCGCCGCCGCGCGTCCACCACCCCGAGTTGCAGCTGAGCTAACGGATGCAGGGTGAAGGACGAATATTCTGCGCCTCAAAACAGAATCGACTCACTAGGGAGGATACCCGAAAGAAAACCGAGCAAATCCGTAGGCTCTAAATTGGCAGCCCCGCTAGCGGATTAAGGCACAGTGGGCTAATCACTCGCTTGCCCGACAGTAACAGATTCACGAAACCGAAACAGTAAGAAACCGGCCCGATACCCTACCGACGACTTTTGGCTTTAAAACACGGACACGAATCGCTTTTTGGAATATGAGAGCGCTGGGCGATGACAGTAGACTAGCCCAAACAGAAGCAGTAATGCTAAATTACAACCTGCAAACACTCGGTCTAAGCGAAGTGAGAAGAAACGGCTGCGGTGAGGCTGAGAACGTCCAGGGGCTTGACTTTGCTGTATTCTGGTAAGGAGAGTGAGGAAAATGTGCGCGAGTACGGCGTGGGGCTCCTCCTTTCTAATACAGATAGGAATAGCCTCCTGGACTGGAAGCAGTTCTCGGACCGAATCATGTACGCCCGTTTTTACTCGAGAGCCCGGAAGATCTCCATCGTACAATGCTACGCCCCAACTAATGCATCCCCAGAGGATACCAAAGACGATTTCTACAACGCCCTCAAAGCTACCATTAGGAGCATCAAGAAACAAGATATCGTCCTAGTCATGGGAGACCTGAATGCAAAGGTTGGGAGCGTTAACACAAACTGCGAGCGGCACATGGGTACGCAGGGGCTTTGAGTTTGTAATGAGAACGGAGACTGATTTGTCGAGTTTTGCCAGAACCACGACCTGACCATTGGAGGAACATTATTTATACATGGCGACCACCACAAGTACACGTGGAAATCACCCGATGGAGTCACCAAGAACCAAATTGACCACCTTGCCATTAGCGCCAAATGGCGTTCCTTATTGCTCGATGTCCGAAACCGCAGGGGTGCCGATATTGATAGTGACCACCATCTGGTAGTTGCTGAAATCCGTCTTAAGGTTGCAGTGGCCCGTGTGGCTGGAGGACCCGGCAAGCTCGGAAGAAGGTTCGACATGAGCAAACTGCGTGACCCGGGCATCCGTAAAACGTTCCAACTCGAGCTACGTAATCGTTTTTCGGGACTTGATACCGGTTCGGACTCATTGGCCGAGGAGTGGAATCGCATCAAAGTGGCCTACACAGAAACCAGGTCCGACGTTCTAGGACACAAACCGACTCATTCTCGCAAAGACTGGATGTCACAGCACACTTGGAGTCTGATCGAAATCAGAAGAAAGCTTCATCTGAGATTGCTTGAGACCCGTAATGACGCTATGCGAGCCGACCATAACTTGCAATACCGTCAGAAACGCAGAGAAATCTATCGCAGCACACGCAAAGATAGGAGACAGTGGGCTGATGATATAGCTGATCGTGCTCAACAGGCTGCAAACACCGGTAACCTGAAGGAATTGTATAAAGCTACCAAAACTTTTGCAGGTAACAGCAAATATAAGAAGAAGCCGCTCAAGTCTACGGACGGTCAGCTCATAGTGACGTCTGAAGGGCAGCTCTTACGCTGGCGTAATCACTTTGAGGAGGTCTTCCGTTTGTCAGCAATATCAACACCTGACGCGCTGCAAGTCAGTTCTACACCATTCCGGCCTCTTGACATCGACACGGAACCACCATCAACTTCGGAAGTTGCAAGTACTCTCTTTGAAGACAGACAAAGCACCAGGAATCGACCTGATAACTGCGGAAGTGCTACAAGCTGACTTATTCTCTGCCGTCAACGTTCTGACGCCTCTCGTTGAGAGGACATGGGCCACCGAAGAGCTTCCGGACGAATGGAACAAGGGTCTTTTGACAACCGTACCCAAGAAGGGAGATCTTAGTCAATGCGATAACTGTTGAGAGAGAGAAGAGGTATTACGTTACTCTCAATTCCCTCGCAGTTTTTCTGCAAGATTATCCTGGATAGGTTATCGAAGGCCGTATATCCTCTCCTACGCAAAGAACAGGCTGGTTTTCGTACAAACCGCTCGTGCACGGATCAGCTCAACACTCTCCGTATCATTTTAGAACGGGCATCAGAATGGCAGAGGGAGATCTATCTCACCTTTGTCGAATTCGAAAAGGCATTTGATACATTAAAGTGTTCCGCATCGCGTGGAAGCATCTGGTCCCGCCTACTGGACATTGGAGTGAAAATTGTCCGTCTCTTGGAGAGTACCTTTATACAAGAATTATTCCTGAAGAGTAACTCACGATGGCCTAATCTCGGATGATATAGCAGTACACGCAGGTGTCGCCAAGGCTGTCTCCTTTCACCACTCCTCTTTTAAGTCGTTCTTGACGGGATTTTGCTTCGCATTTTCGAAAACAAGCGCCGCGGGATAGAGTGGGGATTATCCAACGTCTTAGAGGACTTGGATTACGCCGATGACCTATGCCTGCTGATATGCAAGCTAAACTGAAAGATTTAAGCCAGGAAGCGGCAGAAACTACTAGTAAGTACTACACCAGGAAGACAACTTCTCTCCGATGTTAATACGTTGCCGGCGCCCGAACAGGTAACTACGAAACCAGTCGACCACCGATGGAGATATATTAAGAGAGCATAGAATGCCAAGCAAAACATCGAAATCAACAGTATTAAAAGCATTACTGAAATCGAGCAATGCCAAGACCGTCAGATTACTGCTTTCCATGGCTGACCGAATATCATCCGTAATGTTGAGAAGAGCTGTGGAGGTGCTGTGACCAGGACGGAAGCCGGACTGGAAGGGATTGAGGAGATTATTTTTGGATAGGAAAGTGCTTATTTGATTATGGATTAACCGTTCTAGGACTTTGGAAAGGAATGGTAAGACAGATATTGGACGGTATTCAGAAAAGGATGTGGGATTGGACTTTTTTGGTAAAGGAATTATCTGTGCATCTTTCCATGAGAATGGAAAGACACCGCTAGACGCAGAAAAGTTAAGGATGTGGCAAATGACAGGAAGGATAACGTCCAGCACCGGGAGTAACATTTTACGGCTGAAACAGTCACTTCCTACTGCATTGGAAGTAATTGATAGTATGCTCTTCTTAACATCACATGCGGTGAATTGACTAAAAACAAATGGAGCATAACTGGGCATAAAGTAAACACCCGGAAGACCCAAGAGATGAGATCTGCCCGGCGAGCATGGGCGTATCCAAGACATTTGTGACAAGACATGATAAATTGTATCATGTCTTACAATTTGTCTTAAATGCTAGAACCCGGTCACACATGTGACATATTTTAAAGGTGCGACATGACTTTCTTGTTGCTGCCCGGCGAGCACAGCCTACTGTGACATGGCTTAAGTCACACATTTCATCGCAGTTTGGGCGATAAATCCATTTTGAAATGAATTGAATAAATGAATGAAGAAAAATAGTGTTGTGTTAGAATTCGAATGTCTGTTACTAAATTTCCATCTTAAATTAGCATTAAACCAACCAACGAGAATTAAAAGCCAAACATGTATATATAATTTCGCACATAAATTTTAAAGCTAAATGTAAAACTGACGTTATTGAATTTGCTCTATCAGATCACACAGCGCAAATTATTAAGTGTCCTGTAAAAAAAACCTGTATTTTAATGTATTGGCGTATAAGACGGCGAGATTTTTGCGTGGATAATATGGTTATGTTTAAGGAGAGTTTGAAGCAATTGACGTTTTCAGAAATATATGAAACGAATGATTCATACACCGCATTTGACATATTTATTGACCAATTTAAACTTTTTTATGACCTCTGTTTCCCAAGCTGACAACGATAAACGTAATTAAAAAACCAAAATGGATTTCTCACGGTATTAAATTATGCAGTAAAAAGAAAAAACAATTGCTCTGGCGTTTCAGATTGAAACCAAATATGAAAAATAAGAAACTTTTTATGAATTACACAAAATGGTTTAAAAAGGTAATGAAATTAACTCGACTTGCTCAAAACAATTACACAATTAAAACTTCTAAAAATAAATCTAAAACGACATGGAACATAATAAACAAATCAAAACCTAATTTACCAAAAGAATCCATTACCCGTATAAATGTAAAAGACAAAACAACAAATGACCCGCTTGAAATCGCCAATGCGTTTAATAATTTCTTCATAGAAAAAAATCCAACCAATTCCAGGCTCGGGCAGTAGCGTAACGGCAAATCTGATAAAACGGAAAGACTCAATCTTTGTTGCGCCCAGTATACCTGCAGACATACTAAATATTATAAAATGTCTAAAATCCACAAACAGTACAGGCTATGACGGTATTTCTACTAAGGTGGTAAAGTATGTTTCTGAAACAATCTGTACACATTTAAGCCATCTTACGAATCTGTGTATATATTCAGGTGTTTATCCGGATGCCTAAAGGTTTCTGTAATAAAACCCTTATTTAAAAAAAACAGTAGAGAACACATGGCCAACTACAGACCAATTGCCTTAATCCCTTTAATGTCTAAAATTTTTGTAAAATTTATTTATAAAGAATTGTATGCATATTTTGAAAAGAAAAATATATTTAGTAACGAGCAAAAAGGGTTTAGGCAAAATACGTCCACAACTATGGCAATTTATGATTTTTTACATACCGTCATGAATAATATGGACAAGAGAATTCCCCCGGTCGTCAGTCGACAACTCTAATTTAGAGTACAAAATTTTTGTCGGATTCGGTCACGCAATCTAAATTAGATTGTTTTGGCGCGCGTTCGTTTTGACGGTTTTATTCTGCCTAATGCTAGGTCTACACGCGTCTAAATACGCATACATGTTCGGCCATAGACAAGGATGACGTAAATTAATTCAAATAACCGGCAACATCGATACTCGCTTCTTAAAGATTTTTTCAAGTCGCCACATCTCAGTAGACGTCCCGACTAGAGCTTAGTGACGTGGCCGCCTTTGTTTTGGTGCCATTTTTTTTGTAAATTCTTCTGTGAGTGAGTTTCTGGCGAAAGAAAAATATGGAACGGTAAGTGATGAACAGTTTTTACCAGCGGCATTGTGTGTTTGACCTAAATTCCATCAGAAAAATGAATTTCAGCAAAAACAGTATTCCATTGTTCTCGCCGCGCCAGCCGTTGACCTTTTTTTCTCGGGAGTGTTTTGTTTAGTGATTTTGCAAAATTCTTATCAAACTATCGTTGTTATTATTCCTACACTAATTAGTAACGCCTCGGAAGCCGCTAATTGAGGTGATAACGCCGGTACTTTGATTTTAGTAGAAAACAAAAACATTTGACCCAAAAATTCACCGGGAATCGTGACGTCACAAACGATATTTCTGCGACCTTGAAACACTGGATGTGGCATACGGATTTTAGTACCTGTAATATTTTTAGGAGACTGTTTTTTGTTGTGGGTCGTTTCTTATTGCTTTCTTTCTACTTTTGGATGTGCGTTTTAATTTATTTTTTTTCAGGGTGCGCCTCGCCTGATCCGCCATCTTCGCCTGTGCGCGGGTGCGCCTCGCCTGATGCGCCATCTTCGCCTGTGCGCGGGTGCGCCTCGCCTGATCCGCCATCTTCGCCTGTGCGCGGGTGCGCCTCGCCTGATGCGCCATCTTCGCCTGTGCGCGGGTGCGCCTCGCCTGATCCGCCATCTTCGCCCGTTTTTTTTTTTAAACGGAAAGATTCTCGTCTAGGACGATGTCTCATTGTTCAGTTTTAATTTTGAGTCATGAGTGCAAGTACGCACAGTGCGCTCAGTACTGCGTGTCGCATCCATGTTACCGTAGATCTTTGTATGTGTTTTTTTCGTAAAATTTATCATCTTGCTGATTGTTTTTTGTAATGTTTTTTTTAGGCAACAAGCCTTTGTTTTGTGTATTTTCATTAGTAAATATCATCATCATGTACATTGTGCAATAATATTTCAAAGAAATACAATAGTACTTGCTCTGTGTCCAAATTACGAAAGGTCTTTGTTTTGTTATCATTTTCAAGTGTTTACATTGTGACTCATTGTTCGTAACCTAAACAATTCTAACACCTAAGCCCTTGTCTGCGATAAGAATGTGTTTCAAATAGCGTAATAGGATACTATACCAAGCCATGTGGCTGACAGATTTCAAGGAACCAAAATGTAAACATACCATTTTTTTTTGTCGGCGGCCGACTCAAGTACCTGGAGCATAATTTTGTAAAGATTGCGTTTTGAAAAATATGTATGGGGAGGTGTAATCTAATGATTGATTTATGTGAAATAGAGTGTTCTTTTGTAAATAAAATAAAAACTTATTGAAATAATGGTTTATTTTTTCATTTCTAACTACATTTGTACACAAAACTGGGAAAAAATCCCTTCCACTGACTTTACACATTTTTTGCAATTTAAAATAATTCCAAACATGAAAATTCCATTTGAAACCTGATAGCTTAGTTCAATGACATTACAACAACATAAGTTTCATGTATAGCTCACATACAAAACTATCGAGATAAAGGCGTTTAAGTGGCGCGCGGCAAAACCGCGCGAAACTGCCCGGCCGGCCCCTGACACAAGGTCAGTACGGGCGATTTTGCCGCGCGACTGACGAGGGGGTATGTGCCATTTACTGCGATATGACGCAGGCATTTGATTATGTTGATCATATCATCTTATTGCAGAAACTGGAAGCCTATGGCATAAGGGGAAACATATTAAACCTTATTGAGTCGTACCTGACAAACAGAAAACAGTATACAGAAATAGCTACCATCAATATTAAGACTAAGACAGAAGAAATTTACTGATCTAACGAACTCACACCTACATACGGTGTACCCCAAGGCAGTTTACTGGCAGTTTTGTTTTTTATCATCTACATTAATGACTTCCCTAGTGCAATTGAACACCCCATGACGCTCTTTGCCGACGACAGTACAATGACAATAACATGCGACAATAAAGACCTATATGAAAGTGACATAAATAAATCTTTGACATTAATAATATCATGGTTAGACAGGAACAACCTTATAATAAACTTAGATAAGACAAGCATTATGCATTTTAGACAACGGGCCCAGGCGAAAGATGACATTAGAGCTATGTACAATGACACATTAATTAATAAAGTTGACAACACAAAATTTCTTGGCATCATGATAGACGCAAAGCTAGACTGGAAGATTCACAGAGAATACCTTAGTAAAAGGCTGAGTTCTTCTGCATACGCCTTATATAAACTAGCCCCAGAACTTAACCCAGATGCATTGGTAACTGCATACCATGGGCTAGTTGCATCAGTAATACGCTATGGTATTATATTTTGGGGAAACTCCACCGATAAAGAAACAGCGTTTAAAGCCCAAAAAAGGTGCATCCGAGCTATGTTCAATCTAAATGTAACAGACAGCTGTAGGCCATATTTTAAAAAACATAACTTATTGACCCTTCCATCGCTATACATTTTAGAAATTGTAACATTTGTCAAACTAAATCCCAGACTATTTCCACGTCTCTCTGATACCTTCCCCAGGAATAGACGCGACAATAGCCAACTTTGCTTGCACACATCAAAGACTGCTTAATGGGCGAAAGTGTTTTTTGTATGGCTCCCAAAATCTACAATAAAATACCACAGTCCTATAAAGATTTGCCGGGAAATTTATTAAAAAAAAAGATGCGAAATTTTCTAACAGACAAGTGCTATTATCATATGTGACTTCTTGAGCGATAATATTATTTGACGCTATTTTCATTAATTAATTCCGATTTATTTTTAAGATTTAAAATGACATTCAGCATGATATTGTATTGTATTTCTTTTTAGATATTTTTTTTTTTACATCTGACTTATTTTTATATTTTTCTTTACTTTTCTGACATTTTATGATTTAAATAATTTTGACATTATTTTTAACGTTGTTGGTATTGTTTTGATGACATTCGGTATGATATTGTGTTTTTTTTTTTATAAATCTGACATTACTTATTTTATATTTTTGACATAATCTTTTCATCAAATTGTTATTTTTTCTGTTTTGATATTTTAAAATTTTTTACATCTGACATGTTTTTTATATTTTTTTTACTTTTCTGACATTTTATGATTTAATTAATTTTGACATTATTTTTTACGTTATTGGTATTATTTTAAGTTATGATTTGTTATCGTTTGACATTGGTTTATTTTATTAATTTGGAGTATGATATTTTATGATTTGAGTTTCATATCTGACATTTGTTTTTTTTACTTACCCGACATTTTATGATTCCTGAATTTATTTTTGTACGTTTTGACATTATTTTAATATATGAATCTGTTTTTCATTTTATTATCCATTGTGCCTTATATGCTAAATTGTATATTTTTTTTCGTATTTAGTTTTTTTACGGTTTCATGTTGTGATTTCTAAATATTGT
Source organism: Orthosia gothica (assembly GCA_949775005.1). Classification (NCBI taxonomy): domain Eukaryota; kingdom Metazoa; phylum Arthropoda; class Insecta; order Lepidoptera; family Noctuidae; genus Orthosia; species Orthosia gothica. The sequence goes on from OX459042.1 coordinate 10,051,920, forward strand.
AGATTATATTTGTACGCCTCACAAGGCAAAACATGTCGGCAAAAAAATAAATAAATGGAACATCCTGCATGCCTACTGTATGTGAACTCATGTTTGGACAAATAAATTATCTTTATCTTTATCAAGTAATTTTGACGATAAACTATTTATTTTTCTTACAAACTTTAAAACCCCCTTTTTAGCCCTTTAAGGGATGAAATTCAAAAAAACTTCAACACGTGTTTCTTTAATTGTAATAAAGAACAGAAATACTAAGTTACAAGTAATTTTGAGGATAAACTATTTATTTTTCCTACAAACTTTAAAACACCCTTTTTAACCCTTTAAGGAATGAAATTCAAAAAAACTTCGAGACGTGTTTCTTTAATTGTAATAATGAACAGAAATACTAAGCTTCAAGTAGATTTTATGATAAAGTACCTATATATTTTTCTTACAAACTTTGGAACCCCTTTTTAACCCTTTAAGGGATGAAATTCAAAAAAACTTCGACACGTGTTTCTTTAATTGTAATAAAGAACAGAAATACTAAGCTTCAAGTAATTTTGATGATAAACAATTTATTTTTCTTACAAACTTTAGAACCCCTTTTTAACCCTTTAAGGGATGAAATTCAAAAAATCCTTAAAGACGAATGTTTTTTATTTATATTTAGAAGCTAAATACCATATTTCATTCATTTCAAATTAAAAATGACAGAGTTTCATACAAACTTTCATCCCTTATTTAATTCCCTTAACACCTTAACTGCCAGATGCCCGACAAACAATACATTTTCTATTGTGTCTCGTTCTCTGGCAGCCAAACTGTTAAGGGTTGAATTTCGAAAAATCCTTCCTTATTCCTTACATTATAAAGGGAACCTCTGTACAAAATTTCAGCTTCCTAGGTCCAAGGACTTGGGCTGGGCGTTGATGAGTCAGTCAGTCAGTCAGGACTTGTCTTTTTATATAAATAGAAGATTAGCCATATGTCATGTACAAAAATTATAATCATCCGTTTAGTCAATTTTGAGATGTAGCAATCGTGCAAATGTTACCGCAGCAGGATTTTAAATATATTCGCAACCATAGCAAATACAAATTAAGTTGTACCATTTGTTTCAAATTGATATCTAATTATTTAGACAACATTTATTTCAACATACCCTTTAGGAAACAAAAATCTGGCTGCGGTAACGTTAATCCAACCGGAGCTGTTTTGATTAAATAATAATAAAAAAAAACTCTGCTTACCAATTACAGAAGCTGTATATCTATCTAATTATCGTGTATGTTCGTTCCCCAACAGGAAAGTGACTCCTAGAATGATATGAGTGGAACGTATAATTAATGAGTAATCTGCTGTGAATGTGCGCCAAATAAAAAATAAGTGCGCGTCATCGTTTTTATAAAAAAAACGGAAAAATCCATTCCTGCTGGGGTAAAAATGTGAGCCGAAAATATAACTGTTGCGTCCTCAGGTTTTCGAGATATTGCAATTCCTGCTGGGGTAACTTTATTCTGCTAAACGTTACCCACCCGTTACCATTTTTGCACAAAAATATAAGCTCTCTGCCCATGCACAATATTTCTCATTCGTTTAGAATTTTCCTGCTGGAACAACGTTACCCCAGCAGGAATCGTTTTTTTCCGTTTTCTTATAAAACGACGACACGCACTTATTTTTTAAGTGGAGCACATGCACTAATTATACGTGCCACTCAATCCACTCATATCACTCTAGGAGTCACTTTCCTGTTGGGGTAACGTACACCTAATTATCTATTGCTCTTAACGAGTTACGCACTCGTTCAAAAGCGCTTGTTTCATCTCGCAGTAAAAATATGTTTAATGACTTGAAAGTCTCTCACCATGTATAGGCACCTAATAAAAAAGAACCAGATGGGTTCTGCCAGGATTTTTTGATTTTAATGATGTATGACACTTTGTGGAGTGGAGGATTTAAAAAGATGAAATAAGTACATATTAGAAATAAAAGTAAATATTATATCCATTTACACATTATTTTATTTGAAATGGGTACTACCTAATTGTATAATGTAGGTAATACAAATGGATAATATGCAACAATTAAAAAACTTACAGCTATTTGAGTAATCACACTATACTAAATAAATTTTGGAGTAATAATTAATTGTAACTGTTCATTCACACAACAATAATTAACTAACCAACTATAATTACAACTAATACTACAACAACTATAATTTAACTATAACATTATTTTCATCCATATTTAATCAACTTATTTTAAAAGTTAGCTTTAACTCTATATGGTTATCATTTTAATGTAAGAAGCTAACAGAAGTCAGTTCTAATCAATATTTAAAAAAAATCCAACTAATTTATTGCTATATAAACATTATACACTAACAAGTAAGTTTCTGTATCTACAGATTTTACGAGGCATACAGATAGGTATACCCTAAGATTCAAATTCAAGGTACGCCTACCTTTGGTTAAAAAAACATATTATCATAAATAAATATTATTGTTAGCAAAAAGTCAATTAAGTAAATTCAACTACTGGCAGAGGAGTAGTGACAATGTGCAGTGGTCCTCAGAATTGTGAAGTTGTTCTGCAAAGCTTACAAATACCCCAGGAAGCTTCTGTGCTTGTAGGCAGAGCAAGGCTGGATATGTTAACCAGAACCCATACACACATTGGATCAAATGGGAGTCTGAGTGCGGAAAATGGAGTCCAACTACTACTACTAAAGTTGTCACAATCTAAGAAGTCCGTTAACGTTTCTCATTTTACATGCCGCGATAACTTTCTACGTAAGAAATTGAAAAATCAAATTGATATTCCTAATTAATTACTATCTTACCCATACACTGTAACAATGAGTATCATTTGCAAGCATCAAGTTTTATTATTATTAAAGTAAAATGAGAAATGTCAACGGACTTCTTAGATAGTGACATATTTAGTTAGTAATGATGGTCATTACTCATCATTGTCAACTTCATCCACCCAACTCCAAATATATTGATATAAGGGCAGCCAATTTATATCAAGGGAGCCAATTTATTTGGGGATTTGATTGACAAAAGCCAAAATTATTTCGAGTTTTTAAAAACAATTCTCCAATTCTCGTTTTCTTAAACTTGGAACTGCGTCTGTTAAATTGAAATAAATAAAGACTTTAACAAGTACATACACATATGCTATCTAAGGCAAACGCTACACATTTCACCACATTGTCTATCTAGTTCCTCTAGAGACAAAACTTATACCCATAGATAAATAACACAACACTAATGTAAAATTATGTACTACTGCTATTTTGTCTGCTAGTGTTGTATTGCCGTAGACTCTCCCACGGGTCTAGTAGCATTGAGGGGTGCAGGTAAGCATCAATGTTGTGCCTTTCATGACTGAAGCTGTTGTTGCTTGAATTACTCTGAAATTAAAAGTGTAATATTAGTACAGGATTTAATAATAGGTGAAATGAGAAAATTTCAACTACCAACTTTATCTGGGAGAATTTAAGCTAATTAAGTAATTTGTCATAATCCACCTAGACACAAGGTATAGGAAAATTACTACAAAAGTGATGCATTTTAGAGATTTCAGTACATTTAGTGTTTATTCTGTTACACGTGGTTTTTTGTAATGGCCCACTGCTGGGCAAAGGCCCAAATAATTTTAATTTGTTTTTCTTTATCATATCACGGGCGAAAACCAATTACATTAGTTAGAGGCTTAAAGAAACACAGCGTACTTACACCATAGCTGCTATTCCGCGAGTTATTCCAGTTATAGGGAGAAAACTGTGAGTGATTGTGACCACCTCGCCATTTACCACTAGGTTGTTGTCGATTGTTGTATCTTTGTTGATGTCCTTTATCCTGCTGACACCTGTTTTGAACAGGCGTGCTTTGGTTTAAGGGTATGAAGTTATCCGACATTTTTTAATATTAGAACTGTATTTAATTGATTTTAGAATTTATTGTTAAACAATTCTAAATTCTAATCATTAGTCTGAGCTATGAACTGTCTCTATCTCTAACGTCAAGTTAGACCACAGCTCGCTAACACAGACTACCTACTTACTCGCTAAGAGTAGGTAAAAATCATGGTAGAACAAGACATGGTAATCTCTTCCCGTGACAGCTGGGTCACGTGATTGGCCTAAGACTACGTCATCAATTGCGTTGCGGTTCTCAAACTTTTTTTGTGGGGAAAAAGATAAAAATAATACAATAAGTACAAATGTTTTATAATTCTTAATAAATCGTCATATTTGATACTTTTTGTTTTTATTTACTTTTCTTTCTTTTAATTGATTGCATTTTAGTATTTTTATTTAGTTCGGAACGAAAACTCACAAAACTTGACTTGACTAAAATAAGTCAAAAACTAATTAGGTTAGGTTAAGTTCGGGCGTAAAGACGTATTGACACAACTATGCCTTAAATTATGTAATTTACAACGCGTATATAAATTAAATAATAAATTAATGAAAGGCACATACCAGTTATTTTAGGTGAAGTTAGTTACAATATTGAAGCCACGCTTATGATAGCGTCTCTTCATTGGAAAAAGAAAATAAATATTACACCGCCTTTTATACTGCTGTTTTTACAGTTTACGGAACAATTAACCATTTTTCTTGTGTATCTTTCAAAGTTCACGGGTTCATCACAAATGTTTGGGAGCCACAGTATTTTTCTCACCGAGCGAAACAACGCTATAGGTGTGAGTGACACGACAATAGCGATGAAATGGCTAGTTGTCAGTATGACACTTGTCAATTCGATGTGTTGCCACTGTGTGTTATTGAAATACCCGAGCAAAATGCATTTTTTATCTTAACAAAGCAATTATGGACTAATAATTCAAAATATAAATTAATTTAACACAAAATATACATGACATAGATGAACATAGATGAATCAAATGAGTTACTAAATAGATAAGCTAGTTAGTAATTTATTTTATTTTCATTAACTACATGAGAAAGTACCTAAATTTTCTAAAACGGACAATCAATGGTAACACTTATCGTGACGTAGGCTTAGGCCATCCCAAGGCCATCCTGGGAAGAACATACCAGGCGAAGTATACGGAGTATGTTATTATACCATGGTAAAAATGTTCTGTGGACCACAGACATTTTTTTATTTTTTTTTCTTTTTGTTCGCCCTTTCGGGCAGGCTAAGGTCTTGGACCATACCGCCTCGTCTTCAGTGCAATTTTAACATTCTTTAGTATGCATTAGAATACGGGTGTAACAGATTCTAATGGTTTTTGGAGTATTTGGCAGCAAATTGTATCGAGTCAGCCTTCCCAGTAAGCTTTGCGGAGGTATTCAATACTACAATAAAATTCTCCGCTCCACTATCCTGAGATCGCTTCTGTCAATGATTTGACATATTGTCCAGTTGCGTAGACAGTTAAGACACAAAACTACACCAATTTTATATCACAATATCCACTAGGAATCAATTTGCAAATAATTTAACAGCCGCTGAACTTCACTCGAAAAAATCCCGCCAAAAACTTCCTAGACCACAGACAGAATATATAGTTAGACATATTTTTTTATTTTTTTTATTTTTATGGCCTGGTTGCTAGGACCGTTTAGCCATTTTATTATTTCGCTGTTATTCTTTGTTTTGCATTAGAATGCGGATGTAACAGATTCTAATGTTTTTTGGAGTATTTGGCAGCAAATTGTATCGAGTCAGTCTTCCCAGTATACTTTGCGGAGGCAGTCAATACTACAATAAAATACTCCGCTCCGCTATCCCGAGATCGCTTCTGTTAATGATTTCACAAATTGTCCAGTTGCGTAGACAGTTGAGACACAAAACTACACCAATAATATACCACAATATCCACTAGGAATCAATTTGCAAATAATATTAACAGCCACTGAACTTCACTCGACAAGATCGGAGATCCCGCCAAAAACTCTGTAGTTAGACAGTCACAAACTCACAAATAGAGATGTACAACTCAAGTTACTTACTCGAGTTGACTCGAGTGGTATTCTTCCAAACTCGAGTTGCTATCACTAAATTCTAAAATAAAATATGTCATTGAACAACCAAATACACACATGTCAAACATTTAAATTATTATTTCATAAATGTTTTTTACAACATTATCAATATTTTTGAACCAAAAAGGGTAAAATCAATAACCAACATTAAAATGCGTCTCAATTAATCTCGAAAGCCACGATTTCGGAACTAGTATGATAACAAATTAAAGAATGCTACAAAAGTAACCATTTTGCGTTGTAAGGTTATATTTTTAAAAGTAGTCTGATATAACCGTTTGACGTGTGTTTGTTAACAAAAAGTTTGGCCTCTAACGAATAGGGTATAAGTTAACTTTTTTAGCCTTTTTTGTCCCACTCCTGGGCAAAGGCCACCCCTTCCATTTCCCTTCGTGTTGTGCCTAATCTCGCCAATTCTCGAGGTACTTATAATTTATCTGTCAAATACATATTATGTAAAAAAGTAGTTTTAAACAAATATATAATATATTCTGACTTAGTTTTGTTCTGCTAACTCGAGTTACGTAACTCGAGTTCAACTCGAGTTATGTGAATTCCAACTCGGGTTAACTCGAGTCGTGTTTATCCCGAGTTGGCCCATCACTACTCACAAACAAACAAAAACAATAACAAACAGAAGCATTGAGATAGGAATGTATATGAACAGAAGTAACAGAACTCAAATCAAAAACCACAGACTATTACATCGATGCAGATTTATCAGTGTTGCCATATGTACGGATTTGTCCGTACACGTACGGAATTTGGGGTATTGCGTACGGACAATAATTCCGTACGGATATGTGTACGGATTTTCAATAATACGTTATAATACGTACTCTTGTTAAAATGAAATACCTAAAATTCACCAAAACATTGGTAAATCGATATTTTTTTGGCATTCGACAAGAAATGTATTAAAAAAATAAAGAACGTACGTGGTTTTCTATGACGGGGAATTACCGCTTCATGTTTTATCTAAGATATCATGTTGCACGGTTGACGTTGATTGCAGTAGTGAATGAAAGAGATAAATATATTACGATTTCTTTTGCTCGCTTTTTTTTTGCTTTTAGCATATACACTTTGTTTTGATTTGAATGTTGACAATGATATGATAAAAAAAATTAATAAAGACATGTATAAGTAATTTCTGCTTTTAATGACTTTTTTTTTGTACGGATTTCGTACGGAATTTCAGATTAATTGCACGTACGGAATTTGTACGGATTTTTTTGGCCAGATGTACAGATTTTTGGTCCCTACAGTATGGCAACACTGAGATTTATGGCAATTTTTATTCTAACCTGAAAACTTTAACCATGTATATCTCAGATAAATAATATTTATCTGAGATGTATATCTCCAGAACCATAGGGCTCCGAGTGGTGGGGATGGTACTGGAGGATAGCCAAACCTCCCCCCCTCCCCCCTCCATCCTACCCGCATCAAAAATCAACGGCCCATAATCGAAATTTTAGCCAAATTAAATAATAAGAAAATAATGGAAATTATGAACTAAGTAGTATTTAAGGAAATGTAAATAAATATGCCTAAACAAAAAAGCTGCAATAGACATGAATGGAGTAAAATAAAATCTGGTGCTTCTATCTACAGTTTTGTCCTCTTTAAGTTATTGTATGATAAATAAATAAATATCAAATGAGAATTAAATAAAAGTCGACAGAACAATTCGACTATCCACTACAGATTTTTTATCTGTCTTCTTATTGTTTAGTTTGTCCCACTCCCAACACTTCTGTCAAAAATTTGATCGAACGCAGGTTTTGTGCGGAATTGATTATCTATTTTGGGATGAAAATAACAATTCTTCAATAATGATTCACTGAATATTGTGTGTGCAAAATTCGTAAAAGCTGGCAGCGTTTGGGGTGAAAATGTGGATTCCTTCGAAATCACCAAAGCTAGCTGTTGGTAAGTTGTAATTTTTTTAATCAATCAACCTTACGCGGTCCGGAAACATCCTGCCAATTACAGCGGAAACGTAATAACATGTTATGAATTTTAACTATTTTATACAAGTTATGGGAACGCGTATTAGATAGGCCTTTGATCTGTTGAAAACATCTCATGCAACTTGCTTGACCAGTGATTAATTCCATTGTTTGTCAACCATGTCTGTGTTTTTCTTAACTTTTCGGCCTTGTTTTTGAAACCAAGGTGTTTTTTATAATCCCTATTTATAGAAACTTATTCTACTTTCTTACTTTTCTTAACTGCTAAGATTGATATTCTAAGAGACAGTAACAGCTGTATGAAAGCAATAATGTTATTGCAGTTTTATTGCCACAATAATAATTCTTATTCCATTGACTACATAAATCTATAATAATTTAAGGAAACAAAAGTTTAAAATTGTATAAGTCAAAAAGATAAAGTAAAAAAAGATAGACACATAAATACCTAATACATAATTATAAGGATATAAAATATAAATACAGCTTCTTTGATAAAAAAGTAGCTGCAGATCACAGCTCTTGCAAACTGGTTTTAGGTTTTATTCAGCCCATTGAAGAGTTAAACATAACATAAATTCATTTCATCGTCAATTGGTTCTGATTCATTCATGGCCACCATTATTATGAATGAAACTAGCTTCTGCCAGCAGATTCGCCTGCATGAAAGTCGAAAATTATTCCAAGGGAACATATTCCTGGAATAAAAAGTATCCTATGTTCTATTCCAGACTATAATCTATCTCCGTTACAAATTTCATCCAGATCCTACTAATATTTAAAGGCGAAAGTTTGTGAGTGTGCAACTGTGTTTGTATGTTTGTTACTCCTCTTTCACTCAAAAACTACTGAACAGATTAAACTGGCAGAAAAATAATCTAACATTACTGTAGTAGCCTCATTGGTCTAGTGGTTGTGGTTACAAGCTTTACTACTGAGCATTAGATCCTGGGTTGGATTCCCAGGTCAGGCTGTGTCAAGTATTTGGTTTTGTCTTCTGGAATTTCTTAATAGCAGTCCAGAGTCTGGATTAGTGCCCCATTGATGGCAAAACAGTTGATGTACTACAGAAACACCTTTGCTTAACCGTTTTGGAAATACAGATGTGATCTTATGTGGTTACTATGGCACTTGTCCCACCGCGATTAGCTATTGACTATTTTCTTGCTTTTCGATTAGCTATAGACATATAGTAACTGTGATAACTCTCACCACTGGTTTGTCTCAGTAACAAGAGCTATCAAAGTTATACTGGGTCAGCAATGCTCGCTTGGCGGTCAAAACTCATGCCGAGAGACCAACCAGCGGTCATTTATACCTACATTGTGGATCTGAATGTTTGCTAACATAATATTATGAGCAAGTGGTGCAAGTAATCGCCCGTCACACAATAACATTGCTGATAGCCGAGTGGTAAAATTATTGGAACTACACATTCGCTTCTTGCTGCTCGCCAACTCGTTTTTAGTTTCTATCTCTACTCGCTTCTCACTGATCGTTGGCAGGTAAATAAGGGCATTTAAAATATTGAAGACTAAGTTACTTAAAGTCAGCTTGCATAGCTGAGGAAATTCTGTAAGGGGTCTAATTTATAATAAGTGTAATTTTTACAGTTTAATGATTTATTTTTCAGCTGTTTACAACTGGAAGGGAGATGTCAGATCAGGGCTGCCATTGGAAATTGGAGAGACGGTCCAGATTTTGGAAGAAAATGGAGGTAACTCTACTTCTAATTCTCTACTTGTTCTGAATCTACTGATATATGTTTCGTCCTTACTTTGCCAAAGCAATTGAAAAAGTTAGGTTTGCTATGATAAGAAGTGATTGTCTTTTGAGTAAATACCAATAAAACTATCATAATTACCTAAGCCCAAATCATTTAGTTTCAGGTTAAGTTTTATTTATATCAAGCGCTGCTCAGCAAGAGTTCTTGGGTTGGATGCCCAAGTAGGGCAGTGTTATTGCAGGTTACAGATACAAATGCGACTTCTGGGTCTGGAAAAGTATTGTTGGATTTACCATGAAAATCGCTAATATATAACAAGACCCGGAATTGAATAATTGCTGTATCCTCTGCATGGAATTTATACATAACCGGCGTAATTATGGTGTTCTACTAGTGAATACTAACCCTTCGGTGAATTCATGCGTGATGTTATGTTTAGTTCATAAAACTATAATTTGTTCCTTCATCAAAGTCAAAGTCAAAAATATAATAATATATTCCAACAAGGCCATTATGCAGCACTTTTGAACATCTACAATAAAATTTTACAAGTAAAAACTAGGTATTGATTCTACCAGCCATTTGGAAAAGTAGCTTGTTATGGAGAAGAACGTACAAGATATTCCATATTTACTCTTTTAAAAAAATAAGTTGTTTACAATATTTGCATAAGTACATACATTAATAAATTCATATATGTGAGGAAGACGCTCCTAGAATAGCTCTACATACTATACTACGTATAGGTATAAAGTATTAGAAGCATTTACAGGTAAATTCATTAATTTGATAAATAGAAACATGGTTCTCACATACCTACAAATATTGCAAACATTGGTAAATTACCTAATTCAACAACAAGGGAACAGTGCAATGGAACATCATCATCAGCCTTTTAATGTTCCCACTGCTGTGACACAGGCCTCCTCTCTGTGAGAGAGGGAATTGTTCGGTGTTCCTTACTTCAGCATTTTATAATTTAAGTTATCGCCGAACTTCTTGGCCGCCCTAAAGTGGCGATGAAGTGGCCTACAATGGCTGCGCAGTAACTGTAGTATTGTATTATCTGTGGCAGTAGTAAATCACCCACAACGACAAAGGTTTTGTTTTTAGCCTATGTTATCCGGGCCATAATAACGAATCGATTGACACCTTATTCATCAAAATCGGATGAATAGTTTAGGCGCTACGGAGGAATATACATATATATTAGACTGCTAAAATCATGACCCTTCCTTTTGGCTTCGCCATCATCATCATATCACCCGAAAGACGTCCACTGCTGGACATAGGCCTCCCCCAAACGTCGGCACATTGACCGGTCTCGTGCGTCCCGCATCCAGCGGATCCCCGCAACCTTCACTAGGTCATGGGTCCACATGGTGGGAGGCCTTCCAACGCAACGTCTTCCGGTTTGCGGTCGCCACTCCAGGACTTTTCTGCCCCATCGGCCATCCGTTCTGCGAGCAGTGTGCCCTGCCCACTGCCACATAAGTTTGGCAATTCTTCGGGCTATGTCGGTAACCCTGGTTCTCTTGCGGATCTCTACATTTCTGATTTGATCACGCAAGGAAACGCCGAGCATGGCCCCCTCCATTGCCCTTTGGGTAACTGCAAAAACAGCACTGATCTGTGCCTTGCGCAACGGAAAGCCAACGTCAGGGCAGCCAAGAAGTTTGGCGAGAACTATACAAAACATGTGACTGGTTCACTACATTACATCATTCAGTATTAATATTCATTAATATGCAGTCAGACATTGACACAAAAACTCAATCTGAAATGTTAATTGGTTACAAATTCTAGTTCTCTTTAGTTATGCTTATCTGTAATGAAATAGAAACACATAATAATTATGTACTAAATACTAAAGTACCTAATTATTATCTTCCCACACAGTTCTGGTAATTGACCCATAGGAAGAGACCTAGCTCTTTTAAATGAGCTACTAGAACACTAATTACTCATTTAAAGTACCAACTATTAGTACTAATTACAACCTAATTAGTGTCTTGAATAGTAGTATAATAGTCAGAAATAGATAAATGATTGTTTTCTCTTTATAATTGGCTAATGGGGCTTTCTTAAAAGTAATATTGCTAAAAAGATGATATTGTTAACGTTGTTTTGGTAATCCAAACTTGTAATTTTTTTTGTCGGGGGTATACCTTCAAAAGGTGCCTGGACTTTTGGGGGAAAATACGAGGGCGTGTGGGATTTTTACCACTGTGCCACCGTCTTACCTGGAGTCACATGTATGGCGAACAGAATCCCCAATTTGGCCGCCCGTGAGCCCGGAGTCCCGTCTGCCTTTGATACAGACGAATAGAGAGTTACGGTGTTTTAGACGTTGAGGCGGTTGCCTCCTCCTTCTTCTCCGAGGGGGATTATCTTGCGGGATTATATCTTAAGATCATGCTCGGAGATTAAGGCGGAACTTATCCTATTATATTATTATCTTGCCAAATGTTTGGTCAATACCTCGCTCTGTTTCTATTTCTCACCCTGAAGTACTCCTAAAACCAGCTTCTCTCAAAGTATGGTCTTTTCCTTTTCATTCTGTCTACTCCATTTAATGCTAATACATTAGACCATTTATTAAAGTCTGTTTAAGTCCCGTTAATTTTGCCAGTTCTGTCCGATTCTACCGAGATGTCTTCGGTCGTGAAGATACATTAAATTGATTGTGAAGCGGATTCTAATATTAAAAAAAAACGAGTCCAGGATTGGCAAGTAGGACTACTAGCATACATACAACTTAAACATACACACATTTAGTTAATTACCTTTTACTTCAGTGAATACTTAGAACTTTTGCATTTTTATCTAGCAAACATAAACCATATTTTTCGTGAGAGACCAGATCCTGCAACACAGCGTATTCTAGTGCAGGATCCAGTACGTGTCAGATATCTTAATATTGTAACACTCTTTTAGGAAACAATAAACTTATTATTATTTCAGAAACTTATTGAGATTCTCGGGACCCTAAGGTCCCGGACCTTTGAAAGGGGTACCAGGGGCCGAAACCATTTCGCAGAGGCCTTGTTAGAAATGTAGGATGAAATGTGACACCCAAGTACAATCACCGGCTGTTGCAGGACTATTGCAGAATATAGAGACAAACACGTTGAGCTATGGGTTTGGGAGGTTTCGTGGATCGATTACCTAAAACTATAGAAGGACTATTGGCCCCTGCCTGACCACTGTTGATCTACACGGTTATAAAATGGCAGAAACTTATTATTATTATCATTTTATTACCAGATAAGAACAGTTTGTATTAAGAAATTAAAATCTTTTTTATTTATTTCTAGTCTGGTACCGAGGCTTCAGCTCAAAGAACAGATCATCGTGGGGCATATTCCCGTCATGCGTGGTGACCATCCGGCCATGCATTGTGAAGGGATCAGGAGCTACCGCTATAGCTGAACTCAAGGATGACCCCCTGGTCCGAGAGATTGCTTGCGTCTTGAGAGAATGGGCTCGGTTATGGAAGAAGCTTTATGTGGTAAGTGAAAAAATTGTTTTTCTCTATAAGGGCTTCTTAGAGGAGCTCGTGGTTAAGTAATAACATTCGCATGGGCGATCTTTATGCCTAATCTTGCAACACTTGCTGAGGTCGTCCGTGGATGGGTATCCATTACATACCGAGGTGCCAATTGCGGTGCTACGTCCAAGAGTCAAAGAAGTCTAAAATCTGTATTTCAATTAGGCGGCTCTTTTGAACGTCAAAAATTTAAATGTAAAAGTAATAATACCTAGTTGATTCTAACGTCCACTCGGAAAAGTAGCTGGTTATGGAGAAGAAAGGACAAGAAACCATACATACTCTTTAAAAAAAAAGTGTTTTACAACATTTACATACATACATTAATTCATATACATGAGAACGATACACCAGTCCAAGACTAACACTCCAATACTACGCATAGGTATAAGTATTAACAGGCAAATTTATTCATTTGATAAATAGGAACATGGTTCTATGTTCTATGTGAGGGGGGTTTGGTTTCCGCACTTAGTCCCTCAAATGGACCTTTGTACGTGGGCCATGGCGGCCGTTGGGTGGTCATTCCAACCAGCCCACCTCCCTCCAGAAGTCGACTAGAGCTCCTGGTTTCCTCAAAACATCAGTGTAAGATCTGGGTGACCCAAGGGTTCGTGTTCTTATCTGGGTAACAACTGTGCATTCAAAGAGGACGTGCGTAACTGTTTCTTCAGCCTCCATGCATGCCCTGCACAGAGGACTGTCCGTTATGCCTATTGTGTGGAAGTGTTTGTTAAGTGAGCAGTGTCCCGTGATGGTCCCCGTCACTAGGCGCAGGCCATTCCTATCCAGGCGTAAAAGACGCCTGGTAAGCCTACTGTCCAAGGATGGCATAGCTTCTTTGGATTGTCTGCAGCCCGGTGTCGAGGCCCACCAGTTCTCTGCCTGTGTCTGGGTGAATTCCTGTAGCCACCTGCGTATTTGGTTGAAGGGGATGGGCACAACAGGTTCAGGCCCATAGACCGCTGAGCTGGATCCGCGCCTCGCAAGCTCATCAGCCGCGTCGTTGCCCAGCGATCCGCTGTGATCCTTTATCCATTGTAGTGTCACCGTGTTACGACTAGATACAGTTATTTGTTCCAGTGCGTTGTGACATTCTAGTATTAAACTTGATGTAATGTATTTTTTTCGTAAGGATTGGAGTACTGATGCACTGTCGGAGAGTATCCGTATGTGAGTGTCCGTAACCCTCCTGTCTTCTAGGGCATGGACCGCTTGTATAATGCCCACACATTCCGCCTGGTGAACTCTCCTAGCGGTCTGGATATATGTATATTGAAATCGTGTGAGAAGACTCCGACTCCGGTACCGGAGTCCGTTTTCGATCCGTCGGTGTATACTCTCATCTCTTTCGGGCCTGAGTAGTCACATCGTTCTTCTGTGAGTACTATGTTATAGTGCCTATGAAAGTGATGTGTTTTGGTGGCTTTGTCGCATGGTGATGCTAACATTGGTTTACGCTTGATCGCATCTTCCTTTATGCGTGTGTGCTTAATTCTGGAGTCTTTGTTTAGGGTACCTGATAGATGGAGTCTGAAAGTGGCCAGGGCTGCCTCCTCCCGCACAATAAGGTGTAGTGGTGGCAGTCCCAGCATTGCCTGTAAGGCGGCAGTGGGTGTGGTTCTCATACTGCTAGTGATTGCAACGCAAGCAAACCGCTGCAGTTTTTCGAGATCTCTTTGGGCTGTGCTGAGGTCTGTCCTGGGCCACCAGACTAGGAACATGGTTCTCACATACTTACAAATTAAAAATATTGCAAACATAGGTAAATTACCTAATTCTTTGCACTCTAAATTACCTTTACGACCTACCTGTAGATCTTTGAGAGCCGTTTTGTATAGTCAGAAGGAAACTGACACCAACTTGCCAAGGGGTATCGTGTCACCCAGAGGGTTGTGGAGGTCAGATAGGCAGTTCCACGTAAGATACTGGTAGGTATTCAGCTGCATCTGGTAAGACTGGAAGCAAACCCAGACATGGTTGGAAATAGGCTCGTATATGGAGTTTTTTTTCTAGCAAATCTTACTTCTTATTAATATTATAAATGCGAAAGTTTGGATGGATGTATGTTTTGTTACTCAATCGCGCCAGAACCGCAGAAGGGATCTGGATGAAATGGCTACTTTTTATCCAGGTATAACTTGTCCCCTTGGGATGATAAAACACTTATCACGCCGCTGGACGATGCTAGTAAGATATAATTCAGTCTTGAAGTACTCTCAGAAAACATCTTGAGTGCGACAAGAACGGGAAACTGATGTAATAATTTTATTCTTATCAGTTTAGGTGATATAGGCTGAAGGGGATGATGATGTAATCAAGTTCTTTAGATTGATAAAAATGCTATCAATAATACTTACAATGTCTGAAGTTTTGTTTAATCTGCTGTCTATATATTCATTATTCGTAAAAAAATGGTGCTTCCTTACTATGGGCTTTATTTATCAAAATCACTGAGATGTTTAGCAACTGCTAAGCAGATTCTAAATTCAAATTCGCTATAGAAAGTTTGAATATAGAATGTGCTAAGGAAATGCTAAACAGTCTCGGGATTTTTATAAAAGGGTGTAAATAGTTTAATAACACATGGTCAATAGTACGTATCTAAGTTTTGCAGCTGTGTTTATCTCTAGGACAGTAAAGCTTTACTCAATTTAATTATAGCATGGACCACTGGTTCCGTCAATGAGTCCTTACTTAGTAATGATTCATACTGTGCAAAGCTAGCATGCATTGTCTTTGTTTAGACGGCAGTTCAGTAGTTTCGCAGTGCTTGAAATTTGTACCACATTCTAGATTTAAATCAACAAACAAATAAAATATTATATTCCAACTAGCTGATCCGGCAAACTTTGTTTTGCCATAAAAAGAACAAACATTTATCTACCCTACCCTACCCTACCCTGACCTACCCGACCCTACACTACCCTACAATACTCTACCCTACACTACCATACCCTACCCTACCCTACCCTACCCTACCCTACCCTACCCTACCCTACCTATATAGCCTATGTCCTTTCCCAGATCTGAAACTATCTTCATACTAACTTTCATCTAAATCGGTGCAGCGGTTTAAGCGTGAAAAGGTAACAGACAGACAGACAGACAGAGTTACTTTCACATTTATAATATTAGTATGGATTGTCAAACGCAGATAAAATACTTAATTAAACACAACACAATTAATTAAATTCAAATTATTTTATTGTGTTACATGATTTATTGCAACTAACAAATCTTTTCGCTTCATACAAAGTTAATTGTGGCCTAGAGACGACATGACACTGGCGAGACAGGAAACGCATCACGCGGATTGAATTTCTAGCGGTTAGATTGAACTTTAATTGCCAGCAAGTTTATAGGTACGACATATTGTATGTAGAAATTTTTCCGTTTTCCGGTACAGATAGTGTAATAACAATGAATTGTTTTTATTGGCATACAGTTATTTTATGGAAATGAATCATCGATATTGATATAAGTACATACATTGTAGGATATAGTTATTTACACATATTTCTTACTACATATAGGTACTTCTAAGGTCCTACTACTGTTACTCACTCTTTTGCAATCGAGCGTCCAATACTCGAAGATAAGAAGAATCTTGAAAAGAGGAAATACATTTTATCGACTGATAGCCATTCACAGATCTGATTATTTTGCACTGCTGACTCATCTCTCTCTCATCTAAAGCTTGTCAATAAAAAAAGTTAATTCAAAAACCCGTCTGCTTAAGAAGCGAACTAAAAAGAGGTAATCAAGAAGAAAATCATTATGTGTAGTCGGATGATACATATTCGCGAGCTGGCTGACCAAAACCAGATGTTGTATGTATGTATGTTTGTTCCTATGTGACGTTCGAGAGACCAAACGCGTTGGCCGATTTTGATGATTATAACGTCAATCAATTCGTGTTAACCTTGCCAGTATCACTGGCTACATTAAAATTGGAAAATAAAAAAATGGCAGATTTTGAGCGCCATAGTGTGGGGGCCCAATTATTGTTTTCTTCCAAACCCATCGTGTGGGGATTCAAAAAAAAGTGTTTTAAGAGGTGATTTCATAAATATTTAAATGTAACTATTTCGAAAAAAAAAAAATGTTTGCTAAAAAGTTATAAATAAAAACAGTAAGAAAAACGCGAAATCGTCGCGTTAAATTCTCGTTATATAATGTTGTTCAATTATGAAACGCGAAATTATTAAAGTTAATATAAAAAAGTTAATTAAAAAAATCAAAAAACATGTAGATTTTCTACTAGTTTACGTCTTTTTAGTTCGCTTCATAAGCTTTCGGGTTTTTGTTTTTTTTTTTTAAATTAGTCAGATTAAAACCGATTGACGTTTGTTTGTTTTTTTTTTTTTTTCGCCAGCGAATAGATTATAGACAAATTTACCAATCGCAGTCGCAACGGTTTCGTTGAAAGAAGAAGGTCACTTGTCTATAGGTTCTGTTCACATTTGTAGTCAAAATTGATTATCCATACAAAATCTTCATCTCACCATATTTGAGAAGAAATAAGTCATGCTCTGCCAGCTATTTAGCATTCATTTGTTTGCGGCTTACATACATATTTGACATTTTAAGAAGCCTATTCACAGTTTCCTTTGTCATTTTCTGAGTTATTCATGAGTCATTGTTTGTCGTGTTCCGTGTGAAGCCTTTTCTTACATTGTAGAATATTATGAATACTTTAAACTAATATTTAAATGCTCGTTTTTCATTAACTCTAGGCGACACCTACATTTACTTATATGATGCACTGATGGATTAACAACTCTCGGCGCTGAACAGAGCGTTGAAAATCTACCAGCATGGTTTTTTAGGCATTTCTTTCGGTGTCGCCTAGTTTTAGTGAAAACGGGCATAAGAATCGTATTACATGTTTTAGTTATTTTATTACTTCAAGCATTATTAGGAAAAAGTCGATGAAGTCTCAGAGTAATATAATGTATGTAATAAAAAGGATAGTATTTAAACGAGCGAAAATAAATTCAAATTGAAGGTGTAAAAATACTGAATATGGCTTACAATAATATTAAGTGGGCGACAAACAGTGGGCGAATACAAATGTTTAAAACAGCAACTTGAAAATAAAAGTTCGTTCGGCGGAGCCCCGCTTTTTCTGTAGGCAGGGTCTAAAGTAATCTGACATGAAGGAGATGACGGGAGCACCCGCGTCGAACCTAACCTATCCGTGTCGGGGCTCTCTAAGCTCCCGAGCTCGCTTCGCTCGCTCTTGGACTAATTCGTTGAAAACACGAATACACCCGAGGGCTTATTACGTAAGGAACAGCAAGTAGCAATAATTGTACAATTATTGCGCGATCAATTTAGTGACCTGGCTACTGAGGCCTTTAAGTCAAGTTTTTTTTTTTTGACAGTCACTTTTAACAGAAGCTATTTTATCTGTCCGATGATTTATAAAATGTATCGTTTGATGAATTAACCAGCTTATAAAAGAGCAACACTTTTAACCTCCACACACGTGGAGTCTGTTTTTTTACAATAGTCAATTTGATTACTATTTAGCTCCAATATTCCGATAAATTAATATTCGCAGATGTAAAGTATTTGTGTAAAGTAAATATGGCAATGAAAATTTGATATTTGCATTTTATTTACTTAAATGTCAATGTGTAAAATCAATTAAAATTTCTTCGAATTGTCGATTGTTTTAAGAAATCGAATCGATAACGCATTAGAACATCACTTTGTAGACTACATTATCTCGTATTTGAGCTATGAAACATAAAAAAGATTTTTCAAATTTAATTTAGACATTGGCAGAATAGTCGACATCGGTGTTTGCCATATAAAAAAATATATTATAGATGATACTTATTGCGGACTTATCACATTCTCATGTGTTTGTAAGTATTTAGTAGTAAACATATAAGCTTCGTTGAGGTAGCCAACACAGGATTTTTTTTATATTGTATATAAAAAAATCCTCCACTTTACCGTGATCACTTCTGTCTCAATGATTCAACAAATAGTCCAGTTGCGTAGACATTAGAGACTCAAAACAACACCAATTTGTCATTTACATTTACAATATTCACTAGGAATTTGTTATTTCAATATTTATTATTCTAATTTGCGGATAATTAAAGTAGCCACAAAATAACATACGAAAAAAGCCGCCAAAAACTCAAAACCTTTTGTACATACTCAGCCATCAGCGAGCGATTAGCAATCGACCAACAACAAGGGAAAAAGAAATCGCAATTTGACAGCCACATTTGCTAGCCGATCGATGTCGCTCTGCTGTCAAAAACCATACGTAATACGAAATTATCGCGATCAACTTGCGACAAATGCAAATTTCAGTTAACAGATTTTTATTGTTAGCAGTGCTGTCGTAAAATTATTATGGTGTGGCTATAGCTCATATATAATGCGGATTCGCGATTGAAGAGCAATTATTTCGCAAAAATAAGCCTTCCAACTTTTTGACGTAAAGCGATATTCGCGCGATGATTGTACAATCTCTGCGCAAATATTGTTTATTGCTGTTTCATACGTAATAAGCCTGCCGATCTCCCGCGCTGCACAGCGATGTCGCCTCGATGGTTGTTCAGCTATTTAAAAGTAAAGCTAAAATAGAAAAAATAGAACCCCAAATACAATTAAAGTACGTATGTAACAATGTTATTACCGCATGTCACAAAAACCTCCTAAAAGTTATTACTCAAACCAGATAAATAGTTACATACTTAGTATAATAGTCGCCCATTCAGTATATTTTTCGCCCGGTTAATAATTTCCCTAATAAAATATTTGTCAGCTGATATCATTGGGCATATCACACCAACATAGTCTTATGTACAATTCTACTACAGCATACATAATATCACATTTAACAATAGTAACTTTTCGGTCAGTTCACAATAACAATGCGTGCAAAATAAGGCACTTGATATGCGTGTGAGTGTATTTCAGACAATAATACAGATAGATTCAAACTTACTTTCAGGCCATCCAAAGGTTGGTCGCGGATAACATTGAAAGAGAGTTACCGCGGCCCTGGCTGAACCAACTGAAGGAATACGGGTGGTTTTTAGTCAGTAAAAGTTTGACAATCCCTCCCGCTTAACCCTGAGTGGGAGAAGTCACGGGACAGCCGAGGACAAAAAAAATGGCCATCCAAAGGTTGTTTGGTATGTCACCGATAAGACCGATACTGCTATTGTATCCATAGAAAAATATTTTAAACAAAACAGTTTTTTAACTATTTTGGTACCTATACAATAAGCCGGCATTAAGAATGTAATGTACTTTATATTCTAGTAGTTTCTGCCTCGGCTCCGACCAAAGGTAGCCTATGATGTGATGATGTATAAGCTATATTACTGCAAAGTTACATCAACATCCATTTAGTAGTTATTGTGTGAGAGAGTAACAAACATCCATCCATCCATCCTCACAAACTTTCGCGTTTATAGGTAATAGCCGTAGGATTATGTTCTTAATGCCACTAATAAAATAATAGAATATACTTTTATGAAAAGAAAATAAATATATATTAATTTATATTTTATTTTTATTGTTTTGCTTTTCACGGTTTAAATAATGCTCCTCTTCACCACCCTTGGTTGACTGGTAGATATGCCTTATCCTAAGGCATTAGTACACCATTGTACCTTTGTGCATGAAGTGTAAATAAAATAAATTATAATAACATTAATCGTGTCGCTAAGCAGTAGTAAATTCATGTGACAGCAGGGGTGAGGGATGGGGTACCTACTGAGCAATGAAAAATAATATTATAAACTAATTATAAACTAACTAAATAAACTTAAATGTCCGACAGATGTCAGTCACAAAAATACCCATTATTGAGATAGTATTTGTGCTTTAATTATGTTCTGCTTTAAGAATGATCTCTTGCAATGCTCCATCTATACCAATATTATAAAGAGGAAAGATTTTTTTGTTTGTTTGTTTGTACCGAATAGGCTCCGAAACTACTGGTTGATTTAAAAAAATCTTTTACCAATAGAAAGCTACATTGTTCCTGAGTGACATGGGCTATTTTTTAATCCCGAAAACGGGTCCTGTGGGGTGGTCCACGGGAGCGAAGCCGCGGGGCCAGCTAGTATAATATAGCTTGGGACGTTGTGTTGCGGTTTTCTTTAAAGCCACGGATGTCAGTCTCAAAAATACCCATTATTGAGATAGTGTTTGTACTTTAATTATGTTCTGCCTACATAATGATTTCCTGCAATGCTCCATATAATATAGCTTGGGACGTTGTGTTGCGGTTTTCTTTAAAGCCACGGATGTCAATCACAAAAATACCCATTATTGAGATAGTATTTGTGCTTTAATAATGGTCTGTCTGCAGAATGATTTCTTGCAATGCTCCATATAATATAGCTTGGGACGTTGTGTTGCGGTTTTCTTTAAAGCCACGGATGTCAATCACAAAAATACCCATTATTGAGATAGTATTTGTGCTTTAATAATGGTCTGTCTGCAGAATGATTTCTTGCAATGCTCCATATAATATAGCTTGGGACGTTGTGTTGCGGTTTTATTTAAAGTAGGCACTTGTGCTTGTTGGACTCCAACCTAAAGGAACTGATTGCTAAAAATAGATGAAAATTCAAAGAATGAAAAGATACCTTTGCCCTTGATTGAACATATAATATTTTTTATACTACACCTACGAGGAAAATGCGATTCCCGATCTCGGGTGTTTTAAAGTCCTCGCCTACGGCTCGGGCTTCAAACGACACCCTCGACGGTAATCGGTCACTTTCTCCTCTCGGTGAACAATGTACTATTCTGCGTTTTCGAACACTGATATAGTACTGGCAATGAACGATTGCCAGTACTATATCAGTGTTTTGATTGAAAAAGAAATCGTTTATAGTTTCCTTTTATTTGCGGTTTCAACCTTAAATTTTTGAGGTTTATCTTTTAGCGTCACCATAATCTTGGGTTGTGACCTGACAAAAATAATGATTATATTTTTTTCTGCCATCCTTGAACTGTACACAATTTCTGTAAAATGTTCAATCACAGTCCACAGCCTCTCCATTTACCTATTTCGTTTTTCAGTCCAATCTTGCAAAAGAGCAACCTCTTAAATATTTTAATCATTCACACCCTTTTCCAGGAGCGAGAGACCTACAGATTCAGTGCAGTAGCCAAGGTGATGCGGGAGCTCTTAAGCGGCCGGAGAGCTCTCCTAGCCGGTACTTTGACCCAGGATCAAACTCGAGCGCTGAGGCTCAAGCTCGTCGCCAAGCTGGACTGGGGGAACAGGTGAGTCTTGGCAGCATGGGTTTGTGAATGGATTGCACCAATTGGTCTGTTGAATGCACGTGTAGCGTTTGTAGTTTGTGCAAGTTGGGTGGATTTTGGGGGACTGTCCTCAGAACTTTGACGTTCGAAAAGTGCGTAAATTTGTTTTGGAAGAATCAATTCTTCAAGGGCGGAAATAAAGCGGCAATAAAGGAGATTGCCCATACACAGGCCCCTTATGAGGTATCGTGTCTGCGATTTCAATATTATCCAAAAACAGGCTTTATATTTTGTATTTTTTTCCATCCGTGTCCTTTACTTTATATGTACAGACAACAACAGATCAGGTTCCTTCACTTTGACATTTGTATGCACCTTATTGCATTTTAATACGGGTTCATTTCAAGAACAGAGGTATCGTTATATCTCGTGAACCGCGAAAAATAAATAGATAAGGTTTCCTGATTATGTATATAACAATTTTATCAAAGGGGCCCAAGTTCCCTTACAAAATGGGCATTCTCCTTTTACTACATTATGCCAAGTGTTTGACATTGATTGTTGCATCGTTGAGATGTGTTTCAACCGCCTCGTCCCCATGATGGGGATGTAGCGATTAGACTATGTCATGGTACTAGACCATTATTTCCATAGAATTCAAGGTCGAAGATGCAATAAAAGAGGATTAAAAATCCAAGATGACATTCTAAATACTAAATAATCATCATGGGTATCGTTTCCATGGTTTTTAGTGGTTTCGAGGGTGATCCTGGTGACGACACTGAAGATTATTATCAAATCCAAGGTGGTGGTGATTTAAATAAGAGTAACCGTCGAGCTGTTCGGTTTTGGGGAGCGCTTAAGACTAAAATGAAAATGACACGGAAGTGATAGAGACAGTTAAGGGGGATGCGCTAGGGAAGACAACGAAATTCAAATTTTCGCATGTTTTTTTGTAAATTTCAGCTCAGTATACAGGTTGAGTTTTTGACAAATCCGAAACTATTATTATTACTCAAAAGAGTCATGAGGCCGATTTTGATGAAAACTAAACCTTCTTAATTTTATTTTAGAAAAATGAATGTTTGTAGCTTAAGGAAAGGGCTCTTTTTAATAAACTACTTATTTTTCCTGCGCTACGTACCTCCGTATTAAACTTTAAGTGATGACATTTTTTTCTTAAAATATCCGGATACGACAACTCAAGCATTCGAGCAGCTCAACGCAATGATATTACCTAAACCCGTGAATTTTGAGCACGGCCTTTTAAGTAAAGGGCTCATTTTTTACAAAGTATATTTCTACGTTAAGTACCTCCCTATTAAACCTTAAGTGGTGGACAATTTTTTACAAAAAATTGCTGGTTTCGTCAATTTCAGCATTCCGCATTACAATCATTTTGATTAGTTAGAATATTCTCAAAACATTTTTTCATGACATCAATTGCATGATATAGGTACATAGTCTTTGCAGAATTCCTACAAAAAAAAGGTATTTTGTTAAAAATTTGGTCTTTCAAATTTGTCGTATGAAATCACTGCCCAGAATTGTGTCCTTAATGGCAATACAATCGAATCGTTTAATAAAAAAGCACGTGCATTTTTTTTTTATCAACGGGTTCGATTCCTAGCTAGGAATATTGATTTTTCAAAAATATGACGCAGTTTTTTTTTTCATCAAAATCGGCCCCATGACTCCTTTGAGTGTTTTTAGCTATTCCTCAAAGTTTTGGATTTGGCCATCCACATGAAAAACACACCCTGTAGTTATTTTTATATTTAAAATGTCTACCCTGCCGCCTTCGCCTTAATTTCTAAATAATATTATGTAACGAAACGCATGTCGCATGTTTCTCAAATTATCTTTAAGTTACCAATAATATACTCATTTCTTGTTTCGACTTCATATTTTACACTATTAATAATGTAGGATAATTTTCTGTCTTCTTTCATGTGTTTTGTTTGGCTTTGGTGTTGTATATTTGAATATATTTTTCTATAATCCTAAACATCTCATGTTTTTTTTTCTATGTGAATTTTGTGATTAACATTCCTATTAATATGTACTAACTTTAGTAGGTATCCTTATGTGTCGGAATTCGGATTGTTCTTCTTGGGTTATAGGCATTCGGACTTGGCTAGACTTAGTTTTTATTCTCCATTTTTTTTGGATAAGTACTCTTTAGTATGGCTTTGTGTGATCTGTGGAGTTTTCATTGAAATGGTTTGTCTTTGGTTTTTCTCCTTTTTATAGCTTCTTTTAGGTACCTTAATCCTGAATAGGATACAGGGTGGTTCAGTTTCAATGCCGCAATGTTAACCTGATTATATTTTTTTTTTGTATATTTTTTATTAGATATTCTGTAATGTGTTTATGATATTTTTTATTAGTACAAAAATAAAACCAAAAAGCAATTTATTTGAAGTCATTTATTACCAAATATAATGTAGACAATGTAACACATTAAAATAATGATTGTTGCAGTCTCAGAGATATTACGTAGGAAGTAAGGCAGTATCATTTATCCACTACAAAACATTTATATAGGAATGGCAAAGTTTATATTAAAAACTAGTAAATACAAGGCAAACTGCAGAAGTCAAGTTCCATTAAAAACACTGCTGGAGTGTATGGAAGACATTTTTTCGAGATTCCATGAAAGTTTTATCATTCAAACACACATATCTATTAAAATAATGCATGACTCAAAATCTTATTCTACAATAATATTTGAGATACGTTGAGAATCGGCGCCTTTCTCTTCTGGACATCTTATTTAATGGCACATTTGGAACAATTTATGAGTATAATGTATTCACTTCGAACTTATAGATAGACGTTCCTTGTTCATATCCATTCACACTTCATACTTTATGATTTACCTTTTTCTTAGTACCAAATATACTTTTGATATCAATCTAGAGATTGAAGTAACATTATATAAAATTTGACTATCAGCAGATACTCCCAGACGTAGATTATTTTTAAAACTATTTATTAATTACATGTATAGACATGTTGTCTAATAAACCAATGGAAAGCACGTATAAAATACTCTAATCACATAATATCTACTTAATTGTAATTGAAAGACTTAAATTTAAAGTCGATATGTGTATTCTGAAGCATTGTTTTAGTTATAATTCTACTACAAATAACTCACTGAATATTTTATATCAATAGATTTTCAATATCAAAGACCAGTCTGTTTATGATTTCATTGGAGTATAAATCACTTATTTTATTTCATTAAAAATGAATTGCTATGGTCTTAATATTTTATCAACCTTATCGATACAAAAAAAGAAAAATATAATAAAGAAAATATTAAAATTAAAAATGTCTTCTATATCTCACGAATGAGGTTTATTACAGCATGAATGATATGGGCAAGTCTTTTGATGATACATTATTAAATATTTAATGAAATAAAAATACCTAGATATGACTTGCTCAGATACCACCGTTTCAACCTCTATTTTCATAATATTCTAATACAAAAGATATGTTATACTAAAAATAAAATCAAATGTATGTATACTATGTATGTACTTTTAAATATCAATTGCATTTATCTGCGAGTTGCTTCGAACTTACAAAACTAACTAAACATGAAACTCAAATATCGTTATTCAGTAAAATTGCTAATTCGCAAAGTAGTAGTACCACAGCAAATTCCATTATCATAATAACAAACAAATTGATTAGTAAGTTATACGAAAAGTTTTAACAATTTTATTCTAATTATAAATCGTATAATGATTCACTTATTTTAAAGCTCAAGGCAAAAAGGCAAATGTTTTCTCTTATATAAACAGGTAAAATAAGGAATGTCATGGTCATTCATGTCGTTGGAACTGAATTTCTTACATATCTGCGAATGAGCGTTACAATTAACAAAAGAACCAATACACAGCTCGTCCTATACCTTCTACACAGAAAGTAGTCTCGGATACAAGAATTGAGATGAATAGTGAATGGATTGTATAGGAATCTCATCTATTTTCTCAAAAGTCGTAAACGAGACAAAATCTTATACATTTTCTAGGATAATTCTGGGAGTGTTGCGTGTATTGTCTAAGCTCAGTCTGGAAACTTACGTCTCTGTTTCCTTGGCATACTTATCAATGTTAGGGTAGATGGGGGCCATCTCTAGTGTCGAGGGGGCGGAGGGTGCGTTCGAGTTCATGTGCAGCCTTCGAGACAGCTCGTCTAAAACCTCGCCGAATACGCGCAGTGACATGTTCTGACCTAGCAGGTGGAGAAGTAGGAAGTCACCCACCTGGAAACACAAAAAATCATTTAAGAAACTGCAACTACGAAATTTCAGACACATCGAGTTCAAAGACAATAGAATGGAATACAACACCAATCTTGGTTACTGAAACTATCCAAACTATTCACTGTTGTCTTCATAAGTATATCTTTATCTACTGGCTTTCAAAATATCTGTTAACACAAACCTGAGTTTTCCTAACGAGCGACTCGACACCGGCCGGTGTTCCGAAACGGAATCGCCTCTTCAGGATCGTTTCACGAGTGTTTGGCAATAGGATTACTGCTGCTGAGTACAATAGGGCCAATCCGGTCACTACCGATAGGATGATGAACCTGCAAATGGATAAATAAAATGAGTAACGGAATCACTTCTTAGATATTCGTCCTTGCAATTAAGAAGCGCGCGTCGTGCGACTCTTATGTCATTCCTATAAATTGCAATGATTGACGCACATATTTTGTGAAATGTAGGAGACAAACTGACATCAAAAAGTAGATACCTACCTATACTCCATTTGAAAATAACATTAGTAAATTTTACAACCCCTTTTTATAGTCCGTTCAACCGATTTTGAGTTCTATCCCGTAAATATAAGGATAGCATAAAACGCATAAACCTGTTAACAAAACAGCTGCCATTTTTCATATCACCAACGCAATAGAAGTCAAAATCGGTTGAACGGGCTGTAAAATGGAATTATTTAAATGTTGAATGTTATCTCAAATGGAGTATACCAATAAAACATTTTTTGCTACAGTTTAAATTAGGCAAAACAACAATTTTAAAATATTTTCAGTTTATCCAAGGAAGTAAAAAGATAAGCATCTACAACGATATTTTAAATTCACACAGTAGGTACCTACTTAGCAATGCATGAGCTCATGCAAGTATAGTAAACGGAGGTCAACGTACCAGAACCACAGGAAGATGAAAATCTTCTCATTGAGGATATTCAAGGCTAACACACATAGCGCATCGTGTTTCTGGATCGTTCCAGAAGCTCCGAATTTGTGGAATGTACACTTTGTTACTCTTGGGAAGATTTCAATCTGGAAAACAAAATAATATTAAGTATTTTGTGACTTTAATATAGGCTGGCACTACGTAGTTTAATCTTTCTTATCTGATATTGGGCAAAGTAGAACGAATTCTGACAGAATAGAATATATTATACTTAATTGTACACAAGAAAATACACATATCTATTAGAATTTGGGTAGGTACAGAATAAAAGCCATAACTCCAATAGATACAGAGATTATTAGAATTACTTACTTGCCACAATTCAAAATACATATGTGGATAATTACATAAGTTTCAATGAACCAAAAGTAAATAGCTATGGTGTAACCATCCTATACCCATCCAACTCCGTTTGTTTTACTCATACATAGAACCTATTAGACTTCGTTTAAACAGTAGAAGATGAACATGCAACTCACAACGTTGATGCAATATGTGTGTCTTTAGTATGATAATTGACTCGTCAAATGTACCTTTCCAAATTGCATCTCCTTGCGATAAGATTTGCAAGGGTTTTAGTACACAAATCGTGTATTCTACTTATTACCATGTCAAGAAACAATAATTTACACTTACCATAGGGTCGGTTCTTTGCTCCTGATTCATGTTTGAGAACTTTACAACGTCAGTACCATAAGTCAAGAACGCACCACCGAGGAATGTGTCCAAAAAGAAAATGTTGCCAACCTGAAAAACAAAACAGGATCTTGTAGAATGTACCTACGTATGTCTTAAGATCTTTTCATTATTAGGAGATTAGTCTATGGTTAAGACACGCCTCCTATTATATGGGATCTAATCTTTGTAGGCGATCTGATGCTGCAGGACAATGCACTCTTGATACTTCAAACCGTGACGGTAATGTACACGATCACTAATCGACTTTAATTTGCAAACTGTGGGAGTACTATACGTTTTTGAATACAGGAGTGATGTAATCTCAAGGAGCTATGTATGTCCAAAAGTACTTACTACGTTGATGAAGTTCAGCGCTTCACAGAAGAAGTAACCGAAGGAATACGTGTTGTGCATGTGTCTGGTATCCACCAAATACTGGACAAGGCGATTCTGTAAAACACAAATGACAAACATTAGCCTAGGAACAGACTCAACTGAACAGAACAGAATATTACATAATAGACGTTCCAGGCGTAGCTAATTTGTCTTATTAGGGACGTTCATCAAGTTTCATTAGTATCGGGACTTATCTCAATTGTACCACTTTATTAAGAAACAAGATACCTATGTATATTGGCCTTATTAATGTACTGGCATTATCTGTTTGTTATTCTACTCCCAACTACCAGCAGTATTCAAGGAAGTAGGGTATTATATGATGGGCAACTTACCAAACGGTTGTTCTTGTCGTCAGATATGCTGGCAGCAGTTCCACGCATACCGTCTGAGATCATGCGGACCTTGCCTTCCTCCCAGTTCTTCCATACCCAGTGAGGCACGTAGAACAACAGTCCCTGAAAAATGAGGTTAATTATCAATTACATGCATTAAAAATATCCTCAAAGTCCACGCACTGGTCATTATGTATTCGAATAGAAAATAGATTATTGAACTTTAAACCTGTTTGGTTCTAGCAACAAAAACTTAACAGGCAGCAAGTCATCAGGTTTACTCACTCGTTGAAAAATTACATCATACTTTACGTAACGCAAAGAGACCTCTCGATTGAGGACAAAGAAATCGCAATTTTTAATGATCGGATAAAATTTATTGAGAAAAAGATAAATGAAAGTACTTACTTGGAAGAACAGCATGAAAGGCACCCACTGGTAGTAGGCGTGGATTCGTTTTTCTTCACCGAAGTCATTGCCAAGGCCGGGATGTGAGATGCCCCTGGCCGGGGAATAGGGAAGCGTGAACGTGTAGGTGATCCAGCAATAGGTGTTAAGGACGTGGGCGGGGATCGCTCCGTCGTTGATACATGAGATCGGTTCGCCTGTAAAGAAGTAAAACGATAAGGATATTTGATGCATTGTGTTAAGCATACACCTACGTTTGTGCGTCTACAGTTACTTTTACAAAGGCAATATGTATTTACAATAGACGGACGGCTAACTCAGAATTCCCGTAAACATGGCACATGCTTAGTGAGAAAAAGATGATCAGTGAGTCCACAGTTTTTCATTGAAATAATATTTAAATAAAGTGTGAAACCAAAAACCGCAAGCTGCATTGCGAAAGTCAGTACCCTAACTAGGCACGTAGGCAAATCGTGTTCTGTGGTTTTTTACCTGACGAAGATTAAATGTAAGTCGTGATGATTCACTGTTCCGCGATTTAGGGTATCTTATGTCTTCATTTTCCTTGTTAAAAGCTTTTGATATTAGTTGCTTGCTTTCTTAGACCATGACCCTTGAGTGGCCTGAGTCATTTTACGACTACTTATGAGTTTACAGTTATGTTTTAATGTCCGCATTAACATGCTCGTTATTATTAATGTCAGGCCTTGAAGGGCCATTGAAAAGCTTCGGGCTATAGATATGTTGATTAATAATATTCGTTTTGGCCCTGACATTGCTGCAGTGATTGCGGATGCGTTAATATCGTCAGTAGTAGTGCATCTGCCCCACAACCTGTCGCAAATTGTCGACCGTGATTCGAATCACCTTGGTTGTGTCGAGGGCTGTGGAGTGTGGACCGATGTTAAATGTGCCTGTTATCGGTTTAAAAATAAACGACCCAATCACGTTGAATTTATCTCAAGAACAGGCTTAATAAAAAACAGTATAAGACGGTTGTTGATAAAATTAATGTCATGTTCCATTTAATTAGTTTGTTCCATAATGATCTTGCATTTAGTTTATTCAAAAGACCTGGTTATAACATTGTCGCTATGTGCATAGTTAATGTGTATTTTAGGATTAAATATTGACAATACCTAGTGATAAAATGACCTCTGTTTTATGAACCTACCTACATTATAGTAAGTAGCGACAAACGTGGATTTAATTTGTCCTGTTACGTCCAGTCATATGATCTCATTTAATTTAAATTTGGTCTGTCTCGGATAGCATTGAACTATACAATACGATGTCAATACCAATATAAGTGTTTGGTGACTATGCCTGACAATGTTGGGAGTGACCAGCTTGCTACATAACGGATGCTGTAAGCACAATCCTGGGAATATCTCGATTTAACCAGATATTGCATGTAACACGATCTCTCTCGCTTTTTCCGGTTTCCTCTAAGGAAAACATTGATATTTCATTAATTGGTTTGATTGACTGTAATTATTATTGATCATAATCAATAGGTAACTTCTGAACGATGCAAAAACTTCCTTGCAATTAATTTGTGTTATTATTAGTGCCTTGCTTTATTTGTGATTAACTGACATAACTATATTAAAAATCATTTCTGAAGAAAGGTAAATTCCGCAATGCTATTCAAATATCTAGGAATCTACTTTTATAGGGGTCATTTCACGTTGCGAAATATTGTATCATAATATGGATACCGTTAACTCTGACTCAACAGCCGAGGTGTCGAATTGACTAGTCACATGCTTGCTAATTGCTCCATAACGAGCACTTACAATTGTTAGTGCATTTATCATCGTCTTGAGAATCTCGAACGGACATACAAATAAGAATGAACTAACAAATAACGTAGCGTATGACATTTTTATTGCTGGAGGGTAGAAAGAAAGTGTTGAGTCAACTGTTATTGCAGATGTCGTCATAATTAACGAAGGGACATGAAAGTCTATCACACTCAAGATTCAATATGAACATTAACATTAAAAACTTACAAACCATCAGACAAAATGTGAAGAAAGATACCATTTGCGATAGCTAAAGTAAGTAAGTATGTAGCAGTCTTCTTTATTGCAACAAAGTGCATTGACTTCATAAATTCTAACAATCGAGAGAAATCGCAGGCGACACATAACTGCATTATAATCGCAACACAGGTTTGTAAATGTACCCATCAACAAACCAAGCAAATTACCTTTCCACTACTGTTAATGTTATCGTCAAGTTGTTCAAGTTATGCTAATTCTAGCTTATTGTAGCATTGTATGGTAAAAGTACACGATAAGGATTTCAAACGGTTCTATCAATAGTATACCCTGAAATACTCGTTTTACTGCGATTGCCTGATTATTAGTGGGTCATGGTGAACTGGGCTGCGTGAACTTTACTGTCATATAAATAATACATACGTATACCCATATACATCTAAACATATATGGGTACAAATATATAATAAATGCGGAATGAAGAATTTAGGTCGTGATGTTTTAGTACTATGTTCATCATGATGTTGACGATTGCAAAATGTGCTGTCAGTTTTGTGTACGACCAAAATTATGATCCTATTGTTTGTTACAAAGTACAAGGTTTTATCTACCAACACATCCCTTTTACAATCCGTATTCTGATAAATTATTTGATATGATTCATCTAAACTATGATGAGGTTTAAAACTGTTTTTTTTTTTCATTGGGGTTTTTGATGATTATTCATTGAGAAATGCAGAGTTGCAGACCACAACATAACTGATTGATTCATCGAGAAATGCAAACGATATCCGTAGTAGGATTAAAATGAAAAGTAGTTTTACGATAGAGAAGAGTCATTTCCAGTTCAGTGCCCTGATTAGCAATTAATATAAAAGCTCGTTAGCCAGTTCCCACAGCGAGATGCCTAGGAACAATCAATCTGTAACTGTTATCGTTGCTAACGACTGTGTTTTGATTACCTCCACCTGAGGCACAAATGTGATTGTTCAAGCTGCATGTAGGGCAAAACATCACGGACTGCAACGCTGCAATAAACTCCATATGGATTGCTGACTAACTACCTATGAGACAATGTGCACTGGGTACGTGACCTAAGGAGCCAGGACGCTTTAGTATGCAGGTTTACTCGATATTACTATTGTTGGATGGACATACGTACAGTTGGAAAGTTACAGACAATGAGCTACGGCATAATGACCCATTAAGTGTCTCGTCTCGACTCGTGTAAATTACTAACATACTTGTACGTAATTGTTTATTTTAGAATTCCAACTGTTAGGCCTGATTTCTCTGTTGACTAATGAACACTAAATAGATTTGTTAAGGTAAGCTTCGGCTAATTTGTCCTAAGTCAAATTGTTTTCACGATTCACGAATGGTCAACAACCTGCATATAAGGAAAACTAAGAATAGAAGTAGTTGGAGCACTAAGCAAAAAAAATCTAAGATGACTCAGACAATGAAAACAATTATCCTTTCATTGAAAATATACGTATAAATCGCAGAAGATAAATAGTTCTATTGGAGTACAATCTTGAACATTTCACATGTAAATTCCGTATCTCACGAATTACGACCTTATTAACTAAATTCGAATAGCTTATTCTATTTTTATCGTTCGCTCACGCAGCAATAATCGTCAGAAGGTTATAAAGCATAAGTTACAAGTGCCTATTAAGCAGTAGTTGTTTGTATTTGTAGCTCATCGAATGGGTAGCTTGCGATAACGCCGAGTGTAAACATCGTTTGTTCCACCGGCTCATTGGAACACTTCCTATCATCACGTTCTTTACATAATAGTGGGTAATGAGTATCTTTGATTTGATGGGAACCGGTTAATATTGCAGTTAATGTTCCTTAACAAACAGCAAAATTTGCATAGAATAAATAATAGCTACTACCGACAGTAAAGTCCAAATCTTTAATATAGATGGTACGGTTGAAGAAACTGAATCTTCTATGATACAGTATAAAGATTTCCATTTTGGTAAAGAAAGAAAGTCACGCAAGTCTTCGGTTAAAGAAATAACTATCAGTTACATACGAGAATACGAATCAGGCATACAATCGTACTGGATGTCATAATCGCTTTACTAACATAGTATATCGTTGACTAATTAATTGGGGATAATGTTCCTAATGTGTATACGAGACGTTTAACGATTGTTTATGGCTGTTATCATGTGTTTGATAATGATAACTGTTATGGTTCTAATGAATCTTCGTCTTGTAACATCCAGATGTGCGTTATGCTATAGGAGCTTAGAAGTATGAATGAGATATGATTCAGAAGTCAATTGATAAACTTAAAGTATACTTAGATAAGATAATACAGAATACGCATTACAGACAAGCCAAGCAAGGGTAAAGGCTCGTCGTCGATAATTCAGATCCTAACGTTGAATTACAAGCTATAAACGCTTTTAAGATAGTGGAAATTGCACAGGACACTTTATAATCAATGGAAGGACTTCCATAGGATTTCACTAGTAACACACTACGTAAACTTCCGCAATAAATGGCTATTTATAAATTAAGTTCAACATGTAAACAGGAGCATTAACACGTTTTACATTGTATTTGACTTTGAACTGTAGAATAGTGTACAACATCAGTCGACCGTAAAAAGATTTCCATGGCCTTTGATTTTCTATGTTTAGGTGATCAGTTGACACAATTAGATCGTGTAGTTTTTTTACAAGTTAGATATCTTATATCGCAGTTTCTAATGTCAAGTGCACAAACTTGGGTACAATTTTAAAACACTGGGAGGCAACTAAATATACTAAAGGAAGACAGGAAGTGAGCAAAAGATACAAAGTTCGACGACGACTGTATGGTCGAACCTGCCATAATTTATCGGAATTTAGAGTAGGTATAGATAACTCAACATTTCCTGTCGGAAAAATCCGATTATGTATTGCTTAACAGGAAAACGAACTAATGATCAGTGATAAGAAATGTAAAGAACCATCTGAGAAAGACGGTGCTTTATTAGCAGATGAACAATGACCGATGTCACTAGTGAGATGCGATATAGGCATGATAGGCATCCAAGATGCTCAAGATGAAAACAATACACAGTCACACATTAAAACAATAACAAAACTTTTGGCTTGAGAAGAATTATTATCAAGACAGATGCAGATGCTGCGTCCGATGCCTCGCCAACCTACGCAAGTGACTATAATGCATAATCTTTCCACAATCGGTTCAATCAAATACACTTGTTGCCTAATACATAATCTTGAATGCTTTGTAAGTTCACTGACCCGTGTCGCTCTACTGAAGTGAATCTTATCACGTACGTTTACGACTCTGTGTATGTTTGTACAATCAATTTGTCATGACGTCTCAATTTGGGTAACTGTTACACACACGGTGTTCCTGTTCTGAACAATGACCTGAAAATGATTCACACTTTTACGGTAGTTACGAGATCAGACGAGACGGACTGTTATTTCTGGTTAGACTCTTTGTGTTATTCGGTCTTTAGGTTAGTGTCTAGGTCATAGTTTGCATCTTTTTAAAAACACAAACGTTTGCAATTAGGTGTTCTGTTTTAATAAGCTTTCACTTGAATGTTAAAATTTCTTTGTTTTGTACTTTCTCGTTGGTAATATGCTCAAGATAATTTTGTAGTTTATTGCATACTTAATTTAATTTATAGTTGCTTTGTACGTTCTCAGGCTCGCAGCTTGAAATGATTGTGGTTCAGAAATTGCAATGATACGTCCGTAATGAGAGGTTGTCTGTCCATCACTCTGGGAACTCAATTACCACATTAGACCCTTCGGACTGTGGGCAATAATCAGGCCTGATATTTTTTCCTTATCACTTGTTGTGTATAAACGCTAAAAGCTTGTAGATTTTCTCAATGGTGTTCTAAAACATGAATAGGTTTACTTATGTAGTAAACCTTTTAAGTGTAGAAAGTAACTTAATCAAGAAATAAGTTACTTTAATAGATTGGATTAAAATGAAAGACGTAATCATAAAATGTAATAATAAGAAATGTCAATCATAATAACGATACAATAAGTAGACGATTTATCAAGAAGTCTATTCCAAGCAATAAGGTTAATAATAGTTAAACAACTCCATATTAACTTAATTATAATACACCTTGTTATGAAACAGGTTGATTCGCCACTGAGCATGAATAGGGGGAATTAATTTAGTAAAGTTACATGCTGACTTGGCTACATGTTTTCATTGGAACGAACTTCCCTCGAATTCAATAGATAACTTTATTAAATTCACAAGGAAAAACGTTCGGAAGAGACTGCGTTTATCTAATTACTTCTATTGTTAGTTTCCTGGGTTTGTGACTTTGTATGTTTAAATGATTGTCTCTATAAGTATGTATAATATTCGCTTCACTAGAAATAAACGGAATATACTCCGATGTTTGGCTTTCTCACGTACTCAAAACAGTTTATCGCATTGATATGACTACAAAATACCTTTTAGCATTCAAACTATCGCCAGTTTATATTCATGGACATTTCTCATCGTACCGGGCTATATTGTTCGACTGTTCCGCATAATAAAGTATAGAACTTACATTACGTATAGACAAGACGTAACAGGTTGCTGTCCCATCGTCTGTGTGTCTAGCAATGCGACAATGACCCATATCCCGTTTACAACTTCCGTGAGCAAATCACTAGCAGATACAAGCCATTTTCTAACATTAACGTGTCAATTTGAGACTGCGTAGAATATATTCTATTTGTAGGGGCTTTAGTTTCTTTCCCTCCTGTGATGCCTACAAAAATAATCTATAGCGGTCTCAAGCAAAATGAAATAACGTACAGAAACACTTGCCAGTGCCGCAAGGTACCATCCTAGGCCCTAATTGAAATGAAACTCATATTTTAAACTTACCAATAAGATTATTAGCGGTGACAAGTATACAGCACAGGAACAATATGGCTGATGTGATGCGATAGTGCATTCTGAACACCATGTTGTCAATAACAGCCTTATCGATGAGGTAGCGGACCTTCACGAAGCCCGCTACTGATGACACCAAGCCAAATACTGCCATCTTGTATGTTTTTGTTTATTTCGTTGTCTGAAACAAAAAAAAAATATACAATGAAAATGAGTTCCAAAGCATTGAACCTTTAATCAGCCAACAGTATGCAGTCAAAAGCCCTAAGTGCACTTGTAAATTTGTTTTGATTTTGTATTCTGTTTACCATCATGCAATTGTAAACGAATTGCAAATGAATGTTTTACTTTTACAATCAAAACAAACAGCAGACAGAAACTTCTAAAGCAACCCTTTGTCTACATTAGAACACCAGTCACAAAAGACCCACTATAAATACATCGACGCGTCTTAACTAACTTCGTGACAAGTGCCATACGCCACCCATACGAAATTAGAACTTAAACGGTAAACTTTATTAGTGTTTTGATTCCACCAATGTGCGTAACAGCTGTGTCGAGTCGTCGTTCTCATGTCTTCATTTTCGTATAAACATTCGCTTTATTATATCTCGAATTGATAAACAGTTATGTGAAGAGAACACGAATCCATTTACTAGGGCTGGTCTTCTCAATCAATGACCTCAAACATATTTCAACGTTGTAGCTACCTCTCGCCCACGCCTGGTCCAGTCGGGTCCAGCGGTTTTTTATAAATCAATATTTTTTCTTTTCCGCTAACACCACGTGTCAATAATGTGAAGTCGGTCGTCGTATTGACTTTGAAACTTTACTTACGATGCTTATGTTCATTCTGGTCTATTGCCGTAGGATGTATGTAATCTCATGATAAATGGATCTAACCTTGACGACTTCTTGATCTCTTTCCTACGCGGTGTCGCATCTAGCGTGTGCTATTTAGGTCGCTAGCAGGGGGCAACATTAATTGATCATTGGTTATGAAATCACCTCGGAGAAGAACGCTTGTTATTGATGGATTGAATATGTGTTTAAACGCGATAGTCATCATAACCTTAACATTTATGTCGGTTTACGCAGCTATTGCATGTAGCTCACACAAAAAATTCTGCATCATGATAGTATGTTGCATGAAGCATAATTTTTAACTATTTTGCTAACATAATCGTAACCGTGTTAGGATGGAGGCGAATGGTGCGCCAGCGCAGGGCATGTGGCGGGTCGTCGACCGGCCGCTGTTCGTGCGCCTCCTGCGTTTTTAACCTCCTCCTCCCCCGTTGCCCCTCGCTGCTTTACCTCAACCGACCCTGGCTGATGCATCGCTTGGCAACGCGAATTTTACGCGGAAACCAGTTTGAGCGGCGACAATCGTAGCTAACTTTGCATGTCGCGATCTCGACAATCGATTAGCTTCACGGGATAGTTCGTTATAGCTGTTAATATTTGATATCTTAACTACCGACTTAATTGCTCGACTGAAACATTACTTTTGGAACATGTTTTGCGATTCTCGCTTTTACCAGTCTGTTCTATCAGATTTCAAATATTTGCTCGTATCATTAATTTATTTGGTTGGATATCGATACGTCAACATATTCCCTGAATGATAAATATTTTTGAGGAACCCGTTGTTTGCTAACGCCGTGACTGATAATGGGAAGCGGAGGGGGAGAGGTGAGGCGTACATTCCGCTGTTTATGACATGCACAGGCGCACAGGCGGTAAGGCAGTGGCGGGTGGGCTCCGTCCCTGAACCTTTGTGCCGCTCTTAACTGCATATCCTTGTTCCACTCGTTGTTACCGCAGACCATTTATCACCGGCACAGGCGGCACTTCGCGATGCTAACTCGGTTTTATTATCTTTCGTTATAAATTACTTTGGCGTTTATAGGTTCCTCTTGTAAATCAAAATCATAAAGCGCTGTGAAGCGTATGGCAATTCTTGCACATGTCTTTAGAAGTCAAATTTCACTCCTAAACTCGTGATAATGAGCTTCATGCAGCTGCCGTACTTATTTGACTTTAACGGCACGCGTCGGCTCTCAACTGAATGGACACTAATTGCGGTAAATGTGAGACGCTTCAACCTGTACCGCACACGTTCAAACTTATACAATACCGACAACTTTCGTGGGAAAGAATCTCAAACCTCTCGTATCGATGGCTCAGTCGGACAATAAGCATTTCATCAGAGAGCGTGACCAATGACGTGAAACGATTGCTCCGAATATTAGGTAACGTTGAGATTTGCAGTGCAAGTGAACGGCCCAGTTTGACGCTTCTGTTGTAATTTACGTCTCAAGCCTCGCGGCGAAGCAACGTACTGATTCAGTTCGGTCGGCTGCTGTCGTCTCGTGTCTGATATAATTAAGTCTCATTGACTGCGTTGATTGTTAGTGGCATTCCTTCCCGCATTGTTTACATTGTAGAAAAACAATGTGAAAACACGTGGTACTTATTAACACAAGAGTAACCAGTTGAAAAATTATAGGCGGTGACCAGATAAGCTTGTGTGTGGGTCATAACATCCGCGGTGACTATGCCTGCCTGCCTTTCGTCATGTTTGTATCCATTGATACGGAAATGCGCTTCTAATGTGGACCTGCGGTTGCGTTAGTGCGGTCCAGCTTATGTTTCATAGACCTTTAAACTACACGCTCTAATAAAATTCTCCACATTATTTATGGACTATATTGCAATTGCAAAGAATCAATATCTGACGGCAGATAATTATAATTTATCTTATCACTCTGGGGTCAAAGAGGCAGTTTGAAATTCTCGGTGAGTTGGTAAATAAAACCACGCTTTGTAAAACTTATACGGGCTAATTTATAGCACGTGTACATCGTTCGCAGTGAGGGATATAATAGACTTTCGAACGTGCTTGGTTTATTTGCATTTATCTACTATCTCTTACAGTGCCAAGCATAAGAATCCTGGAATAATTAACTCAAATTCCATTCCATGGATTCTCAGGATCATTTGAATATGTTAAAAGAACTTTCGAGCCTTTGAAAGACAAGAATAGGCGTGACTTTACTGCCAATTAGTGTCACTATTATTTTTATATGAAAAACACGAATACTAAACAAGTTTGCAAGTTCAAGGTGTGTTTAAGAGGTTATCGCCAGGCGCTTCGGCGTCATCATGAATGCAGGTGCTGTGGCCGCACGCCGTGACAAGAATAATATGTGAGACCGGTTAAAGATGCCCCCTTTTGTGGCATCATACCAAAGAAACTCTCACACGGTACCTAATGGGAACCCGATAATTTCCTACACTCTTTCAAGCGTTATTTGAAATTTAAATGCGCTATACGGTTAATGTTATGAAATCGTATTTAAACTACTTGACGTGTTGACCTTTTTTAAACGATCGCTTCAGAATGATACTACTGCGATTACATTAACGTCATAACTACGAAAATACCTATTAAGTGATCATAATGAGACAAATTATTATTAATTATGTCGCCTAAATGAGCTCCAGCTAATGTATCTATCTACCTATGTAAGTTATTATTAGTACGCGGTCACTCGTACAGTAGGAAATTATTTTCTACCGTCACTGACAATGTGATTGTTATTTTGTTTTGTACACGAACATGTCCGGGTTGTTACAAAATTAAGCGGGCAGTGGTTTGATTGTTTTTATTTCTTTATTCACTTTGTCCTTGGTCGGCACATCTTAAATGAAGCTTCGTGGACCGTGAATTTCGCGTGTATATGAACATATACTACAGTTTCTTGTCGAGAATCTTGTGATGATACATCGCGATTTGTAGTCGTAAAAATCCTAAGCCCCATATTTTTATGAATCGCAACGTGGTAATTACTTATTTAAACACCGTGGTGTTTAAATATGTTCATCCTTTCGGGTGAACTTGCTTTTGTTCATTCTATTGAAATGGAGTTCCCGGTAAATAGAACGGCGTCCCTTTCCCCCTCAGTCGTCGCTCAGGTAAACGGGGACACCGCCGCTACCTGTGACCATGAGAAACTCTACACTAACACGTTGAGGCGTCTTCAATTCATAACATCATTACTTTTATATGAACCCATTAATCGTTCGTTCATTACTTGTCCGCCGTTCCTACCTCGCAAGACAGCGGGCGGAATAAAAAAGAAATGTGATGACTGTGCACAAGGCTTTTGTTCCCGCACATGTATGCTGTCAAACAACATTCCACGCGTCGTCGATATGAGTTAAGCTCGACTCAATCCAGTAAGCTTTTGTGACACAACTCACTTACCTTTTAAACCTAACTGTTACTTCTCCAGCCACTCAGTTCTTTAATATTTAATGATCGCAATTCGCTCGTTCTTTGTACACAACACTGATCACAGTCTCACTTATATGTCTAAAAATACTTTGCTACAATAGTTCTACGTCATTGTATTATAAGGGATATGTCATAGAATAAAGCGGAGTAAAGCGAGTTACAAATGGGGGCCCGCAGCACAACGCACCAGCTGCTTGGGTGTCGGAAACTTAACTGAACGAACGAGCGGTCGGTCGAGCGTCCGATTCGATCGGCCTCTGCGCACGGTGACTCGCGCGGGATTTCTACCGAAGTTGAACGTCTGTGTTGCGTACGCGCATCTATGGCTGTCTCTCTCTTTCCCGAGCCTAGTTCGAAGTCCCGCACATTTGCCGTCTCCCTCTAAATGAACAGTAGCCAGTAGCCACGCTGAACGAGTTCGAGTCGAGAGGATTTTGACTCCAGTGTGTGGTTGCATTGCACCGTGCTGGTGAGCCTTACTTTGATCTCGTGTCGATTTTTTTGGCGAGATTTTGATGACTGGTTTCGACGAGTGGGGAACTGGGGACCGCTCGCGGCTGTTAATTAACACATTTTCGGGCCATAGTAATTTAGTTATAAGTTGCATTATTTAGTTTGTGCTTTAGGATATTTTTATAAATGAGCAAAAGCTTCGTGTGTTGATTCAGATTGATCTCGAGAGTGGCTCTTATGGCCAACTAAAGACGACTGCTCTGATACACTGATAAGGAAAGGGTTGTATTGTAATACCTACGAAAGATATAGAGAAAAACTCCAATTTTAAGACGGTACCCTGACCAAAAAATCGGCATGAGATATGAGCATTCCTATTGGCCTAGCGGCACTGGTGGCGCATGAATTACTGTAGTGAATACGCCCAGATTTTATAATAAAATAGTTTTAAAATCGAATTTTGGCATTTGAAAAAAAAAAAACTACAAAAATGTTCGTTATTAAATTGTCTATCCACTAGTGTTAGTACAAAAAATAATTAATGAACACTTTACGAGGAGATGCATAATATCAATAATTATTTCTCATGTTTATGTTTTTTTAGAAGGAGATTAGTGAAATATATACAACATTTAAAAAAAAACTAAATCTACCATTTTAGAATCAATATTATGTAAAAATTTAATGTATTTTTATTAATTGATATTTCTTTTTAAATAACGAGTAGATAGCTCCTAAAAACAGCACAAAAACGGCTTGCGCGGCGTTTTGCTCGGGGTACCGCCTTAAGTTGAATTTATGATTTTTTGTACCTGCCTAAGCAAAAGGTACAAAATACACAATACTATAAAGATTTGAACGTCAATCCGCTATTGACAAACTAGCTATCATAAAAAGTAGGTTGGCGTTAGCATTACTACTAAAAGTGTCGTGCAATTACAAATGCAAAAATAATTGCGCTTTTTTTCATCTGACCGACGCATGTTAAAAGACTAGCCGTTGCCCGCGACTTCGTCTGCGTGGCATTAGTAGTTCGAATACCCAATTTTCTTATTGAGCCGCCTTACATGAAAAAATTTTGGTTCATCATAAGGGAGGATTTTCGAGATAAAAATATCTTATCTATCCTACGTCCTTCCCAGGGTCTCAAACTATCTCCATACCAAATTTCATCTAAATCAGTTCAGCGGTTCAAGCGTGACTAGATTACAGATAGACAGACCTACTTTCGCATTTATAATAAGTACTAGGGGGACGCCTCGCGGTTTTACCCGCGTAGTTCCCGTTATCGTGGGAATACAGGGATAAAAAGTAGCCTTCCCAATAATGAAATAATTTATGGAATGGTCCAGCCGTTTCGGAGTCTATAAGGAACATACTTACATATATACATAGATTAGTAAGGATGCGCCTTCAGTACCTATTAGTACCTCCATATCAGTTGATAAAGAGTCAATTATAATGTCTCAGTGATTACGGGTTCGGTCACTGTAAAGCGCTGTCGGCCGCTGCAGCCTCATTGGCTAAGCATGCGACCGTCTACCTGTTCCTCGAGCCAATATAAAAAGCTAGATACAGCGTACAGCTGAGATGTGGTTTTACCCGATTGCCCATATTCAGTACTTAAGCACATGATTACGTAACTTGG
Organism: Orthosia gothica; assembly: GCA_949775005.1. NCBI lineage: Eukaryota > Metazoa > Arthropoda > Insecta > Lepidoptera > Noctuidae > Orthosia > Orthosia gothica. The sequence continues at coordinate 10,094,817 of OX459042.1, forward strand.
CGACTTGAACAGCCTATCAGCAAGCTCGGTGCGTTCATTATTTTTATTTCTATACGGACTTTTCTAAACGTTTTATCGTTTCATAATTTTCAAGTTAGCAGATTAGTTTTTGCTGAGTTCGGTGTGGCTTGCGAAAATATTTCGCTTCTCATTCCTCTAAACGTATGACGGTGATTTATAATCTTAGGATGAGGCTTAGGATTTTTTTAAACTTCATTAAAAACCATTTATTATTTTGAATGATGTCCGCGCACAGGAAAATATTCTACTTTGCCCGCGACGCGTGCTATTTTGTTTGTTTGCACACTCTCCCAGTTATTACGAACTTTTTATTACCTTCCTATCGTATGTGTGTAGGGCTAAGGGGTAGTTTCGTCGTACGTGTGCGCGTTTAATTGTGTACGGCAAGGCAAGGCATAGTTTGAACCGGCTTCACTTTGTTGTTTGCAACATTCCATCTTGACTTTTTATTTGATCTGAGTCCAGCAATTAGTAATCGATTTTTCAAGCACTATCTGGCATCCGATTAAGCTAAAACTTGGCGTATAGTGCCCGGCACGTAAGTTGGCAAGGTTTTGGCGTAGTGGGTGTAAGTTCGCGCATATTCCGCGAACTGACCAACCACCATATGGATCGAACGGAACATGGACACGACACGATTGGTCAGTCGATTCTTGCGTCAACTAACCAACCAATCGCGCGCTCGGAACTGTCCGAAACGTTCCCCGCGCCCTGCTTCGCTACCAAAGATACCTAAAAAAACTACTTCTGCGCATCTAGCGACTCTTGCCAACTTACGTGCCCGGGATTGTACGTATTTAACTTTGGAAACATTAAAATAATATGGCACTATGGAGCTGGTCTCATGATAGAACCGGAAGGTGGCCATAGTAACTCCTCAACCAGTCAAGGTAGCAGCATCGTGTTTGGGCTCATATTGGATAGGTATTGACAAGCGATAATACATTTCGTATTTTTTAGTCTATTTTAAGCTTGTATTAAAAATGTTTTTACTTTTAATTATTTATTTTTGCGCTGTCTTATTTGCCGTTTAGCAAATGTTATTAGTGATTTCTATCTAATATAGGCTTTGCTGACAAATGAAAAATGGAATTGTTAACACTGATCACATTGCTTGCTCCACGTGGTACTTTACCCTAATTTACTGGCTTTTCGAATAATCGTGATTCAGTATCTACTTTTAGTGTAGCTTTTAAAAGCTATTAAGCTGCTTTATCTGAATATAATACATCTAAAAGCAATTCATTTGCATGGCCTGGGTTCAACATCATTTGATATTTATTTATTAAAACTTCATGCAACATACAGGTAAATAGCCGGACTTCATGGCTGAGGCATTCTATACCTGTCAACCAAAGGTGGTGGAGAAATAACATGGCAGTTGCATAAAAAAAAAATGATAAAAAAAATATATATAAGTAGTTAAAATAAAAATACCTATACATTTACTATAATATTGATATAATAAATATTTATTATAGAACCATTTGATATAATCCTTTTGATTACGAAATGATTGTCTAGTGAAACGTCGTAACGTGATGAAGTTCGATGCGCCGGAGTTCTGCAAAACTTGATTTACCTGTTTGGTCTGTCACGATGAAATCTAGCTTGATTTCTCGTTTATTTTCGGCTGGGTTCTAGAGAGGCTTTGGTATTTGAGTGTAAGCTAGGAATTTATTTTATAAACGTGCTTACCTAAGGCATATAGTCAAATTCCTTAACTTTTATATTCCGTTTTTTTACCTGCTCTGTTAGGCAACAAACAAGAAATGCTTTATAAGGACAATAATAAAACAATACAATGGCAGTGTTAATCTATTTTTAACCGACTTACCAAAAAGGAGGAGGTTCTATGTTCGACTACTTGTATGTTTTTTTTTTTTTTTTTATGTATGTTCACCGATATCTCCGTCAATTGTGGACCGATTTTGAAATTTCTTTTTTTGTTTGAAAGAGTATATTTTGAAATTGGTCCCATTTTAATTTGGTGAAGGTCTGATGAAGAACGTCGGAGATACACAACAGAACTCTTCAATAAATAACGGCAAATCTCTCGGGATTGCTGCAATCGCATGTCTGTTTGTTGTTTATACCATTTCATAACATAACATCACGCCAGTACGCTCTAAAGGGGTACGCAGATCTCTCATTTCACCGGTTATGTTCAAGTTTCATATTATTCGGTTAATCTATTCTGGAGTTATAGGGACCTTAATAAACAACTTGCTATTAGGTAGGTAAAACTAAAAAGTTAAAAATAAAAAAAACTTTTTTGCAAAAAAATACTACCGACTTCCAAATGAAAAACTACAAAGTGAAAAATAACTTAACTTTTGGAAGTCGGTGTCCATATGGCAAAAAAATGGTTCCTACGAAAGACACCGACTTCCAAAAGTTAAGTTATTTTTCACTTTGTAGTTTTTCATTTGGAAGTCGGTAGTATTTTTTTGCAAAAAAGTTTTTTTATTAATTTTTGCGTACCTGTATGGTTTTGCCTGTATATTATTGCAATGGTAATAAAATAAAATAAAAACTGCATTATATTTAGCTAATTAAATACGAGCCTTTTGAGCCGAGATATCTCTTAGAACTTTTATAGGAGCAAGTAATACCTATGATCCCTATACAAGTAACACTGGCTGTCTGTGGCGTCACCCTACATTTACAGACATATTATCTAGCCTCAGAAGCAGGATGAAAGTTGATAAATCTTCCCGTAAAACAAAATTTGTTATAAAGAAAATTCATGTACTGCTCTCGTTTGGGCTGGCCTTTTCTTCAGCCAGAGAATCAGCATTGCCATCCAACGTGGCAATGCTGCCAGCGTTCTGGGCACGATTCCCATTGAAATCGATGTGGACGAATTTTTTGTTGTGCAATGAGCCTCTTTCCCTCTCCCCTTTGTATATAAGTTTTTTTGTTATTAGTAATAAGATTATAAATAATCTATCGTATATAATATTTGTAATTTAAAAAAGTTAAGCTTTTTACAGACCTAGGAAAAATGCATATCATGCAGTTATTAAAAGAATATAAAAACTTAAGCAGACCATACAACTCATAACCATGTTCTTTAAAGATGACCATGAATAGTAAAAAAATATTGACAATCTTAGTCGTAATGATGACGCTGAATATATTAACAAAACAGAATTCAAGCTGGACATGCATTTATAGACGTAAACCAACTATAAATATCCTATACTTAGAAATATATATACAGATAGGATTAATGACGTAAGCATTGCTATTTGAATAATACGATACGATGCGTTGTAGTAAAATACAGTTGGCAATTTATGTCATAAACCACATGGAAATTAGAATAATCCTGAATAAGCTAACCGTTATAATATATCGAAGACTTATAAAGTAATAACAATAGCGTTGACTCCATTTAAATATTTCTATGACGTCACATCCCCAGATATTGGAAATATTGCCGACGTCATCGTATGTAAATATTAGACAGATAATTTTATGGTCTTATATCAACCGTCGATTAGACAGGTCATTCAACTTTGAATATTTAAGTAGGTGGCTATGCTATGTCAATTGGTCGTTGACCATGAGAATGAGGAAAGAATATTCTTTACACTCTATCTATCCATAGCTGGTAGTTTTGTGGTGGTAAGTACCTTCTATTAAGATTAATTAATGGAAAATGACAAGCTACATTATGGCGATGTTTGTGTTTGTCTTGAGCTTAGAAGTCTTGGAAGCTTCCTTATTATGGATGAGATTCATTAACACATTGTCGTTAATGTAAGTCCAATTCACGGTAGATTTGCCAAATACGTGCAAAAACGTCATCAGCTCACTTCAAGGCACGTCCATTCTCATCCGTCCGGCATAAGTAACATACCCGTCTGCGTCGTTCACGGCTTACATTCAATATACCAGTTATGTAAAAAGAAATCAACAGTTCTTCAGAAGTATCGCAAACGTTAAATTCGGAGAAAAACCTCGACATACACACGAATCCTGTCCATACAATTATGTGAAAAATACCGTTAGGTGCAGCAACCGAATATGCGTAGCCTTGAAATATTTGAAGAATTTATCGGGTTCGTAGGTAATCTCCAAAAGATACTGAAGAATTAAAAATAAATAACATCTTCATACCATAAATGCCTAGGTGAAGTAACTTGAAGGATCGATTTTAAACTTTTCGAGTTCTTATAGTCGCTTGCGTATTGGGTGGCGTGCGGTAACCACCTTCAGACATCAGCCAGTGTCGCTTGAATAACTGGTTTGGTGACCTTTCTGTGTTGCACATTGAACGGACCCATACCATGGATTTATTTAGGCTATCATCAGCCAATAAGAACACTGTGTCCATATTATTCGTTCTTATTAACATCGCAGCCACTTTAAAATGTCCAGCGGTTTTTTTGTCCTAGATCAAACTTTTTGGTTACTCACATAACAATTACATACACGGTCTTGTCTTGAAATTCGCCGAACTGTCAACTTTCAAACAAGTGTATGTCTGAGAATAAAAAGTATGCTTTTGCATTCATTATGCAAAGGACCTTCAAATGGTGAATAATAAAACGATATGTATGGATGGAGGGTCTGATTTTCGTTACAGAGTTTATAATATCCGATATAGTTGCCTGCATGGCTAGGCTTTACTGATATCGGCATTAAATCTTGCATATATTGGTCTCGAACAAATTGAAATGTCCTGGAATGTCTCTGGTGTGGGAGAGCGTTTGCAAATACAAGCGAGCCGGTTATTTCGCGCGCATCGAAGGCATCCAATATAACCACGTGGTCACGCTATGCCATACCTTTGTTAGTCTGAGAATTTCTAAACATTTTTGCATATTGCTTGGAGGCCTTGGGGAGAGGAAGAAGTATAAGTGCTAGGTTTTTTGTCCTCGGTATAGACATGGTAGAATTTAGAACAAGTCTAATAGAAAAACATGTTATGACGTCTGAATTTCATATTTATATCGTCATTGGCCCCAGGACATATTCTGCACGAAGACAAAATTGATTGATTTTGATTTCGAGGATATTACTTGTAGGTATACAAGGACAGGATTTTTGCACATTCAAATATAGCCTGGAAAATTTATAGCCCAAGGCTAACTACATTTCCGTTTTTTTTTTTTTTTTTTTTTTTTTTTATTCATTAATACAGTCTTGAATACAATTTCACTTTAATTTTGTACCAATAAACCTGTATGGGTTTGTGGTGGTACTCACATTCGCCTTAATAACTATACAATCATAAAAGGAAAACTTTTATAGTACTCCTTATTCAATTAATAAATATTCATATCAGGTTATTCATTTCACGATACTTATGTCCTAAAAATAGTTTTTAACCGACTTCAAAAAAAGGAGGAGGTTCTCAATTCGTCGGAATTTTTTTTTTTTTTATGTATGTTCCCCGATTACTCCAAGACGCCTGGACCGATTTCAAAAATTCTTCATTTGTTTGAAAGGGTATGCTTCCTAGTTGGTCCCATAGTCATCAGGTCAGGATCTGATGATGGAATTCTAGAGAAAATGAGGGAACTCTTCAAATATTATAGGCTAACATATGGCGATTTTGGTATTTTCATCAACAATGCAATCATTTGCACTCAGATAGTATCATTTGGTGAAGTGGAACTGATGAAGAAGACCACAGATGGCCACTAGAACTCCTAAATGCTAATTATGTCACGGGCATAAGATATCTCGAATAGTTAACCGACTATAATGAAGCAAATACTTATAAATACAGCAGGTACTGATAAAAATGGCACCATCGAACTGATCTGATGATGAAGCCGGCAGGTAGGCACTGAAACTCTAAAATAAAACAATGTATCCTAGTCGTGTTTGGGCTTATAGGAAACGCCGTGAGATGTACTTTGACCATAAATGATAATCATATTAATTGGAGGTGCCTACCAAAACTAAAAAGAGAAAAATAAATAACTTTTTAACAAAAAAATCAAACCGACTTCCAGAACAAAAAACTACAAAGCAAAAAATAAATTTATTTTCCAAAGTCGGTGTCAAAAACGGAAAACAATGGGTACAATAGACACCGACTTTGGAAAAGAAATTATTTTTTTGCTTTGTAGTTTTTTGTTCTGGAAGTCGGTTTGATGTTTTGTAAAAAAGGTTTTTTTATATACAAAGTGCTTTTCGGCTTGCGTGATAATGTCAGTCTAGAATTCAAATGGGATTAAAGATTGGTACGATCTTACATATAATAAGGACGTTCTGATCTTTTTTTATATTAGCTTATAGTGTCCCACTGTTGGGCAAAGACTTCGCCCAAATATTTTTCATACCCTTTTTTCCTGGGCCACCGCGAACCAGCTCTTGTTTATAATAATATTTTTATTGGTATAAAACAAAGTACCTACACAAAACAAATGGTCGTGAAACTGGTGCCTGTGGTAGGAGATGAGAATCTATATACTAATATTATAAAGAGGAAAGATTTGTATTTTTGTATGTAACGAATAAACTTAAAAACTACTGGACCGATTTAAAAAAAAAAATCACCTTTGGGAAGCTACACTATCACCGGGTGACATAGGCTACTTCTTATCCCTGTATTCCCACGGGAACGGGAACTACACGGGTGAAACTTCGAGGCGTCCGCTAGTTACAGATAAACTGATGCAGGGATACTTAATCCTTCATTTGTTTTAAGTTTATTTTTTTTTTCTTTATTAATTCTTTACAACAGAATTCAACTGATAAATAACATACTTACCTATATACAAGCGCGTATAAAAAAAGGGGCGAGGGAAAGACTCATCAATAAATTCGTGAACATCGATTTTAAGACGGTACCCTGACCAAAAAATCGGCTTGAGATATGAGCAATCCTATTGGTCTAGCGGCACTGGTGGCGCATGAATTACAGTAGTGAATACGCCCAGATTTTAGAATAAAATCTTAATAAAATCGAATTTTGGTCTTTTGAAAAAATAATTTCTACAAAAATGTTCGTTATTAAATTGTCTATCCATTAGTGTTAGTACAGAAAATAATAAATGAACAGTTTACGAGGAGATGCATAATATCAATAATAATTTCTCATTTTTATGTTTTATTGGAAGGAGATTAGTGAAATATACACAACATTAAAAAAAAACGAAATCTACCATTTTAGAAACCAATATTATGTAGAAATTTAATGTATTTTTATTCATTGATATTTCTTTTTAAATAACGAGTAGATAGCTCCTAAAAACAGCACAAAAAACGGCTTGCGCGGCGTTTTGCTCGGGGTACCGCCTTAATGGGAAATGTGCCCAAAACGCTGACAGATTTTCCTAGTTCACACTTTAGAAAATTAAATCATCTTAAAATTCTATAGTGTCTATAATACTAGTAGTAATTAAGGCTGCTGTTAGTTTTAATTATATTTGTTTAATATGATTAGTGCGTCGAAGCAAGGCATCTTCACTGCAATTGGGTGGTCCTAATACCGTTGGTTTACAAAAACAACAATAGTTTTATGAGCTTACCTACTATAGAATTTTTTGTGGTACCTTCATTGTTAGTAGAACAGCTTCTCAACTAAGCCTATGTTTTGTATATTTTCAACACTGAAACAATACCCCTTTGGGCTTTGTTTCATTTTTCTATTACACCTTCAATGATTCACCTTATTTTATTTCCCATTATTTTTCCTATATCTATTTGTAGGGAATTACAACTGTCGTATTGTCATTCAGAACACAATAATTTGCATGGAATAAGAAACCATAGTGTCGCTGGTGGCTCAGTGGCTAAGACCTCGCCTCTTGTGCTTGTGGTCCTGGGTTCAAACCCGGGCAAGTACCAATGAGACTTTTTGAAATTCATATGTACTTTCTAAGTTTATCAGGTAACGGTGCAGGAAAACATCGTGAGGAAACCTGGACATAGTTAATGTAAGTCTGAAACAGCCAAGTCAGAAGCCTGTGGGGGGCATGTGGAGGGGAAGATGTAGTGGCTTAATTAACTCTGACACCAAAGATGGCCAGATCCTCACACGAAAAGAAGAAGACAATTTCGCAATATTACTAACTAGCTGACCCGACAAACTTTGTTTTGCCATAAAAAGACCAAACATTTATCTACCCTACCCTACCCTACCCTAACCTACCCTACCCTACCCTACCCTACCCTACCCTACGCTACCCTACCCTACCCTACCCTACCCTACCCTACCCTACCCTACCCTACACTACCCTACACTACCCTACCATACCCTACCCTACCCTACCCTACCCTACCTATATAGCCTATGTCCTTTCCCAGGTCTCAAACTATCTTCATACCAACTTTCATCTAAATCGGTGCAGCGGTTTAAGCGTGAAAAGGTAACAGACAGACAGACAGACAGAGTTACTTTCACATTTATAATATTAGTATGGATTATTCAACTGATTGCAAAACTTGTGAAATATTTTCTAAAGAGTGGAAGAACTTGCTGTAGACATGGATGAGTCATAACTAAATAAATGCAAGCCTATTCATTACCAAACGGCGAAATAGAACCTGCACATTATCATTGTTTTCTAACTGATGAAGAGGAAGAATAAAAAATAAGTTCGAAAGCCGACTAGGTACTGAACAATCACGCTCTGAAAAGTATGAAAGCATGTTTTTAGGGTTCCGTACCCAAAGGTTAAAAACGGGACCCTATTACTAAGACTCCGCGGTCCGTCTGTCTGTCTGTCACCAGGCTGTATCTCATGAACCGTGATAGCTAGGCAGTTGAATTTTTCACAGATGATGTATTTCTGTTGCCGCTATAACAAAAAATACTAAAAAAAGAATAAAAATAATATTTAAGGTGGGCTCCCATACAACAAACGTGATTTTTGTGCCGTTTTCTGCGATAATGGTACGGAACCCTTCGTGCGCGAGTCCAACTTGCACTTGGCCGGTTTTTTTTTTGTTCGTCGTGCCACCTAGAGGGTGCCACATAGTATAACTAGCGGACAAACAAGACGCTTCCAAGGACACGTCATTTTTCTAATTATGATAAGTAAAGTAAATAAATGGTAACCAAGTAAGTAAATTATGTAAGAAAGGTTATCCAACCACAGTAATAATGATCAATAATGAATTATTACATAATGCAATAGTTCATTAATGCAACTTAGTAATGTTTTGCCTACACGTGGCTTCAAGACACAAATACTCATTGCGCGTAAATTCTTATGCATCAGAGTTTACACCCCCATCGAAATTCATATCTTCTGAAAATTATTTCAGAAAGCGATAAACTCGACCGATCAAAAAATGAATTTAACAAATGGAATGGATGCGATTGTTAATCCTGTGTACCTTTTGTTCTGATTTTGTCCTCTTCTGTTGCAATTAATATTTAAATTTTCATGACAATTGGTTTATTCCAAATCCCCCACTCAATTCCAAACAATTGAATATTGAAGATGAGTAATACAATATTTAAAATTCCATATAAACATTTTGCGTACAGGAAAACTCATCAATGCATGTTAACAATACAGCCTTCTTGCAAAGATAAAAATAATGGAAATTATACCTTATCCATTTCCAATAACGTTTATTTTTATCTGTCTCACATTTGAAGTTGTATATATAACATAAGCGTTTGATGTTGTTTAACTTGCGCGTGAGTTGATTAAAGCTCAGACTACAATGGCGGTTACGTGACCGTTTACCCGTTCCTCTAATTTGGCTTTTAAAATAGTTATTCTTTAACATATAATTATCTATTATTTATTTGCAATCTCCGTCGCTTCAATTAACTGCACGACCATAAGAATTAGAGCCGCTTACTGCAAATTGGCTTTTAAATCTTGATCACCGTTAAACTAATTGTTGTTTTAAATTGGATCAATGTCTCTACTCAACACATCTTGTATTGCAACATCAGCATTGAATTAAACTTCTTCTGGAAATTGTTAAATGATCTTTTGTTAGGTTTCCATAATACCTTTGGGTAGGTAATTTATCTAAGTATTTGCAGCCGGTACCTGACTGAACGGAAATACGGCCAACCGAAATAGAGTATTATATGGTTCAAGAATCAAAAAATCTGCCCTCAGATCCAAATGATCTGCTCAAAATCAATACTTCTTGTACTGCTTTAAAATCGATCACCTACGACGGCTGAATACCTATTATACGATGGACCGTACTAAATATAGCAATAGATACCTATACAAGGGAAAAACATGTCTGTTTAGGTAGTCTCAACTTGAAACACTACTGCAAAAAAAGATATGCGGTCTGTCCCCTTTGAATAAAAAAGTAAAAGGCTCTTTGGTATTTATTGCCATTTGCAACCTTCCGTCAGCGAGGTTTTTTTCCAAGAATCCTTTTTTCGGTGAATCATAACATTCGCACGGTCAGGTATGCAAGTTAGCACGTAGAAGGGGGTTTTATACAAGGAAATCGGGTTCATGTTAACCGTTTTTCATCTGTGTCATCAATCCTTTTGTATTTGCATGCGTCAATACAGAGTAGTTACCTTATTTGGATCAATAACACTAGGATTTTGTTTTTGTCCCATTCAAAAGGCATTGACACATGAAAATAGGATTTATAAAGTAACAATGCGTTCCTTGCGATGTATGTGTGGTGTAACTTTAAATGATAGATTGAGGAATGACGAAAAAGACAACGTTGTGGTTTAAAAGAAGATGTAGTGCCTAAAGTTGAGAAGAGTATGCTAAGATGGTTTGGCCATGTTGAGAGGATGAATGAGGGGCGACTAATGAAAGGTATTTACAAGGCAGACGTGAATGGAAACGCCGGGAGGGGACGCCCTAGAAAGACATACATAGACCTTATTAGTGATGTTCTTCAGAAAGGCCATGTGCGTAGTACTCATAACCGGCGTGCGTGTATGTCTAGATGTATGAACGTGAGTGAAGCAAAAGACGATGTAAGGATCGTAGCAGGTGGCGTTCTGTAGTTTCTGCCTACCACCAAGAGATTACGGCGTGAGTTTATGTATGTATGAAAACATCTCGACACTTGTCAGAAAAGCTTCTTCTTCTTATCCCGTTGATGGTAGACTTATTATAAGGCTGGACTCAGAAGGTGGCCCCGTTTAAATCGCAGCGTCAGTAGCATGTCAGATCCTCTGTATGGGCACTTGGAGCACTTCAGCATGTAGGTCGTGTTCAGGCCACGGCACTCAAAAAAGCTAAACCTCAAATTTTACCTTATCGGATAGCTTGTAACACCATTTGGTTAAAGAAATCTTGTCAATTACCTAATGACTACACAGGAAGATGCTGTGTTTTATCTTCTCTATATTGCGTCTACAGTGTTCATTGGTTTATCCAATGTAAGAATTATCGTCTTTTATGATTTTCCGTAACAAATAATTCGTAAACATACTTACTTAGGTGTTATTTCCCTGTGCTATAGTTACCACAAAACCTCAACACTAAACCCTAATCAAAATTTAATGTACACAAACCAATGACCACAGTTTGGCCTTTGCACTGTGGATAATACAATTTATGGAACGTCTTTAACCTACTTGAGACCAACGTTGTTTTTGCATGGGCTCAGCTGAATATAAAAGAACCTCTCTCTGTTAAACCGTACCATGATACCATTCCTCGTAGATCAGCTATGTCTTACTTACCAAAAAGCTCATGATTAATGTTTCTTCCTTTTCAGAAAACTTGGCCTGGAGCTGGTGCCGCGTCGCGGTGCGGAAGCTGTAGATCCTGAGGATATGAGCCTCGTGGAACTATACAGAGTGCACGTGGAAAGCGCAGAAAGGGCAGCAGCGGTGAGTTTGCTTAGAATCATTCATGATTTTGGTTACTATTATTCTTAAAAGTAGGACCCAGGACCGCAAAAAGTTCCTACTAACGAAATTCCATAGGGGATTATAAGGAGGGTAGCCTGTGAATGTAAGGCATATCTAGGACCAATTGTCAAATAACTTTCTTTAAAAACCTGTCAAACCAGAGTTTTTACACAGATAAAAGTTATCTAATGATTGAAAAATAGATACTTAAGAGGAAATGCGGGCAGATAGCTCCGACTGAATTTCCTTAGTAAAAGTTTCGAGGTTTGGCTCTCGCCTATTTATTCCTCCAATATTGGACAAATTTAAAAGATATTCCATAAACTGGAAAAGAAAGATATATACTATGCCTCTATGTTTTTCTTTTTTCATTTATGGTTGTCAAATTTGTACACTCCTCTGTTGACAGCGCAATTTTGAGCATTTTTTGAGGGCTTTTAAAGATAATGTAACACCAAAAAGGAATATAGGGGCATAGTATATATATTTTTACGTTTATTGCATGTTTGCTTTTAAATTGGTCTAATACTGGAGGAGGTTATAGGCGAGAGCCAAACCTCGAATTACGACTTTTTACTTAGGACTTTTTCTTAATCGAATGTCTGCGGCCGCATTTCCTCTTAATCGGCAGTCACTTACAAAATTCTAATATAGAAATAGGACAAAAATGTATGACACCGGGTGGTCTACTTCACTGCAAGGATAAGCCCTAATTAAACAGAAGATTATCTAGTAATTCGTGAATGTGCTGACGTAAGATAGGATGACCTGTCTAACCTACATGTTTAGGACCACTTGTAGATGAAACTTGACCCCAAATTCGAATAATTTGTCTAGCTAAACGAGTTCATTTTGCTTCTTTGCTTACATTTTGATACCTCAAATCTACTACATTATGCTTTTATTTATAGCTGTTTATTTCTAACCCTGATAAGATGGTTGTTTGATCATCATCGTCCTGATGCGTCGTCCCAAAATTATTTCGGACAAAGGCAGGAGTGACAATTATAAGATGGTTAATTTTATAAATGAAACGAATGGTCCCTGGTGTGATAATCAGGGACCTATCACACTCATGCTGATGCCATTATGATTACGTTGTGATAGAGAGACAGACCTACACAGAACGAGTCATCATCATTAGCCTTTTTGAATGTTCCCACTGCTGGGACACAGGCCTTCTCTCTGTGAGAGGGAAATGGACGTAATACACCACGCGGGCCTAGTGCGGGTTGGTGGATGTCACATATCTTTGATTTTTTGGTTCTAGGACATGCATGGTTTCCTCACGATGTTATTCTTTAACGTTTTTGAGAGCATTGGTGATGAAATAATTCACACAAAGTAAAGCGCCTGCCTGGGTTCGAAGTTCGCACCCTCGACCTACAACTTGTAAGTCGCGGCCGTTACCACTGGACCACCACTGCTCTCAGAGAACGAATAGTTCTATCCTTTTTACACAACATTATGTTAGCATTAACACGTGATAGTAAAGCAGTGCACCAAACAATACCGAAGCTGTCCAAGACAACTACAAGGAAAATTAATAATATGTAGGTTTAAACGTAAACAGATGAAATCACATGCAATTAGTTATGCAGGTGGTTTAAAAGGATTTACCCAGGCTACTTTACCCTGAGCTTGGTACCTACTCATTCATTGATGAATACTTTCCTGTTTGTCCTTTTACTATTATAGGAAAATACGTAAAACATTGTTATATTTATTTAGGAACAATAGGCACGTAAAACTGATGATTTTATTACGTACGTATTATGACGCACATATTTATCTGGTTTCAAAACTAAGAAGTGTATAAATAAATGTTCTAAGTACCTACGTATGTTGGCAAAGAGTAGGTGAGTTACCCTAGCTATTCACGATAGTCAGTTTTGTCAGTTCCTATTCACCGTCTACCGTCAAACGCGGTGAATAGGAACGCAGGGATGACTAGAAACATAACTATGAAGTGAATGTTACCTGTGATACCACTTTATTGGATTCAAACAAACCATCGTTTTTTTTTTAATAATCTTCTATTCCAATATTATAAAGAGGAAAGATTTTTTTGTTTGTTTGTTTGTACCGAATAGGGTCCGAAACTACTGGACCGATTTTAAAAATTATTTCACCTATGGAAAGCTACATTATCCCGAGTATAATTTTGACGGGAGCGAAGCCGCGTGGTTTAGCTAGTTATTTCATATATTAGAGTACCTAATAAAATGCTGCAAACGATTTGTAAATAAAGTGAAAATTCCCTTCAAAATTTTGTTTCTATTCAACCCTGCGTTCCTATTCACCCCCTTTGACTGTACTTCGGGTTTGGCTTCCAGTGCAATGTAGACGCGCCTGAAAATAATCAAGGTTTTATGCTGAAGTTCAGCCTTCTAACCTAAGCATCAAATATGACTGACAGACTTCTTCCCATTAAGGCATAATGTCAGCTCAGACTGAGCTGCGATGCGGCCCGCCCTTTTAAAGATGGCCATTCAATATGAGACCTCATTTACTACACAATAGTTATTTATGCTACAAGTGCGGAAGGTAGGTGATTTCCGATTAGTGGCATTTTTATTCACGAGCGAGCGAAGCGAGTGAGTGCATAAATTGACACGAGTCGGAAATCATCTTACGTACGTGTATCATACAATATTTTACTATGCACTGTGCGAGGAAATAAACAAAATTAATAAAATGAAATTAATAAAATAGCGGGCTTATTCAAGCGCGTTCAACATATCCACAGATTAACTAATAGTTCCTCGGGCATATCTACTGCGCATGTGCGAATTGCTTTCACATCGTAACGCAATAAGGCACGAGCAAAATATACGTACTGCCAAACATATTTAATGAATATTTAAAATTAATTTATTGATCAAAAACTAAATCTAGAGTAATTAAAAACGCCTAAAATAAAGTATTAGTTTTATTTTACCTTTTATATGAATGATAATCTGTACATAACTAATTTTTAAAACTTTTCTCAAATAATAAAAACTCTATGCGTCGGGCTGACGTTGGAGTTAAAAATTAAAAAAGTACAGGAAAGTAAAAAGCACTAGTGAAAAAAAGTGACACTTTCCGCACAGTTTGGCTGCTTGGAAAACCGCTCTTTTCGAGGACATGCATTGTAAAAGTATTTTTCGCAGTTAGTTTAAGAAAGATTTTTCAGAGAATTCGAATACACGAACATCGTGCTTCGTTTACGTATGACCTATACCGAAGCAAACGGAGCTTGTTAGGATCGTATAGTAGTCACAGCGGATCTTTGTGTCTCTGAAGTTGGCTCTGCCAGCCATTGTGCAAGAAACAGTTTGTCATCGAATATACTGCATAGAGTAAGCGAGATAGAACGATGCGACAAACGTTAGCGAGTGAAAGAGACAGTTACACAATGCTATCTTCACCTTCAACATTGACACAAACATAGCTACTGCGCAGGGTCTTGCTTGAAGGCAATCCAGAGACACAAAGATCCGTTGTGAGTATTATGCATTATGTAGTTTTTGCGTGTTGCGATTGCTATGAGCTAATTGACTCGGTAATAAACAAATGGCGTAATTGAAACAAGAAAGTGGCGTACTCCACGATGACTTAGAAGTTGCTAATTTAAGTTATTATCTCCCTAACACTAACAGATGCCCATAACTGTACTTCAAAACCAGTAAACCTAAGAATATAAAGCCCTCAGCTGTTCAAGTTATTCTAGTCCAACGAGAATACCCGTTTAATTATAGGAATTTGCGATTAAATCTACCCGTAATGCTTCTTCAAACATGATCTAAACTTAAGTGGGAGGTACGACCATTAAATGTACCTAAGTACTTGAATTGGCTTCCTTACTCGTTATGATTGTGATTAGTACTAAAAGTTGGTAAATCGAGGGGCATTCTACTATATACAAAAAGTGAAGAAAGAAACTGGTGTCCGTGATAGCGTGACAGTTGACAGGAATTGGAAGAAGAAAACGTTTTCGCACAGGCCCCGAGTAAAATGGGACAAGGCAGAATATTGTACTCCTTTTTAAGGATATTACTCGCACGAAGGAGAATGAGATTTGGCACAGTTAAAGTTTACATATAAATGGATTGCAGAAGGCATTTTTAGGGTTCCGTAGCCAAATGGCAAAAAACGGAACCCTTATAGATTCATCATGTCTGTCTGTCTGTCCGTCCGTCCGTCCGTATGTCACAGCCACGTTTTTCCGAAACTATCAGAACTATGCTGTTGAAACTTGGTAAGTAGATGTATTCTGTGAACCGCACTAAGATTTTCACACAAAAATAGAAAAAAAAAACAATAAATTTTGGGGGTTCCCATACTTGAAACTGAAACTAAATTTTTTTTTTTCATCAAACCCATACGTGTGGGGTATCTTCAAAAATGATATTGAGGTTTCTAACATCATTTTTTTCTAAACTGAATAGTTTGCGCGAGAGACACTTCCAAAGTGGTAAAATGTGTGTCCCCCCCCCCCTGTAACTTCTAAAATAAGAAAATGATAATATTAAAAAAAAAATATGATGTACATTACCATGTAAACTACCACCGAAAATTGGTTTGAACGAGATCTAGAAAGTCATCATCATCATCATCATTTCAGCCGAAAGACGTCCACTGCTGGACATAGGCCTCCCCCAGGCGTCGCCACATTGACCGATCCCGCGCGTCTCGCATCCAGCGCCTTCCCGCAACCTTAACCAGGTCATCGGTCCACCTAGTGGGAGGCCTTCCAACGTATCGTCTTCCAGTTCGCGGTCGCCACTCCAGAACTTTTCGGCCCCATCGGCCATCCGATCTGCGAGCAACGTGCCCTGCCCACTGCCACTTAAGTTTGGCAATTCTTCGGGCTATGTCGGTAACTTTGGTTCTCCTGCGGATATCATCATTTCTGACGTGATCACGCAAGGAAATACCGAGCATAGCCCTCTCCATTGCCCTTTGGGTGACTTTAAGCTTTCTCTATCGATCTAGAAAGTAGTTTTTTTTTAATAAGTCATAAATCGTAAACCGCAATTTACCAAGTACGGAACCCTTCGTGCGCGAGTCCGACTCGCACTTGGCCGGTTTTTTTTAATAAGTTTAATTAGTGCTTCAATGGATTTCAACTGGGCTCACCACCTCCTATAACAACAATTCACAGAAAATATGGAGATTTTCTACGTAATATATTTTTATCTAGTGTCTTTTATTTTGATTAAAAATATATTATAGCGCTGGTTTTATTATAACTTGTCATCGCATCGTCTAAATTCCACATTTAATTGGCATCTCGATAAATTAGGTTTTAGCAAGCGCAAAATCTGTGACTAATCGACTTATATGAAATACGTATAATAGTATTGCTATCTTTCACTAATTGCATGGGAAAAAAGAGATGGAGAAGGTTGTATTATAGTTGTCAAACTAGTTACATAGTTAAGTTTAGCAGGTTTTAGGCTGCAAATTCCGATGTTTATTTTTTTTGTTTTTGTCTGGTCTATGAAAATATGCATGGAACATATTTTGTAAGATGTGATCCAGTTCAACACTTATCATCATCTGCCTAGCCATTTTAACTATCTTGGGCTCGACTTCCAGTCTAAACGAATGCAGCTAAATATTAGTAAAATAATACTATACATATACTAGTATAGTCCCCGGCATGTAACTTGGCAAGGTTTTGGCGTAGTGGGGGTAATTTCGCGCATAGTACGGTTAGTTAGTTTCGGGTAGTACGTGAATTGACCAACCACCATTTATAGCGAACGGAACATGGACGCGACGCGATTGGTCAGTCGACCTTTGTGACAACTAACCAACCAATCGCGCGCTCGGAACGCTGCTAAAAGTTCCCCGCGTCCCGCTTGGTAACCAAAGAGACCTAAACACGACTTGTCTATCTAATGACTCTTGCCAAGTCACGTAACTTGGCAAGAGTCGACAAGTATATAGTTCTAGCAATTTTACATGGAGCAAAGCGACTGCAAAGTTGGATGGAAGTAGACACTAGAATGCCTACACACCTAAGTTACTGCGCAATTAAGACGAAAATTTTGATAATGTTTGCATAATTTGACATTATCAGAAAAAGCATTCTTTCTCTTACACATTATCCTCTCGCAAGTATCTCACCCTAGCCAGAAACCATGCTTTATTCAAATCCCAACAAGATCGAAGCCAATACATGTCTCCGTCAGTTAAACTGCTTACAACGTCAGTAAGGATGCAAAGTCAATATAACTTTATGGCCTCCCTCAATCTGCTTGCAGCATTACATCTGCTTACGGTTGTAAACGATCTCTATAGGAGGTACATACTCAATTTTATACCAGCTGTACCTCGCTTCAGTCGCTTCCCACCGGAAACCTTAGTATTCATTTACACCGTAACTAATATTTTAATATCCTAACTGTTGTAAATGCAGGTTTATTGCTATGTTCGGGATTTTAATTATGGTTTACAAAAGCTTAATTGAGGAAACCTTTTGTGGGATAAAACGCAGACTTGTTTTCATAGCTGCTAGTTAAATAACAAATTGAATTGAATTGATTTGAATAATTGCATTTAACTGCGCAATAAATGATTATTTATCCTTATTAACATTTGTCAGCTGTATTTCCAAAGTGTGATTTACCTAGGTATACTGAAGGTAAATCTTATATTCATCCTATTATAACAGACAGAAGACATCTGCCCAGACTACCTACTTCATTGGACTTAAATATAATTGGCGAATTGAGGGTATACCTAATACCTACCTACTGTTGTCACGTACACCACTGCCTTAACCATCGGAGAATTACCAACCATGTAACCAACTCCCTTGTATCGCCTTTGGTGAATGCCCGGTTTACCAAGAAACAGCGGGGAACTAATTAGTTCCAAAACACATGCGGTCAGCGATGACCTTACGAAGAGCATGCAAGATCCTAAAATAGGGCTCTGATTATGCTACTGCTTGTTTTACTTTAAAAACTTCATTAAAATAAATCTACGGACAAATATAATTTATTGAAAATGTTCGTCTTTTATCTACTATATAAAAATAAGTCGGGTTTCTTGCTGACGATATAACTCCAGAACGCACGAACCGATTTCCAAGGTTTTGGGAATTTCGTTCATTCGTTGGAAAGGTCTCGGGCTCCGTGAGGTTTATAGCAAAAAAAAATCAGGAAAAATTAAAAAAAAAAGCCTTTTCAAGCGGGCAAATCATTTTTCACATACAGCGCCATCTCTGATACATAGCATGTACTACAAAGATGGCGCCGGTGCGTGATACATTGTTTGACAGCTACTAATTGTTCTCTGATCAGTTAATTTCAAGTGACAAACCGGAATTGTGTTCACTGTGAAATTGTGAAAAATCTACTATATAAAAATAAGTCGGGTTTTCCTCCCTGACGCTATAACTCCAGAACGCACGAACCGATTTCCACGGTTTTGCATTCGTTGGAAAGGTCTCGGGCTCCGTGAGGTTTATATGTAGGGTAGTGTAGGGTAGGGTAGGGTAGTGCTGGGTCGGGTAGGGTAGTGTAGGGTAGGGTAGGTAGGGTGGATAAATGTTTGGTCTTTTTATGGCAAAACAAAGTTTGCCGGGTCAGCTAGTTAATCATATAAAACAGAGACTGAGACTGATTTAAAATCCAAAGACCAAATACCAGCGGCTTCGCCCGCTTCGTATGTCGAAAATTATTCCAAGGGAACATATTCCCGAGATAGAAAGTATTCTATGTGGTATTCCAGACTATAATCTATCTCTGTGCCAAATTTCATCCAGATCCGTCCGGCCGTTTGAGCGTAAAGAAGTAAAAAACATACAAAAACAAATACACAATCACAAGCTTTCGCCATTATAATATTAGTGTGATTCGTCTTTTTAGTCTTCTCTTTGTTCTGAACGTTTTGTAAATTATAATGATAAGCAAAACACAAAAGTACACTGACAAGGGAAATTAGAAAACAATATTGCAGTCGACAGTCGTCAACCGTTTGACGGGTCCACATATCGATCGATCGATCTGAACGGGCGATGCCTACATAAATGGGCGCAGTGGTTGAACGATTGACTGCTGCGCTGCGTGTCGCGGGTTCGATTCCCGCACGGAACAAATATTTGTATCACCTACAGATAGTTGTTCCGGCTCTGGGTGTTGTGTATGTGAGTTTATATGTTTGTAAACGCACCCACGATATAGGAAGAAATTCCTAGTGTAGGCAACGTTTTCTTAAAAAAAAAAAAATATGCAATACTTGCCAGTACACTCAGTGCAATAAGCCATATAACGGCTATGTTTGGTAAGAGTGCATTTTGTATGGGCCCTAGAATATATAATATACCTAAGTACATAAAATAATCTAATAATTTCAATTTATTTTAAAACCAATTATAAAAGTATTTAATTCAAAAAGCTTATTGTTCTGTTAATGATTATTTAAATGAGAAAATAATGTAATGATTAACTTAAGTAATTGTCCAATAATGGAATTATGTAATGTATAGAATATAGATGATGCAATTGTTAATTAATAATGTAATATTTTGCACACCTGCCATGGTAGGATATGATCTAAAGAGCTTAAATAAAAATGTCACCCTGAAAACTATCCATATTTCGCAAATAAATTATTTGATTTGCCATTTACCGACCGTTTGTCAATTTACTAGCACATGTATTTAACTGGTCCGATTTGCACTAACTTATTAATTTCTTATACAGCCACAATTTATCGCACACTTGATAGCAGTCGCCTCACAAACATGGCATGGCATCTTTTTATATGAAGTCAGCGAATCTGTGCTTGCAAGCTTACCATATATATAGATATACACCTGCCTTCTACGGCAAGCATATAGCTCAGTGTGTGATTTAACTGGTCGAGTTTCATAACTTAGTGGCATATGTCGCGTTTTATGTTTTATGATAATGTCAAAATTGTCCTTAATATTTTTGTCGTTGAAAGTTTGAATGACCACAATTGCTACAAAAATATTATGTCATAGTCTTGCTCGGAACAGTGGGAACATGTAGACCAATAAACAGTTTCACGTGTTATCTTCCTTCCGTGTTACAGACCAAGGACAGGACACAGATGTAATACATATTTTGTATCAGGTCAAATTCAACCCAAAACATGACGTGCGGATGTGCGCAGTGTCGCAATAATTAAAACATTTTCGAGATTTTTCTTTTAAACCGACTTCAAAAATAAAACTTTTTCACAAAAAAAATCAACCGACTTCAAAAGCAAAACACTAAATAGTACAAAATAACTTTCGTTTCGGCAGTCGGTGTCGATAAATTATAAAAACAAGAGGTAACAAAGACACCGACTGCATCAAAATCGGTCTAAGAATTTTCAAGATATGAAGCATACAACCGAACTCTTTAACGAATGTGTAAATTTGAGTCATTTTGGGTACTTTGTCAACCCTTTAGGTATCGTACTTTAGAAATTGCTCATTTTTAGTGATGGTGTACTAAAACTAAAAAGAGAAAAATAAAAAACTTTAACCAAAAAATTTTACCAACTGCCAAAACAAAACACTAGAAAACTTAAAATAACCTTATTTTTGGAAGTCAGTGTCAACGAAAAAAATAGATACCCACTTCTGAAAAGAAGGTTATATTTTGCTTTTTATTTGGAAGTCGGTAAAAAAAATAAAGTTTTTGTGGCTAGCCAGTATCCCCATTTCATACATCCGTTCGTACTGCACAAACCTGGTTTGTCTAATAAATGCGGCTAGCAGACGGTAGTCGCTCCACATAAAACTTGTCTGGTGATACCGACTTGTGTATTATGGATGAAGGAACTAGTCGTGCGCTTAATGCACTGAAGACGATTTATATTTATTTATTTTTTATTTTAGTGAAGCAGTCACAGCATCTAGATTTTTTTTTAACAAAAAATCATACCGACTTCCAAAACAAAACACTATAAAGCGAAAAATTACTTTCTTTTCCGAAGTCGGTGTCTTTTGTTCACGTATAGCCAAAGTACATCTCATGACGATTCCAATAAGCCCAAACACGACTAGAATACATTGTTTTATTTCGGAGTTCCAGTGGCCAATGTGGTCTTCTTCATCAGTTCCACTTCACTAAATGATACTTTCTAAGTGCAAATGATTGCATTGTTAATGAAAATACCAAAGTCGCTATATGTATGCCTATAATATTTGAGGAGTTCCCTCGATTTCTGTAGGATTCCATTATACGATCCTGGTTTCCTTATTATGGTACCACCCTTGGGATATCTCCTATCCAATAAAAAAAGAGTCATCAAAATCGGTTCATAAACGACGAAGTTGTCATCGAAAACATATTAAAAAAAAATAAGGTCCAATTGAGGCAGATTTTTTGAAGTCGGTAAAAAAACAGCCTTTTTTAATCATAGATAGACTCGCGCTTGACCACTATCTTAGCTGATGGTAAGCGATGATGAGGTGTCGACGGTGAAGCACGCTTGCCTCGAAGTAACCTATTCACTCTTGACTTAAAGACCCCTAGGTTGTAGCTATCGGGTAACACAGACTCCGGCAACAGAGAATTCCACTCCTTAGCTGGTTGGTCAGCTTTTGTAGCCAGCCAGTCTTGCTTGAAAAACGCATTGGTCAGCTTTGTCACACCAAGTCAACGTCCTTTCAAAGCAACAATATCTTACATAAGCACTAAGCTATTTTCAGTACCATGTCGAGTTGACACTATTGATTATCTGCATGGTCGCTATTACGTTACATGTCGACGATCTTAAAAATGCTGTAAAGTATAAATGTTCTTCGACACACACATAGGATTGATGCCAGTGTGAACTCTTTATTTAATTCAAAAATAATGGAAAAATATTAAAAACCAAAACACGACTGTTTAAGAAGCGGATTAAAAAGCTCTAAACAAGAAAAAATCATGCTGTGCAGTCGGAGGTTACATATTCACGAGCTCGCTAACCAAAACCTTACGTCTTTTTAGTTCACTTCTTACGCAATTATAACTTTTTAAGTTTTTAGTCAACATTTTTTTTCGATTTATGTACATTTAAACACATAACTGCTATTTTTGAAATCACCTCTTAAAACCCTTTATTTTGATACTCCACAAGATGGGAAAAAAATAGGGCCCCACAATATGGCGCCCATTTTACCCTTTTTCAATTTTAATGTGACACTCGCAAGGTTAAGACGAATTGATTGACGTAAGATTCATCAAAATTGGCCAACGCGTTTGGTCTCTAGAACGCCACATAGGAACAAACAAACATACATACATACATAGACTGATAAACACATTACCCTCCTTCGGCAGTCGGGTAAAAAATATGAACTTATATTTTTTCTGTTACTATAGCTGCTATAACTTCATAACAGAGAGCGTCACACCACCAACTTCCAAAAACTCTGTAGTTACAAATTTACCTGACCTGCGAACCGAAGGTACTGCGCCTGGTCTCTGTCCGGTTATTTCAAATTAATTTTCATAGGTCTATAAAATTGAGGAAATAGAGAGTTCGCACACACTTGCGCGTCCACTATGATATCTCCCGCGCCAATATAATGGCTAATCTCCGCTGAGATTGGTCGCGAAATTCGGCCTGGACGACTATTACTATCACTTTATGACTAAATTGGTTTTCTTGTTCCCAGTGGCGAGGCACACTCCGTCGCGCCGGCGGTTCGGGAAGCAGCTTCAACTCCGGAACCCTCACCTCGAACAGCTCAAGCATCACCACTACTACCACCGTCCAATCCCACCACCTCAGTTGCAGTATGAGAGACTTCGGTCACACCGCGGGAGGAGACGAAGCGGAACTATTGCTCTGGCTTCATGATGCCAGGAGAGCTCAACCTTTGTCGGAGAGATTCCGGATCAGGATAGCCAGGGATGGATTCTCGAACTATGTGGATCGACTTCATGCTAACAGTACCTTATTTGCGGTAAGTAGAATATCGATCAAACCGCCTAGTTTGTTCTGTTGTGTTTTACATTCAGAGTACCTTCCATTTTTAGGGTTCCGTAGCCAAATGGCAAAAAACGGAACCCTTATAGATTCGTCATGTCTGTCTGTCTGTCTGTCTGTCTGTCTGTCCGTATGTCACAGCCACTTTTTTCCGAAACTATAAGAACTATGCTTTTGAAACTTGGTAAGTAGATGTATTCTGTGAACCGCATTAAGATTTTCACACAAAAATAGAAAAAAAAACATAATATTTTGGGGGTCCCCATACTTGAAACTGAAACAAAATTTTTTTTTTTTCATCAAACCCATACGAGTGGGGTATCTATGGATAGGTCTTCAAAAATGATATTGAGGTTTCTAATATCATTTTTTT
The DNA here is from genome assembly GCA_949775005.1 of Orthosia gothica. NCBI lineage: Eukaryota > Metazoa > Arthropoda > Insecta > Lepidoptera > Noctuidae > Orthosia > Orthosia gothica. The sequence goes on from OX459042.1 coordinate 10,118,933, forward strand.
CTAAACTGAATAGTTTGCGCGAGAGACACTTCCAAAGTGGCAAAATGTGTCCCCCCCCCCACTGTAACTTCTAAAATAAGAGAATGATAAAACTAAAAAAAATATATGATGTACATTACCATATAAACTACCACCGAAAATTGGTTTGAACGAGATCTAGTAAGTAGTTTTTTTTTAATACGTCATAAATCCTAAACCGCAATTTACCAAGCACGGAACCCTTCGTGCGCGAGTCCGACTCGCACTTGGCCGGTTTTTTTTTACCTACATGGAGCGACTGCCTGTAGGTCAGTTATGACCTCGACAAACCAGTAACTGGGTAACAAACCTTGGTGAGAATGGTCTCAGATTTTCTGAATCCTGACTATCCGTAACGACTGTCAAATATCTGCAATTGACAGCTGGAATCTCGCTATGTAACGATGGTCACCCAACCACGGACCGACCTCAGCAAACATTGTTTTACCTTGAAGATCGATTCGAGCAGTTGTTTTTATGTACCCATGAGCTGCTTGAGTAGACAATAACCAACTTTATTCTTAGAACCGGTGATATAAGGGCGTTCCCGACTGCTAGTTCGCTTTTGAATCACTTCAAAACTGCGGTTTAGAAAATCCTCGGGATCAGGGTCTTTAGCGCTGTTTGAATTGTTGTTGAGTCAGAAAACAACAACTGTTTTCCTCTCGTGTTCCCTAGTAAAACCGCGATCATATTTATTACGTTCCCGCGCCAGTAAAATTGTGTTTGTTTTGTTAAAAATATTACTACTGTGTTTGATATTTAGCACACAGTATTCAGAAATCGTTTAACGCTCTAGTGCCCGATATGGTTCGCCTCGATATAATGTTATTCAAGTAGAAACAATACAAGCTTTTACACTATCGATATAACATTTAGATATCGATACAATTCAATTCTCAACGCGTTCATATCGATATTTGCATTGTCGTTTTAGAATTATGATCCATGTTCTACTGATCTTGATAAAATCTTGATAAATTTACTCCGAAGCAAATATTTATCGATTCTGTCGATGGCTCTGTATTTATACCTAAATGTTGATATCAGTGGCGTAGCTAAAGGGGCCGTGTATCAAAATTCGTTGTGGACCCTTACAGCAAAGCTCGAAAGTAAAGTTCATTTTCACAAAATAAAAAAAAATCTATTCAACTAAGGATTTTTGATCGGGAACCATGTGTTTTATATTGTTTTTTTTTTAGAGCGAGCAACGGAAGCTAGAAAGGTATAGCCCACACGCATGGATTAAACTGACATCGTAACAAATAGTTTTTATCGTCTTGATTCATCCATTACAGCCCTCTAATCTATTGAAATTTGAGGTTTTCGGCAACATTTTAACGTCGGGGACCCTGATGCTCGAGGGCCCAGTATCATTGATACGGCTGTTTCCGCGGTAGCTACGCCCCTGGTGGGCATTCTATCCAAATGTTGTGTTCTTTAACGTAAACAGCGTCCCTATATTTTTTAATTGTAACATGATCGTTTTGCAACACGTCATTGAGGTTAAGGCAAGAGAACTGGTTTATTGCAGTATAAGGCCGGTGTCGATAACAGAAGGTGCAACTCTTTTTAGCCGCTTTAGCTAAAGGACCAGTGTTCGTTGCGATAAGAAGGGCTATTTACGAATAGATTGAGGTTATTGCGGACTTGTAATTGTAGGGCAGATGTTATGAATTAGAGTTGGCTGTAAAGAAACAATGGACGATCGGCGAAAACGTTTCATTTGTTTTGCATTTGAGGAAAACTGCAAATATATTGTTGTTTGTATTAGTAATCAACGTTTTTGCTCAGCTTAAAGCTTTTATCGCGCAGAAGGAGGTGTATACGTGCAATTTGTAATGTAGACCCACTTACATTCTGTAAACCACTGTTTCGGCAACTTAGAATACTTACATTGACTGGTATTTATATTGAAGTTTTTATTTTTTATTTTTCCAGTACCCTTACCCTAATCTCATCCTGCGATGTTTGAAAAACTGGGAGATAAATATAAGTTCAGAACTAAATATCCTATAATAGATAAATTATTCCGAGAATGAAAACGGAACTATATAGGCGAAGTTGCTATCCTATCTGTATTCAGATTTATAACAAGATTCCTAACGAAATTAAAGAACTTCCAATTGTCTGCTCCAGAAGGGCTTTACGTAGGTTGTGAATAGAAAATTATTTCTATACTATTAATAACTCCGTCAGTTTAATAAAAAAAACAAAATCACCTAATTGTATAATTACCGCGCTTGACTCGGTGGAACGCAGAGCTAAGAGGCGACGTCAAACTGGTGGATGGCAAGCTTCACAGCTTGGCTCATCGCCGTACGGTTGCCTGCTTGTCGGTCTTCTACAGACTGCACTTCAACGAGAGCATTCATGAACTCCACGACCTCATCCCACCGGCCCCCTTCTACCATCGGACATCTTGACACATTGCAAGTTACCATCCTTACCTAGTTGCCATTCCAAAATTTCGCACCAAACGCTTCCAAACATCCTTCATAACGCGCACAGCAAAAGAGTGGAACTGGTGCGTAAAGACAATACGTGCGGAAAGACAGACGCAGCCTGCGTCTGTCTTTCCGCACGTATACAACCCGAATCTCTTCAAAGTTAGAGTGAACAGGCTTCTTCTGGGTAAGCTCACTCCATCGTCGACTTTGTCTCTGTCACCTCTGACCTAGACTAGAGTCAAGAGCAAACCCATCATAATAAAATATTATTATTATCATAAATAAAAAACTTACCAAAAATTTGCATGTCATTATGCTATGATTAAATATTATACTACCATTGTAAGAACTTTTGTGTAATCATATTTATCTGCAAATGAATATTTGATGTTGACTTGACTTTGCTGCTGTGGTTTTTAGGGTTCCGTAGCCAAATGGCAAAAAACGGAACCCTTATAGATTCGTCATGTCTGTCTGTCTGTCTGTCTGTCTGTCTGTCTGTCTGTCTGTCCGTCCGTATGTCACAGCCACTTTATTCCGAAACTATAAGAACTATGCTGTTGAAACTTGGTAAGTAGATGTATTCTGTGAACCGCATTAAGATTTTCACACAAAAATAAAAATAAAACAAAAAATTTTGGGGGTTCCCATACTTGAAACTAAAACTAAAAATATTTTTTTTTTCAAACCCATACGTGTGGGGTATCTATGGATAGGTCTTCAAAAATGATATTGAGGTTTCTAATATAATTTTTTTCTAAAGTGAAAAGTTTGCGCGAGAGACTCTGCCAAAGTGGTAAAATGTGTGTCCCCCCCCCCTGTAACTTCTAAAATAAGAGAATGATAAAACTAAAAAAAAAATATGATGTACATTACTATGTAAACTACCAGCGAAAATTGGTTTGAACGAGATCTAGTAAGTAGTTTTTTTTAATACGTCATAAATCGTAAACCGCAATTTACCAAGTACGGAACCCTTCGTGCGCGAGTCCGACTCGCACTTGGCCGGTTTTTTTAAAGGGAACCGTGATAAAAAGTATAGCCAGTAACACTGTTGTGACACTGCAGCGATAGTGTGGATCCATCAGAGCTTTTTTTTAAATCAGATCAGTATTTCTAGATATTATCACTTACAAACCAACTATTATACTTATAAAATAATAGTCTAGTTTACCTTTTATCGCAAAACTGTGCTAATTCGTCTTTAAAGCATGTGCGTGCTTATTACTCAAACGTGCCGAAGTAGGGTCAATTCTGATGCAATTAGTCAAAGACACGAAGCTTCATGCAGATGTTTTTAAAGGCCAAGATTATCTTGTAGGTGAAGGGCTTTTGATTAGTCCTTTATTTATGCGTTCTGATTCAGTAATATTATAAAATGCAAAGTGCTTTGTATGGATCGTGTATTGTTTATTGCGATCTTTACTTGATCTACTAAGGTTAAATGTCTATTGCATTTGCATAACAGTTATTTATTTGTGGTTTGATACGGCTTTACTCTCAGTGTGTCCCACTAGATAAGGACAAATTGAAACTCCTAAAAGTATATCTATCTGTATATATATATATATATATATATATATATATATCTATCTTCTATATATATGTAAAAGAGAAAGTTGGCATGTGTGATCCTTATAGACTCCGAAACGGCTGGACCGATTTTAATGAAATTTTCAGACAATCTTTAGATTGACCCAGCGGGTAATCCTGTTTGGTGGCGATCGGAAACGTTTTTTTTTAACTTTGAACGCGGGCGAAGCCGCGGACAGAAGCTAGATACAAATAAAAACAAAAATACCCGACTGCAAAAAAAATATTAACTGAAAAAAGAAAAACAAGTACTAGGTAGGTATAATTTATACATTTGAATATTATGAGGTGCTGCCAGAGCGTTGACAAACGATGTTTTGGTAGGTTTTTTTATAAATTTTGTTTGTCCCCGCCTGCAGCACCTCTTAATATTTAATGTATAAATAATACCTAGTACTAGTTTTTCTCTTTTTAGTAATACATTTTTAGCAGTCGGTTTTTTTGCTTTTATAATAATTTGTTGTAGTTTTATTAATGAAGGTGTTTTCCAAACAAGTTATGTTGTATAAGATTATTTAGGTATTTTTCTGTCAAAGTTACGCTTATCTTGAATTTGTGCTAAAATAGCAACATAAAAGTGTTACGATGTATATATTTTGGAATGGTCTAATTAGTATCTTTCATTTGGTACCATATTGTTATGAAAACGAAAACTAAATTGTATGATCCTTTTTTTTGGACCACCTACATACTTAAAATTTATATAGGTAGATTATGTCACTCCCACAATTGAGACAAACCCAACGACACCATATATGTCATAATCCCTCAAGCTGTTTGAGCTGTAGAGCGTGCTATAGAAATGGACATACATACCTACACACATACGCTTGAAAAACATCACCCTCCCGAGGTCGGGTAATATGAATGCTGTCGAAAATTCTTTTAATTTATAAAAAAACTAGCTTTACCGAGGTCTATTTATCATATTCTACTGATAACTGATTCAAGATCTCCATTTTTCCTTATAAAACATTTCAAATAATAATACCAGCCTATTGGCACCATCGCAGGACCAAATTTTAATTCTTTATAATAATATATATAGGTAGAGTAGATATTCACATGAGTAACGCCATTTTAGAACATAGATTATTTGTACATTCATCAAGTCACCGCAAAAGACTCATTGTTTCAACGTAAGTTCACTTCGTTGCATTGAAGAGGCAACGTTGCAATACTCATTTATTATGTATGTATGAATAATAAATTGTTGAAGTGCGACAACATCTCAATTTTATAGGTATGGACTTAGAACTAACTATACCACCAACTCATTGTGGTTGCTTGTTTAAATAATTAAAAAAAAACTTACAGCATTTTGTAATAACTTTTAATGTAGTCTTAGGTCCATTACTACTGATGGATAAGGCATTTAAGCCTGTTTGAACAGCATTTTTTTTTCTATATACAATAATATAGTTATCCCGTAATAATATACAGAATTATCTAGGACCATAAAGACTAGGGCATACTACTTACAACGAAGCCGAGCCGCAGTTCACAGCTCATTCCAAATCAAAAATCTCGATGCTTTCAACAGTCTTTACATTACATACCTTCATAAGATTTTTTATTTTATTACTAGCTTCTGTCGCGGCTTTGCCCGCGTAAAAAGTGTTTGATCATTCCAAAAGAATTCAAACTATCCTATGTCCTTCCCAGGATCTCAAACTATCTCCATGCCAAATTTCGTCTAAATCGGTTCTGTAGATCCAGAGATTACCCCCAACAACCTCACAAACTCACAAATTTTACCTCTTTCTAGTATTAGTATAGATTATTGATAGACTCTCGTTTGACTACTATCTCACCTGATAGTAAGCGATGATGTGGTCGACGGTGAAGTACGCTTGCCTAGAGGTGACCTATTCACTCTTAACTTAAAGATCCTCAGTTCGTGGCTATCAGGAAATACAGGCTACAGCAGAGAATTCCACTCTTTAGCTGCTCCTTAGTATATCCAGTGGTGTCTCATCCCATACAAAGAAACCGTGCCAACGTTCTATACTGATTATTTTTTGTACATCAATCGCGTTCGGTTCCGTTCCGTTCCACGGATATAGATGGTGATCTATCTATCGCCGTGGAACGGACCCGAACGCTATCGATTTACAAAAAAATAATTGGTATAATCAGATGAAAAACGCTAGTTACGTCGGCACGGTTTCTTTGTATGGGATGAGGCATCTGTATGCTAGTATTTTACTATCTGTGGTATATCCTAAACGTTAAAATATCCTTCTTTATTTCAGGACCTATCAACAACAGATCTCACTCGCGAGTTATGGCTGGTCGCGTGGGTCATCCGAGTTGGTCGATGGGCAGGAGCTGGCAGCAGTGGAAGCGGTACTGGAGAACGAAGGGGCCCAGTGGCTAGGAGGCCTTTGGGAGCGGGAGTATTACCTTTAGCTGAGTTCCTAAGACAGCCGGGGCAGCATCCTGGAGAGAAGGAGTATACGTTTAAAGTAAGTGTCATTATAGTTCCTGCATTTTGTCTAAATTCTTTGGTACTGACACTTATCCAGTGGTTAGAAGGCCTGTCTAAGTTCCTATACCCGTTTCGGGCTCGCCATGCTGCGTATTCCACGCGCAGATTTCTTTTTCAATTTTCGTAGTCGTGCGCAAAATTGCAGCGGCAAATCTTTACCTATTCCATTTATTTTATCCTGGTCGGGGTCCAGCGCCCACAAAAAACGAACACGGCGCACACATCAAACTTTAATTTTATTATTGTCTCTTCGTAAGCGTGTTGAAAAATGTCGTTGGGTGTAATATTCACAGCGGATCTTTGTGTCTCTGAAGTTAGTTCTGTCAACTATTGCGCAATAAACATTTTAACTGCATATAGTAAGCGAGATAGGATGATGCGACAAACGTAAGCGAGTGAAAGAGACAGTTATACATTGCTATCTTCACTTTCAATATTGACACAAAAATTGCTACTGCGCAGGCTCTTGCAGCCAATTCAGAGACACAAAGATCCGTTGTGAGTATTATACACGTGGCAAGCTTTAATAGGGTAGTTGAAAAAATTACTATTTAGTCCGTCAGGGCAAAAGATGGCGTGACGAATTAGACGTCTATCTGAACGACTGGCCAGATATAGCTAGAGATAGGAAAAATGGAAAGACGGAAGGGAGGCCTTTGCCCTGCAGTGGGACATAACAGCCTCATAATAATAAGAAAAAAGATAAATAAACAAAATAATAATTTAGTCCGTCAGTTCGATAACCCAAAAATATTGGACAAGTATTTTTCTTTTGCCACGTAAACAAAAATTACGACGATATAGTGCGTTAACATATCGTGTTACGTCACGGTGTGCTACACTTTATACTGACAAAGTGACGTCACAAGTCCCCACTCCAGAACTTTGATGAGCTTTATCTTTGTAAATTTTATTTATATGATAAAACAAAAAATACGGGCCCAATATTATTTGACAATCTCACTAACATACTAAATAGAATTAACATTTTTCTACCAATGAAATATCCCTACTGCACTTGCTTCAAAATCAACTTTATAAATCTTAAAGTATTTTTTATAGGTCTACCAATGTGAAGAGAAAGACTTCCATCAGTTACACGACATGTTAATAAGAAAACAAACCAACAAGTGCAATATACTACCTGGACAACCTAATTACGGTGAGTTAATTACTTCTTAAAATATGACACATTCTTAATGACTTTTGAAATAATAGTTATTATTTCTGACGCAACAATACCAATTATTACTCTAAGTATGTATATTAATATATAATTTATTGTAGCTGCTAAACCATCGTATGCTGATTCAAATATGTACCTCGAAAACATTTGTTTATTTATATTATATTGGACTAAATTGTTTTGATGGTTGATTTAATTACAATCGAATCGAATGAACTAACTTCAAGGAAGTTTGTGTCGCTATTATATTTCTTCTGATCAGCTGTTTTTGTTTCCAATAGCTATCGGCAACAGCACTTTTTGCTTTGAAGAAATTTAATCACGAATCATGAAAAGCTTTCTGTATATGTGTGAACTTAAGAGGGAAGGCCAGCCAATATGCCTTGGTTTTAACCAAATTGGACCGTTTCAATAACATAATAGACGTCTGGGGGTCTACTCCCTATCTCCGTCAACGAAGTTACGGGTCCCGTCCGAAAGTGAGGAGTGAAAAAAAACAAGTGTCGAGTAAAATTTTTTGGTTGGGTAAAAACACATCGGGTACAACTGTCAAATTTTGTTGTCATTCATTCTTAGTTTGGGCCCCGAACGAATCACCCGTCCGTAGTTGATACGGAGTAGAAAACGCCTGTAACTGAGGCCGAAACTACGGACTTCGTACTTAGGGAGCAGACCCCCTGTTTGCCTCGTAGTGTTAAGCACAGGGGTCACCAATTAGCGGACCGCGGTCCGTTTTTTTAATTTTGTAATTATTTAAAAAATAAAACCCAATTGAAAGTAATTGTAATTATACCTGTATGTCTACTTAAGCCAGGGGGCAGCCTGCCCCCACACTTCATCCTGACTCGAAACTAAAAATTTACTTTTCAATAGAACCAACTATCAGATGAATGCAAAAAAATGTCTTGCTTTTCTGCATACTGGTTCGAGAAGCCCTGTTTAGTTTTCTTGTCCTGAAACCCTGACAGGCTTAGTCCGTGTCTGACGTGAGTACTATTTTTCGAGTTTATCCTAACATGATCATCTTCTCTTCTATAACTATTAAAAAAAAAAACTTTTGGTCTGAGAACTGCCACAAATAGCACAAAGATACTGCTAATCAAGTCACATAATTAAATCAGCGAATAAATTGCTAACATTAGATAACGTTACTTATGCATTGCGTCTAGAACCAGTCTCGCACACCGGTTGTGTGACACAAGAGAATGTCGATTGCATATCTATTAGATAGATGCTGGTTATGTTGTTTATTGCTGAACGAAGTGTGTAAGTCGAAATGTGGTGTAGACGAAGGATGCTTCAAATGCCTTGGATTGCGTTCCGCGCCAACGAGTCTTTCCTTCGACAGCTGAACATCAAGGCCAGACTCTCCACCACCTGCCTGTGTAGAATCCTGGAGTTCTTTGGTCACATTGCCCGAAAGGATGGTCATAACCTCGAGCAGCTCATGATCACTAGCTAGGTCGAAGGCAAAAGGCCGAGGGGTCGCAGCCCGATTAGATGGTCTGGCCAAATACGTGCAACGCTGTACATAAAGCTGCACGATGCATTCTACGGGGCCAAGGACAGACACAGATGGAAATACATCATCGAAGAAAACTTGATCTCCTGTCGGGGGAATCATGCTTGACCCTCAGTAATGAGGAACACATTTTGATTCCTATTTAACCCTTGGGGATGATGAGTTATGTTTAAGTGGCTAAGTTTTCAAGATATAGGTTTAAACTTGTAACTACCAAAATTTACTTTAATTTTCATCTATTTTTATTTTTTGGTTAAAAGCAAGGTCTTACAGCACAAGTAACTGGAAAATGCCGAAAAATTAAAAAAAGTTGAAAATAAAGTACGTTTTGGTACTTACAAGTTTTCGCGAAAATGTATATTTACTTATATATTTTTATCGTGTTGACTCAGTATCTTGATTTTTATACACCTAACAGGGACTATATACCTCAGTATCTGCTATAAATTCAATTTGCTAGGTCAACCCGTTCCTAAGGAAATTGGTGGTGACTTACGGACAGACGGACAAGAAAGTGATCTTTATAAGGGTTCCTCTTTTATCTTTTGAGGTACGGAACCCTAGAAAACAAGTAATTTAATCCCCCTTTAATTACAATTTATCATCACCATCTAAAATACTGATAAATGGTTTCCCTCTTCGAAGGATTCACAAGTTGACGTAAAGATAGTATCGTCCAAAGATTACAGGAAGAGGACAATTTATTTTGCATTGTTAATTGAACTTCACAGTGCCATTTATACGCTTAATAGTCTTCATTAGCATAATTTATACATTTACGGTATTCTTATGAAACTAATATTAGATTTGCAAACTGCAATTTTATGCGCTGTATTTGATAACAAATATTATGTAAATGTTCTAACTTTTACCCAGTTCTTTGCGAAATCGCTGAGTGATAAGTTCGGAATATCATAGAAAACGTGCTTTTTTTTTAAATAATATGTGGCCTAGGACTCGGTTCACTTGATACCTACTAACTAGCAGTTTTATAGTTCAAGAAGAGCCTATCTACAAGATAAGACGGAAATGGCAATATAACATTTCACTAGTTTGGACGTATAGAAAAATAGCTAAAGACCCGAAATAAGTGGGTCTGGTTGTTTGTGTATGTGAGTTTAAATGTTTGTGAACGCGCCCAGTATACAGAAGTTCCTATTGTGGGGTAAAGTTAAATAAAAACCGGCCAAGTGCGAGTCGGACTCGCGTACGAAGGGTTCCGTACCATCATCGCAAAAAACGGCAGTAAAAATCACGATTGTTGTATGGGAACCTCATTTAGATATTTATTTTATTCTGTTTTTATTATGAAATACATAAAGTGTGAAAATTTCAACTGTCTAGCTATCACGGTTCGTGAGATACAGCCTGTTGACAGACAGACGGACAGTGGAGTCTTAGTAATAGGGTCCCGTTTTTACCCTTTGGCTACGGAACCCTAAAAAAGAAACGAAAGAAAGCTCTCGATGGGAGGTATTTAAGGCATTTAATGATGGTTTTCGAAGCTGTGAAATAATTTTCACTATTGGACCAATACATCCAGAGTACAAATATTTATTTTACCTCTTTATAATATTAGTCACATTAATGAGTAAACATTAAACCTCAATTCTTCTGTAGTTTGTTTAGACAGCAATGGAAATTTTTGTAAAACAAAATACGCTTATGGAAATATGTTATGATTACACAATACTGAGGAAAAAGATGTTTCTCATATGAATTATTTTAAAGAGTATGCCTGGTGAATAATGTTTAGTTTTCTGTGACAACCGGTGGAGTAAACTACGCAATACAACTAATTGTTATTTATAAGCAGACATACAATCTGCCCCATAAACAACTAAAAAGTTAATTTAAGTTTTTATTATTTTATTTACTTAGAATTTTTTTGTTGTTTTTGCGTCGGTGGTTTTTAGTCTTCCGTACCCAAAGGGTAAAAACGGGACCCTATTACTAAGACTCCGCGGTCCGTCTGTCTGTCTGTCACCAGGCTGTATCTTATGAACCATGATAGCTAGACAGTTGATTTTTTCAGAGATGATGTATTTCTGTTGCCACTATAACAACAAATACTGAAAACAGAATAAAATAAATATTTAAGTGGGGCTCCCATACAATATACGTGATTTTTTCGCCGTTTTTTTTTCGACAATGGTACGGAAGCCTTCGCGCGCGAGTCCGACCCGCACTTGGCCGGTTTTAAAATTACAATTATATATATATATATTTATATACCTATTAGAAGACACGCTTCGATTGACAATCTATCGAAACACGTAGTTATGACACAATATCTTGTGAAAACATAAACCCTGATATAACCAGTAAAATGCGTTTATCTTTTGAACGTTTAAACTAATCAAATCATCAAACATGGCTAAGAATACTCTCATCAAAGTCACTTTTCAAACAACTAAACCAAAATCGGTTCATCCGTTTAGAAGCTATGATGCCACAGACAGACAAACAAATACACAGATACACAGCAACAGCCTCTTTTTCCGTTGGGGGTTAAAATCCAACAGCATGATGTTCCTAAAACTTTATTCCATAAAACTTTTTTTACCATCATAAATCATCCCATTTCTAGACAAAAGCCTCTCCTATTTCTTTCGATATTATGCTTCATCACGCTTCGAGGAAGCCATCCGAGGCGTTCCACCATTTCCTCGGTATCTAGGGTTCCAGCCTTGCATTATACGGGCTCACAACTTGAATTTCGAATACTGTTAACATACATACATACATAAAACTCACGCCTTTTTTCTATAGGGGTAGGCAGAAACTACAGAACGCCACCTGCTACGTTCCTTACATACTTCTTTTGCTTCACTCACGTTCATACATCTAGTCATACACACACGCCGGTTCTGAGTACTGCGCACCTGGTCTTTCTGAAGAACATCACCAATAAGGTCTATGTATGTCTCTCTAGGGCGTCCCATCCCAGCGTTTCCATTCACGTCTGCCTTATAAATACCTTTTGTTAGCTTTTCATTCATCCTCTCAACATGTCCAAACCATCTTAGCTTACTCCACTGAGAACGGTGGCGATGCTCGCCACAAACCACGTGAATTGTTCTCATGTGGCGAAAAGCGAGCTGCGGAGTGTCGCTTAGCTACTGTTAACATAAAAAAAATATTTTTGTTCCAGGCATAGTAGTAGCCCTCCGACTCCTATCAAACGCAGGCAGCATATCTGAAGCAGTAGGTTCTGGGGCCACAGTGACTGCTAAACGAGGCTTCCCTGACGTCATCATGCCGGGAGATGTTCGCAATGACCTATATCTAACGCTGGAGAAAGCTGAGTTTGAAAGGGGAGGCAAAAGCACGGCGAAGAATGTTCTAGCTACAGTGACCGTGCATGATGGTACGGGACAAGTTATTAATGTAAGTTGTTTTGAACCTTTTACTGGACTCGCATAGTAAAAACGGCGAGTGCAGCTTCAAAGCAAATTGTGAAATGTTTTTGCCTCATTTGCGAGTCTCCGCACGGGTCGGGGAAAGTCATAAACCACAGAGCTATTTCTTTCTAAACCGGTAAGACATGGCATCATTTGTTGCAACTCCCAGCGCCATCTTTCGGCCGCCTAGTGGAATTACTTAACTATACAATTTACGCGACTTGTGTAAATATTTCAAAGCTGTGACTAACTGAAGTCTTCAGCCTTTTAATTAACTTTGAGTGAGCTTTGTAATATTTACACTACACTTGGCGTAGTAACTCGAATGGGTATACCCTGTTGGTACCTACATTTCGCAATGCCTAAACGAGGGCTACCGCGTTTGAATTTGCCGCTAGGGGCGCTGGTGTAGATTAAGGTCTTTAAAATGTCAAATTTCATAGAAGATAAGTACGAGTTTTACCAACCACAGCTTTAATATATTTATGTTTCGGAAAACTGTATCCTTCTTATCTATGAAAAAAAGGGACTGCGGCACGCTCGATTTTATATTTAATTGCACTGCTAGGCATTAGAAATGATTTTAATTGAAACTCTGCTTCCGTGCGCGCAATATCAACGTTTTATAGCTGTATGTATGGACCTTACTCGCCAATGGGCACAAAAACGTTAGCACTGACCAAACAGTTTCAATAATAAACCCGATACAAACTCAAAAATCTGTCTTCTTTTGTTTTACATAGGAATGCGTATGGGGCGCTAGCGGTACTGGCTCGACATCATACGAGTCAGTAGTACTATATCATAACAACAGTCCCGCATGGGGCGAGCATTTGAGACTCACCGTACCGCTGGAGACGTTTACCAATGCACATGTACGGATTGAATTCAGGCATTGTTCCAGTAAGTATTGATGTCAATCCATATCATCATTATCATATTTTAGACCGGAATCACATCACTGCTTGGTATTGACCCCTTTTCAGTCCATTTCCTATCTTCTCATATTATTGTAAATCAAGCAAGCAGGCCCTTGGATTTTAAGTAAGGAAAAAACCTAGAAAATTCTGCAATATCATAGGAATCGCAGATGTGTTAATTGCCTCCCCAGACACAGAGTAGAAATGTCTAATGTCCCTGTAATTATAGCGGCAAACATAGCCATCGTAAAACAGCAACTTTGCAGGACATTCTTAACCGTGTAATTTTATACAAATCTAAGCCGTAAATAAAACTAGATTAAGTCCAATTTAATTCACCTTCACTGCGTACTGGTTTACAAGTTATAGCACAAATCAATGTTTTACGATAACGATAACGCTTTAGTGAAATCGTTAGTAATATAACCGTATAGTCGTTAACCTTTAATTGAATTTCCAGCTCGAGACAAAACCGAGAGAAAGCTATACGGTTTTGCGTTCGCACGGCTGATGGAAGCGAGCGGTGCCACTTTGAGAGATGGGGCACATGAACTTTACGTGTACAAGTGCGATGATCCCACCAAGTAAGTTCTGGAGAATTTTCATTAATTTATTTTAGTGTAAACTGATTATATGAATTAGGATAACTGTTTTTTGACACAATCCAATTCAAATCCAACGGAATTTTCCTCTTTTAAGTCGCCTAGCCGTGCTATATTAATTTATCCTGTAATCAAGAAAAATGGCTAATAATGGCTGCTAATTTTTACCCGACTGCCGAAGGAGGGTAATGTGTTTATCAGTCTATGTATGTATGTAAGTATGTATGTATGTTTGTTCCTATATGGCGTTCCAGATAACAAACGCGTTGGGCGATTTTGATGATTTGTACGTCAATCGATGCGTCTTAACTCTGCGAGTGTCACTGGCTACATTAAAGTTGGATAATAGAAAAATGGCGGATTTTGGGCGCCATATTGTGGGGGCCCAATTTTTTTTTCTTCCAATCCCGTCGTGTGGGGTATCAAAATAAAGGGTTTTAAGAGGTGATTTCAAAAATATAGAATACTTATATGTTTAAATTTACGTAATTCGAAAAAAAAAAATGAATGAAATGAATTCAATCAAGACTTGAAGAACTTGTACACCGGATATATTGTAAAAGAAAACCACGTACAAAATACATGAGCGCAGCCATCATGCGGTCATATTAGCGAATTAAAAAAGTCATTCTCCATTCAAAACCATATGACAGTAGTATAGAATAGAGAACCATGAATCAATTAGTGACTGCACAAAGAAGGGCAACATTCAACAAAATGCAAAGTTACCCATACATGGTGACACGAACCGTAAGGAAGTGTAAAAGCCACCATAATTCCTTTGTGAAGAAAGGATGGCACTATTCTAATAAGGCCACCTGTGTGTACTTTTTTTTCTGTTCCTTCTTCTTGTCTGTTTATTATGTATGTACATTAATTGTTAAATATTTTTTTTTGTATATAAAACAAAGTCGGGCCAGTTACACCATTTATAACTCGAGAACGACTGGACCGATTAACATAATTTTTAATTGGTTGGATTTATTGCCGCCCCGAATAACAGAATAACTATTAAAACATCGGAAATCCAATCCATGTGGAAAGAACAAACAAAACTACCCGATAAGTGCACACATGTCAACTACTTGAAGATAGAAAACAACTATACAAAGAAAAATAACAAAGGAAATAAAAAGAAAAATAACTCGGATAAGTAAGGACATAAACAAAGAAATCTCTAAGAACAGAAAAAAGCACAGGCAAAATGTTTTTGAAGAATATTTATTGAAGAAGGGAGCCATTAAAAAGGCATACAAAGATCTTCAAAGCACAACAAAATGGCCAACTAACATGGTGGACAAGAAAGGAAAGATTATCTCGAAGAGGTCAGATATAATAAAAGAAGCAACTAACTTTTATCAGAATCTGTACTCATCACAAGAAAGATCCAGTTTAACGCAGCACGTCAGAAATAAAGTCTATGTCGACGAACCATTGCCCAAAATACTAAGATCAGAGATAATTTTTTCTATAGAAACTCAGAAAAAAGACAAAGCACCCGGAGAAGACAAGATAACAAATGAAATACTGAAGGCTCTATCAGAATCCTTACAACACCCACTGGAAATCATGTTTAATAACATTCTCGACAGAAGAGAAACTCCAAAGCAATGGTCCGTATCGTCGATAACTCTTCTTCACAAAAAAGGAGATAGATGTGACCTCAGTAACTATAGACCAATTAGCCTTATGACGAACTTTTATAAAATCTTCTCAAAAATACTATTAAATAGGTTGACAATTACTCTGGATGAAAATCAACCTCGTGAACAAGCTGGATTCCGCAAACACTACTCAACAACTGACCACATCCAAGTGGTAACACAAATAGTAGAGAAAGCCAAAGAATATGGCAAGACTTTATATTTATGCTTCATCGATTACACTAAGGCATTCGATTCTTTGGAACATGGTGCAATATGGAATACACTATTAGAACAAGGAATAGACATAAAATATGTAGAGATACTCCATAGCATCTATTCAAAAAAATCAGCAAGAATAAAGTTAGAATCGGAAGGACCTACTTTTCCTATTAGAAAAGGCGACCCGCTATCACCTAAAATATTTTCGTCTGTTCTGGAGACAATATTTAGAAACCTGGACTGGGAATACAAAGGAGTGAAAATCGCCGGTGAATATTTAAGCCACTTGCGTTTTGCAGACGACATCGTTGTTTACAGAAGAGTCCACACAATTAAAGAACATGCTGCAAGAGCTTGCGAACGAAAGCAAGAAGGTTGGATTGAGTATGAATGCTGCAAAGACCAAAATTATAACAAACGGATCAGAAGTACCAATACTAATAGATGGACAGGAAATAGAATATGTTAAGGAATACGTCTATTTGGGACAATCCATTTCATTTGAAGACCAAACGGAAAAAGAAATAAATAGGAGAATAGCAATTTCATGGAAAAAATACTGGAGGTATAAGGATGAAGAACTTGGATGAGGAAATCATGAAGAACAACAAGATAAGCATGAATTTGAAAAGAAAGTTATACGAGATAGCAATCCTTCCATGCCTTACATATGGATGCCAAACATGGTCTCTACGGACAAAAGATGAACGCAAACTCGGAGTTATGCAAAGAAAAATGGAGAGAAGCATGTTGGGTATAAAATTGTCCGACAGAATTACAAATGAAGAAATAAGGAAGAAAACCAAAATAGCTGACATAGTAGAGAGAATAAGAAGTCTGAAATGGAAATGGGCGGGGCACATCTGTAGATTGTAAAACGAAAGATGGACAAAGAAAATCATAGAGTGGGTACCTAGAGATGGAAAAAGAAAAAGAGGACGGCCGCGGAAACGCTGGGAAGATATATTTAAAGAAAGATGTGGACCAGACTGGAGGAGACTAGCTAGAGATAGGGATAAATGGATAAAGTTGGGGGAGGCCTACGCCGCAGAGGCGACTTCCATAAATAATTAATTCCACGTGCATGCTACTAATAATAATAATTTATATAAATATAATAATATATTGCAAATAATAATTATTCAATTTCAATTATGATTTAATGAAAACCACAATGTGGAATACAAATTTATTTTATAGTAATACTTAATAATAATTTAATAATAATCTAAGAAAATAAGTGATGGGAAATATTTTGTTTACTATGCTAAAAATTTCTATGTATTTATGGTAGAATAAAGGCTTTTTTTTATTGTTTTTTTTATTAAAACATCGGAAAAAAATTAGTAAAAAAAAAAACTGAAAAATCATTTTCCCATACGTTTTGCGAACACAGAGCCATCTCTGATACATGACAGAAATAAAACTGAAAAAAAAAACACCATGGCGTTGTGTGCTGGTTTCGGCATTGGCATTGGCATTGCCGATTTATCAGAAATTTATCCTATCTCTACATAAGTAGATGTAGGTAGGGTAGGTATTACTAAACCATTGTTACAATAATTTTCTTATCATACTTAACATAAAATTTGGGCGCACGGTTGGCGCAGTGGTTGAGCGATTGACTGCTGCGCTGCGTGTCTGCCTGTTAGAGAAAAAAAATGAATTACAATGATAGTATGTACTTTCAAAAATAACATACAATCACAATAATACCTCGTCTTGAGGTGCAATAAAAAACAGTTATTAAACCAATTCGAACCAATGTTTAGTAAGTATTCGAATGAATACATGCGGTTTAGTAGTGAATAAGTCAAATTCAGAAAAGTCAACCAAATTATTGTAAGATTTAGCGCATCTTATAAAGAACAAATTTACATATTGTTATAACAAGACAAGGTGCTCCTATATTGATAACTTTAACGCCGGCCTGCCCCCGTACCACGTATCAAAACCATCATGGTTCGACTGTGAAAACGGGACAGATTTGTACAAGTCATATAAATCTGTCTCTTACGCAAACTAAAAATAAACTTGTTTTAAGAGCTTATGGTCACCACCCTGCAGCCTTATTGCATTATGAATTTGGCAACGCAAAGGGCAAAGAGTATGAAAAATCGAACAACCACATGCGATTTGAAAGACGCGATGTGGATTTCCGTCTATGTGATTGGTCGATTTTTCATACTCTTATGTAGATAAGGCTGCTGGTCTTCATATCCTTTAACAATCTTATATTGCCCAGGCTAACATCAGCAAGTTACCTATCACTACCATCATGCGCGGCCGACGCTGCGCGCTCGGGTTCCGTCAACGGCGTGGTGCCAACATTCCAAAGAAGCTCCAAAGAAAACTGCACTATCAGCACGTTATTGTGCTCCACTAAGTTAACTCAGAATGGTAAGTTTTTGAAACCAAGGTATTCTTACACTAGCTTTTTCTCGCGGATTTACTCCCGTAGCCCACCCCACAAAACCGATCAAGTTTTTAAGCATAAAAAGCCTATCTTCCACACTCAGAGAAGTTAACGGTGTAACCGTAAGCTAGCTAGATTGTCGTAATTTTTTGTATTTCTTTTTATTTGCCTATATATTAAGTGGGTATGTATGTATTTATGTATCTATTGCATTACTTATGTATTTATCTGTGTATCTATTGTAGTATATATCATTTAAGCACTGTTATTGTTACACCAATGATCGCCCCATTTCATGTCCAAGCAATTACTGTCCATACCAAGTTGGTTAAGATTCTTTTTGTTAATTTATTTTATGGTGTACAATAAAGCATATAATAAATAAATAAGCTTTTAGTATAGATTTTGTACTAAAATTATACTAAAAACAATGGAGCGCGTTAAGTAACCGTTAAATGTCTCTGAAGGCGGCGGTATGACAATCAGTGATTACCCATAACAAACAAACTTACAATTTTACAAAAACCCCAAATAGACCAAAATAAACCTCAAATGAGAGCAGTGGTGGCCCAGTGGTATCGGCCGCGACTTACAAGTTGTAGTTCGTGGGTTCGAGCCCAGGCAGGCGCTTTACTATATGTAAATTATTTCTTCACCACTGCTCTTATCTCAAAACGGTGAAGGAAAACATCGTGAGGAAACCGGCATGTCCTAGAACCAAAAATTCGAAGACATGTGACATCCACCAACCCGCACTGTGCCCGCGTGCTGGATTACGGCCCATTCCCTCTCACAGAGAGGAGGCCTGTGTCCCAGCAGTGGGAACAATAGGCTGATGATGATGAAACCTCAAATTATGACTTTTTACTTAGGAAATTCATTCGGATGTCTGCGACCACATTTCCTCTTAACCATATAATTGAAGAACAATGTATTATCCGTGGTTATTGAGTGTGTATTACAGAAAAATGATATGGTGTACCAATTTTTTAATAATTGTGTAAGTTTTAATTGTTTTGTAACACTCGGTGATCCTTAATAAATAATAATCAATATAATATATAATACTGATAGCGCGTCATACATACACTATCAAAACTCCGATTATTACCTACCTAACGTTACGCGCTAAATTAGTAACACATGATAAGGTCATGGCACATATCTGACCGTAAGCAAAACATCCTCGGTGACAAAATCCTAATGGCTAAATAACTGACTGCTAATCAAGAGGTCGCGAGTTCAAATGCTATTAATTAAACTGTTGTTGTATAGGAACAGATATATGGGTCAATTGAGTGCCCATCACAGATTCACATCTTGAATGATTTTTGCTAAAATGCTAAAACTTGATTAGTTTTGGGGTTCCGTACCTCAAAAGGTAAAAAGGAACCCTTATAAGATCACTCTCTTGTCCGTGTGTCACCACCGATTTTCTCAGGAACGGGTGGACCTAGCAATTTGAATTTTATACTAGATACTGAGGTCTATAGTCCCTATTAGGTGTATAAATAAAATAAAAAAACAAAATTTGCCCATATCTTTAAAACTTAGCCACCAATAAAAAATATACCAATTTTATTATGGCGGTATAATGGGTTGGTACGGAACGCTCGGCGCACGAGTTCGACTCGCACTTGACTGGTTTATAATCAAAATTTCCTTATATCTTTATATCGTGTTGACCTTGATTTATACACCTAATACGGACTATAGACCTCAGTATCTGGTATAAATTTCAACTTGCTAAGTCCATCCGTTCCTGAGTACGGTGGTGACACACGAAAGACACAAGAAAGTGATCTTATAAGGGTTCCTTTTTTACCTTTTGAGAACTGATACATCTTCCAAAAAATATCTCATAGTCGCATAAAATTGGACAATTCTTTGCAGAGGATCTCTTAGCGTTACTTCAATGGCGTGCGCGACCTGAGAAGGTACAAGAAACACTACTGCGAGTATTGAGGCTCGGCGACGGACTGAGTTGTGAAGAACTCATCAAGTTCCTCAGAGATGTGCTAGATGCATTGTTCGCTTTGTTTTCTACTGAAGATGGCAATAGGTAAGCATAATGTAACATCTTACAAAATGCTAATAATAATATATAAATAAATGCAATTTATATTATATATAAATAAATGCAATTTATATTATATATAAATAAATGCAATTTATATTATATATAAATAAATGCAATATATATTTGGGCGCACGGTTAGCGCAGTGGTTGAGTGATTGAATGCTGTGCTGCGTGTCGCGGGTTCGATTCCCGCACGGAATAAATATTTGTATGACCTACAAATAGTTGTTCCGGCTCTGGGTGTTGTGTATGTGAGTTTATATGTTTGTAAACGCACCCACGATACAGGAAGAAATTCCTAGTGTGGGGCAACGTTTTAAAAAAAAAAAAAAAAAAAGTCCATGGATTCTCTAATTCTGGACTATCATTTATTATATTCCGTTTGACCTGCAACTATAGTTTCAATCATTTTTTTTTCTTTGCAAACCTGGTGAGTAAGATAGATGTTTTCACATCACGCAAACACTATCCAATATTTTTCAATAGTTTTGCTATATTGACTACAATTAAGGTCAAAAGGGTTACCATAAGCATTTAGAGTGAGGTTATTTTGAGTGGGCGTAAGGGACAGATGTATTCAAGTCATATACATCTGTCAAAGTCAAATATATTTATTCAATTAGGCCAATAAACGGCACTTTTGAACGTCACATAAATTAAAATTAAGATTTACAAGTAATAAAAAAAAAAAAAGATTCTACCGTGCATTCGTAAAGTAGATTGATATGGAGAAGAACGCACAAGAAACTCCATACTTACTCTTTTTTTTTTAAGTTTTTTACAATATTTACATACATTAATATATATGAGGACGATGCACCCAGAATAGCTCTACAGACTATACTACGTACAGGTATAAAGTATTAAAAAGCATTACAGGAAAATTAATTAATTTACTTAGTAGCAACATGGTTCTCACATACTTACAACTATTACAAACATAGGTAAAATACCTAATTCAACAACAACGGAAGTGTGTGAGTCAATTTCTAAAAAAAAACGAATGAATATGTATGTCCCTTCACATACTTAATATAACCTTAATCTAAGAGCTTATAATCACCCCCAGGTGTTGTATAATATACTCTGGAGCTTTTGGTATTAATACATTATGTTGTTATTTCAGCACTCCACATTCCGGCACAGTATTCCTTGTGCTGATATCCATATGCAGCTTGCTAGACGAGACTCGGTTTCAGCACTTCAGACCAGTACTCGACGTTTATATTGAAGAACATTTCTCGGCGGCGCTTGTGTACAAGTAAGTAATAAACGCAGGAGCTAAAAGAAACCAAGACTATTTTTTTTTCGGAATCGCATAATTTTGTCATATTTTTCATCTCCATCAGTTTATCTTGCTATCACTAATAATACGACTCACGTCCAGCTTTCCAGTTTATGATAGACATTAGCGCCATAGCCGCCAGATTCCATAAAAATGGAGACAAGAACTGTTCCTGGCAACTCAAACGATTATCAAAAATCAATTCTCTCTGCTTCCTCTAATGTATAGTTCTCGCCAAACTTCTTGGCCACCCTGAAGTTGGCTACAACGGCTACGTTTTACTAAATCTCATACAAAATCATCACCGATCCGTACCTTGCGCCCAGAAGTTTGCCGAGAACTATACATTGGATGAAGCAGAGAGAATTGATTTTTGATTCTCTCTGCGTCATCTATCTAGTCATATTGATGGTTCGAGGAACCTCTACTTTCCGATCGTTTTATACTGGCCAAATATTCAAACACAAAATGCTTTCCTTTAACAAGTTCTACATTGATATCTTTTTTTTCAGGGGTCTCCTCTCGTCAGTCCAACACTGCGCAGAATGGGCAGCGAGTGCAGAAGGTCAGGAACCAATCCGCAAGTGCCTCCGGTCCTTAGGAGCAGTGTTCAGACTAGCTGTGCGATCCCGTCGGTTGTTCGCACGTGCGACCGGCGGACAGTATGAAGATAGCTTTAGAAGAGATGTGAGGGCGGCGCTGCATGCGTTGAAGGCGTTTGCGCAGCACCCTTATAAGGAACATCTGGCGCCGGCGCAGGTATGTGATCTATGATGTTTTTAATTTCATTGCTTTGGTTCTGTTGTATCTTGGGTCAATTTCTGGTTAAATACAAATACATACTGCGAGATGTTTTAATATATCTGATGCACATGTTTGCCGTTTCGTTTGCTCTATATTGTATAGGCACTATTCGCGTGTATGTAATGTAAATAGACACTATTTGGGTGTAATAAAACAGAAAAAAAGCAAATTATTTTAGCCGTTTCATGGATATAGCGATTCTGCTTCATGCCCGGCCACAAGCACGTTTCAAGATTTGAACGTAGTGAATGACAGAGCTCTCCGAGTAGCTACATACTGGTCGGACAAAATCTGGTTTAGACTATCGTGTGAGTCACGAACGAAGATGAAGAAGAAGTAATTGTCTGAGAAAATAGCTATACAAGCAAATAGCCTCTTTTGAGCATTATTGTAATAAATTATTGGCAGCTGCACACATTAATGCTGTATACATTAATGCTTTTAGCTACATAATAGTTGTTTTGCTCAGGATAATTGCGCAAAAGACCTTATTTCCAATAGTGGGGCACAGAAAAGGGTACGATACGTGCACATACGATCTTAGTAGCGGCTCCTTAATGTCTAAGGGTAGTTGACAAAAAATATCTATTTAGTCAGTCAGTAAGATAACCTAAAAATATTGGACACGTATTTTTGGTTTTGCCTCGTAAACAAAAAATTACGACGATACAGTGCGTTGAAATATCGTGTGACGTCACGGTGTGCTAAAATTTATACTGACAAAGTGACGTCACAAGCCCCAACTTCTGAACTTATATGCGCTTTACCTTTTTTTTTTTTTTCTATATTAATAAAAACTAATGTTCTTAATAACAAATTACAATCTAGCCTTAATAGACTAATAAGCAATTTAACTCTAACTTATTATTATAATGTAAAATGTTATGACTAAGAATAGTGTCAATTTGCACTTTTATACAGTTCGGTAGCACTTTCTTAGAGTCTGATACGTTAAAAACACTTAGTTCACGTGTTACATGTATAGCACAGTATTCTTTGCTATTATTTTTTCACTTATTATACACTACACTAACTCAAATGGTTTAGTTCTCTTTAGCCTACGCACTATGTCCGTGTTATCTAGCAGCTGGATTGCTTCCACATTCACATGTTGATGAAGTCTGTGTTCGTGGGTTTCAGCAAAGTTTTGAATAACGGTGGTGACGAGTTTCATTTTAAGGTCGCGGTGAAGGTCGTCATTTCTGATGTACCATGGTGCATTAACAGCATCTCTGAGTACTTTATTTTGAAATTGTTGTATAATTTTTACATTACTTTGTTTAGTACAGCCCCATAGTTGGATACCATACGTCCAAATTGGCATAAGAATATGCTTGTATATTATAATTTTATTGTGTATTGATAGACAGGATTTCCTTCCGAGTAACCAATACATATTTTTGTACCGTATATCGAGTTCCTGTCTTTTCTTTTTGACGTGAGATTTCCAACGCAACTTGGCGTCAAGTGTTATGCCAAGGTATTTGGCTGTATTCGCATAAGGCACTTGCATGCCATTTATATAGACTGGGTGATAATCGCAGTGTTTATTAGTGAAGTCAATGTGAATCGATTTTGACTCATTCAGTTTGATCTTCCACTTTTGTGTCCAGTCGTAAACTAAGTTCACAGCTAGTTGAACCTTTTCTACTGCTTCTTTGTGGTTTGAACCAATAGCCATAATAGCAGTGTCATCAGCAAAGGTCGCTATGGTGTTGTTTTCCAGCTCTGGGATATCACATGTGTAAACAAAAAATATAATAATTTAATTGTTGAAACAAAAAATATGGGTTTAATATTATTTGATTATACTGGCGGACTAAACAGAATTACCATTTTTCTACGCAGGAAATATCTCTATTATTTATTATATACCTTATTGTACACCACAAAACATACAGGAAAAACCAACCCAACTTACCCATTCTCACACAGGTGGCCCTAATGTCATCATGGGCAGAAGTAACTCGCGAAGTATGCGGCGCTTTAGGCGCGGCCGAAGCAGCGCGTGCGGCCGCCTTAGTGCTGGACGCTCCACATCATCACCCGCCGCCGCCGCCGCAGTTGGCTCGAGCCAGGCTACATGCTGCTCAAGATATATTGAAGGGACCGCTAGGAGAGGATCCAGGTAACATTGCGGATATAAAGTGATAGAAATCATTTATGAATCTACAAACTACTAACGCCATCTATTATTGGAAACATATACGAACACTACGTTACTCATTTTAAACATTTACAACAAAGTACAGTACAACTATTTTCTTAATTTCCCTCGGCAAACTTCGTGTTTCGTCAGTCGTCGGATTTCTA
Organism: Orthosia gothica; assembly: GCA_949775005.1. Classification (NCBI taxonomy): domain Eukaryota; kingdom Metazoa; phylum Arthropoda; class Insecta; order Lepidoptera; family Noctuidae; genus Orthosia; species Orthosia gothica. The sequence goes on from OX459042.1 coordinate 10,143,882, forward strand.
TAAGTTGCCCTTTGCACCTGGTGAAGACCGGACGCACTCAATCAAATTGGAAGTAAGAGTTGTTGATACTCTTTTAATTTAATGTAATTTATTTGATGAATGGGAGGCAAGCTGGTAAAGGGAAATAGTTTACAGCTCTATATAGTTCACACGGAAATCAAAATAAAACAACAATAAAGTACTTAGTTCTGAATTCAAATTATAATACACTATAAATCTAATACCTAATTGATGGACATTAGCATTCGTTTGCATTCGGAAATGCGATGATTGCCGAGGAATATTAAGAAATTAGTTGTACTGTGAACGTGTTTTATTTGATAGAAAATATACCAACAATTAAGTGCCTTTAGCATGCGTCTGTGCTGTTCTACCTTCAGCTTTATGGAGGTTCCCGTGGACACCCTTGAAAACAGGATATTTTGGATCAAATATTGAGCTGGCTTAGATTATTTTGCGTAACTTGTGACTTGCCGAAGTGGACTTTTCTTATTGGATAAATAATTAGTAATCTCAGGTTATTATGTAACAACCAGCAGCCCAAAACCTCTTGACGTAATCCCTAACCACGGGGTCTCATTGCTAAGAAAGAAAATTTACTTCAAATAAATCTCACTAGATGGCGCGATACGCACCTATATGTTATTGAATGTGTGTAAAATTAACATTTTCTGGAATTGAACATAAAAATTGTATGTTCTTGTTTAATCAACTCTCCTAAATACAAAATTATGGAATATTGGGCTCTTATTCACATTTCAAAGATTATTTGAATGGATCATATAAAATTGATGCCAATAGATGGCGCATTTTTAACTTTCTGAGGCATTCCACTCGATTGTTAAAATTTGCATTGTAACACATTTTGGTGCAAAAAACTGTAAAAACGTGCAAAAAAATACTATAAAACGAACTTTCACTGCATTTAAAGAAAAAAATATTCACGAGCCTAGTAAACCCTTTTACTTGCAAATCGCTGCTAACACCATCTATCTGTCACCGTGAAACAGAACCGAACGCGTTCCATGTACAAAAAAAAACAAGATTAATCAGATGAAAAACGCTAGTTACGTCGGCACGGTTTCTTTGTATGGGATGAGGCATCTGTATGCTAGTATTATATTATCTGTGCCCTAACTAATTACCTTAAAGTATGAGCAATGATTTATTCAACTATCTTTGTTTAACAGAGGCCCGAAACATAATCTTAACAACAGCCTGCCACCACTTACGAGTTCACCTCGCTCGTCGCGACGAACTACAGCAATGCGCCGAAATGATCGGAGAATTAGTAGCTCTATTGTGGAAGAAATACGACCCAGATCGGCCTATAGAAGATGATGAACTGGACCCAGACGTAGATGTGCTGTGTCTGAACACCTTGGATGTACTGGTCGAGACTGTGCTGCATCTGATTGGAGGGAATTCTCCTGTGCTTGTAAGTTAGAGCTGTAGTTATACAATTATTAAATCTATTGTGGAAGAAATACGAACCAGATCGGCCTATAGAAGATGATGAATTGGGCCCCGATGTTGATGTGCTTTATATGAACACCCTGGACGTACTGGTCGAAACTGTCCTGCATCTGATTGTTGGCAATTTGCCTCTACTTGTAGCTTTATTTAGGCAATTAGTATCTCTATTGTCGAAGAAATACGACCCAGATCAGCCTATAGAGGTTTATGAACTGGACCCAGACATAGATGTGCTTTGTCTGAACACCTTGGATCTTCTAGTCAAGACTGTACTGCAATTGATTGGAGGGAACTCTCCGGTACTTGTAAGTTATAATTACTTTTATTTAGCGTTTTATTTGTATATATTGGGCAAAAGCCTACCTGTATCTACCAAATGACTTGGATAGGAATGTAACACAAGGGGCTTTACCAGTACGTTGTAGGCCTTAGGGTAGTTAGGTAGGCCGTCGAGGTTTTTATAATCTTAAAAATTGTAATTATGTATTTTTCTATCCTCAGGGTTCAATGGTAGCTGGTCTTCTCGGCGTGATGGAACTGCTAAAGCCTGTCCACTACCAGCGGCTGTGGAGTCATCTGGCGCCGCACCCGCATGACCGCAAACCTTTGAAGGACTTCCTGATGCGAGCCTTCTTAGTGTTTAGGCATCTTATTGAACAGGACGTAAGTAACACGTTTAAGGCCGCGTAATGTAGTTTTCCTGTATGTTTTGTGGTGTACAATAAAGTATATAATAATAATAATAATAATAATAATATACCTTTATCTGCCACCAAAGAAAATACCTCAATTAGCAGATAATGTCAGTTAATTTATTTATAATTAATATATTATTTTGATCCTGTGTCTGACGAATCTGCGAATGTTATGTGTAAAATGGGGCTGATATTTATCGCATACTTTTATAACAAAGTTTATATCAATTTATTGGTATTTTGAACAGGTTTTCCCAGCAGACTGGATGGTGCTTCGAGTACAAAGCTGTGAAGTACTGCTCTCGGCGCTACAAGACCTCGCCCAGCCATTGCTGGAAAGATTCTTAGGAGATGAACCACCTCAGTTTGATTCACAGGTTGGTCGGGTTTTTCTCATTTGTAAAGTTTATAGTTTTCAAAGTGCAATTGTCGCAAAGTAGCGTGTATGTACGTATATAATGTGATTCCCTAATGGCTTCCTCAAGCCGTCCTAGACGCAGGCCTGGATACCTGGCCTTTTGCCGAAAGAGTTGTTAGATGATGATGATGTTTCACGCCGATATCCAGTCGCAGACTTCCGCTTACTGCTGATGAATGATGAATGTCACTGTATCACTGTACCTCAGATAATTTAATACTAGCATACAGTTGCCTCAGCCATCCAAAGAAACCGCGTCATTGTAACTAGCGATTTCCTCTGATTAAGATGATTATTTTTATAAGTAGGTACTTCGATCGCGTTCGGTTCCGTTCCAGGGCTATAAGATGGTGTTAGCACCATCAAGTGGTTTTTGCGGTTCGTGACAATTTTTTTCTTTAAATCAGTGACGATTTGATTTATAGTATTATTCTTGCACGTTTATACAGTTTCATTGTACCAAAATGTGTTACAATACAAATTTAAAAAAATCGGGTGGCATGCCTCAGAAATTAAAAACCGCGCCATCTTTTGGAATCAATTTTAAATGACCCGTTAAAATAATTTTTGAAATGTGAATTAAGAGCCCAATATTCCATAATTTTGAGCTTAGGAGAGTTGACTAAAAAGAACATACAATTTTTATGATCAATTCTGGAATTAGTATATTATGCAACTAGTGACCAAAGGACGGATTTAAAGCGAGGGCCATAGATGAATCACGAGCAAGCGAATGATTCTAACGACTGAATCACGACCGTAGGGAGTGATTAATGATGATTGAATCACGAGCATAGCGAGTGATTCATGTGTTAGAATCATGAGCGACGCGAGTGATTCATGGCCCTCGATATAAATCCGTTTTATTCAAGAGTTGCATACTATATTTTATACCATGACTACTAGAATAAGAAAGATATAAGCGAAAAACACAAGGAGTATTACGAGTAATAAATAAATAAATAGTTTATTACCTTCAAAATTCACAAAAAAATGTGAAACCTTGACCCCTGAGCTAGGTAACAGCACCTGTGTTTCAGGGGCCGGTGACCACCTCCGTTACGTAACTTAATTATAATTAATTAAACACCATTGCAATTAATATTAGAATTACAATCCAAATAAGTATTCAATAAATATCCTAGACTAAAATCAAAATCATTATTAAAATCCTAAATATAAAGAAAAATCAAAATTAAAATCAAAGAAGTTGTTTGAAAGTCGAGTATTCTCTGCACAAGTAGTTTGCAGCGATTTTTTTTTTACGCAGGTTATGTAGCATTGAGATGGAGTTCGAATACATTGGTGTGTTCCAAATTTAAACACCAAAACAGTGAGTAAAAGTGCATAAAATAAGATTTTTAGAGGGGGAATGGTATAATAGTTATTTATGCTACAAGTGCGGAAGGTAGGTGATTTCCGATAAGTGGCATTTTAATTCACGAGCGAGCGAAATGAGTGAGTGGATAAATCGGCACAAGTCGGAAATCATCTTACGTACGTGTATCATACAATATTTTACTATGCATTGTGCGAGGAAATAAATAAAATGAAATTAATAAAATGGCGGGCTTATTCAAGAGCGTTCAGCATATCCACAGATTAACTAATAGTTCCTCGGGCATATCTACTGCGCATGTGCGAATAGCTGTCACATCGTAACGCAATAAGGCACGAGCAAAATATACGTTCTGCCAAACATATTTAATGAATATTTAAAATTAATTTATTAATCAAAATCTAAATCTAGAGTAATTAAAAACGCCTAAAATAAAGTATTAGTTTTATTTTACCTTTTATATGAATGATAATCTGTACATAACTATTTTTTTTTACTTTTCTCAATTAATAAAAACTCTATGCGTCGGGCTGACGTTGGAGTTAAAAATTAAAAAAAAACAGGGAAGTAAAAAGCACTAGTGAAAAAAGTGACACTTTCCGCACAGTTTGGCTGCTTGGAAAACCGCTCTTTTCGAGGACATGCATTGTAAAAATATTTTTACACACAATTCATCAACAAATCGGTGCATATTGCGCCATCTAGTGACTTTTATTTGAACCAAATATTGACCCCGTGACTGTACTAACTGCTATGAGCCGTACAATTCGCTCAGTTTTGCTTCAAAACAAAGAATGTTACTTTTTCCATTCTACAACCTACACTTCTTCCCCAGTTATGGTCAGGTTACATGGAGCTGGGTGTGGCACTGGTGACGTCAACAGCTCTGCAGCCGGAGCGCTGGTCGGGGAGAGGACCCGACCGACCGCGCATGCGCGCTGCTGCTGGCATGAGAGTGCTGGCCACCTGGAACATGTTGGGTGAGTTTTGGAACATTTGACAAAATTAAGTGACATGGTCATGACATATATATTACTGGCAAGAACGAATGACAGGTAGATTCGAAAGATTCGTGCGTATGATAGCCTCTCATAAGAACCAATGACCTCATGGGAATCCGCTCGATGCGCGAAGTACAAGACCAGTAGTAAAGCAGTGACACTTTCTTCAAGAAACTGCACAGACTGAAAGCGTAGCAAGAGTCGATACACTTATAAATCCCAAGATATACAAGAAAGATTAATAAACGGTTCTCGACTCAGATATTTTATTTTATTTTATTTATTTGGGAAAACAAACGGTTACACATTACAGATATGTGCCCATTACCCTTCTAGTTTGACTGTCGTGCGACGCAAAAAAAAATGGTAAGCCAGAAATATGTACCATTAGTATAATCTCTGACATTAATATTGATTGCATTCCTTCAGGTCCTGCTCAGCTACACTTAGTACCAGGAGCAGTAGGCGCTCTTCTAGAGATAACTCTCGTCAGTGAACTTCGTCGGGCAGCTTTAGGCGCTCTAGTAGCTTTGATGGCAGCTGAAAGAGCCCACACGGGCGAAGCCAGGCGAACGGAGGCTGCTTTAGTGGATAAATTGGACTCGCTAGTCGCTGATAATAAGGCCGACGATCATTATCGAAGATTGTTTGACACTGTGTAAGTATTTAATCGAATAAACTTACGATGAGAGCACAGTAGCACCTCTGTTGGGTAAAACTTCAGTTAGCAAGTTGTGTCGGTTTGCTTTAGTCGCTCTAGTATCTTTGATGGCAGCTGAAAGCGCCCATACGGGTGAAGCGAGGCGAACGGAGGCAGTTTTAGTGAATAAATTGGATTCACTTGGCGCTGAAAATAAAGCGGACGATCATTATAGAAGAGTGTTTGACACTTTAAGTAATTGTTTTTTTTTAAAACACTTAGCTCTCCATGCAATTCTTTTAGGAGCAACGGTTGAAAATGTGGTATGTCTAAATGTCTCTCTGTAAAGAGCACCGACGAAACAAAGTTACCGGCGTTCGTCACCCATGTGTGTATGCCCCAAAATTATCCGAGGTTCCTCAAAGTAAATGGTATTCTTATGCTGTTAATAACAGCACTTTTGTGTGCGTCTACATAAAGAATACCAGGGAAAAAACCGGCCAAGTGCGTGTCGGACTTCACACATTTAGGGTTCCGTGCCAAACCGCAAAATTAAGTTGGTTGTAATAGGAAAAATATGATTATCATATATTGGTTTTTGAGATATATTTTTAGTAAAATATACGTAATAATAAACATTATCACCAAATTTCAAGTTCATAGGTCAATGGGAAGTTAAAAATCCATTCAGACCCTTCGGGTACGGAACCCTAAAAACAGCAAAATAACGAATGAATTAGTTCCAGTGTACCCGCTTGTAAAATCTACCTTCACTATGTCATGCTGTAATTCGAAAATATTTTTTCATTTCGTCTATGCTCTTCCATTTTTAGGGTTCCGTACCTCAAAAGATAAAAAAGGAACCCTTATAAGATCACTTTCCTCAGGAACGGGTGGACCTAGCAAGTTGAAATTTATACCAGATACTGCCTAGCCTATAATATATAAAAAAAAAAAAAAAAAAAAGGTGTATAAAATCAATGTCCTGATTCAATACGATAAAAAGATTTGGGCAAGTTTAGATTTTCGCGAAGACTTGTAAGAACCAACATTTACCTTTATTTTCAACTTTTTTTATATTTCGGAATAATCCCTTTACTTGTGCTGTAAGGCCTTGTTTTTAACCAAAATTGAAAATTCTAGGTCAACCGGAAGTACCCTATAGGTTTTGGGTCGAAAACCTATATGGTAGTTCCCGTTGACCTGGTTACCTAATTATGTAGATGTTTGTACGGAACCCTCGGTGCGCAAGTCCGACTCGCACTTAACCGGTTTTTTTATCATCATGTGACTTATTTTGCCAATTTGATCTGTATCTTAATAATATTTCCCATTTCGTCTAATCATACTTCTATTGTCCACGCTACTCAGGGAACATTTGAGCTCAGTGTAAGTACCGTAACAATTAATTTTAACGACACAATAAAATGAACACATTATTATTTTAGTACAACTACATCACAATCTAGTTAAACACGTTTTTATTTATATTAATTATTCTTTAATTACTTTGACACAACTACTCGACTTAATTCACAGTCAGTTGTTCAGTGAACTTGTTTGATAACACTCAAACAAAATGTTCGCGTGTTTCTCTACGTATTTCGTGAAGAATATTCTTATTGAATGTTACAATTAAGTATCTGCCAGTTTTATTGTAGTGAACGATTTATTGCGCACATTGACTTTACGTCAGTCTAAAATGGTCAATTCCACCAGGAAGTTTCGGCAAAATGTTTTGCCGAGAGTGTCTTATATTCGTATGTTCGTGTCAATAAACAATAAAATGAGGAGCTCGTGGCTAAATAATAACAGCCGCACGGGTCGATCTTCAAGGTTAAGCAACGCTTGACGAGGTCGGTCCGTGGATGGGTGACCATTTGATCATACCGAGTTTCCTCCGTGCCTCGAAAAGCACGTTAAGCCGTTGGTCCCGGCTGTCATTTGAAGATCTTTGACAGTCGTTACGGGTAGTCAGAAGCTTGAGATCTGACACCAGTCTTGCCCAAGGGGTATGTGTTACCTAGGTACTGGGTTGTGGAGGTCAGATAGGCAGTCGCTCCATGTAAAACACTGGTAATCAGCTGAATCCGGTAAGACTGGAAGCTGACCCCCAACAAACAATTGGGAAAAGGCTAGGCAGATGATGTGTCAATAAACAATAATTTTTATTTTCTTACAAAGTTGTTGCAACTCTATTGACCCTGACCATCTATCGAGATTTGGTTTCCGCACTTAGTTCTTATGGTGGACCATTGTACTAGTGATCGACCTCGTCTTTTCTACTATAGGCAATTTTTGTTCAAAAGAGCACTTCAATTACCAGATGTTTGTACATACTTATGAAGGAATAATAAATTATTTGTATTTGAAAAAATAGTGAACTTGTGCAATAAATCCTCGTAGTAGCAAATAGTCAAAACAACTCACTTCTATACCTTCAGTTGTTCACATTGTCCTTATAAACTCAGGTTGATGGAACGAGTATCAACGGAAGGATGGCGGGAAGCCGGCGCGGCCTTCGTGGCGTGTGTGACTCGCTTGTTGGAGCGACTGCTGGACTATCGCGCCGTGATGCAGGGGGCTGAGCATAGGGACAAGAGGATGGCGGCTACTGTTAATCTGTTGGTAAGTGTACTTAATACTTAAGATTGAACATTAAAGCAAGTGAAAAAGTGCATGTCGTTCATCAAAAATTTCTTGGAGATATCAACATCTTGCAGAATACCCATGGCAGGACCATGTTAAATAGCTTGCATTCACATCACTATATAATGCAATTGCAACTATATTTTCATCATCATCATCATCATCAGTCTATTAATGTTCCCACTGCTGGGACACAGGCCTCCTCACTTTGAGAGGGAATGGACCGTAATCCACCACGCGGGCCCTGGGTTCGAAGCCACGACCCACAACTTGTAAGTCGCGGCCGATACCACCAAGGCACCATTGCTCCCGAATTTTCAAAAAAAAATAAAAAAAAAATGATATAATAACACTCGAAAGCTAACAATGTCGTATCTTTCCGATTTTCATAACCTGAATTGTATATTCCAGAATTTCTACAAGAATGAGATCGACCGCAAGGAGATGTACTTGCGCTACGTATACAAGCTGCATGATCTTCACATTGCATCTGATAACTTTGTTGAAGCTGGATGCACTTTATTGGTAAGCTATGAATAACTAAATCTTGCGTTTGAGTTTACTAAGTAAAATTGTTGAAACCCTATCCGATAAAACTAACTGGCCTTTTCATTATTTTGTTCTGCGAAATTAATGTAAGTAATTAATGCACTCTAGCCGATTTCGGCCACAGCGACTCCGTTTCTAAGTCATAATAAAGAAGTTAAAGTCAAACTCAAATATATTTATTCAACTAGGTCAATAAACGGCACTTTTGAACGTCAAATAAATTAAAACAAAAATTTACAAGTAATAAAGTAGTTAGCAAAACATGGGTGTCACATACCTCTGGAATCTCGTTCAAGGAAAAATGCTTAATCAATGTCTGTACATGTCATAACCGTCCACAATTCTCTTTAAATTTCAGTTGTATGCAGAAACATTGAGTTGGGAGAGCGATCAGATCGGCGTGGACTCAGAACACCCGGAGATGCCCGAGTGGAAGCGAAAGGAAGCGTTGTACAACCAAGTGCTGCAATATTTTAACCGCGGAAAGGTAATTATTTTGATTGGGTTGTATAAACCCAATTTATATGACAGTGTCAATATTTAAATCAATAAAGCTTGTATTATGGAGTTTTCGAAGCGATTGTTGCAGTGTGAACGATAGATAGTTTTTTCAGTTCAGGGAGGTGACCATAGGCCTTTAGAGAAAGATTATTGTGAGTGTTGAGTAAAGGACATATGTATAGAAGGCATATACATCTGTCCCTTACACACACTCAAAATGACCTTACTCTAAGAGCTTATGGTCACCCCCCTGTATAGCTTAATCATTCTCTCATTCTGGCAAATTCATGATAAGTCAAATGACGGCTCAGTTAACGTGGCTTTTTTGCTGTGGCAACTCAGTATATCAGTCCTAGGCAGCCCACTGAAGCTCCCCAACTTTCCAAATCTCTCATCTGTGAAAGAAATCTTGAGAGCACTCCTTACTAACGAGACCTAAGCTGCGGCAACTGAACTGTTAAAAAATAATGTCATTTTAATTTTATTCTAGTGCTGGGAAAAGGGCCTACCACTTCTCCGCGAGCTGGCAACTCTGTACGAAGTAAAGTTATGCGACTACCCTCGTCTGTCAAATTGTTTGCGGACACACGCCACGTTTTTGGATTCTGTGATGGAGCAACTGAGGCCAGAACCTGAGTACTTCAGGGTTGGGTTCTATGGGAAAGGATGCCCGTTGTTTGTTAGGGTAAGTAACACTATTATCAAATTTTCAACATAATGTTCCTCACGACCGAATTTCGGCCACGGCGCTCAATGACTGGAGATTACCCATTGGCGTGGGATATATTATGCCATAAAACTTGGAACAGGACATTTTGATTTAGTACTTTGAAAATACTAGTTTTACTTGGATTCATGACCTTTTTTGAGTTTAGAATACTATACAGGCGTTTCTGATATTATTAAAAACTTTATTGTTAAAGTCACGTTTCTCATTTTACATGTCGCGATAACTTTCTACGTAAGAAATTGAAAAATCAAATTCATAATCCTAATTACTATGTTACCCATACGCTATAACAACGAGTATCAATCGCAAGCATCAAGTTTAATTATTATTAGCCGCGTACTGACTGAGCGAGCAGCCTTGCGAGGCAGCCTCGGACATTTGCTGCGCGAGGCCGCCTCGTTCTATTTTTTTTTTTGCTTGAGGCTGCCGCGCGTAATGGCCGATCGGCCACGGTCACGTCAGCCAGCCACGGTGAGGCTGAGCCAACATCGAGCGCTCAGTTTAACGTGAAGTCGAACAGCGACTGCGCGTGCCAAACGCGGCTTATAGCCAGTCTATAAGATCCTAGCAAATAATCCATCTTTTTTTTTTAAGCCTACTGTTGCAAAGTTCATTTCCCGGTTTATCTTCCTCCACGCATCTTCTCTTAATCCTCTATTAGTATAATCAGAACATTGTGCGTCCCAAAGTAGTCTTCTAGAGTTTCTCGAGTTCTTTATCCATGACGCAAACGATTCCGTCGTTCGTCGAACAAGCGAGGCAAAACACAACCGTCTTGAGTGCGCTCGGCAAACTTACTGAGGTGCTTTTGAGCATGGTATAATAAGACAAGGTAGTCTCCTCCCGTGACAGCTGGGTCACGTGATTGGCCTAAGACTACGTCATCGATTGCGTTGCGGTTCTCAAACTTTTTTAGTGGGGAAAAAGTAAAAAATATTACAATAAGTACAACATATTTATAATTTTTAATAAATCGTAATAATAGATACTTTTTGTATTTATTTACTTTTCTTTTTTAGAATTGTTTGCATATTAGTATTTTTATTTAGTTCGGGACAAAAACCCACTAAACTTGACTTGACTAAAATAAGTCAAAAACTAATTATGTTAGGTTAATAAGTTCGGACGTAAAGACGTATTAACACAACTATCGACTTAAATTATGGAATTTACAACGCGTAGATAAATTAAATATTAAAAATTTGAAGCCACGCATATGATAGCGTCTCTTCATTGGGAAAATAAAAAAACCTTATTACACCGCCTTTTATACTTCTGTTTTTATAGTTTACGGAACAATTAACAATTTTTCTTGTGTATCTATCAAAGTTCACGGGTTCGCCACAAACGTTTGGGAGCCACAGTATTTTGCTCACAGAGTGAAACAACGCTATAGGTGTGAGCGACACGACAATAGCGATGAAATGGCTAGTTGTCAGTATGACACTTGTCAATTCGATATGTTGCCACTGTGTGTGATTGAATTACCCGAGCAAAATGCAATTTTTATACAAAGCAATTATGAACTAATAATTCAATATACAAATAAATTTAACAATAAATAGATGAATCACATGAGTTACTAAATAGTTATTCTAGTTAGTAATTTATTTTATTTTCATTAACTACATGAGAAAGTACCTAAATTTTCGACATATTACGGAGTATTTTATTATACCATGCTCAAAAGCATGGTATAATAACATACTCCGTATACTTCGCCTGGTATGTTCTTCCCAGGATGGCCTAAGCCTACGTCACGATAAGTGTTACCATTGATTATCCTTTTTAGAAAATTTAGGTACTTTCTCATATAGTTAATGAAAATAAAATAAATTACTAACTAGAATAACTATTTAGTAACTCATGTGATTCATCTATTTATTGTTAAATTTATTTGTATATTGAATTATTAGTTCATAATTGCTTTGTAAGAAAATTGCATTTTGCTCGGGTAATTCAATCACACACAGTGGCAACATATCGAATTGACAAGTGTCATACAGACAACAAGCCATTTCATCGCTATTGTCGTGTCGCTCACACCTATAGCGTTGTTTCGCTCTGTGAGCAAAATACTATGGCTCCCAAACGTTTATGGTGAACTTTGAAAGATACACATGAAAAATTGTTAATTGTTCCGTAAACTATAAAAACAGAAGTATAAAAGGCGGTGTAATAAGGTTTTTTATTTTCTCAATGAAGAGACGCTATCATATGCGTGGCTTCAAAATTGTTACTAAATTCAACTAAAATATCTGGTATGTGCCTTTCTACATAATATTTAATTTATCTACGCGTTGTAAATTCCATAATTTAAGTCATAGGTGTGTCAAAACGTCTTTACGCCCGAACTTATTAACCTAACATAATTAGTTTTTGACTTATTTTAGTCAAATCAAGTTATGTGGGTTTTCGTCCCGAACTAAATAAAAATACTAATATGCAAACAATTAAAAAAAAGCAAAGTAAATAAATACAAAAAGTATCAAATATGACGATTTATTAAAAATTATAAATATTTTGTACCTATTGTAATATTTTTATCTTTTTCCCCACTAAAAAAGTTTGAGAAATGCAACGCAATCGATGACGTAGTCTTAGGCCAATCACGTGACCCAACTGTCACGGGAGGAGACTACCTGTCTTATTATACCATGCTTTTGAGCATCGACAAAAAACCGACAACGTTCGGCAACAAATTGTCAAGCACGCGTTATCTACTGTGATTGGCTATTGAAAATTCATTCAACCGATCACAGCAGATAACGCGTGCTTGACAAATTGTCACATTAATTCTCCGATAATTTTAAGCTGGGAAACTGGGGGTTAATGTTGTAAAGTTCAAAATTGTACGATTATCCTCATAAAAATCAAACAGCTCCATTTTTGAGTATACATATATCTACATATTTGCTTTGTACTAAATGATGAGTTAGATTAGACAATAGTTAGCCGACAAATTTTAACTTCTCATGTTTTATTATGAACCCTTTTTGGATTGAAAGTTTTGCTAAACCCGTTTCTAATGTTTTCAGAACAAACAATTCGTGTATCGCGGCCATGACTACGAGCGCATCGGCGCATTCACTCAAAGACTTCAAGCAGAATACGTCGCGGCGCACATACTGATGCGCAACACGCCGCCCGATGACTCCATCATCGCCAACGATGGACAATGTAAGTACATAGTGGTTTCGTTCGTTCACATAGAGGTACAAGATTCTGTCAGACAAGCCGCTTAAGAACGCAGTACATTGATGCTACAGGTTACCCAACTCAATTTAGGTGAAATGAGTTTAGTCAGGACACGGAATTTTGGTTCAAATACTTAATAAGTTAATTTTACACAAAATTCAATAACAAATCGATGCATTTGTATATTTATATGAAATTTTTTTTTTTTCCTTAGCGTCAGAACCCCGTGACTTTGAGTTACCTATTTCAACACCAATGCTTTCAAAACGGTGAAGGAGATGACGCATGTTGCATGTTTGTTGTTATTTTAAGGTTTCCGTATATAATGTTTTTATCTTGGTGTTCAATAAAGTATCATCATCATCCTATCAGCCGAAAGACGTCCAATGCTGGACATAGGCCTCCACCAAGTGTCGCCAAATTTACCGGTCCCGTGCGTCCTGCAACCAGCGGATTTCCGCAACCTTCACCAGGTCATCGGTCCACCTGGTGCGAGGCCTACCAACGCATACAATAAAGTATATAATAAATAAATAAGTAAAAGATCATGGGAAACCGGCATGTCCAAGAACACCGCCCTGCGTACTATGGTCCAACCCTTGTGGTGGGTTATAGTAAACTGCCTCTCACAGAGCAGACGCTTGAGTATTAGAGGTGGGCTTGATATAGGCTAATTATGTCAATCTAAAAGTTTTACGTGTCCCATGCCCATAGGTGTACATTATACACTAGGTTGCAATCTAATAACTTAACACAAAATTACTTTTAGACATTCAAATCTGCAACGTAAAGCCAGTCGCTTCCCGGCGTAATTGGCCCTCGGGTACTCCTGACCAAGTGAAGCGTTTCTATGCCTGCAATGACGTCGACACGTTCCTCTGTGACCGACCGCTGCAGAAGCCGCCGATTGACAAGGATAATGAGTTCAAGGTATTTTTTTTTATTTTGTGTCAAAATTCTACTTAATCGTCTCTTAGCTTGGTGTAGTAACGAACAATTTTTACAAGACAGCCGGGCATGAATTAAAGATAATTATGCCCGGGATATAAAAATATCGATATTTTTGCTTTCAGATTGCACTTTTTAAAAGTATTGCCAAAACATATAGGTTCTGAAACAAAAATTCCTAAAACTTCCAAAATCTCTTTATAATTACCATTTTTTTAGCATTAATTGATTATATTCGATTTTTCTAATAATTAATGAATCCCGAAAATCGTTCAAGTAGTATCTTTAGTAACATTAAATACGAAACCAGACTACGTTAAAAATATATATCGAAATTGATACGTATTCGATATTCTAATATAAAGATCGTATATCTATATATCGTGACGTCCGATATTCGATCTCGATATATCGGATATTATCGCTCGGGTATCGATATATCTGATTGATACCCAAGCCCCAACAAAGTTGCGAAAAGGCTAGGCAGATTAAATTGTTCGATTTATTCCTCTTTTATTTTAATTTCAGAGTCTCTGGATTGAAAGAACAACGCTAGTAACAGAAGTCACATTACCAGGCATTCTAAGGTGGTCTGAAGTAATTTCAAGATCTGTTGAAGAAATACCTCCAGTTGAAGTGAGTATTCTGTTGTTAATTGTTCATTTATTTTAGAAGTTTCATTAATTTCTCGCTGTCAGGGAAGAGATGGAACTTTACAGAAGCTACGGCGGTCTAGCCGCTTAATAGTTTCGGAACCCTACAGAGCTCTATGAGACTTGATTTTATAAATATGTTACGGCATTAACGCCACATCGTATGTAACGTTTCTCCCTATCAAAGTTCTCTACGTGATTTGAACAGATACAACAGCCCGACAACAACTATAGGGCACTTCCCACCAGATACATCACCCATGTTGAATGCAGGCCTGTGGATCCCAAAGTCAGGAGGCAACAGTGGGGCCCATGAGCAATGTTGAGACTCCTGTGTCCTACACACGCGAAACCGCGATACGCGGCAGCGGTAGCTAGAGGTCTGTTTTTTGGGATACCGATCCCCGTATAGGTGGAAAGTGATACAAGCATGCACAACTTATAACTACTACTCACATTTGTTCCCGCGGTGGTCTCCTGGTCCCGTGTCCGCTCGAGGGTTATAGGGAGAGAATATATATAATAAATTTGGGATAACCGACGTGATCTGGACTGATATTCCGGGCAGATAACTTTACACGTTCCCGTCAAAAATACTTCGCTGCGCGCGAAATACATACACAAACGAATGCCCGGGCGACACACAGTACCACTCGCGGATCGCGAACACAATTTCGGACCAATTTCTACAAAACCAAAACAAAACCACCATTTTTCCGTCTCGCAATGTTATCACATTTTTACAAGTGAGTTTCAACTGTAAACCCAACCAAAACTGTCAATATCGATGACAGCAAGCTGACACAATGTTGCAACAAATTAACAAAAAAAAAAGAGCGAAACCTTAATCGGTTTCGAACAACCCATCTACTTTCAGAATCCTCCCTTTTCAATGGAGATTGCGGGACATTCCACTCTGTGCTGCATCTCTCTATAAATCACTCTGATGCCCAATTTCTCACAGGGCATGGTACCTTTAAAAGTAAATTATTTTACATCTCTCATGTTCGGTAAGTAGGGTCTTATTACCTCCAAATGGGGCTTGTAGGTGACTAATTAGCGCTCTAGGTTAATAATGTAGCTAGAAAAGCCCTAGGGCGGTAAGTAATTAAAAAAAAACACTTCTTTCTTTCAAAAAGTTTGCGTACATCGATCATGCGATCTTATCATCATATATTATCAATAGACATCATGCATTCAGCCCAATGACCAAAGAGGTCGCTTTGCTATTCAGCCTTGTCTTCGTGTGAGTATAATAGTAATCAATTTTAAATATCGAACGGCGAAGCTCAATAACGTTCTAGAAAAAAAAAAAAAATTAGATTAGTAGCCAAAGGCTGTAAGGCATCAATTGCAGCCCGAGATAATAATTATTAGAATCTTGAACAAATTGCCGTGCGTTCAGGCGTTCTTGCCATACCTATTATTGAAATCAATTATAAACAGCTCACAATGTTAGGACCCATTAATGATATTTTTTATCCGTGGTACTAGGCAACTGGGCTTATCCCAGTTGTAAACCACTCTTTGTGCCTATTGGCCTTGTTTGTTCTGTATTCTGCTTGGTATGGAGGGAAATGGAAATATGTATTTTTCCTACTCCTCTGTTATTCTTATCTGATTAATTTCGTTGCGGGATCCAAGACAGTTAAATTCATTCACCGGGACTTCGTCGAGCTCCATTGCCTCGGCGCTTTTCTGGTGGTCGCCACTGTTGATTCTGGCTTTCAGGAGTTGCAGTGTATGGGAATAGTGTGGTGGGTCTGTAAAAAGAAAGAGACTCTCTATAAATAAACATCTCCCTCTTTCGATCTAAAAGATCCAAATCACTTCCTGTTCAACCTTCCGTTCCTATAGCATTCACCATCCAAGATATCTTCAACTAAACAATTATTCAACTTTTTTTCAGTACGCATGCGAAACAATGGAACACACAGAGCGAGAACTGCGCAGCCTCATCTCTCAATACACAGCTGACCCTACTCTGAACATCAACCCGTTCTCTATGCGGCTGCAGGGAACTATCGACGCCAACGTGCAGGGAGGCATCACGAAGTATGAGCAAGCGTTCATGACGGCTGAGTTCGCCAGGAATGCTAGTCCTAGGGAAGCTGCTGCTGCGGCTAAGGTATGTATCGTACTAAATACAAACAGTCTTATTTATAAAAACCGGCCAAGTGCGAGTCGGACTCGCGCACGAAGGGTACCATTATCGCAAAAAACGGCAAAAAAATCACGTTTGTTGTATGGGAGCCCCCTTAAATATAAAGATTATTCTGTTTTCTTTCTCATTCTTGTTTCTGTATTTGTTGTTATAGCGGCAACAGAAATACATCATCTGTGAAAATTTCAACTGTCTAGCTATTACGGTTCATGAGATACAGCCTGGTGACAGACAGACAGACGAACCGCGGAGTTTTAGTAATAGGGTCCCGTTTTTACCCTTTGGGTACGGAACCCTAAAAAATAAAACATCTTATTAGTTTGGATACTGACTAGCTATCGCCCGCGGCTCCGTCCGCGTGGTATTAGTTGTTCTCCCAATATATTTATAAATTATAGCCTATGTGTTATTTTCAAGTATAAGCTATATTTCTGTAAAGTTTCATCAAAGAAAGTCTCTTTCGTGAAAGAGTTACAAACATCCTTCCATCCATGGTCACAAACCTTCACGTTTATAATAGTAGTAGGGTTTTGGCATAGTGGGGGAAAGTTACCACCAACCACCTTATTGAGCGAACGGAACGTCGACTCGACACGATTGGTCAGTCGATCGTTGTGTCAACTGACCCCGCGCTTCGCTTCACTACCTAAGATACCTAAAAAACGACTTCTGCGCATCTAACGACTCTTGCCAACTTACGTGCCGGGGACTATAGGATTAAAAGACTATATTCGCCTAAATTCTCCATAGAAATTTAAAATTAAGAATCTACTTATCAATACAAACTTTTTTATAAATAAGGCTTCAAATTCTCTGGCGGTCATCAGTAAAGTCGTGATAAACCATCCAGTATCTTTAGCAGATAATTTCTAAACACATTTATCATTTCATGCCCACGATAGCCAAAAAAGTTGTATTCATCTTGTTTCTGCAACGTCATATGTTGTGGTATTCTAAGGCCGGGTTTCTCAACGCTAAATTATCGCAAAATTAATGTGACAAATTGTCAAGCACGCGTTATCTGCTGTGATTTGTTTAATGAATTTTCAACAGCCGTTACGTTAACAGCCCGATAATCAAGTGTTGAGAAACCGGGGGTAAGTACTACAAAGTTAGGCTCAGGAAAAGGTGTTTTGTAGTTACTGTTCCACTGACGTCATCAATTTTATATTTAATTTTTTGCTTCTTTATTTTTCAGTTGAGAAGGCTGGTGTCCTCACAGCTCGCCGTGGTCGATGCTGGCTTGTCACTACATGGACGATTAGCGCCGGAGGATGTTAAACCGTTGCATAGGTTTGTTAAACAGTTATTCAAGCACTTGTTAACTCATTTAACAGACTACCCAGGCTTTTATATAGTGAAGCTGTTAAGTAAAAATATGCATTTTTATAACGCAGCTATTGTTAAAGAAGGGAAAGAATTATATAATAATTGTTTCTTATTACAGGCGACTCGTAGAACGATTCAATCAGTTGCGACAGAACTTAGGACCAGGGTTGGCTCGTGCACGAAGACAACTATCAGAAAGTATCGTAAAGTAAGTACTTTTATTGAAATATTTAAGAAGCAGAAGCATGTTCCTTTATTCGCGCCGTTAGATATTATTTCTTTTATCAAAATAATAACGTTATTTGTCATATGTTTAGCACACCACTACCGCCAGTACCAGCGTTAGACAAACGATCTCAAAGCATTCAACAAAGTGATAACTACTATGACGATGGACATCTATATGATAAACCGGTAAGTAGCGCCGTCTATTAGCCACTATACAAAACAAGTAATATGAAATAAAAGACGGAGACATCTAATCTATAGAGAACTCGAAACAGGAAATTACACATGCCACACATCACACGTTTGAAAGTAATTGCAGTTGTGTTGTTAAACCCAAACCGATAAACTTTACTAAGTTTTTAAATTCACAATAATTATGTCAGACTGTATAGTAACGCCATCTAAATTTGTTTTGCGTGATTAACAGCTGCACTGCAGCTTATTAAATTTTACTGTTTTTATATCACCATCGTTTATAGTTATTTAAAAACGTTTTTTATCACATCTATTCAAATAGAGCTAGTTTATTCTTCGTAAACAGGAACTAAAATAGCTCTTTAATCGCTAGGGACAAAAAGTGATTTGAATTTGGAATGTGAATATTGTTAGTAAATGTTCCAATCGGCAAAGAGATGAATCACAAACCATGCGGTCCAGAATAGACCGCTAAAATCGATTACGACGAATGTATGGGATGAATGACTAATGAGCGATTATAATTCTTTTTCGGACCGCACGGGAACATTGTATTGAACAAGTGACTGGCTGGAAAACCGCGCGCGATCCAAATTAAAAAAAAAACTACAACTGTAACGGATAGTACTAATAAAATTGTTACGATTAACTATCTAATATTATAATCTGACCGTCTTTCATGACGTCTATCCAACCCCAATATTCACCATCAGTAGCGCCATCTGTTAACCCCAAAACGTACCAACAGCTATCAATGGAGGACGCATTGGAACAGCAGAGCATAATGTCAAGCAGTCTACCAATCAGCGACAACCGTGACTGTGTAGAAGATAACTCTATGATCAAGTCCGCGCCACCGCTGCCCATCCGACCCAAGTCCGGGGACCCGAGGAGTCCAACAAGACCGCCGCTAGAGAAGTATAGGTAAGTGGCAAATTATTATTCCATTTATGCATTTATATACATATTTGTTATTTAAATATTAGCATATTTAAAATAAATAAATAAATAAAAAATTGTAGCCTACCGGTATCGGGAACAGGGTTCAAGCTACCGGTGGTCAGGGCTCCTGAGAGAGGAACAATATACGCGCCGTAGTACCGTTTTCTGGATCAAGCCCTTGATCCAGCTGCCCAACGAGAGCCTCCTCAGATGTTCGTCGAGGCTCTTGGCTATTATGCCATTGGCCGTCAAGACTATCGGCACAATGACAGCTGTATTCAAATCCCACATATCGACAACCTTGCGAGCCAGATAAAGATACTTATATTTACTTAGTGAAAAGTTATTATTATCATCTATGTTGTTCCTCAAGACAAAAAATGTAGGCAAGTTAATCATTAACTACTAAATAAGCTTACCCTAGAAGATCGATAAAAGCTAGCTACACTATTCTCAGCCACTGCAACTCTTGAAGTTTAGAATCAACTATGTCGACCACAACGAGAAAAACGATTCATCATCAGTCATGGATCCCGTATGTAAACCGGTAAAGGAAAAACGGTCGAGAACATAATCACACGTACAGTAGTCACAGCGGATCTTTATGTCTCTGAAGTTGGCTTCAAGACCCTGCGCAGTTGCTATTTTTGAAGTAGAAGATCGCATTGTATAACTTCCTCTTTCACTCGCTTACGTTTATCGCATCATCCTATCTACTCTATGCAGTATACTCGATGACAAACTGTTTCTTGCGCAATGGTTGCAGAGCCAACTTCAGAGACACAAAGATTCGCGGTGACTAGTGACTACTGTACTGCCGAGTTGAAACGAAACCCTTTCGTTTGGCAAATCGGTTTTTGGTTCATACAACATTGCCGAAAATTGGGACTAACGATTAATATGTAGTGAAGCACACGTTTGTTAGACTACAGAGGTTTTTGGGGCCGAACATAAAAACTATTGTTATTTTCAGGGACTCGATTGACGGCGAATTGATGGAACAGTGCCGACACAGCCGCGCTTCGTGGAGTGAGCCCGGTGACGCACCACCACTACCTCCCAGGGTTTCTGGTAAGTTTTTCTGATATTATATACTAGTTTTCTTTTAGGAGTGTATTAAACATTTAATTTTTGGACCTTTCGGCACCACAGCAAATAAAGTCTCTTCGGGACCGTATAAAAATTTTAGTGTCCCAGACCGGATTCCGGCCACGGTGGCCAATCTGAACAGAGACTAGCAATCGGCGCGGGACATACTGCTCTTTGGCGGCTCGGAGCTGTTACTTGGGACTGGTCAATCATGGACGCGAGTAGATGTATGATCAGTTTTTGAGGGGCATCTCTTGGTGTGGCATTGTATGACTACTTTTACTACCTTGGGTTCTACCTGTAAAAATAATAGTATGCGTAAATGAATACATAAATGAAAATGAATGAAAATATAATAGTGCACACGGTGTGTGTGCAAACACAGTTGCACTTTCTGTTCTTTCTGTGTGGTGGACCACTTATAGTCCGATGAGGCAGCATGGCAATCTGAATCGACCGGACAGAGATCAGGCTTAACCTGCTTTCCGAGGCACGGGGGTTTCATACTGCCATCTTCCAAACTCTAGACTGGCAGCACGACGCCCGGAGCTGCTACTAATGCATTGCATAACCTGGGAATCGAACCCGAGACCTCAACCTTAGCAGTCGCACTTGCTACCAACGACGCAGTCAAAAATTTAAACCAACGTGGGACCGTATACGAAAGTATCAAAGCCATAATTACTTAAAATGGTTTGACGCTATATGTTTATGAACCTCCTCTTTATTCCAGCCATAATAGTTCATTATGCACTAAGGGGGTATAGCAGTGTCTTATGTCACTGGTGCCATGTTGAACCCTGAGCGTAACGAGGGACTCGAGTTAATTCCCGAGCGAAGTGAGGTTATGGAGTCCTGATTGAAACGAGGGGTTCAAGCTGCCCAAGTCGAAGACAGGCTTGATCCCTGAGGAGCATATTTTACTTCTGCGAGGCAATAAAAAGCCAGACCTCAATAAATTAAACACCGTCTTTTGTCTTACATTATTTGAAATCGCGCCTTGTTTTTGAGTTCGGCTTATGGTGGCCAGTTCGATTTTCGAAATACCTCTTTACAATGCCATATGGTCCTTTTTTTACTTAGAGTTTTCCACGAATTCCACACGAATTTCACTTTTCGAATTCAAATCACTTTACTCCCTAGGGAGTTTCATACAACTATACCTCCCTTGGGAGGTAATACATTACTTTACGTTGAGATTGCATGATATGTAATTGGACATCATCGAGTAGGTGGTTTGAAAACACTTCTATGGCCACTGTTACCAAACATATCGCTCTTCCACAGGAGACAAACGCTCTTGGATAGAACCTCCGCCCGCTATCCCACGTCGCGGCACTCGGTCCATAGACACGCCTGATGACGCGCGGGACTCTGGTGTTAGTGTCGACCATGCATATGGTAACGCTGATGACCACGCCCATCTGCATAAAGGTACGTACAAGTTGACGATAAAGAATTGTAGGTACAAGAATATTTAGTATGATATTCTCTGTCGATAGTTAAATTACATAAAAAACGCCGCATTTTAGCTTGAAAAATCCAGTGCTGGGTCTTGTGCATCGAATGTATTTTGGCGACCAACTTAATTTTTACTCGTTTAAATACAATAATCCCTTTGACTCTGTCCACTTTGGAATAAAGATTATTTTTCCTTCAAGTCAGAGTCCACTTTCTTACACAGCGTAAATACTACAACACCCAATTCTCTTCTAGATCTCGACCTTACAGTAGACTCGCTGCGCTACGAGGAAATAATCTCAATGATGTCGGAACCGCTGCGAGTGGACGAAGGAGAGAAACCTCCCCCTATCCCGCCGAAAGGACTCGGACATCTCAGCTCCTTCGACTCAGGTCACCACGAGAATGGAGAGTCACATTGTTAATGAAGTAAGAGAGAGAAAGGATATACCCGGTTTCTGAAAAGTTTATCATTTTGTCGTTTTCAAATATCTTGTCGAGTCAACAAACGAGAGAACAGATAATATCTGTTCTGATTTGTTGACTAAAACTACATAGTTTTACATTAAAGTAAGATTTAAAAGAATTTTTGAATTGATGAGGCTTTCAGAAAGCGGATTTTAGGCTGCTGTATAATTGTTTGAAGTTAATCCTGTTAGAGCAAAAGTGGCTTATGGTATCATATAGAAGTAATAAATAATATAACTACTATGCATATACTAAGGCCCAGAAATCATGTTAATTTGTACCTTTTGTGGTTGACATAAACATCTTATTGCAATGACAAATTCAACAAAAGTGTGAGAGCATTTCTTTAGTGTTTGCATAAATATTTGCAGGTTTTCATACTTCGACACATTAAAAAGTAATGTGTCGAAGTATGAAAACCTGCAAATTCATGCGATATGCCAGTATTGCTCTAACAGTGCAAAATATAAAATGTACAACATACCTGCGCAAGATTATCAAAAGTATGAGATGTAGTTATTGTAAATGCGTTTAAGAATGCAAAGTCCTTACGTCGTAGATTTGCAGAATATTTTATTGTACTGGACACCTATCCGCCAGTGTTGGGATGCGGTAGATACTAGTAAACTTGGTAAGTCAAAATGTGTGAAACTCACTTTCTTCTGCACCATTGTATCTTGATGGGCTCAAAGGGAATAGGTACAACTTATGTTGTAATTAGAAAAACAAGCGAATATAAGATTTATGTTCAATAGAAAATAAGACTGGCAAAGCAGGCCATTATATTGGTGCGAAAGAGACTGTTGTTTCTATATTTTTGAACAATGAGTAAATTAATTACAATATTTCCGTCATAAAGTTAACAAAAAATGAATTGATTAAATTAAATATAATGTATATGCGTTATAAAACTCGAATTGCTGAATGACGCCTGTTAAATTATTCGTAGCAACGAGTCGCACGAAATTCCATTGCTTGTTCTTATTCAAAAGGCGTAACATAGCGAAATACTACGGTAGTATATTTTCATTATTTTAATATAATATATATTATGCATATCATTCCTTGATTGGGATAAAATTATTAGATTTAATTTTATGTGATGAATAAAATTGTATTTTTTGTTTTGGCACAGAAGCATTTAGTTTTTATATGTCGGGGCCATATAACAGTGATATAATGTTAATTTACCTACAACTAAAACTTTATTTTACAATAGACTGAATAAATGAGATGTTTAAAAACTTACTACTTTTAGTTTTTCATGTATATTTTTTCTATTACAAAGTAAGAAAACAAAAGTATAAAAAGAAATCAAGCCTGCCTGCGCAGACTGGCGGTCGGGATTGCAGAGGATTTTCAAATTTATCAATTGAATTTAAAAGTTATCCATTGAAGTATATATCTTGTTTCGTTTGAATAACTATTTAATTTAATTGATATATTTATAACCCTCTGCCGTCCCGTCCGCCAGTCTGCGCAGGCCATTATAGCAATCAAAACATATTTTAAATTATTCACCTAATTATTTTTCTACCTTACTTTTGTTCTTTGGGCTTCAAATTCTCAAATATCTTGTGCATTTTTGTGACTTATATTTTTTTAATCGTGATTTTATTCGATATGATTCCTATAAAAGTATTAATTTGGCAACGTTTTATAATTTGATGGTTAGCAGATAATCATAAGTGAAATATTTTATTTGTATTATTTTTGTATGAATTTTATTTGAGGACCGGATGGAGAAAGAAAACTTTTTGCGCCAACCCCAAGTAACATAGGACAAGGCACAGATAATATAATACCACAGTAGGAAGATGATGATAATATTTTGTTTCCTATTGTTAGTATCGTTATTATAAACAGTATTGCTTTTGCATAATATAATAATGAATCATCAACAAATGTTTTGACAAGTAATCCTGAGCTTTATTATCATGTCTTATAGATTCTATATTTGTGCAAATATGTTTTAAATTAAAGGTTTTGTTTGGTTGTGTCCGTATTCCTTTGCTCAATATGAAGTTATTTTAGTCCGTCTGTTTTGTGGAATAACATAATACAAATTATAAAAGTGTATGTTCTACTGTGCACAGAGTAAAAAATGTTAAAAAAGTGATTGAAGTATGTATACGCAAATCCATATGAATTTATTATATTTTGAAATACCCAAAGATTTTATACGCCTAAAATGATGATGCCCTTCGAAATATTGAAATTTAGCTACGATTCTCCCTAATCTAGGTGCAATTTTTATTTAAGTCTTTTTATATCGTATTTTGATGAACTTTAATACAATTTTCGTAAGCTATCTTTATATATTACAGATTTTATAATAATATCTACTTTTCTTCTTATGAATCATGAAGTATTTTTACATTTTTACCTGATTGTCTTTTGGTATTTAATTATACAAAAAAAAAATAACGCTTTTAATATATTGATCTCTTGATTTTTAAATTGGAAAATATGGCTTTCTAATTGTTTGCATGATCAATGCAAAAGTATGGTCACTTGCTATTTTAAAACTTTGAGCTAAAAAAATACAGAAAGCTTTTACAGTAATTAACTTCCATTAGAAGGTATACGTAATCTCTGTAATTACTTGATTACACTAAAATATAAAAAAATATTGTTAATGTGCACCATTATTTTTGCAAGTGGCTGTACGTTTCACAATAATCTTATGAATATTATATTAAAATGACTAAAATAAATGCAATATTAATACCAAATAATATAAGTAAACAATATGCAACTACTAATGCAACTTTCTACTCCAAACTAACAAGTCTTTCCGATAATCAAGTGATATTTTTCATGCGTTTACGCGTTAGATTTTTTAACTATAGCTCTTAAGTTCTAGTTGTTAAGGTTTACATTTCCAACGAACAATTTCATAAACTCTTTACATCTGTTAATGTGTTTACTCGTGTGTAATCGTAACTTGTATTGTTCCACATTTTATATTTTACTATTATGTATTATCTAGTTTTTATGACTGTATAACTGTTGTAAACTTGATTATTTTTCGATAGCCATCAACATTTTTCCATCTTGGAAAACATATTATGTTAAAATAAAAGCGAGATGTATAATGTCCATATAAATGTTCTTTTTCACAGTAACGGATACAATGAATATTTTTAAAGCACTGTACTATCGACTGTGCATTGATCTTGTTAGTTACTACCAGCTCTTTCACTCTTTATTTCTTGTTCAAGAACCCCTTTTAAAATCTTCAATAATTTTATGGACGACTAGCTGCCCCACACGGCTTCGCTCCCGTTTTGAATTTGATATGACTGTTGCGTAACTTAAACCGTTTACGCAGCGCACGCAACGGAAGCTCACAAAAAGGAATAATCATGCCCCTTTTTGCTACATTTTTCATTTATGCTCCGCTCCTATTGGTTGTAGCGTGATCCTATATAGCCTATAACCTTCCTCGATAAATGGGCTATCCAACAAAAAAATATTTTTCAATTCCAACCAGTAGTTCCTGAGATTAGCGCGTTCAAACAAACTCTTCAGCTTTATAATATTAATATATATAAGTACTTGCATCACATATTCGCAATAAATACTTTGAATGAAAAAGTTACAAAATTGTAGTAATAACCATAATATTGCTTAGTTGGCTGTAGGCTTCAGATGTGTTTTTCATGTTGATGGCTGTTGAAAAATATAACTACAGCACAAACTACAAACGAATATTAACAGTGTTTGTTCTTACACGTCTCGAAGTTAATTTTATACATTTTTATAATATACACGTAAAGGTGCGTTTCACCAACCCGAAATATTTTGATATCTCACTTGTTCGTCAATTTTATATCAAATTATACCGTTAAAATATTCAGGGTTGGTGAAACACACCCCAATAAAAGTTTTTAAACATTTTGATGTTTCTATTAAATAATTATTGTACTACAAGTATTGAGTTACCTAAGCTGTATGATTTTCGACTGATATTCTACTAGTTACTGTATTGTATGGTTATGTGTGATCATTGTATTCCTTTATTTTAATGTTACATATTTCTCAGTAGATTAGTCCATTCGTATTTAAAAAAACTAATTTTAGCGTAAATAATTATAATCGTACCAAAAATTTCTTCAGCTATTTTTATAAATAATTTAATATTGCATACGCATTGGTATTTATTATGTTTTAACGATTGTACTGTTTGTGAATTGGTAAATATATCGAATACATTGAATAGTGTTAGGTGGATAGTTCGCCAAATGAAATTATTCAGTACAAAACGTAGTTGAGTTTGAGGCGCGCTCACTAGTGATGAAACGTAGCCATTTATCATCAATTTATATTGTAAATGGGCGAAATAAATATTTAGTTGATGCATGAATATATTGTGTTTTATTTTTATAAAGTAGCTACCCTTTCATTCTCAAATCTAGCTATGACATGTCAGGGTTTTGCAAAAAATACTCTGTGGTGTTTGCAATACAGCAATTATTCGCCTGACATTCCAAATTAAATGCCAAAGCTGTCATTCCAAAACGTGTGGCTCCCTCTGGCTTGGCCACCATCAGGGATTTTATTTTGATAACACAAATATTTAGTCGCTAATTAGTCCAAATTAGTCGCCAAATATCAGAATTAGTCGGTCACTGGTTAAAAAGTTAGAAGGGTTTATAGGTGGCCGATCTGGAGAGACTCCCCGGCTTGGCCACATTTATATCTCAAAAATTAGGGCACCTAGCGAAGATCTGTTTTCTCACAGATTTAGTCGCAAAGTCACAGATTTAGCGACTAAATGTTTGTGTTATCAAAATTAAAATCAGAGGGAGCTACACTACCAAAACCAGCGGACAATAAATATCGATTAACCAAAGACAAGAATTAACCATAATATCATCCATAAATAATAAACTTACAATCCAGATTCGTTACCTAATTAAGTCCTAACAAAACCGAGAGTGGTCCGGCGCGCCGCCGGCTAACGCGTTGTCATGCGAAACGATTATTGTATTTACCGATTGAATTTCTAAATAATAAGCGCTCTTAGGCCAGTAATTGAAGGTAGTCAGTTCGAACGCGCCCCGCCTAGAAGCGTGGAACTAAATGCGTAGCGACCGCAGACGTATCCGAAGATATGTATCTTTGACAGCTTCAATGTATGGACTTTTTGAATTTACCGATAGGTGTCCAATACAGTTAGATTCAGGTGAGACTCCGTTTTTGTCTTGATTAGGTACTTGGTCCCAAAAATATGATCAGTCAGTAATGCCTTTTTTAGGGTTCCGTACCCAAAAGGGTAAAAACTAAAAACGCGACCCTATTACTAAGACTTCACGACCCGTCTGTCACCAGGCTGTATCTCATGAACCGTGGTAGCTAGACAGTTGATATTTTTCAGATGATGTATTTCTGTTGCCGCTATAACAACAAATACTAAAAACAGAATAAAATAAATATTTAAGTGGGGCTCCCATACAACAAATGTGACCTTTTTGCCTTTTTTCCATAATGGTACGGAACCCTTCGTGCGCGAGTCCGACTCACACTTGGCCAGTTTTTTTATTAATATGGGAAAACCTTTAAAGGCGCTCTAAAACCACCCCAGTGAGCAGACAAAACACATAGAACCCCGTTACCTCAAAAGACCACACCGGTATCCCCTCTGACATCCTTGGAGAGAGAGTCAGTTAATTTATTTATTAAAACTATAGGCACAAGTACTAAGGCGGGCTTAATGCCTTAGGCATTTTCTACCAGTCGACCTTAGGGTGGTGTATAATGTTCTACATGTAAATAATAAATAAATAGGTGTCTCCCATGTTGCCCCCAACAATAGTTGGTTTAACTCTACGCACCAAGTTTACCTCTGTTGCCTTTCCAGAAATTCTTTCTCAGACTCACCGCCTACGTTAGATCTCCTGTTTCGCGGTCTGCAATGAAGTCATCTCCTCAAATTGGAAACACCCGTCTTAGAAAATAATGTTTTTTCTGTATGTTTTGTGGTGTACAATAAAGTATATAATAAATAATAAAAGCTGTAAGAAAATAGGGTAACATAATTGGTAATATTTCAGGGGGTAAAAGTACTCATGAATGTGAACAACTTTTAAGATGTGATCAACTCTGAAATATGAAAAACAAAAGCTGACCAGCACATATATCTTCGCATATCACAACAAAATTTAGAAAACAGCAGATTTTTTTTCGCAATTTCTAGGTTGGTCCCATCCCACCCCCACTTAGATATACTTATATGTCTTAACTTATTTATTACCTGGCGCAACCGTTGGCGTCGCAGGCACTGACTTATTCCGCCTAATTTGGTAAGTGCCAAGTATTTTGCCTCACTGATCAATTCCTAGAAACACCTTAGCTTGGCACTGGGACGCGTTGCATTCCGGTGAAAGTGCCAAGATGGTATTGACTTCCATAGCTTTGTGGCTTATTTATTTCGTATTAAGAACTTTAATGTCCCGAAATCCGTAGCTAGTGTTCAACGGGTTTTGATCAAAAAACCATATTTTTATCGGTAAATTAAGGCAACAAAGTGGTGCGACAATTAAATTTCTCAATGTGATATAATACTCACAACGGATCTTTGTGTCTCTGAATTCGCTGCAAGACCCTGCGCAGTAGCTATTTTTGTGTCAATATTATTGTAGACGGAAGTGGACTGTATTGGTTGTTCGGTTGGAGTCTTGTTGAGGAAATGAAAAAAACTATCGTGATTCGTATCTTCAATTTATTCCTTACTTGGTGTCTTTCACTCGCTTACGTTTGTCGCATCGTCCTATCTCGCTTACTCTATGCAGTATGTTCGATGACAAACTGTTTCTTGCGCAATGGTTGACAGAGCCAACTTCAGAGACACAAAGATGCGCTGTAAATATTATACAGGTGTGTGGTAGGTATTTGTTTCTATAAATTTTGTGACTAAGGCTATCTACTACTACCTACCTAAAACAACTCCTTGAGCGCCCTATGGATCAAGGTCGGAACATTAGTAAAATCATAGCGGTATCTACTGGTTGCAGTAGGTAGGTAAGTTACTATTTTTTAAGTTACGTAGTCATTCTCTAAACCAAATCTAAATCTTAAGACACATCACCAGCACACTTACACCATGTACACCCGACCCGATAACTTCTCAATATCACCGCCCACTCTTGCCCTTAATGGACGCGCGCTATATTTGACAATATTCGACACATTAATGAGGGGGAAGACGGCTCAAGACACACATTGAGAGCTCATGGCATGTTGCGAATACTTACGAAGGTACTAGTCTAAGATCTCACTGCTTAAATCGCAGGTGTGTCATCTTTTTGATAAAACATAATTTCATGAATGGATACTTGATGAATAGTAATTAATGTTTGTTAATAAACCTTAATGCGGCTAACTGAGAGCTGGCTTACCATTTTTTACCCGACTGCCGAAGGAGGGTAATGTGTTTATCAGTCTATGTATGTATGTATGTTTGTTCCTATGTGGCGTTCCAGAGACCAAACGCGTTAACCGATTTTGATGATTCATACGTCAATCGATTCGTCTTAACCCTGCGAGTGTCATTGGCTACGTTAAAATTGGACAATAGAAAAATGGCGGATTTTGGGTGCCATATTGTGGTGGCCCAAATTATTTTTTTCTTCCAAACCCATCGTGTGGGGTATCAAAATAAAGGGTTTTACGAGGTGATTTCAAAAATATATAACACTTATATGTTTCAATGTATGTAATTCGAAAAAAAACTAACTAAAAAGTTATAAATAAAAAAACTTAATTCAAAAAATCAAAAAACCCGACTGCTTCAAAAGCGAACTAAAAAGTCGTAATTCTAATTTCTACCTCATTTTCTATCAAATGATGTTGGATTTATTTGAAAAACATGCTTAGGTAAGTATCTGCGGTTTAAGAACAATATTTTTTTATTTTAAGTTGCTGGCTGGATATTGCCGAATCAAGTTTTATCAAAAAATATACCGTTACCTGCAGATTTTACCGGTGGGATCTCGTACTATACATACGTAGATATCTCCGTTGATGCAAGCCTCTTGTGAAATGAACTCATTGTGCTACGATACCCGTAATAAAGGTAATAAATCGTACAGTTACGCATGAGCCTATAAATTGTTATTGTAACTTGAGATAATTTTATGCAAGATTGCAAGCTCTTTTTGTCTTGGGAAGAGATGAAACGTGATACAAATAGGTTGGTTATGCAGCAGTTTTAATTGCCAGGCCAGTAGGCATCTAAACTTAAATATATTGTTTTCAATAATATGTTGGCACAGTAGACCTGTTTTTTTTTTCAGCGGAGTAAATGCCTAACGCATACCGTGCCGTCCGGGGAGACGATGTGGTTATGTGGGTCTTGGACCCACTAAAAACTCCGCCTGTACACCTACTTTCGCCTTGATGGGTGGGCCGCGAGAACTGCTACGCATGAAATTCGCGACCCATCCAGCGTGGCCCACATCTGGGCTCCCTCTTCTTTGCTCGCTTCCGGGCTCCCTTCTCCTTCGGCGATGTCCGGGTGCACTGGGATCTCACCACAACTCCAGGGGCCGTGCAGCATGAACAATATAATCCCCGATCTATCGTCCGCTGACCCCTGTTATGACGGCATCAGGTCGGCGTTTCGCCGCCTACGCCGTCCTGCCCTTCTGCGACGAATCGGGTCAGCGAGAGAGTCTGCCTTCCTGACCCGCTCCGCCGCTTCTTTCTGCGAGATAACATCCTCGCAGAAAGACGCAACTACCTCACATGCCTCTTCATTTCCGACCATGGCCCTAACAATGGCCGGCAGTGACAAGTCTTGCCCAATTTCTGCCGCCAAAACATGGCGCAGCGCCTCCCAAGCAGGGCACTGCTCGAGAGTGTGGCACAGTAGACCTTGCACTAACTCTATTTGAGCTCCACACATTACCGGATCAGGGCTCAGTCCTAGCCATTTGGTTCACTCTTGTCCATATTTTGAAGTTAGGTACTAGGTACATTTGGTAGCTACATAACATTCTTTGGGCTTCCGGCAAAAGGCTGATAAAAGCCATGGTGACTTCAATATTATAATTATAGTACCTATTAGTCGCATCGGATCTTTGTGTCTCTGAAATTGGCTCTGCAAACTATTGCGCAAGAAACGGTTTGTCATCGAGTATACTGCATAAGCGAGATAGGATGATGCGACAAACTTAAGCGAGTGAAAGAGACAGTTACGAAATCTTCTACTTCAACATTGACACTAAAATAGCAACGGCACAGGGTCTTGGAGCCAACTTCGCAGACAGAGAGATCCGTTGTGACTACTATAACAAGGTGTAATTAAACGTATCGTTTAGTTATATTGGTGGCGCTTTTAAGCTAATCACCATGTAAGCAGTCATTGATTCAGTTACAGTAGCAGTAATTTGCAGTAGGCACGTTTATATCAGTCGTTACGAGTATTCATAAGCCCGAAATTCTGACAAGCAGTCTTACCAAAGGGCGTTTTGTTCAGTAACAGTGGGTTATGGAACTTAGATAAGCATTCGCTCTATGCCAAATGCTGGTATTGAGCTACATCTGTTTAGACTGAAAGCTTATCTGATGAAAACGGTCCACAGACGAAAAATTAAAATTTGGGTGCACTGACGCAGTACATACGTACGGGGATAATCGTCGGTTGGTGTCATATTTTATGATACATGCGTAACAAGGCCTCTGCGAGTTGGTTTCGGCCCCTGGCACGTCTTTCAAAGGACCGGGGCCACAGGCTCCCGAAACTGAAAAAAAAAATAGATATTATTTTTTATTCTTCTTCTTTCGTGTCAATTAACTCAAACAATAGCCTCAACCATTCAGATTTTGTCCGACCACTCTATAGCCACTCGGACAGCTCTGTCATTAGCCACGTTCTAATCCTGAAAGTAGCAGGTGGTCGGGCACGAAGGGCAGACAAGGAGGTGGGCCATATCCTGAGAAGAAACTCAGTACCAGTGTGGAGCTCCCACACTGGTACTGAGTTTTGGGTAGGTCTATAATATCTGATTATTTTTATGTCTAAATACATATTTATCTGCAGACTTGCTAGCAAGTTCCATCAGAGACATCTTCCAGTAGCAACTAATGAATGCTACTGTCCATTCCTCTGCATAACATCATTCCTCATTTCTTATAAAAACACATAAGAATGAAGGTATTTTTAGAATAGAACCCCTACTGAATACATCAATAAAACTGTCATAATTACCTACCTAACAGACAAATACAATCTAAAAACTGAAACCTAATTAACTAATAAAAAGGGAATATCATTAGAATATTAAATGCTCATGTCAATTGTCCATTACAATAATTACGACATAAATTGCTCAAAACGTATTAAAAATTATGTATACGAACCGACGCGTAAGTGAATAAACGAAGATATATAGACACCTGCTTTTTTGTACCAATTAATTATGATTACTTATACATTTATGCCAATAATATCTGCAAGCTGATACAAAGATAGTTGAATCAGGAATGAATTTTATACACCAATACCTACTAGCGTTTTCCCGCGGTTTCGCTCCCGTGGTCACCCCGCAGGATTCGTTATTTTTTGGGGTTAAAAGTAACATGTGATACTCGCGATAGTGTATCTAATGTACTTAGCAGCGATAGTATAGTATAGCTTTCTATCAATCCTATCAAAAACATAAATGTGAACAAGTAAAATTTCACAATTTAAAAAACCCTCGACACATTTATCTTGCGGAAACACCCCGATTCAAACAGTAAAATGCCCATAACTTTTGAACTGCTGAACCGATTTTATTCATACATAGCTAAGAACACTCTCGACAAAATTACCTTTCAAACAAAAAAAACTAAATCGAAATCGGTTCATCCGTTAAGGCACTATGATGCCACAGACAGACACACAGATACACAGCAACACACGTCAAACTTATAACGCCCCTCTTTTTCCGGCGGGGGTTAAAAAGGGAGCCAAGTTCAATACTAAGAATATGCGCTGTTCTTGACTACGCTGATAAAATAATTGGGATCTAAATGGGTGCCAAGTACTGCACCCTGAAATTTATTTACAAGAACATAAAACATTCTAAAATAAATTTAAAAACACAATTTTTTGCTTTTTCTGCTACAACAATATTTGCTATTTTAAAATATAACTTCTTATTATTTACAGCAGATAACTTAGGATAACTTGTAGCTTAAGATATGACTTGGCTGGTTTTCACAAATTCTGTATCGGGTTTAATATTCATTCATTCGAACATTAAATATCATTACATTTATTCACAGCACAGATTACCGATTAGCTAGACATCGGATTAATATGCACTATCCAAATGGCAAAAAATATGCATGCAAATATGCACTTAAAAAAAAACCGTCAAGTGCGAGTCGGACTCGCGCACGAAGGGTTACGTACGATAATCGCAAAAAAAACGGCAAAAAATCACGTTTGTTGTATGGTAGCCCAACTTAGATATTTTTAGTATTTGTTGTTATAGCGGTGACAGAAATACATCATCTGTGAAATTTTCAACTGTCTAGCTATCACGGCTCATGAGATACTGCCTGGTGACAGACATACAGACAGACGGACAGCAACATCGACTTAGGTACGCCTATACGACACAGATAATTTCAACATCCCTCGTAATGCAATAATAGACCAACATTATAATGCAATCTGATTGACCTCTGTCTGTTTCGAGGTCTGAATCGACTTAGGTCTAGGTATATCTATGACACAGATATTTTACCACCCTTATTAACGCTATGATAGACCAACATTATAATGCAATGTAGTTAAACGCCCACTTAGCCACAGCCTGTAAGACAAAAAACGTCCCTACTACCTACGTTACTTATCAAGTGTAAAATTACCATTGTTGGTACTTAATACAAATAATAGTTGGCACTTTACACTTTTTTATTATAGGTACCATTATAATTTCACTACGTCATATTCATTGTATAAAATAAAGTTGCTTTCCGCGTCTGTCTGTACCTATATTCGCTAACTCCTCTAAACCATACAACGGATTTTGATGCGGTTTTCACTGACAGTTAAATAATACTTTTTCACAGAAGTATTATATGTATAATGAAACTTAATTAAGTTTCTTTTTAGGGTTCCGTTCCTCAAAAAGTAATGATTTTTTTGCCGTTTTACCCGACTGCCGAAGGAGGGTAATGTGTTTATCAGTCTATGTATGTATGTATGTTCCTTTATGGCGTTCCAGAGACCAAACGCGTTGGCTGATTTTGATGATTCCTACGTCAATCGATTCGTCTTAACCCTGCGAGTGTCACTGGCTACATTAAAATTGGACAATAAAAAAATGGCGGATTTTGGGTGCCATATTGTGGGGGACCAAATTTGTTTTTCTGCCAAACCCGTCGTGTGCGGTATCAAAATAAAGGGTTTTAAGAGGTTATTTCAAAAATATATAATACTTATAAGTTTAAATGTACATAATTCGAAAAAAAAATAACTAAAAAGTTATAAATGACAAAAGTTTAATCAAAAAACCCGACTGCTTCAAAAGCGAACTGGAAAAACGTAAACAAGGAGAAAATCAAGCTGTGCAGTCGGAGGATACATATTCACGGGCTGGTTGACCAAAAGCTGGTGTATCCTCCACCTGCACAGCTTGATTTCAAATCCTGTTACGTGCTTACTTAACAGGATTTCAGGACAAACAAAAGAAAAAAATAAAATGAAATGAAACTTTTTAAAGGAAAACCTCTACGATTTAATGACATACTCAACGAATTTTTTAAACCAAAGAAAAAGAAGAAAATCTGACATATAGCGGTGAATGACATCTGCGACATAATCTCACATTTTCTTCGCTAAAATTCTTTGATTTTAATTGTTATCCCATTGATTCATCAAGAAAAAGCATCCACAATGGCAGTCGCTGTACCCATGGAATCCAACCCGGAAACCATGAATAAGTATTTGCAAAAGTTGGGTGTGTCGGAAAAATGGCGCATGGTTGACGTGATCGGCTTAGAAGAAGATACCTTGAGCTGGGTCCCGCGACCTGTGCTAGCCGTAGTCCTGCTCTTCCCACTCTCTGACGCCTATGAACAACATCGCTCCGAACAGGAGAAAGATCTGATATCCAAAGGTCTAAAGCCTCCGAAAGAGGTGTTCCACCTGAAGCAAGTTCTTAGCAACGTCTGTGGAACCATAGCCTTGGTGCACAGCGTCGCAAACAATATGCAGTGCATCGAACTCAACGACGGCCTGTTGAAGAATTACATCGACGAAGCCAAGAACCTTGATGCGTCTGCTAAAGGAGTGCTTCTCGAGAACTCCGCCGCTATTCTTAACGCATATAAAGAGATCGTGCGCACGGGAAACGAATCAGGTGGCGAGGCCGAAGAAACTGTCAACAATCACTTCGTTACTTTCGTCCACATTGACGGCCACCTTTTTGAATTGGATGGACGCAAATCTTATCCTATCGACCACGGTGATACCACTCCAGACGGTCTCCTGGAAGACTCTGTGAAGGTCTGCCGTCAATTCATCGCCAGGGACCCGGGCAACATAGGCTTCAATGTGGTAGCTCTTGTGCCTAATCAGTAATGTTTCCCATTTATTTGTTGTTGCATTTCAATGTATTAATTTAAATAAATATTAATTACATTGTCAGACGGTCATTTACGAACATGTAGAGTTAATGTGAGTCATATTCTTTTTCCTACAAGTATCATCGCTAATGAAATAATCGCATAGCTGTGACGTGACAGGGCTGCGCAGCGGCTACACGCGATTTTTCAATATGGCACTACGAAAAATGGCGTTCATTAATTCTCTTCATTAGCGAATACCGGCACATTCAGTTAGCGTTCACCGCTGCACGGACGTCGATTTAAGTCTTTAATTCATAATTAATCTTGCAGTATTTAACAAATCGCCACTCGCTGTTCGAAACGGTGCGTTCGTCTCAATTAAGATATCCGCGCGCACTGGCAACACGACTCCCGCATTCCTCCTTAAAATTCTCTATCTTCGGAAACTAATTAAAAATTCGCCTCGCCTCCGTGGTTCGGTGTTCAATCGGGACGATATAACTTCATTTAAAAACGAGCAATCTTGTCGAAGATAAGGGCTGGCGAGAAAACAACGAAGAGCAGCGCTCGCCACACGCGGCAGCGACGCGGCCGGACAAAAAGACAAACCAAAGAAAGAACTCCAAACTTTTAAATGGAACGCGAGAGAATTCACCGCGTTAACTATGTCGATACTGGGAAGGACGCGACATCGGTAAGTCACGTCACCGAATAAATGACGCCGGCACTGAAATAAATATATAAATATTGTGTAAATAAACAAAATAATACGGCGGGGACCCGAAATGCTTTAAATATTCAAATGAAGCGAGCCGAGGTGAAATACGAAGGTGCGCTCGCTCGAGTTGAGCCCAATTAAATCGGTGCCACTGAGGTAGAAATTAAAAACAAAAGGAAGATGACGGGGGTCCGGCGCGCATTTTTCTCATGAGTATTATTAGCGCGATGTCAACCCACAAAAAATGGAGTTAGAGGGTTGTCGTGGCCGCGATCATTATCGACTACATCCCGCGTTTTGTATTGTTTTGATAAGTGTGATGCTCTTGCGCTGCGACGTTTTGTTGACATTTTATATTCACCATACACATGTGATTGATATGCCCGCATGTAAATTAATTATACTGAGTTTTAAACTGCATTATTTTGCTGTTGGTGTTGTGTAAGGCCTTATACAACATATTCCTTACATTCCCTCAAAGACTGATTTCAATTGAGCGAGCCTATAAGTTATATAAAAAAAAAACATAAAACTGGCTCATTTAAATATATATTTTTATGCAGCCTTATAACAAGTTCACATGTCCCATTGTGCACAAAATAGTACGTCAATCAACTGACAAGTGCGCATGAGTTGAATTAATGGGTGAAAAACAAAACCTTAAACAGTGTTGGTTACGGTCATTAGTCATGAGAGGCTGAGTGAGAACAGATTTAATATTTGCCTATAAATCAATTATAGACGTGTGGAGTCGCTTAGCACTTAACGCTTTATTATTGTACTGCCTTTTTAAACAGCTATGATAAATTACATACGTGTGTTCTCTTTTGAATTAGTTGTGTGCACCTATGTATGAATGTAGGTGCTATTGAAAAGAAATTAATGAAAAATTACCAGAAAACGAATCCACTTTTGAAATATCTTTAATCTGGAGTCGTATTAGCTTTCAGAAGATGCCTGAAAGCTTTCCTGGAGTCAATGAGCTTTCAAAAGCACCCTGAACGCTTCCTAAAATTGTTGCAACTGATGATTCCTTAGTCATTTCCAATATTCATTGATTGATTGACTCAGAACACCCTCTCTTTCGTAAATGAGAAACATTTGTTTCATTTATTCATACCAAGACATTAGATATTATTTTATTAAACTCATCATCATCACAATTTCAGCCGAAAGACATCGACTGCTGGACATAGCCCTCCCCCAAGCGTCGTCACTCTGACCGGTCCTGTGCGTTTTGCATTTATCGGATCAAACTATTTGAAGAATATTTCCAAAAGGATCTGGTCGGAGGCATTTGGGTGCACTTGTTGCATGTAGATATCTATGTAGTATATTTGTTGTTCGCATTCTATTATAAAGTTCAGATTCATTAACACTCGTCGCGACCTCAGCGCCTCTCGCACGATTTATCCAAACAAAATACATTTATTTTAGACAATGAGGATCTAAGTGCTTATTGGGAGAGCAGTCTACCACGGCACCAACCTTCACTTCACTCAACATGCATGACAACCGTACATTGCTGGGTTCTAGAGTGAGAATTGCGTAAAAGGTGGTATTGAACCGGTGGTGGATCGTGAATTTTTGATCGACTGGTTAATGGTATGGTAAGTTATAGTTTGTAGAGTGGAGGTTCTCTCCAGGGGTCCCGTGGAGGCCTACCGACGCTCATCACTATTCAATAAGCTCCATTTATTGAAATTACATAATTTGTGTGTGAATAATGACGATTGTGATGAATCTTCGTGGGCGATACGAGAGACTTGAAGCCGATTAACTTTTGACCGGTACACGATATTAATAAGCTGTTGGGCTGTTGGTTCGACACTCGCTCGGCTTAATGACATGGAAATGGAGTGCGCCATAAGCTGTGCGTTCACTCTGATTTCTGACGTCGTTTATTTGAATGGATCGTGTTGTATGGGAAGCTTTTCAACTAGTTGGGCTATAGGAATGTTGATGGATTTGAATTGTGCAGAGCAAGAGAAATACGATTGAATTATTGTACAGCATCTGATCAGATTTTATCAAAAAACCTTAGCAAGCTAATCCCCGATTTCTGAATTAGGTAAGTACATATTTGTAAAACTGAACTTTCGCCTGTAAACCTGTTAAAATTTGCCATTAAAGTATGGTTTGACACGTTCGTAACACCGAACACGCAATTCAGAAACCGGGCTAGAGTTATGCTCATGGAACGTATCTTTAAAACTACACGTTTGAGAAAATATAAGCCGACCGATCTTGGCAAGCATTTAGATTCGAGGTTACCAAAACTACAAACAGACATAAACGTATTATTTTCTCATTGCAATATTTATTTATTATACCTAGTCGTAGGACATTGCAGAAACATTTGCGACGTACATTATAGTGGCTTATGAATAAAACATAACTCTCGTATACTTTACAAAACGCAGGAATGCGACAAACCATTGCTTGATTTCGACATTTTGGTAAATAACGACTGGATTTATTGCATGACTATTATTGATTGTTGTAAACGCCACCCCATTCACCTTTGTTAACAATATTAATCTTCAACTTCTGTAGAAATAGAATTCAATTGTGAAGACGGTATTTAATAAGATTCAAATATAATTTTGATGTTAGTCAGGCTTATATTTAGCTGCAGTCCTAGACAACTATCTACAGTTTTTACCCGACTGCTGAAGGAGGGTAATGTGTTTATCTGTCTACAGGGTGTCCCAGAAATCGACGTCAAGCCGTAAATGGGTGATAGACCAAGTTATAACAGTTATCAGAAAAATACGAAAAAAAATCTATCTCATGTTTTTAAAAAATTATGTTCACTTTAAAAATTTACTAAAAAAATCAATCCCTGTAATGGTTCTTTAACTCCAATTGCTACAAATCCCATAATTTATCAATTTTTTTTATTATTATGTAATCTTGAATAATGCTTGTGTAGATTTTTGCCTAAAATTTAAAGCCAACTCCTCCTACTTAGAAGAAAATTAAACTTTTTCAAAACAAAATTATTCAAATTTACTGTTTCGCCCAACTTTAACTGACTGTACTGAAAAAAAAATGTACTACGCTAGTTTGGCAAGTAACATGAAAAATTGGCGCATTTAATAAGGATTCAAAAATGGTGTAACACTTGCTAGATTACGTTTTCAATAATTGGTCAAATTTTTTTTTGTAAATGGTATCGGTTTTTACCCAAAATGTCCATACTTCCTTAAAATGACTTTAGCTTACCTAAAGCTTTGCTAAACTCCGTTTCTAGTTCGATAGAGACGGAGAGAGTCATTTTACGAAGTGTGAGCGAGATAAGAAATCGAAATTTTACGTAATTTAAGAGCAAAGTTATGATAGTGACTCAACCTTTTTACTTTAAGTCGGGACCAGATTTCTCATCTTAGAAAAAAAAAACAAATTATCAGTTTTTTTTTTTTTTTTTACAATAAATGTTCAAACTGCCTTCCTTCGACGGCAATGCAAGCACGACATCTTCTTAAAAAAGATCTGGTTATTTTCCGGGCAAATCTTCCCCTGTTTACAAAGACAACGGCTTCCGTTATTCTTTCCCGCAGCTCGGCTAAATTCTCTATTGTTTTTGAGTAAACTTTCTCTTTTACCGCTCCCCAGTAAAAAAAATCTAGGGGATTTAAATCAGGCGAACGGGGTGGCCACAAGATTGTCCCACCGCGCCCTATCCACCTGAGCGGGTATTCTTCATCAAGATGTTCTCTTACTAAACGGGCATAATGCGCTGGGCAGCCATCTTGCTGGAACCACATTTCCCTGTAAACGTTCAGTGGCACGTCTTCTAATAAATCTGGTAAAGTATTTTGAAGAAAATCCAAATAAACTGCGCCATTCAAAATCTCTGGCAGCTCAAAAGGTCCAATTATTTTGCCATTTAGTATCCCGGTCCACATGTTTACTTTAAATCGATACTGTGACTTATCTTGCCTCATCAAATTTGGATTTTCTACATGCCACTCGTGCAAATTGTGCAAATTCATGTAGCCATCTTTTTTAAATGTTGACTCATCGGTCCATAAAATCTTCTCTAAGAATCGAGGGTCTTCTCTGTGCCTTTCTAGCATCCTTTGGCAAAACGCAACTCTGGGAGCGTAATCCCGTGGCAGTAATGATTGTACTCGCTGTACACCGATACTATTTACAAAAAAAAATTTGATTAATTATTGAAAACGTAATCTAGCAAGTGTTACACTATTTTTGAATCCTTATTAAATGCGCCAATTTTTCATGTTACTTGCCAAACTAGCGTAGTACATTTTTTTTCAGTACAGTCAGTTAAAGTTGGGCGAAACAGTAAATTTGAATAATTTGGTTTTGAAAAAGTTTAATTTTCTTCTAAGTAGGAGGAGTTGGCTTTAAATTTTAGGCAAAAATCTACACAAGCATTATTCAAGATTACATAATAATAAAAAAAAATTGATAAATTATGGGATTTGTAGCAATTGGAGTTAAAGAACCATTACAGGGATTGATTTTTTTAGTAAATTTTTAAAGTGAACATAATTTTTTAAAAACATGAGATAGATTTTTTTTCGTATTTTTCTGAGAACTGTTATAACTTGGTCTATCACCCATTTACGGCTTGACGTCGATTTCTGGGACACCCTGTATGTATTATGTTTGTTCCTATGTTGCGCTCTAGAGATCAAATGCGTCGGCCGATTTTGTTGATTCATACGTCAATCGATCCGTCTTAACCTTGCGAGTGTCACTGGCTACATTAAAATTGTAAAATAGATAAATGGCGGCTTTTGGGCGCCATATTGTGGAGGCCCAATAATTTTTTCTTCCAAGCCCACCGTATGGCGTATCAAAATATAGCGATTTAAGAGGTGATTTCAAAAATATATAATACTTATATGTTTAAACGTATGAAATTCGAAAACAAAATGGTACCTAAATAGATATAAATAAAAAAAGTGGATTCAAAAAGTCAAAAAACCCGACTGCTTTTCTTCTTGTTTACGTCTGTTTAGTTCGCTTCTTACACAGTTGAGTTTTTATATTTTTTGAATTAACCTTTTTTTTCAATTGTGGTCTAACTTTATGCCAGCATAGTAACACTGTGATCAAATCTTCTGGTGATGATGAAGCTTAGTGAAGCAACAAGTGTCATACAACGTGGCAATGTGGCCAGTCTTTTGGTGTACAGTGGACAACGATGTTGAGGTGTTTTTCGACGCCATATTAGATTTTTTTAGCTTTGTTAGTAGTTTTTCATATAAGTGTATATGTATCTAAATAGTTAATGAATATTTTATTCTCCGTCTATATTTTTATCTATGTAAATAAAGAAACACTTTGTAGCATCAAGTTGTGTCTAGAACACTCTGTAGTTTATTTGAAGTCCTTCCCAAACTAGAAGTGTTTTTGGGCAAAACATTTTAAACAAAAATTGGAACCGATGAAATAACGAACTGAAAAACAAAAAATAAAACATTAACTTTTATTCTAGCATTTTGAGGTGGCGCCAAACAAACAAACATGCAACTTCTATTACTTAATGTGGATATTCGCTAATCAAAAATACTGCATCCATTAAAAAAGATTTTTTGAAATCGGACCACTCTATTAAAAGTTATGCGTGGTCATACATAAAAAAAACACACATGACGAATCGAGAAACCCCTCCTTTTTTTCGTCGGTTAAAAAAAGATTTATTGGT
This sequence comes from Orthosia gothica, assembly GCA_949775005.1. Lineage (NCBI taxonomy): Eukaryota > Metazoa > Arthropoda > Insecta > Lepidoptera > Noctuidae > Orthosia > Orthosia gothica. Next base: position 10,186,528 of record OX459042.1, read on the forward strand.
CAAAACATACTAAGAAAATTGAAGAAAGCTTTTGACAAATAATAAGAAGCAGCTCTACATAACTTCACATATTTCACATCCAACAGCAGATAGCTCATAGCCATAGCTAAAGCTAATATAAACACAGATCTAAGAACACTTAATCAATATTCACTTCTAAGTTACAATAACTAACTACGAAGAAAAACAATTATTTTCTTTGCCCGCCATTGTATTGCTAAACGGATGCTCCAAGACACAGCGCACGTAGAAGTCCAGTTATTATTTAGATCGGCGTGCCTTCATGTCCAACTCACCATGCAAAAACTACATCTCCATTATTAATAGCCAATAAATTATGAAGTTTAAAGATCAGACTTTCCGCTAATACATTTTCCATATTTTCATGGTAATGAAGGCATTTAAAACGTGGGTAGTTGCTATTGATGGTGAAGTAAAGTTAACAATCAAGAGAGGGAAATTGATCATCTGCATATCAAAGTTTCCGACCGCTCTATGGTTTTATGTGCCGGCAACTAAAAAAACCGGCCAAGTGCGAGTCGCACTCGCGCACGTAGGGTTCCGTACCATAATTGCAAAAAACCGCAAGAAAATCACGTTTGTTGTACCGGAGCCCTACTTAAATATTTATTTTATTCTGTTTTTAGTATTTGTTGTTATAGCGGCAAAGAAATACATCTTATGTGAAAAATTCAACTCTCTAGCTGTCACGGTTCATGAGCTGTATCCCTGGTGACAGACAGACAGACGGACCGCGGAGTCTCAGTAATAGGGTCCCGTTTTTAACCTTTGGGTACGGAACCCTAATAAAAACTGTAAGATAAAAATAATCACGTAAGACATGAAATTAATTGGTACGAGTATTCATTACATATTTTTTTAAGAGAATGCAACATTTGAAAATTTCGTAAAATGCGCGTAATTTTCTATCGAAGTTGTAAAAGAAATTGGGTTTGAAAATTTCGGAAAAAGGTGAGAATGTTTCGCCCACAAATGGAAAATTGGGAAACCTTTACAACAGGAAGGTAGTAGATGAGATTACAATAATAATATAATAATTGTGTGCAAGTCACCCCTGCCATTTTATAGCCGTGTAGTTCAACAGTGGTCAGGCCAGGCTGGGGCCAATAGTCCTATAGTTTTAGGCAATCGATCAATAAATTTGTCTACATATTTAAAATAGTCCTGCACCAACCGGGGATTGTCCTTGGGTGCACTTACGTAGTGCATACAGGGATAATCGTCGGCTGGTGTCACATACATACATGTTTAAAAAGGCCTCTGCGAGTTGGCTTCGGCACGCCTTTCAAAGGACCGGAACCTCAGGGTCCCGAGATTGTTTAAGAAATAATAATTTATGGCCATAAAACAAATTACACAAAATCTTGAAACTCTGGTGCCTATGGTCATCAAGTTAAAACAAGATCATTTTGCCCAAATGTATCTTTTAAGGTGACACCTGTGACCAACAGGAGTTATACTTCATTGCGCCATTCCTGACTTCTCAGAACCGAGACACCCACATCCAGCCACTTATTTACCAAATCAAACCATTATTTATATTTTTTCATCCGGATTTTCGGGTAAACGACCGAAACGCCAACATCCAACGACATATACGTAGAAAGCTGGATGATATGTACCTACAATGCGCCCGCGCAGCCGCGCTGCCATGCGGAGCGTTTACGACTTCCGAGAATCGGCCGAAGGTACCCGACGCTATCCGAAATACGGTAAATCGTCTAAATTAAGTAGATGTGACCACTCCAACCCGTATTTATTAATATAAGGTATGTATTAATTTGGATATTAGTTTTGTTGCAGCCAGTCTTTATTTTTAATTATCATGATGTAAATTAAAAAGTATCGTGTGTTAATTGGTGATCCTCGGTAGTTGATTGATAAGGATATCGCACATTAGGAGATAAAATCCAAATATTTACATATTTTGTGTAGGGCTTCTGTTTGTTTTTAAGGTTTTGGGTGAAACTTACGTAGAGAGGTGAAAGCTTATTTGTTGATGTTTACCTGATAATCTGCTTTTCAGTAGAATACGAAGATACATCGCACCCTTACCTAAGTACTTAACTTATTGCAAAATTCGACATGATGGTTTCGGTGCTTCCCCGTTACCCGTTACCCGCTTACCCGTTCTTCTCAAAAATCATTTATTTCCACGAAACAGGAATCATGGAATCAGGAAGATACACCTATCTTACGACATCATCCCTTAGATTCCTTCTAGCACGATGCCCCAAAGTAAAAGTGGGTATCATTGCCAAAACATAAAGTTCCAAACACTAAAGTTACGATGTAGCTCGTCATTTTTCGGAAAATCAAAGAATATATTTAGTTTAGAAACCGGTTGACACTTTAGCTAAAATCTGGCTTCAACGTCCGGGCTATGCTACGGATCTAGGTACAGAATTCCTTAATGGAAGTAAATATTTGAACCTATTACATTCCTAAAGATACTCACACTCGCACACAAGAAAAAATCAAAATAATGTTTATAATATTATATTTTTTTTGCTCTTATGTATGTTTGTATGACATGTCCTCTAAGCAATTTGCATTTCATACATAAGTGCATGAACACAGCATGCATCGCAAGACAGGAAAGTACACAGTTAATAAGGTTCCATTCCACTGCTGTTAATCTGAGGAGGATGATGGATAGGGCTACCGACCACGATATATCTGTACGTTAAACCACAAGAATGCCTGAACATGTTATTTCATCTATTTTTACGCAGAGTTCAGCCCTTAAGCAGTTTTGTATCAATCATGGGACAACTCGTTTCTTGCTTTGTTTATTTTGAAAAACCTTTTTAATAACAAGGAATATTATAAGGTTCAGATTTTGCCAAATAATAATTTTGCATTTAATTATCTTTGCGAATATGAATACATTTTAACATATTCGGTAGTCAACAAAGGATACAAAACAGTTGTAGGTTCAAATTCGGCAGCGGCCGCCCGCGGCGCGCTTACTCCCTCAATGATTACCCGAATGAATTCCATTAAACAAACGCAGCGTTTTACTGCTGCGACATTAAGTCGACAGTCCTCGTAAACTCGCCACTTGATTGATAAATTCTCTTCAGTAAGTGCCGGAGCGTCGCCCGCGTTATGATTGCTACCGAACGACATTAAAATCGCTGCGTCCGCGTGTAATGTACCAACATAGTTATAATATGAAGTAGGCCACTTAAACCTGGCAATATCAGTAAGTTGCAAACGTTATGAACCCTTATGGTTTCCCAGCAAATAAGTATTACGTTCTCTTAAATTCATTACCTTAATGTTATTCGTATGGAACTTTCGTAGTCCGTTAGGTGTCAAAACCTTTTTGACCACTTGAAGCACGTGTGAGATTAATCACAGTATATGAACATTTTTTACGTAATATGGTCAATAATTTTAATTTTATTGACCCGGACAATGAAAGTGACGATTGAGAATAAAATACGTTTATGACTCTGTAAAATATTCGACACTGACTGTGTAAATAATTTATTGACAATGTATTAATTTAAGATTAAGATTTATTATTTACTCCAAGTTCGGCATTTAAATCATTGTATATTACTCATTCTTCGGACTCTACATTTGTCTTAATATTGCTAACTTTTTGTAAGTTCGAAATGATAATTCAAGTAGCATAATTTTTTGTCAGGCTCTTTTGAATATGTCAGATGAAATATGACTCACATAATAGGTGTCATAAATCTTGTAATATTGTCACATCGTCTGTGGCTCCTATTAGATATTAGTTGTTCTGTCAGATATTTTAGGATAACTGTATCTGTTTCGTGGAACCGTAGATACCTATGTACAGTCGTGTCCGGTTAATTGGTAAAGTGGTGGGTTAGAGTGGGGAGTGGGTAGATTAATGAGCGGCTACCGCTTGCTTATCGCCCAGCATCTCGCGCATGACTGATCATCTGTCGTGTCCCTGCGCCTCTATGGCTTTAGTGATGGGCGAAACACTGCCTCTTGACTTTTTCTATCGATCATTTACATTTTATTTATAAAAATTCAAATAAAGAATGCCTTTGTTTGTAAAAAAATTAAACTTTATTTTCTGCCAACTCTAAAGCTAGCGGTACAAAACGCAACAGAACCGAACATAACAATTAAAATACTGCAAACCAGTCAGCTATTCCTTACCGCATAAAATAACAATTTCGCTATTTACGATAAAATTAAATGGAACCTTGTTGGTCAATAATATCGATAATGGTATTCATAAGGCAGTGCGGGCTGCCTTACGGTCGTGATATGACGGTGACCGCGTGGTTTCCGAGAAGTACTTGGTACCTTACGACCGGGCCACATTCGACTGGGCTTTTTTCTTTCCACCTTTTATCGGGACGCATTGAAATATTTTTGTGGAGATCAAACGACGTTTAGATACGTACATTAGGATTAATGTTGGACATCAGTTACTCTCGTATGTAAGATAGGTAGGTACTGTTACCGAGAAGTTTGACTCGGATGTTGGGTGTGTGGTGGATTGTTCTTCCACGATTTTTAGATAGAATGCCCATTGTGTTGAGGTATTGTTGTTAGTAAACTTAATATGGCTTCGGGAATGTCAGTTATTTTTAAACGGATCCCATGTCGCATCGCCTCGTGGGAGAAAAGTTTGTGTAGAGCTGGTCAAACTAATTTGTACTCAACTTTGCTCTCTTAAAGGGATCAGTATTACGTCAAAGGATAAGGTTAATGATTTGAAATGCTACATTAAAGTTAGTGGTGGACAAATATCTATCAGAGGAGTGGAGGCCCAGTGTTTACGGTTCCGACTTACGAGTTTTAGTTCGTGGGTTCGAACCCGAGCAGGCGCTTTACTTTGTGTAATTTATTTCATCACCACTGCTCTCAAAACGGCGAAGGAATACATTGTGAGGAAACCGGCATGTCCTAGAAAGAAAAATTCAAAGACATATGACATCTACCAATCCGCACTGAGCCCGCGTGGTGGATTATAGCCCACTCCCTCTTTGAGAGGAGGCCTGTTTCCCAGCAGTGGGAACATTAAGAAAAAACAAATATCTAGCTAACTAGATATAAACAAAAACTTGCAATTTTAAATGTGAAAGTTTGGAAGGATGTGTGTGGATGTATGTTTATTACTCAATCACACTAGAACGGCTGAACAGATCTAGATGAAATTTGGCACAGATATAGATTATAGTCTGGAATAGCACATAGACTACTTTGGATCCCGGTATAATGTTGCCTTGGGATAAGAATACAATTTTCACGCGGGCGAAGCCGTTGGCATAAGCCAGTTTACCATAAAAACACATAGTTGCACTTAAATGTTATTTTTTAGCTCAAAAATTATATCGTTAGTAAGCTTTATGTACCAGGCAGACAGTAAACAATTTGCCCAGAACCAAAAACAGTAATTTTTAAAATTATAGCACGAAACAAAACACTTGTGCCCAAGTTGCGTGATTAGTAACCATATTTCTTCAAAGAAAATATATCTTCACGTTTTGTATTGTGGACAGCGAATAAGTATAAAAAATACTTTTAAATGATACCGATATTGCTACTGCACTTGAGAAAAGTATCATGTTCAACCATTACAAATCTTTCAACTGAAATCATGAAAGCTTTTGAGAGACCGTTTATTACGAGCAACTAGATTTTGCCCGCGGTTTCGCTCAAGCGGCCTATCCCATAGGAACTGTCATGTTTTAGGAAATAAAATAATTTTAGACATATTGCGATTGTGTTGTTTTCCATCGGAGATCTATCGACATTTCTTTGATTTTTTCTTTATAATCGGATCAGTAGGTGCTTCTAGAGATTACCTTTTTAACCAAAGAGGGGTGTTATAATTAAGTTTGAAGTGTTTACCTGTGTGTTTGTGTATTTGTACATCTGTCTGTGGCATCACATAAGTCCTCCTAAACGGATGAACCGAAATTGTTTTTTTTTTTTTTGTTAAAAGGTGACATTATCGGGCGTGTTCTTAGCTATGTTTGATGAAAATCGCCGTTCAAATGTTATGGGCATTTTACTGTTTGAATCGGGGTATTTTCGCAAGATTTCGTGTCATAACATAATTACGTGTTCCATAGATTGTTGATCGAAGTGTGTCTACTACTAGATAAATTAGGCAGAATAAAAAAAATTGTCGGGGATATTGGTAATTTTAAATTTTTACTTGTATCAAACATATCTTAATAAACAAACAAGTACAATATGCATTTAGATTATTGTTTTTTTACTTCTACGTTATCAGATTATTTTTATCGTTAGCTGACCCCCGCGGCTTCGCTCCCGTCAACTGAATATCTATCTACCTATCACCTACCTACTTACCCACCTTTTTTTTTTTTTTTTTTTTTTTTTTTTTTTTTTTTTTTTTTTTTATCTACCAAACTACTAACCTGTCCTACCGATCAACCTACCTACCTAACCCTATCCTGCATACCTACCTACCCTATCCTACATACCCTATTAACCCTACCCTACCTACCTACCCACCCATCTAACCTACCTACCTACCTATCCACCTACCCTACCTACCCTACCCTACCTACCAATTTTTAAAACTATTAATTTGAATAAGAAATGTACAACTCGAATGTAACCAACTTTTGTTTCTACCAGCGATATAATAAAATTTTAGAACACAAAAGCTGCTATTGTGACTTAACTATGATAGTGAGACTCTCTCGCCGACTTTTTTGTAGTTAATTACGATTACTTTAATCATGTAGTCATAATTTTTATGTATCATCAATAGTTTTCTCAGCGCACGCCAAATAATGAATTTTATAGTCATAATTTTGCTACTGTGGGTTGCATTATTGCTGTTTTCATATGGATTCCTAATTTATTTAAAAATAATTTATAGCCTATGTTACTCGGGAATAATGTGGCTTTCCATAGATTTAAATCGGTCCAGTAGTTACGGATCCTATTCGGTACAAACACACAAATAAACAAAAAAATCGTTCCTCTTTATAGTATTGGTCTATAGCGAATTTCTTTTCGGTATTTAAACTAATCATAAGATTAAAAGTTTTATAAACAAAGCCCAATATGTCTCATACATTTGTAACATATAAAAAGAAACTGTCTAAAAACAATCCAGAAGCACTCATAAGTATAAATTAATCGTTAATTTAAATACAAAGACTAATTTAATAAGTGACCCGACTTCCAAATGTCAAATGCGTTTAAAAAAAGAACGATGGCAGCAAAGAAGGACGCCCAAGTCGGTGTCAGGAACGATGTGACGTTTTTTATACTCTAAATAAATTGGGAGTAATTTTTTAAGGTTTTTTTTTCGTTTCTGTTTGTTATTGAGTACAATGGGTGGACAAGATGGCCTGTTAGGTAACATTTTTAACATCATTATAAGTGAAAAGCTGTGAGTGATGGTCGTTGGTCGCGGGTACTGATCGACTGGTCTTCTAGGAAGTTTATTTAAAGTATTGTTTGTATGGGAAAGTATGTGCACTTGATAAATAGTTTTGAAGCGTGAGATACCATACTGCTACACTGCAGTGCCTGCCTAGATTCACAAAGATTGTGATTTCTTAAGGATCACTTATAACCCATTCTTAAAATTACATTTTCATTCATAATTCGAGATTTCCCAATGACTCCACAGGTAGATCATCCATTCAAACGAGATCTTGTGTGATAAATTGCAAAGATCTAAGGACATTCATAGAATTTTCATTTGCTCTACGTTACCCGTCACTAGAGACCTGAAAAGCCTCTTTCGTAAAAGAGTAGTAGGCAATTGCTTGCAAAACGAATTAGTTCTGTACCAAAAATTAAACAACAGGAAATAATTAAGATATGGACGTTAGCCTTGTTAGAATTATATATAAGTTTAGGCTTGCAGATGTTGTCATATACAGGTTGGGCAAAAAATCGTGGTTCAAACAAAACTATCGCCGTATGGGTTATAAGGAGTAAACAAAAATTATTGAAAATCCTTTTTTTCTTTGGTACTTTTTGACATACTGCAAATAGCCCCAAATATCGCCCTGTTTCGTTTGTTCCACGATTTTTGGCCCACCCTGTTTAAGAAGGTACATGGTGGACATGGCTAATGTTTTGCTGTCACCTGCGAAATGCAATTCTGTTATAAAATTCCCATCAAAACCTTTTGTTTTCAACAAACTTAATAAAAACAACATCCAACAATCAAACGACAGCATATAACTATGATAAAAATCTTCGCCTCACTTCCGCTCGGAATTCGAAGCAAAAAATTATTTATTTTTCAAAACTGACATTCTTGTATACGTTTGTACCGTGGGATTGTCTGGGTGCTCCATTGGGGGCCGGGGACTCCGGTAGCGCCACCGGAGCACCCCGCCGCTTCGCCACTTACAAAACCAATATTTAATTATGATAAGTTATAATGATTATAAATTAATTTTAGGAGGCTGGGCTGGTTAGGATTATGGATTCATTAAACATAATGTCTGTTCACGCTTTTTAGTGGGTCCACTTTATGGGATAGTCGTTAATGTCAGGGTGAGAAGGGGTTTGATACCTGCTCGAGGCATAGGAAGGTTTAGGAACTCGTAGAAATTGTCAAGCAGACTGGTCGCTACAAGGGACTGAGGTATTATTAAATACTAGTGGACGCCTCGCAGTTTCACCCCGCGTAGTTCCCTTTTCTGTGGGAATACAGGGATAAAAAGTAGCCTATGTGGGGATAGTGTAGCTTCCCCACGGTGAAAGATTTTTTGAAATCGGTCCAGTAGTTTTTAAGTTTATTCGTTACATACAGAAATACAAAAATGCAAATCTTTGCTCTTGATAATATTAGTATAGAAGTATAGATAGAAACCCAATCCTAGTTAGGGAGATAACTGGGTCTTTGCTTTATGAAACTATAAAAAAAAAACTATGACTGACAATACTTCAATTTCCTATACAACATTTCTGAGAACATTTCGCTTTGCACTAAACTTTCCAGTTGATTACTGCAAATTACTCCAAACATTTAAAAAAAAGACCGGTATTTTGGGATAAGACCGCGGATTCTTACCTCTCTAAAACCTTCAGCACAGGAAAGAAGGCACTTGGTCATATAAAAATACCACCCCGAAACCCCCTGGTGAACCTAACCCTCGATAACTGCCTCATAGCTAGTATATAAAGAAATAGACTAGGTAAATCATTAGATACTTCCTTCTAGAGGTAAAGCCAACGCCAGCCTTTGTGTAAGGTGACAATATTCTGAGACTTTATTGCTTACTTTCATGGGATAGGTAGATTACTTTGGATATTTTTTACCAACCAACAGTAGATAAGTAACCTGAAATCTAAAAATCTCAATCATTAAAAAGCCAAAAAGTTATGAGCCTAAGATATTAATACAGAATATGTAGTAGATAGCATACTGTTGGAAATGTGGATGGATGGAGAGGGAGGGAATGGCCAAGAAAAGATGGATGAACTGTGTGAGGAGTGATATGAAAGAAAAGGAAGTCAGTGATGGCGTGACGGGGGACAGGATGGTATGGAAGAAGAAAACGTATTGTGCCGACCCCAAGTAACATGGGGTAAGGGCAGGAAGATGATGATAATGCTGTAGTAGATAGAATTTAAGGCTATATTGAAACTAACTGGATAAATACCTACATAAATGTTGCTATTACAATAATGGAAGCAAAATCAATAAGGATGACATTTACCGTAGACACCAAAATGAATCATATCCAAAAACATTAATGATACGACAGAAATAAATCATTCGGATAAACAATGTTTAACAGGTCAATGTTAGAGATTAAAATAAAATATCATTGAAAACATATACCGTAGTCTGACCATCGCAAAAAGGACTCTATTGCAAAGCCATTGAGAGGACATTGAAAAACGTAACCCGACCATAAGAGTTGGTGTCCATATCTCAAACAAAACATGCAAAGTATTTCTTTAACGATCTCTTATTTTTTATACGGAATCTTCGAATTCTAACCTCTAGTTACTGACTCGAACAGATCATGAGATAGGCGATGTTTAACTTTTTTTGGTCACATAAAACTAACATAACGCTCTATGATATTTAAGTATCGACAGATACATCTGGGACGCTGGGTTCGGAACACAGCCGCGGCTCGATAAGATATGATAAAGTAATGGCCCCGATAGCGCCCGCTACCGAATCTGATACGACACGGTAGCGAGCCGAACACTCACTCATACCATACGCCATTTACCTTATTGAATTCCATTCTAATGACCGATCGACATCTCGACCGGTCGGCATTTAACTCGCATATAAAAAGTATACGAGCGTCCGCGACAAAGCTAACACTACCCGCTAATTTTATTACGCGGCGGGCTTCAGCCGTTCCGCTGAAGGACTAATCCGAAAGCCATCAATACACCGTTATCTAGAACGGCGTCTGTAAACCAAGTATACGATCCATAAATGAGTCGACAAGTGGCGGCGCTCAAGCCCTAATCGCGCGCACAGATACCCACGAGGAAGAAACTGCCAATATTTATAATACTAAACATAAAATACCACAATAAAACGAAATGCGTCGACGCGCAAAACTTTATGCTAATCGCTACTAAAAATATAATAAAACTGTGACCTTGTGGACGCGGCGCGTTCCCGGCGTGCCGTTATTAACCCGAGTTGCTGCTCTCAGCCCCGTAATGTATGCCTACACGACTCCTAAAATCTGTCATCGTGAGTTAAACGACACATAAATCGGGGAGAATCTGACACCGCATGAGCGAGTCCTATTGATTTATCGCTTTCCTTAAACATGAAACACGATACGCGAATAGAATTCATTAAACGCTTAGATGTCTACCTCCAGAGGAGATTCGGTAACAAGCTTACTTCAAATTAATATTGTAATGTATGATGCATTTGTTGGAGGAGCAGGGCGCGGGCTCAGCTCGGCCATCGGCGGCTAATCACGAACACAGGTAGCGTATCACCATCATCTCGCTCGCGACTTACGCTCCATTCCGGTTATTAATGAACCCGAACCATTTTCGAATTTCGCCGCCGCCCGGACAGACTATTGACAGCTGTTTATTTATCAATGTCTACTTGACTCGGGCCGAGGCATCATCCGTTGCAAATATTTGAATTAGTATTCAATGAGCACTCGCTTCGCTTTCACAACTTTGAGTTGGACCAGCGGCAGCGTAGCGACCTATTATTGTTCATAGAAGTGTACACTAAGAAAATCAAACAGAATCCCGCTGGTTTCTTTGCTCGTATCGGTCGCAGGCAGTTTTTCATCGCTGAGCTGCCGATAGCATTAACATTTCATAACAAACCTGTCGGCAACTGCGTTTATTATTACGTAGAAATCATGCTAATTGTCTTCTAAAAACTAAGCTTCGCCGGAAAAGCTATCCGGCCGTGTCCAGGGGTTCGCCGTGCCGCCGTAATACGATTAATTGATGCTAATTAATAAATTAATTAACCATGTTAATACTACGCTTGAGAGATTCCAGTTTTTCATGTGCCACGTTCGTATTTGTCTGAGCTGCATTTGTATTGCCAACCGCAGCATTCTACCTTTTTGTTAGACGTTCTCGATACGGCCTGATCTCGTTATGTGACCATGTTCATAATTCGATATTAATTTATTGATATTAATTATGCCTCGAGATGAACCACTCTCCTTAATAGGACTCTGTTATGTTTTGATATGACAGTCATTCATATAATAATGATTGAATCGGAGCGGCATTTGATCATAATTTATGTCATATTTTCTCATTTGTTTTCACAGTAATTAAAGGAGATCGTGACTCGTGCGATGTTTTGTTTCGAGTTCCTGCGAGTTATAGCGACGTTAAGATAAGCAAAATTGATCTCGGAACGTCTTCTTGTTGCGATTCCTACGTCCGGAAAAATATCATTACGTGTCATAATAGCGTTTCAAGATTTTTTATTTGTCGTACGCGTGGATATGAAGGTATAATATCATATAATACGGCGTGTAAAGCAGCCGGTGGAAAAACTGGAAAAACATAGTGGCACGCGCGTGGCCCCATTGAAGTCTCGCCGCCGCTGAGTACGTTGTCACGTATAGGACACTTGACGGAGATTTCTTCTTCGAAATGCATTCAGTTTCAAGAACACGACGCTGCCCGTTCCTTCCTAAATCTAGATTTGGAAATTGCAGTACGTGATTCAGCGAGCGAGCGCTGCCGCCGCGTAGGCGTACCACTAGTTTGATACCGTCTTTGTCTTCTCGGAATTTTAGTTTGTATCTAATATGATAAGCAAATTGTACGAAGAAAAGTTAACAATACGTCCATGTATTCTCGTTACGACCAACAAAGATACAGCTTGTGTGCCATCGTAAAAAATGCTCGACGCTCGCGATATTAGAACAAATCATAATAAAACTGCAGTGAAAACAAATTTTGTTGGCTCGCAAGAATTTACAAGAGTCGGGCTCGCAAGCGGCGAGCGAAGAGCACGCGTCCGAGCGAACATAAATACGAACTCCTCGGCCACATAATATAACGAGTATAGGAGGCCAATTTAACAGACTTATTGTCTCCGTGCGGGTACAATGCGAGACACGGAGGGAGACGCAAAAGGAGCACGACGCAGCACCGGGGACCCCGAGCCTGCCGATACAAAACAATGGTATTTAATCAACGATGATAAATGCTGTATTCAAGCACGTTTTTTAACGATACTGCCGTATTGTTTTGGCGGGAGCTTACCGTTGAATACGGAGATAAGTCGCCGCGGAGAGTGGCTTAGCTGACAAATTGGAATAAAACGAATATTTATTCGTGTTGGAAATCGTGGAGCCTTGACGTGGGGAGTTGCGATTCCTTGATATATTCACGTATTCTGCAGACACAAGGTAGACACGACACTGACCTTTTATAAGATATTTGCCATAATGAAATTTAACTTATATTATTTTGAGATATTATGGAAGGTAACATGCAGTTGACATAAAAGTTACAAATGCAATATTTAATTTCAGACCTAGTTGGCTAACTTTTTCAGCATCGATCTTAAACTATTTCTTCTCATCAGCTTTCATAGTAAACGTCTGTAGTAATTAGTAATTTAGTATCCACCTGTTCGATAGTAACAAGATACATTGGTGCAATATTACATCTACCGAGCGAGTAAGTTGTTCTTCTCTGTCACTGTTCTGTAGTTCTGTTGTTAAAGTCAAGTTTATTTCAATTAGCCCGCTATGCTGTACTTTTGAAAGTTAAACATTTTTAATTTAGAAAATTATAATAATTATTAATTCGCAACGCGAAGGTAGAAGTTATTGAAGAGGCCTATATTCATTATTTACCTATGCGTTGAATTCCTAGATATAAAGATCGATAGCATATTTTTATTGTACACCATGAAAAATCTACTTGCATTTGGGGATACATTTATTGCTCTCGTATATATCATTCAAAAAACATCTGCGAGCATAACACACATTCCAAGATACATTTCGTAATTCCTCCCAACACCGCAAACTGCACTTTCAACACTTCCAATCCCAATATTACGTCATAAAAGATATATTAGCATTGCGTACGATGAGTTTTGTATAAATCACATGCATTTTGTTGAAATAACGCTGGGAATACGATTGGCATCTGGTCTGCGAGAGGCATCGTAAATTTGTGAGGTTACGCAGCAGGACGTCGTATTGAACCTGAAGGACGTAACATAGAGCAATGATTTATAAGTACCGAGGATCACTGGGCTCACTGGGTTGTCTCTGGCCAAGAATGACGCACCTGATGTATTTGTTCGACTGTCGACACATGACAATGACGATTGTTCTTTATAAGTTATGAAAGCGCTGTAGATATTGAAAATTGAAATGTTGTTGCTATTTGCGAATGGTAAGGTTGGTTTATCAATATTAGTACTCGTGTGGTTCAGTAAAGGCTTGTAGCGTTTGGTTGGATTATTTATAAGCACTTGTAGCGAATAATATATATATACCTAGTTATATTGTGAACTATAGGGTTTTTTTTTTTGTAATTTTACCTTTCCAACCACACGGGTCTGATTGGAGATTTGACCAATATCCTGAACTTCATACATACGATGCATAAATTGTTCATTTTGCTCTGTTTTTTTGGAACCGAAACCTCTGCAAACTCTTGTAAATCAAACATAAAAGGAACTTGAAGTATATGAACGTACTTACTTATGATTATGAGTAACACAACTCGAACTGCCCGATTATCTTCGACCATTGATTGTCATGAAATGCTAAACTCACATATAACATCATCTTATGACTAAAACATACTTACCTATGACTAAAATCATATTTCATCAAAATCCTCCCCAAAGAACGGGAGCAAACAAAAATTCGATTCAAAACGAAAGCCGATTTACAAGATATGGATCTAAACGTCTCAAAAATGGCACTAACAGTGTTCGAAGACCTGATAACATTCCGTAACTAAGAATCAACAAAAACAATTATGTTATAGACATCGTTTTGTCTTGTGTGTGTCCCGGAGGAAGACCTGTGGCCAAATATTTTTGTGATGTATTCATATTGTGCCCTTGTAGACTGTGTTATAACTGTTAGGCTTATGTTTTACTAAAATTATTTGCTATAAGTGTCTTTAAAGTATTCTATGGGGTTGATGTTTCTAGTTATGGTTTACAATTTTTGGACTGATTAATACGTCGTACTTTCAGGCGGTTAATTTATGTCATAGTCATAGTGTGTGAGAACACTACGCTCAGCGTTACAAAAATCGAACCTTATCGAAAATAGCATTCAAGCCTGTCCAGCCATAATTATCTACTTATAATATGCACTAAACCCATTTAATATTGGTATCTGCTGAAAGTGTGTTAAATGACCTTTAAATTAACAACAGTTAGACTTTATAAATAACACATCTTTTCAGAGGACGAGCCGTTAAATAACTGCTGTTAAAACACGAATTACAGGAGTCGTTAATTGAGTCACCCTTATAGGTATCAAACGGTCGATCAAGGTCAAAAGAGAGTCATTTGCCATCCAGACCTTGAAGTGAACACATGTGAACAACTCCAGCATGAAAAACAGCCCTGAAAATGGATACAACTGCAGATGAAGCCGCTCAAGTTATTGCACTATATAAAATATTCTGATCGCAGTTTTAGTCCCATCCTCAAGAAAACTCGTATTGTATCTACTCAAAATTATGAGTGATTGATAATTTTTTTTGTGATAAGTTGTAATGCTAGTTTATAATTAGTCATACCTGACACTAAAATGTAGAATCTGATTACTTGTTAAAAGTGTAAGAACGATAAGGTAAAATAACACTCCAGGATAGTAACAAACTCCATGGTTATAGTTAGATACAGTAGCTATTTAGCAACTTCGTATGAAATCATAATGATAGACTTTTTGCAGACCTAACGGCATGTATCATAAGCACACGGCTTTTTGTAAGAATCTTATGATATTCTATTGTTCCAACAGAGAAGCTCCCGTGTATGAATTGTAGCGCGAACGAATATGAAAAAGGGATAAAAGAAAACAAAACCTGATACAATAGGCTTTAGTATCGGAGCTGAGAGGATCGTTGTCAAATTTTTATATCCTGCGAAATCAGGGTTGCCGTGTTGGAGAAATGGCGTTTGATGGTGTTTCTAGATACTTAATTCTTTTAGGTTTTTAACCAGCTTTGCCCCTGACGCGTGCACTCCACACGCTCAACCTTGTGGATATTGAAATGGACCTATTCTGCTGTACTCTGGGTGAATTTACAAGGAGTGCATTGTATAAAATTAGAATTAAAATAGTTAACAAAAATGAGTTTAGGTACTGTTATATGTTTACTGTAGTTAAGGATGTGAAGTAACTTAGGATAAGTGTATTTATCGTATTGGATGTAATCCTTTAAAGATTTATGTGATAAAATTGAAATAAATAAATAATTTAATACCTAATAAAAATTACAGCAAATATAGCTTGCGCTGTGAATATTTCTCCTTAGTAACTACTATCGTGTAGATTTTCCTCATCGAAAACAGTTTGACGAGGAAAACCTCCTGCTCTGCAATCTGCAACATAAGAGTTTCAAGATTCTGAAGCAAGTTGAGTGGAATTTCTACTTTAATATTATCTTTAGTAAGTCATTCTTTGGACATGATGCCAAGTTTTTCTGAAAGGAAAAAACCTTATAGGTACCCCAAAATAGATCCCCAAAAATTTAGTTCCAATGGTTATGACTATCGACTGTGGCAACACTAAAAGCCATCAGTGTTGCAATAAATACGTCTGGCGGTGACAGGCAAAAAGGCGGGAATGCGCGGGCGGCAAGCGCGCCCGGCGGTCTCCGCGCATGCGTATGCCGTGACGCTTTTTGGCCAAATTCATATTTAGAAGCACGAGTTTTGTTTCTATTTTGTGTATTAACAAATCGTTTTAGTGCCATTGTGTTGGCAGTATTAGTATGATTTTAGACGGCTTTGTGTTGTTAAAGGATATCGACAACTTACAGGGAAGTTAATTTTAACTTAGAAGCGCGTCAGTATTTCCTTTTCTTTTCAGGGAAAGTAAGTCTATGATGCCTCGTAGCATCAAGAACAATGCAAACATTTTAGCACAAATATCTAGGCCACGTTAGGTAACGTATTGAGAACACTTTTATTATGCTTGCAGCTAAGGAGTGGAATTCCCTGCCGGAATCTGTGTTTCCCGACAGCTACAATCTGGGGGTCTTTAAGTCAAGAGTGAATAGGATATAGGCAAGCGTGTTTCACCGTCGACCACATCATCGCTTACTATCAGGTGAGATAGGGGTCAAGCGCGAGCCTATAGAATATTAAAAAAAGGATCCGAAAAAATACTACCGACTGCCAAATAAAAAATTACAAAGTGAAAATAACTTTCTTTTTGGAAGTGTGTGTCTTTGGTAGGTACCAATTTTTGCGTTATGGACACCGACTTCCAAGAAAGAAAGTTATTTTTCACTTTTTAGTTCATCATCATCATCATATCAACCGAAAGACGTCCACTGTTGGAAATAGGCCTCCCCCAAGTGTCACCACATTGACCGGTCCCGTGCGTCCCGCATACAGCGGATCCGCGCAACGTTCACCAGGTCATCGTCTTCCGGTTCGCGGTCGCCACTCCAGAACTTTTCTGCCCCATCGGCCATCCATTCTGCGAGCAATGTGCCCTGCCCACTGCCACTTAAGTTTGGCAATTCTTCGGGCTATGTTGGTAACCCTGGTTCTCTTGCGGATCTCTACATTTCTGATTCGATCACGCAAGGTAGGCACGGCTTTTTAGTTGTACCTACCTAATAGACAAGTGTAGTAAGGTATAATGCCAGAATAGACTACGCGAATATCATGAAACTTGAACATAATCGATGAAATGAGAGTGTACCAAGGTGAACTGTACACATCTATCTGCTTACCCCTTTAGAGCGTACTGTCGTGATGTTATATTATGAAATGGTATAAACAATAAACATACATGCGATTGCAGCAATCCTGAGAGATTTGCCGTTATATAATGAAGAGTTCTGTTGTATACCCTCGAAGTCTTCCATCAGATCTTTACCATATTAAAATGGGACCAACTTCGGAACTGTAAGTACAAACAAAAAAAAAATCAAAATCTGTCGCACAATTGACGGAGATATCTGTGAACATACAAAAAAGACAAACAAAGTCGAAAATAGAACCTCACCTTTTTGGAAAGTTGGTTAAAAAAATGTGACGTATACCATAATTAACGCTTGCCCTTGTTACGCTTGCCGAGGTCAATCCTTGGATGGGTGATCATCCACTGCATACCGAGTCACCTCCGTGCTTCGGAAAGCAAAGCGGTTGGTCCCAGCTCTCACTTTAAAGATTTTTGACAGTGTCAGAAGCCTGAAATCGGACACCCGTCTTGCCAAGGGGTAGGTATCGTGTTACCTAGTTAATGGGTTCATCATCATCATCAGCCTTTTTAATGTTCCCACTGCTGGGACACATGTCTCCTCTCTGTGAGAGGGAATGGGCCGTAATCCACCACGCGGACCCAGTACGGGTTGGTGGATGTCACATGTCTTTGAATTTTTGGTTCTAGGTCATGCCGGTTTCCTCACGATGTTTAACTTCACCGTTTTGAGAGCAGTGGTGATGAAATAATTTACACAAAGTAAAGCGCCTGCCTGAGTTCGAACCCACGACCTACAACTTGTAAGTCACGGCCAATACCACTGGGCCACCACTGCTCCCATATTTTCATAAATGAAAATGTTATAATAACACTCGAAAGTTAACAATGTCGTACCTTACCGATTTTCATAAACTGAATTGTATATTGGTACCACTGGGACACCACTGCTACAGTTATCTACTGTACATCATTGTTACTGGGTTGTTGAGGTCAAATCAATAAACAATCTTAAGACAGTAGAAGAAAAAGCACAGTGTACGAGTAGTTTACAGCTAACATTGTTAGATTGACAATATCAGGATATAAGTTGGTGATTCCAATTGGGTTTTCATAGGATAGTAATGATTTATGAATCATGTTGAGATATGTAAACCTCATAAAGTTGTGTGGTCTGAAATCTATAGCAGTGGCAGTTTTTTCAGACATATTAAGATAATATCGCTGAAAACATTTTAACAAATAAAAAATTTGTGACTTCTAAAGCAAAACCCTACAAAGCGAAAAATAACTTTGTTTTCCAAAGTCGGTTTCTTTGGTACCTATTTTTTTTCGTTTTTCGACACCGACTTCGAAAAACAAAGTAATTTTTCGCTTTGTAGTGTTTTGGTTTAGAAGTCAGTTTATTTATTTGGTTTAACAGTTTTTATTTTACTCTTTTTAGTGTTGGTATCTCATATTACTATGAAAATCATATATAGCCAGAGTACATCTCATTTCAATTACAATAAGCCCAAACATGACTAGGATATATTGTTTTATTACGGAGTTCCACTACCTTCTGGCTTCATCATCAGGTCAGTTCGATACCTTTTACCAGGCCCCTCAGAAAGTATTGCGAAAAAAAGTTTTTATATATGGGAGACTGGCCAGTTATAATGTTTTTCGAAAATATGATTATTTATAAGTAAAAATAAGTAAGTTCCAATTTCAAAATTTCCCTCCACATTTTTTGCGAGTTAATTCAAAGTATTGTGTCTCACTGAAATATGGATCTGCGCCGGGAACATTTTAGAGCTATGATTTTATACGATTTCAAGTGTCGCCTGAAACCGGATGAATCGTACGATAGACTTCAAATGGCATTCATGGATGAAGGCCCTTCCAAGGCAACCGTGTATCGTTGGTATAACGAATTCAAGCGCGGTCGACCAACTTTGGGGGATGACGAAAGAAGCGGTCGCCCTTTGACGGCTGTTACCGAAGAAAACGTGCTAGCAGTGAAAAATTTAATCCAAGACAATAGGCGAATTACATATCAGGAGATTCAACACATATTGAAGATTGGATCGGGAAGCGTTCACGAGATTCTACACAGCCATCTTCGCGTGAGGAGGATAGTATCACGCTGGGTGCCGCACAACCTCACCGATGCTCAGAAGCAGGCCCGGGTGGAATGGTGCCGTGATATGCTTAACAAATTTGAAGCAGGCTCGTCTCGGCGTGTTTACGACATCGTTACAGGTGATGAGTCCTGGATTTATCAATACGACCCAGAAACCAAGCGCCAGTCGACTGTTTGGGTGTTTCAAAATGAGCCAACGCCTACCAAAGTGAAGCGATCTAGAAGCGGGGGTAAGATTTTGATCGCTAGCTTTTTTAATTTGACTGGCCACTTGGTATCAATTCCCTTACGGGATCAAAGAAGCATTAATGCCGAATGGTATACTACCAAATGTTTGCCAGAAGTTTTCTCTGTTATAAGCAACAAGCGACCAAACACAGGGCTCCGCGGGCTACTGCTCCACCACGACAATGCACCTGCGCACACCGCACTCAAAACGAGGGACTTCCTGGACAGCACGCCAGTCAAACTCCTGGGTCACCCTCCTTACAGCCCTGATCTAGCACCGTGTGACTTCTTTTTATTCCCAAAAATAAAAAATCAGCTCAAAGGGATACAATTTTCGTCGCCGGAAGATGCGCTGGCTGCGTTCGAGCAGGCTGTAAACGAGGTGTCTGCGGCGGACTGGAAAAAGTGTTTTGAAAACTGGTTTAGGCGCATGAATCTTTGTATAGAGGCTGGTGGAAAGTACTTTGAAAAGATTTAATAAAAATATATGTACGTATAGAACAATTTTTTTTAGTTTCGCAAAACTTTCTGAGTGTCCCACGTATTTATATGTTTTTGCTTCATCAAAGTCGCTTAACTATTCGAGATATCTTATACCCATGACATACTTATTAAGGGTTCCAGTGGTCACCTGTGGTCTTCTTCATCAGTTCCACTTCATCAAAGGATAATCTCTGAGTGCAAATGCTTGCCATGTTATTGAAAATACCAAAATCGCTATATGTATGCCCATAATATTTGGGGAGTTTCCTCGATTTGCATGGGATCCCATCATCAGATTCTGATTTGGTAACAATGAGGCCACCTTGAGAGCGTATACCCTTTCAAACAAAAAATATATTTTGCAAAGTCGTCTATATATGACGGAGTTATGCCCGAACATACATAAAAAAAACTTAATTAAAAAAAACAAAAAACCCGACTGCTTCAAAAGCGAACTAAAAAGTTGTAAACATGGAAAAAATCATGCTGTGCAGTCGGAGGATACATATTCGCGGGCTGGCTGACGAAAATCTGGTGTATCCTCCGCCTGCACAGGATGATTTTTTCCATGTTTACGACTTTTTAGTTCGCTTTTGAAGCAGTCGGGTTTTTTGTTTTTTTTAATTAAGTTTTTTTATTTATAACTTTTTAGTTAGTTTTTTTTTTAGTTTACTATTAGATTAGATACATTTAAACATATAAGTGTTATATATTTTTGAAATCTCCTCTTAAAACCCTTTATTTTGTTACCCCACACGATGGGTTTGGAAGAAAAAAAATTTGGGCCCCCACAATATGGCACCCAAAGGTGCCGCCATTTTTCTATTGTCCAATTTTAATGTAGCCTATGACACTCGCAGGGTTAAGACGCATCGATTGACGTATGAATCATCAAAATCGGCCAACGCGTTTGGTGTCTGGAACGCCATATAGGAACAATCATACCTACATATATACATACATACATACATACATAGACTGATAAACACATTACCCTCCTTCGGCAGTCGGGTAAAAATAGTAACATTCGAATTGAGAATTTCCCCCTTTTTTGGCAGTCGGTTAAAAATAATAGCATGTCTTATTCCAATGAAACCTCATTTACGGAAACTGCCGTTGTAGTAAACTGTCTCCGGTGACATGAACTGGTACCTAAACTGAGTTCATGTTGCCTAGATCTAGAAGTGGCTACAATTTCGCAACTCACAGATCGCAAGTCGGCACAGCATTTGCGTGCTGGGCTTGCCCGAACGTGCAACATTCCCGCCGCGCTGCTATCTGATGTGCGGGCGCACGTGACGGAATCCCGCCCCCCTCAAGCCCCCCCTCCTCTTCCTCTTCCCAGAAACAGAGAATCTGAAAGCATTCGAGAGCAGCCGACGTGTCCCCACGTCTAAGTACAAGTCTAACGCTGCGCCGGAATGGGGCGTGCGTGAGTCGTTTCGAGTCCAGCTTTATCTCGCCTAGATGACTGTGCTCTGGCATTTTTACGACCCGTTCCGTGAATAAGCTAATAAGGATATCAAATGTACCTGTTGGATTACATGTCTGACCATGTAGGGTTAAGAATTTCAAGTAAATAGTCTGTCCACAAATATAAACAGAGTCGACATTTTGTTCAAATCGTGATCGTAGGTCTTGTGGGTTGAAAGCTTGAAGTGCGTGCGACGAGTCGAACGCATCGGCGAATGAACGTTAAAATTACTCATTCTTAGAAATCGGTATGTCAACAATGGCAGGGTGTAGGTAGGACGCAGGGCGCGGGGCGGTCGGCGGCACAGACACACGCTGGATGCCTCTCTTTGAATAATTCGCGTTGTTGTTCGGCGCCGGTGTTAGCAATTGTCGCGCGGTTGTTTTGCGATAGCATCGCACCGCCGCGAGTCGGCGCCGCTGATCTAGATCGCGGCGCGGCGTCCGCTCAGCACAGACGTGCACTCGACGGATAAAGTCGTCACACACGACGCGCGACGTTCGCACCCGCGCCAGGTATGCCTTTGAAAAACGCAGCGCAATCGCAAACTATTCAGAGACCAGCGTGCGCTCGTGATGGCATCCTAGCAACACTGTCGATGGCTTAATTTACTGCGCGCTGCATTTGTTTTAAGCTCTCAGAGCTGTAAAGTATGTTAGATTTATAATCACTGGCAGTGTCTGAGAGCGCGTTTGAACATTGCGCTTCATAGTCGTTTGCTATCTGGTAACGCGTTTTGGAGCGAAAGCAGGTGCCATCCTATCTCCAAAGGAAAAAGATAAGTATTGAGTAAAACTACTTGCCGAGTTTGGACACATATTTAGAAAAAACAACAGTAGGTTAACATTGCCGTGGGTAATGCTAGGTACATTTACATACACGAAAGCTTTCAATAAATGGCACCGTCGACAGTTGTCTAATTTTCACGCGATAATCTATCGTAGACATGCGATTCGTAGTAATAGTGCTACGCGACGCGTAGTAGTGCTACGTAATGCGTAGTACTCCGAAAGTAGTACCACCAAAACTGTTATAAAATCAAAAAACCCGACTGCATAAAAATCGAACTAAAAAGATTTTCTTCTTGTTTACGTCTTTTTAGTTCTCTTTTATGCATTCGGGTTTTTTGAATTAACTTTTTTTATTTAGAACTTTTTAGTTTTTTGTTTTTTTTTATACCTCACATGAAGGGGTTGGAAGAAAAAAAAAATCGTCCACAATATGGCGAGCAATCTCCTCCTTTTTTAATTGTCCAATTTTAAGGTTTTTTCGCAAGACGAATCGATTGACGTAAGAATCATCAAAATCGGCTTACGTGTTTGGTCTGTAGAACGGATAGGAACAAACATACATACATAGACTGATAAACACATCACCCTCCTTCGGCAGTCGGGTAAAAAGGCTCAATTCATACGCACACCAAGTCAGTTCAAAGAATCAACCGCGCAAACATGACCGCACCACCAATTTTTTCGCTCCCAAATATTAATAACCGCTAAACAGATTATCGGCATAGCATCAACACCACCATAAAGTTTTTTCTCACACGCTCGACATCACTAATTCATTCCATCGTCTCACGTACGCTCTACAACATTTTATCTGTGTAACGACAGCATTCAAACCTTTCGTTTGTCCTAAAATTATTCACAAATGGCACGACAAGGCGTAAGAAGTCCAATTGTTTTCGCCGGAATGCTATAACATTGTTTCTTTTGGCCCAAACTTCGTCACCAGGCGTGTCGAATATGGCACAGCATGGCCGATGTTGGTGCATTCCTGCTTTTTCTACAATATTAAGTCTTGTGGCCGTTATGGGCTGCACACATAACCGAGGTGTGTATTGTAATTTTATCGCTGCACGTATTTGTTGATAGGTAATTTGTCGAATGGCTTCGATATTAATGTTTTTGGGTTACGTTTTGGTGCTCTCGTTATGAAGTTGTTCTGAATCAGGGTAGATTAAAATATGCTTTAGTTGTCATCGAGGTTGAAAAGAAGTTCATGGAGTGTTTCTAAAACGGTTGACTTTCCTTTAAAAGTGAAAACATGGTGAAAAACAAGACTCGTAATTTTCCGCAGTGGTTGGACAGCTTTTAGGTGCAAATGTTACTTTTTCACTCACTTAAGTTAACTTTGATGTTGACCACGGACAATACATGGATACAAGGACTAACTACACAGTACATACTATATATTTACTTAGCTCACACAGCTTCACTGTTATCGATCACAGATTCACAACCGTCTCTAAACAGCTCAAATATTTGACTCCTCTAAAAAAAGTTGTTAAGCTCTCGTGGCCAAATTATAGTGTTCAAACATTTTAATACAACGCTAAGAAATGTGCGTAAAGTTTATAAAATGTTGGGCCATAATATATGTAGTGGTGCCTCCTGGCGGCCATTACTTAGGTCGGGGCTTGTTATTAAATTCGGCCTTATTTATTTATTTATGACCATGTTTATTGTATGCGACGTGGCCCACCATTCCTGGGTAGTGAATGTAGTGATTCTCCACGGAGGTTTGTGGAAATTTCTTTTCTGGGAAAAAGGATTAACTTTCTTGGTGGTGTTATTTAGTTATGTTTATAAGTAGTACATTTTAATTTGAGATGTATGGGCAATTCACGTCACTATACTATACTGTACTAATGGTATGTAGATACCATACTCCCTACAGCTATTGGATGCACTCAAAAGGGGATTTCTCCGAAACCTTTGAATGCATTACATTCATGACATTAACCTACCAATAGCGTAATTTAAGTGGATTATAATGCCTGCCCGTTACACCATGAAACAAGAACAAAAAGGAACATTATCAAAGCTTACAGACTGACACTGCCACCCAAAACTAAGTCCATTGTCATTGCCCCAAAACAAATAACACGCACGAACAACAAAAGTGACGATTATAGCGCCTAGCGACCAGAGAGAACTATAATCCCGACTTAATTACAGATGAGCGGCGATCACATGAAATATCGATTTGGGAGAATATTCAAACGATGGGCACAGGTGCCGCGTCACGCCCCCCCCCTAAGGCCCACACACTTACGTGCCAGACACAAAGATACCTTCAATATTCTTACATGAATTTATTGTCATAAAAAGATTTCGCGTAGAAACGACCAGATTTTAAAATTCGAATAAATATCACAGCAAACTTCCTAACTATATGCATCGGACGTAGTAGTAAGAAAGTATTTTCCCTATCGCCAAGATTTATCTCTAAAACCTACTCGGCTTTCTCGGATCGTTTGCAAGGAACATTAGCGAGGCCCGCGCGTCGTCGGCAGATGCATCGGGCACGAATCGAGTTTCCCAATAATTTCATAGTGAACGAGGCCCGATCGAAGAGCTTCAGTATCTGAGGATCCATCTCTCGCCGACGGCCACAGCTATGTACGGCCCTTATTAAATGCAAAATATTGCAGCTTTACATAACCGAGATCTCGTTAATATTGCATTAACAATATTTTATAAGACGCCATGTTTTCGCCTCGCTTTTGAACGTGATATGTCGGTAACGATGTGTAGAACATGCAGGTTCAATGATTTTGTGTTCGTTTTATTCGATGAGTTTGGTTCGTGGGTCAAAGCTTTGTCATTGCTGAAACCGAACACGATATTGTGTTTACGAATGGAGTTTTCATACGGTTTTCGTCATACCTGCCTGTCCCTAAAATATCCACGCGAATGTAACTCTGTCTGTCTGGACGTTTGTTACTTTTCACATCTAAGTTGAGGATTTGAGTGAATCTTAGCACACGGGTAGACGATTTCTTAGAATTTTTATCCCGGGTAGTAAATAATAAAAATGGTTAAATAAATAAAAGTTTTACATAATGGTTAAACACACATCTAGCTAGTTAGCTCACACAGGTTTCTAAAGATTCACATAGGCTACTATTAAAATTGCCCACTTCATCATCGACTAGCGAACGCCTCGCGGTTTCACCCGCATAGTTCCTGGTCCCGTGGGAATACAGGGATAAAAATTAGCCTATGTCACCCGGGGATAGTGTAGCTGCCCAACGGTGAAAGAATTTTTGAAATCAGTGCAGTGGTTTTTAAGTTTATTCGTTACATGCAAATCTTTTCTCTTTATATTATTATGTCCTTTATTCATAAAATTTCTTATCTTGTACATTTTTAAATATTTAATATTATCTCCTTTATTCATATTCTTTCTTATTGTCTACATTTTTAAATATTTTTATAAAACATACAAAAAAAAAAAACATTTAAAAATATAAAAAATAGAGACCCACCGGTATCGGGAACAGGGTCCAAGCTACCGGCGGTCAGGGCTCCAGAGAGAGGAACCTCCTAACAATACGAGCCGTGTCCAGCAATACTGCTTTCTGGATCAGGCCCTTGACCCAGCCGCCTAACGAGAGCCTCCTAAGGTGTTGGTCGAGGCTCGTGGCTATTAAGCCATTGGCTGACACGACTATCGGTACAATGATCGCTGTGTCCACATCCCACATGTCGACAACCTCGCGAGCCAAGTCAAGATACTTGATAATATTAATTATTAATAATTATTATTATTAATTATTATTATTATTATTTATTATTAATATTATTATTATTATTATAGATCTACTCTATTCTTTTATCTAGCGCTAGAGTTAAGTTATGGATTTTTAACTTAGAACTTAACTTTCAGTTAAGTTACCTATCTTAAATAATTTTGTTGTTTTATATCTTTAACATATTCATGTACAATTAACATTAAAACATGCAAAGCAGCAACTATGTTTGTTAAGCAACGAAAATGTAGAAATCTATGTAGATGCCTATCGGGCGGTATTCAAAAAATGTTGATTTCCCGAATGCAAGGCAGCGCTATCTGTAACAGTATCTGAACAAGTAACATCAGTTACTTCCTCTTGTAGCATAATGTTACTAGTTTACTACTTGTTTTCTTATGTGTACAGGTGACATTGTTGGCTGGAAAGTCGGGCTTATTAATTTTTATTTCGTGTAGGTGCTCTATGCGCAGTTTTTAGGGTTCCGAAGTCATTCTTAGTCCGCATTATTAAGCAACTACGGAAACCTATTACTGCGCGTGGCCCGACACGCACTTGGCTGGTTTTTTTTATTTTTATTACAAGAGAATTCTTCGAGATTTTTCATTTGATTACCGGATTTTGTCATTCAGGATAGAATTTGTATTACATAATTTCAGTTTTTTTTAGATTTCCGTACCCGAAGGGTCCAAACGGAGGCTCCGTTTGGACCCTTCGGGTACACTTTGCTGTCACTCACGTGTCCGTCTGTCTGTCTGTCTGTCCGTCGTTTGTCACAAAATTTTGTTCCGTAAAATTGTTTAAGTTGCCACTGACCTATGAACTTGAAATTTGGTGATAATATTTATTATACGTAGTATTTTACTAACAAATACCATACATATATTCTACATTTGGTACGGAAACGTAAATGTGCGAAGTCCGACACGCCCGTGGCTGGTCAGAAAGGTGCTATTTTCCAGGACAAATTTTTAGGGTTACCTACCTCAAAAGAAAAAACGGAACCTTTATCACTTTGTTGTCCGTCTGTCTGTCTGTCCATCTGTCTGTCAAGACCCTGTATGTCGGGTACGCGTGGAAGTATCGAGTTGAAATTAATATTGTAAACTCAAATTTGCAACCCCTTTCAGCTGTGAAAACAATTCACTTCTAGATCAACGCAATCAAGAGATACAACCGTTAATGATGCATATTTTACACTCGCAAGGGAATCAAAATCTACAAGGTACTTTCATTGACCGAGAATCATGAAATTTGTCTTATAGCACAAGTAAAGGAAAAAGTCCGAAAACCGTTAATTTGTATCTACATAAAAAATAAAGATTATTAACATATTTGCATTTGGTAAACTGACCCCGACTTATGTCGATGTATGCGGACTACAGTTTTCCAACGTCAAAGTTAATTTGGTCCCTCAATTCGGTTTTCTTATCGTTAGAGCATTGTTCGGTGCCCTCATATAGTTTATGAACTTCAGTAATAATATTTAATTATTTTCGTGAGCTTTTTGTACGGAACCCTCAGTGCGCGAGTCCTACTCGCACTTGACCTGTTTTTGATATCTTTTGGAATTAGTTAGTTTTTAGGGTTTCATACCCAAAGGGTAAAAACGGGACCCTGTTAATAAGACTTCACTGTCCGTATGTTTGTCTGTCTGTCACCAGGCTGTATCTCATGAACCGTGATAGCTAGAAAATCCCACGACACTATTCATAAACCACTGCAACTACAGAATCAACAGTGGCGACCACCAGAAAAGCGCCGAGGCAATGAAGCTCGACGAAGTCCCGGAGAATGAATTTAACTGTCTTGGATCCCGCAACGAAATTAATCAGAAAATAATAATGGAGGAGTAAGGAAAAAAATATTGACAGCTAGACAGTTGAAATTTTCACAGATGATCATCATCATCATCATCATTTCAGCCGAAAGACGTCCACTGCTGGACATAGGCCTCCCCCAGGCGTCGCCACATTGACCGATCCCGTGCGTCTCGCATCCAGCGCCTTCCCGCAACCTTAACCAGGTCATCGGTCCACCTGGTGGGAGGCCTTCCAACGTATCCTCTTCCAGTTCGCGGTCGCCACTCCAGAACTTTTCGGCCCCATCGGCCATCCGTTCTGCGAGCAATGTGCCCTGCCCACTGCCACTTAAGTTGATGATGTATAACAACAAATACTAAAACCAGAATAAAATAAATATTTAAGTGTTGCTCCCATACAACAAACGTGATTTTTTTGCCGTATTTTGCGATAATGGTACGGAACCCTTCGTGCGCGAGTCCGACTCGCACTAGGCCGTTTTTTTTTAAAGATTACGTAAGAATGGGTTTTTTCAAGTTCGACACATACACAGTATGTATTAATAATACTGGTCAGTGGTCAGTTTTATTGAATTGTAATTACTAACCGTAGTTATTTTCTAACCGTTACCTACACGTTTCCGTTCTTCCTTCTGTTCTTCTAGAGGTCTTTGATGAAACCCGTATTTTACAGCGGAAATCAACAGCTTGATAATATTTTAATTTACACAAACAACATCTACTAACCACGCAAAATTTATTAGTTCAACATAACGTTTCACAAACCAACTTTTACGTTTACAGATTAAACTAAGATAACTCACATAACTACATGGTACGCATGCACACACAGCCGTTATCTGATAATAATTAGCTAATTAAAACAGCTACTTACCTGTTACTAGGAACTACTATTTACACCAACTATACAATTACACGGCTCGCGCTTGTTGCTAAAATGGTGGTTTTATCATTTAAATAAGTCAGTTTAACTAACTATACTTATAATAATAGTTTTAAAGGAGCATTGTTAAAGTGTATTATTATAATCCTTGCATAGTTAAATATCATCTTGTTTTTTTTTAATTTTGCCTGTGTTAAATACCTGATGGTATTTGGTGGCAATTGACCTGAAGGTACACTAGCGAGAGATCTCCAACGCCATCTATCGAGCACGTCGGAAGCTTTACAAAGAGTTAAGTCGTAAACAGTCTGCTCATTTACTTTGCCCATAGCTGGGCAAATGTTTGGGAAAACTGTCTTCAGTAAAGTTTATACTCCCTACTAATTGTCATAACTCAATCGTGTTACCAACATAGCCCGAAGAATTGCCAAACTTAAGTGGGCAGGGCACATTGCTCGTAGAACGGCAACCGCGTTGCCGTTCTACGAGATTTTTCATTTGATTACCGGATTTTGTCATTCAGGATAGAATTTGTATTACATAATTTCAGTTTTTTTTAGATTTCCGTACCCGAAGGGTCCAAACGGAGGCTCCGTTTGGACCCTTCGGGTACACTTTGCTGTCACTCACGTGTCCGTCTGTCTGTCTGTCTGTCCGTCGTTTGTCACAAAATTTTGTTCCGTAAAATTGTTTAAGTTGCCACTGACCTATGAACTTGAAATTTGGTGATAATATTTATTATACGTAGTATTTTACTAACAAATACCATACATATATTCTACATTTGGTACGGAAACGCAAATGTGCGAAGTCCGACACGCCCGTGGCTGGTCAGAAAGGTGCTATTTTCCAGGACAAATTTTTAGGGTTACCTACCTCAAAAGAAAAAACGGAACCTTTATCACTTTGTTGTCCGTCTGTCTGTCTGTCCATCTGTCTGTCAAGACCCTGTATGTCGGGTACGCGTGGAAGTATCGAGTTGAAATTAATATTGTAAACTCAAATTTGCAACCCCTTTCAGCTGTGAAAACAATTCACTTCTAGATCAACGCAATCAAGAGATACAACCGTTAATGATGCATATTTTACACTCGCAAGGGAATCAAAATCTACAAGGTACTTTCATTGACCGAGAATCATGAAATTTGTCTTATAGCACAAGTAAAGGAAAAAGTCCGAAAACCGTTAATTTGTATCTACATAAAAAATAAAGATTATTAACATATTTGCATTTGGTAAACTGACCCCGACTTATGTCGATGTATGCGGACTACAGTTTTCCAACGTCAAAGTTAATTTGGTCCCTCAATTCGGTTTTCTTATCGTTAGAGCATTGTTCGGTGCCCTCATATAGTTTATGAACTTCAGTAATAATATTTAATTATTTTCGTGAGCTTTTTGTACGGAACCCTCAGTGCGCGAGTCCTACTCGCACTTGACCTGTTTTTGATATCTTTTGGAATTAGTTAGTTTTTAGGGTTTCATACCCAAAGGGTAAAAACGGGACCCTGTTAATAAGACTTCACTGTCCGTATGTTTGTCTGTCTGTCACCAGGCTGTATCTCATGAACCGTGATAGCTAGAAAATCCCACGACACTATTCATAAACCACTGCAACTACAGAATCAACAGTGGCGACCACCAGAAAAGCGCCGAGGCAATGAAGCTCGACGAAGTCCCGGAGAATGAATTTAACTGTCTTGGATCCCGCAACGAAATTAATCAGAAAATAATAATGGAGGAGTAAGGAAAAAAATATTGACAGCTAGACAGTTGAAATTTTCACAGATGATCATCATCATCATCATCATTTCAGCCGAAAGACGTCCACTGCTGGACATAGGCCTCCCCCAGGCGTCGCCACATTGACCGATCCCGTGCGTCTCGCATCCAGCGCCTTCCCGCAACCTTAACCAGGTCATCGGTCCACCTGGTGGGAGGCCTTCCAACGTATCCTCTTCCAGTTCGCGGTCGCCACTCCAGAACTTTTCGGCCCCATCGGCCATCCGTTCTGCGAGCAATGTGCCCTGCCCACTGCCACTTAAGTTGATGATGTATAACAACAAATACTAAAACCAGAATAAAATAAATATTTAAGTGTTGCTCCCATACAACAAACGTGATTTTTTTGCCGTATTTTGCGATAATGGTACGGAACCCTTCGTGCGCGAGTCCGACTCGCACTAGGCCGTTTTTTTTTAAAGATTACGTAAGAATGGGTTTTTTCAAGTTCGACACATACACAGTATGTATTAATAATACTGGTCAGTGGTCAGTTTTATTGAATTGTAATTACTAACCGTAGTTATTTTCTAACCGTTACCTACACGTTTCCGTTCTTCCTTCTGTTCTTCTAGAGGTCTTTGATGAAACCCGTATTTTACAGCGGAAATCAACAGCTTGATAATATTTTAATTTACACAAACAACATCTACTAACCACGCAAAATTTATTAGTTCAACATAACGTTTCACAAACCAACTTTTACGTTTACAGATTAAACTAAGATAACTCACATAACTACATGGTACGCATGCACACACAGCCGTTATCTGATAATAATTAGCTAATTAAAACAGCTACTTACCTGTTACTAGGAACTACTATTTACACCAACTATACAATTACACGGCTCGCGCTTGTTGCTAAAATGGTGGTTTTATCATTTAAATAAGTCAGTTTAACTAACTATACTTATAATAATAGTTTTAAAGGAGCATTGTTAAAGTGTATTATTATAATCCTTGCATAGTTAAATATCATCTTGTTTTTTTTTAATTTTGCCTGTGTTAAATACCTGATGGTATTTGGTGGCAATTGACCTGAAGGTACACTAGCGAGAGATCTCCAACGCCATCTATCGAGCACGTCGGAAGCTTTACAAAGAGTTAAGTCGTAAACAGTCTGCTCATTTACTTTGCCCATAGCTGGGCAAATGTTTGGGAAAACTGTCTTCAGTAAAGTTTATACTCCCTACTAATTGTCATAACTCAATCGTGTTACCAACATAGCCCGAAGAATTGCCAAACTTAAGTGGGCAGGGCACATTGCTCGTAGAACGGCAACCGCGTTGCAAAGCTTCTCACCAGTTAGACCGATGATCTGGTGATGGTTGCGGGGTTCCGCTGGATGCGAGACGCGCGGGACCGATCAATGTGGCGACGCTTGGGAGAGGCCTATGTCCAGCAGTGGACGTCTTTCGGCTGATATGATAATGATGATGAATCGTGTTCAGCAATAACTGCAGTTAAACAATATTTTCGAAATAAAATTAAGTAAGTTTCATTATAATTATTTTTATTACCCATTTTCCAGTACAAAAAAAGGGAAATAAAATTAATTTGAATTCTTAAGCTACAGACTTTTAAGATGTAACTTAACTATGATAGAAATTTCACAAGTGACAGTCGCCTGATAGATCTAATTTTGGACAAAAAGCGCTATGACCTCGCACAAACGCACATACTCTTGCTTCAAGAACTTGGGTGGCCAAATTGTAGCCCAGCAGCATACTAAAAAATATTAATACAATAATAATATCAATCTTAACTCGCATGAAGTTACGGCCATTCTTAACTAAACGAAGCTTAATCACAACTTAAGAATAAATTAAGCATCACTAGAATGTCAGTCAAGTCTATTTAGAATATTTTTAATCTTATAAAAACTAATTACAGAAGTTGATATACATGACACCGGTTAGTAGCCGTGGCTTGTTAGTTTTGAATTTTAATTAGTGACTCATACCCATAAGCTCAAGTATACACTGGTCCTTTTTTGCTGGCCGAGACTGTAAACAAACCTGCTTGGTGATGTAATGAATAAAAACAAATGTCAGATTAGTTGTTTTAAGGATTTGTTCGAATAAAAAAATTAAGGCCTTTTTGAATCTGTTCCGGTAAAAATGTGTGACCTTAAAAATCCGCCTCGATGGTTATTAAATCATAAATCATTTATTTATTTGCAAACAAGGGTACAAATATACATTGATGTTTTTTGTTCTTATAAGAATAAAGTTCTCCATGTTTAACCAGCACATGGGTATGCAAATAATGAAAAGTAAGTACAAGAAGTGAAGTAGGTACAAGATAAAGTTAAATTAAATATGTCAGCCTTATGTAATAATTATAATAATATTTAAATGTCAGAATAAAAAAAAAGAAATCAATAGAAAATTAAATTACATACAAATATAAATTGAATTGGAAACAATTGAAATACCAATTCAAATACCTGCTCAAAATAATACATTACAGACAGATTTAAAACTAATACAAATCAAATTAAAATTAAAATAATTCATAAGACTAGCATTGATTTTTTCCTAAAATAATAAATCGGATGTAGTAGGTTTAGCAGTTTTCATTTAAATAGTCATTAATTTGATAGTAACACTTCGCAACTAAAAATAAATGTATTATTTGCTATCTTTAATTTTCTATGTAAAATAGGTAACTACTGATATTCTGCATACTGCATTCAAAGACTGGAAGCCGATTCCAACTTACAGTAACAGCCTAAACAACTTGCGATAAATTGCATCATGCCACATAATCACTTTTTTACTCTCCAACCGACAATGTTGTTCAAATGTTTAGCTTTTGGGATATTTTGCGACAATTTTAACCATCATTTTGGTATTCCTTTATATAGTTTGTATTATTGTGCATTATATATTTTCTGATTAAATATTATCTATTCTACGTTTTTCAAGTCTTTTTTATTTACCCACGTCCGTGTGTCACTAGCGGGGTCCCAACTGAAAATCAGCACTTGGTGTCGGTCGCCCAGCAAATGCGGCATTGGTAACCCTTTCGGTATGGGCACGAGTACAGCGCCATTCTTAAACTTTGTTCTTACTTTCTTACTAAACTTCTCTGTTACTTTGTGATTGTTGCTGTTGTGTTGTGTCTGTGTCGAATAAATGTTTTCTATTCTATTTTATTATTTTCTAAATTTATCATCAGTGATTTAGACTGTACTG
This sequence comes from Orthosia gothica, assembly GCA_949775005.1. Classification (NCBI taxonomy): domain Eukaryota; kingdom Metazoa; phylum Arthropoda; class Insecta; order Lepidoptera; family Noctuidae; genus Orthosia; species Orthosia gothica. The sequence goes on from OX459042.1 coordinate 10,220,448, forward strand.
TACTGTACATACTACTAATGTACATTATGGTTGAGGTCGACTGACACAAAATATAGATTTTAACTAAACTAACAGTCACTCAAGGAATTATAGAAGTATTTTTTTTCAGCGATGACTAGTTTTTTCCGCAGAATTACTCCCGTGGCCTATAAAAATGACCTATGTTACGCCGACATATATGTCTAGTAGTGAAAGATTTTTTGAAATCATATCTGAACTTGCAAAGATTACCTCTTACAAAAAATCCTTTTTCCCTCTTTACAAAAAAATATGTATTTCATTTTAATAAGATAGTTCCTACATAAATATTATTACTATATTGTTAAACTTCTTAGCAAGAGGTGAAATTACTGGTGGTGTGTAGTATGCCTACTTAATAATGAGATGCCTAATCGGCCAGGTGCGCGGTTCTACATCTTCGTAATCTGAAAAAAAAACTACTGAATACATCTATGATACTATCAGGGAAGTCAAAGCTTATATTTTGTCTTGATCGGATGATCGTTTGGTTTGAAAAGATATGTAACAACTAAGTAGGTGCATAACTTTTCTGGTATCTTGTTTCATTATGTCAAATTATTTTATCGACGGAATTTTAAATGGAGTGTTTTCGTTTGATATAGCCTTGTTAATTAGATGTTGACGCTTAATTAAAGGTTGTTTATTTGTAACAACTGTTTGTTTCGTAGTAACGAATTATTTGCGCCAACAGCTTCAACCCCGTTCAAATTACAGTGTTACCAAATATATTTTTATTCCTGAAAATTACTTTTACCGCTTTACAACGGATAATTGTAGGAATCCAATACCTAATTACGGAAGCAATTTAGTGCTACTTCGTGCCTAAACATTGGTTATTGTAAATAAATGATTGGTTGGCGAGTTCGTTACATCTGTCACAATTACCGACCGCACCTGCGCCCGCGCGCCCGCCGCACTCAACATCACATTTACATAAAATGAAATCGCCCCGTGGACGATACGCCACGGAATTCAGAATATCCATAAACGTAGCTGCCAGCATACCGAGGGCCATACTTAAAAACAAAATTAAAGGGGATAGCCGTACGATAATATGAATTAAAAATAATAAAACAAAAAAATAGGAGTCACGGATCGCCTCGAGTAAGTTTTTTTCGGGTTTTTTAAGCGATGCCTGCGAACAGAGTCCGGCCGGTATCTCCTGACAATATCTTTGACGAGGTTTTTATGCGGCATTATTTTTAAATGAACAGATTATAAATGGTTGTTTGGCGATTTAACGCCCAATCTAATTAGGCAAATGATATGTGTTTTCTGGTAAAGATCGACGCGTGATAGCCTGCACTATTGTTGATTGATTTATATTCATGTTGTGATTGATATCGACTGATAGCAAACAGTTGATAAAGCTGCATAAAATAGATTATTTTGTTTTAGATTGTTTTGTAATTATAGTTTGGGGTTATTTTATAGCGATTTATTATCGTGTTGTTTGTGCATAATGTTTCTGACGCCGGTGTCGCTTGTCAGATTTATTTATTAGCTAGCTGGTTAGTTACGGGTGTCCAGTATTAATATTTTTAGTAGTTGGCATATGTTACAAGCTTTATAAATTACAGTACCTACCTTACAAGACTTACTTAGACAGGATAGAAGTCTCGCTACTAATCGTACTGGCTTTTCAGTCTTAACTCTTTTAAACACTAAGAGAGCTTTTTTTGCATAGAGAAAAACCCTTCCTTTTGTCTTCGCCGTAGTTAGGTAAAAATAAACGAGGTATGGTGAAAAGAAAATGTCGTACCCTTCATTCTGTTAGGATCTTACATTATTTTGCTTTGTCACTGACTACTTTGTCTTTTTGAAGATTTTATTTCACTGGTAACCTTTATTAGGGAATCTTTGCCTTCCTTGCCTAGTGAGACCTCTAATCTGTACCGATTTATGGTGAAACAGTCTTACCTTGGTACATTAAGTATTTGATAATCACAAAACAATATTTTTTGTACAAGACGAGCGATACAACTGAATGCTATGTCTCTGAGCAAAGTTGTTCCAAGATGTTTAAGAGTTTTTAGCGTCTCTTCAGAAGCTTTCAGTCTGCTACGAATAGCTGCAGGCTGGAAGCAAACCGGCCAAGCGCGTCGGACTTCGCACCTTTAGGGTTCCGTACCAAAGAAGAATCAGTTTTTTCAATTTATTGGTATTTTTTACTATTGTAAAATATACGTAATCATAAACATTATCACCAAATTTCAAGTTCATAGGTCAATGGGAAGATAAAAATTCTTCAGAATAAAAATGTGTGGCAGACGACAGACAGAAGGACACGTGAGTGACAGCCATAGGGCTCCATTTGGACCCTTCGGGTAAGGAACCCTAACAAGGGATTTCGAATTTGAAGCCTAATTGTTATGGTAGTGAATCCGAGTAAGGAGCTACCATCATCCATCTGTTTAATGAGTTAAAACATTTTATATCAAATTGAATATGTTAAAAATTATATCGCGAGTCGGTTCATCGGTTGTCTGAAAGTTGTCTGAAATTAAATATAGTCTTGACAGGAACTGTCAAGACTATATTTAATTAAAAATTAATTGAAAATCAGTGTACATTTTCCTTAATATTTCGGAACTGGGATAAAATTAATGGTATAAAATAAAGAACAAAAGAAAGCCTTTCAGAAAATATTAGCATATTTGCTGTTGTGTTATGCGGTCTGTCATAACTCATCTAATAATCCCGGTTTGAGTTTACCTTAATATTTTAAGTACTGGGATATAATTAACCATATCGTCTATGATAAAAAAAACAAATTAAGATGGCCCTTTCAAAAACCTTAGTCTCATTGCTGTTTGTTCGTTGATCCATCTAAACTCATAGAATATTGTCAATATATGTTTACCCTAATATTTCTGAACTGGGACAGTCACCTTTAGCTCCCTTAACATAAAATGAAGAAAACAAGTAGTCCTTTCAGAAATTATGAGGCACATTGCTGTTTGTCACTTGATTTATATTAATTCATCGAATAAATCCATTGAATGTTTACCTCAATATTTCATAATTGGGACATAGTTGATCGCAACTTCTTTAACATAATTAATTAAAATGTTCTTTCAGATAACATGAAATGTCTTTACTGTTGGTTACCCGGTCTGAACAATGTCTTGACAGGAATTTTTCAGACAACCTTGTGATATATGTTTGAACATATTAAATTTGATATAAATCGTTTTTATCCATTAAATAGATGGGTCAAGGTCGCTCCTTACTCGGATCTTAGACCTTAGGGTTGATGGAATATGCTGACAGTATGATGTCTATATTTCACCTACACTAAATGCATTTAAGGACCACCTTAAATGTGTTGACCATCAATGCATTGTTGGAGGTTTCTATGGGGAGTAAGTAGATACAGGCTTAATTGAAACTGATACCAGGATTTTATTGTTTCAACTTTCTTTGAGCTTAATTTTTTAGGAAGATATAATGTAGGCTATTCGGGGTTCGTCTGTTATTTATTATTATTTGACAATTTACATTTAATTTGGAATTGGATCAGGATAAATGGTATGTTGGATATTTTATCTGCTTTATTTATTTGTGGTTTTAATGTTGTGTTATAGTGCAACATGTCTGAAATAAAGGAATTAATTCATTTCTATTAATTAAGAATTTCCGATGTGACTGTCAAATATGCTTATATCATTTCTGAACCTTAAAATGGTAATTTTTATTTATCTATTGATCATCAACCCTAAACGTTCACTGATGATCACGGGCTTTACAATTACCTGTATTTTGGTAATGCCAAAATAGAAAGATTCCCTTAGCAAATAAATAGTTCCGAAAGTTTGTGGTGATTAGCATATGGGAGGAAACTGTCCATTGTCTTTTCTCTCTATTATTTTAGAATATTCGGTGTTTTGTGTAGGTATCCTATGATAGCAGGAACAATTAAGCAAATGATAACAGTATATCTTCAAATGTTTCGATGTATTTCTGTGTGTTTTTAAACGAATAATGCGCACATCACCCAGCATGACTGAGAAGATCTGAGCAAGTACAAGAAAACTTATTCTGATGAGATTGAAGCCCCATAGGTTTTCAGTTTAGAACAATACAGACTTATAGAAAAGCCTACTCCTAGGTTCTAGACTGGATTTTTTAGGTAGGTAGTTAATAAAGTTTTTAGCACTGTTTCAATCATCTTTTTAGCACTTAGTAGAAATGAAGGAAACACTTGAATGCAGAATACTGAATTACTGATCATCTTCTTGTGTATCGATGTAATTTTATGATAATGGTGACCTTGTTCTTGTTAAGTTGACATCAAGTTAAAGACCTATCTCAATATTATATTTTTAATCATAAATTGTTATTAGGTCTCTACTTACGTCAAATTCCACACTAGCAATGTATGCATGAGTACCTAAGTTCCTACGTAGGTACGCATTTATTTGATGACTTATTTGCTGCCACTAGTACTAAGTAGGTAACATGTATTTGTTACCTTTTTGTTATTTATAATCTGAAAAATGCTGCTTTTTTAATTTTCTGCACTTTTGCTTGAGTGGAAACATTCCTTCGGCTCATAAATATTTGACGGGTTAAAATAGTCAAAGTTGATCCTTGTTTACCATTTCTGTATATAAATTGAATTCAGGAATAGTTGAAATTAAAGAGTAAATTAACGTAACCATTTACCAGTATCTAAACAGCCGAGACAGGTTTCTAATCAAGTACTTATTCTTTAATGAAGCAACCGCACATTTCTATATCAATTACCCAGTGCCTGTTCGATATATTTTATGTCGACAAATATAGTGTAGTTAAGAAATAAATCAACGGTTTATAAATTGTGAGTGTCTGCAAGCTGAATCAATGTGTTTAGCCTATCGATGAGTTTAATGTGAGGATGAAGCGAAGTAAATGGTGAATAACTTAGATATATCTTGACACCTTGCTCATTGCGTCCACGTTTCATACAACAAAAATCCAATGAAATTGAAATATATGAGAATCGCAGGCGCACCCGAGTCACCGTAAAAACTGTACACCATTCACCAGTGCTGGGAGCTGCTGCAGCCAACATCATAATTTAACATCGCAAAAACTCGCGTCTTAATAAATAAATCAACGTATTTTTTCACCGTCCATAACTTAAGGAGCCGAGGCGGGAAATCGGATGGAAGTCGAGGGCGCAACTTTTAAAAAAGGAAACTGCTCTTGCGGCTGTGGCAGCGCGCCGCCATTGGCCCGGCCGTCGGGGGCGGGAAGCGGCCTGCGCGCGATTGGTCCCCGCCGCAGCACCGTAGGCGCGTTCATCTCGAGACACGAACAAATAGATTTTTTTAAACAAAAGCAATTTTCCTATTCTTCTTGTTGTGGCTCCGTTTCTATAGTTTGTTTTTGCTCGGCGACGTTTTGTATTGTTTCCAGTGGTCGAGTGCGAGTACGAGTGCGCGACAATCCGCTGCCGGTTAATTCTCAGCGATATTAACAAGTCGACTCCTCCGCGTATTGTTTGTTAGCGCATGCAAATTTTGTAAAAACAAGCGATTGTTATGAAAAACAAGCACGCAGCTTGTTGCAACTGCTCGGCAATAGGAAGGCTCGGCGTGAATGTAATTAACGCGATACGAACGCATTGTGCGATGACAATAGGCGTCCCCACTCACAATACAACTGAACGTTTCTTGCTGTTCGAGATAACATTTAAATTAACTAAGTCCTCATTATTATACTTATCTATATTCAATAAAACTTTAATGCTAATTGTCTGCAGATAATGAAACAACGAAACAATCCTGTGACAAATATTTACACATTTTCTTTTAATTTGAAGAACCGTGGGAATATATTTTAGACTTTTACATAAATGGAAATACCTACTTCCATTATAAAACCATATTTATGAGCTTATTCAAGTATGTAGGTAGAAAGCTGTTGGATTCCCTTCCTTTAGAAAAGAAACGAAGACATTCCTGAAAAGCTCATCCTCAAAAATAGGCGACTGTACAAAAATATTCTTAATTTGATAATGTTTTTGACAGTTCTTAAATCAATTCCAGCATAGGCAAACCTTAATGCTTTCCGTCTACACTCTTCAGACCTTCATGTGAGCATTCTACTAAAATATGTGCTGATAAAGCTACAAAAGTGACAACAGAAAAAAAAACCTAAATTACAGTACAAACATTTTCTTAATGTTCCTCGGCAAACTTCGTGTTTCGTTCGTCAGTCGTCGCATTTCTATTTCTTTTCTATCAGTTTGCACTTGGTGCAGACCGGACGCTCTCAATCAACTTGGAAATATATAGAGTTGTTAATACTCTTTTTACATAATGTAATTTATTTTAAAAATGGGAAGAAAGCTGCTATTTTTACAGCTCTATATATTTCACACGGAAATCAAAACGAAACAACAATAAAGTACTTAGTTCTGAATTCAAATTATTATACACGGTAAATCTAATAATTACTAGTAGGTACTAGGGTAACATAAGTAGGTATTTTATTCACAGGTCTCTCATTTGCAGATATCCACAACTTTATCACTCTTATATCATAGATATAGAGATCTTACTCCACAGCATGAAGGGATTGATCAGTAAATAATCGTACCTAATTCGTCTATGACATGTAACAGTGTCAAACGTGGCCTACGTCGTGGATAGATCGATCTACACGAGTTGCTTTGTTAGTAGTGCAGGTTGTGCTTATCGAATTAACAGTAAGTTATAATATGTCGTTGAAAAAGCTTTAAAATAAACTGATTTACTTTTCAGGACCAGACCATAATTATTTTCTGAAATAGGTATATGCACTTTGTCCTTTTATTCAGGAGCCTATTGCAAAAGGCTACTGGTAACACGAGCAAATTGAAAGAGGTTGTAAGAGTAGGTAGGTACACCAATTCTTCATAACTTCTTAATTTTTGGAATTCGATATCTAACCCGGTACGTCGGTTGCTTGTCCAAGGGGATGGCGAGGTATGCCGAGACGTAACACACCGGAACAACTCGATATGGGTGAAATGGCGACAGGTTACTGGAACAACTTGCGACCCACGGATGCCCCTTAAGTTAAAGGGTAAAATTTAAAAGTCCGTCATTAGACCTGTCGTACTGTATGGATCAGAATGCTGGGCTGTGAAATAGATGGATGAAAAGAGATTACATGTAGCAGAGATGAGAATGTTGAGATGGATGTGCGGAGTGACGAGAATTTATAAAGTGAGAAATAAGTATATTAGAGGAAGTTTGAAAGTGGCGCCAGTTACAGAAAAAGGAAACCGTTTGTTCTGGTATGGTCGTGTGATGAGGAGGGATGAAACGTATGTTACTAAAAGAGTTATGAATATAAATGTGGATGGATGGAGAGGGAGGGGACGGCCAAATGGAATGGATGGATTGTGTGAGGAGTGATATGAAAGAAAAGGGAGTCAGTGACGGCGTGACGGGGGTCAGGACGGTATGGAAGAAGAAAACGTGTTACGCCCAGTACCCCAAGTAACATGGGACGAGGGCAGGCAGATGATGATCATGTTTAACACCTTTACATTGCCATTGCATATACACCCAATTCGACAAATCCTGCAAGTGAAATCAACGTATAGGGTCTCCGTATTCTGGTAAATTCATTTGCATCCCGAATGCGGGCTAACTACCAGGAGTACATAATAAAGAAACTGTCCATTCCATTTTGAACTTTACCAGAAATTATACCTAAAACATGCAAGCATTTCACCATATTTGTAACCATTAAACCCATACAAGAACTTTTCCATCTCAACAGCAGATAATACAAGTTCGTGTTTCATATTTATAAAGAAACTCTGTAAAATATTCATTAAGTGAAATGCAAGTCGTGCAGTGCAAGAGATGAATAATAAATATCTAGATTGATATCGTCATATTTTAATCTGTATCAGTTCAAACGTGCTTGGAATTATACCGAAAATACGATCTGAAATCTGACCCGGGTGTCACGACAGTGGACACACTTCAACATTTAATTTTTGTGTGTCCAAAGAAGTAAGGCATGGTCATTTTGGTCAAAGTTTTAGTGTGCTAGTCGTCATCTGCTTTTCATCTCAATTTTCAACTTCATGGTGGAGACATTTTCCCAGCTGTGGGTAAAAAAATTCTTAAGCGATATCTTTCTGAACTTTAGTAACTATGAAAGCTCAAACTTTATTTTTAGTTTTTAGGGTTCCGTACCCAAAGGGTAAAAACGGGACCCTATTACTGAGACTCCGCGGTCCGTCTGTCTGTCTGTCTGTCTGTCTGTCACCAGGCTGTATCTCATGAACCGTGATAGCTAGACAGTTGAAATTTTCACAGATGATGTATTTCTGTTGCCGCTATAACAACAAATACTAAAAACAGAATAAAATAAATATTTAAGTGGGGCTCCTACACAACAAACATGATTTTTGTGCCGTTTTTTGCGATAATGGTACGGAACCCTTCGTGCGCGAGTACGACTCGCACTTGGCCGGTTTTTTTTTTCACTTCAAGAGCAAAGCAGCAAACGGACAAACAGTATTACACTTAGAAAATGTCCAAAATTAGAACCTTCTGGTTACAAGAAAATGTCTCTCAACCATGATGAATGAAAGCTACATATAACCGATCTACAAATATCGTGAGAACACCATTCCAACTCTAAAACTCAAACCTATAGACACGAGCGCACCATCCGAACTAACCCGAATTCGTCCGAGATGTCCCGAGATCGTAGCCATTTTTCCTCCAAATTGCGCCCTTTGTTATGCAAAGCGCACAGGCGCCGTGTGCGGGCGCACAATCGCTCGTTTGTGCCCCGCGCCCGTGTGACACGGCCTTATCGCCCATCGCTCGGCGAACCACCACACTTTTTACAATGACTAGTGACTGATTAGAATATTTCATCAGTCTGTCCTAGGCCTAACTCATTCTGTTTTTAATTACGCATTTAAATTCTAGCTGGGAGGTCGTGTGACAAATCTGTTTTGTGGATGTTTATGTACTTGGCTTTGAGGATATGGCTGTGATGAAGTTCGATTAAGATCTTAATGTTATTGTATTATTAAATTTGCGTCTATTATGTCTCTGGTTTTTGAGTTATGGTATTGTTAATCCGAAAGAAGAGGAACTCTACGTGTCATAAACAAAATAAATGGACACTTTTGATTTATTAACCCGTCAATAAAACCTACCACCATGATTGCAAGTAACATTTAACCGCATTCCTGATAACTTTTACGTAAAAACTTTTGAAAAAGATAATCGTACATGAACACAAAGGTCCGATCATTCATTTCGAGCCGAGTAATCTACAAAATGAGCCCTCATTGATTTTCCTACATTACTAATTGCAATAGCGAAACAACTACCACATAACATATACACTTTGGGAACCTCTCTGATAACTTTAAACCTCCTTATAGTCTAACAAATAAGGTTGAAAATCTCTTGGCTATAAACTTCACTGCCTCCAACCAATATACTTTAAACGGTTCGTCTGTTATCGCCGATCGTGCCAATGCATCATATTTGCCGCGTGTTCGTCACAGATCGCCATCATATTGATAATGAAGAGACTACATTAAAAATATTAGCTGCGGACTGGATCTGCGCCTGTATTCGTCATTGTACGAATAAATTATATGGGCACCTACATAGATAGGACTCAATTAATTTCTCTTTGGAAAACGATGCATCAATTTCTATCAAAATATTGTTTATTTATTTTGTGTCTGGTTAGAATTCTTATTTGAATTGTATAATTGATTAATTTAAAGGTCAGAGCTGTTACCATAATTTACTATATTGCATAGATCAGAGTGATTAAGTTTGTATATCTGTCCAAGTTTCTTGCTATAATACAAAGTGTTACATTTTATCAGTCAATTGAATCGAAATGGTTTTTACACTGAAGTCCAAACAGAGGCAAAATTCAAATATTTATAGGTAAAGTTGGTAGATATTGACTGCTTAAATCTATTTTCAGCTCACTTAATGCTAAGGTACAGTCGACAAAGAGGGATGGCGTCGCATCGCGAGGTGAATCATGGTAGGTACACTCACTGCAACATGATGACCACGACCGATCTGCCAAGAGTTTACTGACGAAGAAGAACAATATTATAAAGTTAGGTCAGATATGTAGTCATGAGGGTTGTTGCTGATGCACATTTTATTCACATCCGCTGATGCTGAGCTGATATTTTGTCGTTGACATCATGGTCATGTGAAACGTATGTTACTAAAAGAGTTATAAATATCGATGTGAATGGACGGAGAGGGAGGGGACGGCCAAAGAAAACATGGATGGACTGTGTGAGGAGTGATATGAAAGAAAAGGGCGTCAGTGATGGAGTGACGGGGGACAGGATGGTATGGAAGAAGAAAACGTGTTGCGCTGACCCTAAGTTAAGATGGGACAAGGGCAGGAAGATGATGATGACATCAACGGATGTTGATGATGATTTTAACTAAATGAAAAAAAAACGGGACTATATCTTGTTATTTTTCGTTTGCACTGGTTAAAAACATTTTCATAAGTTTCAGATTGTGATTTCTTGATTCACTAATTTTAAAATATTTACGTCCATGTAGACATACGATGAGATGACATCGTCGAGGAGTTGAACTAACTGGTCTACGGTCACTCCGGTGTGAGGATCTCTCAAGGTGGTGTGCTGCCAAACATCCACAAGCTCTAGACTAGACAAGTGACATTATTTATTAACGAAAGCGTCTCGATCGCTATTGGGAAAATGTCTAAAACGTATAAAGCGCTATCGAAATGAATCATGAGACGTGATCAATCGCTTATATGTTGGCATTTTGACCCTGCATCACCACTTTAAGAGCCTCAGGCCGTGTACTGCCCAAGAAGACCGAGAAGAAGGCTTAAACACCTACTACATGTGCTTCATGCGAGTGCAGCACTGATCGCGATATTATAATTCTTATTGAAGAATATAATATCTAGTATAGTAGTCACAGCGGATCTTTGTGTCTCTGAAGTTGGCTCTGCGAACCATAGCGCAAGAAACAGTTAGTCATCGAGTATACTGCATAGAGTAAGCGAGATAGGACGATGCGACAAACGTCAGCGAGTGAAAGAGACAGTTATACATAGTTATCTTCACCTTCAACATTGTTTTGCAGGCAATTTCAGAGACACAAAGATCCGCTGTGAGTATTTTATATGTTGGTTGCGCGATGATCTTCGCTCGTATGCATTCAAAACAAAAGGCCTTTTTAGGGCTAAAATATGATTCGTTAAACAGTCTGTTTCTTCTGTCTGTTTCAAAAACGTACACTATATTATACTTTACACCTACCTGTACTAACATGTATGATATACTTACCGTTTTCACTTGATGACTTACATCGTACAGTCTATTGTTTTAGTAATTATTAATGTACTAGCTTTACCCAGCGGCTTCGCCCGCGCAAAAGTCGAAAATTGTCCCGAGGGAATATATTCCCGGGATAAAAAGTTTCACATGTGCTATTCCTGACTCTAATCTATCTCTGTGCCAATTTTCATCCAGTTCCGTCCAGCCGTTTGAACGTGAAGAAGTAAAAAACATACAAACTTTCGCCTTTATGGCGGCACTGCGCTCTAAGAAAACCAGAAGACTCATACCAAGATCTCGTGATATTTGAAGCTGCCCAGTATCTAATTAAAGCCCATTAAACATGCATGGGTAGGACAAACTTACAAATGCTCTTTTTATAAACTTAAAGTAGAGACAAAAACTTTGTTAGGGAGGGCGAGCTTACAAATATTCTTTTTAAAAAGCGTAGGAGATAAAAACAAAAAAGTTTCACTCTACATTTCTCCCAATACTTCCCACTATTAAACCCACGCGTCTACCTTCCCTTCTATCCAAACTGCATAAAAATAGCAGCACTTGCACACAACCACAGATATTTTATAAAACCCGAAGAAAGTCAGACCAAGATCTCATGAGATTTGAAGACCGATATACATGCAAGGCAAACTTAAAAATATTATTTTTACAAAACGAAAGAAAGAAAAAGTTTCGTTCTACATTCCTGCCATTCTTGCCCACTATCACACGCTTAAACCACAATCAATACAGAACTAAACTCGCTAACCAATCAGCGGTAAAAACTGGACGTCTAAGGAAGACCAAACGAGACCGAGATCACGTGAGATTATTCGCCTTGTTTTTAGTCGAAGCCCAGCATTACACGTATAAAATGCATACTTGGTATAAATTTAAATTTGCCGTGTTATCGAAATTGTTGGGAAATTTATGAGCGACGGGCAACTGCATGAATTATGCGATCGTTTGCTGTAATGTTTAGTTGGTTACACGCATGTTATGTCTAATTGCATTCCTTGATAATATAAGCATTGTGCTTTTGTGTTCCTGGATTTGTTGGGTGACTTATTGGGTAGTTAGAAAGGTATTTTGCTTTTGAAGTTCCGCGTTGGTAGCTCTGTGTTTTGATTTGTTAGTTTTTGAACTCGAACTCGCCGTGTCCCATAAAATGGGAGTTGAGTTGAAAATTGTCTTTAATATAACTCAATTTTATTCCGCTCTCAAAACGGTGAAGGAAAACATCGTGAGGAAACCGGCATATCCTGCTAGAACCAAAAATTTTGAAGACATGTGATATCTACCAATCCGAACTGGACCCGCGTAGTGGATTATAGCCCAGTAGTGGGAAAATTAAAAGGCTAATGATGATTCTACTCAAAATCAAAATCAAAATACAGAACGCCACCTGCTACGATCCTTACATACTTCGTAAGTTCTTATTTCTTTAAAATCATTTTCTTATCTTTCTACTTTTTATAATGAGCTTCTCTAAACGGAATCACTTCATTGCTTCGTCAATGCACAAAATTCTAATATGTGACAGGATGATTCTTTTCGCTTAGTCAGCATAATTCTCCTTAAATTCCTGTATCTTAAAAAACCATTTTCATTCACTTTCACAAAAAAAGGATCACAGTATATCAACAACATTACACAACAAGCCACAAAAATCAACCTATATTTTTATTAAATTCAACATAATTGATTCACCAACAGGTCTGATCTCAGCCCTTGCGGTCAGAACTCGTGTTGATCGTGTTGATCACACTGATCATGTTGATCACGCAAGCCGTCATCAAGTCGTCACTGCGGTTGGAACAAACGGTGTTCGGTATACTTGCTAATCTACTGCTGATCGATCATTTCCTATTTGTGTTTCTATAATGACATGGTTTTTTTAAAACGTTATTTAGAACTGTTAGGTTTATTTATTTTAAAGTTAAAATTACAAAAAATGCTGAAAAAGGACTGTTTTTAAAGGCACTTGCAGTAAAACCAAGTTTCTACAACAATTTTTATTATCGTGATTGCATTTACCCATATTTTGGTTACATATGTCAAATCTAAGCTCTAGAGATAAATTTTGTGTGGATTGTGTTCCTATATGAAACGCATACATTTAGTTAAAGTATTTGATAAACATCATCATGAATACATATAATAAATCTGAAGAAAAGTCGTTTTTGTACATCGAAAATATTTCCAAAAAAAATAGCCAGGCTGTTAAACAACAGAACCCATTTCCTACATTTTTGGATTTTTTAACTGTTTGTCGATTTGTCTGTTTATTTGTGCACGCATCACGTAAAATGTACGAACACAATGAAGATAACTTTTATATATAAAAATTGTGCGTAACTTGCAATATTACTTAGTTTATATTTCATCGCAATCGGTTCACTCCATCAAAAGTAAGATTAATTTAAAGTTTTCAAGAAGTAAAATATCACAACACACGCAATTCAGATACTCGGATAGTTGAACTAAATATTCGATAGATGGCGTTGTGTATTTGACGTCATTTTCTGTATGGTGGTGTTAAGATTCGCCGCGGAAGAATGAGGTAGGAAGGTACGTAGGGTAGGTAGGAATAGTAAGGTAAGCAGGGAGGGTAGAGTAGGCAGTTAACGGGAGCGAAGCCGCGGGCACAGCTAGTCTATACCAATATTATAAAGAGGAAAGATTGTTTTGTTTGTTTGTACCGAATAGGCTCCGAAACTACTAGACCGATTTAAAAAATTCTTTCACCTATGGAAAGCTACATTATTCCCGAGTAACATAGGCTATAATTTTGACGGGAGCGAAGCCGCGGGGGTCAGCTAGTAATAAATAAAAAGCAAACCAAACATTTAATAAAAATAATTATTTACCTACTAGTTTATTAAGTTATTAATTGACTTCATGGCCTAATGAACCGCAAAAATCAACACAAAAAGAAAAACCATCGATAAGCCAATAAATTAACTCATAATCAATACACTCGAGTGCAAATAACACGAAGATTATGTCATAAACGTTCCTGGTTATTAATCAATTAATCTGAAAATGACACTCGAATATGCAATTATATTGTACAACTAGCTGACCCCCGCGGGTTCGCTCCCATCAAAATTATAGCCTACTAGCTAACCCGGCAAACTTTGTTTTGCCATAAAAACACCAAACATTTATCTACCCTACCTACCCTACCTTACATTACCTACCCTATCCTACCCTACCCTACCCGACCCTACACTTCCCTACCCTACACTACCCTACACTACCCTACCCTAAACTACCTTCCCTACCCTACGCTACACTACCCTACCCCACACTACCCTACACTACACTACCCTACCCTACCCTACCTTACCCTACCCTACACTACACTACCCTACGCCACGCTACACTACAACAAAAAAAAAAAAAGTAAAAACCATCTTTGAACTTCAACAAACATTAAAAAAAAGAATTGTCCAAATTGGTCCAGGCGTTGTTGAATAACTCAACAACGCCTGGACCAATTCGGACCACCAACACATTTAGCGATTCATTTTTATATTATAGATAAATGTTACTCGGGAATAATGTAGCTTTCCATAGGTGAAATAATTTTTAAAATCGGTCCATCCATTTTAGAGATAAGCCGGAACAAACAGTAAGACAGACAGACAAAAATTGTAAAAAATGTTTTTTAGGTGTATTTACCGTATATATATTCATATACATGTAGTAAAAAACGGTTATTTCAATATTACAAACAGACACTCCAATTTTATTATATGTATGTATAGATTATTACAATAAATCCTTGAAGAATGGAAGGTGCCGACACCTGCATGTCTACTATGACGTACACACTAATTATCTATTTACAAAATTGCACCTTCCAGCATCAAAATTACCCCCATGCAATTTTGTATCTTATTCTCCCAATTTTAAGGTGGAAATCGTGTTGCGGTGGTGGTAAATGTATGTTGGTTATGTATTTTCACACCTGAATAGGCTCTATTAAGAGATATAGAGCAAAGTGGACTGGTCGTCGCAGGCTGATTAAAATTATTATTGTTTTTAATTAATAATACGTAGTTACGTGTGCTGTTGATAATATCGGAACTTGCCAAGCTTTTTGTGCGGGTAGGGACAGCAATGTAGGTGGAGCGAAGTAAAGTATCGTGGTTCAATTGCAAGATTTAAAAAATAATCTAGACCTTATTTTTGCCTTTTCACAAAACGAAACGCAGTCACGAAGTGTTGCCACACAGAAACAACCACCAAACTTCGAGTCTTACTTGGGAAATTGCTCAAGTAAACAACGTGTTTTACTCAACCATAGATGATGAATTTGACTTAATCAAGAAAATACTTAGCAATAAGTAAATACTTCTTTATAAATACGGGTGTTAATGTGCCCACTGCTGGGACAAGGCCTCCTCTCTGTGAGAGGGAGTGGGCCGTAATTCACGACGTGGGCCCAGTGCGGGTTGGTGGATGTTACATGTCTTCGATTTTTTGGTTCTAGGACATGCCGGTTTCCTCACGATGTTTTCCTTCACCGTTTTGAGAGCAGTGGTGATGAAATAATTTACACAAAGTAATGCGCCTGCCTGGGTTTAAAACCATGACATACAACTTGTAAGTCACAGTCGATACCACTGGGCCAACACTGCTCCTCAACTGCTCACAATAGCGACCACAAAATTGCTACACACTTACACAGGCTATTGAGTCACACCTAGAAATTAAAAGTTCAAGAAGTTCATACTTCGCACTAGTTCTCTCTGGGGGGTAACCACAAGCTCTTAGAGTAAGGTTATTTTGAGTTCGAGTAAGTGACAGATGTATACAAGTCAGATACATCTGTCCCTTACTCGATCTCAAAATAACCTTACTCTAAGAGCTTGTGGTTACCCCCCTGATAGCCTTCAGCCAATAGACCATTGTGACCACTCTTCCTTTCCTACTTCGTACTTTTCACGAAGGAGGTTGGTACTTAATCCTTCCCCCGGTGGGTTTCCACATTGTCGTGGCAGGGGGGCTCAGTAGCCGTGGCTTGGTCATCGACGGTGAAGCGAAGAGGAACCCTAGGAGGGGCCATTTGTCAGGGCTTTTGCCGATAAGCCGACGACTTAGAAGCCAAAAAGTAGGTTGCGGTGCCGCTTGGGTGACATAGCCGGTATTGCGGTGTGCCGCTCTCCGTAACTACCGTCTGATGGCGGACGCGGTGGGGCCGCTGGGGGCTGTGTAGCTGTGTCGGTATCTCCCTATCACCTGCGGCTGAAAAGTGGTAGGCGGTGGGGCCACTGACCTGACCCGTCACACGAGGCAAAAAAAAAGTTAGGTTCCAAATCCTATGAGAAAAATTCAAGAACATTACGAATACAAGTTTTTTTTTTTGGTACAAGATTTTATCTAGTAGATATCGTCAGAATGACTGAATCAAACTTTTGCTCTAAGCAGCCCTAAAATATCAATATCTGTGTTGGGATTTGCCAGTTTTTCATGTCGTGCACGTTCCATTACCATACAAAAACAAAAGAAATTTTCTTTTTTCGAAATATTTCCCAACCCTAAATTGCTGTCTGTACTAGTTGAGCGATTGCATCGTCTGCCGTGGTCCCCTGCGCGACGGCAGGCGACGTTCCAACTCAACTGCTACGTTCGCACAATTCGCACGCACGGAACATATAAAGAATACACACATTGACAATACATAAATTAACAATACACATGTGTATAATGCAATAATTATGATATAAATAACTGAAGTTATTTAATTGAGTTATAATTAAAAGTAGACACGTTCTTATTGGTTTTTATTGATACGAGTATGTGTGGAACGTTCGAGTATATATTTTATTTATTAAAACTTGCACTCTATCCTTTATTGGCAAAATTGCTTTACTAACAAGTATTTGTTATGCAATGCAGGTTGATATTGCAACTATCAAGCTAATTACAATGGTAAAATAACGTATGAAATCAAAATATTACAAAAGTGTAAAGCTTGGTTTTATTTATGTACACACAAAACACTTAACAGAGAATAGAAAGAATACAGATAGAAGAGCACAAAGGTACTGCTTATTTTAATAGAAATATCTTCCAGTAGACCAGCGACAGGAAAGTTGGATGATAGACGAAGACACAGTGTGTAGAAATAAATAAGGAAACTTAAAACATACTATAATAAGTTAACTAATTATATATAAATTACACATACACCTTAACTACTTATACAGAAGATAAAAATACATACAACATATCATATATAAAATTACAAGATGGTAGAGAGGTAATATTCTTGACCTGTTTCTTGAATAAGGATACATTTTTAGAGTCACGGATTTTAGGTGGAAGTGAGTTCCACAGTCGTACTGCATGAACAGAGAAGGAGTGCGAATAGAAATTAGTATTGTGGGAGGGGAAGTTTAGATGATTCCTTAGGTGGGATCTACACTGGACATCGGCAGGGCGAGTAAAGGCAAACCGATCGCGCAAATAGCCAGGGTACGTAGGGTTGAAAAGGATGTCATAGAGGAGACATAATACTCACGTGTGCCTGCGAAGACGGATAGGGAGCCACTTGAGATCCTTGCAGAACTGAGAGATATGATCGTATTTCCTAAGACCAAAAACAAAACGGATGCACAGATTTTGCAAGCGGTCAAGCTTATTTAAGAGCTCCTCCGTGGAATCCAGAAAGCAGGCATCAGCGTAATCGATGATCGGCTGAATTAGAGTTTAAGCTAGATGGATTTTAGTTTTAAAGGGCACTTAATTGATGTACAGAAACTAACTGCAACTATTATCTGCTACCAGACGCCTTATGCACTGATTGATGGGTGTTTATCAACTATAAGGAGACAATCACAATTTCCATCTCTAGTTGCCTTACCATAACTTATAATCAAGATAAACATGCATGACAACTTATTGAGATATGTTTAATTGTGTAAGTACGTATATGTATTTGTTTTAATATCTTAAATTTTCTCTGTCCACCATCAAAGGAGACCGATTCGAAGAAACCAGACATTAATTCATAAATGTCTTTCATCCCTTTTATAGTCTCAACATTAATATCTTCCTAGATCCACATCTAGATTTTCCTGAACTTTCTTTGGCTAGATCTATCGGCTAGGCTGTCTATCTATCACACCATCTGAGGGTATCAAAGCCCCTAACCTTTGACTAATTAGACAAGGAAACTTCTAAATCTTGATTGTCAATTTGTAAAGTTTAGAGCTAGAAAATGAGAGAGCTTAATGACGTCATGGATCTTAAAGTTACGAAGTTTATTGAGTCTAAGTTTTGTCATTTTGTATTTTAGATACACTGTCTTAGAGATTCAAAATTGCAGTCTAATTAGGCTGTTAATTTTTCTCTGATCCTGTTTTTTTACTTCGAAGTCATCTGCTGCTTGGACATTCAAGGTTTCCAAAAAAGAACTCCCTGTTCAATTGAATTTTACGGTGATTCACTTGTTTCAATTTTAATAATAAAAAAACTTTTTACAAAAAAATACTACCGACTTCCAAATAAAAAAAACTACAAAGTGAAAAATAACTTTATTTTTGTAAGCCGGTGTCTTTCATAGGTACCAATTGATTGCCTTATGGACACCGACTTCCAAAAATAAAGTTAATTTTCACTTTGTAGTTTTTTTGACGACTGAATTTCTTTAGTAGTAAAACATAGGACCATTGTATATATCTTTCTTATTCAGTTTATGGAATATCTTTTAAATTGGTCCAAAATTGTAGGAGGAAATAGGCGAGAGACAAACCTCGAATCATGAGTTTTTACTTAGGAAATACAGTCGGATGTCTGCGACCGCATTTCCTCTTAAAGCTCACCTTTGACTTATACATTTATAAAAAAATACTATTTCTTTTATCAAGACAACTAGCAATTGTGGTGAATTGTATAGAGCTACAAAAGTTGATACTGGCTGTAATTTTTGTGAGTCTTGATACGTTTTGTTGATTCAGAGGACTGGGAAATTAATAATCTAAACATTATTCTTATTCGTAATCCCAGGATTGAAACTTGTTTTCCTCCACACTTACAAGCTTGTTAGTTCTAAGAAGGAAGCTTGTTACAATTTATCGCAAATAATATCAAAGAGCGGCACGTAGGGATGCACCGTTACGTTTTTACAAACACCGATACGCAGATACGCGACAATTAACCGATGGAATCGTGCATTCGAAAGCGAAAATGTTCATTTTAAAGTAATTTTCGTAGTTATTTGCATTGAAATTGAATTTTTTTACGGCTGCACCACGTCCGCTCGACTGGTGCGTACACGCATGTTCAATGCGCATGTCCAATTAAAATGCGCAATAGTATTTCATTATGTTAAAATATTTTTATTCGACGCTTCATATGTTTGAAAGTTTCGC
Organism: Orthosia gothica; assembly: GCA_949775005.1. Taxonomy (NCBI): domain Eukaryota; kingdom Metazoa; phylum Arthropoda; class Insecta; order Lepidoptera; family Noctuidae; genus Orthosia; species Orthosia gothica. The sequence continues at coordinate 10,240,173 of OX459042.1, forward strand.
GTGAGAATATAAAAAAAAAATGTTTTATTCTCGATACTTACATTTTAGAACGTCGTAACCTTCGGCACTGAACTTGTAAGTCGTTATGTTGACGAGCATTCAAGAAAGTGCGTGCCGATAAGCATCTCTACGATCAACCATTTTAGGTAAACAAATTCTTAATTTAGATTTTTCTAGAAAACACGTAGAATTCAAAACAAATGCCTTTTACGCAGACAAAGAAACCAATGTCATTACTTTCACTAAAAACCTCTATTTAACCTTAATTCATTTTGATTTAATTTTCGCTCTAAAAATCTAATATGTACAAGTTAATTCTAGAACACAAAAGGAGCAAAAACGTCAACTATTGTTTGTGAGGCAGAGCCCACCTCTATTTGTAGCCTATACAAAACGTTTATATTGATTAAACCATTTTTCAAACAACCAACAAGGCAATTAAACAACAGCAATGGGATTTTATTCAGATTCATCAAACCAATTCGAAATCATAATTGATCTGCCATGTAAAAAAATATAGAGGGCTGTTAGGAATGGAATAGGCGCCAAAAATACAAAACTAGAGCGATGACTGGCCGAAACACTTGGAGCCGAAAGTCAATTAACGATCGGCCGGGCACGTGGAACAGAACCGACTGATAACGCAGTACACCCTAAATGTTCAGAGCACATTGCCCAAAATTTGTATGTTAAATGTTATACAGAAAATTATCAGTATCTAGATCTGATCTGTAGTTTTTTTTTTATTCAAATCAAATCAAATAATGTTTATTCCACAAAGATATTACAGATAAAATTAAAATGAGAAAGCACGGCTAGGAGTTGGTACATATAGGACTTTCTGCATCCGAACTAGGCGGCAGCCTGTATCTCGGATTGCAGTTTATACCCTTCTTTAAATAGTGGTCCCTTAGTAGCCTTCCATTATAAAATAATCCTATTTGAATGGCATTTTATGTGTAGGTGTGTATGTATGTGTGTGTATGTGTGTTTGTGTTGTGTGTGTGGGATGTGTGTTGTGTGTGGGGTGTGGAGAGTGTATGTGTGTAATTGAATTAATATGCGCGATATTATGAATGATAAAAGAAAGTGACTATGTAGCTTAGGTATCTATTTCATAAGAGTAATATAATAATTTATATCTAATAATAAATTATAAGGCAGATAATATTATATCCTACCTATCTTATTATTTACTTTCAATATTGGACCTACCACTATTTGTCTCTGCATCACCCAATTGTTGACTGCTAGAAAATCCCCAAGGCATTAAGTCTGCCTCTGTGCGTTTGTGTGCATGAGGTATTTTTAAACGATACTACCACGCTTACTATACGATCCAAGATTTTCTTAATAATTAGTACTTACTACAATCTGTCACCACGCATCTAATTATTTTTTTGTAAGATTTGCTATAAATGTGATATGTGATACCTATGATTATTTTGCATGTTGACTTAATTATTGTATGCCTACTAGGCAGGACATAATGGAACTGTAATTTACCTAACATCTGTCTACCCTGTATAACCTATGCCCACAATAAAAAGATTTGTTTTGATTTGATACCTTTTTTTCCAATATTGTATCTAATAGAGTATGGTATTTTCTCATGTTCATCCTAAAGTCGTTAAATAATGAACTGATTATCTCTAAATTAATACAATATACGCGAATTATTTATATGTGGCAGATTTCCCTGGATTTGTACTTATTATAAAATTAACACTCATTTATCAAAACTTTTTCGTCATCTGATGATGACGTATTGATAAATTATAAAAGGCCAAATGCCTAGCATTTTCCCAACCGTGTTAAGGTTGGCTTCCATTCTAAGTCTAACCAGAGCTTTACCCCTGCATCGACGTCTTATTATTGAAATAATTAACTTTTGAATACAAGCTCTTATTTTTAAAGTTTATCTGTAACTCTGGCATATACTGCGTAGAATTTTGTAGTGTATTGGAGGTCCCAGTTGGCGGGCTCGTGTCCGCTGCCCGATATCGTTCAGCCGAATTTCTGCAATTCTGTTTAGAGCGCACGCACGCCAATCTATGCTGGATTTGATAAAATATTGAAAATATGTTTTGTTTCAGGATGAAGTTTAATTTGCTATAGGAAATGTCACAACTGTTAGATATTTTATTTGATTAAAATTCAATTATGTAGTAACTAGGTAAGTAATAATTTGGCGAGGTCATAATTTTATTGGTGTCTATTCCATTTGATACGAAGGTATATTTCTAGGATAATAACTTTTAATTCGGAATAAAAGAGTCCGTCAGTCAGTAATATTAATCGTATCTTTACAATATTTATTGTTTCAGTTATTCGCAGTTTTCAGCTTTATTGTTGCAGTTTTTGGCTTTATTTATTCAAGATCTCCTTTATTAACTGATTAGTAGATTCTCTATACAAAATTAGAAACAAACTTTATTTTATTTCTCACTACAATATCCATAAATTATCTTACATTGGTCAGATTCGACAATGATACACAATATAGGTAAGTATATATTGTAGGCGAACCACTACCGCCCCTTAACATTTTCTTTTTAACCCCCGCCCGAAAAAGAGGGGTGTTATAAGTTTCACTTGTGTTGCTGTGTATCTGTGTATCTGTGTGTCTGTCTGTGGCACCATAGCGCCTCAACGGATGAACCGATTTTGATTTAGTTTTTTTTTTGTGTAAAAGGTGATTTTGTCGGAGTGTTCTTAGTTATGTTTGAATTAAATCGGTTCAGCCGTTCAAAAGTTATGCTCGTTTAACTGTTTGAATCGGGGTGTTTTCGCAAGATAAATGTGTCGGGGGTTTTTAAATTTTGAAATTTTACTTGTATAAATTATGTACTAAGCGCGCTGATAAAATGTAGTAAGGTGTCATACATTTCATAGTTTTATTTATTTTGATTTATATCTAGGTTAAGTATGCGAGACAAATGTTAGTAGATTATGTGTAGTATTGGTGAATGTCTGGTAATCAGTCGCTAAATATCGTCGAGATTTTTATAAATGAGGGTAACAATAAATTTCGTGTTAGGTATATGTATTACTAGCTGAACCCCGCGGCTTCGCTCCCGTTAAAATTTTAGCCCATGTTACTCGGGAATAATGTAGCTTTCCATAGGTGAAAGAATTTTTTAAATCGGTCCAGCCATTTCAGAGATTAGCCGGAACAAACAGACAGACAGACAAAAAATTAAAAAAATGTTATTTCGGTGTATGTACCGTATATAGTCATATACATGTAGTAAAAAACGGTTATTTCAATATTACAAACAGACACTCCAATTTTATTATATGTATGTATGTATGTATAGATGTTGTTGGTAAAAATAAACCAACCCATCCCCACCTTACCACCAAAGTAATATAAAAATAATATAAGTCGTCCAGACCCATCATATTATCACACAAGTAAATACTGCATAACAACCAATATTTACGTACGTAAGCCACTTTTCCAACGATAATAATTTCACGATCCGCCCGACACGAGTGGCAACTGGCATCGCATCGTTGAATTTCGTTATCGCTACAACAATGAGTTTCTGACTGGCTGGCCATCTTCAAAAGTAATTCGCATTTTTCACGTAGAGAGGCGGGACCGACCCGTACCGTACTTACGTACTTGTGTACTTGTGTATGCTGTATCGGTGATGTATGGCTGTCCGTGATTGTGGGACGGGAATTTGAATTTTGTTTTTCTACCTAACAGAGTATTTGACTGGTTTTATTTATTGTATGCCTCACAGTCTAGATCAAATATAGGTTTTTTTTATTTTTTTCTCCAAAATAGCTTAATTGTTGTAACTGCGTTGTAATAATTAGAGCAGGCACTTCCTGCACATGAAGTCAAGCGCAAGTAAATACATATTGACATCGCACTATTTAGAACCAACGATGTTTTGTGTGACAAGATGTAAGAATAACTTCAAAAGCGTTTTTTGTTTTTGTTTTGCCATCAATATTATTGATCATTCGCAAATCGTTTTACTGTAGTACCTACTTAAAATCTTCTAAGGAATTCGCATTTTCACGTAGAGAGGCTGGACCGACCCGTACCGTACTTAGGTGTGTATCAGTGATGTATTTTGCTGGTGGCTGTCCGTGATTATGATTTGTGGAAAGAGAATAAAAAATTTCTGGATGAAATTGCTTGAGTTGTTTTTCTTTTTAATTCAGGTTTTAATCGATAGTGGAATTGAAAGGGTTTAGATTCCAAAAGGTGTAAAGGTTTTATTTGTTTGTTTTCCATTTAGTTTCAAGAACATTAACCAATATAGCTATGAACGTCGAAGGAATATCATTGATAGGTACGGTAGCATGTGATACCAAACCTCATCATCAGCATTCATAGCCTGACTACTTTCTCTCCCGAGCATGGCATCTATCATCCAGGTTTTATCCGCGATGACAACAATATCATCAGCTCGTTTCCAAATGTATCTAGGCTGAGACTGGTGAGATATAATACGATTGAACCTACAAATTAATCATCATCATCATTTCAGCCGAAACATTTCCCACTGCTGGACATAGGTCTGTCACAAGCAATGCCGCCCACGCTGATCGGTCCTGTGCGTTTCGCATCCACTGGACTGCATTCCAACGCTGCGTCTTTTGGTAAGCGATTGCCACTCTAGAAGTTTTCGGCCCAACAGCCATCCGTTCTGCGAGCAATGTACCCTGCCCACTACAATTTGGTAATTCATCGGGCTATGTTTTATTCAGCTGCATATGGTCAGACTGCAAGCCGACTCTAACATAAAAAAAACATTTGAGAAAAGGCAGATTGATTGTGTGGAAATCTTCACCTACTATATGATAAGTCGGTAAGTCTCATCATCATCATAAACTGTTTTTTTTTTAATGTTCCCATTGCTGGGACACAGGCCTCCTCTTTGTGAGAGGGATTAGGCAGTAATCCACCACGCGGGCCCAGTGCGGGTAGGTGGATATCACATTTCTTTGACATGTTTGGTTCTAGGACATGCTGGTATTCTCACGATGTTTTCCTTCACAACGTTTTGAGAGCAGTGGTGATGAAATAATTTGTACAAAGTAAAGCTCCTGCCTGGGTTGCCTCCTGCACGACAAACAAATTGTAAGTCGCGGCGAATACCATTGGGCTACCACTGCTCTCAAAACGATACGGTAAGTTTGATAAATGGCATTACAATTTTCATACCGCGTCCAATTTTATTTTTGCAAGAAAAAGCGTTAAAAATAAAATTCTGGCTTCCAAAACAAAGCACTAAAAAGTGAAAAATAACTTTATTTTCGGCAGTCGGTCTTTGCTACCTATTTTTTTCGTTTTGACACCATTGAGGTAATAATGTACTACGCACTAGAGAAGTCATCACACATCACTACTGCGTGCTGTTCAATTGCGGTTTTCTAGCCGCATTTCACTCATTTGCTTGATAGATCTTGACAGCTTAAGTCATTTTTTGTTTTTAAACGAAAAAAACGTTCAGACGCATTAAATATGGTGTGTTTTAAGATATTGCACTAATAATTCAACTAATACGGCGAAGTGCAAAGGAGTAACTTTTCATCGGTGAGTAACTAGATAATCATTTTAAAATATAATTTGAACAAAATATTTGGTGGACGTCATGTTGTGACATTTTTCATATAGACTAAAAATTAAGATGTGACAATTTGTGTAACAAGTGTAGGTAGAATTAGCTGACGTTTCTTTTTAAAGAGGAAAATAATAATCTAACATATATTAATCCATTCCATCCATTCATTCTAATTTTAATTATTGTTCATTTTTTTTTTTGGACTCTTACCTCTGCTGTGTTCTCTTTAACCCAAAAGTTGACTGGTAGAGAATGCCTTGCTGCATTAAGTCCGCCTATGTATCACCATTGTAAATGAAGTTTAAATAAATAAATAAATATTTAGAAAAAGAACTGACTGTGGTTATTCAATGAAAAAAGAGGTCCATGGGGTCCGAGTGCGCATCGAGTTTTTCGAGAAATTAGTACAAAGCTCGTCGACTCTTCACGTGACCAGAGGGCTGGCCTTTTCTTCGGCCAGAGAATCAGCATTGCCATCCAACGTGGCAATGCTGCCAGCGTTCTGGGCACGTTTCTCATTACATCGATGTGGACGAATTTTTTGATGCACAATGAGGTCTTTTCCGTCTCCCTTTTGTATTTGTATAAAGGTTTGTTTTTGTTTTTAGAATTTCAATTGGATATACGTTAATGAAAAAGATAAAAAATGAAAGATGAAAAACAATTATTACATAATGTAAGACTTAATTTACATTTTGTTTATTTAAGGTTTATTATTATAATAAAAAGTAAAGAAGATTCGTGTTTCAAGCAAATTGTAAAATTCCCTATTCCGATTTGATATTTTTTAACTTATTGTAAGCGCATTTGACTTATACTTTAACAGTCGGTTATTTCAACTATTAATAAATTTTGAATTGGCGTGTGTGTATGACTAGATGTATGAATGTGTGTGAAGCAAAAGAAGTATGTAAGGATCGTAGCAGGTGGCGTTCTGTAGTTTCTACCTACCCCCATGGTAAAAAGGCGTGAGTTTATGTATGTATGTAATAAATTTTGAAAAAGTGAAAATTCTAATGAAGCTTGATAGGTATAAAGCTGTGTCGCTTCTGTAGTCAGTCAGCAAATTAGTCTATATGAATGACAAGGTGTTGCAGAACGTTGTACGAAACGCGTAAGCGCCATGAAAATCACGGCGCTTCAGTCTTTTTGGTTGCGAGAAAACTACACCTTAGAAGCGCTCTAGCGCTGCATGTTTATATTGTTTTGTTAGACGACTAATTATTGTTTCAGCACTGCAGCGTATTTTTAGTTTAAACTGTTGTCAAAATTGACAAAATGGAGCATGTATTTTGCTTAGGATAGCTTTTCTAGTACGTAGTACATATTATCTCAATGTTTGACACCGACTTTCAAAAGTAAAGTTATTTCTTGTTTAGTTTTTTCTTGTCTTAGTTTTGAAAGTGTGTTATTTTTTTTTTGTTAAATTCTTTTTACTTTTCTCTTCTTACTATTGGTGCCTTATATTACCTTGAAAATACGCATTATTAAGGATAATTCAAAAATTACTCGCCAGATCTTGATTAAATTTAAATGGGACCACATGAGCACAGCTTTCGAATAAAAAAAGAATCATCAAAATCGGTTCACAAAGTAAAAAGTTCAGAGGAAATACAGTCGAATTTAGAACCTCCTCCTTTTTGAAGTCGGTTAAAAATAAATGATATAGGAATACCTGAGTGATTAATCAAGGAGATAATCTTATCCGTCAGGAGACACGTTTTTCATAAGTGGAAAACCCACAAGAACCGTAAACAAACGTACAGCGTACCTAATAAAAACAAAATTCAATAAACCAGCACATAAAACCACAAAATCCACACCACTTTACATACGTCACTGGTAAATTCTGGGCACTAGTATTTTACCACCTTATGACATTGGGCCGCCTTGCTCCAAGTGCCCATAAGGCGCTCATACATTGTTCTAATTAATTGTTATTGCTCCCGCTATGTACCTCAATGGCCAGCAAGCATGAAAGCCTTAAAGTCACCTACTTACAGTAGGCATTGTCACGAAGGAACTGAAGATAAATTTTCGGTTTAATCACTTTAAAGCTGACGTTAGAAACGGCATTTTATTTCTTCGAGTGAGAATGTTTTTTTTTTTTATTTGTGTCGGATTTTTTCGTTAGGGTATGCTTGAGAATGTGGTGTTAGGTATTTGTTATTGCTGTTTTTTATGGCGTTGGATTTGGGAACATGCATAAAACAGAAAAGCAGCATTTCTCCCTTTAAAATTAATCTTACCTTTCCCGACTTTTCTCGAGATTTTTCTAGTACCTATGCCTAATGTTATTGTAAGCTGGCATAAGTCTTGCCAAGGGGTATTGTGTTACCCAGTTACTGGATTGTGAAGGTCAGATAGGAAGCCGATCCGAATATAAGTTTTTGTTACACCATTCAGTTAGGTAATGAATGTACGAATCCTGATTGATATATGACAGATTAAAGGATGAATTATGCTAGACCGACCGTGCGGCGTCCGCGTCCCGGACATCGGACGGACGCCGCACGGTGTAGCATGAACCTCATCATATAAAATGTTCGTGAAGTTTTGAATCCGTGCCTTGTCTGTGCCTCGTCTGTGCCTCGCTCGGGGTTCGGTTTGCACCCACTACTGTCTAGCATAATTCGACCTTTAAGGCAACGACAGTCGCCAATAATTTTGAAAGAACAAAACGCGCGCTCGTTTCACACCCGCGCGATCCAATGTTCGTTAGTTTTTTTTTACTTTTCTTGTAAAAAATGTAGATAATTCAATTGTCTTTGAGATGGTGAAATTTCATTTGTGCCACTGTCGTTTTTTTGTCCGTATTAGACATAACTTTACAAATTAATTACGTTATGTTATTCGAAAACAAACTCAAAATTTTCGTATATCAATTTTTTTTTTAAATAGTCTAATGTAGCATATACTTTTTCCAAAAAAATACGACTAGCCGTTTAGGCGTGTTTCTCATTTTAAAATCAGCAACTGAGGGGTATCTGCGCCTTATGAGGTGTGTCAGTTGACTTTGCCATTGGTTTACGTGCACTATGATCAGAGGCTCTAGGCAAGCGACATTCTATCAACGAAAGCGTCTTGATAGCGATTGGACAAATGACAAAAATGTATGAGAAATTTCCTGTGATCAATACCATACATTTTAGCATATCGACCAACGCCATAGCTGACATCGAATGACTCTTTGCGTAGAACTTCTTGTTGCTACGAGACACGTAGCACCATGCTACGAAAAACATCTTCTGCCTAGCCTTTTCCCAATTGTTGTTGGGGTCGGCTTCCAGTCGTACCGGATTCAGCTGAGCACCAGTGTTTTACATGGAGCGACTGCCTATGTAACCGCCACAACCTAGTAACTGGGTAACACCATACCCCTTGGCAAGACTGGTGTCAGATCTCAAGCTTCTGACTACCCGTAACGACTGTCAAAGATCTTCAAATGACAGCCGGGACCAACGGCTTAACGTGCTTGCCGAGGCACGGAGGAAACTCGGTATGTTGAAATGGTCACCCATCCACGGACCGACCTCGGCAAGCGTCGCTTAACCTTAAAGATCGACCCGTTCGGCTGTTATTATTTAGCCACGAGCTCCTCAAAATGCTACGAAAAACAAATCTCTCAAATGGCAAAGTTTTGATAAGTAGCACAGTTTTAAATCACTGTCGTGATTAGTGAATAATTATTTTTGTCGGTTTCGACGCACTAGACAAAAAGTCTACTTAATTACTGCTCAAACCCTTTCTACCAATAAATAAAAACTCACGCAACCCAAATAATTATCCAGCAATTATAGCAGCGTATTAAAACTTTATTTTAGTTGTAGGAACACAATAAAACTACTTATACGACCAAAAACGAAGCCCGCTTGTATTGGGTCCGAACGGTAACTCACTAACTAGACAGGCCAAGGAACAAAAGGTCCACTACTGGTACTGGTGGTAGTGGTAGTATCTGTATGTCTGTGTACATACATATCTTGTATCCATCCAAATCCAGATTCTATATTCAAATCTGTAAGTGAGGAGATTATATTCAAAGTACCTAATAGCCATCCCCTACACTGCTACGAATTATTGTAGCAATTAGGTATGCATGTAATAGCACAATTATTTTAAAGATTGTTTTACTATAATTAAGAATTGTTAATTCCACTTTCCCAGAGTTTGCAATTCACCCAGGGAGACAATAAGACTAGGATTTAAGACAAAATTACATTTTATCAGCGATGACGATTGATAAAAGTTTAAATTGCTTGGGAGTAATTACGTGACATTTCAAAAATTTTAAGTCATTTTGAACTTATTGGGCATATTACCGCTGCATAAAGCCTCTTTGGCTAGATCACACAAGGTCCAGGTAGTGTTAATATCTGTATGTCTGTGTACATACATATCTTGTATCCATCCAAATCCAGATTCTATATTCAAATCTGTAAGTGAAGAGATTATATTCAAAGTACCTAATAGCCATCCCCTACACTGCTACGAATTATTGTAGCAATTAGGTATGCATGTAACAGCACAATTATTTTTTTTTTTTTTTACTAAAATTAAGAATTGTTAATTCCACTTGCCCAGAGTTTGCAATTCACCCAGGGAGACAATAAGACTAGGATTTAAGACAAAATTACATTTTATCAGCGATGACGATCGATAAAAGTTTAAATTGCTTGGGATTAATTACGTGACATTTCAAAAATTTGAAGTCATTTTGAAGTTATTGGGCATATTACCGCTGCATAAAGCCTCTTTGTCTAGATCTAGACCTTTATAATAAACAACTCGTACTACCTACGAGTACTTCTGTTCTTGTTTCAAATGAACCTTCTCAAGCTTCTCTCGACATTATAGCTGTCTTCTACCCCGCATAATTAAAAGCTAGCCGAACGATTACTATGCAAATACAAGAAGGTAATGTCGCAGCAACACGACTGCTGTACCCCCGAGTTTAGTGGTCGTGATAGTTATGTGTGTCTACACGATGTTAAGATAAGGTTTCGGTGATCGACGGTGTTTGCTTTCTACTCCATCTGTTTTGGTTTTAATAGATGGAATGAGAAGCAGTTTGGGTGTATGTTATTGGGTTATAATAATAAGATTGAAAATCTGGAGTAGTTCTGAGCAATGGTGGTCTATGAGTGGATGCTTCTACTTTTTCACGTTTCGACCCAAAGCTGAGAGTAGGTTTTCTCCATTGCACGCCACTTTGTCGGGTCTTGTACCAATTAAGACGTAATATAAACTTTTAAACTAGGGGTACGAAAAGGTAAAATTTTAGGTTTGTAAAAGGCAATATTATATGAAAGGACCGACTGAACCGATTTCGTGGTAACTTATTATCCCGAAATATAAAACACGGGTCCTTTGAGATTTGACCACAGCTGGGAGGGCCGGGGGGAAAAGCTAGTGATTTATTTAAAAAAAATAGGCTAGATCCAAATGGCTAAAACCACACTCAAGATTCCATTTTATAGTATTATATTGGGCTAGCAGCAACAAACTAGAAAAGCAGTTTGATACCATGTAAATTGTAAATTAGCTACGTGTTGGTGAAATCAAAAATGGATAGAGCAATTAAACATTTCGCCCATAGCGATGTTATGTGCGAATGGAACATTAACATTATCGCTTACACCATGTAGATGAGAAACAGAAAATTAACAATTTTGAATACGAACACTTTATAAACATTGTGAAGGAACGATAGAAATTCAATTTTTTTATGCTATTCTGGGGGCCAAATAGAATTTAGTTGGAGACACTACAAAAATAATAATATCGGAAGATTATTTGATAGCTGTTCCTGATAACGTCCGAGGTCACCAATATGCAGTAGACCCCATGTACTTGGTAGATATCCTAGCCTAGTACGGTAGCTTCAATAGCAGCAGAAGGGTTTGTTACAACTGATGTGCGACCTACTATTGCCCGATTTCTGAATTGAGTATTTGGAATTAGGATCGTGTCAAACCATACTTAACATTTTGACAGGTTTTCAGACATAAGTAAGCATTGACTAATACTTGAGTTTTAGCGAGAACGTGATGGCGTCTATTTTGCTTCTCTGTTTAATTTTCCTAAAATTGTGTTAAATTGAATATTAATAGTGTAAAACTTGTGGTTTTTTGTTCTAATAATATTAGTGAACGTGCACGAGTGTGGGCAAGTAAAACACAGCGGTAGAACATGAGTTTGTAAAAGTTAACGCCCTTTTATTGGGGCCTTACTAGGACATTGGATTAAAATCTAAAGAAACTAGAACTTCTATTCTAAACGTGACACTGGCTAAATGTATAAACCGTGCGGAGCCAAAACATAAAAAAACTACAACTACTCAAAGGATTGCCACAAAAAGATCAAGATATTAATTAAAAATTAATTTGCACTACACGACATTGGCAAGAATTGTCTTCGGCAAAAAGCTATAAATAAAAATAAAGTACTCAACTTCGCTACTTTTGTCCCTACAAAAAATCGTCCGCTTTGCAAAATTGTCTGACCACTTTCAAACTGAAACAAAACCCAAATCAAACAGCAGTGAATTAACTGCGTTTCACAACTTCGCCAACCACACCTTTTGCGGCACAACTTTATCATGCAAATCATTGATGACTTTGTAATACAATGATGTTTCCCTTTCACTAATGATTACCTTCAACCTATGACTCCAAGGTGATGAACAGAGTAGTGAATAACAAATCAGCAGGGTACTGTTGACCTGGCTGACCGGTCGGTTATAAAGAGAAAAGCTGGCGATTTCTATTGTTAATTTGTATTACAAGGTTGATTTTGTTGCAGTCGCAATCTTGAAATTGTAAGTGTAATTTTGTAATTTCAAAGGATTTTCTTTGCGAACGGTGATAAAAGTTAACAACAAGTTACCTCCTTTGGTTAAATTTATCTATACTAATATTATAAAGCTGAAGAGCTTGTTTTTTTGTTTGTTTGTTTGAAAGCGCTAATCTCAGGCACCAAAAACGGGCAAAATTATTCCTTTTTGAGAGCTTCCGTTGCATGCGCTGCGTAAGCGGCTAAAGTTACGCAACATTCATGTATGTAGGGTAGGTACTACGTAGCCAATTGACGGGATCGAAGCTGCGTGGGACAGCTAGTCATTCATAAAAATACCAGCTAGTCAGACCGTTATTTTAGTTGAACTCATATTTCCATTGTAGAGTATGTATTGATCCTTTTGGTTTGTAGCAACTGACCGTAGGGCTTTTGGCCCATCCATACTTTTACTAATATTTTAAATGCGAAAAAAACTCTGTCAGTCGGCCTGTATCCTTTTCACGCTCAAACCGCTGCACCGATTTAAATGATATTTGGTATGATTTGAAGCCCGGAAATCATCCTCAAGGGGATGAAAAGGGGCATGGCAATTTGTATGGTGAAACAATAATTTCTCAAGCAAGGCGGCCTACACACAATACCATATTATGGCTATTCGAAGAACTAATGCTACGCAGACTAAGTCGCGGGCAAAAGCTAGTCCTATTATCACACTAATATTATAAAGGCGAAACTTTGTGAGCCTGTATGCATGTTACTTCTTCACGCTCAAACGGCTGAACGGATATGGATGAAATTTTGCACGAAGATAGATTATAACACATAGGTTTTTTTATCCCAGGAATATGTTCCCTCCACAGACATAAATCTTACTAGATAACGCAAGTCCCTCCATCTGTATGAAAACCAAGCGTGCCACTTTTTTACACAAAATAAAAATAAAAATACTTACTAATGAATGAAAACATTTCCAAGTCTATACGGTCAACTTTTTCTATACAGTCTTTACAGCTTAATATGGCGTAAAGAGGCTTTTCTGGATTTCGGTGGAATGCCCGTGCCGATAATGCTAAATGAAAAGCTCAAATTACGATCATTGATCGTAATTGTACTCTGTGTTTTGGCACGCGAAGTACATACAATCGCGTCATCTAGTAATATTTATATCTGTGGTTCCCTCGGTATAATTCTCGATATTCACGCAGGCGAAGCCGCAGGCAGAAGCTATAGTAATACATAAAGAGTCAATCGAACATTATGTATTCCCAATTACATTTAAAACGTACCTACATTTGGCTATACAATGTTTTTTGTCATATCAAAACTTTCAAAACAAACATCTTCTCAAACTCAAGAGCATATTTTCAAGAAGATTTCACAACGCCATCAACCAAACATTAAGCTTATTGTCTAATGAAAAGTAATTAACTGTCTTCCATGGCGCAAGTAGTGGGGGAGGCATATTGACAGACAATGCCGAACGGAACAATCAGTGGGAAGAGTTAAAAAGTAGATGCTGAGTCAGCAAGTATCGTGGCCGTAACTAGACGCGCGCACCGACGAACTAAGAAATTAGTTTTGTTTAGAAATTAGCTTGTGTACCGAATATTTCTTAGAAATGAGAAGCAGGAAAATAGATGATCACGAGTTTCGTAGAGTTCCAATTATTTTGCTTACCTACTTATTTAAATGAAATAAAACATAAAGCTTTTGAGCTCAATTACATTAACGGGGACAATGTACGGGGACAACGGGAATTAATTTTTATTATTTTATAAAATTCCCTTTGGGGAATTTGATTAACGTGGACATGGCCTACAGGGAAAACTGGAATACACCAATATAAATTAGTCTGATTTCCTATTTTTTTTAAAATAATGTTTTGATTACTGACTTATAACTATAAATACATATATACTTATATTATTACTTTAATCATCTATAAATTGTCATTATTGTATTTTGCCTTAATTATCAAAAGTCTATGTTAATATCAATGTAATTACTTTTATAACAGTGCGAATTTCGTGCTTTTTACCCGACTGCCGAAGGAGGGTAATGTGTTTATCAGTCTGTGTATGTATGTTTGTTCCTATGTGGCGTTCTAGAGACCAAATACCGTCGCCGATTTTGATGATTCTTACGTCAATCGATTCGTTTTACCTTGCGAGTGTCACTGGCTACATTAAAATTGGAAAAAAGAAAAATGGCGGCTTTTGAGCGCCATATTGTGTACATATTCGCGAGCTGGCTGACCGAATACCAGATGTATCCTCTAACTGCACAGCATGATTTTCTACTTGTTTACGTCTTTTTAGTTCGCTTCTTGAGCAGTCGGGTTTTTTGATTTTTTGAATTAACTTTTTTCAATGAAAAAGTTCTCTATTATCTTTTCAAAACTCTCATTACCTAAATTAATTTATCGTCACTAAAATTCCACCAAATATTTTTTCTAAACCACCCAGACCAAAAGTTTTAAATTAGTTTCAGGAGCACACTTGAAAAAAAACTTTCTAAATTAGCTAAGTTCTGTACAGTCTCTTTTATAAGAAAGATAAGAGAATATATATTTTCGAGAACTACATAGGAAGGACTAAAACACTTAAGTGCCTAACTTGCAGCCGTAATTTTATTTAAATGTTCCTTTTTTAGGAAAAGTTTAGCATTTTTCCAACCTCTGGCTTTTCCAGTAAGACCTTAAATACTTACCTACCTATTTATGTATACTGAGGCTTGCAGTTAAAATGTAGCCATTTTATGAAGTAATTTAGAGAGAGTATAGAAAAAATACTTTTTTACAAAAAATACTACCGACTTCCAAATAAAAAACTACAAACTGAAAAATTACTTTCTTTTTTGAAGTCGGTGTCTTTGATAGGCACCATCTTCAAAAAAGAAAGTAATTTTTCACTTTGTAGTTTTTTTTTTAATTTTTGTAAAAACAGTTTTTTAATTTTTCACTTTTTAGTTGTACCTACGTAATAATAGGCAAGTTGTATAGTAAGTTACCTATCATGCCAGAATAGATTACCCGAATAAAATGAAACATGAACATAACCGGTGAAATGAGAGTGTACCAAGGTGAACTGTACTTACACATCTGCGTAGCCTTTAAGAGCGTACTGGCGTGATGTTATGTTACGAAATGGTATAATCAATATACAGACATGCGATTGCTGCAATCCCGAGAGACTTTCCGTTATTTATTGAAGAGTTCTGTTGTATATCGCCGAAGTTTTTCATCAGATCTTCAACAAATTAAAATGGGACCAATTTTGGAACGTACTCTTTCTAGCAAATAAGAATTTTCAAAATCGGCCCATCTTTGACGGAGAAATCGGTGAACAAAAAAAATAACAAACAGAAAGTCGAACATAGAACCTTATCTTTTTGGAAAGTCGGTTAAAAATAGTAGGCTCGATAATTGTCTTCGTGTGCGTTTGAGTTTATAAAATCGTGAAAAACGATGTAACTTTTATTTTCTCTTTTTATTTTTAACCGACTTTCCAAAAAGGTGGAGGTTCTATGTTCGAATGTTTACAACTTAAAAGAGTACTACAGACTTCCAAATAACAAAACTACAAAGTGAAAAATATCATTATTTTTGGAAGTCTCTGTCCATAACGCAAAAAATTGGTACCTACCAAAGACACCAACTCCGACTGAAAATAAATATATAATAAATTTTATTTATGTAGGAATTATTGAAGACTGTTTTTTATCATTCAGTTATTATGATTTCAAAATTATTTTGGAAACGAAGGTACTTAATTTGTCTATGTATTTTTGAATTAGATCTTCGCCGTTGAGATATAAAACGATGCAAACGAACCTGAATGCTTCGAAAAGTCGAAATAATTCAGTTTATCAGTCTGCTCATAATTCTGAAATTACTATCAAGATTTTCCTTGAATATAAGTTCCAATTCCATAAAAGACTAGAACACAAATTCTATTCAGCCTACAATCTATTCAAGCCCACATTGGCACAGTACTAAATCCTCAAACAGTCTCACCCACCGGTCCATACCACATCCATTCTGTCTACCTCTCAATGTGTTCGGTTAGTTAAACCGTAAAGACGCCGACATAACTTCATTGATTAAAGTTCATGTTAACCGCACGTTCTCTCTGATTTGTGAATTTGTTTCTGAGGAAGAAACTTGGCTTGTTTGTTAGTTCGAGTGGAACTGTGGAGCATCGAGTATTGTATTCTAGATAGGTAGGTTGTAGCTATTATTGTTAGAATTGAGATTGCTCTGAAATCTTGGAGTATTCTGTCGCCGATTTGTATGCCGAGAATTTGTCTCCAGATAAAATTACTTTCTATCAACGATAATGATTGTTTGAAAGTCCTAAATGTGTGGGATTGAAATAAGCGATTTATTCCGTTCTAATACCACTGGTATTCGTTTCAATTCATATTTATTTTCTATTTCCGAACGAATACCACTCTTTAATGTACGAACGAATACAAACAACTTGAATTTGGTACAGTCAGCTCAGTAAAACCTAATCAAAAATGTTTCTGTATGGACGTCGGCATAGCAAATTTAATTTACACCAATGATTCTTGGTGTTTTATAAAATCACATGATCCCAAGGTCAACTTGTGTCACTTTGTCTTTGTTGTCTTGTTGGTTTATTGACGCAGTAGTACCTTGGTATAACTGAGAATCCACTGAGGTCGAGAGGCACGGATAAGCGTTTGCCGTCTCCCTCGATATCTCGAAGGTTTTGACAGGGTCTGGCACGAAAGCCTTATTGGTAAGCTTCCTTTATTCGGTCTGCCCGGTAGTCTGTGCGATTGGATTGAGGATTTCCTTAGGGACGGGTCCATTCGAGTGGTTATTGATGGCCGCTCGTCTGACCAACTGGATATTAATGCCGGGGTCCCTCACGGGTCGGTACTCAGCAACATTGTTCTTCCTGCCTAAAACGATCTGCTAAAACCCGCACCTTTGGGCATACGAAGGACAGCACTGTTGCTGAGAGATACGTGTCCGTCGCGCGCGCAACTGGGCCTCAGATCCGGTCCATCCGGGAGGCCATTGTTCAGCGCTTGAATCTGTCCTTGAAGGCAGTCTCCGAATGCCAACATGCCAATCCTGTCAGGTGTAATGCTACTATGACCCAGGCATGTCTTTTTCCACTCAAACTTCTGTCCGAGGTGTGACCGTGCCAATAACGGACTATCTTGAGCTTCTTGGCGTTACGTTTAAATCGCCTCTTAATGTTGGTCCATTTACCATCCCTATCAATAATAAAAATACATAAAACCGACAAAAAACTGACAAAATTAAAACATTGCTTGTTTCAAAAGGCTTAGGTACTCACTATAATATTTGCTGTTGCAGCTATTGTTCAGTATTTCCGTTTCAAAACTGAAACATACAAAATACTACTACTGGTTACGTTTTAGGGTGGGCCTCATAGTTTAGGATTCATGAATCATACAAGAAATTAATTTAAAAATAATAAAGAACTTAACCAACAAATTGATTTCCCAAAAACGACTTTTTAATTAATTTTACCACTGCCCAAAACCGACCTCTTCCAATATGTTATTAAGCATCGTCCTACCTAATCAACTTAGTCGTGGAAGTGGAAGGGGTCTGCCGTCCACACGCACGGCGCACGCGGCGTGAAGATGCCGCGATACCAACCGCCAAGCCGGTCGTGGACATAGCGTTGTGAAGGGGCAGAAGGCACATTTGTTTAACAAAGCTTATGGAATTTGATCTTATTTATATAATAACAAGGCAAAAACAAGATTACGCTTATTTCTACCGTCTTCAGCATATTGTTTAGATTTTTTTTCTTTTCTCGTGTTTTCAAGTTATGCCAGAATAACTCGTACCGCAGTGAAAACATTGTCCTTTTTAATTTTTGAGGATGTTAATGGTGGCAGTTCTGCCCAGAATTGCTGATACTGTTGATTGGTACTTATACAATAACATAGAACTACATTATTTTTGGACTGGATTTTCTTCTTCACCAATTAATCAGTCTCACTTTTAGACTGGACCATATTTAACTTGGATAAAAGAGGAATCTTGAATCAACTAGGAATGCTTTCTTATATATCTAGCTGCAGCCCGCGGCTCCATCCGCGTTATTTTAGTACTTCGCCCAATATCTTAATGAATTAAAGCTTAAGTGTTATTCTGATGTATAAGCTATATTTCTGTAAAGTCTCATCAAAATCCGTTCAGTAGTTTTTGCGTGAAATAGAAACAAACATCCATCCACCCATCCTCACAAACTTTCACGTTTATAATTAGGTTTTTTTGAGTTTTCTTTATTGTTGGCAGCTTACATGTAAATTTTACCAAGTAACCCTTCTGTAATCTCCTACCCAGGTGTTCACAACCGCCGGCCACATGACGGTGCGCCGGCGCAGGCTTGGTCGCACCTCGCCGCGCTTGCGTGTCGCACTTGCAAAATTACCACTACCACCAACTTTCTGGCCAACTATTCTCTTTTTAATTTTATTTGATTTTCTGTTGTTTTAACCTATAAAATATGCAATAGAATTAGTACATAGTTTTTGTGCTGTTTTTAAAATAGGTGAAGACTGTAGCAGCAGTTCTAATACCGGCTGTGATTGCTTTTGTACAAATTTCTGATTAAAAATAATCAATATTTAATAGCACCTTACTAATCTGGTGTGTCAAAATTTTTGTTAATTTTACTTACCCGTGGTCGTAAATGAGCAAAAATCACCACCAAATGATAAAGCTGCGTGCACAATCTATACCAATATTATAAAGAGGAAAGATTTTTTGTTTGTTTGTTTGTACGGAATAGGCTCCGAAACTACTGGACCGATTTTAAAAATTCTTTCACCAATAGAAAGCTACATTATTCCTGAGTGACATAGGCTATTTTTTTATCCCGAAAACGTGTCCTGTGGGGTGGCCCACGGGAGCGAAGCCGCGGGGAACAGCTAGTTATTTATATTCAGCTTCCTTGATAAGAAACCCATTTAGCTTATTGTTGAAAGATTTCAAACATATATGTTAGTGTTCTCATTTAGGTAGGTTCCATATTCCAGAAACAGATCACGCACGTACGACTCGCTACGTTCCTACTTACGCAATAACACAAAATTAGCATAATATTTAGTCTGTCTAGCTGTTGCCTTGTTTGAAACTGTGGCTTCTACGTGATGCTCATTCTTATTAGATATTCTACAAGGTAAGTTATCAGCAGCTTCTTGACTAACTTCTTGCAAAATTCAACGTCTTCCTCATGTTCTAAGGCTCATATTCTAAGTACTTCAGTTTGAAGGACCTCCACTCAACTCAGTGGTCATGATAGTTGCGGAAAAAAAATAAAATTAATGTCTATAAATAACACACTTTCTGTTATTTTGGTGATTCGAAGTGGAGTTGAATTCGGAGGACATGCCTTGAAATATATGGGTAAAGTTTTTCCCTTTAGCTCATTCTAGTATGCAAAAGGTATCTCTAGCCTGAAACATACGCGACAAATCAGTCCATCAGCGCTCAAATCTTTCTTCTCATCATTTTGCTACATGATTCTCTCAACTAAATAATTTTCGACAACATGGCCATATCACCAGTTCCCCGTAACAATGATGGGAGGTGCTGTTTTACATCACATAATGAATCTGAGAACAAGGAGGCAATCAAACATCGAGGAGTGAGGAGTGTTACATGCGAGGCTTACCATCTCAAATTAAATTAATATTGTAACAAACGGTCAGCCGTGTGTAGGCGGACTTGAAGCGCAGAATCCGATGATTGCTTTCCGATACCGTCTTACGAGTTACGAAATACACCGTTAGTAGACAAACTAAAAATTAAAATAGCTAAACGGCCGGTGGTGAGGCGGCTAAGCAGGGCAATTGTAGAACCCAGCGGGCGGTTCGCCTTTCATTATTTTATAATAACTCGTATAGAGGGCGAGCGAAACCACCATGTCATGCTGCGGCCCACGGCAAATAAGCAACTCTTACCGAATTAATTGCCCCATTCTGGGCGGTAACGTCAATCTGGTCCGAGTCAATCGACGCTTTGTCGCTTCGCAGAAATTTTCGACCCGCTACTTATTGTTAGAAGACCTGGATTACATCTAAAACCTAGCTGTATCAATCCAAAAAAACTGTTCTCACCTACGTTGTTGTTAAAAACACAATTTGATATAGGTAATAATTGTTCTAACTTCTATACTTCGGATTCGTCTTAGCTTACGATAATTCTTTGACGATTTTGGCATGATCTGCGGTCACAATGAACAATACTTTTCACAGAAGTTGTTTCATGTCATACAGCCAGTACTCAGGGATTTCCGTCAACATGACGCATTTTTATTTAAATTCGATTTCAATTCCAATTCAATTGCATGCAAACGAATAACACGACTTTTTCCTGTTTTACATTATGAAAGTGGATTAACATGTTGACATATATTTTAATTTTGCAGATGTTTTTATGAAGTCATTTAGTAAAGTGACAAAAGAAACAGGTATTAATGTGTATGTTAAAAAGCATTCCCTAATAGCCATCAATATAACACTATTGAATAGCATCAAAATGTAAAGGCCAGACACACAAACCCACTTATTACAAACACATTTAGTTATTGTAATTGAAACCAATAATACGCGCCACAACCAAACCAAAAAAGGTACATCACTAACTCATCGAAGCAAGGATATCAGCCACAACCCACAAGGTATCCCAACCCTAGTTCACACCAATACCGCCACGGGAACTCATAACCAGGCGCTGCAAACATCTGTACCGATCGATATAGCACTCGAAGACTCGATCGAGCCACAGATTATGCTAAGGCGATGTCGAACGTGTCGAACGCATATCTCGGATCGATATAAATCATCTTATTAACTATTGTTTTGGGAGGTGTGGTGTGAACGAGACGATCTTATCGCTCTCTGATGTGTTTTAAATTAACATAATAGGTTTTGTGAATGGATATTGCGTTTATGTTTGTTGTGACTGTAGGCCTATGGGAACGTTTAGGGGTTTAGTTGAAGCTGGCAGATGTTCATCTTGTTATTAAACTTGAGTTTGTAAGTCAAACTTCTGCTACTACATCTTCTCTGTTCAGCAAAGAATCAACCGAGTTCGTGTGAATGATTTGGAACGGAACCATTGAATTTAGCGATCGATCTTTGATTTCTTTAATTGGGTTCTTACAACATTGGCTAAAACGAGTTTGTTATGGTTGATTGTTCTTTAACAATATTATATTTTTAAATAGTTTTTTAAAAAGTCGCTGGTGGACGGATCTGTCACCGTCATTTCTGTTTCTTCGCTTACTTCAAAACCACGCAACAAATTTTTATACAGTTTTCATTAATAGAAAGAGTGATATACGTGGCAAGTTTTTGTGTATAATTTGTAGCGTGTAAGCCGGCTAGCTATTTATTAAAAATAATATAAGTCTTTTAACCAAACGGCGCACCACAAAACTGTTTTCACATTCGACTTTTCAATATTTTAAAACTCAAATACTATATTGAGCCCAAAACAGTCCATACAAACTTGTTTATTTTTTAATGACACAGTTTTTATTGATTCCTGAAAAAAAAAACGAATTGTAAGTATTACTGAGGTTTTTGAAATGACCGATTCAAGTGAAACATAATTATTACAAACATTATTATTTTGTATTGTAAAATCTTTGTAAAATAACTATGTCAATAAATACTTGATTAAATAATACGAACTGTATCCAAAACTCCAAAAAAATAATGTTCTTCGCAGTAAAAAGTATGGTGATGAAAAAATACCTCCTACAGCAACCAGGATAGGACACAAATAACTCCATGATTAATCGTAAAATATTACAAACGATCAGTTCTATTTAAGTACTTGATATTTACAATCAAATGCCTCAAGCAGTACGCTGACATAAACGTTAGGTGTATGGAGTAGGCGGGGGTTACGTCTGTAGGTACACCCACATTTTGTAGATGAAAGTGTTAACTCCTAAAGAGAACTTATCGGTTTCATCTAGCACGATATTGTGTTTAAATGTTTGATGAAAGTCCAATATAAAATTGAGTTACTGTCCGTAGTAATAAGAGTAAGTAGATATCTGCTAGGCTACAAGAAACCTCTTTAAAACGACTTAGAAAAGAGTAGCATCATTATGAATGTGCCTGTCACCCAATGGTTGATCACGTATGAGTTAAGTAGTAGGTACTTAGCTCATACTGTGTGTTTTGACTCAAACCTAGCCTGGCACTTTACTTTGTGTAATTTGTAATTTATACCACTGCTTTCAAAACGGTGAAGGAAAGCCATGGTGAGGAAACCGACATATCCTAGAACCAAAATTCCGAGGCCCCGATTGGTGGATTACAGACCAATCCCTGTCTCAGAGAAGAGGCCTGTGTTCCAGCAGTGATTATAGGGAGATGTGGTCGTACTTATCCTTATGAGCTTCTCTATAAAGTTTTGTGATTCTTGAAGCTTACAGCAGCCGAAAATCACCACACAAGTAAGCTCACATCATTCGGACGCAATGTTGAATCTAAAGATCATGTACAGAAGCTTGTCATTATTATTGGTATGTAGTTTCTAGCTAGTTTCCTAGGCCTAAACACATATGCAAATTGAATTTCTGCCAATATTGTGCCACAGTAGGCCTAACACATGATGCACCGCAAAAAATCAAAGAGTCGCAACAAACCTAATGCGGTGTACATCCGTCTGCCTCTTTGTACCCACATATAGCCTACTTACACGTTTCTGATTGTAATGTGTCATCGGCAAAAAAACAAAGAGTTGAATGCCCGATGCGGTACAACGAAACATCGAATTAGTATGTATGGAGCGAGGGTCTAGCGGCGAACATGAGAAACGTATGCCTGCTGACTCATCGGATGGCCTATCATCTCAGGACCAGTCTGCTGTGAACTTTGGGGATTTGTTACTGCTCTTGAATATATTTGGTACACGTAGGTTCTTTGGTGGTTGTAAATCAGCGGTTAGTTGTACTAAATGTCTGATCTTTAAGCATTGCATTTGTCTGGTCACCTGGCCCTGAGATTGAGTAAACCGATATTATTTAGTTGACTTCAGTAAATAGACATGTAATGATAATTTCTACCATGAAAACGTCACATTGAAATCACTAATCATATCCCTCAGGCGACAAGTAAAATTTCAAAATTTAAAAACCCCCGAACCATTTATCTTGCGAAAACACCCCGATTCAAACAGTAAAACGCCCATAACTTTTGAACGGCTGAACCGATTTTATTCAAACATAGCTAAAAACACTCTCGACAAAATCACCTTTCAAACAAAAAAAACTAAATCGAAATCGGTCCATCCGTTTAGGCGCTATGATGCCACAGACAGACACACAGATAAACAGATACACAGCAACACACGTGAAACTTATTATAACACCCCTCTTTTTCCGGCGGGGGTTAAAAATAGTAAATTACAATGTCCACAATAGCTGGAAAATAAAACAACAGCAGATTCTAAATTCAAAATCTCCATAGGAATTAATATCAGTGAATCTTCTAATCAAAGGTATATTTAAGGCCTACTTTTAAGGTATATTTAAGGCATTTTACTTGCCGCGATAACTTTCTACGTAAGAAATTGAAAACTCAAATTCATAATCCTAATTAATTACTATGTTACCTATACATTATAATAACGAGTATCATTCGCAAGCATCAAGTTTAATAATTATTAAAGTAAAATCAGAAACGTCAACGGACTTCTTAGATTGTGACGACTTAAAGTTGTGCCATTAATCCCGTTCTATAAAACAAATAGTAGATAAATTGCTCCTTATTTGAAGAGCCCTAAATAAACCCTCGTTTATCACAATTTCCGAGTTCACCATCGATAATTTTTTTCCCCACATCCTGTATGGAAACAACACAATGCAGCTTGCCAAACAGTTCTTCGGATCAGTTATAATTAGCTTCATTTAATTCCCCTGTAATCCTTAGTACTTTTTGTTAGTCGTAGTGATGTAGCCGAATTGTTTGACGTGGTCATAGAGTTTCTGGAAGAGGCAACTCTTGGAATAGCCACAGGGATTCGTAATACATGTGAATGCCAGCTTGCGGTTTGGGTGCCTTTAATGTTTGTGTTTGTTTAAATGTGTTGTTTTTTTGTTCTATTCGAATAATGTTTTACCTACATTTTAAAAGGTTGATCCTCTAGGTACCTATTAGTTAGAAGAGATATAAACATATCTAGCGCCATAAACATATTTAGACGCCAGATCATGCTGTGCAGTCGGAGGATACGTATTCGTGAGCTGGCTGACCAGAACCAGATGTATCCTCCGACTACACACAGCATGACTTTCTTCTTTTTTGCGTCTTTATAATTCGCAGAAGGGTTTTTGATTTCTTGAATTAACTTTTTTAATTTATAACTTAGCACTTAGTTTTTTTCGAATAAGTTTCATTTAAATATATAAATGTTATATATTTTAGAAGTCATCTCTTAAAACCCTTTATTTTGATACCCCAAAGATGGAAGTGGAAGAAAAAAAAAATTGGGCTCCCACAATATGGCTCCCAAAAGCCGTCATTATTCTATTTTCCGAGTTTAATATAGCACTCGCAAGGTTAAGACGAATCGATTGACGTAAGTATCATCAAAATCGGCCAACGCGTTAGGTATCTAGAAAGTCACATAGGAACAAACATACATACGTACATAGACTGATAAACACATTACCCTTCTTCGGCATTCGGGTAAAAAGGAGATTATTTCATTATGCAGTTCATTCGATTCGTAGAGGCAATCTTCTCACTGACACTGCTAACCCAACTTAATTGATTGGCAAGCTCTTTCAAAATACAATAAAAAAATACCTAATTAAATTGCCTATCTCCTAACAAAATAAATTAAAAAGCACTGCATCTATACTATCTTATTCAATAGATCTTAGGCCTAGATCCGCCAACAATAAAAGGTATCTCTTCTGGGAAGGCTCTACATCCGTGTGGTTGACCTTATTAGGAGCCGCGGTATGACGGGAAGTGATTGTCGTAAATATGATTAAGTTGAACACAGTTACTTAACAGAATTTGTTTTTGTTATGATTTTTGATGGAAAAGTTGTGTAAAGTTGTGTAATCATCTTTGTAGCCTTTTTCTAGAAGCATAATTCTCTTACCGTACAGCTATTATTGAGTACCTATGTGTACGTTTCTGTCTTTAATTGAAAAATACAGGGGCGTTTAAAAATTACTTGTATTTTGCATGTTATTTTCAATGCTAATAACTAGACCACGCCGTGCTTCGGGTCCAGAAGCTCTAGACAAATAGTGTCATTCCAATAGCAAGTGCATTTGTTGGAATGCCAAAATGTAAAGGATTGATGACGTGATTTTTCGATAGCGCTTGGCATACCCATCCATTTTTGACATTCGCTATCACGACGTTTTCGTTGAAAGAATGTCACTTGTCTAGAGCCTCTGGTATTCATTTGAAGATGGTTGACAGACATAACATAT
Source organism: Orthosia gothica (assembly GCA_949775005.1). NCBI lineage: Eukaryota > Metazoa > Arthropoda > Insecta > Lepidoptera > Noctuidae > Orthosia > Orthosia gothica. The sequence continues at coordinate 10,266,058 of OX459042.1, forward strand.
AGCCCGAAAGTCTGATAGCTCTTCTTATCAGCCAGTCACTGAATTGTGAAGCTCAGACAGACTGTCGCTCCGTGTAAAATACTGATATCCGTATCAGCTGCATCTAGTTCGACTGGAAGCCAACCTTAGCATATTATGTAGGTAGTTGTGAAAGACTAGGCAGATAATGTTGATTTTAGATGGAAAAGTGGTGAATCCATCTTCGTAGCCTTAGTAGTAGGTAGCTTACATAGTAAGATCAGACAACTAGACGTAGTAACTATGCGTCACTGCGATATTGCTATCTAAATATACCAAGTTTTTGGCAGCACATTCATTGCGCGTTACCGCTAAGGTGTAGAACTCCTTACCTTAGTAGGTTAGCGTTTCCCGATAGCTATATCTTGCCATCTACAACATGGGTAAGATTTTTACAGAAGCGTGTGGATTGGCGCGAGAAAATAGAGGCCTATGTCCAGCGGTGGGCGAAATCGGGGTGTGGATGATAATGATAAACTAGGAACTCAAGACTCTAGTGTAGATACATCGACTACATCAACGTTCAGGTGAGATGGTGGACAAATGCTAACTTTTCAATTATAACAAAATTTTGCGCTTTTTACTATAATTGTGTGCCAAGTCTGGCAAAATAAATTCTTCTGCTTAAAATAATTTTGGTTTCTGAAGATAATCTCTACGTTTTCAAAAATACTTTCACTGATAAAAAGCTACACTTTCTTTTCGTGTCATAAGCTTACTTTTTAATCTGGAAAGGCGTAGTTCCTGTGGTATAGGCTACAGAAGCGAAACTTCGGGTAAAAGCTAGTGCTTAAGAGTACGTGTAACTAGTGGTTGTATGACGATAGTTTGACCTCTTCCACCTGAGCTTACTAAGAAATCCTGGTCTCCTAAGGTTCATAGAATTGCGGGGCTGGTAACAAGTGACAACTGCGTATGTTACGTGTAAACGTGAGTAGAATTAGGATTACTTGCGAAGGATTGCGGAAGCGGTGGCCATGATATGGGCATTATTGAGTATGCGATGCGGAGAAATGAGACAGAAGTCTTGAGGAAAGATTTAAATGATGATAAGAGAAGGGAAATACTAAACATAAGATGGATGGACTGTGTGGATGATGATATAGTAAGAAAGGAGTTGACTATTGAGATGAAGACTAATAGAGATGTAGTATAGATATGTTGCGCCAACACATAAAAATTGGGATAAGAGCAGGCAAATAATGATGATTGTGGAAACAACATTTAGATGTTGTAAAGGTAGCCTAATGTTTCGGAATGTGACGATCGGAATAAATAATGAATATAATTTTGATTAGAATAGAAAGAATCCATATAATATTATGAATGCGAAAGTAACTGTCTGTCTGTCTGTCTGTGTATTATCTTTTTACGCTTAAACTACTGAAACGATTAATATCAAATTTGGTATGCAGCTATTTAGTGACCATGTAAAGGACATAGGATAGTTTTATCCCGGAAATTATCTTTAAGGGGGGTGGAAAGGTGTTTGGCGGTTTGTATGGAAAACCAACACATAATCACCATCACATGATCTAACCAAGATTTTGTCTGGACTTTAAAAGAGACTGCGTCCTCTGCGTTTGTATCGGCCTTTCTTCTCAGAGTAGTCAGATAGGAAACGCCGACCACATCTAGTTTTTAAAAATATGATTGAAATGTAAAAGTGTTTGTACAAACCAACTTACAGAAATAAAATCATTTATTATTATCATATTATTGCGCGATATAAACAAATAGGCTATTGATTTACTAATACTAAGCATACGAACACGCGGGCAACAACTAGTAAAATCTTAAAATACGGCACAGACATAACACAACAGCAAGAAACAAAAAGTAAAAGAGAAGAAAAGTATAAAAAGTTAATATTTTATGTTGAGATTGTCAACTAGGTACATTCTGAATTCTTGGGCCTCCAAGATACACGCTCTGCCTAGTTTGTGGCCCATTGCCACTTAAATTGTGTATAAAGTTTACCATAATATCATTGAGCAAATTGTTTCTTCATTGTAACTTGTGTGTGTGTCAATAAATTAATTTATTACTAAATTAATTATTAAATATTACACAAAACTTTTAAATTACGTACATCTTTATATACAGTACCAATAAGACACCACCGCCCACATTCCATATACTTTTAAACTTATTACCAAAAGAAAACGAGACCAATACGAAAATAATATACATCCAAGTAAGTTAGGTCAGACCAGCAATTTTATCATTTTTCATTCGAAGATTAATTTTCTTAAGCAGCTGTCAGACGACGCTGTGATGTTAATAAGTCAGAAACTTGTAATGGTTCATAGTTAATGGTCGAATGTGATCATCGATAGTGGGGCTTGTTACCATTATCTGTATGGGAGTTAGGGGCTGGATACATTTGTACAAGTAGCTCTGAAACTGACGATTAATTTTTTTTTATGAAGTTTTTATCGAGTAAAGAGTATAGTTGTGGTTACAACGGATACTATCTACTCCTAGCTTTTTCAGTGGTTTTGAGTACGGGCATTTCCCAAAATTCTAAGTCCTAATCTAGGTCATGGTCTACCAGTGTGAGTGTATCAAATTTTGTCTAAATACGTTCAGTCTTTGATTAGTCGTTGATTAACAAAATTACAACATTTAAGTAAGATAGTGTGAAGGAAATGATTGAATCACACGAGTGTAGAGAAGGAACACTTCTCTAAACTCGTGTGATTTTCTAAGTAAGTTCTAAAAGATTTTGCCAAAAGGTTATAAAGCTGCGAGCTTTTATTCTGGTCACAATATTTTTCTCTCTTTCTTATTCTAATCATATACAAACACGGATCGTCTATTCGTCTACACTTTTTCCTTCCTGTAGCAGTTCGTGGTAGACCCAAGCCAACCAATGTTGTGCCATCATTCGTCTTTGTGAAAGTTGATATCCAAGTTTACGGATGGACGTAGGTCTACAAGTTGGCTTACTCGTCCGTAAAGGGTCTTATTAAAAAAAAACCGGCCAAGTGCGAGTTGGACTCGCGCACGAAGGGTTCCGTACCATTATCGCAAAAAACGGCAGAATAAACACGTTTGTTGTATGGGAGCCCCACTTAAATATTTGTTTTATTCAGTTTTTAGTATTTGTTGTTATAGCGGCAACAGAAATACATCATCTGTGAAAATTTCAACTGTCTAGCTATCACGGTTCAGGAGATACAGCCTGGTGACAGACAGACAGACAGACAGACAGACGGACCGCGAAGTCTCAGCAATAGGGTCCCGTTTTTACCCTTTGGGTACGGAACCCTAAAAATACCATACCATCGTGAAAAGTGGAAGGAATGTAAGGAGCCCTGTGCCCAGGAAAGCGTCAGAACTGGCTAGCAAAATAAAAACATAGATAGATTAAAATATAGATTAGCTGATTCTTAATTCAAATTTTCAGAATTTGAATTTAGATTCTGTTAATCAGTATTCAAAGTAATCATAGTTAGATTCTTTGTATAAATTTAAGGGTATATGTGTCAAGTCCTTTACAATAGTTATGTACTCGATATTATTGTATTATCCATTATCGATATAAATATTATATTGGCGTTAAAATGAAACTCCTGTTTAAATGTAGGCTAATGTGATAGGTTGTCAGAAGATAATGATAAGATGTAAGGAGTATATAATTTAATAAGTAATGTATTTAAAAACTGCACATCCCAAGCTGTTTTTAAATACCATTTTTAGTGTTCCGTACCCGGAGGGTCCAAACGGAGCCCTATTGCTGTCACTGACGTGTCTGTCACACAATTTTGTTCCAAAGAATTTTTTAGTTTCCCATTGTCCTACGAACTTGAAATTTGGTGATAATGTTTATTATTATATATACTTTACTAAAAAATACCAATATACTGATAAATCAGAATTTTTCTTTGGTTCCAGTACCCTAAATGTGTGAAGTCCAACACGAACTTTGCCGGTTTTCGCATTACGTCCGATCCGAGTCCGGCTTTCAGTTCCGAGTTCTATCTCAATTGAAAATGGTCTGAACTCAGTAAATAAGATAGTAATGCTTGCAGAATATAATAAAATTTGGAGAAAATGCTGAAAAGCTGCACCCTAAAGGAATGATTTAGGGTTTTACGGCTTCGAATAAACTACTTTGAAAATCAATCAATCATCTTCTATCAATTTGATCTTTCTTTATATACAAAAGAGGCTGACATGAAGAGTTCGTAGGTTTTATACTAACTTTAGGGACATCAACAACCCGCACTGAACCCGTGTGGTACAATCCCTACGGACCGATCTATCTCACAGAAAGGAGTCCAGTATCCCAGAAAGAGATATCAAGATAGAAGAGAGTTCAACAACCAACCCAACACCAACTATTTTGTGCGCGGGGGGTTAAAATGTATGCTGTCTTATCCGACAACACGTGCGAAAGAGATGCTGTGATGAGCAGTAAGAAGCAGTTGTTCGCGTACGAATTAGCACTTTTGCAAATTTGTATCGAAATAGATTATGATTTAGGACGAAAACGAGCGCGCGAAATTTTATGAACAGACCTTTGGGAGTCTAGATATCATGAAAAAACTACTAAATGTTAAATTACTAAAAATGTTGAATTATTAATCTATCCCTATATGGAGGCCGTTTTGCAATTTTCCTTCTTCTTATGGTATTTATTGCCGCCCAAAAATGCGTTAAAATTAGTGTTGAAATATGGAACTTTCGACGCTCATAGAGAGCAGTGGTGGCCCAGTGGTATCGGCCACGACTTACAAGTTGTAGGTCGTGGGTTCGAGCCCAGGCAGACTCTTTACTTTGTGTAAATTATTTCTTCACCACTGCTCACAAAACGGTGAAGGAAAACATCGTGAGGAAACCGGCATGTCCTAGAACCAAAAATACGAAGACATGTGACATCCACCAACCCGCACTGGGCCCGCGTGGTGGATTACGGCCCATTCCCTCTCACAGAGAGGAGGCCTGTGTCCCAGCAGTGGGAACATTAATAGGCTGATGATGTGACGCTCATAACTTTCAAATATATTTTTTTTTTACATTTTTTTTCCATACAGGGCAGATAATGATGAGAAAAATTGATATATTTTTTATTTTGAACGTACATCGTCAAACAGTGGATTAATCGCCAGACTACGTTTGTATGGAAGAATTTTCGACTAGTGTAACCTTAAAGGCTGATTACGTCCAAACTACATGTGTGGATATAGGACAGGCGATACAAAAACTACATGTGTAGATATAGGACAGGCGATACAAAAACTACATGTGTAGATATAGGACAGGCGATACAAAAAAATACACTCCTCCTTAGGTATTTCCAGCCATTACCATGGTACATTTCATAACATAACATGAATACAGCTTGTCGGAGGTGATTAGTGGTGGGATTGTCCAATAAATAACGTCTCATTATAATGGCGGCTCCGCTACAGATCGGCCGGTATTTCGCGCGCCCTCGCGCTTTGGGGCGCACACGCAGGGCCGTAGTAAGATCTTGGGCTGAAGTTTAAAATTCAAAGAAGGACTCTGTAAAGGCAGAAGCAAGACAATTTATAAGTTCATGCGCTAGGTTATCATGTACCGTAGAAACAACGCACAAGAAATGTTTTCATCGCCTAAAATTTTGGGTAGCTAATACTTGTCATCTTGTCACAAAGAATTAATGTTCGTTGATCTGCTGTAGACGTTGTTTTCCAGACTATCAGCTATTATTTGATTAGATTGAAGGACTGACTACTCAGGAGCTTTGATGGAAAACTGATATTTTTGCAACTCTTGCCTTTTCACCTAATTGTCTGATGGAGAAAACATGAGTCTGCCAATGCTTCTTGAAATTTAAGGCCTTGAAAACTTTTGAAGAAAATTGACCTAGTGAAACTATCCTCTTCCCCGATCATGTCTCATGGAGAAACCTGGACCTTAGGCTAGGCTTTCTCGTACCTTTTGCTGAGGTCAAAATGGCGGTTTTTAGCACCTCCTGCACCAGGTCCGCTCCTGCACAGGGCGTGGTGGTCGTGCTGGCACCGCGGGCGAGGGGCGTCGCGGGGCGAACGCGTGCGATAAATGGCCGTCCGAGCGAAGCCGCCGGCGCATGCTCTGCTTTGCGCACTTTTGTTGTGAGTGCTGCGAGCGTTTCACTGACCGAGCACGGAGATTTTTTGGGAAAGAGTTCTCTAAAAAAACCGCAGTGGTTTCGGAAAATGCTGTTGATAATTGTGTACAAATTCATTTTGCTAGTTCTTTGAGGGCATCATAATTTTGATTCTCATGTTTTTTTTATTGAAGGCTTCCTAAATATCTAAGTGGACAATAACATGAGAGGATTAGACTACCATGCCCTGGTACCCTAAATAGGTACCGCTCCAGCCTCTTTATATATATGAGATAGGTATGTTTGTGTGGAAGCATAACGCATTATTTACAAAAGCAGACTATGTAAATCCTCGAAACCGGCACGACCCTCACAGGCTCGTACTGGATGTCATTCCAAGGCTTACTAAATATAATAAAAGCTGTTTGTTTAAGTGAGTAAAAATATTTAATAAGATACCAAGCGACCTAAAAATTCTAAATATCAGATTATTTAAAAGTAGATTATATGATTGGCTGTCCACTAATAGTTTTTATAGTATAAATAGATTTTGGACAAAAAAAAATTAATGAAAATATTGTATGCACTAAAAATTTGCACGCTTATAATGTTAAGCAAAAGATGTTTGCTCTGTATTTAATTTTATATCATCTTCTATACCATGTGTTATAAAAAAAATATTCTCTCCTTCTTCTTTCCAAATAAATTTTATTCTCTTCTTATTACATTCTAAATATGTGGTAATATTTTATTGGATTGTCATTTCATTTCAATTATTCATAAAAAGATTGTAAGACGAGGCTATTGTTCGCGCCTATGCATTACGCTCGGTCAGTAAAAACCACCCTTAACTAACACTCGATACCTGATTCGCTTTTTATCACAGGCGTTTGAGCAATGGTGGATATTTGTCTCGAAATAACTCGATATGGATACATGCTTATTACGAACTACGGCATAAATACTAAAGTTTTATATACATATATAACCTTGGTCGTAAATATAGGGGGCGTGTGAATAATGGTAACAATAGAAAGCTTGTTAAATTACATCTACAACTTACAAGGCTGTTGGAAGATCGTAAATCAGAATAAACTTTGCACTTCTAATATATTTGCGAGGAGTAATATCCGTATGCGGCCGCGATTGGATTTATCTTTCGTGTTGTATAGTGGGGGACGTGGCAATATATTTACCTACATGGTGTAGTAGTAGGAAATATAACGTGTTACTGCTGTATATAAGGAATACGGTTGAATATTTATTACTACTTGTGTTTCGGTTTACCTCTAAACACAAATATTGTAATTTAAAAGAATTTACGTTTTGCGTAGACTTTGTCGTAAACATCGTACATTCTCGTAGCATAATACGTTCAGTTTCTGAAGTAGATATGAACCTGAGTTCATTCAAACCTTTGTGTCCTAGCAAACATATTTGGTTTAAGTAGAGCCCTAAGATGTTACCCAACACTTATAACACACTGTAAGACCTACTGTCTTACAACTGTAAGACAGTAGGTCTTACAGTTGTATTGTAATGTAACAAAGTGTGTTCTAATGTAAGAAGGAGTATTCTAATGTAACAAAGTGTATGCTAACCTAAAAAAGTGTATTCTAATGTAAAGAAAGTGTTTTAATGTAACAAAGTGTATTCTAATGTGACTAAGTGTATTCTAATGTAACAAAGTCATTTCTCAGAATCTTAACAGGTACGGACGTAAGAACCCACCACTCTTCTTCCAAACTGTATTGCCACTTCGGTAAGTTTACGACTATGATTTCTTGCTAACCAAATAGGACAAACTGTCAAACTTTTAGTAGATCCTTAGTTAAATGAGTTTCAGCATACCAATATTATATGCCGTAAGTCAAAAGAGAAAAGGTTAGGTACTTCTTGGTGGATCTTTCTAAGGCATTCGACACTGTGTCCATTCCCCACCTATTACCTAAGCTGGAAGTTACGGGCATTCGCGGACATACCTTGAAGGTTTGCCAGGATTACCTGTGTGATAGAACTCAATGTGTCAAAATAAATGATGTTATTGGTGACACCATTTCATTGAGTTTTGGCATTCCTCAAGGCTCAATTCTGGGCCCTACCCTATTTATATTAACAACTTATGCAAAATGTCTCTAATGACTTGTTAAATTTTCACTTACGCAGATGATACGGCTCTATTATTTCATGGTAGTGACTGGCCCGAAACAGTAAAATACGCGGACTTGCTCTGAACTCAGTGATGAAATGTGCACCTTTTGTCGACGTTTTATAAGTGCCCATGTAGGCCTATATGAAATAAAAAAAATAATTTTGAATTTTGAAATGTTTGTCAAATAATATCCTTACCTTAAATTTAAATAAAACGGTATACTTACCTTTCTCCTTACGATCCACCAACCTTCCATCACCAGATTCAATGGTGCTCAAAGCTCATACCTGCTCACTTGGTCTATCTTCTTCACAATGTGGCTGTCCTCAACTCAAAAGGTGTGAGTCTGGAGACTATGTAGGTAGTTCTCTGAGCTGGAAACCCCACCTTAGTAACCTCATATCGCGAGTCCACAAGTGTATTTTTTTTTTTTAAACTAAGGCACTCCGCGGATACCCTTACTATTCAAACTGTTTATTATGCCCTGTCATCTCATCATCATCTTCCTGCCCTCGTCCCATGTTACTTGGGGTCGGCGCAACACGTTTTCGTCTTCCATACCATCCTGTCCCCCGTCACTCCATCACTGACGCCCTTTTCTTTCATATCACTCCTCACACAGTCCATCCATCTTTTCTTAAGCCGTCCCCTCCCTCTCCATCCATCCACAGCTATATTCATAACTCTTTTAGTAACATGCTCTGTTTATTATGCCCTGTGTCAAAGCATAATAAACTACTGCATCTCACTTTCCTAATAATATTTACCTCTCCCTCACACACATACACACATCCATACATAGGTACATAATTAGACTACATCATAGTCGCATTAGCTGGTAAATTTATTATAATTTAGTGATGATAATTGTACTGTGTTCGTCTTACAACTGCTGTTACATGTTTAAATTATAGGCGAGGACGCTGGCACCCTAAACACAAGTTAAATCGTACATTGGGTGCCAGAGTTCATCTTAAACACTCTTTACCCTAGTTGTAACGCAAAGTGTTTACATAAGTGTTTGTCGGACTCATCATCGCTTACCATCGGATAAGGTTGTGGTCAAACGCAAGCAAATCAATAATAATTCAAATATAAATTGTTAGTCTGTGCACCTAAGCAACAAATCGTACCACAACTTTGGCACCCCATTCCTCAAACCTTACAAGCCCAAACTCCAAGACCAAGGCCCAGCATCCAATCTCCAGTAGGTGTGAATGATAATTTCTTTCATACTCACCCGTGTTATCATTTAACAATGATTCATATCTCGCGAGGTGAGCCTGGTTTAATAAACAGTGATAATTAAATGTTGTAACTTGAGTTGTTTATGCCGCATGCCCGGGACGCCGGAGGAGGCCGGGGCTCCGCCCTCCAGCGCCCGCCTCGTTATGACCGTAAGGGATTAACGAGGATCTTGTATTGTTGTATGTTACAATTATTAAGGTTGTGTTGGATTCGGTTTTGATGGAATTTTCTTAGTGTTTACAAAAAACGGTGACTCACCATTTAACTTCTAATTTTCTTAGTGTTTACAAAAAACGGTGACTCACCATTTAACTTCTAATTTAAACTACTTTACGGTGTACTTGGTGACGCTATAATACAAAGTCAAAGAAAAATCTGATAAGAAAGAAAAAATCCAGCTTAGTGGGTTCCGTACCAATCCGCAAAATCAAGTTGGTTGTAATAGGAAAAATGAGAGTATTTCAAAGAAAAATCTGATTTATCAATATAATTATTGGTATTTGTTAGTAAAATATACGTAATAATAAACATTATCACCACATTTCATGTTTCGTATGAACAAAGGTCGATGGGAAGTTAAAAAATTCTTCGTAACAAAATTTTGTGAGGAAAAAGCTGTCTTTGGTGGCTTCTCATTCCTTTGTTTTCCAATACTGTTTTCAATATCTTTATCCAATAATTTATTTTCTTAGCTGTATGGGAGCCCGCCAAAAAAAAAAAATTGTGCTCTTCTATCTGTATTATTTAGTTTCTCTGTTAAGTGTTTTGTGTGTTCACAAAGTTTTTTTTTTAACTTATATCTTAATCTACGACGAACAAAATGCGACAGTGGCCTTAATTTTCTTTATTCTAACCTGCTAATCACTAACCAGTTCTCCAGAATAAATTCTAATAAACACGAGATTTTTAGTTGATAACACCTGCTGTATTTGTTCAAAAAGGCTGTCTAAAAGTGCGTTCGACAGGCCATGACACCGATATCATCAGAGTTCGTAATAGTTTGATCGACACATTTCAGGCGTTTCACAATTTATTTTTACCATCCGGTATCATTTAACCACATACACGATCGCTATGTAGTTTAAAGTAGTTTCAGGGCTTACTAGTTACTACATCTCTAACCCTAGAGTATGAGCATTTTGCCGCCCGTGGAAAAGAATTCGTATTATTTTTTTCAATACACTTCCTCGAAAACTAGCTCTTATTGCACTACGATTAGGTTCGACATGCAACATATTTCGCACGCGTGCGGTAATAAGATTACAGCACGCGTGCGGTAATTCGATTAAAATATAAGAAATTAAAAAACACCACTGACTATTATAGAGCAGGCGTGTTTTTTTTTAATCTCGTCATTTTGTTTTGCGTCTTTACAGCGTAAATATTTTTTGAATATTTAAATTGTGTTTATAAAAAGAATACTACTAATAAACATGATTATTTTAAACTAATATTACTTTTATGAACAAGTTAACATTTTATTTGTGTTCTTAATTAAAATATATTTGAATTTTATATTTTTCCTGTGAGGCTGTTTAACGGCTTCATACTTTTGCTTCTCCTTTAACCTGCGAACATAAAGCGCGGGAAAAAGCGAAGTTAGTCTTAATAATTTGAGTTATTTGTGAAAAATGTCGAATTTAAGTTTTGAAGAGAATTCTTTAGATGGCGGAGTACGCCGGTATTGTGATTGAGGCACAAAATGCTTGCCATAGCCTGTTGCCATCTAAATCTAAGTTGAAATATATGGCAGCTTTGCAAAGTTTTCTTCAGTGGAAAGTTACTAAAAAGGCGTCGTCATTTTCGGGGCAAGTATTTTTATTTCTTCGAAAGTGTATTGAAAAACGTCGTTTGATACACGTGGGAATTTGTTATTGCGTTTCTCGGCCCCTTATTACCCTCGCCTTACGGCTCGGGTGTTCATTCGGCCTCGTACGCAATAACAAACTTTCCGCACTTGTATCAAAATGTACTATTACACGACGCACTTACCAAGTTCAAGCGTCCAGCAGGGCAGATCATTTTTTTTTTAATTTGACCTTAAGAACCTAGTCTAGGTTATCACCAAAGGCAATGGTACTTAGCTTAATCTAGGCAACAAACATAACCATTCCAACAACACAAACAATACATACAATATAACAATCTAAATGAACATCCCGCCACTGGAGCCAGCTAAAACATATAACACAAGTACGCAAAACGAATTTTAAAGTCATTTCTGTTCCAAATCTCAAGCATATTGCTAACAAATCACAGGCGAATGGGTCGTTTAGCCACCATTTGTTGCCCTGGGAGCGACGCAGGGTGGTAATTGTGTTTACAATACATCCCCCCTCAGCTTCTACCCCCTTTCCGCTCATTTCTCATCCTCAAACATCAGAGCAACGCTTAGCGATTTCACCTCGGGAAATCTGGGGAAAAGTGGAAAATGCGCTGTTATGAGAGACGCTCCCGATAGCTAAATGTTCGCGCCTCGCGGTGTTCGGGGTCGCTTTTGTGTTCCAACGAGCTGGCTAAGTTGGGTTTGAATTGAGTACAGGTAGGTCGGGTTGTTGTGCGTATAATGGTTGTAAGTGTTAGATGTTCAGGTTCTTCCGCTGGATGGTCTTGAAGGACTGATTTAGGACTTCTGTTTATCTCATGTCTACAGTTATATTTTTTCGCGGCACTGAAATCTGTACATACTTACCTACTTATTGATTGACTTGCTGCTAGTTACATTAAAATTACATGTAAGTACAGTTTCGCGTGACGGTGTGAGCCAGGCGTTATATAAAAGAAAAGTAGCCCAAGAGACAGGTCAGGTCACAGATATAAATCTAACTAGATAACGCTAGTCCCTCCATCTGTATGAAAACCAAGCGTGCCACTTTTTCACACACAATTTAAAAACAAATTTACTGACTAATGAATGAACAATTTTTCAATGCCTCGGCTAACGATTTCTATACAGATTTTACAGCTTAATATGGCATAATTCAATTTTTTTATAGATTTCGCTGGATTTTCGGTGCCGATAATGCTAAATGAAAACACTCAAATTACGATCATTGATCGTAATTTTACTGCGTTTTTTGACACGCGAAGTACATACAATCGCGCCATCTAGTTAAATGTATGTCTGTGGGTTAGGTACTCCCCATTTTTCTAAAAGTGCAATTTTTTGTCCATGCCCATGATTTGCTAAAATTAAACAAAGTAAATATCAGTGCCTGTGTGTGGACTGTAATGAAAAATTAATGCATCAACAATTTTTCAGGATTTCAGTGATTAGTCACGCGCTTCGCCAATAAAACTCATAAAATGCGCATGTGCGCACTTGACTGTGTAAAATAGTATCAACTGTGAAGTCACATCATCAGCCTATTAATGTTCCCACTGCTGGGACACAGGCCTCCTCTGTGTGAGAGGGAATGGGCCTTAATCCACCACGCGGGCCCAGTGCGGGTTGGTGGATGTCACATGTCTTCGAATTTTTGGTTCTAGGACATGCCGGTTTCCTCACGATGTTTTCCTTCACCGTTTTGAGAGCAGTGGTGAAGAAATAATTTACACAAAGTAAAGCGCCTGCCTGGGCTCGAACCCACGACCTACAACTTGTAAGTCGCGGCCGATACCACTGGGCCACCACTGCTCTCAACTGTGAAGTATTACTTGAAAAATACCAAAAAATCTTAAACAAAGGCCAAAAATTCCAGCGTCATGCAATAACCTTTGTAGCTGCCATGGACTAAGAAGAAATGGAGTACCTACTAAGTAAAACATTGTACTGAAAGTGTTAGTTATCGGTATTAGTAATTTTACTGCAATCCGAATATAGTCTTCACCATATCAATATCACAAAATGGCATATTCAGAAAATGTATGTAGATGTAGATCTCTACAAATAAGTTATTTCTAAGATTTTCACCTATATTAGACCTTACAGTAGAAAATCTTAAAATAACTTTAGGCTTTTAAAAGTCTTCCAAATGCAAATGGTAAAATAATACAATGGATCTCAACAAGACCTTTACACTGATTATTACTATTTCTGCAAAAAGAACCTCATGTATTTTTACATAGTTTGATACGAAGACGATCACCTTGTCATAGACTTCATATGCCTACAGCATGTAAACTTCACATGTACAAATTCATCAACTTAACACTCCATTCACTCCATCCTCTCTCCTTCATAACCACCTTTAACGTGACCGGGACGATCGGCCTCATGAAAATCCCATAAAAAATAATAAACAATTTACGTTCGTCGACACGCTCCGTGTCTCTCGCTCCACCTTTTGTATTAGCTGAGAACTTTACAACGCTATTTTTTTTAAAGAAATCTGCTTCCCCTTTTAGATAATGCGGGCGGGATATAAAAAAATAATTGCGATGGGTAACTCTTTTGAGGTGAGTTCGCTGAAGAAAATGACGCTTCTGTCGATAAACATGAAAATTGGTGAGAGTTGTGGTTTGTAAAAATCTGTGAAAAGGCAAGCAAGGCCATCTTTTCTTAATTACTACAGGATACTAGTTTGGATCTGGAAGGAAATACCTTGCCTGCCCTAAAAGACGGTGTTAGTATTGTGTACAAATAATTGAAAGGACTACGTCATCGCTTAGCATCAGGTGAGATGATAGTCAAACGCACGCCTATCAAATGTTGCATTCGAATAGTTTTTTCTCTCTCATGTATGTTTGTTGTTTCATGAAAAAGGCAAGACAGGTACGGTTGTAGACAATCTTTTATATAATTACAAGCTGTAGATGTATTCACAAGACTTCTGCATTTTTCTTTCCCCAACATCTAGGCCACATAGTTTTTACAAATTAATTTGTCCGAGGCACATTGAGCGGCGCTCGATCGGCCAATCCCGCGTGTAATCCCGGGATTATGCCGCAGTCGCCAGTGCCGTCATTACTAATGCAGGTGGACTGGTCTTTTATGATGTCTAGTGGTCTTGTTTGCAGGACAGAGCTTTTTTTGTAATAAAATACTTTATCTAAAGTTATACTTTAAAGAAGTGAAATTATGTGTTTGTTTTTAGGAGATTTTAAAAGATTGGCCCGTGATCGCTATAGACCGGGTGAAGAGTTAAAGTAGGGGAGGCCTTGCCCTGAAGTGGGACAACATAGGATTATTGAAAACAATATAATTATCACGGGAAATTTAACGCGATGATTTCGATTGTTTGATTGTTTGATTTTTTCGATAGGTAAACAAACAATCGAAATCATCGCGTTAAATTTCCCGTGATAATTATATTGTTTTCAATTATGAAACGCGAAAGTGTTAAAGTTAATATAACATAGGATTATAATAATAATATATAATTCTAGGAGGTGATCTCTGAAACTACTGACGTGATTGGAAATATTCTTTTAATGATAGAAATATAAACTATCTCTGATAATAAAAAATAAGTTGGAGGTGTTTTGAATTCCTTTTGTGTTCGTACTTGGGTAAGAAAAGGCTAGATTTTTTTTTTTTTACTCAGACGGTGCGTTTCTAGGAACGGTTAGCTACAAACGCAGCTTAGTCTACATAACTTTTCATTCTCATTAAAGTTGTGTTTATTTTTATAAAATTGTTAGACACGCACATACCTGCTCAACACACAGTACACGGGCAACTATAATTATTAAGTGTAGGTATTCGGAATAATATAGTCAACAAACAAAAACCTCAACACATAAAACTTATAAGGCTAGGTCTACATTTTTCGTGACTATTTATCGAAACGAAACTCCAACGAAATACGGAGAAGCAGTTCGATATAATCTGTCTATCTCGTTAGACCATTCATTACGGGACACTGAAAATAAACCCGCACGTCGAGAGTCCAACAAGTGTATAATTCTTGGAATACCTAACAAATGTTACGTTTTTTCCGACGGTCTGTACATGGCCCAATTAAGGGCCCGACAACGACCGGCCGACTCTCTATATAATTTATTCGCTAAGGATTTTGTCTCGTGGCACTCTTTTCGAGATCGAAATCGGTATCGTAAACACCTTGTATACCTCTTTTGTTATCGATAAAGTTTTGTAATGCCATATCGATTGTAATCGATATTGGGTTTCATTAGGTTTAGGTTATGATAATTTTTATGAGGGCGTTTTTAAGATAAACGTTGGAATTGGAAATTTGATGTGATCTTATTTTTTTTTTGTTTTTATTCGGTTTGTTATCTTTTATTATAATGCAATAATCATCGTAAGGTATATATATATAATTGACATCAGGGAATCTTTATGTCATCGGACTCTTTAATGACTAAAGAAGTATAAAAATATTGATTAAAATCGTCAGCTTCTGAACTTGGGGATCCATGACCGCTTCGACAAGTGCTGTTGCGTCATCGCAAAGATTTATTGGTTTACGAATCCTAGATCAATAGCTGGCTAGCTGTTGATCATCTAGACGGAACTATCTAGTTCTTTAATAACTCCATCATGTCTGCTTACCAGAATGGATGTAGGAACGGGTCCCGCGGTATTAAGGAGCTGCTCCTCATAGACATTGCCATTAGCCAACAGTTTCGCCGTTCCCGCAAGGATCTGGCGATATGTTGGATAGATTATAAGAAGGCCTATGACTCAGTGCAAAATACATGGCTCCTGAGGGTGCTGAAGTTGTATAAAATTGATGCAACTCTGCGCGCCTTCCTGACGTCATGTATGGGGCAGTGGAGGACGGTCCTTCACTATCGAGGATGTCGACAGATTCAGGAAAACAGCGAACCTATTAGGATCGAGACTATTATCTAAACTTGCAAGACTCTTAAAAGCACCTTTACAGTTTCGGATACCATATCTACTTACAATATTTAAACCACATGAGAGTGAGAGTAGAATAAAAATATTAGTCCAGCTATCATCACGACTGCAGCATATAATGTGCATTACATTACATATAGCTACAATTATTTTTATCCCCTGTTCATACGAATGGCGTAACTATATTCGTGCAAGCCCCGTGCAGTCCCGAAGCCGATTCTCGGAACCCTTTAATTGCACCCAGGCCAACGCAGATCGAACGTTTAAAATCGATTTTTTTATTCGATTTATTTCATGTGAGCGTCGAGTTTAAAATCGTGTTTTTGTTTTGCGATAGCGAACGCTGTGTATATGCAAATTTTACACGCATCTACTGAAACTTCTCAATTAATTAAATTGTGTGACAGTTTTAGTTTTTGTCGTAATGTCGGGTTATTAAGTTTTGGGCTTTGCGTTTGAGTGATAATTTGTTGGTGACAGGAAATTGTAATAAATTGTGTTACAACTAGAAATCTATACTAATATTATAAAGAGGAAAGATTTGTATGTTTGTATGTAACGAATAAACTTGGAAAGGACCGATATCAAAAATTCTTTCATCGTTGGGAAGCTACACTATCCCCGGGTGACATAGGCTACTTTTTATTCCTGTATTCCCATGGAAACGGGTACTACGCGGGTGAAACCGCGAGGCGTCCGCTAGTATTTAATAAAATTACCGACATGGTAGTTACTGAATTTAGATATCGAAACTAGTCGAATAAAAAAAACACTGTAATATCTACCAGTATTATATTTCTCACCATCAAAAATTCCAAAACCAGTTTGGTCAGATTACAGGGAACGATTTAATTGGTAACATAAAAATAGCGAACCATTAGTACCACTTCTGTATTCGAATGAGCAAAATTGTCGCATTCACCCTACGTCCGAACAAACGGCCAGCTTGTGTTTTCACACCTAAGAAATTCTACGGCATCCAAACAATTTTAAACTTTACCATCTTTACTTTAAAGTGCAAATTCGGCTATGATATTTCTCATAATCAGGGCAGATATAAAATCAGGCAATTCAGAAATTTCTAGCCCGAACTTTTAAGTCGAATTTTGTATAGTTACCGACTTCGATGGAAGCCAGCATGCATGATTAGCATTTGAAAATGAAACTCTAAATCCAGTTATGTACAGTTGAATTTCGATTGATAAATAAGCATGAGAGTTAAGAAATGTTGGTGATATTCGTGCACGTAATGAGGTGAAACAATTCAAAGTACGAATGGACAAAGACTTATGGAGTTTTTATTTTTAAATAAATGAAATTAAATTCGCTACATTCCCAAAGCTTGTTACGGTGTAAGTTTTTCAAGTTCTTTTCTCAAAATATTCTAATAAGTGGGTACTTGGATAGGTTTCAGTGTATTAGAAAAAGTTGGATTGTGGTATGTGGACTTTTAACGTCACCAACACCCTATTAATCTTTTATAATTTACTCATAAGAAGTACAATATTGTATTTTACGTTTTCATCCGCTGGTTAGGAGTTGGTTAAGTAGCTAATTCTCTCAAAATATTTTCTAAAATTAAGAATATAATTCTACGGGTTTTGCAAACAATCACATTTTTACATGATCAGAAGTTAGAAAGAGATAGAACGCTCTAAAAGCATGTAAATGAGTGAAATAGATATATTTTCCACAGTGTAGATAATAATCCAGAAGTTACAAGCTCTGCCTGAAGTAGAGAGTCAACGAAAAACGAGCTCGTTTTTTTTTATTATTTTTTATTATTGTGTCCGTTTTGAGAGACTCATATCGTAATATGACTCGTCGACCTCACTTTACAAATTCGATCCGATTTGAACTTCTGCCCTATAAGTTTTACATGGCAACACTTAAAATTTGGAGCAAGGTGCACCGAACACCATCGATCAGGTGTATTTGTTTACCTTTACACAAGGTGCACCCTAAGACCCAAACCGAAAGAAGTTAATTCATAAAATACCCTGTTCCGACTTTTTGTTGCATTTACTATTAATGATGTCTTAATAATTTATTGCTAGAGCATGGGGAAATACAAGTATCGAATTAAATTAAATAACACAACAGAAGTAAAAAGTTGTGTTGTACAACTTTAATTTCACCAAGTGTAACTTAAGTTTCACGCTGAGATAGGAGCCTTTTTGGTCTCGCACGGGTGACAAATAAATATTTTTCTTTCAGTTGATGACTACGAATTTAAATAGTCCTGAAAACTAAAAACCTTAATTATTTTGAGATTTATTTTTGTACAAGTAGTTTAGACCGATTTTGCAGTGACCAACAATTTACATCTAGTAGTGAATTAGTTTTCTGGCGGCACTGAGATGTGTATAATTTCTACAGAAGTTTTAATGTTCCAAATAAAACGATGCCTGGATAAAGTTTTGTTTATTTGGTGGTTGGAGTCATAAGCCCATAGCCGAATTCCTATAGTAACTCAAGCAGGTGCGACGCACGCGTCCCCAGTGCGTTGATCCGCATGTAATCTGCTCCGGGTGACAGCGCGCGCGCAGCTCCTATCGCGTTACCTTACATTATACTCACTAATTTGTGGTGAAAGGAGGATAGCTTTATATTATTAATCATATTTACAGAGATAATTTGAAAGATAAACAATTGAATATTACTAATCGTATGACTAATAACAAAACAAACTTAAATACAAAAGGGAGAAGGAAAAGGGCTCATTGCGCATCAAAAAATTCTTCCACATCGATGTCAATGGGAAACGTGCTCAGAACGCTGGCAGCATTGCCACGTTTAATGGCAATGCTGATTCTCTGGCTGAAGAAAAGGCCTGTCCTCTGGTCACGCGAACAGTCGACTAACCGTTTACTTATGTCTCGAAACACTCGGTGAGCATTCGGACCCCATGGACCTAAAGTCTCATCCCCAAACGGCTCAAACTACCTAGCACAGGAACTTGACAAGGGTAACCACACAGTAGGAATTTTCCTGGACCTCGCCAAAGCTTTTGACACAGTTTCCATCCCCATCCTGTTACGCAAGCTTGAGACCATAGGTATAAGAGGAACCCAGCTGAAACTCTTCAAAAGTTATTTAGAAGACCGTACCCAGTGCGTAAAGATTGGCAATGTGCTCAGCGCTGATAAAAAATGCACATCCTTTGGTGTTCCCCAAGGAAGTGTTTTAGGGCCTACTCTGTTTTTGATATACATAAACGACCTTTGTAATCTAAAGCTAGAACATGGCATAATTGTATCATACGCTGACGACACTGCTCTACTTTTTTCGGCAGACTCAGAAAATGAAGTGTACAAACTTGCGCAACACGGATTCAATATTGTAAATAATTGGCTTCAACATAACTCACTAACATTAAATGCGGATAAGACAAATTACATTAGGTTTACGATGCGCAAACAGACATCTAATATTGCCTCAAACATGTATGCTCATTATTGTAGAGACCCTAATGATAGCCAGTGCGGGTGCCCCAATATCAAAATGACTAATAAAATAAAATACCTGGGTATCATTATTGATGAAACCCTTTCCTTTAAACAACATTTAGAAGCTTTAAATAATAGAATCCGTAAGCTAATATTTGTATTCAAAAAGCTACGATATATTACAGACCCACTAATAATTAGACAAGTTTACTTTGCTCTATGTCAGTCAATTTTGACTTACTGCATTACCTCATGGGGTGGGGTGGGTAAAACTGTATTACTACCTATTGAGAGAGCGCAAAGAGCGATCCTCAAGGTGTCTACTTTCCGCCCGTTCCTTTTTCCCACTAACCTCCTCTATAAATCTTGTGAAGTACTAACAGTTCGCCAGTTATTCATAATGAGCATCGTGTTAAAACAACACGCAGCCCTCCCCTATCACATTGAACATACTAAAAAAAGACGGAGCGATGTAGTTTGCCCTACAAATAGCACAAAACATGCATTCACAGACAAATTGTATGTGTTCCTCGGACCACTACTTTACAACAGACTAAACGCAACAACAAATATTTATTCCCTAAATTATTGTAACTGTAAGAAAATTGTCAAAGAAGCTCTTCAAAATATGTCCTACGAAGATACAGAGAAGTTATTAAGTGTCCTAAAATAGATATTGTACGAATATTATTTATTTAAAGAATCTAGGATGTTAGAAAATAAGAATTTTATTATATAATTTACACCTTTCACCTTAAATATTACCTTAGATTAGAAGATTATTATATTTGATTAATTGTGATTATTTAAATTTCTTCTCGCCTGAAACACAGGATTACCATTTCAGTATCAGTTCAGGCACATAACACAATGTGAACATGACATAGACTTAAGCCAAAATTGTATTGATTATTTTGTCTTATGATTTTAAATAAATATATTATTATTATTATATTATAAACATATAACTGCCAATATTTGCGCCGTTTGAGGTTTGAAAGATTGATTCTGTATTGTGTACTCAAACAAAACTGATTTTTTTTTTTTTTTTTTTTTTTTTTTTTTTTTTCTTTTTCTCTACGTGGCGTCTCGCAATTCGGCCAAAATGGCCGGCTATTACTTAACCGGACTTCCCTGTGGAGACTAATCTCTTAGCCTCCAGCCAGGCTTCAAATTTCTAAACCTAAGCGACAACGCTGAGGGCTACCCCAGTTGGGGTCGAACCTCGGCTCAGGGCGTCGCTGGGGGGACAACTAAGGCTGGATCTAATAAAGTGATTCTACCATCCGTTCGGAAAAGCCTACGTGGAGAAGAACGGACAAGAAACTCCAATAATAACTAGATTCTAACTAATGCACAGTGCATCTAATGCAATGGCTTGTAGAGTTTTAGACAAGGACTTCGCGGCGGGCCTCGGCGACGAGGGCGGAACGAATACGGTCGTTTGTGTGTTCTAATTGTTGCTTCGGACCATGGTGTTCGCACTATTTGCGAACCCATTGACCGTCCTTATAAATAAGGCTATCTAATTCTTGTGTGATGCACTCGTACCTCGAAAAGAGGGCATTGCATTCAGCGGGGGAGAGAGAGCCCGCATTCCGGATTTCAGCATCCAGAGCACGGGCCTGTGGGGTCATGAAGAAGGAGTACGCGCCGATGATGTTCGCGGCAACGCTCAAATATGACCTTTGCCCAGAGGGGGCAGCAGGGGGTGAACACTTAGCGGCAGAGGTGGTGGAGGCCACCTTCTGGCTTTGTGCGGACATGGGGGCAGCAGGGGCCAGAATAGGCGCCGAGATGGGAGTGGCCATCAGCGCTGGGATGGGCTGGGAGAAGGACTGAGGGACCACACCTTGGTGGTTCAGCTTTCCCCATGGAGAAGACCTCTGAGGGGCTAGACGTGTGGGGGGTTGGATATCGGGATGCGTGCGTGCTTGGCGCGCTGCATGTCGCTTGGCCATTTTAGGCGCTAGCTTGGGAGCTTTAGGGCAGCCACGGTAATTGGCAGGATGACCGACCTGACCACAGAGCACGCAGCTGGGAGGCTCCGTGCATTCTGCGCGGTCTTTTGGACGGGGGCAGTCTCTCGTGCTATGCTCGCCCAAGCACTTTACGCACCTGGGGGTCGCATAGCAGTTGGACTGCGAATGACCATACAGTTGGCAGTTGTGACACTGCCCAACGACATGGGGACGGTATGGCCTTTCAATAGTTATGCCCGACAGGGAGCATACGGTCTTGATGCCGAAAATGGGGTGGTATCCCTCGGTGTGGTGGCAGACCACCAACACCATGTCATATTCTTGCCCACCTCTTGCCTTATGCAGTCGGTGGACATCGATAACCGGGATATTTTGGGCCAACAGATCATCACGGATTTCATCCGTGGAAATCTCTTTAGGAATTCGGCGAATCACTACTCGGGTGGGCCGTTCTTCCGGGAGGGAGTAGGTATGGAACGAGGCGTTCATACCTTGTAGGTAGCGAGTTAAGACTCGGTAATCACGGGACGTGGGGACCTGAATTTTAATGCCCTGCTGGCATGCAGTGGCTTTCGTGTATTGAATGTTGCGATCTTTAAAACCGCAAGAAATTTCATTCCATTTCCCTTTATCTTGAAGATAAACGGGTGGAGGGAGGGGAGGCTTCCTAACGGTAGCAGTGTCTGCTACTACCATGGGGCTGGGCGAGCGGTTTCCCCGCTGTGAAGCGTTATCGGGCGAGGGGGTGGGGGAGGGTCGCCTGCCGGGCGAAGCCGGCGGCACAACTGACTGGGGCGAGGATTTGGTTCCAGCCTTTTTGGCCTTGGTACCGTGAGAGGGACCCTTCATCTTTTTCCTCTTGCCCTTTACCTGTTTAAAGGAATCATTATCGGAGGAGGAGGACACGGTGTCGTAGCCCTCAGAATTATCGGGGATTTCAGATAGTTGGTTAGCAACTGAGTCAACGAGATTGACTGCTGCTTCCCATTCACTATCAACGTTGTGAGCCACATCCATCTCATGGGAGGATTCGTATTCATCATCATCATCACAGACTTTGGACTTGGACTGTGATTGATAATCAGCTATGCGCTGTTTGTACTCATCGTACAGACGCTTATCGGAGGGAGTGAATTTACGCTGACGGCGTGATTTTGGCTTGACGGCCAGAGCCTGGGGCTTTAGCGGACTACGCTCTCTCTCAGAGATGGGCGAAAGTGACATTACCCGGGAG
Source organism: Orthosia gothica (assembly GCA_949775005.1). NCBI lineage: Eukaryota > Metazoa > Arthropoda > Insecta > Lepidoptera > Noctuidae > Orthosia > Orthosia gothica. The sequence goes on from OX459042.1 coordinate 10,288,989, forward strand.
CGGGTGGGCGACCTAGACCCGGAAGCGGGTGCGACGAAAGGAGAGGGCGACCTAGGTGCATCATTGACCGTAAGCGCGTGGGACTGGGTTGGCGCGGGGGCCTGGGTTGGCGCGAGGGCCTGGGTTGGCGCGGGGGCCTGGGTTGGCGCGGAGGCCTGACTACGCTTAGCTTGGTATTCAGCCTGAGCTTTTAATTGAGCCTCAGTGGGCGGATGGATAAGGTCCGATGGGCTAGCTAATTCAATAATCCTCCATATGGGATTACTGTATCTTATATTATTGGCAGGATCTGACAAAAGATTTTCCCTAAGGAACTTTATGTCAGCCTGCAGCTGTCTAAGAGTAACTTCATCTAACTTTGCTAAAGGCATTGTTAGGGGGTAAGGGGCCTCCCCGGGTGGGTGGGCCCGGGGATGTGTAAGCCTACCCTCCCAGCCGGGTGAGACTGGGAGGTGAGTATCTGGTGAGCCCTAAGCTTGTAAACCTGTCACCAATCTTATTGGGTGACAGGGGTCCTAAGGTACCGGTGAACCCACTGAAGGTGGGCCACCCTCCTCCTGTGTACCGAAAAGTCTGGTACGTAGGGGTAGAAACACCCTACCGTACCAGGTGTAGCTGTGGAACGGAGCAGGGGTTGACTAGGCTATCTACCAAGGCCAACTGATCCTGCTCCCGACTCCTTCTGACTGCCGTGCTCTGAAGGAGCTTGGCGAGTGCAAGGGGCAGCACTCCACTTGGCTTCGTTAACACCGTAAGGTATCCACCAAGGACCACTAAGTCGTGGTTTTAACCCGGAAGGGGCCAAAAATGCCGGCGGCGCGCAGAGTCGCGGCACCGCAGTGACGTCACGCAGGGGCGCGACGAGACGGAGGGTGGGGGCGCGGCGTGGCGCGCGGTGGGGCGGCGAGCAGCAGAGCGGCGAGCAGCGGGACGTCCTCTCGAGGCGGACGGCAGGCGGTGAGTGAAAAAAGAACAAAACTGAACAGGGGGGTCATTTATATGACTTGTATGCATCTGTTCCTTACGCACACTCAAAATAACCTCACCCTAAGAGCTTATGATCACCCCCCTGAACTGAACTGTCATGTTCTTTTTAGGATTCACATCAGGTAAGTTTATCATAGCATATAAACTTTGAAAACTCATCCTTTTAACTTAGCCGTAAAACATTAGTTGCTGGTGCAACGATTTTTACAATCCAATGCAACTAGCTTACCTAAATACTGTCAGTTGTAAGTACTTACCTATTTGATAGAATTGACTAAGTTTAAGAGTTTCCTAGTTATACTCTTAATAAGTTGGTTGAGTTTAGTGCATAAGTTTGAACTACGTTCCGAGTTCCAAGTCCTGAATCATATCATAAACTAATTCAAGTTAAATTCTGGTTTAGTCCTTTTGCATCCCGTAATGCTTTTGAAATACATCATCATCTGCCTAGCCTTTTCCCAATTGTTGTTGGGGTCGGCTTCCAGTGTTACCGGATTCAGCTGAGTACCAGTGTTTTACATGGAGCAACTGCATATCTGACCTCCACAACCCAGTAACTGAGTAACACCATACCCCTTGGCAAGACTGGTGTCAGATCTCAGGCTTCTGACTACCCGTAACGACTGTCAAAAATCTTCAAATGACAGCCGGGACCAACGGCTTAACGTGCTTGCCGAGGCACGGAGGAAACTCGGTATGTTGAAATGGTCACCCATCCACGGACCGACCTCGTCAAGCGTTACTTAACCTTGAAGATCGACCCGTGCGGCTGTTATTATTTAGCCACGAGCTCGTCTCTCGAGCTCTCCTTTTGAAATACATCATTAAAAAAAATATACTTTTCCAGTACAGCCAAAGCCTTGTGGTAGAACTGATTGATGACTGATTCTCAAACTTTTTAAAAGTTACCCTTGAAGCTTTAACACTGGAGAAAGTCCCCAAGCAACATTTACCTAATTATAACCAATAGATCTACAATAGATACAAAGGTATGAAAGGGCAGCTGCACACGTTGTCGCCAAGCTAACGAGGAAGATTACACCTCTGTTATTAATTACTGCAGATTATATTGGCATTAGTTGTGATACAGACACGCAATTAAATAAAATACCAGGTTGACAGCGATAAGTAGAGTTGTTTTTGTACTGAAATGGAATATTTTTTTCTGTGTCAAAGAAAAATGCAATTTTAATAGCAAAGAATTCATCAATATGTCGTTGTTAATTGATTAATTAATTGAGGGTACAGGGGTTGATACTAAGTTATATTTGTTTTTCTAGTTTTTTCTTATTCCTAAAACATTTCGTTTAAGCTTTTCAGGAGATAGTTTGACTGACTGTGGGTAAATCAATGATTAGATGCTAGATTTCTAGATGCTTGTTAACATTTGTTAACATTTTATCTCGTTTTACTTTTTTTATCTTTTGTTTATTTATTATTTAATATTTTTATTTTATTTTCTTACGACTTATTGTCGGGCCTACGTTGTCCCCCCGTCAAAGTACTGCTGTACCATGGAAATATTGTAAAACCAAACAATTTAAAAAAAAAGTAACCATGGAGTTTCTTGCCGGTTCTTCTCCATAGGAAACGACCAACCCGAACCGTGCACCTTTTGTCGACGTTTTATAAGTGCCCATGTAGGCCAATCCATCCATCTCCATCATTCATCATTCTCCATCTTTCCGTGGTGTAACCGTGCCGATAACGGACCATCTCGACCTTCTTGGTGTTACGTTAACATCAACCCTCAATTTTGGTCCTTTCATTGAGGCAAAGGCTCAGTTGGCTGCAAAAAAGTTGGGGATCCTTGCAAAGGTGAGACGGTACTTCACGCCTGAACAGCTGCTCAAATTGTATAAAGCGCAAGTTCGGTCATGCATGGAGTACTGCTCTCACCTCTGGGACGGATCTGCCAAATATCAGCTTGTTGCACTTGAGTCGATTGACAAACGGGCCAAGAGGCTTATCGGTAACGATGCACTGGTCGCCTCAAAGCTCCAGAGCCTTGAACATCGACGCCGGGTGGCCAGTCTGTCGGTTTTTTATCGGTTACATTTCGGGGAGTGTGCGATGGAACTGCACAATTTGATTCCACCTAGCCCTTTCCATCACCGGACAACAAGACGTACGGCAATGCGCCACCGGTACATGGTGGACATCCCACCCATACGTACAAAGCGTTTTGCGAATACTTTCATTGTACGCACAGCTAAGGAGTGGAATTCCCTGCCGGAGTCTTTGTTTCCTGATAGCTACAACCTTGGGGTCTTTAAGTCAAGAGTGAATAGGTTACTTCTAGGCAAGCGTGCTTCACCGTCGACCACATCATCACTTACCATCAGGCGAGATAGTGGTCAAACGCGAGCCTATAGATAAATAAAAAAAAAAAAAAAAAAAAAAATTGATTTTGATTATGATTTTGAATGTCAGTGTGAACTTGTGGAGTACCTTGGCAGGACATACAAGTACTTGGCAGAATTTAAATGTGTATTCTTATTGGAAACTAGCTGTTGACCGCGATTTTGTCCTCGTCAAACTCGTAAGCACAAATTCCACTATAAACTAACAATTTATGTTTAAATAAATTTATTTCTCAATAAGAAATTACAAATTTTACTTAATTGAGAACATTTTAAATTTTATATTATAAGAACTTTGATACAAACTTTGTAGCGATTGTTTTTTTTATAACAAAATCACTTACGCAATAACATTTTGTGCTTTCGTTTCATTGGAAATATTTAAAGGATCCTCCAAAAAAAAATACCACAGTTTAGGAGTTCAACTCCTAATTATTTTCTAAGTAGTCATTGGTTAATCATCTGCCTAGCCTTTTCCCAATTGTTGTTGGGGTCGGCTTCCAGTCTTACCTGATTCAGCTGAGTACTAGTGTTTTACATGGAGCGACTGCCTATCTGACCTCCACAACCCAGTAATTGTTTAACACGATACCCCTTGGCTAGACTGGTGTCAGATCTCAAGCTTCTGACTACTCGTAACGACTGTCAAAGATCTTCAAATGACAGCCGGGACCAACGACTTAACGTACTTTCCGAGGCACGGAGGAAACTCGGTATGTTTAAATGGTCACCCATCCACGGACCGACCTCGTCAAGCGTTGCTTAACCTTGATGATCGACCAGTGCGGCTGTTATTATTTAGCCAAGAGCTCCTCAGTAATTGGTTAGTATTTCCTCCAAATTAACTACCAATAGACGAATATCTGAAAAGACTTGGGAGAAGCCTTGGCCCAGCAGTGGAACAGCCCTGGCCTGGATAAGATAAACTAATGATTTATTAAAAGCTTAAACATCCATCCTTAGGTTTTACCTCGTGTTACCTCGGTCTAAAATGAGGATGATGAGGCGTATTTAGAATTATTTGAAAATAGATTGTCAATAAATGACAGGCATCACACAAGGCATAGGCATTAGGCATATTTTATAAGAATGTAAAATATTCAATTATACGAAATTATTTAAATCGGTGTAAAAAAAATCACAAACAATCAAATCAATAAAATAAAATAAAAATAAGAATAGATCCTATATTAATACGACTATAATTTTGTAGGAGTTCCAATGAGCCCTTATAGTACCTACCTTCTTCTATTAATCCGCTTCAAACGTTATTCTATATTTACATACCGCCTCAAACCACAACAAGGAACGAAACCAAAGGCTTTAACACCTTACGGCCAAAACACGACCGCAGTAAAGTAACCAGGTCAGAACTGTATAGTAGGCACTAAAAGGTGCGTGGTACTTCCGCTAGAGGGTCGGAAGTGAGGGTGCTTTCGATCGGCGCATAAACCGGCCAGTAATATACCTGACACAGGCGCTAAGATTACCTCATTTCAACTAAGGATTTTTTTTTGAGATTTAAAAATGGAATAGATTACTGTTTGAGGTTTTTTTTATATTTAAAAATAGAATAGAAATGTTTAAAAGAAAATGTCGAGACAAAGTTTCTCTTCATATTTAGGGTTCCTTAACCAAAGGGTAAAAACGGGACGCTATTACTAAGTCTCCACGATCCGTCGGTATGTCTGTCTGTCTGACTGTATGTCTGCCCGTCTGTCACCAGGCTGTATCTCATGAACCGTGATAGCTAGACAGTTGAAATTTTCACAGTTGATGTATTTCTGTTGCCGCTATAACAACAAATACTAAAATCAGAATAAAATAAATAATTGTATTGTATTAAGCGGGGCTCCCATAAAACAAACGTGTTTTTTTGCCGTTTTTTGTGATAAAGGTACGGAACCCTTCGTGCGCGAGTCCGACTCGCACTTGGTCGGTTTTTTATTGTCCAACTGGCACTACTAATCACTAAAAAGTTTAGCACTAAAAGTTTCTTAAAACATCGTTCTGTTTCTGTCTATTTTTGAAAAATACCCATAAAGATAGAATGATGTTATACCTGCATTTATAAATTTTTAGCACAAACAACAATAAACAGACCCAAAAGTTTCTACCTTTCGTACAGGTTTGCTGTTTTAGTTTTATTGGTAGTGGTACTCCTGAATTTAACAATGATTTTAGCAATTAAATTAACAAGCAAACATTTTTGGAGGTAAACATAATATTTGAACCCCTTTACTTGCATTTCAAAAAAGGAATTTCTTTATGCATTTTGTAACAGTTGTAACATGATGTATTTCTTTTGTTTTCATTTGAATTTGGAACAAAAGTAAATTGGAATGTTTCACGTTTCAGCTGCTTGTCATTTGTTAGTCATAAACATTGAAGGGGAGACTTTGAGTTTGACTAGTGAGTTTACCGAAATGGAACTTACAACTTAAATAAAGATCGGAAAGAAAACTGCAAAAACTGAATCTCAATAGTAATTTAAATGGTTATAAATGGAAAAAACTTACCAAATCGATCTGCTTTAATTTTTTAAATATTTTTTCTTTTAGTATAAAAACTTTAAAAATTGCCAATGCAACAGATTCATTATTTAACGGGCTATATACGGGGTATTAAATTGAGGTTACAAGTACAAAGGCTCAGTTTACCTTTCAGAGCCCCAATTGTTCAAACATTGTGACATTCCTGAAAGCAAACCCGCATGGCATGGCTTAATGAAATTCTGACAACATACCTAATTAGAATAGCAAATAAGTACGTGACGTTCCCGAAAATAAGCTGACGGTACTAATGCAGGTACTTTGAAATTTAATTGGTACCTCAATTTACAGTTTACATAAATCCTGACAGATTATTTTCTTTGAAAGTTAGAAGAGATTTTTCCTTTACTAGCGGATGCCTCGCGGTTTCACTCGGGTAGTTCCCGTTTCCGTGGGAATACAGGGATAATAAGTAGCCTATGCCACCCGGGGATAGTGTAGCTTCCCAACGGTAACAGAATTTTTTAAATCGGTCCAGTAGTTTTGAGTTTTTTCTTTACATACAAAAATACAAATCTTTCCTCTTTCAATATAAAATATTATATAAGTACTAGGGGATGCCTGGCGGTTTCATCCGCGTAGTTCCTGTTCCCGTGTAAATACAGGGATAAAAACTGACCAAGTGCGAGTCGGACTCTCGCACGAAGGGTTCCGTACCATTATCGCAAAAACAACACAAAAATCACGTTTGTTGTATGGGAGCCCCACATAAATATTTATTTAAAGACAAAGACAAAGATATTGTTATTTCAACTAGGCCACCAAGCGGCACTTTTGAATGTCTCAATTAAAATTTACATGGATTTAAAGTTGATTCTACCGTGCATTCGGAAAGTAGCTTGTTATGGAGAAGAATGCACAAGAAACTCCATAATTACTCTTTTAAAAAAAAAGGTTTTTTACAATATTTAGGTACATAAGTACATACAATAATAAATTCACATATGTGAGGACAATATAATATAATTTTATTCTGTTTTTAGTATTTTTTGTTATAGCGGCAACAGAAATACATCATCTGTGAAAATTTCAACTGTCTAGCTATCACGGTTCATGAGATACAGCCTGGTGACAGACAGACAGACAGACGGACCGCGAAATCTTAGTAATAGGTTCCCGTTTTTACCCTTTGGGTACGGAACCCTAAAAAGTAGCCTATGTCACCCGGGGATAGTGTAGCTTCCCAAAGGTGAAATAATTTTCGAAATCTGTCCAGCCGTTTCGGATTCTAAAAGGAATATACATTACATACTTTCTCTTTTATATATTATATTATATTCAAAAAAAAAAAAAAATATATATATATAGATTTTGGACTTGACCAGTAGTGGTGTTTCAATTAGATTCTTGTAAGTAAAAAATCTATCAGTTTAAAGTGTCGCGTTGCAAATTCGAAATAATAACATAGTAAGTATTGAAGCTTCCAATAAGCCTGATCATGCGTATTCTTCTATGTAAAGCAAATGAAAAAAACCGGCCAAGTGCGTGTCAGACTTCGCACATTTAGGGTTCCGTACCATGACCGCAAAATCAAGTTGGTTATAATAGGTAAAATTAGAGCATATCAAAGAAAAAATCCGATTTACGAATATATTGGTATTTGTTAGTAAAATATACATAATAATAAACATTATCAATTTCAAGTTCATAGGTCAATGAAAATGTAAAAAAATTCTTCGGAACAAATATTTGTAAAAAACCTGACTTTGGTGGCTTCACATACCTTTGTTTTCTTAAAAATATTTATCGACAATTTGTATGACTTTGGGCCAACAAGATAAAAATATAAAGAAATTGTTTATTAGCATTAATATTTTTACAAAACAACCAAGATGTAATGAAGATATTGTGAAAATTTAAGACTGTAGCTCTAACTGTTTGGCTGTGAAATCTGTGTGACAGACAGACGGACACGTGAGTGACAGCAATAGGGCACCGTTTTGTCCCTTCGGGTATGGAACCCTAAAAAGTATTTTAGTCTTTTTTAGAGTAGCATTTATGATTTTTTTGCTAGCTCTCCTCATTCAAGATTACTTATTTAAATCATAAATATTTGATCTTGCATAATTTTGTGAAACCTATTGAAAAAAACTTCCAACTCACTCAATTTCATCACAAAATAATGTGACCAAAAATTCTATGGTTACAGCTCTCACAAATATTAAACTCGATAAAATCAACCTCGTTGTCATCATGCATTGCAACACAAATTTATATCTACTGCTTTTTAAAAAACTTACTGTAAAATTTAAAGATTTTGAACTTGGAAGCTCTCAAACCTTCAGTTCACATCGGTGCAAAATTCGGTACCAACCTTTTTTGTTCATTCATATCGCAATAAACAATTCAAAAATATGACTGCAACATTTCATCAAGATTCCGTCAGTTTTTGTCATCCGTGTCACCTGTCTTGAGACCCTTGTACAACGTCCGTTACTACCGCTGCGATTAGCATACTTTGGCCTCAAAAAAAAAGATTATTACTCGCCCCCAATACTGGAGTTAATATTCAATACGTTTACACCAAATAATAATTACAGCAGTTCGTCTGCCGAATGCATTAAAGGGTCGTTTTCCTCGTATATATTATAATATTAATGTGTGAGGGAGGTGAGCGGGCAGCGGGCAGGTGCAGCCAACGTTATTAAGTTACAGATACTCAATACCCACACACTTTGTTTATTATTATGAGCCGCGTACGTAAATAACATATTATAAGATGTAATAACTTACGCATGCTCTACGTTCGGTTGTCGACGACTCCTCTCCTCGCCGCTGCTTCATTTCAAATAGGTATTTTATTCGTAATGTCGCCTCCGCCTCACAGTTGAATTCCGTCTGGGAGTTAATCGTTTCTGTTTAATTTAAATGATCTTTGATCTGTTATCTAATAGGAGTAGTTCCAGGAATTAAGTGTTCTGATTCCAGCGTGTCGTGGAACTGGTCCCGTCATCATTTGTTACACACTTTAATGATCGAGTTTACAATATTATACATTTTTATGTTTAGTATTTTTAAGTAACTGTAAAGCGATATCAAAAGTAACATCTCAAGTTTCTAACATAACTTGTGAAAATATGTTTTAAGGCTGTTGAAAACATTGGGCTTTAGAATTTTGCATTCGTCATAAAGAGGCGTGCACACATGAGTACCTAAATTTGCAAACGGTGCACTTCAATGCACAAGTGACGATTCTGATTTTTAAAGTAATTATGTTTTCCTCTTTATTGCTAGCAAAGTACCTAATGTTTGTTCAGTTTAACGCCAAGGAGAAACGCTTATTAGATCCATATCGTTTTATGAAAACGTTGCTTTAATAATTAGATGCAGAAAATAGAAACGGTAGTTATGGCTCCGCCATAAAGATTAATAGCTCATTTAGCTCCTGGGTACATTTCTAAGTGTTTGAGATACTTACTGATTAGGCTTACCTTTACTTAGATTAGTACTCTGAGGTAGGTATATAAGTTGATGTTATTAGCATTTACGAATAAAGTTAATATTTTAGGGAAATTATTTGAATTCCTGTTTTTGTAAGTCTGGTATAATACCTAATTATGTATATGTAGTGTCCATTTTTGTTGGTGCACTTTAGGTGGACCCTTTGGCCATCCTTGGGATAATACAGGCGTGAGGTTATGCCCATTCATCATTTTTTTATTTAGTTACTGGGTAAAACACTGGTACTCAGCTGAATCTGATTAGACTGGAAGCGGACCCCAACAAACAATTGGGAAAAGGCATCTGCCTAAGATGATGAGTTACTAATATTATTGGAATTAATTTTAAATCGTTAATTTTACCTACCTAGACATGTTTTTAACAAATTGCAGATAACAAAGAAAATAGACCAACTATGATCATCAAACGGTAATTTTTTTTTTTATTTAAATACTCACATTACAAATCTCCACACCCAAAAATAAAAACATAACGGTCAACCAACCCTTCAATGGTCACCCCGATACTAAAAATCACTTTGCGTACTTCTAATTCAGAACCAATGAAGCGGCAGAAAGAATAGCCAGTACAAAATTGAAAAGCAAATCAAACGCGTCGTGACACGGCGCGGGGTCAGCGAGATAACGCCGTCTAAGTCCCAGATTGATTCCCGGATCAGCCGGATTCTGGCGGATAGTCGCGCGCGCTCAAGTGTGTACGATCCTTTACTCACGACTCGGTGACTATGAGGCGTCGTCCCTAAGGATTTGTGGAGTTACGTTTACCTACTTCTTTAAATTCAGATTCTTGAGTTTATGTTGTGTTTTTGTTAACTTACAGTCTTTTTAGATGTTAAAGTGATGTCAAATGTGTACTTGCGATGATGGAAAATTGAATAATATCTACTAAAAACTGTAACAAGTGACTTGAGGAGACTATAGCCTAGCCTACGTCTTTAGCCAAAAGTACATTTTGCCACCGATAACTTGGTCAACAAGACCAAAATGTTTGCACATTATCAAGCGTTACCAAAATGTCCCGTGTGTGGAAAGTCCCTTAGATTTTGAGTTCTCGACATTCACTAATGTCACCGCCAGATAACAAAAAAAATAAAGTCGTTAATCTGCTACCAATGTATTCCATTTCGAAACGATACGAAAAAATTGTAAAGGCAGTGTCGCTAACTCGATCAAAACAAACTTACAGCGGTAAGGGGCATCCGTAACCCTTTCACTTAGCATTCAGTAATGAGTTAATATCTCATAAACGCGTGGAACGATTTACATGATTTAACGGATAAAATGATTCTACGCCTATACCTTTCAATTAAGATCAAAATTGTCGCAATATCTCAAAAACCAAAAAAAAACATGTATTCAATTTACACAATTATACTTTTTGGTAGCGGATCAATTAATTTTAATTTTATGTTATCTGGCGGAGACTAGTACTTTATAGTCGATGTTTTCGCTGATACCACTTTGTTCAAAGTGCGACTCTATACTTCCGACGGTATCAATCTAGTAGTAAATCCGATGTGCATCAATCAAAGTGGAGATAGCTTTTCAATTCTTCCTTTTTGGTTTCGTTGCAGCGAAAGTGACAAAGTGTCAGTTTTATTTCATACACTGGTTTGCCTGTCACACTACAAAATAGGTTCGACTTCGTAGTTGGTAAGTTGCTTTGTGCTTTCAAGAGTTATTCGGGGTCCTTTCAAAAGTGAAAGTTTCAGGTTTTTTTCACAATAGACTTTCACAATCTTGATCTTGGTAACTTTTGATAGACCTACTGTAGTCACAGCGTATCTTTGTGTCTCTGAAGTTAGGCTCTGCGAAACATTGCGCGTCAATAAACAGTTTGGCATCGAGTATACTGCATACAGTAAGCGAGATAGAATGATGCCACAGACGTAAGCGAGTAAAAGAGGCAGTTATACAATGCTATCTTCTTCTTCAACATTGACACAAAAATAACTACTGCGCAGGGTCTTGCAGCCAACTTCAGAGACACAAAGATCCGCTGTGACAACTGTACTCTGTCTAATAAAGAACTATTCTCTACAAACTACAAACTTAATAAGTGGGTACCGCTAAGCATTCTATAATCTATAAATCAAATCAAAATACGATACACATTTAATAAACCAACCAGTTATTACCATCGTGATAGTTTGGGAGCTGCGTAGCTATTGTCAAAAGCTTTTTCAGAGAGTTACCCCACGCGGCAGCCGTCTTCCTTGTGCTGTGGAAACCAGAAATGATACAATGGGCCATTTCAATTTTATCTCTCACAGGCTCTTGCAATTTGTCTAAAATGAATTGTGTTCACGTTTGTAACCTATTTGGTTAATGTTGCTCCTTAGTCGTGTGAATGTGAGCCTGCTTTTTAATTGCAATTATTATCTAGTTTAAGAGGCTTACGCACGTTTTGTTACTTTAATTGTTTTATTAACAGTATGAGAGCAGCTCTGTGATGGATGTGAAACAGTTTTCATAACTTTTAAAATCATTTTGATTGTCAGTTTCAAAATCAATCGAAGTCAATCAGATTGAATCGTTTATTTCGCCGAATGATTTTTCAATTTTATTGACAGCAACCGCTACGCGTGCCCATTCGACAATTACACGATATATTACGCGTCATTCAATAAAATTAAACAAATAAATCGTCCGGTGCGAACATACCGGCGTACGTTAACGCTCGTAATTTTGCCAAGTGCGAAGTTCCGTCACATCGGGGGGTACGTCGCATACCGCTTAAGGTGTAAGAATATTCGTCCAAGTGTCGGCTCTCGAATATTCCGCGGTGTTGCCAGTGCAATAAATCGCAGGGAGTGATGCCGCGGTTTTTGCCTGGCGACATTTTTTCCCGCGCTAGCGATGCATTTATCACCACGCTGGACTGGCCCCGCCGGCCGGTGACTTATGCCCGCTCCACTCCCGAGCAAAATGCCGTTTCATTTTTAAAACTACAAACAAGCCACTTCTCGTTTTGTTTTTGGCAAACGATATAAGTAGCTATAGGGGTTAAGGAAGATCTTTGTCTTATGTTTGTTTGAATAACTCCTGTCTGTTAGTCTACTAAGAATTTTGTACAAATGTTTTGGTAAGATACTTATTATTGATCATTTTTCTTTCTTGCAAAGTCTTGCAAAACCCTCTCAGTGGCAAGTCACCATCCACCATCATCATCATTAGCAGGTTTGTTCCATCAAATGGTAAGTACAAGCCTCCTCCCTTTTGTGCCTCCTTTCCTGGCCTATTGATTCTCATGGAAGTTTTCTATCGGTTGCAGCGGGGGCTCCGGGGTGGTCTTTTGAGAGGTCACGGGGACCCTTCTACGTGCTGATGGTGATAACCGGGGTGGTTTTAGTGAGGTAAAAATCCCACAGTCCCTGGTCTTTTCCCCAAAAGATCAGGTGCCTTTTGAAGGTATACTCCCGTTGGAAGACTAATAACCCTTCTGGGTATTAGTCTTCCAAAGCTTCTCCTACCGTCTGTCAGGTAAGGGAAAATGACTAACGTATAATAACGGAATTGCATCAGAGGAATAGTCACTTATTTAAATGCCAGTAAACTTCAATGAATCCCTTCCTACCAAAACATACACAATATTGTTTACTTCGTAACATGCAGGTAACTAACCACAACAAGGTTCCACGGGTCCCACTATAAACATCAACAAATAATGTATCAAAATTCATAAGGAAGTCTGCCACAGAAACCTTTACAAATGTCAAATCGTACGATCACCGAGCCACCGATGCATGAACGCTAAGCGTCCGCAAAATAACCGTGCAACTTAAAAAGATCAAACGCAAACAATAATTGTGTACCAACAATGGCACCCTTAAAATCCGTCGGAATAAACCGCAAATAAAACCAAGTTATTAAGTAAGGCCTATCGTGAACCGGGAACGATTTTATACGTACTTTTATCCAATGTCCATTCTTCTGAAATGCGATTAAAATTGAATAGGTCCATATGTCGCCGACCGGGCCCGTTGCGTCACAATCATACGGCCGGCTGCATTTTCAATTTGCCGCGAGATAAGCGCGACTTTTGGACGACTTTTTCTGCAGAATAGCGGAATTGATCCTGTGACTTATGGCGGACGACGTATAAGACGACGTAATTGGATGGTCAATTGATCTGCTTTTCAATTTAAAGGGACCTTCTCTCTTTTCATAGGGACAGCGGGAATTACGTGCATGTTTATCAATTCAATGAGCTTAACTTTTGTCGGGACGGCAAATGAAATAAACGTTTAATATCAATATTGATAATTTATTCACAATTTCATTTAAAATACACAACTTCACAATGTTTTGTTTAAAAACTAAAAACTTTAGGTACGGGATATCGATATAGGCTGTTTTGCAGTGATCTCTAATTTACAATCTTTTTAATTTGATAGTCTTATAATGATTTCATTTATTTTCTACATGTTTCATTTACATTTCATATTTACATATTTTGGGGTATGGGAATATGTTTGTGGCTGTAACTTTTAATTATATTCAATGGTAATGACTCAGCTAATGCAGGGAGATTTGATTGGAGCGTAAAAACCCATGGATTAAAATAATAATGAGCCGGCACACCATGTTGATACAAGCTGCATGGTAATATTGTAACATTGTGGTACCACCACCTTGCGCAAATAACTTTCTTTTGTTCACGCTGTACATTACAACCACAGACACAGCCCCGTAATTTTTTAATTTATGGCCACTCAATATTCTTAATTTTACAACGGTAATGTGATACAAAACTTTATAATACACCTTGTGACAAACAAATTAATTTTTATACATAAATATTCAATAGCTAATTCAATTTAGTGACCACTTGAATAATAATTTATTTAACGAAATCATGGTTTATGCGCTAACACAATCAGTTCTGCGAAATGTCACTATTGAAAACTGCTATTTATTTACAAATTGCATGTATAAACTATTACATAAATTACTATTGCATTTCATTCATATAACATCTACACAAAATAATAAAATGTACAAAAAAACATATTCACTTTATCTTTCTGAACACATCACAATTCCTATAGCGCAACGAAACGTTCGAATTTTAAATATAAAAAAAATAAAAACAATGTACACAGGAACGGAATATAACTTATAGAGATATGTACAAATACACAAAATTATTTCTTCTTTTTTTGAACTATACTTATACGATTAAGACTTCGTAACCGACCTTACCTAATATTATAATACTGTACAATTTCGCTAGTTACTTCATGTAAAACACTCTTAATTTAATACTTGTAGGAAACTGATCGTGGTATATCAAAGTCTTTCATTGGGGAACGATAAACTGGGACAAAAAATTCTTTGTGTTCAAAATCAGGATATGTTCAGTTCAATTCAAACTGTGAAGCGAGGTGCGACTGTAAGCGGGGAGCATGCGACGGCCTTGCCTCTACAGGGGAGCCTCAATGATTAATTCGCTGCTCTTTTCTTGCACTCAAAATCCTCGTCAATCAGTGTAGGGCGTCGCTTTCCGCTGTCATTGCCACCTCAGCCTAGTTTGTATAGATGTAAACGTCAATTCTGTTCAACAGTCTTATGTATTAGTGTGATGTGTTGAGTTTATATCCTATGAGTGAATACTCATAATTACGAAATCACAGCGTGTTTTGTTGCCTCTGATTTCTTTGTAAGGTCATTTTGTCTGTCCGTTGGAGACAGACTCTTGTTTACGAAAGACAT
Organism: Orthosia gothica; assembly: GCA_949775005.1. Lineage (NCBI taxonomy): Eukaryota > Metazoa > Arthropoda > Insecta > Lepidoptera > Noctuidae > Orthosia > Orthosia gothica. The sequence continues at coordinate 10,304,067 of OX459042.1, forward strand.
TATGTTAATAACTGCATTCTCCTGTGTTTGGTTGACTTATCACGTGTACTCACTCCTCCAGCCAGTCTGTAAAGAAGAGAATATTGTTAATTATGGTATTTATGTAGATAGAATAAATAATTATAATTATTCCTGACTTGAAATCGTTGTTAATAGTAACGTGCCCAAAATTACATCTACTCCTGAAAATGTATGAAAGTTGACAGCTGTCATAAATTTTCAACGAGTGTATTCCTTGATTTTTTAATTTTTTTTTATATGATTAGAAAATATGTATTTATTTATTATGATTTTCAATACACAGACACGGGCAGAAACAAAAGATTCGAGAAGGTTAGACTCTAAAATATTCTATGCTTTTAAATAATAAAAAGGTACCTATGCTAAGCTCTATCCCACGCTTTGATATATGCGAAGATACGCAAGTGTTAGTTTCAACCAATAACAGTCCGTAAAATAAGGAATCGAACATAACTAATAGCAATAATTATACCATATCATTTTACATTACGTCCTACTTATTCTTACGAAACTGCATAAAATACGCATTACAATATTTACTAGTTTCTTAAGCATAGATACACATCTATAGATGACAATAAATTTAGTCAAGTATAAAAACCGAATTTGGTGATATTTTTTGCATCTGACAAAAAAAACTGCTTTTAATATATAGCTTATTTTCACTTTGATAACAGATCTTTGTAAAGGTGGTTAAAATTTTAAATTTAATCAATAAATATATGACCAAAACATCGGTATGCTGCATTTTTTGGTCCTTTATGCCGCAAAAAATGTCGCATTCCGATGTTTTTTTGCAGGAATATTTTCCAAATATAGATGATAATAAATTTGGTAAAATGTATCAACCGAATTTAATTACATTTTTAGTCTTAAGTGACAAAAAATTTTGCATAAATAGCTAATTTTAACTAGATCTTTTAACACGCGTATTCAATATAAGCGGATTAATAACTGAAGACAGGATATTTTTGTGCATGAATATATTAATATCTTCCATTGCCCCCAATATCTAAATGAGAAAATTGAAGACTAACTGCCTAATATTATTATATAATTTAAAAATTCGTTAATCTCTATAATTTTAATAATAAATACCTACTCTAATTTTATTGGATGAAATAAAAACGATTTTTTTGGGGCGCTTCCCACGTTATTATATTCTAAGACAATCGTATTGAATTCTAGCAATACTAGTTCTAGAGCTACAAAAAAAAATAGATTATGAATAATTTATTTTGGCATTTGGCCAACGGTTTCTGATTGCGTCTACATCTCCTGCCGCAATTTTTCAATTCTTTTACAACGAGCTCGACTATAAGGTAATTAACATGAAATTCAGCAACAGACTTGGGATAACTTCGATAAAGCCCACGATTCTCTATTGATTGTAAAATTATAAAAGTATTTTTAAATCGCCATCATACCGGATGGATTACATAGACAAGTCTTTGCCATGTTAAAATATGAAAATGTAACCCAACAATTTGAAATCGCATTGATCGTTTCTAAAAAGTTCTGAGATTCTGAAGAGCATTAATTCTAATTTGAATGAAAAATCTGCTAATAATATATAGCTAATTTTCACTAGGATGACAGATCTTTATAAAGGTGGATAAAAATTGAAATGTGATCAATAAATATATGACCAAAACATCGGCCATGCAGCATGTATTTTTTGGTCGTATATGCCGCAAAAAATGACGCATTCCGACGTTTTTGTGGAGGAATATCTTCCATTTATAGGATAATAAATTTGGTAAAATGTATCAACCGAATTTAATATAATTTTTAGTAGTTAGTCTAAACTGATTGAAGATTTTGTATAAATAGCTAATTTTAACTTTGATAACAGATCTTTTAACACGTTCACACATTCAATATAAGCTGATTAATACCTGAAGATAAGACCTATAAAGACCGTATATAGGATATTTCTGTGCATGAATATATTAATATCTACCATTGCCCCCAATATCTAGATGAGAAAATTGAAGACTAACTGCCTAATATTATTATATAATTTAAAAAATCGTTAATCTCTATAATTTGAATAATAAATACCTACTCTATTTTTATTGGATGAAATAAAAACGATATTTTGTGGCGCTTCCCACGTTATTATATTCTTATGCAATCATATTGAATTCTAGCAATACTAGTTCTAGAGCTACAAAAAAATGTAGATTACAAATTATGAAATAATTTATTTTGGCATTTGTTGCCAACGGTTTCTGATTGCGTTTAAATCTTCTGCCGCAATTTTTCAAATGTTTTACAGGGAGCTCGACTATAAGGTAATAAACCTGAAATGCAGCAATAGACTTGTGATAACTTCGAATATATTCATTTCGTTATTTTTTCTAAGACTACGTGACATTATAAATTGAATTGTAACTCTCAACTTACCATAGAATTGAGCTGCGCGAGGTGGTGATGATGGTAGGGGTTGTGCGAGGCAGGCGGGGGGGCAAAGCCCTGGTGTGGCGCGCCGTACCAGTGCGACATGTGCGCCGCCGCCGGGTGCACCAGACCCACTTGGTGCTGACCTGGTGGACAAAGAGAACATTGATTAATTTGATGGTCAAGAAGTTAGTTCATTAGTTTACTAATGAAGAACTTAAGAGTAGATTGGTAGAGCATAAGGTGGTTCTTATAATATATAAATCGCTGTCGACAACTTTTCCAGCAAATTCAACAACTCCATTCTTTCCAATAACGTTGTTTGGTACACGAAGTGAAATATGCACTTCTTCGCTTGACCTGAGGATAGATCTTGGACCCAGATGTGAGGTACGTAAAATACTAGAATAATTAAGTAGACCCGCAGACATGATCGTTTTGGAAAGCTAACTTCTATAAATTTCAAATATGCGGTTGTCGACAGTTAAAGAGGACGACAGAAAATTTGCAACAAAGTAAACGTTTTTAGTCTAGTTTACGCCGAACAGTTCCACACTTACAGAAAACAGACTTACAATAATTAGTTGTGCACACACCCCTAAAATTTACAACACCAATACAACTTAAGTAAATACTCCTGATTTCCCCTCGGTATTTAACTCGTATAAAATATAAAGTCTCAGTGGAATTTATTTACAGATTACAAGTAATGGTCTGCAAACCAGTCTGTAACTTAGAACCTATTCATCTCTATGCACTCTCAGATAACTTGCTGATACGCTTAATATTTTCCTTTCATTAACTCATTACTTAGTTAAGTCTTAATTAAGTTAAACTGGAAGGTTTTTTTAACTTAAAGTTAAAGATCGGAGAACTACCTAACGTGTAGTTGGAACGAATGGCTGGGATTATAAAAGTAATTAGGAGGTTTCTTTTAATTTTAATCCGTTGAATATATTTTTGAATTAATGAGTAATCTATATTTATTTATTTAAAACTTCATGCGCAAAGGTACAGTGATAGACTTAATGCCTAAGGCATTCTCTACCAGTCAACCAAGGGTGGTGTGAAATAACATGGTAGATGCATTATTTAAACTGTGACAAGCAAAACAGTAAAACAAAGAAATACTAATAATGAGTAGCTTAAAATACATATACCTATATCTATACTAATATTATAAACAGGTAAGTTTGTGAGGTTGTAGGGGATATTCTCTGGATCTACTTAACCGATTTAGATGAAATTAAGCATGAAGGTAGTTTGAGACCCTGGGAAGGACATAGGATAGTTTATATTCCCTTGGGATGACAAAACACTGTTTACGCTGGCGAATCCGCGGGCAGAAGCTAGTATTTTATATAATACTAACCCATATAAATATATAAACATAAATTCACACAAATCCATCCAAACATTCACATTTATAATATTAGTAAGATGAAGATTGATTGAGATAATTTTTCGACATAGGAGCATGGAAATTTACAGAAAAAAAGAGAAGCATATGCCCTTGTACAGTGACCTCTATCAGAAGCAGTAGTTGAAGTTGAGGTGAGAATGATAATGACGCTAACCAAGTTTTAGAAAGAAAGACATGATAGTTATCCCCTTGTAACTAGTATCCACTCTCTCTTTTTCTTTCTTCTTATATACCTGGCTACCTCGTTGTATTTCAGATACTTAATGTATTAACTAATTATTATTCTTGCGTCAAAGATAACTAGGTATACAATTCCAACTGCTTAGCATCCCATTATGCACAGATCTCAAGATAATTAGACTTAAGTCAGGTGAGATATTCAGTTAAAATTAATTGGGCTGCCAATGGAACAGCTCATGCAAATCGTAACATTTTAAATCTGCTAATTGCATAGACAAATATAGAGGCTGATTACCATCAATATTTTAATAAACACATAAATAATAGAGTAGTCGTAAACTTTAAATTGTCTGTCGACTTTGAAAATTGATATAAATTTAAATAATGACCGAAATTTATTGCAGAAATGTCATAAAACAGCGTGATTATGTTTTTGTTCCGATAACAAGAAAAATCAAGAATTTTACATATAATAAATATTGCTATAAAATGACGATTAACAGCTGAGACTAAATATATTTTATTAGATGGAACATGAATAATTATGTATTGGTAGGCAATTTTGGGTCAAAAACCAACATTTTTACACGTGTGGTTAGGCGCTGCACAAACGTAGACACTTTTAGTTTCCAGTTACCGACACCGAACTTTTTGACCTTCATGAGTATATGTTAAGTGGAAGCAACTGGACACAAAACGCAGGGAGTGGTTGATTTCATACTGGTTCTATAGAAATCAAATATTCATCGGTAGCTTGTATCTGACACAAGACACTAAAGTGTCCACGTTTGTGTCCTGCCTTATTGAACTGTATCAATAAAACAACATAAATAAACATCGTTGATGCTTAGACTGTAGTGTCACATTACTAATGAGTGTTTTGTGTGTCTGTGTGCCACGTTACTATAATTATTATGTCCAACAATTCGGATGGATCCCTGGATCATACAGTTTTGGGTACGTATTATATCTAAGGGGATTTTTAGTAGAAAAGTGACAGTCTATCATCAAAAGTGTGGCGATAGCGATTGTCAAAAAGGCAAAATTGTATGGAATTGACAAGCGATAACGAAAAATCACGTGATCAATCCATTTTGACATTTCGACTATCGCCTTCGCTGAATGCCACTTCTCTAGAGCCTCTGGAGTCTGAATCTCAAGTTTATAGCAACATTATCATCATCATCATCAACTCTTATCCAGCTGCTTCCAGCCACCCTGCGAAGATCGTCACTCCACCTAGCCTGAGGGCGTCCTACCTTACGTTTACCAGTTTGTGGTCTCCACTCAATTAGGTAATCCGGCAGATGACCAAAGTTGTCGACATAGCTCACAGAATAACCAAGCTGAAGTGGCAAGGGGCCGTAGAACCGATGATAGCAACAAAATCGTCTCTCATTATATGAGATATGAAAAAAACTGTCTAAATGCGGCTGTGTGCTTTTATATTTATAGGTAGATTGGCTTATGGTACATAGCGACTATCCACCCTGAGTCATCATTGGTGTACAGACGACATCACCACTTCAGTATAAGCATCGTGTTAGGTTTCACAGATATACGAGAATCACTATTTTTTTTCAAACCTAAGAGAGAACTTACCAAAACTAACTTAAATAACCTCGCATAATAACTTACAGTACTTACCGAAGTCCATAGCAGAGGGGAAGCCGGACCCACCGAAGCCCTTGCTGCCGTCTCCGAGAGGCTTGATCATGTCTCCCATGACTCCCCCCAGGGCTAGGGCGCAAGCACCGCCTCCGCCCATACCCATCCCACCCTTCTTCTTCTTGCTCTTACTACTTAGCTTGCGGTTTCTTGTTTGAATACCTTCTTTCTTCATCGTAAGGGGTCGGTTTACCTGTTGACAAGGGAGATTAGGTTTTAGTGTGATGATTATAAAGGGCAGTTTTGTGAGTTATAACACTTTGGTTCAATGATTTGGATTAAAGTGGAGAGAGATTTGAGGAAGAATAACAATAAGTAAATAGAAATCAAGGGGAGAGCAGATTTCAGGCGAAGTGAATGATGTTAAAAAGCACCACAATAGGGAAAAACATTATCATAATAGCAAAACAAAAGACGCACGCCAACTATCATTGTCCTGAATGAGAACGACATTATGACGTGCAGCTACCATTAACATAAATAAAACAAAGCAACTAGGATTTACTTAAACAAGCAAATCACGTATCGGCCAAATTATTCACTCTGAATATAATATTTCGCTTAATTGAAGCATCACTGTGTTCCGTACGAGGCTAATAAGTCGTAATTGTCCCTTGTTGAATCACACAATTTTGTTAACCGGCGGTATTCCATTTTATTGCTCTGACACGACATTTAGCGGTATGAAAAAACGTCTGCGGTACCAATTTAGAATGCTAACTACGGAGTATAAAGGCAGGCCGAAACCATAAAATGGTATCACAATAGTTGTGTGCGAATATTTAGCTGTTTGGTGTCCGATGCCGCCGCCCGTCGGCGTCACTGCGCGCATCCTAATTAGTGCAGCGATGCACTGCTGGCCTGCCGTACAGTTGTGAGAAATTGCAGTGACGTGACACGAGGTTAAGGTCCTCACACTATATGGAGCGCGAATTTCCTGTACGAAGAAAATGACTCGGATGACCCCTATAGGCTAATCCGCGATGAACAAAGATTTTCTGCTTTAAGATGAAGTGATATGGCAACAAGAAGGCTGTTTATTTATTTACATGTGCAAAACATGAGGATCTCCCCATCACAGTCTTCTACAAGATTACGTAAAGATTAAGCCGCAACGTGCTTTCCCCATCAGATATCTCGATATACATTTCCATAATTGTGCAATTTCTCTGCCAAATTCTTGGGTCAAGTATATCGGTCACTTCTGCTTTGCATCGTGTTGTTCTTAGAAGCGTGCGTCACGACGGACGGACGGACATACAATGAGTTATTCATCGCCTTCCAGGGAACTTGGCGGCGGCATCATGTGGGCCCTAAACGCACGATTGCATTGCGCCTGCGAGAACGCAGACAAGCGCATGACCTGCCCTTGTTTGTGTTTGTTTTTGGCGATGTGCAATTGAGTTTACTTGTGCCGTGGGCTTTTGTGGGTGTATCAATGGGGAATGGTGGATTGCATGGACAAATGTGCAGAATTAATGATGATGAGGTTTGTTTCGGCGTTGTTTCTCTCGAAGATCTGTCATTGGTTTTATCTAATCTAGTCCAGACACGTGTTATGGCTGTGACTCCACTCAAAAGGATTAACAAATCCTCAGTACAATGTGCAATTTTTCCAGACGGACAGTGATAAAGCTTCATTAATCGTGGCTCGGTGCGTACTGCGTGCCAGATCCCGGCGTCCCTAATGCGTTCCCGCGAATCGCCCACACATCGCGCATACCGCGCCGGCGCGCGTCTCTCCTCCCAATTGAACCAATATAAAATGCATTAACATCACTGCATGCCGGCAGATTTAGACTGCAACCAAATTAGGTCATTGCAAAGCCTTTACTAGCTATATTTTTACTTAATTGCTCACTCGAGCGCGCACACGTAAAACGGTCTGGTAGCTTTTATTTTTCCGTATCAATTATTGCAAATTAGTTCCTTGTTAGAAAGTATGTGCCTGCTTTTTATTGCTCGTAATAAAAATCGGTGTAGATGAAATAATATACGGCTGAGATGCAAACGAATAGTTGCGTAAACAAGATGACTTCGAGATAAAGATCATCTCATAGTCCTGATTAGATATGTGTTTTTAGCTTTTTATCGCACGTAATATAAAGACGAATAAATATTAAATGCCAAGCAATTTGTAATACGATCTGCTAATGAATTCCATTTCAGGAATAAATTAATAATTTTATAACAAATCAGTTTTAAATGTTAAAGTAATTCGCGAATCACGTGGCAATCTTTAAGCTTATTGGAGTATCGGTTCGTTGGTATGCAAGACAATGGTGTAGAAAGATTACGTTCGTCCATTGGGTAGCGGTAGAGGGCGCAAGTAGTGGGGTATGTGGCTGACCAGACATCCGCCTCGTTCGCGCAGAATTGCTTAATAACTGGTCTTTATGCCAGGTAATTAAGTCTGTCTGTTCCCACTGCTGTGCTGTAGTTAGATGGTTGAATGTGAGGTATTATACCGTACGTGTAGCCAGTAGACAGACTACACGACAGCGTATAGGAGATATACAGACAGGTAGTGTATAACAATCATGTGTTTGCGAATATACATACATACATAAACTCACGCCTTTTTCCCATGGGGGTAGGCAGAAACTACAGAACGCCACCTGCTACGATCCTTACATACTTCTTTTGCTTCACTCACATTCTTACAACTAGTCATACACACACGCCGGTTATGAGTACTGCGCACATGGAGAACTTTCTGAAGAACATCACCAATAAGGTCTATGTATGTCTTTCTAGGGAGTCCCCTCCCGGCGTTTCCATTCACGTCTGCCTTGTTAGTACCTTTCGTTAGTCGCCTTTCTTTCCTCCTCTCAACATGGCCAAACCATCCTTTTCATTTGTAATCACTACATCTTCTTCAATATGTATGTATTGTGTGTATCTGTGTGTGCCAAATAAACCAGTTTTCTTTCTTCTTTCTTTCTTTTAAACCACAACGTTGTCTTATTATCTCATTCCTGAATATATCATTTAAAGTTACACCACACATAGTTCGCAAGGAGCGAATATAGTGCCTTAATTTACGATCATCACTTTCAGTTTATGTCCAAATCAAACGGTTATTTTGGTAGATGCTAGATGATATTGCGCATTTAAAGAAAAACGTGGGATTATTTCTATATTATATTATTGTTGTGACCTTTATTGGTTTTGATCGTCACCTACATGCATAATGCTGATTCCAATAGATGGCGCGGTTTTAAGTTTCTGAGGCATGCCATTTAAATTTGTATCGTAACACATTTTGGTACAATGCAACTGTAAAAACGTACAAAACCATACTAAAAACAAATCATCACTGTATTTAAAGAAAAAATAGTCACGAACCGAGAAAACCCTTTTACTTGCAAGTCGCTGCTAACACCATCTATTGCCGTGAAACGGGATCGAACGCGATTGATTTACTTACAAAAATAACAAGATTAATCAGATGAAAAACGCTAGTTACGTCGGCACGGTTTCTTTGTATTTGATGAGGCATCTGTATGATAGTATTATATTATCTGTGACTACCTTATAAAAGCGATCAAAGCGGTAACAATATATGTGGGTACATGATTGCATCAGTAAGTTATAGGTACATAATTACTCCCTACTACTAACAATAGCGGACGTATTTAAATCGTTACGTAAACTCTTCGGCATCAGAACTTCCTCGTCCAATTTTTGCGTTCCATATTCCTCGCAGAGCTGCTTAGTATGCGCTTAACGTTATCAGCGCAAAGTTTCCAAGACTCATAATTACGGTCAGAAACACAGCGGTCATAAGGCTATGAATCTGAGCAAACACGGTCTTTGCATGCAACGATACGGGAAGGAGACGTAATCGGACGAATGTGGGTCGGGTATAAAAAGGATGAGGTAGGTAGCAATGGTGATTGTTTGGTTTGAAGAAAGTGTGTCAATTAAAGGACTTAGGTACACGGAAGATTATCTAATAGAACCTAGATGTTCTACAGTAGGTATAAATATTGTCGTGGAGGTCCAGTGGCCCAGCGGTTCAAATCCGGGCAAGCACCAATGTGACTTTTTCAATTCATATGTACTTCAATCTTGGACATCGCTGACAACGGTGAAGGAAACATCATGAGAAAACCTGGACGTATAACCAGAATTTGTCAGTTTGTGCTCCATTGGTTTAATTGCTGCAAGGCGTGGCGTTCCAGTGCGAGGATAAACAAAAAAAGTAAAATAAAATATGTTTTACCTACGAATAGAGTTAAATAATAACGAATATATTGTATAATGGGTGACATGCATGAGAATAAAATATTATATATATGTATTTTTTTTAAATATATTATTAGTGTTTTAAATCTACGCAACAAAAGACAAAAGATATTTATTTCAACTGGGCCACCAAGCGGCACTTTTGAATGTCACAATTTAAATTTACATGGAATAAAATTGATTCTACCGTGCATTCGGAAAGTAGCTTGTTATGGAGAAGAATGCACAAGTAACTCCATACTTTTTGAATCTACATGGAATAAAAGTTGATTCTACCGTGCATTCGGAAAGTAGCTTGTTATGGAGAAGAATGCACAAGAAACTCCATACTTAAAAAAAAAATGATTCTACCGTGAATACAAACATCAAAAAACCGGACAAGTGCGAGTCGGACTCGCGCACGAAGGGTTCCGTACTTGGTAAATTGCGGTTTACGATTTATGACGTATTTAAAAAAAACTACTTACTAGATCTCGTTCAAACCAATTTTCGCTGGTAGTTTACATAGTAATTTACATCATATATTTTTTTTAGTTTTATCATTCTCTTATTTTAGAAGTTACAGGGGGGGGGACACACATTTTACCACTTTGGCAGAGTCTCTCGCGCAAACTATTCAGTTTAGAAAAAAATGATATTAGAAACCTCAATATCATTTTTGAAGACCTATCCATAGATACCCCACACGTATGGGTCTGATGAAAAAAAATATTATTTTTTTAGTTTCAAGTATGGGAACCCCCAAAATTTATTGTTTTATTTTTATTTTAGAGTGAAAATCTTAATGCGGTTTACAGAATACATCTACCCACCAAGTTTCAACAGCATAGTTCTTATAGTTTCGGAATAAAGTGGCTGTGACATACGGACGGACAGACAGACAGACAGACAGACAGACAGACAGACATGACGAATCTATAAGGGTTCCGTTTTTTGCCATTTGGCTACGGAACCCTAAAAATGCAACGTAATAGAAACATCAAAAATCATTCAAGATCTACTTTTAACTATAAAACATGCAAAATTAACTCTAATAAGGACTTCTTGTATGCATTTGTCCAACAGTGGGACAGTATAAGCTATTAGAAAATCTTTATTGTAGTATCTTAATTGTGGAAGCACGTAAAAGGCCAAACTTCACTCAAAATTGAGTTTGAATATTTCTCGTAGGTCTAATATATGATACGCTGTTATACGTCACAGGTCCGTGTCATTTATACTCTATTCGCTGAAACAAAATAAAAGGTCAAACTAACGTCAAATCTTAATAAGCCACGCACAAAAGTAACCATTTTGGTTACTTTTGTAGCACTCTTTAATTTATTATCGTAGAGCTGAACTCTCAAGTTTTCAAGATGCTTTTTTATGTCGGCTATTGGTTTTGGTTTTAATAATACCTTTTTTTGTTTATACATTAAATTTTTTGTCATTATTGTAAAACACAGTGAAGAAAATAATAATTTAAATGTTTGACGTATTTGTGCATGTGTGTATTTAAAAATAAAAAATATCTTCTCGTGATACTTTTTTATTTTTTTATATTAGAGACAGCAAAGAAGACACTGTAAAAACCTTTTTTTTTGGTTTGTTTACCTTTTATGTTTTTGTCTAGGGAATAGAGTATATATAGACTTAATTTTACAAATAAAAAGTTGATACATTTACTTCCCCTACTAATCAACAATAACAACAGATCTTTCTAAAACCCATATCGATGTATAAACTTCAAGAAGACCTAGTTCCAAACGTTTGGAATAGTGAACAAATGGTAGCAATCTGCTGGTAAAACGGTAGCGTGCGCCAAACTCATTACTGTTTGCGCTCATTCTTGTAAATTGTACCAAACATACATACTTACAGGCAGTAGTAGCTTGCTTGATTTGTAGAAATCAAAATATTATGTGGGTAGTTTGGTTGAGTTGTGGAGGACGTGTGTTATGTGTATGGTTATAACAAACATGGGTACGTTTTCTTGGAAAACTATGGAACTTAAACCAAATAATATTGGCTTCAACTTTTATTAAAATAAGTATGCCGTTTTTCTTAGGCTTTTTATACTCAAATAGGCTTCAAAAAGCTAGTTTAAATCCTAAAAGTTCTTGGTATAGCATGATTTAGATACATCTAATAGGTATTTTCTCAGAAGTTAGTATATTTAAGTAAGATTTAACTTTAAAAGACCAAGCCGGATTCTATTTACAGTCATAAATAAAGTTAAACAGAAATACCAGTCGCAAAACTAGTAAGATTTAACTTAAAACCGGCCAAGTGCGAGTCGGACTTGCGCACGAAGGGTTCCGTACCATTATCGCAAAAACGGCAAAAAAAAAACACGTTTGTTGTATGGAAGCCCCACTTACATATTTATTTTATTCTGTTTTTAGTATTTGTTGTTATAGCGGCAATAGAAATACATCATCTGTGAAAATTTCAACTGCCTAGTTATCACGGTTCATAAAATACAGCATGGTGACAGACAGACAGACAGACGGACCGTGAAGTCTAAGTAATAGGGTCCCGTTTTTAGGGTTCCGTACCCAAAGGGTAAAAACGGGACCCTATTACTAAGAACCCGCTGTCCGTCTGTCTGTCTGTCACCAGGCTGTATCTCATGAACCATGATAGCTAGACAGTTGAAATTTTCACAGATGCTGTATTTCTGTTGCCGCTATAACAACAAATACGAAAAACAGAATAAATTAAATATTTAAGTGGGGCTCCCATACAACAAACCTGATTTTTGTGCCGTTTTTTGCGATAATGGTACGGAACCCTTCGTGCGCGAGTCCGACTCGCACTTGGCCGGTTTTTTACCCTTTGGGTACGGAACCCTAAAAAGCAAGCTGGATTATATTTACAGTCATAAAGTTAAACAAAAATACCAGTAGCAAAACTAAAAACAAACAAAAATAAAAACGAAACTAGAAATTTCAATTTAAAATTCCACTTTTGTCATTCGATGGAGTTTCGTGCAATACAGTTCAGGGTTAGTAAAACAGCGGATAGTAGGAGTACAGTCGGCATGCACAACATGCATCTAGTTGTCAATGTAATATCGCCTGAACACGCCATGCTGAATTAACTATGAACTGTACCTACCTATACAAAATGCTACCACCTGCACAAAGTTCCAAGGGTACCAATTTAGACTCGGTTCATTTTTATTTATTGATTTCTTTCTATGTCATTAAGCGTTGTTTAAATTTTACTGCACCAATTAGAAAACTGTTTAGAACACACTCATTATTTTAAAAATATATACGTATTATGGACGCTCAACTGAAATATAACTAACATAAAACTATATGCAATTGCTACCGTGCATTTAACGCATACATGGACCAATTTACGCAAGCAAACTGTGAGACTTGACGTTTTTGTACCATTGCACGTGTTACATCGCCTGCTAACATCGGATAGGGTGTAAAACTTTAGAAAAAACAGGGCAATGGTGGCGTAACAAAGCGAAATATTCGCGAAGAACAAACGCGTATTGCGTCTCGTTGTGCGTGCGAATAATTGCGTTATGTTTCTAGGACGGAGAGTGCGCTTATTACACTATCTGCGCTCATCAGCACAAACACAGCCATAAAACCGCTCAAATGGGAAAATAACAGGCTCATACCACAATGCCATGGAAAATGTTGCTCACGGCCCCTCACTGTAATTTTTTTCCAACCGCTAGAAAGCTTTATTATGTCGTTAATTGTTGGAAAACGGCGAACATGCCTTTTATTGGACATACATATTGTAATGAAACGGAACAGGGACGTACGAACCAATCGCGGAGCAGTAAACTTGTGGCGTAATGTTCGATAAAACAAACTTGACACGTTATTGTGGCGAAACAAAGCGCTGTAAACGAGATGTAGCCACCTTAACCCGATATCTAGATGGGGTTAAGTAGCCGAGATACCGATTATATTGATATCAATCATGAAGGTAATATAAACGGAGGTAGCACAAACAAATGCATCTCTAAGTGAGTTCTTTTATGGTTGCAAGTTGCAATCTTGATTTCATCATCATCATCAGCCTTATAATGTTCCCACTGCTGGGACACAGGCCTCCTCTCTGTGAGAGAGGTAATGGGCCTTAACCCACCACGCGAGCCCAGTGCGGATTGGTGAATGTCACATGTCTTCGAATTTTTGTTCTAGGACATGGTATGCTCACGAAGTTTTCCTTCACCGTTATAAGAGCAGTTAATAGTTTATACCTGTACGTAGTATAGTGTGTAGAGCTATTCTGGGTGCATCGTCCTCACATATATTAATGTATTTACTTATGTAAATATTGTAAAATAAATATTTAAAAAAATAAGTGTAGGTATGGAGTTTCTTGTGCGTTCTTCTCTATATCAATCTACTTGCCGAATGCACGGTAGAATATTTTTTTATTACTTGTAAATTTAAATTTATTTGACGTTCAAAAGTGCCGTTTATTGGCCTAGTTGAATAAATATATTTGACTTTGACTTTGAGTGGTGATGAAATAATTTACACAAAGTAATGCGCCTGCTTGGGTTCGAACTCATGACACGTAAGCCGGGGCCGCTACCACTGGGCAACCACTACTCCCCAATCTGCAATCTTGATTTAGTTTGACTGAAATTAAATATGAAATTGACTACACTTTTCAGTTATGTTTAAATTAATTAAGAATTAAATGATTGCCCTATCCTACACAATTTTCACTTCAGTTGGTACCTACTGTGCTTCATTTGCAAACACCGAGGCTATGAAAAACTAGAGCGCAAAGTTCACGTAAATCAATATATAAGTATCCAATGAAAATTAAAGCGAACACCACCACATACTTTAAGAATTATCACCAATTATACAGCAAAAACACTATACACCTATTAACGAGCAAAAACTAGTAAATTGCTGTATTGAAAACGATGGCGCTAATACCCTGTGGGACTTTAGTTTTTATCTCGAATAAATGCTTTGTCAATGTTTACCTAAATAACGACTGGTACCCGTAACCCGCTGTTAGTCGCAAGTAATTGTTACACGATTAACTTTTTTCATGTACATGATATACCTGTTTTTTCGACTGTAATGCACCTATTAGTAACTTGACGAGTGATTTATCGCTAAAGAGTGTATCAAGTGATAAATTGCTGTTAAAAAACGTAAATACTATGGCTTTGACAGCGGTACAATCTAATTAGCGGTTTTTCTTGGAGTTGCAGGAGTTATTGTGCTTAAGAAATGTTGAGTAAGTCTGCAATTAGATTTGTGTGCCTGAAAAAGTACGGGTATCATGTTTATTGCCAACTGTTACTGAAGAAATTATCGCTTTAAGTACTTATTTATCCACTCTAACAATGTTTAAGCAAATGTATTAAACAATGTAACTTTAAGATTTATAACTTGCATATCAATCGTTCGCTCAGAAAGAAAGTTTTCAATTAAAAAATCCAGACAGGTGTCAATCCAATATCGGTAATACAAACAATTTTCAGTAGTTATTGCGCAGTGTCTGTCCGTATCATTTAGTGGAGTTATTAGTGACACTTCACTTAAGAACGTTAAGGCGGCAACGTCCGCAACGCTGGAATAAAGCACTATTCTTTTTTTCCTTTTAAATTACACCACTCACTCACTTGCAGCTAAAATCGCAACATTAAAAAGGGCTTTCAACTTCGAAATTTAAAAATAATAAAAAGCATCCTTAATTTGGATCACGCTCAAACGTCGGGTATTTAGCTCGCGATTGTGATAAGTTCAGCAAAAAGTTCTTATAATATAAAAGCTTTTGTCACGTCGTTAGTACGTGAAACTATAAATAATTGTATGCCATTCCGATGCATTGTCTTATTAATTTGCCGAGAGCTGGCGACACCTTAAGCATTGCGTGCGAGTTTTTCAAGCGCGTTTTATGTTTCAACTCATTATAGTAAGAAATATAGTTCGGTGCATTTTCACGAGACGTGTGAATTGTGAGAGCAACGTTTGACAGCTCCAAAGTGGGAGAGAAAGTATTTCATACAAACGCAATATCAGTTTGACGGTAGCTGTAAATACATTACGAGGAATATGGACTTGTAACTGAAGATAACAGTGAAAGGAGAGAGTAATAAATACGTTTTCATCTGTCAAAAGAAATGTGATTGGAATTTTTATGCTTTCATAGATAGTGGAGGAAGATATTGATATCTTGATTGGAACTATTTTCGAAGGGCGAATTAATTTCAAAGATATCGTGACAGAAAATGGTAAACTAATTAGATTTTTGCAATCAACAAAAACTATCTTTCTCTACCTTCCATAATAAAATTCACCATACGATATGTCCTTAATTAAAGAATTAATTTATTGCGAAAGTGGTAAGAATTTACAATCGCTAACCTGCTGTGCTCAGGGATTCGGAGATAATTTTATTGGCCTTTACATTACGTGTCGCGAGCTCGTGGCTAAATAATAACAGCCGCACGGGTCGATCTTCAAGGTTAAGCAACGTTTGCCGAGGTCGGTCCAAGGATGGGTGACCATTTCAACATACCGAGTTTCCTCCGTGCCTCGAAAAGCACGTTAAGCCGTTGGTCCCGGCTGTCATTTGAAGATCTTTGACAGTCGTTACGGGTAGTCAGAAGCTTGAGATCTGACACCAGTCTTGTCAAGGGGTACGGTGTTACCCAGGGTTGTGGAGATCAGATAGGCAGTCGCTCCATGTAAAGCACTGGTACTCAGCTGAACCTGGTAAGACTGGAAGCCGACCCCATCAACAATGGAAAAAGGCTAGGCAGATGATGTGTCGCGTTTGCTCGCATTTGATTTTTGCACTTTTCTCACGCATAAAACTACGAGTTATAGTTGGTTCTGTGAATTTAGAGCTAGGGTACTGAATAATTTCGGTCCGTATTTGTCAACTGTTTAAGTATATTCCAGAATCGTTTTTCTACATATTCATCAATCATTTGGTAATAATAAAGGGAACAGATTTTTGTTTGTCGTCATCAACAGACAATTTGGGGCATTTTGATGCAAACACCGCGTTTATACTTTACAAAATCTATGATAGTTATATTAATTATGTTAGTAGTCTATGGTAGTTAGTTACTTATCCTCCTCTCCTTATCTTTAGTAATAGTAATTGGTGCATCAAATTAATTCTTAAAACAGATGAAGTCATTCACGCATAGTAAATATGCAAGCCATTATGAAAATGGGACCCTATTACTGCGCGGTCCGTCTGTCTGTCTGTCACCAGGCTGTTTCTCATGAACCGTGATAGCTAGACAGTTGAAATTTTCACAGATGATGTATTTTTGTTGCCACTATAACAACAAAGTCTAACAACAGAATAAAATTAATATTTAAATGGGGCTCCCATACAAAATAAAGTGTTTTTTTATGCCGTTTTTTGCGATAATGGTACGGAACCCGTCGTGCGCGAGTCTGACACGCACTTGGCCGGTTTTTATAAACGATGCTCAGCACACAGTTCTACATCAAAGGTACTGCTATAGATACAGAGATGAAAACAGTCCATTTCTCTACCAATTGACTTAAATCTCCGATCGTAACGAACTAATCGCACCGATGCCATCAAGCTAAACACCAACATATTCACTAACTCTTCGCAGAACTGATAATTTCTAGGAAGCTTCTATCTCGCAATAGCATATTAACAAGTTGGCCATAACTCGTTGCTCGAATCTTGATAATGTTTGTGTAATCGTTCGCTTTGGAAATGGAAAGCAGTTTAAAATTTAGATGGATATTTTGAAAATGTTGGCAGAATTCCTTAAATTGGAAAGCTGGCGCGAAACTAATCAGATCTGGATATGAATAAGACAAAATGGTTTGTGAAATAGAAATCATAGGTACCAGGTTTCAGGGAAAAAAAACTTCAAAGGCTCTATACTCTATTTGAGATAACATTCGATATTTAAATAATGCCATTTTACAGCCCGTTCAACCGATTTTGACTTCTATTGCGTTGGTGATATGACAAATGGCAGCTGTATTTAACAGTTAGTTTTGGTAAAAGGTTTATGCTTTTTATGCTATCCTTATACTTACGGGATAGAACTCAAAATCGTTTGAACGGAATGTAAAAAAGGGTTGTGAACATTTCTAATGTTATTTCAAATGGAGTATAGACAAGTGGTATTCGATGTCAGCGAAGGCGATAGTAGAAATGTCAAAATGTAAGGGATCACGTGATTTTTCGATATCGCTTGTCAATCCTATACAATTTTGCCTTTTTGACAATCGCTATCGCCACGCTTTCGATGGTAAAATGTCACTTGTCTAGGTCATCAGGACGAATTCTAAATCAATATATTTCCATGGTCATTTCCCAACTACCTGACTAACCTAACTTAGCCTATAAGCAAACGCAGGCAATCTTCAACTCAAACAATAATCAAACAAAAATTAAAAAAAAAACTCCCGACACATTTTTATTTTATGCTACATAATTTATCTAGAAGTAGATACGCTTCGATCGGCAATCTATTGAACACGTAATTATGACACGATATCTTGCGAAAACACCTCGATTCAAACAGTAAAACGCCCATTACTTTTGAACGGCTGAACCGATTTTATTCAAATATAGCTAAGAACACTCTCGACAAAATCACCTTTGAAACAAAAAATAAATCAATCAAAATCGGTTCATCCGTTTAGGAGCTATGATGTCACAGACAGACACACAGATATACAGCAACACACGTCAAACTTATAACACCCACTCTTTTTCCGTCGGGGGTTAAAAATATCTTCAGTGAAAACTTTTAGTAGGTGCAATTTCTTCTAACATCACTATAGTTATCAAAACAATAACGAGAAATACTCATCTAACAAAAAAAACGTAGTCCCTACTATCGTGTCGAACGTTGCAATTAAGAGCAGTGTAGGAGATGTAGCGTGGAGGACAAACAAACAAGCCGTTGGCAATTGTCCGCGGCGGACGCCAGCGGAGGCCACACAGATACTACGGGGAATCATGTGCACTGGTGAAATGTTATTAAAAATAATCGCGGGCTTGTTTTTTGCGCCGACACTGTACTTGATTTTGCTAGAATTATTTTATCGAGTGGCTTTTGAAAGCTGAAATATTGCAAGGTGTAGGTATTTAAATACTATTTATTTAATAGGTGTGGAATTTTTAGGGTTCCGTACCTCGATAGGAAAAAACGAAACCCTTATAGGATCACTTTGTTGTGCGTCCGTCCGTCTGTCTGTCAAGACCCTTTTTGAAATTTATATCAAATATTCAAGTCTACTGTCCCTTAAAGCTGTGAAAAAATCAAACTTCTAAGCCAACGCAATCAAAAGATATAGCCGTTTATGCCGCAAATTCCCGCAATTTTTTTTACGAAGCAACGTCCTAAGGCACAGATAAAGGAAAAATTGCGAATAGCGTATATTTTTAGTTACATCAAATAATAAAAATATTTTTAATCATTTTAAACTTACTACCCCTTTCCTCATGAACGTGTAGAGGTATAAAATTAAAATTCATTCAGCTGAGGTCTGTATGGAACCCTCGGTGCGCGAGTCCGACTCGCACTTGGCCGTTTTTTTGTAATTGGATGTATCATAAAGCTATTTTAAGTAAAAAAAAAATACTTCGGTTATCGGCTGCTTTTAACTAAACGCTTCAGCAAAACCCAATCTACAGTAACCTAAAGGGTTCATAAACCTAGAAATAGATATTTTTTTCTTGTAACATAACTCAAAAAAGTTATATTTTCGTTGACGTGTGCAATGAACTAATGACAAAAAGCGGCTGCGGTAATGTCTCTGGAGAATTAGTTCCGCATAGTTAGTCCGCGCCGCAATCAACCGCGACCGGCGCCTGCGCAAGCTTAGCTGAAAACCACGCGGTATGGAGCTTCAGTCTACAGATAAAAATAACACTAAAATCTTCTCCATGAAAATGAAGTGGTTTCTACAATCGCCTTATAAAAGAAATCAGTTTTATTTTATGCAGAGCCATTCATATCGCTAAATATAGCAAGCATTTTAGTGTGATCAATGTTTGCTTGGCCGATTTGATATTTTTTCTTCACACATAATATGTGAGCTTCACCATTTCTTTATTCGTTAAACAGATTAAATCATCAATTTAACAAAAACTAATCCAGATCATCGTTCATCCACATTATTTCAAAATCCACGATATCCATCACTTTTTACTCCCTTTCAACGTAAGAGTAAGTCATTAGAAAATACCAATCTTTTTCCACACGAATTCCACTTTTTCACTTCACATACATGGTGTACTAAACGTTCTCAGCTAACTAAACGCCTTTTAAGTATTCCTCGTAAAGGACCGAGTAGGTTCTGGGTTCTCTTTATATGCGCGTGTGGCAATGAATCAAACAGGGCGACTGCCTCTAATCAAATGGCGTCTTAACTATTTAACACCACCTAACGCCAGCCGGAACACGCAACTAATTTAATTATTAAAAATAACTACCGTATCGTTACACTATAGAAATTACTGCCATTTATGCAATTTCTCCTTTTATAGCTCAACACCCAACATGCACTTCACGTGTATGCAATTTAAGTGAAATAGATACTGAAGAACTTAAGGCGGTACCCCGAGCAAAACGCCGCGCAAGCCGTTTGTTGTGCTGTTTTTAGGAGCTATCTACTCGTTATTTAAAAAGAAATATCAATTAATAAAAATACATTAAATTTCTACTTAATATTGATTCTAAAATGGTAGATTTAGGTTTTTTTTTAATGTTGTATATATTTCACTAATCTACTTTCAAAAAAACATAAAAATGTGAAATAATTATTGATATTATGCATCTCCTCGTAAAGTGTTCATTGATTATTTTTTGTACTAACACTAATGGATAGACAATTTAATAACAAACATTTTTGTAGAATTATTTTTTTCAAAAGACCAGAATTCGATTTTATAAAGATTTTATTCTAAAATCTGGGCGTATTCACTACTGTAATTCATGCGCCACCAGTGCCGCTAGACCAATAGGAACGCTCATATCTCATGGCGATTTTTTGGTCAGGGTACCGTCTTAAATAAGAAAATTTCATCATTAAGGATGTGTTGCAAGACATGTCGATAAAACACGGTCGTGTTTGATATGTGCACGTAATTAAAATAAATACTCCGGGCAGTAGTCGGGAGTCCGCCGACAGCTGCTACTCCGGGGGATAATTGAAACGACGATTTATACACCCGCCAAATTTATCGACATCCACGATTTATAGTGTGAGCGAGGCCTTATGCAGCGGTTATTATTGTAACGTTTCATTTTTGCCATGCTCTCGATCATTTTACGTATAACGCGATTCAAATAAAGATAAATTTGTGAAGTGTACGGTTTCTCAATAACCTTATGTAATTAAACAACGCAATTAAAATGTCACTTAGTAATTATCATCCGAACAAGACAATCAGTGAAATGCAATTATTGTAGTAGATTAGTTGCCGTTGATATCTAGAGAAAATAAATCGTTTCTTTACAAAAGTATCATTATGATTTATCCTTATCTTAGTAAGTAGGTACTAGTATATTTGTGGCACGGATTTAACGAATTATTATTAAGTCAATTATCAGGTATCGATAAAAATACTGACATTTCTAATTTAGTGAGTTGATAATGAAGTTATGTTTGTCGTTGTATTAACACTCAAGATAAGGATTAAGAAATAAGTCTGACAGTTGTGCAAGACGTTAAGTATCGTATTGAATTGTCACGATTCCTTTCAAATTAGAATGGACATATTTTTAACAACAATTCTGTTCTGCTACGTAACGGTACTTTCACTTAAAACAATATTTGCAATGAAGATAGTATATGTGGCAGGAGCACCAACTTCACATCTCAAAAACAATTATGGAAACCAATAAATTTAAATGTTTCGCGCCTGTGGCAGTGAACCCGGTCCAATTAGAGTCTGGCGGCGTCCGCACTAAATCTCACGATGCTACCACGCTACACTAATTCATACGAGCCCGAGCCCTCTCAGCCCGCAGCCCGCCAACGAGACCTCGTAACTGTCCACGTCGACACAAACTTTAACAGCTTCCCGATTATCGATAACTTTTGCTTCCCAACACTAATGTTGCGTACAGCTGAACAAGTTGCTATTGAACACGTAAGTTTTGAGTACAGTTATTTCTGAAATTAATTTACGGGATAATTACTTTTGAATAGTAGATTATAAATTCTAGCACAAGTGTAATAAGCTACATAACAAAGCTGCCAGAGCTTTTACTACTTAACAATACTTAATGCACCACATTTTATACAGCCGTATAATAAACCGTCATATAACGAACTCAAGAACAAAAACCACTATCTTATATCATGTAATAGTCATTTGTCTTTCGGTCGGTCAGCAGTAAAAGCGGCGAGGACCGGCGCGTGCGCAGGGCACCTGCTCCTAAACCCCCACTAATTATTCCACCACTTATTATATGATTACGAGACTTTTTTGGTGCTTTCAATCAAATTACACCTTGGCCTGGCCACTTTGTATGAGTGAGATGTCATAAAAGTTTTTTTTAAGTCCAATTATTTACGACGGTTGCGTGCCGGTGTAAAACGAAATATTATCAATTATTATTAATTTTAAAGGATCTGGGATCAACAGGCATAAGTGCTCCTCATAGGTTCTTATGCATTCAAGCATTTCTTTTGTTAAAACTTTTCGGCATCGGCAGAAACTTAATCTCAAACAAAACTGAAGTGAGCAAGTACTTAAGGATTAAGATAATGCATTGTCGAATACTGACAAAGACATTTATTTTTATTTACATACGGGACAATAGAAACAGATTAACACAACGTTTGTCACAAACAGTAGCACTCGAGTCGAGAGCAAATCCCGGATTTACAAAACGACCCAAAAGAAACGAAGACATTGCGCTAATTTCAGTTTAAACTGAGATTACCTACATGATAACGAAACGGAGTTCTAAATATGAATTCGTGTAATGCCCGCACAGTTTTGCACTCAAGCGCATCGATGGTGTGATAGGAGGACATAAATAAATAATTAGACGGAGGAGAGGAAGTGAGGGGAGCGGTGCGGGGGGAGGGGACGATAGTTTTGAGATACTATCTCCCGCAACCGCGCTTTGTGTCAAACGTCAGATGCTTATCGGGAAGATGTTTACAGATGTACTGGAGGGGTAACGGCCCGAACATCTCATGGAAGCAATCAACCGTACAACACTAATACGCTTGATAGACTGTACGTTAATTATGTGCTTTGTTTTACCTATCGCTGTCATATACCACTCTTTTTTTAGAGTACTAAAGAAATGATCGCAAATAAAAAATAAAATTCTAATGTAAAGCAACGTGCGGATTATTCCTGTGCTCGTAGATCACGCTAGATGGCGCTGATAGTGTGGCGCAGCGCCAGATCTGCGATCATCTCATTCCCGGCGTTTCATCGCCTAATTACAAGACGTTCACGTTACTAACCTCACTTATCAGAGAATACATCTTTCCTCTAATAGTTTTTCTATTTTTATGGAGTTTAGCAAGTGACAGTTTTGTTAAATGTCGTGTTGGTCGCTGTGATTGCAATCTTACCTAAAGAATCCTTCCCAGTCCTTCTTAAATTTTAATGTTAAGTATTTTTGTTTCTCAAAATCAGATGCTTAGTTTACAATCGAGTCAAGGTTTTGTTCAATGCTTTTGACTATTTCCATAATGCAATAGATATTAATAATGCAATTAATCTTGACATTCCTAACTAAAATTGCATAGTGTTCAACATTGAAGATAAATTACTGGACAAAAACTTTCAAAAGCAAAAAGGTAATCGATACAGGATCAAATAAAAAGATGCCGAGCGAATTGAGAATAGCACTCGAAATATCGATAGTTACTTGTATCGCGACAAAAGCTTGCGTACAATGAGTATTGCGAAACTCTCGGTGCAAGCCCAAGTAATTGTTTTGTAGAAGGACACCCGAGTTATCGCGCGGTCGATCGCCGAGTGACGTGCAGCTGCTATTTCGGTTCCTTTTTTAAATACCCCCATGGAACTAGTGGAAATGGAAATTGGTTTGACCGTTACGTTGGTGTTTTTGATTTCTTTATTTTTGTGAAATTAAAGCTGGCCATTATTGGCAAGCCTGTTGCACTAACCGCAAAAAAATAAATAGGTATAATTTTGATTATAAAAGATGATGGTTTTATTTATTTATTACTATTATTATACTTAATTTGAAAGTTTTTTTTTTTTTGAATAAGCTTTGATCTGTTCACTCATAACTCCGAAATGTAGTGCATACTACATGCCTGAGTTTGATTGAGAGGACATTACACAGCATTTAATTAAATCTATTATTCTGGATTTCAATTCACAAACACTTAAATAAAATTAAATGAAAAGCCTGAGAATAGCAGCTAGTTTCAAAACATATTCGTTTATTATGTACTTAAAATAGAATTTAATTGCTTTTGCGCAGTTTCGTGAATAATTCTCACATTTTCACAAAATTTATATCCAAGACAGTAAATCAGCTGGGGCCCGCTCACTAAACAAAATGGGAGCTTAAGGCTCATGAATAAAAACATCCTATTTAGCGCTACACTCACCACGTCCTCAAGTGTACCGAAACATCTGACCAGAAGCCTGATACGCGATACCTTACCCTAAACATATCAGTCGCAAGAATCAAAATTGCTTATAAACTTTATCGGACATAACGCTTTTCGGCAATATAAGCCAGTTCTACGCAAACGCATTTCCGGCAGAACGCTGCCGGGAAAAAGCCATTTAAAACAAAAAAAGAAAAAAATAGTAACGCGCCGCGCGCCGCTCGGACACTTCCGGTGGGCGCCATTTTTTCTGTATTGCCAACAGATAAAATCTTTCCGGCCTACTGCGCGAACGCCCGCTTTTATTCCTTTTATTTTATGTGATCACTTTTTGGCAAAATTATACACATTTTGTTAAAAAAAAGAAACGTTCTGTTTTATTGAAAAAAATAATGCTCTGTTTATTGATTTCTATTTGTCTCGCCTACTACATATACTGTTAACCAAACATACTTTAGACGACTGCCTTTAAGAAGACCTTTAAGTTACCTGCTAAGCTTTTGAGCTGCACTTAGAACGTGATGGGTTTTTTTTTCACACACGAAAGGTACTATGTAAGCACTAAATAGAAAGCAGTGAGCTAAAAATTAAAAGTAGTTCGGTATCTATCAGACCACAGGCAAAAAATCTGATTCAAAAATTTCCCAATATTATGGCGACAAAGCAAGCCCTTATCAAGTAAACATAATGAACTAACATTGAAAATGTTAACTGGAACAATGAACATCACAATTAGTGTAGCGAATAGCATTTGCATCGCCACAAAATTCAACGGTCGAACTTATGTAAATGGGATAGCTGTTCAATGTTGAATATTCAAATTGATGTCATTATAACATTCGGCCAAACGCGTCGGCCGTTTGGCCGGCAGCCAGCCGCACCGACGAATATGTAATGTAACGTAATGAGTAAATTAAACGTACCTCGTTTTTTTATCTCACACGCGAGTTAAAGCCTGGCTGCCTCACTACTACCGGTGGCTATGTTCCACAATGTTCGGCGGTAGCGAAGAGAATTTTAACAAGCCTAACTTTCGCATGTTCTCCGCGATTAACTTAAGTCAGCTCGGAAATGCAAACTTCATTTTGCGAGACTTGTAGCGCTAAGGAACTAAATCATAGATTAAGCGTCTCAAATGCAAACTGCTTACTAAGATTTCTCTACGAATAGACAAGGATTGTGCTTTCCTGAGCGTTTTGTTACTCAGTTTTATAATACAGAGTCTAGACAAATAAACATCTCGCGAACAAAAAGAGTAGCGGACAAATTCGTGAAGATATCCTTATCTCAAACACATTGTATCCATAGCCTAGCATTAAATCTAATGTCAGAGAAAAACGGGTGAAAAAACAGTGACTGTCAAATTCCCTCGGATGTTGGCTGAACAAAACAGCACTTTAGACGATAAAAAAAAGAAAACTAGAAGAGCGTTCTCGATTCAAAAATTGAATTGATCGCCCCATTGTATTCCAAATGTATCATTTGAGCTGTTATTATGGTCCCTCTCTCTCTAGCTCCATACAAACTGGTAATCCAATACTTTTGTATGGCAGGCACTTAACGCACCGCTCTAGGAACGAAACGTCCGAAGTGTAATAAGGTATTAATTTGTTTAGTGTTTTATTGGCTTGCGCTTAAGAAACTCATTGTATTAAAGTTGTACTTACACGTCGTTACAAATGTTTTAGAGTGTGCAAGATGATAGTTATTAGCGATATTACAAGGCTCGTCTTCTTTATTAGCTCTATGAGGTATGACAAGCAATTTACATGGAAAAAATTTCTTTGATTATTGCCTGCCAATGATGCCTATGACATGGAAGGTTTAAAGGGAACTTCATTATGCCATGCCGTCGGCTAACCAAGCAAGAAATTGAAGACAATCGAATGTTACCGCAAAAACTTAATACCAATTCATTGGGAGCAAAAGGTTGGTCGAAAAAAAATTAAATACAAACCACAAAAAGCTAATCGGCTATAACACGAAGGAAGTAACGTATAAACGAGCGTGATAAATTAAATAAACAAATTTATAAAAAGTGATCGTCGAACATACGGATGGATCGTTTTGTTGCGGTGGGCAGGTACGGGACTCGAACCCACGCTCCGTACTGTAATCCTATTAACCGGCCATTGTGGATGGCCAAATAAATAATTTATTTTCAATCACGGCTTTATTGGTACCTACTGAGTTAAGTTCCGAGCCCTTGGGAGTTGTAACAGTTTGTCAACTCATCCGTGTTGGCAAATATTGCAATTCATTGTCATGTTTTTTGGGGTAAGAAATCTATTTTATTTTTAATCCTGAGTTTATTTGAGTATATCAAAATACTTTTTCACTCCGTCTACTATACTAAAATATGTACTTAATAAAAGTGCAAGTCTATAATAAAAATAACCATTTCTAAGACTGTTCAATTAGTTTCCCACATCAATCAAACTAAACAGTATCACAATCCAATAAATGTTCTTATTAAAAACAATAACACAAAGCGTTATGGCCTCTTAGGCCAAAATAACAAGAACCTTGTCGGCTTCTCGGGACTATATGGCCTGTATGAGGGCAATTTGAGCGCTTATGGGCATTTATAGTTAAGTTACACAACCAAATAGGGCCACTAAAGGATATATTTTGAGTAAACATACTTGAGCATTGTTTGAACAATACGCCGCCCAAACGATGTTGATATTTTGACCTTTTTGGTGATTTTAGCATGAAAGAATAATATCTTTATATGGTTAAAAAATAAGAACGACTTTAAGGCTCGAAAAATAAGAAATACATAGAAATTAAGTTTATTTCTGCAGTTTAGCATAACCGGCTAAATTAAAGGCATTTCACATGTTATTCTAAATCTGCTTGCTCATAATTTCATAAGTCTAATCATGTTGAAAGAATAACTTATCAACTCACTTAAGCTAAATTTTATTGAAATTATTTTTTTATATTGGTCCTTTGGTTTTGAAATTGTAATAAATATCACACATATCGTATTTCTAGAACCGTGCGAAAATCCTAAAACGGTATACATAACAGATTAAGCATAAAATATCACACTTTGGATAATCCGCACAGATAGCGCCGTTGTTCAAAACATTCTCGACGTCATTCAAGCCTTATTTAAATTAAATATGATTTTAATCCTTAATGACGTTAACAGTTGTGAATTTTCAAAAACATAGTCATTTAAAATCTATGAGTATAATAACATTTTATGGAGAGAATATGTACGTTATATTCGCTAACTTTCCAGCCAGCAACAATTTTTTTTTATTAATTTTTTTACTTTTCGAATAATTTACTTAAGCAACCAAATTAATGATTTTTGATGTATTCATAAAGTATCAAAACGTTTAAGTCCCACGTGGGAGGGTGACGTTTGCTCAAAATCACAATGCAGTCGTGCTTTGTTATATGAATTGCGTTTTTTGAGTGAAATCGATCACGAAGTGTCCGCCTCGGGGCTGGCTAATATTATACTGTATTTATTTACACATTGTTACTTTAAATTTGCTTTTGAAACCTCTATACATAAGCAATCGGCTTCCGAAACCACTTTATACCTACGGAGCGGGGCAAAAAAATGGGATTTATGGACATTTGGCCCCTGTGCAATTTTCTCGCATAATATTTTGATAATGTTGTAAAAGATAGAGCAAAAAATATGTCGTTTGAGATATGCTTGCAGCAAGTTTATTAGAACTTGATATCGTCATAAATATCCACGAACGCAGATCATCTCAAATTAAGACCAAGGCATTTTTTAAGCCTCGTTCACACGACATAACACAAAATTTATTGTGCCATTAAATTGTTATACATACGTGAGATACATATGATTATGCATACGCATATAATAAATGCTAAATTATACTAGTTTGTTGAATAAACTGTAGTATTAAATAGTGCGACTTTACAATCCGGGTATCAATTTTATGTGTCAACAACTAATGTCAAGATTTGAATATCTGACTCG
Organism: Orthosia gothica; assembly: GCA_949775005.1. Taxonomy (NCBI): domain Eukaryota; kingdom Metazoa; phylum Arthropoda; class Insecta; order Lepidoptera; family Noctuidae; genus Orthosia; species Orthosia gothica. The sequence goes on from OX459042.1 coordinate 10,332,562, forward strand.
TTTACTATTCATGTATTCACTAAAAACATAGTTTTGGCGAGTGTATTAGATTAATTATTTATTGCATTTCGAATCTGTGTCTTAAAGGGCATGGAATCAGTAGCGAATGTGTAAGTGAGCCGTGTATAAATATGTATGAAGAGGCGGGCACAGACCCTTGACAATGCTACTGCCATTCCCGTATTGTGCCCCCGTCATTATGCCTTCAACGTCTGAAGTAGCAGGCACTCCCATTCGCTCCTTTGTCGCTCCTTCCGAATAATTAGAGCAAACAACATTGTTGCTCTGATACTTGGAGTCGGCAATAAAGTATACATTTCAATGTAAAAAATCTGGAGAGTCCTTAGCGAAGGGTCGCTTTGACAGTTAATTTTTGTCATTGTTGCTCTCGCGTTTGTGCTGTACTTTTTCCGTACGAGTGTTCGACGGGATCGCGTGAGGGTTTATGTGTATTGTTTCGACGGCTGTGAGAGTCGTGAGAATTGTTACTTAGTACTGCTTGACATTTAAACTTAACATCTTGTTAAATCAGCGATAAAACGGGTTCTATTTTTGCGGGTGCAGCCGGATATTGGAAACGCTACCATTGTTCAGTGTTCGGTAACATTTTATCTGTCAACCATCTTGCGCCGAAATCTTGGTTGATTTAATTTTTGTGCTACTGTCTACTTCGCCTTATGTAATACAGCTAATTGAATAACCTTACAATGTAACTAGTCTTTTGTTGTTTTATCTAATACCTTTCTCTCTATTCTTACAGTTCACTTTTTATAATTATATTTGCTACTATGTAGACTTGTACTAAAAAGTATCTAATTTCCTTTAGTGGTTCTCTAAAACGGGCTATAATTTCTTCAGCAAACACTTGTATATCTTTAATTGTACAAAATACTGGTACATCCACACCATATTCGGTGCTAATTCTTATTAGCAATGCATATACATCTTAGGTTCGATAAGTAGATCATCCGATAGCTATAAGTTAATGGCTTAATTGCAATGAAATACAAAGATCTAAGCACCAAATCAATACGCCTATCACAAACAACAAGGGTAATTGATACAGTTACATATAAAAAAATAAAGAACTACTTTAATTAGATAAAATGTTTTTCTACTTATTTTATATTATTGTAAGAAACAGTCTTAATTAAAAGCCAGGAAAATTATTTAAATTATAATAGATATTTACCTAAAAGTAATGACGCCTGAAGCTAGACCTATATCCTAAGACCTAACCTGACTTTACCTAACCTGTCTTCTTTTATATGTTTAAGATATTTTATTGTAAAATGTGCCTTAAGTTATAAGTAAACGATATTATTTATTTATTAATTAACCTGCTGTACCCTTATCTAGGTTTACAATAGGGATGTTTCCTGGGTAGAAAAATGATAATTCTATTTAGTCCGTCAGTGAGATTATCAAATAATATTGGACACGTATTTTTTGCTTTACCAAATAAATAAAAATTGACAAAGATAAAGCGCATCAAATTTCAGGACATCACTATGTCAGTATAAAGTGTACTAACGTCGTGACGTCACACGATATTTCAACGCTTTATATCGTCGTCACTTTATGTTTACGGGTCAAAAGAAAAAAATATTTGATCAATATTGTTTATTAATCTATCTGACGGACAAAAAAACAAATTTTTAGTTAACACGTCTTATGCTATCTATGCCTTAATCTAAGTCCAGAAATGAACCACATACGACCTGTAACTCATAAATTCTTCATCCCCAAACACACATAACTTTATTTAACCGTTTAGAGACAGTATCACGATTGTAATTCATCTGAGACAATCGTATTGCCTTTTATGACGCATTACAGACCCAGATTACCCCAAGTTATCTGTCACCAAGATACCGGCAACTATCCCGGGGGGATCGCGGGACAACGCGGGACACCCCGGGATTAACCGGCGAGGGACCGATTTAGATTTGGAACGTTATTAGAGTTATTTTATTCTGGTTATAGACGATTTGATTTTTAATTTGAATTTTGGGGGTCGGGGTGTTATTTATACTTGGAGAAGTAGGGTTAGATATTTAGGGTTATTTAAGGGTGTTTCCAAAAGTTAGGGTGTAAAATATTTTAACTTTATCTATGAGTGGATCTCAGGCAGAAGCAAAAATGAAAGGATTAAAATTCAACATACTGTAGCTTCTGCCTACTCCCGAAATTTAACAGTCGTGATGACCAAATACACATAATCATCACAGTAAATCTGGTGTTTAACGACATTGTTTTAAATACTTGAATATAATCACTTTCCTTTTACGGAATTTGATATTTCTGGCATTTCAGAACCAGTCGATCATTCAAGCTTAGTCAGGCATGCTTATCAGAACTGGAAGTGAATTCTAGACTCGTGTGAACGAATTTTAAATACAGTGTGCATACAATCAATCTGTATCAAATGTTACATCCTGGTTTTAAAAGTTACCTAGTTCTTTATTTGCATTTTTGTTTGCTACGAATGCGCTACGCTTCCCCTTAGTATAGCAATATTTATCATGTCATTGTGACTTTGTATCTTAACATGTTTGGACTCATGAAATAATATAAAATAACTCCTATCCTGTGTTATCTACACATTTTAAAATTGAAATTTTGTAACAATTTCACACATCACAATTTTAAGATTTCTTTGCTACGAAAAGTGCTACGCTTTTCTTGAGTTTAGTAAACATTTATGCGTTTATTGTGAAGATACATATTAACAAAGTAAGACACGACTGATCAGTAAAGTAAAAAACCTCGTGCTTTCAATAAACCGATATCAAATATTATCTTTCCTTTTTTTAAGAAAACACTACGTTCAAATAGATTTCATTATTCCCCTGCTACGAAAAATGCTAGGTTTTTCTTACATTGATATTTATATCAATCATTACGATTAATTTCTTTTCTTTTCAACCGACTTCAAAACGGAGAAGGTTCTCAATTCGATTTTATGTTTTTGTATGTTTGTTTACGTGATTACTCCGCCAATTATGAATCCATTTTGATGATTATTTTTTTATTGGAAAGCTAGTGCTTTTCATGGGTCCCATTTCAATTTGATCAAAATTTGACGAGTAGTTTTTAAGTAATCTTTATTAGTGCGTATTTCACGGTAATATAAGGTACCGAAACTAAAGACACCAAATTCCGAAAAGAAAGTTATGTTTAGTTTTGTAGTTTTGGCATTTGTTTTTTTTTTTTTGTTAAAAATTTTTCTACTAAATTCTGACTCATATGTTTTAGCAAGTTACAACAGTGATTATGGTTAGTAATTTAATTTAGAAGCCGTTTCAAGAATATGTGAGCAAAAATATGGCGACACTAAGTTTAAGTTATTGCCGTGTTCATAAATCGTTTTATAAAGGTCCTTTTGCCACGTGTACTATTCTTCTTTAAGCTTTCAGAGAATAAAGACATGGCATAATTGTATGTGTTATTGCAGTGGATAATAAAATAAAAGAGTACTCACATTATGTAGTTTGTAGTAAAGGCCGCACGCGTTGCAGACGGGCTCCCCGTTCTGGTTGCGTCGCCAAAGCGTCGTGGTCGTCGTCTTGCAGTTGGCGCACGACGTGCCTGCCCGTCGGGCCGCACTTTGTAGCGACTGCAACAAAGAACAGAAGAGGTTAGGTTTTATGTACCATGGATTTAATTAAAATAGGATTAGTGATACCTAACCAGGGTAATTTTTTAACAAAAATCCTTATTTTCCAGCAACTGTAGCATAATCTTTGCTTAAGTATATCCAAAAACCCCCTAGAATACAACTGCTTACTATTACCCTGGTTGGTTGTCATCTGCCTAGGCTTCCAGTCTTACCGGATTCAGCTGAGTACCAGTGTTTTACATTGAGCGACTGCCTATCTGACCTCCACAACCGAGTAACTGGGTAACACGGTACTCCTTGGCTAGACTGGTATCAGATCTCAAGCTTCTGACTACCCGTAACGACTGTCAAAGATCTTCAAATGACAGCCGGGACCAACGGCTTAACGTGCTTTCCGAGGCACGGAGGAAACTCGGTATGTTGAAATGGTCGGTTGTATGGATGAAAATCTTTAAAGAGATTTCAGTGAGAAATGAAGCGTTATTAAGGGTCAAACTACATGATTACTTATTCCACCTAAATTTAACTAAATGTAACCTAAATGGTACCGATAATGTATTTTAATTTTATTGTATTACAACACTTTCGTAATCAATTGTACCCGTTGAAGAAGTTATTATGCAGTAAAGTGACAGTAATGCGTTTATTATTTTAAGTACAATTTTTTGAAAGGGCAATCGTACAATAAAGATAAAATAAAAATACGCGACTGAAATTGTTGAATACAAGCGTTTAAAGTTCCACAGATGTAGACAATTTATGATTATGTTGATTTCATAAAAGGACTGAGGTACAAAATTACATCGGAACGGACGACACTAAAACGTGAATGTAGGTCCACATACAAATTAATGAATTATCAACCCTGCAGAGACAACTATAACTTTCGAAGACAAAAGCGATTAAAACAAAATGTGCGTTCAAATATTATCATCGAAAACATTATAGAACCAAAATTTAGTACCCTATTAATGTACGTTAAAACAATCAACATAAAATACTCGGGGTTGAGTCGCAAAACGACGCGACCGACAAAAACTGAATATTCGAATATCGAAACGAAAAAGCGAGGTAGCTATCGGCGGGTCTCTTACGCACCTGCCCATTACTACCCGTCAATCAGACAAAAAATATCCACGGCATGCGGTGGCCGTTTTATACAGTCCACAAAAGTGCCTCACTCAATTAAAAATGCATTCGTCCTAAACCGACACCAAAATAAAAAGAGACGGCGCAATCCGACTCATAATAAATCCATTAATTTGTCATGTCATTTATCGAATAAAAAGTATTGAGGTCGTAAAACATTGAGAGGAACTATTCGGGACGGGTGAGGTTCTCGGTAACTAGAATCGAATACTACCAAAGATTATCGTGACCGCACCGTGGCCGTATTGTCCGATTTAATATCGTAAGTGACTGTGTCGGCCTCAGCCGGCGGTACAGGCGAGCACAGAAGGCTTCACAGAACCAAAACCACAGATAATATAAAACTACATCCGAACGAATATTACGATAGAACAAACATGTACTGCGCAATACCAAATCACTGTAGCTCTATAGACTATTCTTAATCCACTATAAGCATTATCTTTAAGATAACGTGACATTCAATCATTTTATCAGTTACCAACACAATTTTGATTTTATGATATCATTATCTTTGTCATAGCCTTCGCTATACCGTTAATAATATTTAATCTTGTAAAATAAAAAAACTGATTTGTAAATCATGTTCATGCAATTAATGTAATGTTATTGATTACAAATGTTATCTTTTAGATAAGTATCCATTAAAATACAACATACATTTTCATTTAACACACTTTTCTGGGAATTTCAGTGAAAATTTCCCCCCTAATCTTTAATGCCCTTGGCACTTTTATTACAGTGATATAGATAAATAAATCTGCAGTTGTATAAAATAATTAATTTTATAACATATTTTAAGTTTTTAGACCTTACAATCATTGTACAGAAAAACGCTTTAGGATGAGGTTATGATCAGCTATTCCTCGATCAAATAATTGATTACATTTAAATGAAAATAAATTAAATAAAAATATGAATAAATATTTACAATAACCACCATTCCACCCATCTGTACTTGCATATTGGAATACCTAAATATTAAATGGTTTGCGTCAATATCTGCCGCGTCATGGCAGCTCCTTTGTGCCACAAAGATTAGACTTGGCCATATTAGCCGGCCCTATAACACACACTTTTTCTTCTCACTGGCAACACCATTTGTGACACACGAGCTATGGGCTTTTTTTGTTGTGGTATATTGAGACTTGAGAGATGATTTGAATAAATATAAATATGTTGCAATGTGACAGATTTGATGTTTAAAGATGTTTGGCGGTCTTAAAAACCGGCCAAGTGCGAGTCGGACTCGCGCACAAAGGGTTCCGTGCCATTATCGTAAAAAACGGCGAAAAAATCACGTTTGTTGTATGGGAGCCCGACTTAAATATTTATTTTATTCTGTTTTTAGTATTTGTTGTTATAGCGGCAACAGGAATACATCATCTGTGAAAATTTCAACTGTCTAGCTATCACGGTTCATGAGATACAGCCTGGTGACAGACAGGCAGACAGACGGACCGCGAAGTCTCAATAATAGGGTCCCGTTTTTACCCTTTGGGTACGGAACCCTAATAAAACAGACTAAAATAAGAACTAGTTTTGTCAATTCTTATATTGACATATTGTCTATGTTTAAAGTGCCCTGATTATAAAAAAGTGTGGAACAAAATAATTTTATAACTCAACAAGAAATTGTATGAAATTGTAGCAATATTACTGGCCAGCTTTTCCAAAGAATTTTCATAGAATACTAGCCGATTCTGTTAGTCATCATTTACAGAGTCCTGTTGGAAAAGTAACATTACTTTAAGTAGGTAAAATTATCAGAACCTTTTAAAATTTAACTAACTATACCTACAGACCAGTCCATAGGTCCAACCCAAACTATGCAAAATTAACTTCATAAGTCATATCAGCTTAATATCAAAATTAACTGCGCTAGTTTACAACTCAATTACCAGAATCCGATTATATGAAGCGAGATAAGAGTTCCCATCAAGTTATAACTGTTGGTGCATCACGCATGATCCCAAGGGATCAGGGGGTCAAATCAGAGGGGTTCAAATAAGCCGATTACAGGAGTCAAGCCATAACAAACCCCACCAGTCACCCCCTGCTTTATTTCAGTGGAAAAACGGCTGTTTACTCGTAATTTTATGGACGAATTACTTTCTCTCCTCAAACGCTGAAATGGCTGGAAAAAGTCGTAAATTTTACGAGTCGGATTATTTTTTATTTGGGTCATTTTTTATTGCGCGGACCTTGCCAGTGAAAACGCTGTGTTTCGATGACCCAGAATAAAATAAAGGTTTGTTTATTATAGACATAAAATGTTTTGTTTTCTGATAGAAAATCTTTATCTGAATCTGAATGCCTGCACTGCAGTGATTAATCAAAGCTACCACCATGATTACATAGCTTGCCCACTTTAAAAAACGATACGGCTGAATAAAATACAAAGAATGCGGAGTATTCGAACACTTGTCCTCTATATCAGAGAGGTTTATTAATTGTTAAACCCATTTCACTGTCAACGACATTCCTCTTGGATCGATATCTTCCGTACACGCCAAAAAAATACCAAACAAACGCCGACAAAGATAAAAAGCATCACGAACAGACAGTACATATTGTTGGCCACTTTAATTCCCACTGTAGTGTAAACTTAAGAGCTGTGACAACAGAGGACTCTATTGTGAATGTGACGCGAACAAAAACATCGCTTTTGTGCTTCACAAGCGGAATTATAGCACAAAGATGTAAGCTGACCGTATTAAGTGGACACTGCACAATAGTCCTACCTAATTTGAACAATTTCTCGTGCTCCTAAACTTTATACCAGCTGCTTTGTTAAAACAACATTCCAAACAAAATTCCTGTGGTTAGAAAGCGATTACGCGATTAGGGCACGTATTAAATATCTAAATTATATTCCCGAGCCATTGAACATCAAGTTAATTATCAACAGCGACACATCAAACGGATTACTCCCGCGTCGCTTCACACTAACTCCCGCTAATTCAATAAACCACCCACATTAAAAACATATTTCCATAAAGCCGTGCCCCCGGGCGATCCAATCAGCCTTATCTCCCCCGTCCCCACTGCAAACACCTCCTAATCAAATCAAATCACAGCCTCCGTCTTGCCTAATCTATCTACCTATCTACGCTACAACGTAAAATTATATTGCAAAAAGGGATACCTACGTCCCCTCATATATTTGCTAACACAAGCAAAATTTATCCAGCCCGGAAGCAGCCCTCTTACAATACATACCTACACGATTTTGTAGCCGGAAAACACAAAGCTATGCGCTACGCACACAGATACACGACCGCGTCACATCGCGCGCACACTGCGCCGCCTATCAGCATATCTACACCATCTAGATCCCACTATGAGAACCCCCAAGGGGGAGGCAATCCATTTACCAGGCCCGACACCGCACTGAAAATTTCCTCTTATCCATATAAAGTTAGAGATGATAATCGCGCGGCAAAAGCAATGTTTTTAAAGGTTTACACGGCCCCTAGCAGTGAAAGCGCGGAATCGATGTAGCCTTTACCCCTCGCCCCGCGCCAGTTTTTCCGGCGCTCCGTCCTTATCTGACCGGGGCGATTAGATAAAGAGAGATAGAGCGTGAAAATAAAGATTTTCATCGTGTTCACTCACACCACGATAGTTTCAGCCGTGTAGTAATGTAAATGTAATAGATGTGCGGTTGTGTGCGTCGTTCACATAGGAACGGGGACGCACAGACGGAAGGGCTCTCCGAACAGAGCGGGGGTCGACACTACTTTGATGTTGTGTAGGTTCTTTTGAGGCTGCTATCGTACCTATTTATTCATAAAGTACAAACATTCTTGGTGGCGTTGGATGATTAAATATCTTTTGAAGTATCTAATTTCCATAAAAGACTAGACTGAAGGCTCAAACTGCGACATCGTCGTAAACTTGTTTGTTGATGATTGATTCATGTAGTTACAGCCTGTAGCTGAAGTATTTGAAAGTCAACGTTGATTGTACTTGGCAGACAAGTAATTTCAGTGTACGAATATTATATGTTCTTGCTATGCTATAAAGTAATTTACAACTTGTCGATCGTGTCTCGGTGGAAGTTTATCACGTCGGTGGCCGGGCGCCTGCGAGCATCGTCGAAGCGGTCATAAAAATAAAAGCGGTGCTCGTAATTTTTTAAATTTTCACACGAAGATGCAGCACCGCGCCTCCCCCTCCCCCGCCCCGCGCCGCCCCCTGCCTCCCATTGGCCGTATCCGCGGAAGCCATGTTGGGAAATTCGCTTAACGATTTATTTGTGTGCGGATCGTAGCGGCGGCCGGCCGCGTACTCGATTGCCGTGCTACAAGCAGAAATAGGACGCGTGGAGCTCATTCGAGACCTTTAATTGTCGCGTCTATGTAAATTTAGGCTTCACGGAAATATTTATTGGAAAGTCGGCCGGTATTGTGCGCCCGGTATCTGTTCATGGGCCGTCGAATTTTATAAGTCCGTTAGGATAACAAAGCGTGGCGGTTGCCCAATAGGAGCTATCGGGCGATAGCGATCGACGTTCGCTCGGATTGACACATCAAACAGTCGCTCGTGGAGATTACCATCGAGATACATTCGCCTCGTAATCGACACGCCGACGTCACGCTCCGCCTCATTGATGCTGCCAAATATCTCGTGCATCCTTCTCCGAGCTCAATAATAGAAACATCCTAGTTAAGATTCTAAGATAAATAGCTATTTTATGTATCTGACACCTAGAGTGGACAGCTTCATGAATATAATGATGGCGTAAACCCGCAATGCGAAGATTATGTCATTTACAATTAGATGGGCAGTATAAAACGCAATAATTATCTTGTTCCGACGTTGATTGATACTTTACATTTTGCTACTGCTATTGAGTCACACTATGTCTCATTAGCGCAGCAGGGAAACAGTTTAATGTCAATTTAACATGAGGAATAAATTATACAAGAATTTTTAAATTAGATATTTAATTAAAAAATCTACAAAACTCTCAATTCAATTCAATTCTCAACTATAATTTCGCCTACGCATACTGTACTCTACTTCTTACCGACAAAGTATTATAATTATGAGCAACAACTAAAATGCTGTTTGTTATCTAATGGGTGGGATAACAAACAGCAGATCTCATTCTGTTTAACTACCCTTGACTAGAGGGCTAAAACCATATAGTTTTCCCTTTTCTTAATCCTTGGTACGAATTTTTTTCTTCTTCGAAGCTGTTTTCTTTTTGCAGTAAACCACTACAGCAAAATTTAAAAGAAATAATTTTGAATATAAAATTGTTATGTTCAGATGTGTCCTAACCTACGCCATTATTGCAAAGCTAATCTCCATCACTACGCTGCAATTATTAATAAACTCAATCCCTCATCCATGAACCCCATCCATTCCATCCACGATAATGACAACTGTCAAACAAAATAACCTATTCGCTATCTTCTACTGAACACGAATGAAGGATGTGCGCGGGCGCGTGTAAGATGGACGACAGTTGCGCACTGCCGTCATAGAGCTAGAGTGTCACTATCTGACATTTGGCCGATTTTGAGTTATTAATGCCAGCGTAATCAGAAAAAAATGATCTATAATTCTGTCTGAGCAACTTCTTTATACTCGTATTATTTACAGATTCCGTAATTTAAAAATAACACTCCAAATTGCTTTGTTTACAAACCTATTTTTGAGAAGATTAAGTCACTAACAATTTAACTATTCGAAAGAGCGCAATTAGATCAATGTTTGACACTGGAAACTCGCATATTATTTGAAGTTGATAAACAGAATCGATTTTTAGGGTTCCATACCCAAAGGGTAAAAGCGGGACCCTATTACTAAGACTCAGCGGTCCGTCTGTCTATCTGTCTGTCCGTCTGTCACCAGGCTGTATCTCAAGAACCGTGTTAGATAGGCAGTTGAAATTTTCACTGATGATGTATTACTGTTACCACTATAACAACAAATACTAAAAAAAGAAAAAAAAAAATTAAGTGGAGCCATACAACAAACGTGTTTTTTGTGCCGTTTTTTGCGATAATGGTACAGAACCCTTCGTGCGCGAGTACGACTCGCACTTGGCCGGTTTTTTATTATATCGCGCTAAAATATGATTTTGTCAGATAGTGGCACTCTATATGTAGGACGGTAGCGCAGGCGTCAGTGCATTATAGGTATACAGTGTCACTGGGTGAAGGCCCAATCTTGATACTTGATAGAAATACATGTTAATACTCAGTTAAATTTATAGCCTGAACTTAACAAAACAATGCTGATATGGATCTTACATAAGTAATTTTAGTTGTGTTCTATTACAAATTGTCTTGCCTGCCTACATGTTGCACACGTAATTACAGCTAAGTAGGTATGTGAGTGTGTGTGTTTGATTTCGTCGGATTTGCACACACATATTCTATGACAAAGATGTTTTTGTGTGTGTGTGTCAAAAAACCGGCCAAGTACGAATTGGACTCGCGCACGAACTGGGTACGGAACCCTAAAAACTGCGGTCATAAATCTAAACAGAATGCCAGTAATGCCGAGATATAATCGTATATCACTAACAATCAGCATATTTGGTTAAACATTGACATAAAAAATAGCATACTTTTGGCACATAGCTATGATATTTTTAATAAAAAACAAGATTTTAACTCTTAATGAGTTTTTCTAGGAAACAAAGCAGTTTTCGTTTTGGAAGTTATGTTTTGTATTTTTCGTTGCATAAAATTATGTATTTACTGCTTCATACGTAGGTACCGTTGTTAATAATTTATAGGTAGCAGTTTATCTAAAGGAACCTATTGATGCTAAAAGTCCAGCGGCAAGGTTTTGAACTTTCAATCGATAGGTCGTGAGTTCTAGATCCGTTCTCAATAAACTATTGTGATGAACCCACTTGCAGCTTTGTTTCATAAACTAGTACGCAGTAATCGAAGTGATAAATTAATAATATGAGGTTATACGGATCTTAACAATTATTATTAGGTCGTTTCAACACAGAAGGCAGTAATTTGTTTGTACCCCGTTTGTTAGCACGTTCGGTAGTCAAATAGCTCACACGATTCTTTCACACACGATCACAATTCCCATCCATCATAAAACACTCATTTAAAAACCGCACAAAACACACCACATTTACATAATCTAATAAATTCACTTAGCACGCCACAAGTTAAACGTTACCTCATATAAAAAGACAGGTGTAACACCTAAAAAGAAGTACAAGCAACTTCTAAATTACATGAACAAGGCGTCAGTCCTGTGAAATTACAAAGTAACTCGGGAATTATATCCTGGAGGCGACTAAACGCTAGTAATTCTACCTCGAAACGCTTCTTATAACGTATGAATTTGCATTGAATGGCAAAGGACACTGCGGGCGTTTTCAAAACTGACACACACAGAATTCCGTGTACTGCCGTGCCGTGTATCTCACATCTCATCCTCGAACACCGTGTTTCATAAGCTCTTGCTGGCAAACTGCTCGGGAATGTATTACTCGAATGTAGGCTTCACGGCTACCTTTCGAGCTTTGATTTAGCTCAGCAAACACTTATTCGAAATGACGTAATTCATATTTGTTGAATATGAAATGAGATGAATATTTTAACAAAGTAATATGGCTTAGACGTGTAGAAAAACAGTTGTCCGTAATAGCCCATTGTTAGCAGAAGAGTTGCTGCAGTCGAAGTAGTTGATACTGCTCGTCATTAGAACAATTTACGAAACAGTGATCATAAGAGACTCTGAAATGGCTTCTATTTTTATATAAATAAGTTTAAGGTCAGCTGTTGCCTAGGATTTGCAATAAATGTGTATCTTTCATTAAGCTTTTGAGTTATACCGAGAATAAATTCAACCTGTCATCGTAAAAAATTGCAATACAGCAGCGATGCGGTGGTTCTTCAAAAAACCTTTTCACATCAAAGTGTTCTTTCTTAACGTGTAGATAATGATACAATTATATGACAGGCCGATTGGTTATAGCAATTAATCAAGTGAAACAGGTGCATAAAACAGTGCAAGTGAGCGAATGCCCCGGGTTGTGTTGTAAAGCTGCGCCCGCGCCTGTGGAAGTCGTAAATACGATGGCAGCTGCCCCTCGCAATCCCCTTGGTATAAAGTTCTACCTTCTTGATGATTTGACATTTGTATAGAAATTGTGCGCACTATTTGAAAATGTGCAAATGAACATCCAATTCGAACAACAACTAAGTTCGTTAACATGCTGTAAAACAAAACTAAACTGCAATGCTTAAAACAAAAGCCAGTAAAGGCGTTCTTAGATTGAATCGTCGGTTTATCTGATTTAACACTTTATGTTAAGGGTCGTTTTGATAAAACACACGCTAGATGTAAGTACGCAGTACGCATGTAGCATTGCGCAGGAGTGCGAAGCGGCTCGCAGGCGCAGGGTCGGCGGGTCAGTTCGCACAGTTTAGCACCGCGTCATATTTATAATTACGGCAGGCGGGCGCATGCGCGCTAGGCACTCTCCCGCGCAGCGCTCGCGCCGATAAATCAAAATTTTAAATCACCGGTGGGCGTACCGAACCGCTCGACCAGCGCCGAATAAAATGAATTAAAAATAAAATAACGCAAGGGGGCGAGCGCGTCCTGAGAAAATTTAAAGATATTTCGCTTTAGTTTTTTTAATTAATACCTTGTTAAAATTTAATATTGAGGGCGCATGCGTTATTACAATGGGTGTGCGAGAGATTTTAAACTCGCTTTCGGTAACTTATTGAAGCTGCGGGACCTTTTAATTGGATCATTTTTTAACGAGAAATGATAACATTCGATCACGGGTGAGACGAGATCATTACGTGGTTCAATCGATCTCGCTAAATTTATTGCAGAATGTTGTTGAGCCTGTATTTTGATATACAAGAGTGTTTCTCAGGGATTTACGGAGAAGGCTTGGAGAGTCTACGGGAGGCCTTTTGACTCTTTGTAATCGGTTCTCACAGCTGGAATGTGAACAAACGTCACGCGTAACATGCGAGGCGATCAAAGTAGACAAGCATTAAACTCGGTCCCACACTGCTACGTCGTGTCAAATTTTAGTTCCACTCATGTTTTCTAATAAACTTATTGTAATTTGGTAAGAGTGGTAATAATTTAATGTTTTTATTAACTTTTGAGCTTGGTTGATGGGGATACACTTCGTCGAAAATAAAGGAAAATGTTACGGAATAAATGTATTTACTACGCGGACCGTAAAAAGGGAGTCTCCATCATCTGCCTAGCCGTTTTCCAAATATGTTGGTGTATGTTTCCAGTCTAAGTGGATGCAGCAGAAGCTATTTATTCTTCTGTTTGTATAGCAGAACAACTAGCATGAATGCCAGAACTTAACTTTCAACCTTCTAAAAGGAACCAAACAAGTAGTAGCAGTAAGCGCTCTTCTTATAATCCTAGTCTTACACTACATCAAAGGAGAACGTCACTAAAAGACGGGGACCTGCCTAGCTAACATCAAGGCTATAGTTTCCTTTATCCAAGAATGGTAAAGCCTTATAAACTTTTAAACCTAACCAAAAAGGTTAGCTAAATTACTATAATTCTCCTACAAGCCCAGATATTCCAAACGCCAACAATTTTCGAGTTCCTTCAACCTCAAAAATCAGCACCCACTACTAATTCACCCATATCACCAGTACCATCATAGCTTAACCCCAAGGTCATGGTTTCCACGTGAGCTGCTGTCGGTTGGTAGCCTTCACTCCTGACAGCTCATCGGGTAGACATAATGTTGATGAGTACTTTTTTAATCATTTGCTCTTTGCCGACGGTAAGCTGTGCGTAAGTGAGGTTTCTTTTTTTAGTCTGTGGTTTTTGTTTTTGGTTGCGTTGCTAGGCAGTTTATTTAAGATTGGTTTTTGAAATTTGAATTTTATTTAGTCCAGTCTGTTTTTTTTATCTCAAAGACAAAAGTTCCTTCTGAGGAACATAGTGAGGAAACTGGCATGTCCTAGAAACAAAAATTCGAATACATGTGACATTCACCAACCCGCACTGGGCCCGCGTGGTGGATTACGGCCTATTCCCTCTCACAGAGAGGAGGCCTGTGTCCTAGCAGTGGGAACATTAAAAAGGCTGATGATGATGATGAGGCCTCTTGAGGTATGTATTTGAAACTCCTTTAGACCTAGACCTAGATACCTTAGAGGCCTAATAAGCCCTAAAAGAAGTAATTTGACATTTGCATGTGTCAATTTTGTCTCTAAGATAAAAAACAAAATTTAGATATTTCGCTTTTTATGTATGTATACAACACCCTATATCCTAACATCACATAGCATGATGCTAGAATGCATGTACCCACATACAAAGGCGAGTTTAACACAATATTGTATTTTCTCCCAGAAAATCTTTGAGTGACAGAGAGAGATCTCAATTTAGGGTTGGATCGGCAATGATTTGATTTGATCTAGTGTGTCTATATATTGCAAATCTATTGGCATTTTAGTTATAAACGATCGCAAGATGACTGAATGTAACAATAAATACTGAGTATAATGCTATGTTTAAAAAATTGCTGGCAGTACTTCAATTAATCATATATTTTCTATCCAATAAGGCTTCCTTTGACATGACATAAAACATACATTAAAAGCTATTTCTGTTAGACAGACATGTTCGTTTTAATAACACTCCATGAAAAATCATTAGATATTATAAAGATTGCCATATACCTATTAAAATCCACTACATAAATCTTAACCAACAAGATACCTACACATATATTTAGCATTCTTATCAACACGATAAGCTGTTATCTATTAATCGATTAAATATCAAAAGTGCGGTAGTGTTAATTGATAAATAATTCAATAAAACCACTTTATTTGGAGTGCAACAAAACGTTGGCAACAGATAAAATATAGTTCGTACTTAATAAACACATTTGTATTGAATTTATTGATCCGACCCGACTTTATGTAAATGATAAAAGCTACTGCATGTGTTGTTAAATATGATGAATGAACAGGATTTGGATGTCCTAGTATTTCTGTTGTAACAAGGTTTTATTTAAGTTGTAAGTAACTTAATTGACGCACCTGTTTCCTATGAAGAAAGTGCTCTTAGAAAAGCAAATTCTTAATTTGAATGTATAATATTAGTCATTGGTGTATTTTTTATTTATCCTATTGCATCCTGCATCCTGACTGGCAGACAGCCAGGTCTAATAAATATCACCGTCATCAGCCTTTTTAATTTTTTCACTGCTGGGAAGCAGGCCTCCTCTCTGTGAGAGGAAAAAACAACACTAATAAACATATTTTCTTCTTTCGAGCAACTGCTTATTATTACCATTTTTTTATGGAAGAAATTAGGATGCATTCACGTTTTATTACTTAATAACTACGATACGATATTGCAAATCCTGATGTAAAAATGTCTAGTTTGTCTTTTAGAAAATTGGCTCCTTTTCCACTATGGCATTACTTCGCTCTATGAGCAAAGAGGTTACAATGCTACACCGGGCAGACACTGGCCAAAGAGACAAGAATTTATTTCAAAAATATTCCAACTCGTTCGATATTCATTTGTTTTTTAAATGTCGTCACAATAGTACATAGACTCACTGGCTGATTTAGTGCCGTCGTAAGTTGTAGAAAGGTAGGCAGGGTACAAGGGCAGGTGGGTGCCGTAGGTCGTCCAAGGTGGATGGCATTTTGGTTTATCGCTCCCATTTAGTGCGGCTTACAGCCAATAATGTTGGATAGCGGTGACGATCGGCACGCATATTTGTTTTGTACAGGTGCCTTTGAATTAATCTGTTGTTAATGTTAGTACGCATTTCTTTGGTAATTTCTGGAATTTCGTGTTTGTTGCTCTGTTTTATTCATACGGTCATGTGGGGTGCTAAAGTATTTTTTTGCTGTTTCTGGTAAATTGCTTATTCATAAAGGCATTTTTGTCTATGAATTAGATCCAAAATCTCTCTTTTTCTTTATTTCTTCTTGTTTTACATAACATAGTGTTTTAATACCTATTGTAGCAAAATAAAAAAGAAAACACTTTAAATTATACTACTTTAATTATTTTAAGTAAAAAATATAATAGTCATGATTAAAAAAGAAGTTTATAAAAGACAAGTTTATTTTTTCCAAAATAGTTTATATATCAGAACGTCTTTGGTGATTTACCATGTATTAAAATTTAACGTACCTATTATTGATAGTATGTAATCAGGTATGACTCGTTTGCAAACGATTCGTTTTACTTTGTATGATAAAAATTAAAAAAATAATTTAGATGGTTTTAACTGCACCAAGTCAATTCGTTATAAGCCAAATTAATAATTTTAATGAACAAAAGATCTCAATATTACAATTGAATTTTACGAGCAAATTGATATAAAATAACTAATAGGTTAAATCTAAGAACTATACTACGAAAATAACTGAAAATCTACTCCTGGGCTCCTCGATGACGTTCAATGAAGATTCTCGTAGGTTGCAAGAGAATGCCCAATTTGGTAGCTCGTTGCTCAGAAGGCAGGAATTGAGGCCAAAGTTTTTCGGAAATGAAGGGGGGGGGGGGAGGGCGAATTAAGATCGCCCTACACTCTCCGGACGAATCAAGCCTGTATCATCAACACGAAACTTGACTCACCACGAAACAAGTATTTGATGGTGTATAGTTGTATTACTAGATTGGATTTACGGGAACTCAGCCCTTAGGACATGTGAAACACCGCACACAACACACTAGTCAAAACAGAAATAATTACACATACATGATTCACAAAAAACTTAGAGATCCGTCGTGTGTAAAATAAATCTTTCAAATGAAAAATCACTGAAGGAAAAAATGGCATGACACTTTTAGATTCATAATTCAAACGAATTTTAAATAAAAAGAAACCTGTTTAAAAATAAGGTTGAATTCGTTAAAAAAGAAGGTTGTTTTCAATAAAATTATAATGTAGCATTAAACTAATGCTGCACTATGCATTAATTCCAATGGTGGTTGTACATATTGTGTAGGTTTTAATGTTTTGGTTGGTTCAAAATAAAATAAATATAAGATGCCTAACAGGTTTCCAATTTGTGTTCAATACAAGAAATGTAGTAGCACACTAATAAATTATTATTTAAAATAAGTTAGTTATAGCCGCAGGGAAAAGGCCTATAAATAAATTTCAACTGCCTTGTAAGAATGAGAATTGTATGATCTAGAAATTATAACAGGATGTTTGGTAAAATAGTAGTAAGGTTATAGTAAAAAAGTTATAAAATAAAACTCATAAATTCACGTTATTTCGGTCTTCAAAACATCACCCGTATCTATAGATAAAAAGTACATGGTCGTTAAAACAAATAAAATAATTAACTTGTTAACGTTATCTAACAAAAAAAAATGCACTTTTCTTTAGTAAACATACACGTGAATAACATCCCAATTAAGTTAAGTACGATATAATTAAGAAATAATAATTAACGTTCATTTAATTACTATATTAATTTCAAAGTTAAATGGTGACCTACATGGTAGAACTATTTATTTAATTACTAATTGAATCAAAAAATAAGAAAATAAACTGTAATGTCTCTACAAAACTTATCATTATCATACCTCCAAGCCTCCAAATATGAAAACAAAACAAAAAAAAATTGCATTTTTTTTATTTTTTATTAATATGTCTACGATTTCAGAAGTCCCCACATACCCTCCAGGCAGATTTTAATATACCTACTAAAATTATATTATATCAAAATTCTAAAAATATGCGATCCTGGATAATAGCATTATAAATTTTAATAATATTTTTACTTCCCCGCGGTTAAACGTGCTCCCGTGAGTAGTTAACCCAGATTACCATAATGGTATTTATTTATTTGTAACAAATGTAGCTCCGGACCTATTACAAAGGTCACTGTAAATTACCCAATAAATTATTTCACTATCTGAGACAACAATGTGCAGACAAATAGAACAAATTATTGCGCCTGCGCAACAATTACTCAACTACACATTACAGAATTGCAATTAATTTGAAACCCTTTAAACTTCATTAAAAAAGAATACTCACGTCAGAGCTTGTTCACTAATACAATAATAAATAATTAAATCAACCTCCGCGTGCCCCAAATGACCGTGAAATGACATTCGAATAACATAATGTTTATTTGTTTAAGAAAAAAACGAACATATTTTCAGTTTTTGTGCCGACAACACTCGTGAGCTCGCGGCTCGCATACATGCCTCACTATCCAATTAATGAGCGAAACATTAGACGTCGTTTACTCCCAACATTTTTTCGCAAAGAACTTTAAAAGATGGGGTGTTATTCAATTCATGTTGTAGTTTATACCATCGCTTCACATTGCATGCGCATCCTATTCATAAAATTAAATACTGTGCGAATAGCGGAATACATCAGTTTTAATTAAACTCTAATTGCAATCGTATTCTTTATTTCACGTACGCCTATCGGCGTTTTATTGGCGTATTAAATTCCTTAGATTTACAAGAGACAGAAGGCATTATGAATTCAGAAGGAGAAACAAAAAGGATGCACAAATTAAAAGCATCGTAACAGGACAAAGGGCTGGTATGTTCGATTGGTAAACAAGGGTGGCCCGTTTCAGTTAACAATACGGATTAATTATCGGCCGAAATCGACGACTCAAATATACCTGTCACGAGTGTAGAACGTCGCGGTCCAATTTATATGGGCCCGGGCCCCTGAACAATGGTAAAAGCGGTAAACACAATGGGAAACGGGTGCAAAATGAGCAAAAGTGGAGCGCCCGGCCGCGAGATATGCTCGTACACATGCAGACTGCAGCAGAAATGTACGAAACGATTAATTACTTGAATAGACTTTGTTACTACCATACGCAGCTTAGAATACAAGCAATTCACTTCAGTTTGCCATGCATTTGACTTCAGTTTTCCATACATTTGAAAATGTAGGTACTCTTAGCATTTAGCTTTACAAAAAAAGTTTCTGTAACATCTTTCTAGATAATTTCAGCTAAAGACGACAGGTATGAAAGCAATTGCTGGTCTACATGTGGGGCTCAGTATGTAAATGTTTAGGGTTGAAATACACGCGAAGCTGCGGCGCACGCGCGCTCAGTGACGCGCGGACCACCAAGCTGCGGTGTCAGCCCTTGATTCACTGACGTACAATTTAGGGTTGCCAACGGTAATAAAATAAAAAATGCAGTTATTAGACCGTCTGTAGTTTGGTCAGGTTGGTGACTGTGGTTGATTAGAATTGATAGCTTTGGTAATGTGGCTTTCCACATAAAACATTTTTTTGAAGAATGTTTGAACATGTTTTGCAGAATGCTTGCTTATTTTAACGTAGTTTTGCTATTGGTAATTGAGAACGCCTTCAATTTAAAAGACGGGAGTTGTAAACCTTTTTCAGTCAGTATGTTGGATGCTTGTGCCCCATTATTCGCAACAACAGCCACACGTATTGTGGAACTTGTTGAGCCAGCCCTGTGCGAGCGGTGTGGCGGCAGCGACAAGCGTAGCATTGTTAGGAGGAGGCCGCCCTCAGCCCTGAATAAATACATTCATATTGCCACTCTAAATATCTGCGATCGATGCTCCGTACGCCTCTCAAATGCCGACGCACCACAAAAAAACGATCATCCATTAAACAACACATTATTACGTTTTATTTGTTAAGAATTCATTAGGGAACAGCTCTTTAATTCTCAGCTTTAGCACTGACCAGAGAACAGTGATTTATTACTTACTACTACTTATTCATCCCCAAGTCGGTAATGACAATCTGTAACCAGTAGCATCCACATAAAATCACATCAGCTGAGGTGTTTGCGAACGATTTAGATCGTTAACACTAACAACTTATTCTATCGACCTCCCGCGTTTAATCGCGCAAAATCTACCGCATCGCGTCGCATTCGGCGCGCCAAAATGTGCAGAAAATGGAAAAAACATGGCGCTAAACCGCGAATCCGTATGTATTTAAACGCCGAATTCGAGATTCCGATTCTAAAAAAAGCGGCCAGCGCTCGGTCATTTAAATTTTTCCAAAACGTGAACACAATGGAACAGATTCAGAAAGTTTGTTGATTTTCTTGTTTTATTTTTAATTTTAAATACAAAAAAGGTATTCGGTTCGGCAAGGGCTGTCACATCATTCCAGCGCTGCTAAGTGACGCCGGACGCACGTCAGTCCCGCGATGTGTTTTATTTTCATACGAATCGGACTGACTCGACTTGTTTTTTGTTATCATAGTTGTTGTAACCGAGTCTCGTACCTAATACGGATATTTTTATAATTGTTTATCGTGTGATCCTTTGTTGCGCTTTTAATTTTATTTGTGAGCTTTTGATTTGAAATTTATTCGTTTAGTCGTCGCTAACATTCCTTTAACATTTCAAAATAATGTTTTTGGAATCACATCTTAAGCTTTGTTTATTACTATAACCGATGCATAATTTCAAGAAATATTTTACAGATGGGTCTAGATAGCAAAATTAATATTCATAAGTTATTTCTATCCAGCGCAGCCTAGATTATGAAACGCAAGAAATGCGCAACGAAACAAGTTTAGAAACGTCTATAAGTTTTACGTTCATGGCATAAGTCGGCTATTCGTCATTTGGTATCAGATCACAAGAAATTTCAAGAGACTGATTAAAAGTAACTGTAGCTGAGATAGAATATCTGGGTAAGACAATAAAGGCTCTCGCTCGGCCGCGACACGCCGCGTCTTGGCGCGATTGACGTCCGAGCACATGACGCTAAAAGGTCTATTGTATACGAAACGCTCGTTACGACGCCGTCCAACCGGTCTTTAACACGCTCGGACAATGATCACTCTATACATAGAAGCTGTTCATCTTCCACTCGGTGAAACATAGTCGTATTAGAGATATTAGCTCACCGACCTGTTTTAATTGTGGAGCCTATAACTTTGAGTTTATTATAATGTCTTTTGGGGCGTGGTTTCAAATGAAGTTAATTCTATTATTTATTGGTGTATTCTTCGTTTTGATGACTGTATGCTTAATTTTGTAGTACTTTTAAACCAAATTAAAACGGCACTGGCGTCAAAAACTCGTTAATCGAGCTAAAGTGCGAAAAATTATCATTTAAATGTGACACATCTATGCTAACTGTTACCCGGAATACAGTAGAGCTAGTTATAAAAACAATTATGCTAATCCGAAGCTCATTAAACAATTCACGGGTAAATACTGTCACAGTCGATAAGGCTATCGCATCGCGATGCGTGATCTTACAACGCGGATAATATCGGATTGCGTCAATTACGCGATCCGCCTCGATCGCGCGATACATACAAATGTATTGTATGCAACGACCTTTATTTAGCAGACGAACGCAGTCAGTGTACAACCGCTTTACAATACGAATCATAAAATAAAAGGCACAATAATCCCACTAATAGTTATTGAGGATTCAGTGTTCTTCACAGAAACTTAACTCGTTGTTATAAACCTGTGTTACTGGTAAATTATAGATTTATTGTATACTTATGTGCTGCATGAATCATCGACAGTATTCTACAGCTATTCCGTTAGGTTTCCTTACATAATAAAACCATCTAGGCGCGCAGTGTTCTCCATAATAAATGTCAGTATTAACCCTGCCACTACCGAGCTGCTCTCATTTTATTAAGATTAACCGTTAGACTAGTAGCGTTAACTTTTCATATCATCCTGATTGATGAGACTTGTTCCATTAGAACGTTTGTTTCGATCGTGTCACTTTTGTTTCAGAATAGGCACATTGTCTGAAAATGGTCGGGAGTACGGTAGGGACCTTATTATAATTTATTCGACATATCTGTCACCATTAAGAGAACGGGAATGAACTATCAGATTCTAATTTGACCGTCGGCGGGTGTGTCGTTTGTTCCATTTAGCGGAGCAGTAGCGAGACACGGAAGTGACCGGAGACCCCAAGTAGGTCCCGGTGGCTTGTACCCCGGCCGCGTGGGACGACATTACAACGTTGACAAAACACTCGCCTTACCCAGTATTAACGTTTCGCGAATACAGTTAAATGGAATTATACGCGCTTCGAGATACAACGCAAACCCACCAAGATTAATTTGTACCGATTTTTCACATTGATAAATAACATTATAAAACATACAATTAAAGTGAATGAATAAAATCAAAACAGAGGTTTTCGTGCCCCGCGGCATATGTTGCAGATATCAATAATTGAAAATGGAACTTATTAAATATGCTTATAACACGGTGTTGGCATTGTTCGGGAGTCGCGTCATTAGTCAGGGAGACAGCGCGTCCCGCGCCACCCGACAATTTGAGCGCGGCGCGCACTCGCCGAACGCACCAGTAAATTGCGGGTTGCCACCTCGCTCCGCTACTTTTATTTATTTGTATTTATAAAGCATTCGGATCCTAATTATATTGGCGGTGAACGTAAACTGTGATTCGAGTAATGCTTTTTGGAACAGTTGGTGGTGGTGCGCGCTGACGGGTTAATGACAGCCCAAGCTTCCTGCTATGTTAATTGTGTAGAGGAAGTCAATAGGCGCGGGCGCATCGCATTATTTATTACTTCGAGTTTTGGTTTTGTTTTCTTGCGTCACGTTCGGTAGCAGCACTTACCTGTCTGTCAGTCCAGCCGAGGCTTAGTCCAGATTATAACGTAATACGGTAGTTTGTCTGTCTGTTGTGCCATTCAAGCGATTGCTTAATGCATTTAATTGCTGGACGACTAACAAAAACGTTAGTGACGAATTTTTGACACTCACGGATAAGATTTTTTTCGCCGATTAATTGCGAACGATTAGACACTTGTTCACGGGCGTGTTTTTTTTATTATTAGAGTGTGTGATAAGATCTAGATACATGTTAGATTTTAATGTTCTAAGCGGATTGATTTGTTTAAGTTTTTTTTAGTGGAATGTAATTTAATTCTGAATAATATTTTTAATTAAAGTTCTGCATCGTTCTAAAAGCTACCTACCTACTTCGAAAAAGGTATAGAAGTGTTGATTGCACATGATGTTAAATCGAGATGATTGGGCGGGTAATCCCGAGCCGTGCAATTTGAGGCTCTAAATCATTGGGGACGTTTCGCCTCTGCCAGCAGCTACTGATAAATAACAGCGGAGCCGCGAGACGATTAGTGTAACAAGAGAATCATTCATTTTTAACTGCAATACAGCTTTTATTAAGCTATTATGCCACTGAACATTAATAATGCCGAATGTCAAGTTGGAGAACATTAAGGAAAGGTGCTGTGTTCTTTGAGCTTTTTTACCCGACTGCCGAAGGAGGGTAATGTGTTTATCAGTCGTTGTATGTTTGTTCCTATGTGGCGTTCTAGAGACCAAACGCGCTGGCCAATTTTGATGATTCTTACTTCAATCGATTCGTCTAAGCCCTGCGAAGTGTCACTGGCTACATTAAAATTGGCAAATGAAAATTGGCGGATTTTGGGCGTCATATTTGTTTTTTTTCAAAACCCATCGTGTGGGTTATCAAAATAAAGGGTTTTAAGAGGTGGTTTCAAAAATATATAACACTTATATGTTTAAAAATATACCATTCTAAAAAAAAGATAACTAAAAAGTTATAAATAAAAAATAAAAATAAAACGTACAAAAAACCCGACTGCTTAAAAAGCGAACTAAAAAGACGTAAACAAGAAGAAAATAATGCTGTGCAGTGGTTTTGGTCAGCCAGCTCGCGAACATGTATCCTCCGACAGCACAGCATGATTTTTTTCTTGTTTACTTCTTTTTAGTTGGCTTTTTAAGCAGTCGGGTTTTTGTTTTTTATAATTAGTTTTTTTTTATTATTATATTGCTTCATCTGAATGACGCTCTAGCATTATCGTTCCATTTGCAGATACATTCCACCTTGAATTAGAATGACTCACTGGCAACTAACAAAAAAAAAACTGCAATGAATTCTCTACTCAATGGACATTAATTACAAACGTAATACACGTTCTGTTTTTAAATTTTATCGTGTAATTTAAAAAGGCCGTAGGTATTAGTGTGTATTCTATTAGCTTGACATGAGGCCTAGTTACCGGCTGTGCTCGTGAATGGAGCCACGTTCAGACCGAGGAATCGATTCTCCCCGCTTCGCCGCGTGAAATCGGGCGCGCGCTCTCGTTTACAATCGATCGCCATTTACTCGACCGCCTGATTCGATTACACAAACCCTTATTCGATAAATCGATAGTCGATGCCGACTGAACCTTATATTGGTTACGCTAATGAAACTGTATCGTTACAGGTGGGGATAATGTAAGTAGCTTTTAAGATTTTGGTGCAATGCCCGTTGAAGAAAATGAATTATAGTCACCCTCTGACGATAACTCATTTTCTTCAACAGTTTTAGGTTAAACCCAAAATTAACCCAAATAAAACAAACAAAATAATAGCCAACAAAAAATGTCAAATGTTATTTGACATGATTCTCCGATACACTCCATCTTCTGAATTTATGGCCCCCACAATGTCTGTTTCCTCGATATTAATATCAACATTAATTGTGTCCCAATATCCTGACCATAAATGTCATGGCCACTGGCGCCTAGCACAGGTACAAAAAAAAAACTATAAAAGTACGTACAAAAACGTTCAATTCCCCACACAATGAACGGTGAGTCAGGTGAAAAAAAAACTCCTAAATTTATAACACCCCGGCCACCGGTATAAAAATCCTGAGAATAGTAATTTTTCTTACAAAATTTAGTGATATGTCAAACCTGTTCGACGTAGCAAATAAAAATGTACGATGCGATGTAGAAAAAAAAACAAAACTAAAGTCTTTGGGTTATTGCTAAAACAAGGGAGGGTTACCATATCAATCAAGGCGTTGACAAAAGTGTATTTTTTTCCTGGTACAGGCCGTGGGATGAAAAAAGGGTCCGTGTTTATGGAAATGCAATAAAAGAGAAGCGAGCGTTGCGCGGGCGCTGCCCGGGCTCCCTACCCCTCCGTAGCATCACTTACTTTAAGTGGATATTTGTTTGAGTTTTCTAGAGTTTTTGTAAGAGTTTTTCAGTTAGCTTTTGATTGATAGTAGGCAGCAGATATGATATTAAAGTTTTTAGGCACAAGGTACTTACAGCATAAAAAATTGAATCAATCTACTTTTTGTCGTAGAAAGACACATGGTATGTTTCTATTACAACTTGGAACAAGCACATACCTATCGTAAAGTTGGTTCATAACAATTTTTTCAAAATCCAACTCAAGAATCAAACCCCATCCTTCCGATAGTTCAACAATTCCACCTGTCTGACATACAGTCAGGTAGGTTGTATGGAGTGCGAGAACAGTAAAAATGTTAGTGCGATGCGACCCCCGCGGCGAGCATAGTCCCGTGTGTCACTCACGGTCCCACGGACCGTACGTCGCCATCCACGGCCCATTTTTTGCCGGACTGATGTTTTGGCGTTTATCGTGTCATTATTAAGGTATTTGATGGGGTTTTGTGAACCTTCACATTGTATCATATGGGTTTTTGACATTTACACTGACAGGAGGAAAAAACGACAAATTTTGTTCAAGTAATCCACTGAAGCACTAACCGCGAGTAACCTTCAAGTCTCTAAAACGTAAACTCAGTAAAAAAAAATGTGAAAAGTAAGGCATCCATAGTTCAGGGATGAATCCTAAAAAAATCAGAAAGTTGGTAGAAAGTACACTTCACAAATCGCTACCAGCTTATACATTGCACCACACCAAAACGGCCTAGGTAAGCTATCATTTTATTTTAGCATACTGCAACTTTCCATCGGCTACTCTTTTAAATTGAGCATTACTTTCTAGATCAAATATCTAAGCTAGCATGCAAGTAGATACATAATTAGGTTACACGAAACTTACGTAACTTTTCTACTGTTGAAATAACAATCAGTTTGTATATTCTTTTCGAAAACAATTACTGTAAACTGTCAAAATCGATTTCAATTAAGCTTGTACAAACAAACAAACAAACGTGCTTACACGTCTGCAAGGATTACGATACGGATCTTAAACTGCAATATTAATTCAACAGCCCGTTATAATTTCAATCAGAAACAATAATACAAATCAACATATCGTGGAGTAGGTAATCCGTAATAGCCGGGTGACCACGAACGTGAGCGAGAGTAGCCAATCATTTGCCAGTGACATGATATGAGTCAGACAGTTGTCTAATAAACTGATACTGTTCATATTCATATCGTTCTCGTATGGTGATTTGGTAAAAGTAGTTAGTGCCTAGGGCAAAAACTTGCCCGATTTTAAAGTCTTTCACGACAACCTTACGTAATATGCAAACAATTGCACGAAATTTTTGATACAAAGTTTTTTGTTAAGACAGCAAAAATGAAAAAACGTCGAGGCATTCCAGCTTCTAGACCACACAAACATAGTGAGTAGACTAAAAAGAACAAAACCGTTCGAGTTAGTGTTTAGTGTTAGTAAATGTGAATAGTGTAACGTACAAAAGTGCTACCAAACAAACACAAGTACGAAGTGTATTCGCCTTAGTAAAGACAATAAAAAAAGTGCCATTGGACACATTCTTAGTAAAGACAATGTAATAGTTTAGGTTATAATTAAATTACTTATTAGTCTATTTATAAGGCTAGATTTTAATAAAATTAGGGTCCAGCCTATTGATGAACCCTAGAAAAGGAAAAAAAAAATGGCAGCAAAAATTCGATTTTTTTTAATATATTTATTTAGACTTGTGCCCAAGAAAAATGTATTAAAGTTCGAATTTTACTACAAAAAAAAATACGAAAAAGAAGCGACTAAAATATTAAAGTCGCTTGTCACCCCTAACTTGGGCCACGCTTACGGCCACAATTTATTCGACGGCGTGCGGTGATCGATGACCGGCGAGACTTGTCCGGCCACCGAGACACGGACAACGGCCACTACCGTTCCTAATGTAACAAAAAATATTTTACCACGATCCAAATACGTAAAATTTAATTATTTCTTTATTTTATTTACACTGCCAGTTCATGTTTTGGTGGGAGTAAGACTTTCGTTAGTTTAGAGACTGGCCTAGTAATTTTGTCAGTGAGTGTTTTGGTCTTTACTGACTTGAAACTTGATCGAAATAGACGAACAACAAGGGAGATTTTTTTGTATTTTTCAAGGCGGTACCCCGAGCAAAACGCCGCGCTAGCCGTTTTTCGTGCTGTTTTTAGGA
Organism: Orthosia gothica; assembly: GCA_949775005.1. Classification (NCBI taxonomy): domain Eukaryota; kingdom Metazoa; phylum Arthropoda; class Insecta; order Lepidoptera; family Noctuidae; genus Orthosia; species Orthosia gothica. Next base: position 10,360,493 of record OX459042.1, read on the forward strand.
GCTATCTACTCGTTATTTAAAAATTCTAAAATGGTAGTCGTACTTTTTTTTAAAGAGGTATATGTTTCACTAATCTCCTTCCAACAAAACCATAAAAATGAGAAATAATTATTGATAGCATGCATCTTCTCGTAAAGTGTTCATTAATAATTTTTTGTACTAACACTAATGGATAGACAATTTAATAACGGACATTTTTGTAGTATTTTTTTTTTGAAAAGACTAAATTTCGATTTTATTAAGATTTTATTCTAAAATCTGGGCGTGTACCGTGTGGTCAGGGTACCGTCTTAATCAACTAGACTTCATTAATCATTGTATGAACTATTATTGGGTGGAAAATGAACAGACCGTCCACCGGATAACAAGTAACAATGGTATTCCAACTCTTCCATAATATTAGAGGAATCATGTGACCATAGACACCACCTCATTCATCAACCAGGATCATTGAAACAATTGGAAAACTTGGCACCTATCACCCATTATTCCTAATTTATGACATCACGCCGGTTAATAGATCAAGCACCGGCAGACAGTGTGGGACGGATTCCTGCCTTAACTTTTAAGGCACAGAATTCTTATTGTAATCGTTTATTTGGCAGAAGACCGACTCCTGAATGCCAAACAGGAAAGTTCTATGACCGTCGCTTTGGTTTATATTTAAATATGTATGTACTACATGTAGTGGGGTACATTATGTATTCAAAGTACAGATGTTGAGCAATAAAAATTAATTGTAGTGTATAATTTTTAGCTTCATTTATTTTTAAAGTTTGTGCTCTGGTAATTGGATCCGTGTTGAGATTTTGTTAGTTAAAGGAAACTTAAATTATACGAGAAATCGCAATATCTATACAATTCCTTAAAAAAACAGCTTTCTGCTTGTAAATGGAAAGAATTGGGCAGAGATCTCGTTTGAATAAAAGCACGGTCAACAAGAAAACTCGACTTATACCGGAATCAGTGGTAATAAAGGTGAGGCTAAAAAACCGGCCAAGTGCGAGTCGGACTCGCGCACGTAGGGTTCCGAACCATTATCGCAAAAAAAACGGCAAAAAAATCACGTTTGTTGTATGGGAGCCACACTTAAATATATTTTTATTCTGTTTTTAGTATTTGTTGTTATAGCGGCAACAGAAATACAGCATCTGTAAAAATTTCGACTGTCTTAGCTATCACGGTTCATGAGATACAGCCTGGTGACAGACAGACTGATGAGTCTTAGTAATAGGGTCCCGTTTTCACCCTTTGGGTACGGAACCCTAACAAATAAAGTTTTTCGTTACGACCGGTAAATGTAACATTATGTATAAAGCTGCTACCGACGGACATCGCACCAGTAGGTAAATAATATTATTTTTATTATAATTTACATAATCCTCGGTATTTAGTTTATTACCTGTGCATAATCCCCAGTGTGCGCATTTTAATGCATAACCTATCATAAATTTGGTGGTAACGTAATTAAATGGAAATGAGATCAAAATTACTGTAGCCACATTTGTTTACGTTAACATGAAATTCTCAGAAAGTGAAAAGAATATAAATGTATATAGCACCGTTTTTTAGGGTTCCGTATCCAAAGGGTAATAACGGGACCCTATTACTAAGACTTCACTGTCTGTCTGTCTGTCACCAGGCTATATCTCATGAACCGTGATAGCTAGTAGAGACAGTTCAAATTTTCACAGATCATGTATTTGCTCTCAAAAACGGTAAAGGAAAACATCGTGAGGAAACCGGCATGTCCTAGAACCAAAAATTCGAAGACATGTGACATCCACCAACCCGCACTGGGCCCGCATGTTTTATTACGGCCCATTCCCTCTCACAGAGAGGAGGCCTGTGTCCCAGCAGTGGGAACATTAATAGGCTGATGATGTGATGTGATGATGATGTATTTCTGTTGCCGCTATAAACAACAAATACTAAAAACAGAATAAACTAAATATTTAATAGGGGCTCCCATACAACAAACGTGTTTTTTTTGCCGTCTTTTGCGATAATGGTACGGAACCCTACGAGCGCGAGTCCGACTCGCACTTGGCCGGTTTTTATTTAGATTCCATTTTTGCTAAAAGATAATTCAACATCGTTACGTAGCCCAGCACTTCGTAGGTCCTGACTACAAAATGGATATAAAACAATTACTCTGAAGTCTATTTTTACGTTTTCGCGTATAATTTTACACAAAAAGGTCAGTAGTCATAAATACATTTTGCGGCTTGTTAAGCTTTACACTGCTGTAAGTGAATAAATAGTTAAGTTACACATGTAACATTATCGCATGGGATTCGTGTCCACAGTGTCCACACTACCGGACACTTATACATATTTGTGTTTGCTCCTGCGATGGGCGATATATTGCCAGTCGTAGGTGCGCTCTTTATTTCAACTCTTGCGCATTGAGAGAGAAATTGTTGGACTTGGTTTGGATCCTCCAGATTTTTTTAACCCCCGCCGGAAAAAGAAGGGGTGTTATAAGTTTCACGTGTGTTGCTGTGTATCTGTGTATCTGTGTGTCTGTCTGTGGCATCATAGCGCCTAAACGGATGAACCGATTTCGATTTAGTTTTTTTGTCTGAAAGGTAATTTTGTCGAGAGTGTTCTTAGCTATGTTTGAATAAAATCGGTTCAGCCGTTCAAAAGTTATGGGCATTTTACTCTATGAATCGGGGTGTTTTCGCAAGATAAATGAATCGGGGGTTTTTTAATGGGTGGTATTTAATACTTTAACTGTAATTCCCCTTTTTTCAATCAAAATATTCGAAATTACTACCAAAAATACTGAATTGCACACTAAATTTGCTCATCAAATAAATGAATTATACTATACTGCTAGATCTTTAAAGCTTAACTGTTTTACTGAATAACTATCTGTTAACTAAAAGTAAATCTAATAATTCTTCGAGTGCAACAAAATATTTAAGTTTTAAGGGAGGGGGGGAAACGAAACAAAGTCGACGGAGCCCCGCTGCGCAGGGCTCCTATTTCTGTCTGCAGGGTCTAAAGTAACCTAACATGAAGGAGATGACGGGAGCTGAGTTCGCTCGCTTTGCTCGCTCACTTCAGCTCCCGTCATCTCCTTCGAACCTAACCTATCCGTGTCGGGGTGCCCTAAGCTCCCGAGCTCGCTTCGCTCGCTCTTGGACTAATTCACATTTATTTTATATTTAATTGAATAATTTGTGTGCAAATCAGTATTTTTGTTTTACGGTGAGTAATATTGTTTTGCAGTAGGTTATTAGTGGAGATATTTTGTTTGCTTAAATTTCTAAATAGAGGTGCAGTTAAAAATTCCCCTTTTTTAATTTGTGAAATTTTACTTGTTTACCCATACACATCTTAACAAGAGGATTGAGTCAACCAAAATGGGAGACGCCAAGGATCAAAATAAATGTTGAGAATGGAAGCGGGCATGGTACATTTACGTTTGGGGAAATGCTACCTAAAGATATATTATGAAAGGCTTGCTTACTTTATTGTGAACTACAAACCAGTACAGGCCAGATATTATTTTGTGATTGTGATGGTGATATTGTTTTACATTTGTTATAATTTGTGACAGAAGGACTACACAAGCTTCACGTGAGTTACTTGATATTATAACTTGATTATTGCTAATGGTTGTATTGAACTCTATCTGTATCGTAATATGGTCGTTATTCCTAATGATGTTAAATTGATTTAAGGGCTGTTCTTTGCCTTACTCTTGTTGTTTTGATTATGTAACATTGTGAAATGTTACAAGATTCATCATATAATGGTAATAATAGAATTAGATCTTTATTGTGATATTTATATGATTGTAAAAGACATCTATAAATAATATAGAAGAGCTTCCGTGGAGTTTCTTGCCCTTATTCTCCACGAGAACTAGACTAGAACTAGTAGACTGCTGCAGGCTTATGATGATGATGGCAAATCAAAGATGAACAGACGGAAAATAGATGATCAAGGAAATAGTCTTAAAAGAAATCTTCAAACAAAATATGATTGAAACAAACAAGAAGGAAAACTGTGTTTTTCTTTACCAGGATACCTATAATTCATTATCGTAAAGATGCCAGTATTAATTTGGTCATACCTAAAAGAAACGACCTGACTTCATAAAGTTTTTCCTTAGAGGAAAATCCATCGAGTTGTTTTCCTGTTAATTTCAGTACATTTAAATCATGAAAACACGCAAGGAAAACAAAAGCAATTTAATCATTCCAATAAGCACTTTTCCTCATAATAATTATGAATTGAAACTGTATTCCCAGCAAAGAATTTTGAGCTAAAAAAACAAACCTAAGGATATCCACGATTTAAATCAATCCAGTGTATTTTTAACTGGTTAATTTTTTTACAATTAAAAAAACATTATAGATCGTACTAGAATTTAAGTCCATAAAGCACATGCAAATAAAAACGCATAACGTTAACACTAGTGTCCACTTATATTTCTGTCGGCTCCCGACTCGGAGACCGGAGATATATTGCAAGATACCCCTCGTTATGTATGAAGCTCTTTATAGTCGCCTGCGCAGCTTTATTGCTTATGAACTTAAGGTGTTGGTACACTGGCGGATTTGCGAAAAAGAGAAATAATTGTTAAAGAAAGTTTTGTGCTCCTCATTTCTAAATGAAATAAGAAAGGTGTTGTTACCTAGATTAACAATACACACTAAATTGTGCTAACAATGTTCAATACATTTGGACAAAATAATAAGAAAGATGAATACTACATACAAGTCAATAAATGGCCTACGTGACACAAAAACTAAGCATTACAGCATATATTATAATAATTTTCTCATCAATAAGGACTTCATTACACGTCTCTTCGTGTATAATTATAACGTGATAGATGGACTAGTACAACTGTCCCTATAATTTATTGACATTAAATAATAACACAACATACTACACATGTCGTATTTTTTTCCATACAACTGGAAAGTTATTTCTAGACTAACTTTATCTTAGGACATGACTTGACAGCCATTGATTACCATTTGAGGAAAAAATAAGTAAAATGTCACAAAAAAACCATGTCATACATTTGTGGGCGAGTTTAACATGTTTCAAAAACACACTTGTCAAACGTCAAAGTTGGAGTTCAAACACGTGTTTGTGTCATGTGGGTATGGTCCCTTATGTGTTCAGAAATACAGGTGCATGCGTACAGTCTTTTATTTTCCATAATTCTATTTTATACTTTTACAATTTATTGTTCACGTTGTCAGTACTGACAAACAAAGCTTGCCGACATTACGAGTTTGTGCAAAGTATATAATATTTTTGTGAATTATACTGCAAAGACATATCAAGTTAGTCTTTTTCTTTTAAATGCTTGGGATTTTATGAGAATGTGAAAAATTGTGTTTAATTTTATTTATTTTGAGAGTGAATTAATTCTAAGACTTTAAAAGAATAATTATGAAATTCAGTACCTACTTATAAGTCAAGCGTAAAAATTAACTTTGCATAAATGTTAAAATGCATTTCAAAGTGTATTTAGACCTGTGCATAATGCAAATAAAAACTTGTGGACCATGATAAAATGTTGTAATTCTATTTTCAGAAACAATAAAAAAGACATAAAAATATTATTCAGTAATTAACAAAATAAGACAAGATATTAACCCTCTTTAAGAACTTTAATCCTACATTTTTAATTTCTCAGTATGCATAGCTACAAAATTACGTATTCTTGGTAAAACTATAAACTCTGAGTTTTAATTAAAAAATATTTCCATCTATTATAAATTTCACTAAAATTGTCTTGTTTTGGTAATAAAATCTTTATCGCAGACAATCTGAGTTTTTAACACAATAATACTGTGTTGGCTATGACCAGAAATAGTTGTAACTCTATTTGCATTTTTAATTTAGCAAAGTGACAGAAGTTGTGTCAGCGAATTAATCTTTGTCTATGGTTCTCGTAATTTAGTTGAATTTATTGGACTGCATTCACTGGATTAAAATGTTAAACTTTTTAGTTCAACTTAAAAATATATAAGGTAGAAAGTGTGTCTTAAAAGAAACCGCAGCAAAATTTATATTTTATTTTATTTGGGTTTTGTTTCTGTAGGATCTTCTTTATCTACGAGAAAATTTAATAAAAATCGCTTAAACCATAGCTCACAAAATGCTTGAGGGCTTGGAAAAAAAAGTGTCGAGGGTCCATTCCCTTAACTTTTCCACCTTTTATGCGAAGAAAAAAGGTGTTGTACGTAAGTGTTTTTTTATTAGTCGTGGTGATTTTTTATTTCACCTAAAACATCATAATTGTGTAAAGAATAATTCTATTTCACTAATTAATGTGTGCAATATTCGGCAGTGATTACGCAAAGGTTATAATTCTGTAACACTATTGTCTTAACCCAAGGTTACCGCCATTAACTTATTAAGAAAAATAATTGTATTTAGTCCACACATTAGACACGATTGTCCTAAGTTTTCCCACTTCATTCTAATCCGTGTCAAGTGCAATTTATAATTGGGCTAGTCCAATTATTATGAATAGAAATTATTGTTTTAATTCATTGTTTTGCTTGCATTAAATATTCAACGTATTGTCCAATTAGTTAGAACAAGGCCGTTGTTTCTTAATGCCTTAATTGCCGCCATTTTGCCGTGTTACAATTTAGTTTTAATTAATTCTAATAAGAATGTTTGCAGATTGATGTTTAGTTAGAATAGTATTGTCTAGGACACGAAGTTAAAGGGCTAGGTTGGGTCTTTGTTTTGCAATCGATAGGTTTGTATTGCGAATCAGGTACTCGACCTGATACATTCATATTGCGATATCGTACTTTAAAAGTGGGCTTAGAGTAACAATAACAGCTGCTCTTGTACCTAGCTCACCTATTTACGTAGTAAAGGAAACGTAGCGTACTTAGCACTATTGTATAGCCATAAAAATAAGCGTTATCTTGATTTCTAAATAACGTTATTAGAGTCATTGTGCCACTAGCAAACGCTCCTCAGGATTAGCCAAGAGCGGGCAGCGGCGAGGGGCAAGCATTGTCTCGCATTTCCCACAACGAAAATAAAAGTGAGAATTCAATCTTTCCCCGTAGCACTTAACGGTATCTCTCCACACTACAGTGAATTTAAATATTAAAACCGCGTTACGAACATACATCCGGGTTTAAAAACCATGACTTCGCTCTCGTATAAGTTGTTTTACAAAATCGCTCCTATTATGCTATTGTACAAACAAAAAACGTTACTTAAACTTACTTTATCAATTTAACTAATCGTTAATCAGGAACGCTATTATACGCATGTGCCCGCAGCGAAGCCATAACGCTGTACGTTGCAATGAAATCATAACGCTGGCATTACGTAATTTGGCCAACAAAAGGCAAATATTCCGAGCCATTCCGCTAGTTTATGTCTGCGAGACGGGTATTAAGGTAAATTGTAGGTACAATTGCGCGCACGGGCCACTCGTTAGCCGACATGGGCTGACGTGACGCGGCTGCGGCCGTACGTCGCATTGTTTCAGTTTTATGCGTACCCGACCTTAGATTAAATGTTAACTCCAAGATTTATGGCGGTCATGCAGAGGCTAGTTTAGTGGACGCTGAGGTCTTTCGTCGAAACGTTCATAAGAACCCAATTTGTGGCCGCGCTTAATGCAGTGTCGTGCTCGACGGGCGACGGGCGTGCATGCTCCGCCTTTTTATTGCTGCCCCTTAACTGTATACAACACCCATTCTCCGAGATTGTCTCGCTATGCTATTTGTAGATGAAGGAATGTTATCTCAAAACATGCGACTTGTAAAAAGGTGCATGTGGGTAACAATGCGCCCAAAAGTTAATAAAACGGCTGTTTGATGTGATCTACAATCGTAAAACGAAACGCTTTCGTTACGACTGTCTACTCGGAAATGAAGCATCGTGGAAAAAAGTGGTGTAGTGAGCGAATACATCATAGTTGCGAGTTAATCTAATTATTATAATAGCCTGTTAATTAATGCACATACATTAGTTCTAAACGGGATTGATTGGGATTAACAAGTCGAAGCGGATAACGTAACAAATGTCCGGAACTTAATTAACACATGATATACGAACGATAGCAGATATTTCTCTGTTGTAGTAGTAAAACTATTAATTTGTTAGAATTCCAAAAAGTGTCTAAGAACTTGTCTAGATAAACCGATCTAACATGCCTTTATAAACATTACATAGTAAACGTCAGAAACATATTATTTATTATACCGACGTTTGTGGTTTTGCGCACATTGACTTCATTTTTTATCAAGATCTTTGGACAAATAATTTTAATCATTTCAAACAAATGAATGAATTCACAGTTTAAAGAAAAATTCAACATAGGTAATTAAGTTAGAAAACGTATAAAAATTCGCGAATTTCTACATTGCGCTATACGCATGCTTTTCGCTCTCGAATCGGTTTACCCAAACAATCAAAAACAACAAAATTGGTCGGATTCTTACACTCACCAATCTTCGCTTGGGCTTGATCAGGGGTCGGTTCTGTCCGTTCATCTTGTAGTAGAGTCCGCAGGCGTTGCAGAGGTAGTGTCCCGTGCCGTCGCGTCTCCATAGAGGTGTGCTGGTGGCCCCGCAGTTGACGCATTCTCGCCCCTCTGTGACATAGACACGCTAGTAAGACGGAGCACGGAAAGGGGTGAGACAAGTGTGTTCAGGCCTTCAGTTGAGACAGAATTTTGAATTTGGAAAGATTCAAAATAAGAGGTAATTTGAATTTTTTTCTTTTTTTTTGGTTTTGCAAATATTTTGAAATAATGTTTGTTAACTAAAGTGGGAATGTTATATAAATTAATGAAAATAGCTTTTGTAATGAATTATTTCACATTAAAAAACAAAATGAATTTAAGCAAGGCGAAAACAATGGTTAAGCAAAACAGTAACACCAAAACCAAAGTCGACAAAACTGCCAAGTAAAACGAATTTATGTACCAAACCGTAGAAAATATAGCATTATATGGAAGGGTGGAAATTACCTGTCTCCTGGCAGGCTGGGAAAGATGAGAGAAAATCACATTCAGAAACATTACAAATAGAATTTCACTAACTAACAAAGCATGCTAACACCAAGCACTTACATAAATGTTCTACATCATCCTTCACAACACTTTTTATCTTAACATCAACATAATTGCAATTACTACGAAAAAAATTGTAAAATATTCAATTAACTAGGGAAAGCGCGACGAGTTTCACTTTGTAGAAAAAATATCAAGATTTTTTACACGCGAAGGAAAACTAAGAGAAAGTAACGCTTGCATCGGTAGTTAAGTTTGACGGACAACTAAAAACACGCCCTTACATCGCCATTTGCGATTTTTTTATAAAAAAAACACTATTTAGCTTATGCTTGAAATAGAATATTAAAAAAAATCGTCATTCGTAAACAAAAAGGAAACATTATAACTTTAATCATCTAACTAACATCATAATAGATCAATAACAAATAATAATTAGAACTGCAACAACAAAAGCGAGTTGCTACAAAAATAAATAGTTGTTGCAAAAACATTGGTGAGCGTCTAGCGCTAAACAGAGCGGAACCAGAGCTACAAACTATTACCCACATGCTAATTCTCGCTGTGTGTAATTGTACACCTACGTCTAAAACAATTTCAAACGCAAGCCATCGCCCCTCATCCATGAACCGACTTGAATTGCAAATCTTCGTAAACGAATCGAAACAAAAAAACGATCTTATAAATTCTACGTTTGACACCTAATTCATCAAACTAGCCAAGCGATGAAATACAGAATAAAATAAAACGCTAACTCGATATTTTACTCATGCGTTAAGTTTTAAATAATTTATAAATTCATGCAAATCTGACCCCAGGATGAGCCGTCCTCCGGGAAACTTGTTAATACGAGTTTTTAAAGATCACAATAAGCAATTTTACCAAAGTGCTTACATGGTTAGTGAGAGGATGTGTTCACATATGGGATGCGCGTGCGCCGCCCACAATCTTTCTCTAAACTCGATTACACGATCGATGATTTACCGAGATCGAATTTAAAAGCTCGTTACACCTTCGATGCTCCTCGAGTCGGAGGCGTTCGATAACAAACTAACTGCAATCAGTGTGGGAAATCAGAGGACGCGTGACAAACACCCGCCCCTACTTATCTGTCAGTGTGTTTGTATAGAACTGGTTTGAGCCGCATATCGATCGGAAGTGTATCAATACGTATCGTAATAATTATGTATCTAGATCTGATTATCCAAGTCCCCAGACGCAGGGCGGCGGCGCGCTGAATAAATAATAACACGCGGGAACCTCTACGAAGGTGAAAGTGCTCGAATATCTGATAGAAAAAATACGTTAAACGAACCGAAAATGTTTTACGAGCTTTAGGCAGTGCGGCCATTCATCTTTTTTATGTAAAACCAGATCAAAACCGGCAATTAAATCGCCCGGACCTTATCGAAAACTTATTGCGATCGGGCCAACGACTCACTTTTTGGACTAACCCTTTATAATTTTTTTTTGTTACATCGATAAAACCTGTAATTTGTATCGAAGTTTGTAATAAATAAACACCAATAACGATTATTAGGAAAAAATAACAGGATATTACACGAGCCGCGATGTTTTATGATAGTGTCTCTAGCTTTAGAGATGGATTCAGTTCATTAGTAACATCTCTATTGGTAAAAACGTTTGTGAAAGCCGAGAGCAAGCCGCGAGCCGCGGGCGGCGACGTTTCACAAGATTTACAGCGGCCTGCCCCTCATACATCGACATTACACGTATTATTAAAGAGAACACTGTTCTGATTAATTACTATCCGATTTAATTGTTCGATCCGGTTCAATAGTAACGTTTTAATACATTCACACCGAAGAGTTATTTCTTAATTTCCCCTGACGGACGATCTTGGCTGGTCGGTCTCCGCCCGGCACGTGATTTAGACTCGACATAAAGATATCATTTTATTTATCCGTAACGGTACGAGTCCACAGAGACTGCCTATCCTGATCTACTGCGAAACGTATGAGGCTCAGCGAAAAATTCCAGTGTTTATTCAAAATTAGAATGCGGCGCGCTCTTTATAGCCCGGAGTGACGTGCGCTCGTGACGCGGCGGCGCTACGTGACCGCGATAAAAGATTTTCATCTGCCATATTTACGTAGGAGAGTGGGCGGTTTTTATTTTTCGAGAGTCTCCAGGCACTCGTGGCCCGTCGCGTCGAGAACTCGCAGAGTTTTCACACGCTCCCGTAGCGTAGGGAAAACACTGCACACGCCGCGTTTCGCTGAGACTGCAGCTCGCGGGTCGCTACTCGAGCGATGTTGACCTCAGAGCTATCGATGCGTTCGAAACAGACGAAGCCCGTTACTGCTCGATGAAACCACAGAGTATAAACTCGTACATAGTCACGTATAACGCTAATGTGCACAGGGTAATGTAATTTAAATGAAGGACTAATTCGCTCTCTCGTACCGTGACGCGCTCTCTCGGCGCATCGCCCATCAACACGTAACGGTGAGGCTATTTTGCATACAAACCATTAAATTATTGCTCAAAACTTATTCTTTGTTGCGGCACAGAGGCTGTTATTACGCTTTAATTATATGCCTGTATGCAAATAGAAAAATTTAATGGAAGCTGATGGTCTCGCTCGAGGTTTATTTTTATTGAGCATTGTGTTGCCAGGAAATATGTTAAAAGCAAAAAAAGGGATGTTACAAGTCATTGACTGGCTAATTCTATTTCACTTTTGTTTATTCATTTAGTCATTGGTTGATAAGCAGTTGAAATTGGAACGGTATGATATAATGAGTAGTGATCAGGAATGAAGCCATTTTTCACGGCGCTTGCACTCTGCGGCTCGGACCGATGCTGTGCCGGTCGGCGGTCGCTTGTATTTGCATTCGTTATTAGCATACTGCGAGATAATTATGTGTGACGAGCGATGCGATGCCGCTCAGTAGCTTGTACTGAACCCGATGTAATTATTATATACCGGTCATGTGCTGTCCGACTACCACGCACCTCTTACGACCGGTCCTAATGATTTTTTGCTATAACTGTTCGATTTGCATTAAACAAAACCCTCAGATGCAGCATGTATTACAAGCCGAGCAAGATAACGTAACATCTCTGTCCTCTAATTTTATAATTGAATTAATAACCCCGCGGATGTCCAACGTAAAATGCAAATTTCATGTTGATGCAACACTGGCAACAATATACGCGTCGGCAGACCGTGACGAATTTACTATACCTACCAACACTAACTGTGTACAATAAACTTGGTACATTCATTTAAAAAACGTTCGGATTAAATGAAATTGTTGGTAACTAAGTAGGTAAGTAAGTACTCGAAATGTGAGAGAAAGATTTATTATTTGTGTTTAGTGTTCTATTAAACTGGACATAAGAAAAAGTATTGCGTCGTCGGGCAAAACTAATAACATATTAAGAGTCGTCGGGGGCCTCATTCCTGTGGCGTGGCGGTGCGTGGCGCGGGCGCACGTCACCGCTAATTGGTTGCGCAACGGATGCGCGCGCGCGTTGCTGCAACAAGACACGTGACTTTTCACCACCACTGTCAACGTGTATCTTCCAATTAATTATTGATTTTCACACGGATTACTCTACAATTTCGGCATAGTCAAGCGAGCGAACTCTTATTGCAGGTTTTCTGCCGTATTATTATGTCAAATTTACGAAGACAGCTATATATTATAAGTTGAGTTGTCTGATTCAACGCTCAATTCTCGGTTTTACCCAACGGTTATAAGAAAATAATCGCAAGGTTCTCTATCATTCGAACAAAGCGGCTGCATTTGAATTGTTATTGAACACAAAATCATTGAATAATTTGAATACAGTCTAAGTGAACGCAACATTGTTTTAGAAAGTGTTGAATGGTACTGTTTAAGAAATAGCCAGTATAATAACAGGTTACCATTGGAACTGACCGTTTATTATTCGAATTGCCCTTTCCATGACATTCTTCAAATACAAACTACGTTTTAGGTCACGATTTTTCGATTGTTCGATCTAAATGCTACGTTGTACTTAATCTTGTATCATTAATTCGTAATGTACAAAGAATTGATACTGCTATCCGATGTTCAGGACCGAAGGCGTACAGTACATTGGTTTACCTAATAATTGATTTTGATAACCTTTTGCATTCTGATTTTGAGTCATCGAGTGACGTATATTTAAACATAGAACGGATCCAGCTACCAATCGCAGTAGCTCCTATCTTCGTGCCAAAAACAGCAAACTATGGTCGTCAAACATTGCCATCAAATGCTGCATTAATTTGTCCCAAAGTCCGCGTATATTGTACTAGGCAGGAGGCTCGAGGTCAGGCGATCGCTAGCACAATGGAATGGTCCACATCCGGCCGCCGCGCATTATCATAATACCGCTTCCACCAAGGAACTGCCACCTACTGCCCGAGATATATACACCATACTATATACCTTCGCGGCTCTAACTATTTTGATGTCCTTACAAGCACTTAATAGCCTCTACTACTACTGCCCTGTACCTCCCGTGTGTTAGAACACTCTATTGTTAGCCAAACTGGCTAACAGGATAACTACGACATACCAAGTTTTCTACTTGTTTAATATGGAAATCATCCTTCGTCTTTTATTTATAAATTCACATATGACATACGCAATAAAAATTAATCAGTTATTGTTAATACCAATTATAAAAACATCACAAGCCGTTGTTTCATGAAGATTAATTAAGAAAAATATATATTAAAAACAAATTATTCCAGCAGCGTTCACGACGGCCTATCAATTAAATAAGTGAGCTAATAAACTATTTCCAATTACAAACACACATTGTATAGCGGGCGTGTATTGAGTTTTTTACGACAATTATCAAGAACAGTTTAACAAAAATTTAACGACGCGTGACATTGTGTAAATTGGATTAAAACCTGAAGAATCTATGCACTACGTTTTTTCTTTTCAACAATCTGACATACTTTTGCCTAATCTGCATAATTTGAAAATTGAATGCTAATTGTCTGTGGGAAGACTTTTTAGTCTGTGGGCGCGGGCTAAATGTCAAATGACATTTTTAATCAGCTCTCTCTCGTTGCAATGCCGATGATTGTATTCAACTTACTATGAATATTTAATTGAAAATGAATTGATATAACAGACAATAGACATAATTACTGTCGACATCTTAAATCACAACAAATAAGCTTTGTTGTATAACACTTGGTAGAATTTGCGAAACGAATTCTTCGGGGAGATTTACCTACATTTTCATAATAGACGGAAGTGTAAAAGAATAAATAAATGAGTACTTAGTTAATGGCTTTATCCGGCGCAATTAACGCTGCGCCTACTTTTTTTTCAATACGGTTCTAATTATATCATGAGAAAACCATTATAACAATCTAGATGCGGCCGCGTTCGTGAGCCAACATGCTAATCCATTTGAAATTTCACAAAATATTGAACAAACATAATAGTAACGGGAACTATTTAATTGTCTGTCTATATTAAAAGTCATTGTACATAATTCTGCACATTCATTATTCTAATATGAGACAATAAGCCGCCATTTTAGTTCCCGTCCATTGTCAAAGTTTAACAAGTACGGGAGATATAATTACATTTTCAAATATAAAATAAAGCTGCATTATGTGGTGTTAATACAATTATGTTGTGTAATTCTTTGTGTTATGTTGGCAATGATGTGGCTGATGGCTTAGAGTGCTCTCGTTACGAAAACGTATCTAATAATTAAAGGTCATCATTGGCTGAGTTTGACTATAATTATATATTAGTCCTTCTAGCTAGAATCAATCAGTTACGTAGCCATAAGACTTTTTCTTAAACCGTCAAGAAAGAGAAGCACCATCGTAGGTAATTGTGAAAGTAAACAAGAGCCGTCTCTCCTAATTTAGAGGAGTGTCACGACACTTAATAGAAATCTACTTAAGAGAATTTATTTAATTATCTAGTTAGAAAACAATGGCAGGTCGCAATTAAATAATGAGAAACGTCTAGTTTGTTTGGTCAACATCAGTCGAGGCCGCGTCAGTTCTCATGTACCGCAACAATGAAGTGCGCACCGCCGCCGCCCGGCTTACACGTTAATATATTAGACAAGTTAATTGGGGAATTCCTGCTCTCGTAATACCGACTGAAGATTGATTAAACTCGCTTTGAAACTATACGCTTTCCAACGAAAACTAAACACGATTCTCGCAAGTCTGAGAATTTATCACGTTCGGTAACTGCAAAGAGCCAATATTATAAATTATTATTAGTACAACACCTCCACCGTTGAGCTGTTAGTAAGAGAAGCGTTAGACCGACATGATCCCAAGCCCTAGCCCGTGTTAGACTCGTGAGGCGCCACAACCCCCGGTGCAAGAGCCGCGCTTATCCGAACACATCGCGATATCACTCGACAATGCCATTTCGAAACCAAATGAAATATTAATCTTGCTACGGTTATCGAATTAATATATCTCAATTGTCGATGAGACAATCTGTAGAGATTCTAATTACGCGGGATATCTCCGCTGGCATTCTGTAAAGGCTTCTATTAGGCCTTGGATGGTCGCGTATTTGATTTATTAACTGATTACAGACCATTTAAATGAAAGCTTTTCTAGGCGTACTGTGAGTGGGTATCGTGAGCGAGAGATGTGGATCATCTGAACGCTGACTGTGATATCGGGACAGTGAGGCTGTTATTAGTGATCGGATAAGCGCGTGCGGCGTGTGCGGTGAGTGCACAGCGAGCGGTGCGGACGGAGCGGCGACTCACCGGCGCTCGTGCGCGTCTTGTTGGGGCGCGGCTTGTTCTGCTGCTGCCCGCTATACCCCTTGCCCTGGTAGTTGTAGTAGTCGCCGCCGGCGGCGTTGTACTGCGCGTTGTATTCCCCGGAGGGCTGGCTCGACTCCTGGGGGCACGAGTCCGGCTGCGCACCTTCACGCTGCTTGGAGGGCGGCGCACCCATCATGGGCTTGACGTCGCCGCACAGCGGCAGCTCCTGCTGCTGCTGCATGAAGGCGACGCTCATGGCGGTGGCGTGCGCGACGGCGGCCTGGTAGTCCTGCTGGCCCAGCGCGGCCGCCGCCACCGAATCGGGCGTGGAGTCCTTGGGTGGCGTGGGGGGGAACGAGAACAGCGGGTGCGGGTGATGGTGCTGCGCCGGCGACAGTGGCTTGTCGGCCTGCGACGCGTCCTGCTGGAAGCCGGAGCCCCACGCGCCGCCGCTCAGCGCCTTGGACTCCAGCCAAGGGTGCAGCGGCGTGTGGAAGTGCGGCCGGCACACCTGCCCGCTGCCGCCGCTTAAACTCCGCCCTGCAAACAAAAACAAACTCTTCAAAATCGACCATAATAGTGATGACGCCTTCGCCATTTGATTCCTGAACCTCTCATGTTTACGAGCGTTTAAGTAACCATTATCGTAGCTGAGATCCAGCGATAGACAGTCATTGTAACTTTGTAACACGAGTCCGAAACTTGTTGTCATTAAAGCGGACAATTTGGAGGCGTTTTGTTACCCCAGCGAGCTCACCTAAATTAATATCATTTGTATCTAACAACTGGTGCTTCACACGACATCTTCATTCTCGAATATTGTAATTGTAATCATGAATATTCTGGGTTCTAATGGCTATTTGATAAACAAATAATGGAGGCATTACGCGGGTCTCGATGACTGCGTCCGTGAACAAAAGGCCTTACTTTTCCGAAACGTTTCAAAAGCGGCGTATCACAACAGCCGACAATTAAAATTGTAGGCCAGCTGGAAATTTCATTAATTATATACGTAGTAGTGTTAGTTTTGATTATACACTGTGTTCATTAGTTTGCATACGCGCTTCGTAAATGTTTTGATCATTGTGTTCAGTTCGCCGTTCGGATTTAGTAGCAGTTGAACTTTTCGAAGAATATAAACACGTGGGGATTTAAAATGCTCATGTAGAGTGGCTCCCCTTTTTAATTTCCGAGGCAACATTCGTCAATTATTATTTATAGAAGTGAAAGCAAACATATGTACGTACGGGTGCTTTTATTAGCCGAGGGTGGCGGTAATGATATCTGTGTTGGAGAACTTTTCTGCGATTGGTTGATTTCAGTTAGGGGCGCATCCCTTCACGCTAGTCCCTAGGGTAGTGCGGCAGGGCGCTCAGACAACGAGCATCCCCGCGGCGCACTGCGGGTACTAAACAACTAGTTACAGTTAACTTACTACCGAACATATGTTCAATACTATGTGATTTCAACCAGATACGATTGATCTACGACCCAATGCGTTTACAATACCTATGCAGATGCTATAACGAGATAAAACAATACAAATTAATACCTTGACCTTCCGAAACAAAGCTGGCCGATTATAAAATGGTATCGTTGCGTCAATGAATTCGTCGCAAACAATGTTGTAGATATATCTATACAAGCCCGCATCGTGTCGATCCAGGTGTCGATCGCAGTTTGAGATTATCAATGATTGTTATCACAAGGGCACCCGTACAGTGCGGCCTAGTCGCGTAGTCGCAACCGCGGCTAGACCAGCTAGGGGAATGAACCTTACCGACAGTGAACGTCACTGAATGTTGAAAGTACATATTTAATTAGTGGAATCAGATAAAGATCACCTGAAACCTTCAATCAGACCGGTGTGTCCCCAAATCACATGACAGATTGTAATGACTGTAAATCTGATAAAACTTTAAAAAATTAAGTCACAAAAGAGTCACTCGTGACATATTCATGAGACAATTGAAACATATAGATTCCGATCAGTCGTCCACTTGCAGCTATCATAATTATTTTAGAGGGCCAGTTTGTCTGAACCGAATTGCGTTGGACGAGTTAAATGGTCGATAACATCGCGGTGGGCTTCGATGAAATAATCGAACATCGGGCTGGAGTCATTACGGTAAACAACACGGAATAAAACAATAATCAATCCGTACGGCGTCACATTAGGCCGAGTACACACAACAACGTTGTGACAGCGCCCGCGCCGCCCGGGAGCCACCCCTCGCGCGTTAGGCCGCGTTCACAATAGCCCCAGCGATGGCGGACCGATAACGCGCGTATGAATAATTCCTGTTATCGTACCATCTCGCCACATGCCCTACCTGGCCGCTACCAAGCTCCTCCAAAACAGCCGTTCCGATGCGACAGTTTAATCCGTTCCCCCACAATAACCAAACAAAGGTGATTTTCCGGCGAAAGCTTGGTACCGGGTGGCCACCGGCGCTTTTTATTCATTAGAGGGCTGCAAGTTTCGGCCATTGTACTAGATACGCAGTTTGTATACCACTAAGCCTTGATTGTTATGGGATTTCGTGTTTTACAAGCACGCGGGCCTAATAGAAAACAAAAACTATAAACATAATAGTAAATACGGTGGAAATTGAATTAGGAGATCCTCTTTTGACATTATCTCTGGATCTCTGTGCGAATGTGATTGTGAAGTTTTAATACAGAATTTTATTGTCATTGTTGATGATGTGAGTTTGTTTGGAGCACTTCTTATTAAATACCTTTGGAAAAAGAAATGCATTGGTCAGTATTTTCAGGGTTTTCTCTTGTTGTTTGTGTAACGTCCCTTTCAAGTCGTTTTATTATCGGCAAAGATTGCCAACTGTATTTAAAAGTCACCAACCAACACCCATAGGGGTCAATAAATCATTATTAGGTAAAAACCCCCATTTCTCACACAGTAATTAAAGCCAAGTAAATACGAAAATCAAATCATAAACCAATCATAGCTAAGCCGTTAGTTCCCACAGACGGCGCCGAAACAAAACACCGGAATTGAACCCCGGCCCTTGCCATGTGCCTACCCTCGGCAGATGCAGCGAGAGATCTTATCACCGCGCCACAGGGCACTAACACTGGTGTTCAAATTGACGATGTACACCCGCCTTATGCATTTACTGTAACGGTTTTCTAACCCTTCAAACTTTTTCGGCTTGCGAATTTTTCACATACTCATTGGGTGGGTTAAGAATCATTAAGGCACTGGCTGGTGGCACTTTCAAGCGTGGTAACTTGTTTGTGGTATCGGGGACTCTTTGGTCTGCTTACATTATAAACATCCTGTTTATGCAGTATGCGGTTCTTTATTAGAAAACCTTTTCATATGTACAAATCGTTGTCAGCAGATTCGGGAAAACTTGGTTTGAAAACTATTTCGTCCCTTTTGAACATTTGCGTCTTTGATGAAAATGATGAACTTTATAATGAAAATGACTAAAGCTGGCAACAAATTATCGGACGCGGCTTACCGACGCGACTGACAGCCGCGACTTATAGAGTATCTGTGTAATGAATGTACATTACATTGTGCAAACTATCGGACGTAAGTCGCAGACGTGACCTTGGGCGTTCGGACGTCTAATAGAGATCTGGCAGCCGCGTCCCATACGACTGTGCACACATATCAGCCGCGGCTGTAAGTCGCGTCCGTCAGCCGCGTCCGATAATTTGTTCCCAGCTTAAAACTGAATAAGAGCAGATTTCTGAGAATATAACTTACTCTGGTATGCGAAAGTTTTAGGAGTTAGCATTTTATGTAACTTAGCAAAAAATTATAATCAAAAGAAAAGGAAAATTCTACAGGTAATGCTATTTCTATAAAATTAATTATAAGTAAGAGTAAGTAGACCTATGAGAGATCTTTAACTCTCTTGATTAAGAATATTGCTAATACTGACAACAATTTGCAAAGATCCGTGAACTTGTTTGAGCATAGTCTTTCCTCCCTCACAGTTTTAGTTGATGACTTTCATGGTGCAAGTCTGGTTTTCCCTTTTCATCCCACTTACACGAGAGCATACGCCAAATTTATCGCTATCATATTGGATATCCGTAAAAATTCATTGAGTCCATTAACCCGCCCCTTGGTCTTGCATCCACACAAGCGTTAAGGCGTGGTTACACTGAAACCGAGCTCCCTCCTTTATGCTCCTCGCTTGCGGCGAAAATTGCCCCTTACGGCCCAAAGTGCCTCGTAACTGGTGCATATGTACGTAATAAACTATAATGTGTGTTGTGCCAGCGTGACGTCTTCCGGTGACAGTTACAACTTGTAATAATTATAGCCCTAGACTTAGGTGATTTTATTGCACCCGTCTACATGCGTTTTAATGAAACGAATTATGTTTTCTGCGAAATTGAAAGAATAAATGAATTACAAATATAAGTAAAAATAATTTATTTGATAGAAAAGGGCATGATGGTAACGATAACGCAATAGTTATCGATCTAGGTATTTTATTGGATAAAATAAGTAATTTAGTTCTAAACAAAAATAGTCGGTATTTGTTGTGCATGTTATCGCTGATTAGGATTGACTTATGAACAAGAAGTGACAGCATCGTGAGAACTTTCCCGGGGCGCGTCAAGGTCAGGCGGGCAGCATCGCGTCGCGTCGTCCAGTCTGCCGCGGTTTATTTGCACGCCGTGACATCAGCCGCATCCGCATGCGAGCTGCGTGCCCGCGCGTGTGTTCACGCCTTTACAACCGCCAATACGCACGCCATCTTATCCCTTCCACTTATTGTATTTAGACGTGTTATCCTTTGTTCCCGCGGTGGATCATTACGTGCCCGATCATCACGACATCGGTAATCCCTATGTACGTTGTCATAAAGGACACATTCCCTCGACGAGTGCGCCCTGTGAAATGTCCGACGTGTTAGCGAATGATAAATGTAGGCGTCGGTATCGCGTATCGGATCTCAGCGTTCGCACGCCGAATTAATTTTAATTTATTGATCGTCGTATCGACGACGAGTATTTTAGGTGCCTACTAACGTCGCAACGCTGCTTTGCTTTTAAAGTATTTATTTACAACATTGTCTTTTTACTGATTTAATATATTGCCGGTAAAGTTGAGCTACTTCTTATGATTCTTTTGTTGTGTTCCCTGTTATTGACCAAATTGTAGCATTTAGCCGAGTATTTGCATTCACCATATAAAAGTGATGCATAACGATTTAGGTTAACATTATTTAAATGGATTCGCCGTTAACGCGGGAAATATGCAATTCGAAATATAGACTTTTTATGATTGCCATAATACAAGTTCTGCTACAAAAGTGTACGGCAGTTAACTTTATAATTGTCAGTAAAAATATAAAATCGTTTATTGTGAACGAGTAGGTAAGGAACGTTTGCGAGCCAGCCATGACGGTCAGATGGGAAATATTCGCACGCTAATTAGCCGGATTTCCCTTATTATGAAAGCATGTAAATTATATTTGGAGCAATAAAATTCCAACCTTTATTTCAAAATTTGGTCGATGTTTTTATTTTACGATGCTCGGTAACTTTATACCTAAAAAGTGAAACCCAAACAAAACCAGTTGCGAAATGTCGTTGGTTTATGCTTATTAGTTCGTGCATTTTGTGCAGTGGATATTCTTTTCTCGAGAACTATGGGTATACTGAATAGAGCTTACTTAAGTAGCTAAGTTATGTTGAGACTTTATCGATCAAACGAGCCGACTAAAAATGTCGCTCGCTTTCGCAATAACGATCGAATTCGCGTTCGAAAACGTCAATGAACTTAGTCGAGAATTCGGGGAACGCGATCCGCAGCTGAAGCCGAAAGTGACCGAATGCGATGCGACTGCACGCTTGCGTACACTCCCACAGCGCCGTGTGTGTCTTGTACTGGCCATTTACTACTAATTCTTCGCCCAAAATGATTTTATGATCGACATGGCCGCGTCCCGAATGGTAAACGCGCTCACGGGCGGTCACACCTCACCTTACCTCCTGATTGGATTATAATGCTTTTATATTACAATTCTTATTATTACGGATGGGTGCTACCGAGTGGCGTGTGACAAGTGACGCAGGGAATAACAACTAGTGTCGAAGGCGGACGGAAAAGCTGTCTGTTCGAATATTGTCGATGTCGAACGCCGACCGCTACAACTTCGACAGATTCGAAACAATCGTGGATTGATATTTTGCTAATTAAAATCTAGGTTCAGATTCAAATGGCTAGTTTTTAGGGTTCCGTACCCAAAGGGTAAAAATGGGACCCTATTACTGAGACTCCGCGGTCCGTCTGTCTGTCTGTCTGTCTGTCACCAGGCTGTATTTTATGAACCGTGATAAGTAGATAGTTGAAATTTTCACATATGATGTATTTCTGTTGCCGCTATAACAACAAATACTAAAAACAGAATAAAATAAATATTTAAGTGCGGCTCCCATACAACAAACGTGATTTTCGTGCCGTTTTTTTGCGATATTAGTACGGAACCCTTCGTGCGCGAGTCCGACTCGCGCTTGGCCGGTTTTTTATGTAAATCTGATTTTCGAAGTTAGAATATTGGAAGAAGAAAAATCAGCGTTCTTAGATACGCCTACATCTCAAATTCTGATCAAAAACAAAATTTGAGTAAACAACATATCTTGTCCAGGACATTAAAAAAGGATTGAAAATTATAGTAATAACTTCAAATGTTTCCACATTTTCGAAATGTCACCATCACTGTTCGTCTAATACGTACTCGATTTTCGACACGACACGATCGGTTAAGCCCACTCGGATTAGAGTACGAGTAGTCGAACGACGTCTCTTCGTGGGTGTCTCTCTGATTTACGACTACTCACATCGAGACGGTTATACACTTTCTATATAATAAATACCATTAAAATCCTGTTGTCTCGTGGTAAACATAACTAATTAACGAACGGTAAGTAACTGTTGAACTGTTGTATAAGTTACTGTTTATAGAACCAAATAAAGTTTTACGTAAGAAATTCCAAAGCGTTTATGTTTATATTATCCACTTCCACAGTTTGAGTTTCTCTTATCTCATTATGCCAAATATCTATCTAGAATTTCGTCGTATCGAACTGAATGGAAGAACATCACTTAAGAATCTTAAATATGATTCTTAACCAACATCTAAGCATTTAGACATTATCTTTTTCAGATAGAATCTACCTCTACAAATAATAGTTGGTCAAAGCTACTTTAACGCTTCGCTTAGGTAATGCATCAATCGATTCTTGATCTTGCTAATCGATTAGAAGGGATTAGATTGTTTGATTCTCGTCTTAATGTGGTAGAGTTAAGGTTGATTTTGAAGGAGAGGGGGAGTGATGAGGTTCCTTTAATTAATCATACATAAATACCGCAATAGGTTTATCATAATGCGGTAGTCTGGTACTGAGATGAGAGGACAATTTCTTCTGGGTTGCGGCGACGCGGTGGAATGAATGTCTTGCATACAGGACATGTAATTTCAAGCGCATGCGCGCTGCATACCCAATGCGCCCGCCTCGTTGGAACCCGGGGAGGGTACATTGTATTTTTATTTTATTTTCTGACGAACCCATCACTTCTCATTAAGTGGCGTTTGGAGAATAACTTAACATCACTAATGTCCGGACACGAATTTTATTGTTATTGCATTTTAATAAATTTTCATTGTTCCAACTTGTCAATGGGCCTCTCGATACATTTCCGAGTATTTAGGAAGGAAACCTACCCTTTGTTATTGTTTATTGGTGAGATTTAAAGGCGATTATTGAATATGAATATATTATGAGACACACGAATCAATAGGAACGCGCTATTGATATCAATCAGTGGTACCCATAACACATATCCAATTTCTTCTAAGCGACTAGACAATTTTTGTCGTAAGCTAATTTACATCAAAAGCTGCGCAACACGGATGTTACAGTCAATCGCATTACGCTAAGACATTGCAATAAGTAAACCCAATCTATCACGAGTTAGAAACCCGAATCCAATCGAACTCGATTCTTAACCGACAGATATCGATATGCCAGTAGTGAGACATCGGTACTCTTGAAAGCGTTCATGGATCCGTAAGAAGTTGGCTGACTGTGGGGCTGCCACGAAGAAAGAAAATTACAGAAGTCAAACTGATATCAATACCAAAGCAAAGCAATACGCACAAATCGTGTATTATAGCATTCGTAGCAGGATGCTACGCCATCGGCATCGTAGCGTAGTAGGTCAGATGCTACGAACGGCGTAGCCGATAAGTAAGTTACCACGCCCGTGCCGCTACGATCTTCGTAGCCAATAGATAAGCCACTACGCTACTCGGTCTTCGTAGCTGATATAGAAGTGAGCGCTGCAATAAAATTGTTGTAGATTAGGGAGAGTAAAATGCTACAATCTACGTAGTTAACAGATATTATAGGTACTAAGTCCGTCATATAGTATTTGTAGTCGGCAACTATAGTATTTGTAGTGTAATTAAGCAAATTTAAATTGTAGTCTCCATAAAAAAATGAAAGGCTCAGGCGTTTATTCTCTATTTTTATATTTATGCCCACTGGCTCATTAATAAGTACCAGTCAGCGATGTTCTCCTGATACCCCAATTTTGCTACAAAAAGTGTTATGTGACTATTGTAACCATCTTTACCGTATAACCCAGCCAACAGTCACAAAAGATCAGTATTGTAGCAACCTAACCTTCTGCATATCAATTGATTGTCGGTATTCTTAAATGCGTTCATAGATCCGTAAGAGCCGTCTAACCGCAGCCTCCGCAGCCAGTATGTCACGGCGCACAGCATCAACTGATCAAACGCGCCGAGCTGCGCGTACTGACCATACTGACCGCTTTCCGCTACGCTTCACTTGACAGACTGCTGAGCAGGTGGAGTTATGAGTAGGCTGTGGGACTGGAAGCCCACTACAGTGTTGTTGGGCAAACGGTAGGCTGGTGATAAGGTATGTATGAGTATTGCATTTGCTTTTTATTTTATTATCATCCTGCTCTGTCGCACTGTCGATTACTACATTCGATTCCTCCCGGTTTTAGACAATTGTGAACCACAGGATTGGTCTACGTTCGCCTGGGTTTGCCATGACGTCACTCTACATTTTCCAGGACCCATATTGTGGTTGATTTAACCCATGGACCGTTCAATATGCAGCAGAAGTATCCGGCCCAGTCTAATTTCAACTTTGCTGCTTTTATGAGTACTTAATATTATGTTTTTTTAAGAACTTACCCAGGTATAAATATTCAGTAATATAGTGAAGGGTCGAAATTATAGGTAAGAAAAGACGCTTTTAAACACGTGTGTAGTTAAAAAATTACATCGTCAGTGAAATCGTAAGGCCCTAGGGAATGCAGCGATCTTATTGATGTCCTTCATAAGAGACAGGTGTGTTCATTATAGTAATGGCAGGCGCCGCTAGTAATTATATTTGACCAGATGGATGACAAGACGAAGCAAGAATGGCATATGTCTAGAACCGGAGGACTTTGATCCTACGGCACATAGTTAACTTGCAACTTACTTCATTTTGCTGACTGACCGACTCCTTTACAAAGTGTCTGTAGGTACATGGTTTATTTGAAATAAATACTCTACTTTAATTTTGAGTTTAGTTTTTGTTCTGCCGTTTCTGTTAACCTGCTCATTGGAAAAGGCGAGACTCAAGTGTATGTACTGCTATTTTCAATAAGGGAAGAGAGAAACAAAAGCATGTAAATACTATGTGTAAACAAATTATTAATAGCTATTCTTATCAGATACTGTTTCTATTTTTAGTAAGGGAAGAGAGAGTAGAGAATAAATAATAACAGTACAGGCCTGCGCAGACGAGGGACTTTTGTCCGCAGAGGACAAAAATTTGACCCTGTATAGAATGTATTGCAACGGATATCATTAGCTCATTCTGTGTGTTCCCAAGTTTATATTCTCAAGTTTTTCGTTATGTTTTCAACATGATTCTAAGGAAGGAATTAGTTATACCTCTGCGGACAAAACTCCCTGGTCTGGCGAAAATTAACCGTTTTATCAAAATATAAGCATACCCTTTGCTTGTGTATACTTAATCAAGTATAGCTCTTAGTCTGATTACTTCTAGAACAAGTAATGTTACCAGCATGATTAGAGTTCGAGCCGTCAGGTCCTAGGTAAGTATATGTAGAAGTAAGTACTTACTTCAAGTTAGATTTACCGAGCCTCAGGCTATGAATTAAATATGAAGGCACTTAATGACACGTTTATAACATAAAGCAATCTATCATGTATGTATTTACTACTTTATTTTATATAAAAACAATACCTACTGGGTAAGTCTATAAATAGGAACGGCTGAATATGGTAACATATGTAATAATAATAATGTCAACTATTTCAAAACTTTTTACATTATTATCAAGTCGACAAATGAATTATGCAAGCCCTTGTCTGCTTATTGTCAAAGAAACTGATACGCCAAGACAAAAAAAAAACTTAAACGAAACAGAAATGAAGACATCCGCAAGAGAACCAAGGTTACCGACATAGCCCGAAGAATTGCCAAACTTAAGTGGCAGTGGGTAGGGCACATTGCTCGCAGAACGGATCGCAGTTAGGGCCAAAACGTTCTAGAGTGGCGACCGCGTACCGGAAGACGCAGCGTTGGAAGGCCTCCCTCTAGGTAGAGTGACGACCAGCGTGGACACACAGGACCGGTCAGTGTGGTAACACTTGGGGGAGGCCTATGTCCAGCAGTGGACGTCTTTCGGTTGAAATTATGATGATAACGACAACTATTAACGATAGTATTAGTAGTACGGAGTAAGACGGCCCACTCATCTTTCTACATAATTGCTATGAAAAGTATGGTACCTACTTATAAACCGTTGAGCAAGAAATGAAACTACAAATGTATTAAAACTTATTTGATACTTCTCATTGCTGCCCTTATCCCATGTTAATTGGGGTGATGACGTGTTCTTCTCCCATACCATCCTGTCCCCTGTCACGCTATCACTGACTCCCTTTTCTTTCACGTCACTCCTCACACAGTCCATCCATCTTTTATTTGGCCTTCCCCTCCCTTATTTTATACTAACCATAGTAAATACAATCTGTTTAGCCTTTTCCTCTGCTTCCAGTCTAAACGAATGCAGGTGAATACTAGTACCAATCCATAGTAACTATACAAACCGATAAAACAATTCAAAACATAAGCTGATAATCCACGTCTTAACAAAATGATACCTTATCTCAAGAGCGGCTAAATCTGCCGGGGCTACTATCAAAACACATGCTTTGATAGAATCAAGACGGAACCACACTTACGTGGCGTGGCGTGAAGTGGCGCCGTTCCACGCAGTTGATTGGCTACAAAACTCGTTGCGTTCTGTCATAAGCTGGAACAGACTCGTTTGATTGGTGGATCCCGCGCCACGCCACGCCACGACACGTAAGTGTGGTTCCGACTTCAGTGCGCAAACGCAAGGGCACGTTTACTATATTAGAGCTAGTACAGTCAGCCAAGGGGTTACTTATACAAGCTAAAGATATATTTAATAGAGTGAAGACTTAATAAAACTAGATACTAAAACACTATGTATAATTCAAGACAAGATAGCCAATAAGCCAATTCAACTAACCAACTTTTTTTAAAGCCAGCGGTACACTTATCTCTTTGGTTGACTGTACGTCTGTCTTTAATAATAAACGCCCTTCAACGTCTTTGTGATAACAATTGAGTAGCAATGCAAAGGTAGCAATATCATCTCCTAAGCATCCATGATAGACATGTACGTAAATCAGAGCGAACCTACGTAAAAACTGATTAGATTAGTTTTAAAACACAATATAAATCAAATAAAATGACAAAGAAATGGACGGAGGAAATCCAAACATCATGTGATGGTGTACATCATGTAATGTGTGTGATGGGAAACTTCTAGGGCAATTCAAACTGTATTTTCAAAGTCGCAAAACAAGATAAGAATCGTGTACAAAACTCATGCTTCCTCAATAAAAAGAGGAAAATAAACACAGAGAACATCCTAAAACACGTACAAAATAAATTAAGTTAGCATCATATCAACCACTCAAATAAGCCTCATAACTCGGATAAAATATAGCAAATAATGACAATAACGTACCGCCAGCACGACATGAGAACAATATGAGTCGTCATAATCATTTTCATAATTAATAAGCGTGTATACGAGTCACGATGTCTATCATAGAGCGTGATCTAAGGAGCAACAGCTTGGGTTTTCATCAGCGAACACGAACAAATTGTTTTACTAGCTACGATTTATTGGGTTATAGGAATTGCGAAATTACAAGTTGGCTAACATCGTCCGGGGTCTGTCTGACCCCACAATCTTGACAATGGCGGGCGAGAGAGCGAGTGTTCCTGTAATAATGCCTATAATGACGGCGCCCGCGCCGCAGTCCGGCCAGCAGCATGCTTACATAACAGTTCGTGACTTGCGCATTACGGTATCGGGAGAAAAATACGAGTCCACAACATACAGGCACGCATCTAACGTCACTATCGTATCGATATTCCATCATTTATTTGTAAAGTTCACTAATGTTACAAGGCATATTGCACAACGACCCTATGCCTTAAACATACCTCTCAGTATCTCAGAAGAAATTCAATGAGAGAAATGCTAAGCATAGCTTTTTTCTGTGTCCATTATCATCATCACAAAAAAAGCTATAATATAAGCCAAAAAGCTATACTTTTTTAATTTTAATGAAAATTAATGGACCAAAACCACTAATTAATTAGTAGATAAGTTAGTACTACCACAGTAAAAATATACAAACAGTACGGAAACAACCCAAACGCTCGAAACGGCACTCACACATACATGCGCACTGACGAGGCCCCTAAGAAGCGTTCGCAGTTCTGTCAGCAGTGTGAGCCGTCGATGCGTATGTTTGTGTGAGTGTGCCGTTTCGAGCGTTTGGGTTGTTTCCGTACTGTTTGTTCATATTTATACTGTGGTACTACGGTCACAACAGTAGGCACCCTTTGAAGCCAGAGGCATACTTTGAAACATCCACACTTCAATAACTATACGAGATCCTTAACGATATGTCCAGTGAAACTTTTTATATTTTATTTAACATTTTAAATTATGGCTGAACTTTTACATTAAAACCGCACAACAAATAATAAATTTCTAAAATAATTATAGAGTCATAAATTGCAATAGAATATTATTAGAATCAGCTGTATGTAAAAGGCATTTCTAACACGCGATCGGGTTAATACTTTGATCATTGAGCAAGAAAACGTTAAAAGTGTTCTAAATTTATTGGTTGGTGTGTTAATGAGTCAATATCGTTTCTATATTAATTTAAATTTATTGAGGTCTGCAGTCCGCCCCTGTGGACGCAGGAACTCGTTCGCAAGTCGTCAACGAGCTATAACTTAATCCTACTAGATAAGTTCGATCGACCTTTTGTATGATTCATGGTCACGCTCTTACTGTTTATGGTTTTAGTCATCAACACAATAATTTCCTTACGTAATTATTGCTTAATAACCCTAGAACAAAATCATGAAATTAAGGAAAAAGTTCTAACCTTAACAGCACTTAAAGAGCAAAAGTAATGGGGTTATGGGACTGCAATCAAATGCATAGTTTTTTTTGCTGACATTGAAAGGGAGTGGAAGGCTCTTTCCGTGCGTGCGAATATGATAGCTCGCAGGTTTGCACGTTGTACTGCAGAAGTAAAGGTGACGCTTTTTAGAGCATTCTGTACCACCTTCTACACTTGCAGCCTGTGGGAGAAGTATTCGTGGGCGTCGTATGGAGCCCTTCGTGTCCAGAACAATAACGCGTTCAGAAAGCTGATGGGGTTGCCTTAGCGTTGTTGTGCATCAGGGATGTTTGCGGCGGCGCGTGTCGATTGTTTTTACGCGATAATGCGCAAGCGCACAACATCAATGGTGGCCCGAGTTATGGACAGCCCTAACAACGTTCTGAAAATTATTGCTGACAGAGTGGACTGTCCATATATAGTTTACTGCTGTCAGTTACATGTGTCACCGTATCGTGTTGTTTACTAACACTTAGTTTTAATACACAATGTTACTAACTCTAAATGAGTCTTAGCTCGAAATAAAGTTTTTGAATTTGAATGTAATGACTGTTAACTAGAACCTGCAGGGCGTGCACATTATAATGGCTTTATGTTAATTAATAAATCTGCTACAAACTGTCAGCACCTCCTCTTGTCTGGCTAGATTAAATTAAATTGTCTATAGACTTGAACAAGACAAGGTAAGACACCTTGCTTGATCCTTGACTTTGAGGTCAGGTGATCAAATACTTGCTTAGCATGAATTTTAAATGTGTGAATTCTTTTAATGTGCCATTGATTCAATTCAAAGATTGCAAAAAAAAACTACCTACTTATAAACATAATGCCTTAAAAAAAAAGTTAATTAAAATAAATTTATAGATTTTAAAAAATCGAATTAGGTACATTTAAACATAAAAATTAAGTGTTATATATATTTTTGAAGTCTCCTCTTAAAACTCATTATTGTGAAACCCCACAAGATAAGTTAAGCAGAAAAAAAAGATTGGGTCCCCGCAATATGGCGCCCAAAAGCCGCCATTTTTCTATTTTCCATTTTTAATGTAGCCAGTGACACTCGCAAGGTTAAGCCGAATCGATTGTCGTAGAATCTTCAAAATCGGCCAACGCGTCTGGTCTCTAGAATGCCACATAAGAACAAACATACATACATAGACTGATAAACACATTACCCTCCTTCGGCAGTCGAGTAAAAAGGGCAAGTGATGATCCTAGGCAAATCGATCATGATGTTAAAACATTGATCATAATTACTACCTTCTATCTTTCTTTGCGATACAAATCGATCATATAAATAACTTTTAATTTACTCAGAAAGGGCTGTATTTTTTATTTTAGTCTGAACAAGAAACCTTGATTATGAGAAACACTCAATCATTATAAGACAGTATTAGTACAATCCTGTTCAAACTGATCCCAGTCATCAAAATTTCTCGAAACACAAATTTATTATCATCAGCACTCCATAGACAACATCGGCGTTACTTTGCAATCAAGTACAATAAATCAATAGCAACATTATTACTTACTTAGTGGACATTTTAATCAATGTTATTCCGATGACAGATCGCCGCGATCGACCATAGACTTTGATCAATATATAGCCTCTACAAGTCACGAATACTGGCCATAGTTTCCATAGACAATATTAATTCGTGGCCCGTTATACGTAGGTTGGTGACGTCATTGTTAGTATTTATAGGTCGGTTCTGAGAGCTAAATGGCTTGGTTATGGAGTTAGATGTAAGAAATGAACTGCTTTAAACACGCTTTTTAAACATGAACTTGTTTTGGAACTTGTTTGTCATCTTTATTCAGGTATGATGTCAGAAAGAGTTTTTGAATTTCTTCCTGTATCGTGGGTGCGTTTACAAACATATAAACTCACATACACAACACCCAGAGCCGGAACAACTATCTGTAGGTCATACAAATATTTGTTCCGTGCGGGAATCGAACCCGCGACACGCAGCGCAGCAGTCAATCGCTCAACCACTGCGCTAACCGTGCGCCCACATTCCCCTGCACATGCGAAAATTTGACAACTGGCAGTCAAATTCTATTGATACATCTATTACGGACTGGCATTCCTTTCCTTAAAGCCTGTTTCCCAGCAGCAGAGACATAATAGGCTGATTAATATTACTGCTTTCTCTTCGCGATTAGAACTGCTCTATTTCACCATCGAAAACCACATTCCCTTATCCAACCATTAACCACTTCCCTCCTCGTTAAAGCTCCTAAACAAAACCTAACAAAAATGTGTAAAATCCCGTCAGTACAACTAACAGGTCGGTACAAACACGTAACAGGTAACAGCGCACCTGCGGCTGCGCAGCGCACTGATGACGGTTATTGCGAGCTACCCGCAAACTGTGCTCTTATTACCAGAGTACACAGACTGGCGAATTGTTGCCTTGTCAGGTGCCGTATGGATGGGGTCAATGGTTTGATGGTCACAGAGTAAATAGCTAGAATTTCAGTAGGACAACGGTTTTTGGAGTGACTGGACACAGTATTGGACTACTGATGTGACAAATTATACTATTTATTTTCAGATTAGACTGTAACTGACCAGTTATGCGAGGGTTTGAAGACTAAAGTAATGAAGTGTAATAGGACAATAGTTATGAAGGAGCTGGACAGTGTTGGACTACTGATGTGATTAGACTGTAACTGAATAGGCGAATCGGGGTCTTGTCAGGTGCCGTATGGCTCGGGTCAATGGTTTGATAGCCACAGCTAGAGCATACAGACCATACAGCATACAGCATTAGACCTAAAGTCTTACAAACTTGTTAGACTTTTATTTTTGGTAGACTGTGGCGTTTCTACTGCGATTAGCCCGACTGCAAGGGGTATGCTTGTAAACTTAGATTTTTTGATGGACTAAAAATTAACCATATTACTCTAGTTCTGGTACTTTGCTCAAACACTAGATAGCCTTAATTTAATTTAGAAGAAATGAATCTGCGTCTCTGTATACAGCTTTTTGGAGTAGAGAAGCATGATGCAATGCCATGTTTCACCTGTAATTTGTACTGGATACATACATACTATAAGTTGAGGGCACAATCGTTAAAAAGGCTATATTACAGAGCCACTCTACCCAATCAACACTAAAGCCGTTACCTATTAATTAAATTAACCGTTTCAATTAATTGAATTACAATAAGTGTACCAGCGTCCATTAATTGTGAACACATATGTAATGAGCTGTAAACTAATGAAAAACATTCGCTTCCTACACATAAATACACGTCGCTTTTATTTAATTATCGAGCATAACCAATAGAAATGTAGATTTAATAAGTGCACTGACTGAGAAAATTAATAAAACGCTAATACTTTTTGCAAGTAAAGAAGTTAATTTATTCTTTAACTTAAATACATTTTAAACTGGGTCTTAACGTTCATTAGAATGTACCCTCTGTCGTTAAGAATCTGTGGCAAGCGCTGTACTTACTTGCGTCCCGACAAAGATTAACGACCGAATAATTCAGACGCGTCATTACGACTGTATTATAAAATTACAAGATTAAAAAGACTGTTTGTTTTAATTAAACGTTATTAAAATTTATAACGAAAATCTTTGTATTCGTAGAAGTATTTGTACGTGATATCATCAACTTGATAGTTGTAATCAATGCACCAACTTTCAGTAGCCGATAAAAATCAGTTAATCAAGCTCGGGTATCCAAGGCGATGGTTATCTACATTCAAAAGTAACAAAGAAAGACAAATGCCACACTTTCCTCGTACAAAGGAGTGTCCATTCTTTACCGGCGTTGCGGTAATGAGTCTATGTCGAGGCCCCTGGTAGCCACTAGCAAGCCAGTACAGAACAGTGGGGCATAAATCATGGCTGGCCAGGAAATCATTCATCCTTGGTAATGTGCTGCGAAAATAGGCTTCCACTCAGAACGGCGCCGCGACGCTCACGCCCCGCGCCCTAAATGTTTTATAAAGTAAAAAAACGTACGACGTTAATGAAAATATAAATCTGAAATTCTCGGCAATTTACACTACAACAGTTTTTTTTAGTACAACCCACGTCAGCTACGCCACTCATTATTAACTACAAATTTTTCAGGAGATCTAGATTACGATATCGATTGGTACAAAAAGAGAGTGATCCTAGATCGTTAAAGGAACAACAGTAAATTAAGTGAGCCAAATTGATCAAAAGTATTTTAAGTATATTTCTTTCGAAGGTTAATTTAAAGTTTAATGACAGGCTTCCAATCGGTTACTATTTATACTCGGTTGCGAACCTGATACACTTGTAATTCTCTTCACACAAAACAAAAAAGCAAGAGCGGCCACAGCTAACTGTGTTCGTAACATATTTAAGAGCAGAAAAACAACGAGCTCCTGAGGTAACTGCTTTTATTCTTTATTTATATTTGTTATCTCATCAGTTTAACTAACGAGAAGATCGTCGTATCTTTTATTGTTAGATACACTGGTCTGTAAAGCACATTATATATAAAATCGTGAATTAATAATTAAGTCTCAGTTTATTGTAGTCGCTCTGTTAACAAGTTATTTTGTTGTGGCACGATCGACATTAGTCGGACATTGGAGCCCAATCAATTAAAAAGAGTACACAGCCGCAGAGCCAAAGTTCGTTGGCCGTTCCCACGACATTTTTGACATAACTTCTGCTTAAATTTTGAGCTGTAACCATTCCTAGGGACGTCCGTAACCGCATATCGATGTATGACAAATCGTGACAAAACCACCGACTCATCTACACTGGTTAGGAGTTCAGAGTTATCTAATCCTTCCTCCAACCAATTCTCGACCTTATTGGCTTGAGATAAGCGCGTTAAAAGCTCGTTGTGGGCAGAAAAATAAAGTTGGTATTTGTGTACACGAAATCATGTGGCTGAGCCGCATGCCTGCGCCTGCGCCTGGTTCATCCATCAAGCTCAGCGCGCATCACCTTCAGCGCGGCAATCGACCGGAAACATGCCCTGCCAGCCAGCCTCTAACTCGTACAGACCCCGTAATTAAACGGCCTTTATACCTAATGCACCGAAGACGTAAAAGAAGGATCACTTGTTTGAAAATCGTTTTTCATATTGCAACTTTGTAGGTCCGATTCATGTGTTACTTTTTTGCCACATGCCAAGTGTATCGCAACTTGATGAGATAAGGTAAATATGACATTTAGATACGAGCTTTAAAAACTTAGCTCTAACATAACTTCATGTGCACGCACGCGCACATTAAGCGTCAAGCTGATAATAACTTCATCGTGGATAAAAAGAAGTATAAAGCTTAAAACAACATTAAGTTTTATAGCAGTACACAATTCACAAAAAAAAACGCAATTACTTTTAATTTCAACCGGCAGATATCATTTTCACTACAGGGAATTTTTTGCCGCTTGAGAAAAACACTTCCTAACATGTCGCATAGACGATTATTATTCATTATCATGCGAATGACATGGAAAATAGTGTGCTTTCCTTTTCTGTCCCATGTCGCCGTCCCTGTCGCGAGCCGGTCGCCAGAATTTAATATCAAATATCAATATTTGGATGCAATCAATCAAAGTTAATCACGCGAAAGATATAAAAGCAAAATGAATACATTAAGTTCTTTAGAGAACGGCGTCGGGTGCATTCGAGCGAGCTCTACCGGCATTATTTTTTGTACGGGGCCTAATAATGACCGATTATGAAAAAAAATACGCTGGGAACCCTGTTGGCCATTGTATTAAATACATTGTCATGACGTAAGCACATTTAAATTATTAATTAGCTCAGATTAGAATGGTAAGCCAGAGGTAATCAAATGGAGCCAATGGTTCTCAAACTGCCCGTCTCCTTTATATGTAAATTAGTTGGCTTGCTAAGTACAAATTAAAATAATGTTTATTGGTTGGTTAGAATCTAGTAGTTACTTTGATTTGTTATTTAATTGCTTTTGTTTAAATAGCATATAAACTGCCTAGTTTAAACGTTATTTACAAGATTTAGCTCAATGGAAAAAACACAAAGTTACAAATCAAGAAAAGAGTTTATCAATTATCCGAAAATCATATTTTTTTTTTTATTCATATCAATAGAAAACGTTACATGTTGAAGTTGTTTCTTCTTGTTTAACCTATTATGGAAGACGTTGGTGCCTGTGATACAATGATTTTTCATTGGTACAGGTACCATTGATTCTCTTTTTCGGTTTTACTGTTAAAAATGTATGTATTTATTTTTTGATTCTGTACATGTGTTTTTTCCTGAATAAACGATTTTATTATTATTATTAATTTGAAACCGACAAAATCAAACAATTTCCTTGACCAATTTCGTAACACATTAAAAACTTCGAGTGCACTATTTGTTTTACTAACAACTAAGCTTAAAAATAAAACGAACATTAAGAACAAAAGTTCTAGACAAAGAACAAATGTATGGTAATTTAAAAACTTAAGTAATTAGGTCAACTTCACTGTTCTTCCGTCGATCGATACCGGGGTAGCACGCCAAACTTTTAACTACGACTACGAACTACGGTGAACGTCAATAAAACGCTGTTTTCTAGTTGTTTGTTAGCAATCGATATTTGTAAACGCTGTTGTTTGATTGTTGGTGTGTGTTGTTTGTTTGTTAGCTATTTTGTTTCATGTTTCATACTTAGCTTAGATTTTCAGTATGTTATTGTTTGGGGGTTCAAAATTTGAGATCATTAAGAGGAAAATTTGTTTCGTTTTTGGGACTTTAATTCGTCAAGGGTGGACTATTTGTCTAAGGGATTATAAAATTTTGAGTTATGTCCTACATTAGCAATATTATCATGATTGAGCATTATGATCAAGCTTCTTATAGATAACAGGGTAATCAAGATTTGAACAGAATGCAACTTGATTCTATATCAATGAGATAAAATAAAAAACTGGTTTCTTTTATCTTTACGGTTAACTATGTTGGTAATTATCAATGTTACAGGGTGTTTTGGGTAATAGGCACCTATTACCCAAAACACCCACCATTCTCTAATTTGTGAATAACGGGTAGGAAGACTAACAGTAGTAACTTCATTCAATATACAAAAGAAGCAGAGGTTTTTACCATCATGGTTTTAAAAACTTAGTTAAGTAACATTAACTATGCAAAAAACACATTGCTTCCACACATATGGTTTCCAATAGACCACTACAGTGTTAAGCACAATTTTTTGTACACATTTACTTTTTCCTGTTCGAAGGTACGGGCTGATCAAAGCTTGAAGAAAAACAACCGCTGGCTTGCTTCTAAGTAAAAACTTTGGTACTTAAGCAAATGGTCTTTGGCTATGTGCGAATGCTATTTTAGTTTACATTTCGTACAAGAATTTAAACGAAATCTTAAAATAGCTAGAGTAATGTAAGAAAATTGAATCAATTTAATTGTCATCAAATAACATTGCATTCTATTTTTTATGAAAAAGTTAATCATGTTTTTTTACTTTTTTCAAAAAACATTGCCCCACACTAGGAATTTTTTCCTGTATCGTGGGTGCGTTTACTAACATTTAAACTCACACACAACACAAGTTATATCTAGGTATTATTTGGCATATTGTTTTGATTATACAAGTGCCTTTTTAAAGTATAGGTTTCAGTAGTTTCAACTTTGTAAATATGGTTTCAGCCTACACTACAACCTAACTAAACATCAATTCGCCTGGCGGCATTTTTTTTCGCTCTTAAGCCTTTTTTTAAATTTTTGTTTATGTCAATGAGGTACACAAGATGAAATACTTTTTATTATTAAAATGATGTTAACCTTTTCATTGTCCACCTCAGACACTCTTTGTCTTGCACGACTCAAAGGAGATTGCGCCACGCTTCTTAATTCAAACGTAACTCAAAATGGCTGCCGTTAAATGTATTGTGACGGCTAATAATATAAGTGGCCAGTATAACGGACAGTTTGACTTAATTAATGGTGAAGTGCTTCTGCCCTGGGTACTTTCGATTTTTATTTAGTATCTAATTATTATCTTTACATCTGAACTCTTAGAATGTTTTTGGTCAAATTTAGCGGTGCGTTTCAAACAATGTGGTAACCCTACGCTACAGTGAATAGTTAGTACAGGCACAGTACAGGCATGTAGTAAAGACAATTCATTATTTTTTCCTAATTTTTCTAATATTTTTTTATTTTTTTATGCCTTTTCTGTCCCCAGCAGAGCAAATTCCTGCCGACAGAACTGCTTAATAATTGCCCTAAACGTAAAAATGGAAGCAAGAAAGACAAGCCTCTCCAATATGTGGGTATATACCTAGTTAGTAGGAAAAATATAGGCATCATCAATAGAAGAATAGGCATTACCATTAATAAAGTATGGAGGGTATATGTACAAAGTAAAGTGCTTTTGTAAAGGCCAACAAAACTGAAGAACAAACTCAAACTCCACCGCACAAATCAAGAAAATATGGCCACATTTACTTGAACCTATGAATAGTAGTAGCACAAGTTTAAGCTGTGTCTATTTTACAGCGGCTATGTTCTGTAACTGATGGCTATTCCATTCTCCGGCGATCGTTGTCGACTGTCCGGCGCGTCGATTGTGAGGTAGCCCTGAGTACGAGCAGGAGAAGTACAGTTATGAACAAAAGGCTTGGTAGAAATGTTTATGTAAAAATATTCTGGCAGTATTGATATTCATCCAATAAAATATTTAAGAAAAAGGCTTTCTTTTTAAGTTTCTAAATGCTAAATAATTTAAAATACACAAATTACATCCAGGCTCATGTTAATCTAAAACCAACGGTTTTTTTTTGACACTTTCTACAATTAGATATCGATTTATTTGTATCAGCAATATAAATCTCCAAAGCCTTAAATTGAAACGCGGTATAAATTAAAATAAATTTTCGATTTAAAAGAAAGTTGTACAACAAAAATACCTCCAGAACATAGTTCAAGTTTAGTATCAAGGCTAATGGCATAATAGGTAAACAAACCTTTTATGTTAAAAAGAATGCAAAAAAGTGCTAATTTAGACGCCTGTGTGGTTCTCGACTCCGTTGTTTTTTTTTCTAGCAAATATTTAATTCATGCGGTTTAACTATGCATGTCGCCAGCCATGGCTCTGGTTGCAAAGTACAGGGGGAAAATAATTAACCGTTGATGGCAACATTATTTTGTGGCATGATTGTAGCCTGTGGGACGTGGGTAACGCAGTGGTGTGCGTCTGGGAGGAGATGTCGCGGCGTGCGCGGGCGCAGGCCCCTCCCCGCGCGCTAATTGCGCCAATCTGCGGGGCGCGGCGCACGCACACACACGCACAGGCACGCACACGCCGCGCGCCGCGGTGACAACCGCTGCACTCGCCAAATGTATGTACTGTACCAGTGTATGTAAATGAAAACGTACAGAGACACAGATACAGAGTACCACGAGGAAACAACAGCACTCATTATACGGGAGCGCTCTACAGCCACACAAAGGTGGGATCATCATTTTAGTGAGAATTGTCCATGTTTTATTTTTTTATGTCGCACACATTCAATTATTTTTTTAATTATGCCATGTTTCGCACAATTACTTGCCGTAATAAGGGTTTGTTGTACCTACATACTCGAGGGGAAATGACACATGTTTTGAGCTGTAGGCAGCTCGGATTCGCAAAAAGAATGTTTAATCAATTGGAGGTGGGGGAGGTAGTGATGAGGCACAGAGGCAGACGAGAGACTGGCGGTCGGGTCTGACACACTCGTTACTACATTCATTTATTTAACCAACAGAACGCGGTAATTGAAAAAATCTCATTTTCTCCCGTCTAGTGATATAAACTTGTGTTAAAGGAACAATAAAAAAACAAATGAACGTCTGGCGGTCGCCTGCCGATGCCGGCCCGCTACTTGTTTGCTCATGTTGTACGTACGTACGTACTGGTTACGTACGTACATTTTAACTCAACCACATTATTCAGCCAAGCGAAACTGTAAGTGTTAGGACCTACTACATGGGATTTTTATGGGTTTCATTTGCATAAAAATTCCAGTCCATAGACTTGTTGCAAAAAATAACATAGGAATAGAAACATTGGAGGCTATCTTTTTCCATAGGAACGTCGTTACTAACTACAATTATTTGTTGTCAGGTCAGTTCAGTAGTAATTTAAATCCACTTATCTACATGTGGAATTGCGTAAGTGCACACAAGCCAATAATTTAAAATAACGTATCATAACAATTACTATTTTTTATAGTAAAACGTGCCAATGTAATATAAGCTCTATGTGACTATGATAAGACTGTATTTCAGTTATCTTTGTGGAGATTACGAGTGGCCTGATGTTTGTCATTGCTCAATAGGTGTGAAATTGGCGATGAGTCGATACAGAACGGTGGATTGGATAATGTACTGGTTTTGTTTGTCTGTTTGTTTTCTTGCCTTTCATATTGCTACTTTATTTGAGATAGGCTTTGAGAAAAATAAGCCTATAATGACTGTGGGTTGATTTGGAAGATAATTGCTGAGATAGGTATCTACCTACATAGATTTAATATTCAGCCATGTACCGACATATTTTTTTTGTGTTGTATTCACAGGTTTTTGTTTCAATATACAAATTTCAAAACATGTTAAACTACCTACGTTTACTAAACAATGCTCAATAATAACCTTAAGATTTGATTTGAGAACAATAATAAAATAGAATAAGAAGAATAAGTTCAGGTAGGATTAAAATAAGTTTAATGTGTCGGAAAACTCATGACGTTAACACCATTCAATTGAACAAAGAAAAACCCTGAGAACCAGACATTTTTATTTTCATTTATCTTCAATCCACAAATCAAATGAAATATAAGCCGTCCTCCATTAAGTAGGTATCGCGCAATAGGTGTAACATTTCAGAAGTTAAACCGAATAAAAACAACAATAAAAGTGAAACTCTCAGTGGAATAAATAATTTCCACTATGTCATCAATCGCTTCACTACACCATAAATTGGGAGTGCGCGTCAAACCCGCGCCGTATCGTGTTACCGGGACCCGTCACCATAGCAACCGAGCTGTCATTAAAAAAACTTTTCATTAGCTTTCCACCACGTCCGAAAGAATTCCACCCAAATTAACATAAATTGTTGTCTTTGAGTCTAGATAACTTCTTGTTCATTCTCAAATACTTAATGATCTCAAACAGTTTTATATGAACGCACTTCAGACACGTTCCTGCAGTTAAATTTGTAAATAAAATAGCTATTATGCAAGATATGCTGGTGACGTGGAGAGGTATAAACTCGGTAATAAAGTGACCAAAGTGAAAACGATCCGAGTTGTCATCGTAGTAAGTTTATGTCCACCTCAACATGGTTAAATACACTTTTTATAATTCCAAGCCAAGGCAAGGCAAGCCCGCGATGAAGCACCGATTCTACAAAGAGAAACATACCAAAACCGCCTATTTATGCGCAATTTAAAAATATAAACATTCGAGTAACCCGTGTTATTTTAATATGAGAGATAACAAAAGTGTACAGCGACATTCGGTTAATATTATTTAATTTACTTATCTGTCGGCAGGAATCAATGTTTCACGTAATTTTATATGTAAGTAACCTAATCGAAACGCCGCCGTGTGTCGACGGACGAATTTACCAGATTCAGATATAATCAGAGCGACAAGAAGCCGCATCGGACCTCGACACTAACACGATAACAGAGTGGCTTTACAAACAGGCCCAGGCCAAAGATGGCGGGCGGTCGGCCCGCGTCCAGCCAGCCCCCGACTCACATAAACTAACACACATAACTGCTGTGAACGCGACGAAATCAATTCCCAGTTCCGATTCCGAGAAGTGACACAGTTTCTTAAGTGTCGCATCACTACCGACGGACCGCTAAATAAATTCTAATCGTCCCCATACCGTCCACATGCCAATCTAGTCCCTAACACCACGGTATAGACGAACTTTTTTACCCACCGAGTAGTTGGAATATAAAGAAGAGCCACCTGTCCCCACGAAAATCTTTATAGCCTCCATAAAATTTAAACCTCAAAAGAAAAAACAAAAAGTATGGATTCATTTTTTTTTCCTTTACGAGCGGGGCCCATTTTAGATCGTGTTTACCTAAGCTGTCACCTTACAGAATGGCGATTTTGACTGGTCGGGTCCGTTGAATTAATTGTGGAGTTTTGGAGAGATATCGTCTGATGCGCGATAACGTCGGATGGACGAGCTGCCTACCGTCCGTGGGAGCAATTTGCTTAATTCTGACAGTTTCGCTCGCGGAATTAGAGGTCCGCTTAACGTGCTTAATTGTTACGACGTCCAGTTCTGAGAGCCAATGTTCGTAAATTGTATGTAATGTGAGTGATTTAGAGGTTAGGCGGTGTTTTCAATTAAACGGGTGCTGTGAACTTGGGGCCAACAGCAGCCGTACAACTTGTTGTTCTAAATACTGCACGCGGTCATGAGTAACATCACCGTTGACAGAGGACTGTCTATAGAACATGACAGCTCTATAGGTACTACGGGTGGAACATATCAATAGTTAGAACTTACCGTGCGAGCCGACAGCGGCGGAGTAGGGGGCGTGCATCTGTTGATGGTAGTAGCGGGCGCGGCTGTGATGGCCGCCCTCGAGCGGCGAATGGAAGAAGCCGTCGCCATTGGCGTCTGCGTTGACGTCACCGGCGGCCGGGCTGCCGTTGACGCGGCCCTCGTACCACCGCTGCTGCAGCGCGCTTGCCCCCGCCCCCGCGCCCTCTCCGCTCATGTCCATGGCCGATCTGACCTCACACACCATGCATCGCTTTTATAAACACACACTAATAAGTCCACTCCCCTATTAACATTCCTAAAGTCTTGACTGGTGTATGATGAACCCGAACTAAAGGGCAGTCGGGCTCAAAGTTTGCATTTGTAAACCTCAACTTGACGCAGCGGTTGACGACCAGTTCATATTGCACGTATCTGTGGAAGATAAAACATAATTAGTGTTCGTTCTAAAAAACAATGTATTAATCAGAATTAAAGAAGGAATTACACAAATCGATCTTTATGGAAAAACCAAACATCATAAAGCACACGGATATCATGAGGTCATTTAATTTTGGTCGACATCAAAGAACTACGTAGTACGAACAATCCCAGCCGGTGTTTTGTCAAAAAATAGACAATCAATTAAGATAATAGTGGTGTGCTATCAAATACGTCTGCGATATCGATACGCTCCCAATTTGATTAAGTGATAAGGTGCGAACAACAATCGAACCGCCGCGATAAGCGATAACTGGGTATTAAGCGTTGTTAGCCAACCGAGCAGTGATTTTTATTACTACCGAAAACCTGCCAGAGATATCTTTATCTGCTTTAGACACGTTCGTTGTACACTTCTGAAAATACAGCATATTCAACACAACTAATTCTACTTTCAACTAAAAAAAACAGAATTTTTAATATATGCTAATCACTTGATTAATGAAGTAAGAGCTTTGCGCACGTTTAGACCATGTACTAGATTTGGATATAGGATTATTTTATCCCGGTAGTTTATTCCCTTGGGATAGTTGCCGTGAGCTAGTTAGTCCCTAACAAAAGATGGTAATGTCACCTATTTTTATTTCATTAATTGCATAGGATAAGGTATTCAAAATAAACATTAAGTAATCATATTCAACTATTTTTACTCTTGTAGAAAGTGACTTATTCCACAAGTCCCACCCCCGTACCCTGACGTGTCAAAACTATCATAGTTCGACTTTAAAAAAGGGGTCAGATGTATGCAAGTCATATACATCTGTCCCTTACGCACACTCAAAATAACGTTGCTCTAAGAGCTTATGGTCACCTTCCTGAACTGATTTCATAACAAGATCTATCCT
This sequence comes from Orthosia gothica, assembly GCA_949775005.1. Lineage (NCBI taxonomy): Eukaryota > Metazoa > Arthropoda > Insecta > Lepidoptera > Noctuidae > Orthosia > Orthosia gothica. The sequence goes on from OX459042.1 coordinate 10,403,698, forward strand.
TTCATGTCGCGTTTGACATTTCACAAGCTCATAAAGTGTTGCAATTTTTGACATTTCATACTAGGTGTACAAATATGATACTTGATAGCCCATCGCCACACCCATAGAGCATTATATTATTTAACTCCGAGCTGTTTGTTAACAATAAAAGAACTTCATAGGCATGCCAAAATATATGAGCTATCATATACATAATAGTGGTATTTGTAATGTCATTGTGTGCACACAATACTTTTTATATAAATTACATATAATTTTGGCTCTTTGTGTAATTTGATCAGGTATACATAACTAAATTGACTTATTTATTTAAGCCTGCAGATAATCTCTACTACGGGGCTTTATGATTCATATGAATAATATGTGTGATTTTGAAATTTAATAATATGCAAAAAAACACTGACATTTTAAGATCATAATTAAAATGTTTTGCAAAATTGTCAATGTCAACGTAAATAGTCGTGATTGACTATCTGTCAAACGTTGAAAGTCCAACCTTAAAAACAAAGCGTGCAAAGTTACAAATATCCGAACGTTAATATTCGTTGCTAATATTCGAAAGATTTAAAATTTCGATACCGTCCTAGAACCACAGAATTCGAAGACACACATGTCTTCGAATTTCGACCACCAACCCGCACTGGGCCCGCGTGGTGGATTACGACCCATTCCCTCTCACAGAGAGGAGGCCTATGTCCCAGCAGTGGGAACATTAAAAAGTTGATGTTGATGATGTAATGCATATTGATTTTCTGAACATACTTAATAATGTAGATTAACAGAAAGAAAAATATTTCTTGTATTTAGAAAACTGTCTAGCATAATTTTGTTCAAAAGAGCATTACAATGTGTAAGTTGCTATGTACCGATTATTATAATTATTTTACAATTCGTGAGATCTATACCAAAGCTAAGACCATATTAATTATTTATAACAATTTTACTAAATAGTGTATATGATGTTATTCATATTGAAATATTTTTCGTTGCATGACACCTAATATACTTATATATTTGTTATTTGACCAGTTTATCGATAAAAATACTAAAATAGAATACTTATAGTGAAAACAGAATCAATATTTATCGAAAAACGAAAGAGATATAACAATTTAAAGAAATATATCTGTCCCTCTCTACGAAAACGCCGTTTTCTATGGCAGCTGTATGCTTCGTGCCATCTGACTTCTCTTTCTAATTCTCAACTTTGAAGTTTTATAATTTTGTCTCTGACCAAGATATTTAAAAAAATCTTTCATATTTGTTAACTATAATTAATAAGTATTTCATTTAGCAAATAAAAAAAATACATGCATTGCATTGAGAGGTGTCTTTTTGTATTTTTTTTATTTGCTTCCTACGGCCTTATTTTGTTTTCAGCCTGTACAAATCCGGGTCTTTTACAGACAAATGTGCCTGGGGAAACCTAAGGATCTACCTACGGTCCATTTCACAAGAGCAAATACACGTTTTTCATTCTTTCTTTCTTTCTTTAAGAGTCACAAAAATAAATAATGTAGTCTAGTTGAAATCTTAGGTAAAAATTATTATCTTATAATAATATTTGGATGCCATTTTTTAATTACTCAAGGATTCACTCACAACAAGGACTAAGCACTTAAACATAACGGAATAATTTTTAAGCAATTAATTATCGTTACGATAAAGAACGTCAGATAGCCCAATCGCGATAATATCGATATATATTATCAGTTGAAGAATTATTTTATTAAAAGCAAATTCGAACACTTGGCTTTACTTATCTTAGTTATTATTTGATAAAATTATTTTTATGTTTACCTAATTTCCTGCCCCTTAGATAGCGATAAGGATCTTAGTATTAAATGAAGTTAACTTAGGTATTTATATTGAAGTAATAAAAAATAACTATTTTATAATTTATTATAAATCCTTCTTACTTTTACCCGGCTGCCGAAGGAGGGTAATGTGTTTATCAGTCTATGTATGTATGTTAGTTCCTATGTGGCGTTCCAGAGACCAAATGCGATGGCCGATTTTGATAATTCTTACGGCAATCGATTCGTCTCAAGCTTGCAAGTGTCACTGGCTACATTAAAATTGGAAAATAGAAAAATCGCGGCTTTTGGGCGCCATATTGTGGGCTCCTAATTTTTTTTTTACTGCCGGACCCATCGTGTGGGGTATTAAAATAAAGGGTTTTAAGAGGTGATTTCAAAAATATATCGCACTTATATGTTTAAATATACCAAATAGAGCTCTGACACCAGTCTAGCCAAGGAGTACCATGTTACCCAGTTACTGGGTTGTGGAGGTCAGATAGGCAGTCGCTCCATGTAAAACACTGGTAGTCAGCTGAATCCGGTTAGACTGGAAGCCGACCCCAAAATAGTTGGGAAAAGGCTAGGCAGATGATGATGTTTAAATATACCTAATTCAAAAAAAATATATGTTAACTAAAAAGTTATAAATAAAGTTATAAAAAAACATTTAGTTTTGGTCAGCCAGCTCGTGAATATGTATCCTCCGACTGCACAGCAAAATTTTCTTCTTGTTAACGTATTTTTAGTTCGCTTTTTAAGCAGTCGGGTATTTAGATTTTTTGAATTTAATTTTTTGAAACTTTAAACACAGTCATTGTCGGCTGAATAGATTTAAGTGAATTTACTACTTATGATATGATAATACTTTACATCCAGGTTTATGAATAAGTTTTCTAGAATGCAAGTGAACCCGTGTAGAAAAATTATGAGGGCAAATACCTAAATCTCATTAAAGGTTCTCATCGGGTAGAGGTTTTAATTATGTGGTATGCTGATATTTATCAATTAATGACCTAACATGGCATAAACACTATCTGAGGGCACGGCAGTGCCCCCAACAAGTCGCGCCAACAAAGGCACAGCCGTACCATCCTTTTCTCGAATTCTATATTTAGAAGGAGAAAAGTTTACCCAGATAAATTCTAAATGGAAAAACTGCAATATAATAAAAACAAACATATACTACGTGTACGTATTTAGACACAATAAAATTCAGTAGTAACAAAACAAGGTATTTGACAGATAAATCGTGCAAATGACGGTAAATCTTGCATCTGTCAGAGATTGCCAGACAAGAGATAAGACAGAGTTTAGAGGAATATTTTTTGCTGATATAAAATATAGCGTTGCTATGTGCATTTACTAATACATAATGACTTAACATTGCTCAAAGGGACTTGGTTTACGTCTATACAAGAAACATCATTAATACTAAGTTGCCAACGGGCATTTAACAAAAAGTGTATTATGCAGTGATGCCTATAAAATGGAAAAATATAAACAAAGGTAAAACTCTTAAATCAAGTATTATGTTAAGTGTTTTTGTTTTATATTTTTATTTTAGAGCCGAGATTTTACAAAAGTCACCAAACTTTTATCAGCGCAATAAAAATTGGCGGTTTAGCGGTATAGACAATATATCAATAGCGATATGTAAATTTCAGTATTTTTTTTCTGACTATTGTAAAATTATACTAGCACTTAGCCAGTGACTTTGTCCGCCATAGGTATATTCTCTAAACGTGGTATTTTGGGAAAAAGTGTACATCGAAAAACGAACACCTTTGCAAAATTATTGCTTTCTAAGTTCTATGCTTTGGCCTGGACGAAAGAGAAAGAAAATAATTTAAAAATACGGACAGGATTTTTCTAAAGAAGACACTATCCAAGATGGCTAGCATGCTAAGTTTAAAAAAGTCACATATAATTTGCGATATCAATAAGGACTCATCAAACCAAAGTTAGTTTCATCAGATTCAGCTTATGGATACAAATGTAGCTTTAATAACTAAACTGTTTTCAAATAGGTATCCCTAACAAACGAAAAAATAATGATTGTCGATAAAGACATGTATACTTAGAGGTAATTTGGTTTTTCACAAAATTCATTCCAGAAACCAAATCCCAAAAGTTAGCATTAAAGTTATTTATTTATATGATACACCTGATTATTTTTGGTTGAAAACATATTTTTTTTCAATTCAACCTTAATATTCATGTCGGCGAATCATTAAAAAAACATTAATAGCGGTAAAAGTACCTAGTTTATTTTGATCCGCTAAATACAGGGAATTTTAATAGTATCAAGAAAGGCATACTATGTCTTTGATAGACCAAGCTATTAAAAATCTCAAGAGCTAGAGGAAAAGTTGTAAAATCTGTTACTTTGTAAAACAAAATTCTAACTTTTGTAAGTATTCAAATGAGGCAACTTTTATATCTTTGACATGGCTCACATAGGTACAAACGATCCTACTATATGTAGAACATAAAAAACCATAACGATCACCACGATCACTTTAAAATACCTTCAGTTTAACGACATTGTAAAATAACTATTTAATTGTGAACACATTTTGTTCACCATCTAAAAAATACAAGGTTCTTGAAACTCCAAACAATTCACAAACATAAGAAAAATATCAAAATATTCAAGTAGCTAAATCTCTTACCGCTGATAAGATGAAAATCTTCCGTTTGCTCGATAATGCCCAAAGAATATAAGTATAACAGATATACTATAAGTAGATCTATCACAACCAACACAAGCGCTATCTGGCCATCGACTGAAAAAATGGATTTACCGATAAAAAAAAGAAATCTCACGTTTTTATCGCAAATTACGTCGATTTTGTGTGATTTCTTCGTAATATCAGGTGATAAGCGAACTTATCGGGCGGCACCATTGCTCTGTTATCACTATTTTTCACTAATTCAACGATTTTAAACTTTATCATTATATACCAATTGATTTAACGTATACTAGGTATTTATATTTTTGATATCTTGAACATTGAAACTGACAATACAAATATAATATTTAAGCTGACATGGTCACAATCATTAGAATTAATATTTGTTTCGGGAAATTTACCATGTATATTTTGATTTTGGTTTCTAAATCACGTTCATTTGGACCCAAAATCAAAATATACATTGTAAATATCGCGAAACAAATATTAATTATAATGACAATACTAAAATTCACACGAACCAAAAGTGCATTAACAGTGTAGTTATACCTAATAATAGGTATAACTACACTGTTCTTGATTAGTCTCTAAACGTTATATCAGCATTTTAACTAAATACTACGTCTTCTTAAAATGACATTGACGTCAATAAAAATTACACAACAAATTGAATAAACATACCCCACTCCTAAAGCAATTCCAAAATAGGTAATTTTCAATTCAGATGCATAAATTCACACCCAATACTGTTGAATCATTATTCATAAAGATATCATAATAATAGATTATCATAATTTTGTGTTTGACCATATTTTCACAAACAGCTCTAAATCGCCCATGGAGCTCCTGCTGTGAAATTGCCTCTCATACATTTTAAGTGACATTTATCAAAAAAAAAAACTTATGATATATAAATTACATATTTAGGCTCGATTACAGACATAAATCTAATAAGTTGGTGCGAATGTATTTTCTTCGCATGTCAAAATTAAGATCAATGTTCTTCCTTTGCCACTGTTTTATTTAGCGTTATCAGCACCGAAATTTAGATAAATGTCTAACTGTGGGTTCGACATATATGATTTCAGAGGGCTATTTTATGTAATCAAACCTAAATAACAGTAATTTTATATACAGGATCAAGCACACATATTAAATTATTATAATGATGTGGTTTAAGCCAAAAATAGCGTGGATATTACTTAAATATGTCGAGTGGGGAGTATGTAGTGGTTTTATTTTCCCGAGCCCTGCATAAACTGGTCTTACAATTGATCCAGCGCACTTGCGATCACTTGATCGATGCGCGAGCGCTGCTTACTTATCTATACGGTACGTAGGCCTATCGCGGCAGGCATCGGGCGATCGCGAGCGGTAGCACATTCGAGTTATAAATCATCGCTGATTGCCTATAACTCGGTACCAATGATAAACATTGTGATTTTACACCCGTCCAAAGGTTTAAATTATAACTTCATGAATATTATTAGGGTTCGGTAGGATGCTGCTAAAAACTTTGCTGTATTGTTGGGCGAAATCGTTCTTTTTCATTAGAAAACTGGTTTTAAATTTAGAATAATCAGACGGTTAAAAAAGAACCTAAATTAATATTTAGAAGTATTACCTACATTAAACAATTGATTTACATTGGATAGCCGGTTTTAAATTTAAAATAATGAGACGGTTAGAAGTATTTCCTATTACCTTTATCAAACAATTGATTTACATTGGATAGCCGGTTTTAAATTTAGAATAATCAGCCGGTTAGAAGTATTTCCTATTACCTATATTAAACAATTGATTTACATTGGATAACCGGTTTTAAATTTAGAATAATCAGACGGTTAGAAGTATTTCCTATTACCTTTATCACTGGTCGGTCCACAACTCTTATTTTTTAAACAATTGATTTATACTGGACAGCCGGTTTTAAATTTAGAATAATCAGCCGGTTAGAAATATTTCCTTTTACCTATATTAAACCATTGATTTACATTGGATAACCGGTTTTAAATTTAGAATAATTAGGCGGTTAAAAATAGAACTTAAATAAATATTTAGCAGTATTTCCTATTATATTAAAAATACATAACCTTGTGACCGTCATTGTGGTTTACTAAACAGTTACCGGAATACTTATCGCGGTTAGATCTAACTTTATCAGATATCTGATACCTAGAACGCTACCTTGCTTGCTTTTAACTTTATCACATTTTTCACCACAACTTTGAAAACTTGCATATCTCAGCAGAACAATCTTCTATCAATAGGATTAAACATACCTACTGGACACTAGCTCACCTCACCTCAAATAAATACCGTAACGTAACTAGAAAGATTTATATTTTTTTATATCTTGGACTTTGAAACTGATAATACCAAAATTCACACGAACCTAAAAGTGCATAGGTATTATATCTGCTGGGTAAGTCTCTAAAAGTTTCAGCAGCATGCCACATTAAATGCCACATTTTCTGAAAACGACATTGACATCAATAATAATTACCAAAATTATACAACAAATTGAATAAACATTCCCCACTCCTATAGCAATTCCAAAGTAGGTAATTTTCAATTCAGATGCATAAATTCACACCAATACTGTTGAATCTTTATTCAACGAAGCTCCAACTGGCGCTTGTTGGTCGCAATGAGTTTCCCATTTGCATCAGACAGTGTTGCAGGCAAAGCTTGTATGTATTCAGTACATACGTAAATAGTGACACTTTCAATCGACGCCCTTCGTATTCAACTATGACAATGTATTCAGGAATGGTTCTGTATTTTAAATCACTATGAAAATTCATCAGTTCAATTGTACTCTTTGGAGTACTGAGAACATTACTGAGATTGAAACCTTTCTATTTCTATGTTAATGTATTTTTCTAATCTTAGGTGTTTTTGGTTGTAGCATTATAATATACTAGCTTCTGCCAGCGGCTTCGCCCGTGTGAAAAGTGTTTTCTTATCCCAAGGGAACATTATACCGGGATGAAAATGTATCTGTGCCAAATTTCATCCAGATCCGTTCAACCGTTCTGGCGTGAATAACAAACGGACATCCACACTTCCACACACACATCCATCGAAACTTTACTTTTATAATATTAGTTAGATTAGAAATCTCCGGTACTGAACACCTACAGATATCTAAATTGTTGCTTTAAATATATATTTGTTGTAAGGCTGGGCCTAAAGGAAAAGGCTGGTCCAAGAGATTGGGGATACGCACAAGAAAAAGGAGGTATATGATCAGTAGATAAATTTGGTCTTGGATGATTGTGATAAATTGGAGAAAAACTTTCATACTTTTCATACTAAACCATAAATAATGACATTTCTCCGAAAATCTATGAAGGAACTGTAGCTTTTATATGTTTAGTTTTAGTGGTAAATATTCTTATTAAAGCTTTTGCTTTTTCGGAGCTTAAAGGTTACAAAGATGAAAGCCGGCCAAGAGCGAGTCGGACTCGCGCACGAAGGGTTCGCATTATCGCAAAAAACGGCAAAAAATCACGTTTTTTCATGGGAGTCCTACTTAAATATTAATGTTATTCTGTTTTTAGTATTTGTTGTTATAAAGGCAACAGAAATACATAATGTGTGAAAATTTCATCTATCTAGCTATTACGGTTCATGAGATACAGCCTGGTGACAGACAGACGGACAGTGAAGTCTTAGTAATAGAGTCCCGTTTTTACCCTTTGGGTACGGAACCCTAAAAAACATTAAATAGTCTACAAACAAACTCTACCACATTGGGCAATTCCAACTATCTAATACTTAACACACAGATCCGAATCACCTAAAAGATAAACAAATTAATCTATTACTCATCATCTTAGCCAACACACGCGTTTACACTCTCCTATCACTCTTATTAAGATTAGGCCAACTTCCAATTAAGATAATTGATTTCCCCCGGACCTCCCGGCTGAACGAGGCCTAAAGTTTAACAAAAAAAAAACATTATATTATCTCTGGCCTTTATCGAACGTTCGATACTAAATCGATTAAGCAGTTTACTATAAAAATATTTGGTGTTAACGTTTTCGTTAATAGTTATTTTATTATTGTTATTATATAACATATTGATCGGAGATTTGGTCGCAAATGGCGATGTATCGGAGTTTCATCCCACGTTTGTTTGCTTGCTCTAGGCTTTAGATTGTGGATAAGTGACTTTAAATATATCTACAGACTATTTTTATTTTAACACTCATTTGATTTTGATATTTATTATGCTAAAGTTGTTGAATGTAAATTGAATTATTCGTTTTAAAATAACCCTTCTAACAAGAAATAAAAAGAGAAACAAAAATAAAGCTGAATAGCTTTAGATTTAATATATCCACTCACATCACACATCATTAATGCCTATTAATGTTCCCACTGCTGGGACATAGGCCTTCTCTTTGTGACACAAAAACACAAAGTAAAGCGCCTGCCTGGGCTCGAACCCACGACCTACGACTTATAAGTCGCGGCAGATACCACTGGGCCACCACTTCCACTCAGTTTCATTGAATTCAAAGTTATAAATCACGCTATATTTATTAAGAATGTTTATGTACTAAAAATTTCGTTGTTGGATAAATTGTTTTAACAAAGAAGTAAAGAGAACCTATACATATTTTAAAACTAACTAGATGAGGTCGGTTTTTATTGATTTATACAACCCTATATGAGGTTCAAAAGGAGTCATTACCTACTAAGCAACTACTACAGAGGAAACTAACAAACTGAATCCACTTAAAGATAAAACAAACAAAACTGTTTTACATTAACCGGCACATGTCACAACGTATCTAATAGATTCATACAAAAGGCGTCGAAACAAAGAAGGTAACACCAGCAATAAGAGAGGACCCTTAATAATGTACTAGAGAGAAAAAAACGACGACACGACCCCCACTTTAAGAACATTCTTAAATTATAGAAGGTGCTGTTCTATTTTCAAAAGGTTTAAATGTTGATTGGTGAATGTATAGATCAAGAGCTTAAAGCTGCCGGTTCTATGCAAAATAAATAGTCCGTTTTGCCCTCAAATTGCTGGTGCCGTAACTATAATTTGTAGGCAATACGACATCCATTCTACCTTTAATTCGTGCCTTAGACGACGATTTATTTTTCCAACAATTTGTGACTAAATTGAATCGATACAACAGTCTAACCGATTACCTGCACTGATCTCTCAGATTGATCGATGCCTTTTAAAATAACTTCGAATAATAATTTATCGATTCTACCAAATTTTCATTGAAAACTTATAATCGAATGTTGATAGGTGTTTATTCAACCGTTTGAATTAATAACTGAACAATTTGTAGACGATTGTGTTAAATTGTTAATTGAATGATTAAATAATCGCTGAATCGATTAATATTATCGATCGTTGAACGCTGTGTTTGCATATTTACATCTTGTTGACATCAAATAATATATATTTAATGTTTTGATGTACATAAATGTATATGCAAATAAATTATGTAAAATTTCAACACAAACTAAATTCTAATGTTTGAATTATGTCAGGTTTCTAATGATTTTAATAATATACATATCTGCTTACCTATGTTCTGCCCGAAGCTATATTGAACTGTATATATTTATTTTTTTGTTTGTTTTTGGGGTCACAAATTCATTATTTTTATCAATACTTATCAATTTAGTTTATTTTGAATATAAAAAATACCGGTACCGTGGTACCGCTCGCGCTATTATAGGATTTATGAATATAAAAGTTTCGTTAAACTTTAATATTAATAAGCCATATTTTTGAATTGCGTCGAATAGATATTCATAAGTGATCCATATTTATGTTCTAAATAATTTTCAAGAAAGTTTTTTGTAGAAAAATCTAAATACATATGCAAGAACAAAAAATAATTAAATAAAAATCTCGTAATCTAGGCCATAGATTTCTAATATGAGGTACTTTAAATTTTATTAGACCATTGATTTTATCTATTAATTATACCATCAATTCACATCATTTTTATCTTTACAAAATTGTCGTCTAATAACGCTTCAAATAGAAAAAATAATCGCATTAAGTATACATTAATGCATTTTTATCAACTTAGACATGATGGAAAAAATATGTTTTACCATATTAATGTCATGTATATTTAAATGAAATAATTTATCACCAAACATTTGTAAATCTAAATCTTGTTAACATGTTATACAATACGCGAATATCAATAAAACTTATTTACTTGGATTTATTCAGAGATTATAATCTACAGACTATACCCATCTATCTACTTAGGTAATCTAGTCTGTATATAGCTGTCTATTTAATGGTAATGTCATCATGTATTTAATATATTTTAGACTATGCAAAGGTGAAACAAAATCACTCGTCATTTCGTCTAATTAATTTCCAAATGGCAAACTGCAAGATTATTTTTGTAATAAATTATTATTATTTATAAATTGTAGCTCAAGTAGGCAGGATGTGCCACTACATAGAACATACAGCGGAAACGTTTACTTCATTCACTCACACATACACAGATTATAAAGGCTTATCGGCAGCTAATCGATTTGCGTTTGCGCATCTCGGGGCGCATTCAAATTTCGATCGCTGACTGTCATGGCGGCCCGATTGGCCGAAAACAGCCGAACTGCCGATATGAAGCCGAAGCGAAGTGACATTGACATTGATTGGCTGTTGAGAAACTTTAAACAAAGGGTACATAGCTTCTATTCAGTTACACACTGGCATTAATATAAATATATTCAGATAACAATGCGCAGATACATTTAAATCTGTTATCTTTGCTTGTAAGTGTGTGACATAGAACCTATACCTATGTATGTGCTACGGATGAAATACCTTCTTATTTAAAGTATTTTTTGTTAAATACAAAATGAAATCTGGTTTCATAAATAAACATGAATCAGACCAATACATAAATTTAAAAACAAAAGAAGTAGGTAATGTGTGAGCCTATCTAAAGGCTCCATTATAAGAACTTAATAAATTAGATGCTTACACATCTTCTAACATAGTATAGTATATCAAGGATTTTTTTCTAAGTTTTTTTTTTTTTTGTATTAAATACATTAATTTTAATGAATCCTTCACAATGACTTTCGTTCTCCAATTATTTTCATATGTTAAAATAAATTATGCTTAAAATTAACCAACCCAAAATATAGTTAAAATTGCAAATATTTGGGAAAAATAAGACAATTTGGGAAAACCCGTTTATGTCTTTTACTAGAGCAAAGTTCATTTCATACAAAAAAAAAATGTTAGATTAAATATGACTAAAAATGTAAATTCTACTTTAAATAGATTACTTAATTCATTTTATATGATAATTTGTTATTTACACCATACTGATAATAAACATTTAGGTACTACATTTATGATAAAAAATAATGGATTTAAAAAGTTTCTCAATAAAACTATTTGATAATTCTATAAGCGTTTAAAATTGTATGTTACCTATATGTTTTTTATATTATTTGGATAATATTTCGATGAAAAATAAATATTTATTATTTTGGCGCGTTTTCCGTCGGACGTAGAATCGACTCAATTCTACATTTTGTTATGCGAAAAATTATTGCTTATAAACTAAGTTTTTTGTGAAGAGAACTATTAATTTAAATGATATTTGTATGTGCATCTAAAATGTAAGTTCACATTAAGAGATTTTCATAATATGTTTTTGCAAACTTTGTCTTATTAGTTTGAATCAAAACATAGGGTTCAGACAGAGGTTGTTGTCCAGAAAATGTCTTAAAAACGACATGTTTTCATAAGAGACATTAGAAAAGCATGTTCTCTCCATGTTTAATAAAGAAAAAACAAAAATATTTGCACTACATTTTCACAGACTGAGGAAAAATCGCCTCAACATTTTTGTAACGAAAGTAAAATAACAAAAATGATTAAATACCTCGAATGTCCTTATCAGATGCTTATCACAATGTAGTTCACTATCACTATTTATCACTTTCAATACTGTGCAGATGCAAAAACACACTGAAATCATGAGCTCCATTCCGTTTGCATGTTCATTTTCATCGGAAAATTCGTTAATATCACAGTTCACAACGGGTCCTAGGATCTACGAAGATCAGGTGGCTTACGTAGATAGAGTATAGGATAGTTTCTAAAGCGCGTTTATTGTTTAAAAATTACAAAAACAGTCCATGCTAAGAGCGCAAGCGCAACTCGGAGACGTAGAGGCGTGCGGCGCGTGATGCGGCGTCGATGGGACGCAACCCGACACTAAACCAGTCGTGTGACTTTTTGTTGTGAACGCGCGCAATCGGACGCCCTCGGCTGCGCTCGCCGCCGACGACCGACGCTCGGCTGTAGCTCGCCTCTGATTGGTGCAGCCGACACCCAGGCGGTGGGCGAGGGAGGAGCCTACACCGCGATGGGAGTGTTCTTCTTTTAAAATTTTCTTTTTCTCTTTTTGGGCGGCAGTGCGGTGGTGTGCGTCAGTCGAGGCGCGCGCGCCGCGGGTGATGGATGACTCCGCGGTCGCTCGCTCTGTACTCTCCGGATGATGCCGGCCCGACGGCCCCTAACAAGATTAATTGCCCGAAATTAGTGGTACTTTCACAATCAAAACGACACCCCATTAAACAATAGCGGTCACTTTATTTAGAACTGTACTATTTTAACTCTTATTTGTGAGTTAGTTGATAAGAAAGGCATTTTCAAGTATATTTATTATGGTTACTAGATGATAAGTAATACGACCATTATCCTTTAGTATCGTAGCTTAACAGCTTATTTGATAAAGCCTGAAGATAGAGCACCAAACAGTTCCACACACCACTTCAGATAATTTTCATAACATGATGGAAATTACTGTTTAGATTAGGAGTTAATGTTTCCTGCGATTTAACATTAGGATATAGTCAAATAAAATCACTTTTGGAAACCAAGATATCCTTTAATTAGGAAGATACTTTAATGAATTGTACAAACATACCTCAAAGTATGAATATTAAGTATTTCAATAGGAGTTGTCGATGTTGATTTAAGTCGTAACATTTTGGTTATATTCAGATATTCCTAGCTACCGATACATAAGCTTTTTACCGAATAGTGAAATTTATTGAGAAGGTAGGCATATGATTAAAGAAAGTCGTTAGCACATAATTGCTTCTTTACGTATACAGAAGCTGCTTGCATAAGTACTAGGGTATTATGAAAGGGGTATTCACCGATGTATGCCGATGGTAGTTTTAAAATTAGAAGTAAACATACTTTCTTAATTTTATATCTGAAAAGTGTCTTATGTCCAGAATTTTTATAAAAAGGTCAAATGTCGTTTGTTTAGCAAAAAAAAGTCACAAATAAGTGTGAAAATAGGCCAGTTCAAATTTAGAACTGATCTATTATAACTTTAACTTAGGATTTGTAAATAAAGTGACTGCTATTGTTTAATGGGGTTTCTTTTTGATTGCAAAAGTAATCCTCTCTAAAAAATAATTGTTCTTTGATTTCTGTGGTAGAAAATGCTTATATTTAGTTATATTGTAGATAGACAAAAAAGTATGAATAAATTCAAAAAAGATGTTAAACAATTTTTATTATCCTATACAGGAGTAGGCTGATAGGTATAGCAATTTAGTTATATTAAAATATTGTATTTTGTCGCAAAGCGAAGTATACGCCCGACGGTGGGATTGCTTAATAACAAACACCAATAATTATAAAAATCTGTGAGATGTTTAAGAAGTGAGAATGACAGATTCTAAATTCAAATTATAGTTCTCGCCAAACTTCTTGGCCGCCCTGATCTTGGCTACAATGGCTGCGCAGTATAGTAAATCTCATACTAAAACAGCGATCCGTGCCTTGCGCATCGGATAGCCAACTTCAGTGTGGCCAAGAAGTTTGGAGAGAAATATATCCATAGAAAATTTTAATTAAGAATTTACTAATCGCTTGCTAAACAATTCATTGGTTTTATCGATAAGCCTCTCCAATTAGTAATACCCCTTCTAGACTTCTTTGACGGTGGTTGGTGGTTGACACAGTATTATTTGGTTGGTGCCGATGGTTGGCACAACCACCCGTCTGTGTAGAAGGGGTTTAAGTAGGTACTTACCAGTACTTTTGGTGGATAGATACCTACGGGAATTTTGGCTTAACATTTAAAAAAATCTAATGGTCTAGGTAGAGGTACCTAGTTAGACATTTGTTATATATCAGTTTTTCGTATAAATATCAGTAGGATACTCAATGAGAAAACTGTAACTGATAAAATATTAATGAAATTATAGAGAAACATTGAAAATATGTACTTAACTTGCTAATTATAACTACGAACGTTGTTAATCTATTTGAAACACATAAGTTATATATAGGATTTTGTAGTGCCAAAAATCGTAGAATACAAAAAACTGAACAATTAGTTGTAAAGTATTTTAATTCAGTCTTTTATTTAGGGAGTTTAATATCAAATAAAACTGCTGGTAGATCTTAATAGATTCAAGATTACCTTTTACATCATTATCATCATCATATCAGCTGGAGATAGGCCTCTCCCAAGAGTTGCCACATTGAACGATCCCGTACGTCCCGCATCCAGCGGATCCCCGCAACCTTCACCAGGTCATCGGTCCTCCTGGTCGAAGGACTTCCAACGCAACGTCTTCCGGTTCGCAGTCGCCACTACAGAACTTTTCTGCCCCATCCATAGATAGGCCATGTATCCATAGATATACAAGATATCAATATTATTTAGGTGTAAACCGTTAGCAAGATCTATACAATTATTTAAATCTATTAGATAACTCTACACTCAGGTTCTTAAGACCAGGAGCGTAGGTCCAGGCAGAATTAAGTACACCGAGCTCTATAAAGTCAATTTACAGGACTTAGTTAAAACTCAGTTAGCCTGAGTCAGATTTTTGTAAACTTGTTATTAATGATCACGACATGAAAGAAAAGATAAGAAAATATAATATTAACCTCCACTGTTGAAGATGCCTTCCCAAAAAACATTGGAAGAAACCTGGACTTATTCATTGGCGTAGTGAGCTAACGCGTTTGAATTTACCGCTAGGGGCGTTGGTGTGAGGTCTTCAAAGTGTCAAATTAAATATGTTTTTGGCTTTTTGCGCTAGTTTATTCAAAACTTTTTTATTTTTGTGAATATTTTCCAAATATGGCAGATTAATATTGGTACGGATTTTACCAACCACTTTAATGTTTCGGTAAATTTAATCCGCCTTTTTATTTTCAAAAAATAACGCTGCGCAGAACTGCGGCATACTCGATTTTAAATTTAATGTCACTTCTACGGGATTAGAAATGATTTTAATTTAAAATTTACTTCCGTGCGCGTTTTAATAACGTTTAACAGCTATATATATTTAAGGACCTTACTCGCCAGTGGCGCCAACTTGGTGGGCACAAAAACGGAAGCCCTCTTTGCTGCAAGGCGTTCCAAAGTGAGGATAAAAAATTTGCTTTTGCCTATAAATAAATATCCACGTAGGTCTAACCTTAGTAATTTGTTTCGATGATTTAATTGTTTATTTACATCTAATACGTTTAGACGAGCAATTCTTGTATATGAATAATATGAATCTCGGAAACAGCTCCAACGATTTTCATGAAATATGGTATGCAGGGGAAACCCCCTGGGCAATAAATCGATCTAACTAGGTTTCATTTTTAGAAAACGTCGTTTTCTCTATTTTCACCCGAGCAGATCACGGTGGCCCAGGTACTATATATAAATTTACATTTTATAAAATGCTTAATTAACTATAACTACCTATATATACAATTAAATATAAAACTACGAACGCCTATAAAAAGCGGCAGGGATCATTGGACGTCAAAAATTCGTCCAAGTCGTTGAAAACGTAGTTACCAAAGTTAAAAAAGGTAAATTTTAGGTAAACAAAAGCAAAACATAAACTAGATTATTTACCAAACCCAGGCACACCAAAACGTCTATCAAAGCCCACAAGAAAAAAAAGACAATAGCTCCCAGAATGTCTAAGACTACCCTCCGTTTGAGCGTGATTTATTCTATATACCCGCGCTATAAATCTGTCGAGCACAACACTATCGCTAGTGCTGCGCCGTAATGGCTAATGACATAACACCCGGCTGCCAGAGTTCAGGCTAAAAATGGCTTCTTAATCGGGTTGAATGGATAAATGTATAAGAAGGAGATAGCTTTGTGCTATGGGTGTTCTGATTTATGTAGGTACTCCTTGTTTGATGGATTTCTTAGTTAAATATCTTGTTTGAATAAAGGATGTGGATGGTTAACTATAGTGTTCATGAAACCTTTTTCAACAAGCCACAGCAGCTCAGTTGCACTCTGATCGTAAGAATAAAAGTGGTTTCTTTCACTTTTTCTTCTAATACATAAGCTTATTTATCTGTATATATTTATTTGCAAAAATTTGCTACAAAATGAGTTATAAGCGTGCAAGAAGCAGATCAGCGAAAAGGTTTTCAAAACCCATTAAAGTTCTGAAAAAAAAGCTCATACAGTTATTTTTTACTCGAAAAATACTTTCGAAACATATTTTTTTTGTAACTTATCTTTTATACAAACCTTGTCCCGACAATTACAAACACTAATAAAAATTGCAGTCGCTCTGAAATGATGCGCTTTCATACATTCGCCAAATATTTTGTATGTACTCTTGTACGGCGAACCGCACATCATAACTTTAATATTAATTGCTTAATCTGCATTATACGACTCTATTTATGTTGCTGTAAAAAACCCGAACTACGGTAAAACCTAGGATTTATCGATAATACCTAAGATTTAACAATTCTAACTGGTAAAACTCAGAAATATTATAAAAAATCGCAAATTTTAATAGAAATCACACGTTAATTCTTAGGGATTTCGAACAAAATAAGAACAATAAAGGGCAAATTGAACTGATTAAAAAAATACGTAGGTACATGATATTAAAACATTTCCTGTGAAAATTATTAAAAAAAGTCTAACATTCTACTTACTTTGGTGAAAATAATCAATCAGTACTTATTTATTTAATACTTTATGCACATAAACGTACAGAGGCGGACTTAATGTCTTGGGCATTTTCTACCAGTCAACCTTTGGGTGATGGAGATACAAATGGTGGTAGGTGCAATAACGATAGTAAAATGGATTTGAATCAATCAATCTGCCTAGCCTTTTCCCAACTATGTTGGGGTCGGCTTCCAGTCTAACCGGATTCAGCTGAGTACCAGTGTTTTACATGGAGCGACTGCCTATCTGACCTCCACAACCCAGTAACTGGGTAACACCGGTACCCCTTGGCTAGACTGGTGTCAGATCTCAAGCTTCTGACTACTCGTAACGACTGTCAAAGATCCTCAAATGACAGCCGGGACCAACGGCTTAACGTGCTTTCCGAGGCACGGAGGAAACTCGGTATGTTGAAATGGTCACCCATCCACGGGCCGACCTTGGCAAGCGTTGCTTAACCTTGATGATCGACCTGTGCGGCTGTTATTATTTAGCCACGAGCTCCTGGATGGATGAAAATGGATTTGAATACAAGGCCTAAATATAAGCTATAAATAAATACAAATTAATTATACAATAAATACTAAAACAAATAAACTAAATACAGACACTATTTAACAATTACTTGAAATAGACAATAGGAAAAAAAATTGCGCTGTGCCGATACTACTGTCAACTTCTTACGAATGTATATTGTTCTCATCATTTGGTATCATAGTGGGGTACAATTATTTATCCCACTATTCGACGTAAATCCTAAGATTTACCCGTGTTATTACTGGTAAAAGCCCAAAATTAATGATTATAATAGATAATTTCGGACTTTTACCAGTAAGACCCGGTATATCTTAGGTTTTACCGTAGTTCGGGCTTTTACAGTAACATATATAGATTACAAATGGGTTTCTATTTGCTACAGGATATGTTTCTGACTAACTATATACCATTGACCTAGGTTAGTAAACCATTATCCTACAATTCACCTTCCTACCTTCAATCAGTGCCATTCTAACACAAATGGTTATTCCAAATTATGAGTTATGTGTCTACATCCTTCTCATTATCTAGTTTATCTCGTACAATAAAAAAACAATTGCTTCTATGTACCTCACATCACACTGTCATAACACAAACATATTACGACTGCTCAGCGACCGTATGTCACTGCAGGGATCCAGCAGAATATCAGCGTCAGGTATATTTGCCTGACACATGCTGAGCTGGACTCCCATTTGGTGCAACCTTGAGACGCACACCGCACTGTGTTTAAGTTGAAGTAAGTATGTTACTTGTGTCACTTTTATTTGTATTAAGTTGTTTTTTCTTCTTCTTTTTTTGTATTTTGGCACCTTTTTTTCCAAATACCCACATGTATGTGATTTTGTGTGTTGTGCTGTGTCTTTTGTGTGCACTGAATAAATGGTTTATCTATCTATCTATCTATCTATCTAAATTGTAAGTTATAACAATAAGTGTGAATCTCACACGTATTCTTAATAACCTTAGCCACTTCTTGTTAGTAGGCAAAACGGTAACGGTTGCGTTAATTTACATATGATTAGGTGATATTTAATTAAGTATTCATAAACTTAAGCTTTTGAAAAAGTTTACTCACTTACTTATTTACTATATTCCCTAAAGTTAAATAGTGATTTACATCAATTATTAATATATTTACCCGACTACGGCGAAGCTAAAAGGAAGGGTTATGATTTTTGCAGTCTATGTATGTATGTTTGTATTTAGGTATGTTCCTCCCTTGCGCCTAAACTATTCATCCGATTTTGATGAATAAGGTTTCAAAGATTTTATTAAGCAAAAATGCTTGTTCATTTAGGCTCTTAAAGTACTCTTTCAAGCACAAATTGAATTTTCAATATGGGTCCTCAAATTTACGTCAAAATCGGTGAAAAACACAAAAAGACACACAAAGTAGAACATAGAACCTACTTTTTTTGGGAAATCGGTTTAAAACACTTATTTTCTTCATCACGTTGTACCTACTCATAGTAATTATCTTAGGTTATATAGGCATGCTACAGACTAAAAACTTAGGTATCTACTTACTCTTTAGTTATTAGATGTCTACAAAGGCATTACTTACAGTGATAAGCAACATTATAGCATAATGCTTGTGTGTGTGTGTGATACATAAGCTCTTCATCATCAATAGGCATTAAACACTCACGTATGTATGTACACACACATACATAGACATACATAATATAGCGTCTCCGCACCAGTTAATCAGGCGAGGCCGTGTGTCTGAGTTACTGAGAGTATACGCGAGCGAATTAGGTACTGCCTACGTTTTAGTACTAGGATATTAACATCATGTTTGTATGTCTCGAAGGGTTAAGCAGAGGCGTAACTTGTGGTACACACAAATTTTGCTAGTTATATTTAGTCCTATAGATACAAGATAGGAGCGAAACTATTGCCTTCAACCGTTCATGTCATAAATCTGAACTTCATTCCTTTGGCGCTACAGCCATTTGTGGGTCTTGGCCTCCTCAACGATCTTTTTCCATTTCTCTCACTGGCCTCCTTTCGTCAAGATGTTTTCCAACCT
Source organism: Orthosia gothica (assembly GCA_949775005.1). Lineage (NCBI taxonomy): Eukaryota > Metazoa > Arthropoda > Insecta > Lepidoptera > Noctuidae > Orthosia > Orthosia gothica. Next base: position 10,423,769 of record OX459042.1, read on the forward strand.
ATCGTCTTCAAATCTTCCTCGACACAATCTATCCAGCGCTTTCTGGGTCTTTTTTTAATCGGAGTCCACTTAGACATGACTCTAAAGGCTCTGGTATCGCCCATTCTTTCCAGGTGACCTGCCCATCTGAGCCTTTGGGACTTGAAGAACCTGAACCTGATTCCCTATTAATCAGGTTTTCTAATTCGTGGTTCATCATTACACGATACTTGCCGTCGTGTCCTCGCACCGGTCCGAAAACTCTCCTCAAGACTTTCCTTTCGAACAGTGCTAATTTTAAGTTCGTCTTTTTGAGTCAGCGTCCAGGTCTCACAAGCTATGTCTCGACTGGCCAAATAATGGCCTTGTAAATAATGAGCGTACAAGTCCATATCATATGTCAGAGACCAGATTCCTGACTGCTACTAAGAAATTCCAGATTGAGAAAAAGCCAATAATAGTTTTGCCGTTTTCCCCATGAATTTTAACTTAGGACCTCATGCTTAGCAGTTGATCACTAGACTAGAGACCATAGACAAGTGAGATTCTATCATCGAAAGCGTGGCGATAGCGATTGTCAAAAAGGCAAAATTGTATGGAAAAATCACGTGATCTATCCCTTAATTTTGACATTTCTACAATCGCCTTCGCTGACATCGAATGCCACTTGTTTAGAACCGCAGTTAATGCTTCATCTGGCGTAATTACAGACGATAGAAAAAAAAACAGAAGCCTTATAAGGTCTTGCGCGGGCTGAGGGGCAGCTTTCAAAAAAGTGCGTGTTGATCACTTTTTCCATAACGTTCTTTTGGGTTCAAAATCTTCAGAAACCGTTGGTAGTACACACAATCTACTCGTATTTTCTATCCAAAATATTGGATTATTATCAAGATTTGCAACAATTATAGGAACTGCTTAAATAATAATTTTGACTGGTGACCCGCCCCGGTTTCACCCGCGACAAATTATACATAACCTTCCTCGTTTCTCACTCTTTCTATTGCCGAAAACCGAATGAAAATCTGTTCAGTAGTTTTTGGGTTTATCGCGTATAGACGCGGCGGGGGACTTTATGTTATAAATAAGTAGTGATCTAAACAATTGCTATATATCTTATATTTGTTTGTTTAGTTGCAGGAATAGTTATCCTACAAATTTCCAACAAAAAAAATATATTAAGGTACCAACAGCCCTTTAGTATTGATTCGTCATTAAATACCATTAAAAAAATCAAGAAAATGTCAATATTAACTGCGTCGGTTTATTCTCTAGCATTTTCATGAAAAACTATTAAGTTTATCAAAAATAAAAAGACAGGATCAACTCGACATTATGGATGGTTTATATCTCCTAAGGTATAATACGCTAATACTACAGATCTACCTACTGCAATATGTTCTTATAACTTATATTATAGGTATAGAATGCTTCAAAACTCAAAACAATATTTTTTTTAAATTCTCTTCTCTAATTGTCAAAATCCGATATTCCCATTTTATTTTTCGATATCCACACAAGCAAATCCGCTTGCCAAAGCTTTGCATACCTACCCATATCTCTACTCAGTACCTAGGTACGGATTGTACAGAATATCCATCTCATCCTACATTAGCAATCTCAATAATGACGTAGCCAGGCCGATCGTAGACTAACATATTATCTGGCTAGTATATCTCATGCCTTTGTAGCTATGTTGCCGTCCTGTATCTAATGTGTCACTATCTGACATTTAGCCGATTTTAGTTTTTTGATGCCGTCGCACTCAGCAGAAAATTCTCATTCAAAATCAAAATTTCTTTATTCAATTAGGCCATTAAGCTGCACTTTTGAACGTCAAAAAAAAAAAAAAACGTAATAATAATTGATTCTACCGTCCATTCGGAAATGTAGCTTGTTATGGAGAAGAACGGACAAGAAACTCCACACTTACTCTTTTAAAAAAAACGCTCGATCTGTCTAAGCAGTATGTATCTACGATCAAAAGACTTTTTTTTTACTTTAGCCTATACTGTCCCACTGCTGGGCAAAGACCTCTCCCACGTTCTTCCAGCCAACTTCGTCCTTTGCCTTCTCTGACCAATCCGGCAGGCATGAATCCGGATCGTAACGCGGTCACGCCAGCGTTTTTTATGGCTGCCTCGGCTGCGACGTCCATCATCGACGTACCCAAAGCGTGGTGATTTCTGGCCCATTTGTCTCCATGCATCCTGCAAATGTGACCCACTCAGCCCCATTTTAGCCTCGTAGACTTGTCCCACCCCCCAAGACATGTATCAATAGATTCCAGATTAAAAATAAAAACACCCCAAATTACTATGTTTACAAGCCTATTTTTGATAAGATTAAAGTAATTGGTTTAACCCCTTGAGTGCCTGAAACGTGGATCCACGCGAGACACAATGGCTTTTTAATTATTTCAGTAATTATGGCACCGGAAACTCGCATTTATGAAATATAGTTGATTTTTAATATGTCGTGTTTTTTTTGTTTTTCGTCTATAACTTAAAATATAAATTTGTCAGATAGTGCCAGTCTAGGTATAGGACGGCAGTATGTATACCTACATAAGTAAGTACATTGAGGTTATTATTTAGACATGTCTCGTTAGCGCAGGACAGACTTAGTGTCTGAGGTAGCTAATCAATATCTGAAGACTGAAGGAGAATTTGACCTTAATTTGACACAAGTTAATACTGTATCCAATGTACTAAAAAATCGATACTGTAGATATCATTGGATTTCAGCTATGTAGGTTTTATAGATAGGTGGATAGGCTGTACAGTGTCTACAAGAAAAATTACAAGAGAAAGAAAAAAACAATTGCCACAAAACGACATTCAAACATTACATTTCAAGAACAGAAACAGTGGTAATATCTTTTTTTTTTCTTCTTTTTTTTTGGTAATGCGTTCCTAAACTTTTTATAGTCGGTTATGTTACAAATGGTCGCCTTCCGAATTCAAAATTATGTGTTTAAACACGTGTCAAAATTTGATAGGGTTACCAACTTAAGTAGAGTTCGACCAAATGCTTAATTCAGAAGCCGGCCATTAGTAGATACCTAAGGCGAACTATAGGTACCCAATGTTATCGCCTGTTACTATGAAAATTTTTGTACTAAATCAGTTTCATAACTTAGATAACATTGAGAAGAACGTCATAATATTTGTAAAAAGTTTATAATTTAAACGGGATGTAACGTTAATAATGATACCTATCTAGATCAACATGATGAGAATCTCAATACTTCTGTCGCTGGATGTTTAACAGAGATGATGAGATGCGACCACCGACGTCGAAGTTCTTAATCTTATGGACAATTAAAATTTATTTCCTCTAGATAAAATCAGCGAATTGCGTTAGTTTTGTAATTAACATATTCAATGGGTTCTATTAGAATTTACATTACATTTTTCAAGACGACGTCTCAGTAAAAACAAATAGATACCGAGTCCATTTTCATAATACAAGATAAACCCTCTAAATGTTTATGTAGGATAATAACAGGGATGAGAATAAAACAAATACCTACTTAGGTAGACCGAAAACAGTAGGTACGGAGCGGGTTCCAAGGCCCCACGACACCCACACATTTTCTAAGCGGGCAGCCAGTCTGAATAACATTTAACCCCTTTGAAATGTAAAAGCATTACGGAATGAAAAAACAGCACTTATGTACCCCGCGACTCAGATAAACCATCTCCCGTACAAAGAGCACAAAGATACAATGCCTCTGAAAGGGTTCAAGAACGCACTTTTAAATTAACCGCTATGAATTCCAGAACGACTCAAATCTTACACAAACTTCAAGCCATTTTCAACCTTAGCAACTGCATCTAGCAAATATTAGAACGTCATAATCGTATGTACCAAAAGTACGATATAAAATATTAGTCGTCGCAATACACCTATTTAAAATAGGTCCGTTTACATTTTTCCTTTTCATGTCATTGTCTCTGGCCGAGAGCGCTTGCAACCGTCACGTTCCAATTTTGAAAAGTGTCGGAACAAAATGGTAGTCGCTTTGTGTAGTGCCCCCGCTCCTGACTCGAGTTTGGTAATTTAGCAGATGTTCAGAGAGCCCCGACTACCTTTGAAGTCGACTACAGCTTCCAACTAAAGAAAATGGACTTTCAACGTTTGTTTATTTGACTGCGTAGTTAGGAAATACGAAGCGATTTCTGAGAAATGGGTTCGGTAAGTTGTCGGTACGTTTGGAATCATTCGGAACATGATTCGTAATTATTCAAACCGCATACCGACGTCAAAAACATCATCCGACATACACGAGGAGTCATAGATCCAACCAGCCATCAGTGGAGGCTGGTAACCAAATTGGAACATCACTGTGCCGTGTTTACAACTCGACAAAAAAAAAATAACAAAGGAGCCGAATTTAAATTCCAATCGAACTTTGACACATGTCTGCCACCATAAACAATGGAAATTCAAATCATCGTTGCAGCGGGCTGCGGCGGACTAATGCGATTGTGGCGTGAGTGAGTCTATTGCTCTTCATCTATAAATAGGAGCCTTTTCTCTCGCTTTTTCTTCACAGAATCTGAGTCGAGATCGGCCGATAAGCTATCTCGTGTGAGACGGTCTCAATATCCACAGATGGCCTTGCTCCGAAGTAATCTCTGTTCCCGACGTGGATATTTTTGACATTTTTTGCTTGTGATTCTTTGAAAATCTCGCTTTGTGCTCTAATAGGGACATTATTTTGACGTGGAGCGCGCCGCTGTAATATTGTAAACACTGATTGAGTATAGATAAGTAAGACAATCGGACATTTTGTCCTTGCTTGTGACGTTTTTATGTGGTGACGCGAATTTAAGCCTTAGATTGAGGCTTGATGTTACCGGGAAATGTTTAGCAGCTGTCCTCGGTACATACTGGAGTAAGTGCGGTGTTAAGTACATTATCCGACCGTACTATCTTTAGCAATATCGAAACAAGACACAGATGTTTTTTATTTGTTTGGCAACCCCAGCTACGGAAAGGCCGCGATTTTGAGATATGGTCAAAGTTAGGACAGGAGCAAACAGGAAAATAAACAAAATATTCGCAAGTTTAGGTGTTCCGATGTCCTTGTTTATTGTTTGGAAATAAATGTGCCAGTGTGCACTAAGCTGAAATATGATGTGAACCAGTAGTTTTGAATCCACATAAATAGATGCCATTATAATACAATTTGTAGTGGAAAATTCTTAATGATGCTCTGCACAAAACAAATTGGAATCATTATCCGTATAACAAGTACGTTCGTACCTAAAACATGCACAATAATGTTTTTGAGACAAGCTAGTTAATTGCAGACAACATCACTGTGTGTACACAGCAAATATATCAAAAGTCCTACGATTTTAATTAAAAATGTCTAGTTGGATAATGAATAAAATTATCCCTAGAGTAGCCCTCGCTAAGAAAACGCGACAGCTCTTGTTAAACAAGTTATTTAAATATTTTAAGACCAACAAAGACATGCGGAGTGTTATTGAATAGCTCGATAAAGTGCGAGTTTTATGAAAACGTCTGTCGGGTCGAAAGGCTCGGGTTAAATAGTTGACGATCGACGCTCCAGTTTCGGTTAGTTTTGTCGAATTAAGCGATAAACTCGTACCAAACGAGGCGCAGGAGTTCACAAGGCGATACACCACACATTTAAATAAAAATAAGACGGTATATGGTGCTTACCCAATGCAGTATTACGGCTTATTTATAAATTCGTTTCGTGTTAATCTGATAACATTTTAATTTCACGTCAAAGTTCGTTAGCTCGGCAAAATATTTCACGTTAATCATGTGTTTTAAAAAAAACTCCTTTTCTCATTATTTTATGTTTTGTACCCACATTTTTGGGTAATACGAAGCAGTATTTAATGTGACTGAATCTGAAATATTTCACGTAACTAACTCGAATTTTCTTTGTTGGTAGCGTTGCATTTAATACGTTTGAACGCAAGACATTCGGATTAGAATTAATACCAGGTCGTATATAAAGTCGCGGTATTTAAATGAACGTAAATAAAATGGAACGTTGCATGAACTAGTGCTAACTGCTAAGCGAAAGTGCGATACCGTCTGTAGGTAGGTACTAATGCTAGGTTCTGTTCCACGGTTGGTCATTTAAACAGTTTCATGACTTTCCTCACGTGCCACGGACTTACACGTGATGGATTGTTTGTAAATGAATAATTAATTTTATTTCTCATAAAGCTGCGACGTAGCACGTAATAAAACAATGACGAACCGAAATAAAAACACGAGTGGGTAGTTGACAAAAATACGGCGGCACACGTCGTCCGGCCGAGCCGCCGCCGAGCAGACAATCTCCGTACCTATCCCTTATCTGTCCAACTTAGCAAACAAAACATCGCAACCGGCAATAAGCATAAAACAAAATCGTTTCGACCCCACACACGCCGTCGCCCGAACACTTGGAAAAATCCCTATGGATTTTCCGCGCGGGGTGACGAGGGCGAGCGGCGGCGCGCGGGGGGCGGGGGGAAGGAACGTAAAAGAGAAAAGCTGCGAGTTTTTATCTCGGCGCCATAAATTTTATTCGTAGCGTGATTTAGTGCGCAGATTGCCCCCCGCGCCCCGCCCGCCCCGCGCCTACGCCTCGCCCGGGTAAGGCTGCTAGTCATTGTCAAAATTATTGCACCCCTATCTACTGAAGCTTTAAATATATGTCCCCGACACGTAGTTATGCCTACAACCCGTTCCTACGTTGGATACGACGCTTTGATGTAAATTTTATAAGATGTTCCACATAAAGAATTGCCTTTGCGCGATTTTGTAGTACCAAAACATTTGAGTAAAAGTGTAAATACATAAAAGAAAGCGAACAATCGTACTACAAAGGATACAGTACAAATGAATGCCCAGTAAGTACAAAATCCATTTGAATTAAGCCTATTCATTCCTTTGTATCAGCCATGTTTATTCTAGTGGATAGTTACGCAAGCTTCGCTTTCCTTAGCTCTCAATTGCATCGAAGTTTCCACTTGATTTGTTTAGAGTATTGCTGCTACGAGTAACACTGCATAAGCATCGAAGCGACTGCAGAATAATGCAATATTGGACCAAGCAATGGCGCCAAGCATTTCTAGGAGAATACTTAAAAAAAACTGCCCCGTCCTAATCCTTCATTCTTACTATGAAAGTAAATCTTACTTATTTGTCAATACTGAGCCACAAAGACGTCCAAATACCCTTACACTGGATGAAAAGAATAATACACGCCTCATAATAGTGTAGCAATTCAGAAACTGTTAAAATCATAATGCGCTTTTGTTGTGCTCTTGACAGCTTGGTTTTTTCAATAGTGGTCTCGTGTTGCCGGCCAGTGCGTCGCGAAAGTGACGTCCACGATTTCTAGCGAATCGATCTCTATCTACGGGGCGTATTTTATGTAAACACGACAAATTTCGTGATGTAAAATATCAGCCGCAGATGCGGCCGTGTTATTTTTATTGTCTGCGCGAGAGCTGCGGGTTCGGAGGATCGCATTTGATCCGGGACTCACTCCACACTGTGTCTTATCTCGGATCTGGTTTTATGAAACCCTAAATTTACGACTGCGGCGAGGGGTGGGGGCTGTATTAAGCCGACTCTCGTCGCTTCGCTGCGACAGACACTTTTGTCACCAACAATTCATGGCTGAAGCACGTTCGGCAAAAATTTTGCGTGTCAAATTACAACGCAGCGAACAGTCGATTGATGACGAGATTAGGCAATACGAGTGTCGTTATGAAACGTACTTCACTTTACGATTATTACTTATGTAAATGATGGCATAAAAGATTCTTTTGTAGCAAATAAATGGAGGTTTACTTAAGTAATTTTGTTGTTCGGTTTGGATCAACGACACCAGACTACTTGTCTGGGGAATTCACATAAAACAAACTTTTTACTGATTAGATAGGTACTCTGTACACTGAATAAACAATCCTGAAGCTATAAACTTGCTGCTAAAAAACATGACATCTTCCTTTACAAACACCTTATTGTACACATCAAACCACCCCTACGTCAAAACAAATTTAATATTCCTCTCATTCACAACCGAAACTGTTGATAAATTATTATATTATAGATTATAGCATCTTAATTAGGGGAGGAGGTTAGTCTTAATTGCGGGCCGGTTGCCGGGGCGGGCGGGTACCGGGTTAGCCCAGATACAGACCGATCCGCTATAAATTACGGGAATAAATCCCGGGAAAGAAAAATTGCCCTCTGGAGCACATAATTCTTGCCTTGTCACAAGCTCTCCTTATCTATAGCCAATACCGGATTACAATGTGATTTTTATTTCATGCTATATTCGGTGGTACTTCCAACCTACTTACGTTGTCTTTATGTTAAGTTATTTATGTTACCTATGTGGCATTTGTTTTTGTTTTTTTGGGGTTGTAAGAAATATTTCTCATTTTAAATAGGTACTATTGATTTAAATAGTTTTCGTTTAGTTTTTCAGTGGGTTTGAAAAAATGTGGTAGGTACAGTATCTACTATTGATTTGAGTTTTTTTTTTGCATTGTAAAGATTAAGGCACAGATACTCCTGAGTAGCTGATTTTAAAATGAGAATCACGTCTAAACGGCTAATTTTTCGTCGTATTTTTTTGGAAAAAAATTATGTTACGTTAGACCATTTCCTTAATAATTTGATCTAAGAAATTTTTGAGTTTTATTCGTATAACATATTGTAATTAATTTGTAAAGTTGTGTCTAACACGGATCAAAAAATGACAATTGCACCAAAAACGCCGGGCGTATTTTAATTAAATTGTCACCATGTCAAAGACAATTTAATCATCTACATTTTGATCTTAGGTTTATTTTAATTCATAGAATAATAAGGAAAGTACAAAAAACTACTGAATTTTGGGACGCGCGGGTGTGAAATGTGTGCGCGTTTTGTTCCCTCAAGTTCGTTGGCGACTGGCATGATGAAGTGAACTAGACTTTTTCTTCGTCTTCGTTCGGGGAAAGCCATTCGAAGGTATTTACTTAGTAGTAGTTAATTTTATATTATGGTATTACGTTAAGAGTGATCTGCTGTTGGCATTCAGCTGAATTGATGATGGTGAAAAGAGGTAAAGCAACTTATTTTTAACTATCTTCTGTCCGCGGCTTCGCCTGCGTAAAATCTGTTTTACCATCCCAAGGGAATACAAACTATCCTATGTCCTTCCCAAGGTCCCAAACTATCTCCATACCAAATTTCTTTTCAGTAAATCGGTTCAGTAGATCCAGAGATTACCTCCTACAACCTCACAAGCTTTATCTCTTTATAATATTAAATATAATTTATATATAAATATATATTATATAGCATAGTTTACTCAATTTACTTCTTCACCTTAGTAGTCCTCCTTGCAATAGCAGTTTGTAGCCGTTTTCTAAGGAATTGGTTGACTTTTCAGATCAATAGTGATCGCTACCGGTTGCTTCCTTCGTATAGTAGGTATTAGTACTTTGCTACGTTGGTGCAGTGTATGTTCCACTACTTTTTATGTGCAACCCCGATGGAAAAAGAGGGGTATTATAAGTTTGACGAGTGTAACTGTGCATTTGTGTATGTGTTCTAGCTCCTAAACGGATGAACCGATTTTCATGAATTTTTTTGTTTGAAAGGTGACCTTATGGAGTCTTAGCTATGTTACGTTATGTATGGTCGTTTTACTATATGAATCGGAATGTCGCGCCCGCTAGTGTGTCTACTACAAAATAAATTATGTAGCATGAAATCAACTCAGCAAAAAAAAATAATCGAATAACTTTTAATTAGATACCATTTACCATTAGATACAAATGTAGTTAAAAAAAAAAAACATTTATTATGAAACCCTTTTCTTTTTCAAAAGACATTCGTTCTCGTTCACTCTCTACTTCATAGAAAATTGAACCAATTTGTTAGTCTAGCGTTAACACAACAACTTCAAGCACTTCAAAATAAACTCCAACATCATTGCCAAGTTGTAGATCAATACTTGAGCTAATATTTTATAATGTTACTCAACAATATCGTCTAATGGACAATGACAAATGATTCCTATTGTATTGAATTGAGATGTCACGCCGCTTTGTAACATAACAAACGAATTCACGAAATATGTCAGAAAAAATACAACCTTCTCAAAATTTGGTGGAAATATTTTGACAACATAATGTATGGGCAGGTATCGCTGAGTGACTAGCTAATGATCGCTTAATAGTTCAGAGATGTGGGCGAAATTCCGTGATTTTGGGAAAAAAAGACGCATTTTTGTGAATCATTCCTGGATACTTTCACTGATTGTTGAATACGAAAATGAGAGTTAGATTTAAAATTTAAATACATAGTTCAATGGTAAGGAGTTTCTTTTTTATAACTTTTTATTATAGAATGTCTCGCGCTGGACCCCTATCTAACCTGATGGTAAGCGATGATGTGGTCGACGGTGTAGCACGCTTGCTTGAGTTACTTTAAATCCCTAAGATCAACCTTTTTTTTCTAGATTCAACAAACTAACAATAAAACATCAAACATTTAGAAGAATAACGTCATCCCAATTTCACCTACCTATTGCTGGAAAAAAATACTCTGTCCTTTCACCTTTATAATATTAGTGTGTCACATCACACTAAAATTATATATAATAATAATATTATATAATAGGTGAAAGTTTTTGAGTGTGTCTGTGTGTGTGTTTGTTACTTCTTAACGCTAGCTCAAACGGCTGGACGGATCTGGTTGAAATTTGGCACAAAAATTGATTATATTCAGGAATAGCACATATGCTACTTTTTATCCTTTTTATCTTTTTACTTTTTTTCCTTTTTATAAAATAATAAAACAAAATAAAATATGTTGCTTCGGGATAATTTTCGACTTTCACGCGGGCGAAGGCGTTGGCAAAAGCTAGTTCTTTATATATTACTTATATATAACGTGTAGCAAAAGGTCTTATTTCGCCGTAACCCAGCATATTTATTTGATTTTATTTTTTTATAATTTCATATCCATCTGGTAAAAAAGAAAGAAGCTTTCACGAGATTTAAAACAGATTTTTGACCTCTAAAGAAATACAAAATTCTTTCGGCCAAAAACATTTTATTTAACAAACTTAAGAAAAGAACAACCTAATTATTTCACTTATTACGTATGTATTATAACAGCAGCTACATTCGTTAGTAAATTCCTTCGCGTATCATCTCGTACGATCTTAAAAATCGAGCATTTTAATCTCAACACACCGCTCTTACGAAACATCCAGCCTAACCTGAACTCTACCCAAAGCGCTGCTTGACAACGGAACTGTCAAAATAAGTACTTGAAAACATAGTTTGTTTTTTTTGCCGTGGATCTCAATTAACTGGACATTCAGACTTGACATTCATAATGCGTATAAACTTGTTTTATTAATTCCTAAGTTTATATTAATTAATATTAATGGATACAGAAGGGATGACTGTTCGAAATTTAATAGGCACGATTTTCCTGATTCATATTTAGGCATGCATTCGTTTGTCAGACGCTAATTAGTAATTTACTCCCTAGTTTTAATGTAATTACTTGTCTAAATGCTTCTATTAATCAAGATGCAATTTATTTACGTACCCAGCAAGTTTTTTCGAGTGCATGCGCAGCACAAAACCATTTTGTCAGACGGACTAAGCAAATAACATTGGACATAATTTTTGGTCTAACGTTGTTTTTTTTTTCATTTGAAATATGCTCGCACTTGGCCACTACCTCACCTAATGGTAAGCGATGATGTGGTCGACGGTGAACCACGCTTGCCTAGGAATAACCTTTGACTATTTACTCTTTACTAGACCTATACTCTTTGCGCTGTAGCATGGTGCCGATGACAGTTTCATTTTTTTTTTAACTTATATACGTATACGCGTTTTTTGTAGTTTAACGTCATACGGGCAACTATGGTACATATTGTATAACTAAGGTATGGCGTTAAACTAAAAAAAATGCGTATACGTAACTATCATGAATCATTTCTGTGATCCCGACTTTAGTGTCTCCACTTTTCCTACTACTTATGTAAGGCATACCTTACATAAGTAGTAGGCAAAGTGACACATATCACACAATTATCAGTTGCAGCAAAGGAAGCAGTAGTGCACTGCACTGCAACAGAATAATACAGTCTCATCATCTGCCTAGCCTTTTCCCAATTGTTGTTGGGCTCGGCTTCCAGTTTTACCGGATTTAGCTGGTTATCAGTGTTTTACATGGAGCGACTGCCTATCTGACATCCACAACCCAGTAACTGGGTAACAACATACCCCTTGGCAAGACTGGTATCAGATCTCAGGCTTCTGACTATCCGTAACAACTGTCAAAGATCTTCAAATGACAGCCAGGACCAACGGCTTAACGTGCTTTCCGAGGCACGGAGGAAAACTCGGTATGTTGAAATGGTCACCCATCCATGGACCGACCTCGGCAAGCGTTGCTTAACCTTGAAGATCGACCCGTGCGGCTGTTATTATTTAGCCTCGAGCTCCACTGCAACAGAATAATACAGTGGCAATGGTATACCTGCATGCTTTCTTGCTTAATAGAAACCTACCCACAATAAATAATAGTGTTTTGGTTAACGATTCTGTAAATACAATCGATACTCAATCACATACTCATCACGCCTATTCACATACACTATCCAATTCCAAATAATTGCATAACGAATGCGGTGACACAGCATTGTATTAGAATTTATTATTTTCTTTTGTTGGCAACACCCAGCCCAGTGGGTCGCGGTTGGCAACACAGAGCGATAATACCGATATTTATTTGTGTAGAGGAGATTATTTATTTATTTTGTTCGTATACAATGTTGATGTTTTGTTGTCGGTTCAATGGCTGTACAAATGATTTCCATTGCTCCTGTAGTGAGCAAACACTTAAGTGTGTTGTGTTATTAAAAAAAGTTGAGAGCCATACACTTAACCTTTTTTGTGGTAGCGTTGATTCGAAATTCAAAATTTTAGTACTAGTAGCTGACACTTCAAATAAAAATAAATCTTTAGACATACTGACAGCAAATTACGTAACCCGAGCTAGATAAAAACCATCTTATCATGCAGTTAGTGCCAGAAATCACATGAAATCAATATCGCAGCGTTATCAAAAATAATTATTTTGCAGATGATTAAAATTAACACGTAATTGTATCAAAATAGATAAGTCGGTACCCGGCTGAAAATAGCAAGGTAACCTGTAGCCTTCGTGTAGCATCTTTTGATAAGTGTATAGCTCATCGCAGATACTGCAAACTGTATCCGTTTTTATTCATGTTTTATTCTAATTAACATTAAAAGAAATCAAATAATCACGGCCGTTTAATTAATAATCAAAATTAATTGTATTATCTCAACTAGATAAGTGTGTAACGTACAAAAAAAAAAGAAAATGTAACTCATTTACTTATCCCATTTTTTGCCGCCAACTCGTCATATTTCGCTCCACCATTTTGTTCAATCCAGAGTGTTCCGCATTTTTTTTTACTGAAACATGTAAGAGTGCAAAAAACAATCAGCCAGGCAGCTAGCCTTTATCTGTCGCTTGGTTTGATGCCTTTGTCTCTGCACCTCAGACGAGCCCCGTTAAATGCTCTGTTAACCCATCACATAACAAAGGATTCAAGGAGATTATAGCTATGTTTTTATGTAATGGGACTTGGGAGTGAGTTTTCATTTCGCTGAAATCGGGTTGTACTTAATCTGGATGATACTGTGATGCGAAATTTTTGAAAGTGAATTTCCTCATATATAGTGAAAGGATTATAAAATACTTTTTAGTAAAAACTGTAATTTTTTATACAAAATTTACCTGACCGTGAACTTTTCTGCTGATTCTTCTTCATAGCTAAGTAATCTAATTGGGTAATTAATTACCGATTTCTGAATTTTCCTAAGTATCAAATCAAATTTGTAGCTTGAATAAAAAATGACAAAACCACTGATGTATAATAGTATCTACCAACCTACAATTAAATAAAACAAACATACAAAACCTTATAGTTGCTACCATTATTTATACCAAATTATCTACTAAAGTAAGTAAGCTGTAATTCTAAACTTTTAACAACAGTTGCAAAGTAATTAAAATTACGCAACCAAGCAAAAGAACAACAAAAACATTTAACTCCGAAGTGACAACTATGTTAGCTATCCCAAATATTTGCACGAAGTATTATCTCAAGTAAAAACTCAAACAGAGGAACAATAAATCAAAAAACAAACGCAAAACCAGAAACAATCTTACACTAAAAGAAAAAAAAACTCGACCACCGGGACGAGGCAACCACGGCTCACGGGTACGGCCCAAACCCCACAATTGCACGCTCTATTAGACCTAATAGCATTCGGCATGGCCCGCCTTGTTTCCAAACAGACATATTTATTGCAATATTAGAATTAACGATGTGAACATGGCAACATTACCCCTAAATAAGAAGATAATTCGGTCAGACTTTAATACGCTGACAAAGATCGTGTAACTTCGTAATCGCTCGGGCGTGTTGCTCGAGTCGCGATTTCAATTTTATGTGTCGTTTAATTGTGAGAAAGTTGTGTTCAATTATTTTGCTGTAAAATTAATTGCGGAAGAACGGGTGCTATCTCGCGGTAATAAAAATATTATGTGATAGCATCAGAAAAACATAATAATTCTACGGATTCGAAGTCTAGGGTGGTTTATGCCACTGAAAAATAGACTACGGTACCATATGACCTCAGTCTTGTTTTCTTGGACAGCTTTACTTTGTTGGCCCCTATTAGTCGCTCCAAATAAAATACTGGTGCTCACATTGGGAAAAGGTTAAGCAGTTTTTTGTACAATATGAATATTATGCATACGAACTACGACACCACGGCTGACGAAAAAATTATAAGCAGTTTTTTGTACAATATGAATATTATGCATACGAACTACGACACCACAGCTGACGCAAAAAGTAATTACACTATCAATAATATTATAAAGGCGAAAGTTTGTCAGTGTGTATGTTTGTTACTCATACACGCAAAAGCTGAACTGAACAGATATGGATGAAATTAAGCACAGAGATAGATTATTTATATATACTTTATTGTACACCAGAAAATACAGAGCCTAAAAAATCTTAAAAATAAAAATACAACGGGCGGCCTATAGATTATAGTCAGGCATAGCACAGGATACTTTCTATCCCGGGAATGTTTCCTCGGGATAATTTTCGACATTCACGTGGAAGCCGCTGGCAGAAGCTAAGTTATATAGAATTCAAACACTATAGCTTTTAAGCTTGATCTCTTTGATTATATGCTACGAGTTTCTGGAAAATAAGTCCGACAAGCTTCGTACCAATATCTCTCTCTCTTATTTGTCAGAGAGCTTTCAAAAACCTTATGGACACTACTCCTAATTTTGATTTCTTTTACGAGCCTTCTTTTATTATATCCATGTACCACAAACCTATTTCGTAATCTAGATTGTCAATCGTAACGAACATATCTTACACCATAGCAACGTATTATCGTGTTATCAATCGTCGGTACTTTGATACCAAATATTTTATGACGCTTATCTATCTCGTCTCTACGTCTTCGCCATCGTAAAATGTTGATTTTCATGAATTTCTTACATTTTGTTATGGAAGGATTTTTGCATATTAGACGGCTAATTGCTTTTTTATTGTTTTTGTGTGAATTCGTTAATGAATACAATTTGTAAATATTTTTATGGCTTATTTTATATTTGCTATTTTAATTTGCTTTACGTGTATTTTGATTATAGAGCTATCTTCTTCTTATAATTTTCTTGAGATCTCTAAAATATGTTTGAACTTGTTCGTCCGGTACTTGGGATTATCTCGAGAATGTTACAGAAAGAAAAGGAAAGAAAATACATTTATTTGTCACAAGCCACTAGAGCACACAATATAAAAAAAAAGAAAAACAAAAAGAAAACTTAAAACTATACAACAGTAATAAAGAGAAAAATCAGTATAGCCAGCTTTTGTTTCATCAGCAAGGATCGTAACCGGTGGTGCTTTGTAGTGTCGACCTGCCCCCATGGGAAAAAGGCTTCCACAACAATCTAACCACCACGCAGTTTCTTGCCGACTTCTTTCACCCGTTTAACTTATTTTATTTTTATTTTATTTAGAACAACAAACAATTACATTATAAAGCATAAAGACATAAAACTTAAAATTAACAATTATGTAATCAACAGCGTTATTCACAGCATACAAGCAAAATATTAATAACAGACTTCAAAGAAAAATTTAAAGTCATAAAAATATGAATGCAAAAAAGACGGAACAGTGATTTTAAACTTTAAATAACAAGTATGTGTATAGAATCTAATAATAGGTACATGTGTAATGAATACAAAACATATTAACCTGGAATAATCTAAGATGAAAAGGATAATTCTATCTTTTCCACATCTCATTCCTGTCTAATTCCTTGATCGCATTGCGAGTCGAATTTCGGAATTTTCCACGTGTTGTTCAGAATAAATAACTTGGATACTTGGATCATCCATCTTACTTGGACCTTTATATATACTATGCCCTTTTACCTATTTTTTGTATAGTCTATAAGCTTGCGCTTTACCACTGCCTCACCTGATGGTAAGCGATGATGTGGTCGACGGTGAAGCACGTTTGCCTAGAAAAAACCTATTCACTTTTGACTTGAACACCCCTAGGTTGTAGCTATTATTACGAATAACCCCATTAATTTGCAATACACGGTTTCAGAAAAGAGTTCAAATATTTCTAACACATTTGCACCGACACTCAAAGGCCCATAAAGTATATAAATCCCACATAATCGCCACTTATAACTGTTTATTTCGGCTAATTAAATCAATTTCGCACACAAGGTCGCACTAGCTAGCGGCACACTTTAAAATCGGTTTGCTCAACTTAATTTTGCATAATACGCCATATTTCTGGTTATAAAATACGTAACGGCAATAAAACGCAAATTACGGCTGTGTTTAGGGTCCATGATTAGACGCGGTCCATCAGAGATTTGCCATGGCTGGTGAAACTTAGGGGCGGTTCACGAGCAAATTTATTATTTATCTATTTTGGGTATGTTGGTATCCATGCGTTGCTGTGGTGTGGTTGGTAAATTAAATTAGACACGAGTTAAATTGTTGATTGTGTCGTTAAGTGTAGCTTTGTGTAGACAGTGATGCACGGTTTCACTTTCTGCCTTCACTGACTAGTATTTGTATTTTTTGTATTAGTTTTTTTAGAGATCAGCAGACTCCGGAACAAGTGATACAAACAAATATATTTTCTCTTTGCTTAACAAAGCTTAAAATCCACTTAGCTTCTGTAAGCTTCCATCGTTAGCATTTACCAACACTTTGATCTTACCCAATAAAAATTCACATCCTGTATAAACACAGACAAGTCAATTATCTAATCGAATACAAGATTATTACAGAACATTACCAATAACATAGTCTTCTTACGACCACGACAGTTCTTAGCGACTTTAAAAACATATTGCAATAACCATTTAATTTTCTAATTCCGTCGTCGACTCAATTAAAACAGGTTTTAAACGTCAATTACGTGTCTATTATTTTACGACAAAATCTCCTAATTAGTCTCCCGGCTAGTAAGCACCATATGTCTCTATACAAATTTATTAATTTAATATTTTATAGCCCGTAATCCTTGCCACAAGGCAATAGAGATTACAATCGCTTCCGAACGCATCTCGATTTCTTTCATTACTTCTAATTAGTCTAATTATATTTCTCTCCGAGAAGGCCGGTAGCTGGCTGTAAATTACTGTAACGATTGGGTAATGTAATATAAAATTCATATTTGGAAGCCGTTATGACAAGGTTAGGTCGTGTGTGCACACTCCGGATGCGAAAACGACTGGACGGTGGACAACTCCAACCATACCGACTTATTTTTATACGTCTCACATATCGTTAATAAAATTTTCGTCATATTTAGCTATATTATAATAATTTAGTGCTATTTTACAAATTAATAGCCTTTTATTATTTATGAATTCCGTGCTAATCTTAGAACGGAATATTAAGTGTCCGTTGTATTTTCCCACGCGGGTTAAAAGTCACACGAGACGTTTATTATTTGCTAATTTACGGCCGGACTACATCATTATTCGACACAATTTTATGTCAATCTTTATTTTGCTGATGAGGTCAATGGTTCTACCACCTATCACTACTTTTTGTTACGACAATTCTCTAATTAAGTAAGTTTCTATCTTGGACATCGCTAACAACCAGGCGCGGATTCACCAGGCAGTCATTGAAAAAAATGCTGTTCCTGCATTTCAGATCGTATTAATAATCTTGGTTTGGTTTTCCAGTAGAATTGTTGATGAAATTTAAGCTTGAAAACCACTGTGGTTTTAATTTTAAAATACTAGTTCACGAAAATTTTAGGACTTCTTGATAGATGAGCTCAGGTTTTGACCACTCTTCAAAAGCATCAAGATTAAGAGAATATCTGTTGCGAGAGCGAGCGAAGCGATCTGGAAAATTTTAGCACCCCTCCTCGGATCTAGATAGATTTTCTGTTGACCATTCATACTACCAGTTTGGTCGCGGCCCCGGGGTGGGCATTCCCCTCCCGTGCACCCCCCTGTGTCCGCGCCTGCTGACAACGGTGATGGAAAACATCGTGAGGACACCTGGACTAACAGATTAATATAAGTCTGAAATCGCCAACCCGCATTGAGCAAGCGTGGTGATGAATGCCGATACCTTCTCTGCATGAGAAGAGGCCTTTACCCTGCAGTGGGACATATGCCAGCAGATATTATTATTACATAGGTACGTGAACTACAAGATGAAGATTTATTAATCAAGAAGCGATAATTTATTCTGCTTTTGAACTTACTTAAAATAATGATCTCGCCGTGTGTGCTAGATGTAAACATGCAAAATGTAATACTAGATTGGTTTGAATCGGATATTGAGTCATATAAATAAAGGTTATTAATAGGTCGGTAAAAACATTGTAGACATGATTCAACTTTGAGCAACTTAAAAATGATTCATGTTTTCATTTACTTTAGATAAGCATAAGCCTTGTTAATTTGTAAATATTGTTAACCGACGACAATGTACGATTGTCTATGTATAAATACCAATTCTTTTCAGTGGCAACCCTTAGTTCTACAGCCTAATGAATGTTATCACAATATTTTAGAACCACAAGTCACACAAGCACACACTCTTTGTTGAACATTGACTCTTCAATCAAATCCTCATAAGCCACCATACACACAGTTGACATGGACCACATACCCTCATACTGCAGGTAAATGCATTTAAATTAATTAAGGGGGAGTCAGACCGCCCGCGCGGCTACCGTCCCGGCGGGGCGCCGTGACGACTTCATGCGGCTTCCCCGAAGCGGCGCAGTCCGAACAGTCCGGGATCCCGGGACACGGGATTTAGTGAAACTAGTACCTGGCTACGTGACACGAATGCGAGTAGTTATGTCACGGACGCACGGGTCAGCGGACTGGATAGTTTGGATGTTGGGGTAAAATGCAAGCGTTTGCTTATTGAAGTGGTCTAGCACAGTGTTCGCAACTGTAAAGGTGGTTTAAACGCTGCGCTTTTTCGTTATAAAAGTTAAAATAGACAAATTAAGTTTCTCAGCGAAGGAATTTAGATAACTGTTGATAGAATGTCTTATTAATTGCATATGAATGTTTAAGGCTACGCCGCGCGCCGTTCAAATTGTTTGTTCCCTAGGGAAAAGGCTTTTCAGACAATTACGAATTGCAGATTAATGACATGTTCAAATTCAAATTAAATTCTTGCATTCATAATGTACATACAGGTGTCTAATATAAGTTACAGAAACAATTATGATCGGGCACAGCAACATTCTAGATACAGTTATAGTGTCATGGAGAGAAGAATAGCGCTTAATATTTTTCTATAATAATATTTCAGTTGTATTTCCAATGTTATTATTTGGTTTAGTGTACTACTAATATGTCTAAGTTTTTCAATTTTATGTCATATCATGTCATGAATTATTTTTGTTGAATTAAAATTAGTATATTTGATATGCATAGTTTATATTCAATAAAATTATTAATGGCTTATTATGTCCTTATTATATTCTTATTGTAAGAGTAGATCATCAATACCAAATCAATTCAACAAACATATTCTTTCACCATCTTCCTCAGTCGATACTAAATGTTTTGGGCTGGTGTTTGATTTTTGGACAACAGCTTTCATGTGTAAAAGACTGCCGATTGTCTTTAAATCGAATGTGTAGCTTTCGTTTTCGGAAGTTAGTTTAGACGCATACTGGCTCTTACCTTCAGGGTTATTCGAACCAACTGTTTAATCAATTGTGTCTAAAATGTCAGTTACTCATCATCATCATTTTAGCCGAAAGCCGAGGCCAATGTCCACTGCAGGACATAGGCCTCCCCCAGGCGTCACCACATTGACCGATCCCGTACGTCTCGCATCCAGCGCCTTCCCGCAATCTTAACCAGGTCATCGATCCACCTAGTGGGAGGCATTCCAGCGCATCGTCTTCCAATTCGCGGTCGCCATTCCAAAACTATTCAGCCCCATCGGCCATCCGTTCTGCGAACGATGTGCTCTGCCATTGATATTTTCAGTTACTTATTGGTAGATAATAGTGGTGTTGACACGGTCAACAATAGTCCTCTGATAAAAAGCAACAAACACTAAAATTACGCAATAAGAAACCTCAGCACGACAATTTCTAAAATGCCCCCTAACACGAAACACGACGATAATTTATATGCTAATTAAACAATTAAAATTTCACAACTACAGGGCTCTCATGAATCTCAAAATTTGTGTTATCGGCTGCCCACTGCGCGGCTACCTGTGCAAACACTGTCACAATAGGCGCTCGCCCTTAACTCGCCCGCTATGAGTTATATCAACTGCCCCTTAAATATTTCATCGATTTTATTGTGGCTCCAATGTCAACCCCGTCTCGACGATGCCCATAAAGACTGTCGTTAATTTTTTGCGCAATAACGCAAATCGTGTTTCGCGCCGAATTTTTATGTTAATCACAACTTTGAATAAGATTTATTTTTACTGTGTAGATAACGCATAGAAAAACGGTTTGAGAAAAATATTGCATATTAGATAACGTTTTAACTAATTTATTCAATGTTTTCATAAATATTCTTCTCTTTTGGAAAAATCATTGCGAAAATACAAAGCTTGCGAAAAGTATGCGACGCGGTTGAAGACTTTCAAAATTTTCATCAGCTGTAAAGTTTGGTCATTCCCTTAAATATTTCCGCGGGCTACCTTTTCCTGCACTCAAACCATGGATTATCTCGAATAAAAAATGAGGCCCACCAATGCGTAACATTATAACATAGACACATAATAGGATGTATAGAAGGCTGTATGGAGTTAACCCGTGCTCACCTGGCGTTACCCGCGCTCTCCCACAGATAAAAAACTCTTATAAAGAGATAAATTATTGCGTTATGGCTTTTTGAAAGAGTCCACTGCTGCTGAGAAATGACAATATTATTAAAAAGTACGCGTCTTTGTCACAATATCTTTTTGTGTTCGATATATTGTCGCCATAATAAATGCTGCCCCTTTATGGGTCGAGCATTGTGCTCCGTACCTTTGTGGACATTATTAAATATATTTTAAAGAGTTTTATTAATGGTGGGCGTCGTAAAGAGAATGTTTGATTTATTTTTTCGACGCGTGTGCTCGATGCTAGTTTGATAGCCTTCAATCATGAGAATAAATTGTGGGACAGGAAAAAATGTGCACAAGACAGACGTCGCGTATTGCACAGAAGTCATTAGAGGAAATCACGAAATATCCGCGAGCAATAATGACCATATCAGGAATAACGTCCATTTATACTACACCTGCTCGGAAAGTACCTTGATACTTTATCAAATTTACGGTAGAAAGTACGTCATTGCATATCGAACAAATATGCGGCGAGAAAACGCATCTGAGCGGGAGAGAAAAGTGTATGAAAATCCATTTCTTACGTGGTTTTTCTTTTTTAATTTTGGGTAAGACTATGCGCTGGTAACCTAAATATCAAAAGCCAAAAAGTTTTTACAATGAGTTTTTATCTCCAAGTTCGCAAAATGACACTGGCCACTAGCTGTGTGTTGGATGGTGTCAAACAATTTGAAAAAAGAATTTGTGAAAAAGTGTTACATTAAGCTTCACTAACTGCAACAATTTCAATATAAATTTCAATTAGTAAAGATTTAGTTTTTTATTTTCCTCGTAGGTGTAGTATAAAGCACTATGTATCACTCGAGAGAAAGTGCGATTCCCGATCTCGGGTGTTTTTTAGCGTCAAACGACACCCTCGACGGTAATCGGTCACTTTCTCCTCTCGGTGAACAATGTACTATTCTTTAGTTTTTATGTTTACGTCATACTCGTTTTAGTTTTAGTCACATCATAATTTTGGGTAGTTTATTTTTATCTTACAGTATTAATTTTATGTTCTTTGTATCTATTTTAACTTACACAACAGATTTGGTTTCCGTACGTCACGTCCTAGACGACCACTGAAAATCAGCGCCGTGCTGTGGGTCCCCATGGCACAGCATTATGCTGAGTACGAAATGCATCTACCTGACATCTTCCTCACCCTATTTCTTTTATATTGTAAACAAAATGTAGGTAGTATATGTAATTATTGTTTGATTTATTTGTCGTCTTTACTAACTTAATTTAAGTACTACTAATACTATTTTAAGGGTTTAGCATAAGTATGTTATTTCATTTTGCGACAAATAAACACTTTTTCTTTCTTTCTTTCTTATTGCAATAGCCACGCTATAAGTGCGAAAAAAAAGCTTCCCGCGCTGTCAATAAACATAAAAACTTGCGAAAAATTGTCATATCGAATTCGTTGTTTTGAAATACGATTCGCTTACCTCTTTCAAGTATCTTCACGCCTTCGGTGCTTTTATAAAGATATTTTTATTATGTTGATTTTGTTTATCTCGTTGTATAGACGAGAATACGAGATCTTGTTACGTGAACAGGTACCTATGTGACCACAATTTAATTTTTTGCTCCACCTACGAGTAATAAGATAAAATGAGTTTTTATGCTATATTGTGATGTGGTTAACACCTGCGAGATATGGCTCAGAAAAAACTTAATGTTATTATGTACCATCACTTTGATATGTAAATGTGCTTGTTAAATATTAGTTTGGTTTCATTTTTCATAAGCGCAAATGCTTATCGGTAGACAATTATTAACAATCTTTTATGGTATTCTAGTATTATCATACACAATTTGAATTAAAAAGTCCAGAATTATATTTTTGATTTGTATTAGGAAAATCTAAAGGCGACTTAAAACAGCAGGCAACACTTATCAATTTCGAACAACATCGTAAAATAAAATAGAGGCACAAAAAAATGTCTCCAGTCCTTAAACAAACCCACTTCATTATAAACGTCACATTTACTTAATATAACCTAATAAATCAATGCCTACCTGTAGTTTCCATGTCGTCCAAGTTTGCAGGTGCAAAAACATTCGCCTTCTGAAAGGGCAGCAATCTTATCTATGCACATTTGTTAAAAGAATTCGAATCAGCTGCTGTTGGTATCCCAATTTTAATTAATGAGCTGGTAAGTTGTCTCAACTAATAAACAAAAAGGTAATAAGGTATTTTTAAGATTCGTACAATTACCAGCTTCTGCCAGTGGCATTAAAAATGATCCCGGAAAGGCAGAAATGATCCCAAGGGAACTCGTACTCTCGGGATAAAAATAATCATTT
The DNA here is from genome assembly GCA_949775005.1 of Orthosia gothica. Lineage (NCBI taxonomy): Eukaryota > Metazoa > Arthropoda > Insecta > Lepidoptera > Noctuidae > Orthosia > Orthosia gothica. The sequence continues at coordinate 10,447,571 of OX459042.1, forward strand.
ATTATGTCCTTCTCCAAGGTCCAATCCATCTATAAGTTATGGACCAAGTGATTAATACAGCATTATTCATAAAACCTAGACAAAATAAAAAATGCCCAATATGAGAAGGCTATGCTAAAAACTATTGTAATAATTAAATTGACCGGACTTTCTGAATAATGTCCACCACTAACAGGGTAGGATAATAAAAAGATGTGTTTTGATTTTTATTATAAAATCCGTATGTAAGTACGTCTACTACTTATGCATAAGTCGACGGGGCTCCTATTTCTGTATTTAGGGTCTAAAATAACCTAACATGAAGAAGATGACGGGAGTTTGATTCACTCGCTTTGCTCGCTCATAACCTATCCGGTCGTGTCGGGGCCCTAAGTTCCCGAGGTCACTTCGCTTGCTCTTGGACTAATTCATTGAAAATAGAGCAAATATTATACTCAATGAGCGGCACCGCTTACAACTATTATTTTAAGCTAACCAAATTCGTACCATTTATTGGTACAAATTGCAAATTCAAGTTTAAAATTAAAAATGTACTTTAATTATCCTAATTGCCCAACAATTACGTAGCTAAATTGTTTTTTTTTTGTTTTCAATCCAAGTGATTGGCTACTGCTTAACCGGGCGATCCTGTGGAGGCTAAACTATAGCCTCCAGACAGGCAAACAGACAATGTGATAAATAATGAAGTTTAAATCATTATCATATATCCCCCTCACTGTCATATGGCCGGCCGTCAAAATTTGACCCGTTCTGACTAGTGGTTAATTACGTAGCCCGATTTGGGTTGACTTGATTCTTAATGCCCAGACATTTAACGTAGTGATAATAGGGATGAAGACTAGAAAATAATTATTGTCCGTCAGTTAAATTTCCAGAACATATTGGACACGTATTTTTCTTTTGTCACGTTACCAAAAAATGATAACAATACAGTGCGTTAAAATATCGCATGACGTCAGGCCTTGGTACACTTTTAACATAGAAGTTACGTGACAAGCCCCCACACCCGAACTTTGATGCGCTTTATATTGGTGATTGTTTATTGATTTGAATAAGCAAAAAGTATATATCAATATTTTTTGATAATGTAACCGGCGGCGGCGGACTAAATAGAAATTGCTGTTTCGTACCCCGTCATCATCCCTATTGATTAATCCTTTTCATGACATATTATATAAATACCAAAAATCATCAAATTTGGTTCAGCTTAGGTGTGAAAACATGCTTCTAGGATCTCATGGTGACATGGAGAGAGCGACTGTCGCAACCCAGCGCCGGGCACGCCACAATTTCGACAATAAAGCCCCTCTTTGAGGTGTGGCTTGAGAGCGCCACTCACCTTTCGCCTCAGATGCAGGTCCTCATTGGACACGGCTGTTTCGGGAGGTTCCTGTTCAGGATAAAGCGGTAGGAAACGCCCGGGTTTCGACATTGTATGGATTGCCCGGAGTACACGGTGGAGCATACGGTGGAGGTTTGCTCCGCTTGGGCGGAGCACCGCCATGTCCTCGTGGAGGCGATCAGTGTTGGCGAACTCTCACGTTCGACCCTGGTTTAGGCCATGTTACGGAGCGAGAAGGCATTGGAAGCTGTCTCCTCCTTCTGCGAAGCAGTAATGCTCGTGAAGGAGGAGGCGGCACGCGTGAGAGATACGCAGACGCCCTCACGGCCTGGGCGTCGGGAGTCACAGGCCGATTCCCGGCCACCGTAGGCGCAGGCTTGCGGACAGCGAGTAATAGGTAGCTCGCCGTCCGATAAGGACCAGGCCCGAGTCGACGGCGCGTAGTGTTCCACGCGCGCCTTAAAGAGATGTCAGTAAAAACTGTCGGGGTCCGCTAGGGCCGATGCGTGTCTGGGTCGCGGATAAATTTGAAAGAGTATTACCGCGGCCCTGGCTCAAGCAACTGAAGGAACAACGGGTGGGTTTAGTCAGTAAACGTAAAGTCCGACATGCCCGGCCTCCCGCTTAAAGACATGCGATCCCAAAAAAAAAGATCATACTTCATTACTACTTAGACTGCAGTAGATATATATTATACCTGCCTGACTCTCCACCAAGGCCACAGTCACCACTCATGCGGGGTAAACAACCCAGAGTCTCAAAAGAAAGAGCAGGTAGTCCATACTTCACACATCATAAACTAACTAAAAACATAATTTATCAAGAAATCTATTATCTGAATCTACTAGACAAACTTAAGCTAACTTAGGCATCTCTAAACGTCTAAACACAGTCTAATTTATGCATCCTTGAAGCCGTCGCGATGACGTAGAAGCCTGCTCACGCCCGGTCCCATAGGAAGTCGTGAAGGCCAATAAATAATATAGTACCATCACGTGGCGCTTAACAAATGGTCACTTCGTGCTTTGCCACCGGTTCACCTGACTCGAGGCAAGGAGTATGGAAGGTAAAGATGGGATATTCCTTTTGGAATCTGTACTCAAGAATGGTGCAGCAAAAATGTTCTGTGTCTAGCAATGAAATGACTTTGTAAATCTTCAGCAGAAAGGGAACTGAAGCCAGCTTTTAGTACTCACGTATCCTGCCATAAGTTGGTAAGGCTCTAGATAGACGGACTGCATTTGATTGGATTGCGCAGTCGGTTAGCAGTTTCTATGCAGTTGTTCAGATGTGTTATGTATGTCAACTACATTCAAACTTTGTCATGCAGTCTTAGTGGAAGATCTAGTCTAAGGCTCCGCGTTTCCATTTGTAAACTACTTGCATGCAATTTTATTTACATTGCGGGGTATGAAAAAGAGATTAAGCACGTTATACCTTGGTAGCATGCAATTTAATGCAACTTACATGCACGGTGGTTGCCGATAAAAACGTGGCGTAATATACTCGTATTACTACCAAGATCACCATGTCCCTGCCTTTCCACCAATTTACTTGGGGTCGGCGCAACACGATTTTTCTTTCATACCGTCCTGTCCACCGTCACGCTACCACGTAGACCATACTACCAAGATAAAGGACATAAGGTATGATGCATAGTCGTTCATTCAGAATCGATCCAGGTCTATGTTCTACAAAGTGGTAAATAAATGTTTTCTCATCCTATCCTCTTAATCCATACCAATATTATAAAGAGGAAAGATTTTTTTGTTTGTTTGTTTGTACCGAATAGGCTCCGAAACTACTGGACCGATTTAAAAAATTCTTTCACTAATAGGAAGCTACATTATTCCTGAGTGACATATGCTATTTTTTAATCCCGAAAACGGGTCAGGGTGGGGTGGTCCACGGGAGCGAAGCAGCGGGGAACAGCTAGTCTTATTATAATCTGAATCTTAGTAGAAGTTTTCTTACAATTCTGATTTGGGTAAAACTAACTAGACTTAATCAATATATCCTATCTGTCCACAACAGTTTTACTCTATGGCGGGACCCCCGCGATTCGCCGGCAGCTGGTGTGTCTCTGCCGTTCAATAGTATCATTAATATCGTCCATACTAACATTAAATTGATTTTAAAATACATTCGCCTTTCCTATAGGTATTCGCTGCAATTTCATATGCGGGAATGTCTGCTTAGCGGTTCCTTATGCTTTCCGATTAGCTTGTCTGAATATATTATTATTGTCTATTGAAATTACGAAGTTTATAGCTGTTTTTAATGTACTGTTTGTCCTTGAAAATATTAATTTTATTTTGTCCTGTTTGATGTTTTGAAATTCAAAACGTCAAATGCTTTATTCAAACTAGACTATCTTTTTTATTATTGACTGACCGGAGTTGTGTTACCAGTAGGTAACTAAAACCTGGCTCTGGAGTCTTCAAGTCAAGAGTGAAAATTTATAGTACTTCTAAGCAAGCGTACTCCATCGTCGACCACATCATCGCTTACCATCAGGTGAGATAGTGTGAGGCGAGCTTATCAATATAAAATTTTGACATAGAAAGCTATCCTAGTCAGAATTAGTGTCTCTTATCCAATCTATTCTGGTCTCGCACTATTTAATACCTTCCTAAAGGTTTCTTCATCATATGCAATACAAGAAGATAGGTAGTTTGGGCATCTTATAGGATTGACAATTCCTACAAGACTTCCAAACTTATTAGAGAGCAGAATCTAAGCAGAATCACTTCTACCATCATCGAATACGTATCAATTCTTACAAGAATCCTAAAGCCCTTACATTCTTTCTCAAAGGCATTTACAATTTGTTTCCTATATTATCTCAACACAATATCACCCAAGCAACCGCTGTTTCATAAAAAGTATCCACGAGCAATTCCCGGGACTCGCCAATAACATTTTAAAGTCTATTTAGCCCCGTTATCTTTAGTGTTATGCTCTATGCTCAGTTAAGTTAGACTCTAGTTATATTTTAGGTAAAAGATGCCCACGATCCTGGATCTAGTGCTGAACTTGGACAGATAAAGATTTTTAAATTTGTGTGTTACTACTACACTTACTTACTTACTTACTACCTTACTTTTTTTTTTCTGCCCAAAGTACATTGTTGTCTGCGGTTGTTTTTAACCCCCGCCGGAAAAAGAGGGGTGTTATAAGTTTGACGTGTGTGGCTGTGTATCTGTGTATCTGTGTGTCTGTCTGTGGCATCATAGCGTCCAAACGAGTGAACTGATTTTGATTTAGTTTTTTTTGTTTAAAAGGTGACTTAATCGAGAGTGTTCTTAGCCATGTTTGAATAAAATCGGTTTGGCGGTTCAAAAGTTATGGGCGTTTTACTGTTGGAATTGGGGTGTTTTCGCAAAATCGTGTCAGAATAACGTGTTCAATAGATTGCCGATCGAAGCGTATCTACTTTGTAATAGATAAATTATGTAGCATGAAATAAAAATGTGTCGGGGGTTCTTTAAATTTTGAATTTTTACTTGTTCACATTACCATCAAAATGTTATTATTATTTAAATAATCCTGTATCCTGTATCTGACATATGACAGCTAAAATATTTATTTACTAGGTATGGCTGTTCATAGAAGAATTGGTTCGGATTCCTCTTGGATTCTCTTCTAATTCATCTTCTTCTGATACAGAAAATGTGATGTCTTATGTATGTATGTAAGTGTGTTCGGGTCAAATCTTGCAACTGAATTTTAAAGCAGTTATCCTCCACCGATTAAGATGAATTTTGCAAACACGTTTAGTTTGGATAGCAATGCATGGTTAGCTGAGTGTCGTTCGTGAAGTGACGTCATTCTAAATCCAATATGACGGACGGCCTAAGATGGCGGGCTAGTTATTTTTTGTGTACTACCATGATATGGGCACAGATAATATAATACTAGCACACAGATGCCTCATCCCATACAAAGAAACCGTGCCGACGTAACTAGTGTTTTCCATCTGATTATACTGATTACTTTTTGTAAATCGATCGCGTTCAGTTTCATTCCACGGCAATAGATAGATCACCATCTATATCCGTGGAACGGAACCGAACGCGATGGATTGACAAAAATAATCAGTATAATCAGTAAGTCTGAAATGGGTATCAAATGAAAGGGTTTCCTGTGAAGAATACGAAAAAAGATTGTTTAAAAATGACTTTTGTGTATAGGTACATATCGAGAAATTATATATTTTTTTAATTACTCGCTATGGCTGCCACATTCCATCACCATTTTCCTACTTACAGAACAAAGTAACTCTCACACGTTTTATGCTGCCACTCCTTTAGCTTACTTAATTCTTTCCCAATACGAGACAGCAGCTGAAAACAGTTTATATGGATTTTATGTTCAAAGAGACTTAGACGAAAGGAGCTCGTGGCTAAATAATAACAGCCGCACTGGTCGATCATCAAGGTTAAGCAACGCTTGACGAGGTCGGTCCGTGGATGGGTGACCATTTCAACATACCGAGTTTCCTCCGTGCCTCGGAAAGCACGTTAAGCCGTTGGTCCCGGCTGTCATTTGAAGATCTTTGACAGTCGTTACGGGTAGTCAGAAGCTTGAGATCTGACACCAGTCTAGCCAAGGGGTACCGTGTTACCCAGTTACTGGGTTGTGGAGGTCAGATAGGCAGTCGCTCCATGCAAAACACTGGTACTCAGCTGAATCCGGTAAGACTGGAAGCCGACCCCAGTATAGTTGGGAAAAGGCTAGGCAGATTGTTTGTTCAAAGAGACTTATATTTATAGTATGGCAATAAATATTTCATTATACATATTTCATAAACTATTTGTCGTGAATGTCTACGCTGATGACATACGAAACCTTTAGTACATGATATTTTTAATTAAAACAATTCATTAACTCCATTATCTGAATCAAGCCGTCATAATATGACATATGCTAGTTAAGTTGCAACTGTGTCCTTGTCCTATTAATTGAACAGTGCTATATTAAAGTAATTAGTAGTGAGTCTAGTGAGAGCAGTGGTGGCCCAGTGCCCTTGTTCGCATTAGGACAGATTCGCTTTAAGACAGATTTGCTTCACGACAGATTCGCTTTAAGACAGATTCGCTTTATCGCAGAAGTACAGTAAACTCAATAAATCTATATGGAGTTCAATGTAAATATTATTAGTAAAATATTAAACAAGCAACAAAAACGCCAAAAAATAATAAAAAAACCCGACTGCTTAAGAAGCGAACGTAACTAAGAAGAAAATCATGCTGTGCAGTCGGTATCGGCCGCGACTTACAAGTTGTAGGTCACAGGCGCTTTACTTTGTGTAAATTATTTTTTCACTACTGCTCTCAAAACGGTGAAGGATAACATCGTGAGGAAACCGGCATGTCCTAGAACTAAAAAATCGAAGACATGTGATTTCCACCAACCCGCATTGGGCCCGCGTGGTGGATTATAGCCCATTCCCTCTCACAGAGACGAGGCCTGTGTCCCAGCAGTGGGAACATTAATAGGCTGATGATGATATTATAGTAATTATTACTATAGTTCACCTTATTTTTCCCTTCGAAAGCTTTTCTGTAGTCTGTCTTTATACGAGTAAATATTCCTTCTGTATATTAAGGTTTTTATAGGAATCGACTCTTTGGTATCGAACCATGGTTTTACAAAACCTATAACTGTGACCGTTAAAATTACTTCAGCGTATATAATGAAACTTGTTTTACACTGTTCTTATAATTAGAAACAAAAACCTAGAAGCACCTATTAAGCGATTGAACTGTTACACCGCCAAAACGTTGGGTGGTCTTCCCCTGGGGCAATGGCACGCGCTTCAGTTTATATTATAAATTGATATTAAACAATATAGATTTGGTGAGTACCTAGTGATGATAAGTGCGTAGACGGCGTGTGCCGTCAGTACCAACACATAAATAATACCAGTTAAAATTAGATGGCATTATTTAAATATTTCTTCCCAAACGACGGCTCTTTAGGATCTAGACAAATTGACTGATGGCTGATGGCTGATAGACTACAGCCATAGCGGTTGTCAAAAGTCCAAAATAAGCTTCCAGTATGAGACGTGGCCATATATGTATTTTATAATTTACCACATGTTGCAACTTTTGCAGAAACTACAAAAGTTGCCTCAACTTAGATTTTTGGTTGTGGCTAAGCTTTGATATTTGGGATTTTATAAAAAAAAAAAAAAAAGTTTTATTGCAGAAACTTGTACACTTTAACAGTAAATCTTACATAGGGACCTAATTTGTAAGATTTACTGTAAAAGTGTGTGTGTGTGTGTGTGTAAGTTCGATAACTTACCGTGATGACAATACCTCGCCATGGCCTTTTCGTCATATCAGATGGAACAAGTGTTTTTGGCCTTTATCGACCGCCTGATTTAGAGAAGACTTTCCTTCAGCATCTTCGTTCCTCCACAGAGTTAATAACCACTGCAACTGAGTTGTGATTAAGTGATTTTATTGTGGACTTCATATCCTCTAAGTTCTACAACTCGACACTGGTGGTCTGGCCACCGGGTGACAGCACTTGCCCCACTTTGCTCACGCCACGCCTCTCCTGCAGAAAAACTTCCGGAAGGACACCAAGCAAAGCACCCTATTTAAAATACCACACACTGTCATTTAGCAAACCACATTATTGTGATCCACGGTTCGACTAGTTGTCTACAAATAGTTGACAATGCAACTGAAACTGAAATTAATTTCTAAATGATGGAACGCTAAATATTGGGTGCCTTGCTTATCCTTACCTACCTTGTAACTATTGTACTAGGTAAATCCAGAAAATGAATGAATGTCTAAATACATCTTCACATTTCATAGATTAAACGTGGCTCGATTTTGGATCTGTTATAATATGTCTTTAAAATTGATCTACACATCTTATTTTTTCTAAACCTGATTTTTGCTTTGTTTTCATAACACCACCGGTGGTCTACCACCTTTTAGCACGCGCCTCAGTTTGCCCACTCGACGCCACTTCAGCAAACTGCCGCAACAATACACCAAAGTGCAGCGCTTTACAGCAAAGTAAAGCGCTTTATAGCGCATTAGCAGCTGCGCACGCGCTCTCAATGACGTCATTGTTTCGAGTGTCAAGTACCGTGTACTATGAGTAGTAGTAGTGTGCCTTGGTGGTCTGTCACCATATTGATAGCCACTTAATAGTATCCCTGTTTGTAACAAATTGAATTCTTCCCTCCATGTTTTTATTTTTAAAGCTTTTGACACGCGATCGTCAGTTTATATTTCGCTTCTCATGACATTATTAGGTACAGGTTCGTTAATGACCTATTAGCAAGTAATTAGTAACTGAATAGCATTTTATTTTAACGCTAATATTGGTAGGGTCATTGGTTGGTTGCTTACGGAAACGAAAAACGAGTAGGTAAGTCATTATCTAATTACCTACTTACTAGTTCGCATTAGTTAGTAATTATCTAATTATTTACTACGGACAGTATCTAAGGGAATTCTCGAGAATGCGCAAGGATTCCCCAGAAGACGCGCGACCTCTTTTTTGGCTCCTATTTAGTTTGTACGATACCCAATTGATATAAAGTTCACTATACAATTTTTTTGCAAAAATTCGCTTCCATTCCATTCCGCGGCAATGTAAATTGAGCCTAACTCAAAACATTGCGTTCGTTTGGCTGGAAAGTCTTTATGTCTCAGCAGTCTTCAACTGTATTCTACAATGATTTGGTTATCCAGACCAGTCCTATCCCCATAAATCTACTCTTCAAAAAGGAAAATACTCGCAGTTAAACTTTGCGTTGCATACTCTGCAGCTGCACGCGCCCCCAATGACGCCATTGTCTTAAGTGTCAAGTATTTACCCGGTGGTCTACTAACAAGTATTAGCATATTAATGACCACTTAATGAATCCCTTAGTTTACCTACAAGCAATTGAGTTGTAACAATGTATCGTTACGCTGTTTTGCTACGAATTGCTACGCCGTAGCGCGTAGCAATCAATTGTAACAAACGTCAATTCATTTGTTTCGTTGGTCTAGTGGTTGCAAGCTACTACTAGCTACTGCTTGAATCGAGCAAAGAGTTATTGAATTTTGGATTCCTCTGTAGCAGTCCGGGGTCTGGATTAGTGCCAAATGCCAATGGCATAAAAGACCCCTCTTACATGGGATTCAAACATAATTAGCTAAACTGTGGGTGCACAGGACTCCTCTGCGTAACCCGTTGTGATACACAGGTGTTATGTTAAAATGTTCATGTTATTATTTACTCACTTTACTCGGAACATTCTTATACATAACTTTAAGATTGTATTGAAAGAACTAGCTTCTGCCAGCGGCTTCGCCAGCGTGTATTATAAATAAACCTATCTACTAAAAAAACCCGCATCAAAATCCGTTGCGTAGTTTTAAAGATCTAACAGGGACAGACAGACAGCGGGAAGCGACTATGTTTTTTACTATGTAAGGATATAGGTAGTTTGCTCTATAAAGTGATTAAATATCTGCGTGATACTTTTTTAATATTATGGTTTAAGATAATTAATAATATAAGAATGTTATGGTTAAATCATAAACACCAAGGCACTCTTGCGCTATGCCACCCCGGTTTACAAACTCCGAATTAGTAGCTTACACGACCCCTTATATATAGCATATATTTTAATTTAACCTCTTATTAGCAACTAATTCCGAAATATGTTTTTTGGCGCAAGTGGTCTTAATGTAAATAAACAAAATACCTACTGTACCCTTGACCCAGTCAGCAAAACAGTAACTAAATAGTATCTTCATAGACTCCCGAGAGACAAACTGTCATCCACAGTTTGCGGACGACATACAGTCCCAGAGGATCGATCCTTTTGCCATTAATCGTCCACTGTTCTGATTTGCCAACGTATCAGATTTTAAATCATGGTAAAATTGAGCAAGTGACTGGAAAACGTGGTTATCACAAAAAATTGCGGAACGTAGAACGTTATGCGAATTAAAAAATTGTCTGTGGTTCTCATTGGTATCATGTTAGACTCTATTAGTATTTTTATCTCAGTTTTTCCAATGTTACACTATTCCTTTATTCTTATATTGGACATATAATCCAATAAGTGAAAAGCGAACCAAGATACTCATCGGCAATGAGGCACTGGCCAAATCAAAACTCCAGAGTTTTGAACATAGTCGCCGAGTTGTCAGCTTGTCGGTTTATTATCGGTTACATTTCGGGGAGTGTGTGATAGAATTGCAAGATCTAAATCCGCCTAGCCCGTTCCATCATCGGACTACCAGACGGCGATGCATCATCGGTACACGGTGGACATCCCACCCATACGCACAAAACGTTTTGGTGACACTTTTATTATGCGTACAGCTAAGGAGTGGAATTCCCTGCCGGAGTCTGTGTTTCCCGACAGCTACAATCTGGGGGTCTTTAAGTTGAGAGTGAATAGGTTATTTCTAGGCAAGCGTGTTTCACCGTCGACCACATCATCGCTTACCATCAAGTGAGATAGTGGCCAAGCGCGAGCCTAAAGATGATAAAAAAGTATTTGTTCAGGCTCTTTGAAAAGACATAAGATGAAAAGGTCAATGACTACACCTACTTTAATATTTTGGAAGCAGTGATAGTACAGTTAGTTCTAATAACAAGTTTAGTCATGAATATTATCCCTTACTTCTGATCTCTGGTAAATACTTACCTCATATACAGGCCGATTCCTTTCACAAACAACCCCAAAAACTGCAGATGACAACACAGGAACAGGTTGATAACTCAAAATAAAATTTTCCCGTTATGTCTTTGTAAATAAGCAAGGGCGGATCGCCGTTTGAAGTGGAGGGTACAAAGGGATGGGGATAGGGGGGACCGCAGATCCTATCGCCGTGTCCAAACTGCCACAGACAGATAACTGTGCGTGTGTGAGTTGAATTTTAATACACCCTGTGTTAGTTGCGGACTAAATGCTTAATTGAAACTTATTTTATGTGGTTTGGCTTTTGTTTTATGGTATGCTGAGTTTAATGTTGCCATTATATTACTTTTGTTAAACTTTTTACTAGTCTATCATCATAATATTTTTGTAGCTGAATATTGATAAATGTCCTAGTGATAGTACCTCGATCGTCTGAACAGGGTTTCGTCGTTTCGTTTTGATAGATTGCCGTCTGAAATCATGAAGTTTTCAGGCTGTTTACCTAGCCTTGTTCCTTTTCAGGTCAACGGCGATTCTAGATAAATCTGCTTGCTTGCTGTCATTGCTTGTAAATAACTAATTTATCTTGTTAGATAGCTTTCCTATCTGAAATTAAAATTAGTTAATGATTTGATTTCACACATTTAATATACAGAAAATGTGTGAATTCAAATCATTATCAGATCTGCTATTTCATTATATTTCAGATTTAAAGCAAATGATTTGGTTTTGCTACGAATGCCAATGTTCTAGCTCATCTAAAATCTAGATAAAAATCAAAACACCTTTATCAGATAAGATCTTTATCTGGATCTAAAAATAAATAATAGAACAAACATTTTCAGGTTTACCCTGAAAAATGTGCAGGGTCGGCTTCGGGTCGATACTAAAGCACCCCGCGCCCCGCAGGTGCGACGAGATAATCCAAGATGGCCGCCGAGATAGGACGTGACGTCACAGCGCAGCCCGCGTGCCCCCCGCACGCCTCAGCCGCCCCCGGCGCATCCTCGAAGCCTCTCGCCACCCTCCTTAGATCCTTTCAGAAATCCGCCGAGTACAGTCAGAAGAAAAATTTGGAATTTCGTGGACGATTTTCTTGAGCATCTGTTTTGGAAAAAAGATTGGGTTAATCAACTGCCTACCAATTACGTACATAGGTATTGATATAATTACACATGCGTTAATTACTAAATGTACTCTCCATAATATTGTTTTAATTACAAAATATTGTTTTAGGGTCAAGTGTTATCCTCGAAAGGAAATCTTCCTTCAAGTAAGGTTTCTATTTTGGTTAATTGATTACAAGTGAATAGAAACGCCAGGAGGGGACGCCCTAGAAAGACATACATAGACCTTATAGGTGATGTTCTTCAGAATGGCCAAGAAGTGCGCAGTACCCATAACCGGCGTGTATGTATGACTAGATGTATGAATGTGTGTGAAGCAAAAGAAGTATGTAAGGATCGTAGCAAGTGGCGTGCTATAGTTTCTGCCTACCATGGGAAAAAGGCGTGAGTTTATGTATGTATGTATGATTACAAGTGGCTGAGGTGTTCGTTGTTTTGGGCATTAATTTCAGACCTATGCCTACCTACGTATGATTACATACATTACAGCAATATAATTAAAAATGTCATTATTATGTAGATACTTAGGTACTTTCACAAATATTGCACCTGTGCCCACTTCACTATTAAAACATATAACGAGTGATATAACAGTAAAATTCAATTTGTTTGATTACCTACACCAATTTACTTAACATTTTGCGTATTTATCAAACTTTCGCTTAATTTCACTTTCGTTAACTTTATCTTGACATTTGTTTGCGGAAATGGATCTTATTAACTGTACAATCAACATTTACTTGATTGTATACAATAAATTACAAAAATATGTAAATATTGTCATTAAAATTGATGAAAATATCGAATAAGAACTTCCGAAATCGATTAGCAGAAGTATAAATAATAAAATGTATATAAAATAAAGTAAAGCACAGGATTTAATCAAACTGTTGACACACTTAGTCATCATTCCGACTTCCTTTTAACATTATTTTTATTTACAATTATTACGTTTATTAATGCTTACACGTGCAAAGTGTTACTTTGCTTTTTCCTTTACAACCTTTAGTAGCTTTTGTATCTTGAGTGAAAGGTGATGACTGATGAAGGAATAATCTGTTTGGGTTGAATAGGCCACAAATTTCACCTGGACACCAGATTACATTTAGTCTCTTTTCTCTCCTTCTCTTTTCTCTTTTTTTAAAAAAACGTTGCCCCACACTAGGAATTTCTTCCTGTATCGTGGGTGCGTTTACAAACATATAAACTCACATACACAAACACCCAGAGCCGGAACAACTATCTGTAGGTCATACAAATATTTGTTACGTGCGGGAATCGAACCCACGACACGCAGCGCAGCAGTCAATCGCTCAACCACTGCGCCAACCGTGCATAAAAAAAAACATAAAAAAGTAAAAAAAACAGCCTTTTAACAGAGTGGGATGGGCCTTAGTCCACCGCGAAGGCCCTGTGAGGTTTGGTGGATGTCACATGCTTTTGAATTTATGCTTCTAGGACATGCGGTTTTGCCACCGTTTTTAGAGCAGTGGTAATGAAATAATTACCACAAAGTAAAGTGCCTGCCTAATTAGAAAAAAACCTGAATTAATTAACATTACTTAGATACTTTACTATGATGGCTTTTTCTTCTTTCCTTCTTCCTCCTAGACTATAAATCTCATTTACTTGAGGAAGGCCTTCCTTTTCGTCGTTTTCCATTGAACACGATTTTGTTTTCTTTTTAATGTTTTTTCTTGTCTCAGATTGTTTGCCAATTAAATGTGCAATGCCAACGTTGCTGTCCGTGGCACTTCCCCCAACATCTTTGTAAATATCCTAATACCTTTATATAGTTATTTTGATGTACAAGCTATTTTACTGTGAAGTTTCATCAAAATCCGTTCAGTAAGTAGTTTTTGCTTGAAAGAGTAACAAACTTCACAACACACTCACAACTTTTCAGATCTAAAGATTATCCCATCTTTGAAACTATTTCAAAAACCCAAAACGCAATGACTTTTCTGACGGTACATTAGGGTGGGCAGGCGCTATGTGCTCTGAGCTATGTAAGGGGTTATCTCGCCAGCCGCGACTCTATCTAAATCTGTATTATCGCAACACGCCGAATAATTATTACTACATGTATAAACTGTACTACTATAGCTGTACTTATGTATATTTATTGTATACTTGTACTGTAGACTGTAGTACACGTAGATGAGATGTCTCGGCTATTCTAATTTGATTGTAATCTGCAAAGCTTTTAAGGGTTACCTAAATCATTAAAGTTTAGAATAATGTATTGGTATTGGACTTTAGAGTTGGCAGTTCCAGTTTAAGGTATTTAGATTTACTTTTTTGACGACTATGTTATGTTCCCATTTTTATTACCACTACTGGTGATCAGAACACCAGACCAACAGTAGATACAAACCAGACAGCCAAATTAAACCCTCAGGCAAGCAGACAACCTAATGATAAACAAATCTAAGCCTCTTACTGCCGCACTCAGAGACATTTAACGGTTACTTAACGCGCTCCTTAGTATAGATTTTGTACCAAAAATCTCTACTAAGGAGAGTTTTAAGTAACCGTTAACGTCTCTAAGTGTGGCAGTTACCCTTAAAATTCAAATTATTACCGTAGTTACCTAATCAAAACTTAACTAGATAAAACTATATGTATAATCTGCATCTACTACTAACGTAAACGCACTTCTGCACGTACAGGACCTATGAATTATTTTACATAACGGGTACATTACCCCACCACAAACCATTCACTAAGCATTCCCTTTCAGACACCTTCACTCATTCACTGAGCGCCTCTCAATCCGTACTCAGACTGAAAAATCACATAAAAGCGTAATCCCTGTAGGACAATCCTGTTTCCCTCTTCAAGGACAAAGGAGGAAAGGAGGGACCTGGTCCTCAGGTTGTTAGGAGCTAAGGACCCGTCTGCCTTATCGACGTCATCGGTAAGGTACTTAGTATCGATTGATTTCATTCAGTAATGTGTTTAATCGATGGGTTTATGCGTTAATGTTGTTGTTGGATTTATGTGGAATATTTAGTACTATTAAGATTAGTGTGGTAATGACTATAAGATATTGTTATGACCAACTAACTGCAGTTGATTGTGCTAGAAGCCCAGGTGATAATGGTACAAATTTTAGCGCGCGTTTCTCCGTCATTCACAAAGACACTGGACAGGACATATTTTTTTCTAAGGATTTTAGTCAACAAAAGTTAATTGAATACGTACTTCCAATTGCAAGGCAAACGTTGAGCTGAAACAAAAATCTGGTACTTATTTCAGCATTATTTTCAGTAACATGAAACTTTCAGATCACTGATATAAATCTAACTAGATGACGCGATTGTATGTATTTGGCGTGTCAAAAAACGGAGTAAAATTACGATAAATGATCGTAATTTGATCGTTACATTTGGCACTATCGGCACCATAAATCCACCGAAATCTAGAAAAACCGGCCAAGTGCGAGTCGGACTAGCGCACGAAGGGTTCCGTACTTGGTAAATTGCGGTTTACGATTTATGACGTATTAAAAAAAAACTACTTACTAGATCTCGTTCAAACCAATTTTCGCTGGTAGTTTACATAGTAATGTACATTACATATTTTTTTTAGTTTTATCACTCTCTTATTTTAGAAGTTACAGGGGGGGGGGACACACATTTTACCACTTTGGCAGAGTCTCTCGCGCAAACTATTCAGTTTAGAATAAAATGATATTAGAAACCTCAATATCATTTTTGAAGACCTATCCATAGATACCCCACACGTATGGGTCTGATGAAAAAAAATATTTTTAATTTTAGTTTCAAGTATGGGAACCCCCAAAATGTATTGTTTAGTTTCATTTTTGTGTGAAAATCTTAATGCGGTTCACAGAATACATCTACTTACCAAGTTTCAACAGCATAGTTCTTATAGTTTCGGAATAAAGTGGCTGTGACATACGGACGGACAGACAGACAGACAGACAGACAGACATGACGAATCTATAAGGGTTCCGTTTTTTGCCATTTGGCTACGGAACCCTAAAAATTCCTTTTTATGCCATATTGAAATGTAAAGACTGTATAGAAAAAGTTGGCCGAGGCATTGGAAATGTTTTCTTTCATTGGTCAGTAAATTTGTATTTAAATTGTGTGAGATGGAGGGACTTGCGTTATATACATACATACATAAACTCACACCTTTTTCCCATGGGGGTAGGCAGAAACTACAGAACGCCACCTGCTACGATCCTTACATACTTATTTTGCTTCACACACATTCATACATTGCGTTATATATTTAGATTTATGTCTGTTTTTCAGATCTTTAACGTCCACCGACAGTATACACATACATTCAGTTCGCAAGGTTCTGTTGTAGTAAAATAACAACATAAAATCAAGCCTTTGTCTTTCCCAAAGTGTAAGGCAGTGGAAATATCTAATCTATAGTTACTCCCTGCACATTTTGCCCAATGTGGGATTTGCCCAATATGGTAAAATTAGTGGTTGAGAAGTGAATTCTCTACAGCTGGCGTCATCAATTACTTTCATTAGGGGTCCATTTTTAGGGTTCCGTACCCAAAGGGTAAAAACGGGACCCTATTACTAAGACTCCGCGGTCCGTCTGTCTGTCTGTCTGTCTGTCTGTCTGTCTGTCTGTCTGTCTGTCTGTCTGTCACCAGGCTGTATCTCATGAACCGTAATAGTTAGACAGTTGAAATTTTCACAGATGATGTATTTCTGTTGCCGCTATAACAACAAATACTAAAAACACAATAAAATTAATATTTAAGGGGGGCTCCCATACAACAAACCTGTTTTTTTTTGCCGTTTTTTGCGACAATGGTGCGGAACCCTTCGTGCGCGAGTCCGACTCGCACTTGGCCGGTTTTTTTTTTAAATGATATGTCCGGCTCGGTCCTAACTCCTACGGTCCTCGGTCGGCAGTTCGGCACCTACCCCGCTCCTCCCCGTCTTAACATCATCACGTGTATTTTCTTTGTTAAAATTTAAATATAGATGCAATAACAATGAATATTTTGATGGGATGATTTGACCGTTGTCGAATCGACGGTAGTAAAGACATAGCACGGGATAATTGGTTACATTACGTACTCAAGGAACACAAGTAAATTATATTGTACTGTTTACTTAAGGTCCACATAAAATAGCCCGCAGGTCCGGATCCGGACCGCGGTCCGGCATTTAGTGACCCCTGCAATAACTAGCAAGTTAGATATGTAAAATATCAGTAAGTGTTTTACTTCTCAAACTCTAGTTCTACAATCAACAGCATCGGCTCTAATAGAAACCTCATCAACCAAGAAACATCAACCTACCCTATCTATAACAAATATGAGTGATATTTAATTATAAGTAATATTATATAACACGTCCACAAATCACGGATCCAAAATCACGCTCAACTCTAGTATCTATCAGTAAGTAAAGGCGGATCCACACACGCGCGTCGTCTCGCGGCGGAAATGGCGTCTAACCGGATATTGTATCGCGCCTTCATCTCCGGCGCGCTTCCGGTTCCGGCGCCCACCTCCCAGCTCGTGCGTCGCCTAATTACTACCACGTAGGTATATACACGGTATACGTAGGCATATACCCGGTATATGTATGTATGTGGTTGGTAAAGGAAAGTGGTACACAATTAGATGGTGGGCTAAGATTGAGATACTAAAATATGATTTAAGTGTGGACTTTTTAGGACGTATACTTGTTTCAGATTTTAATGTACCTTTGGGAGTATGTGGAACAGGGAGTAAAGTCCCACAAACCTCCATAGAAAAGGGAGGATCCTCCGACCAGTCGGGTGTTGTGTCTGGTCCGGGCAACTGCCCAACGGTTATTGTCGGACTGTTGTATGTGGTCGTGGTTAATCGCGCCGAAAACTTTGCTTGCGCGATCAGGATTTGTGTGACGTCATGACATTAGTTCGTAAGTGGCGGCGTTGGTGCCGCTACATACCTACGTTCAGCAAGAAGCCTACTGGAACTTCATAAGGTTGTATATTTTTAAATCTGGTTATTTGATTTGCATAGGTTTAGTTTTACACATATTGGTGACTGTCTAGGCATCTACTTAATTCTAAGGGGCATAACCACTAGCTCAAAACCCAGAGGAGTAAATTCGTTTTACTGGAGGTTTTGACCATACGAATGTGTACCTCGTCTAATACAAGTAAAATTTCAAAATTTAAAAACCCCCGACACATTTATGTTGCGAAAACACCCCGATTCAAACAGTAAAACGCCCATAACTTTTGAACGGCTGAACTGATTTTATTTAAACATAGCTAAGAACACTCTCGACAAAATCACCTTTCAAACTAGATCAAAATCGGTTCATCCGTTTAGGCGCTATCATGCCACAGACAGACACACAGATACACAGCAACACACGTGAAACTTATAACACCCCTCTTTTTCCGGCGGGGGTTAAAAACTAGACCAGGTAGGTTTTTTTACCCACAGTCTTTAGTGAATGTAATTAATTCGTTATTCCTTGAAATAACCAACTTCAACTGTTGAAATAGATGTCTTATAAATATAATTGGTGAGATGGTGGTGAAGCGCAAGCCTATAAATAGTAAAAAAAAAAACAAAAAAATTGAAAACTTAACATTTAAATGCAATGGTAAATTTTTGAATATTTAAATTATAACACATTTAACCAAACAGAGACAGCCTATTCGTTTGTTTATTAATTCCTCCACCATATGACCGAGCCAATTAAAACCACCCTAAACACAGGACAATTGCCCAAACGTACAGTGCGAACAAGCCACAACATGCCAAACAAATGTCTTGCTATAACCGACCCCTTACTTACCCTCTGTCAGTCGCTAAAACAGGGCGCAGACGCCACACTATTAGATGAGGTACCGTATGTAATGCTTGTCTAAAGACTTGTTATTGACATGTCCGATATACAATAGAATACACACACCAACGATACAATAGAACAAATAAATTAATTCCTTTTTTAAAGTCTGTTAAAAATAGTGTATTAACGAGTAATGTTCGTGTAGCAACGCAAATTCCGACATTACAATACCAGGTTGGTAATGTTACACTGCATTACTTCTTCTCAGACAGAGAAAGCACAAGCAGTAATCACCACGTTTGCTCAAGATGGGTTGGCTATTTCAGGCTTAAGGTGTATATATTCCCCAATGTTAACCGCAGTACTGGCCGTGCGCCCGTTCGGAGAGTAGAATATCAATATTGAACTTCCTTTTGGACAGTTTTGTTTGCAAAATATTCTTTGCTATTTCACACTTATGCTATTTCAGTTATAATATAAGTTGTTTTAATATGCTCGCTCGCAGATTTTCTCGCTGCAGCGTGGGTGTCAAAAGGACTTTGTTCCGTGCGTATTGTCTCTGCTTCTATACTTGCCAATTGTGGACTACATTTAAAAGGTCAACAATAAGTACAATACGTGTGCAGTACAACGATGCGTACAGAATCTTGTTGAGATTGCCGCGATACTGTAGTGCGTCGAGCATGTTCGCTGAGGCGAGGGTGCCTGACTTTTATGCTGTCATACGATCTCGCATAGCATCTTTTTCTAACAGCTTGCGATGTTCGGCTAACCAGCTTATAAGGGTCGTTAGTGAGGATTGGTCCAGTCCGATCCACAGGTATTGGCTCGGCGTTCACCAGAGTGCCAACCGAAGGTAAATACTACGACTATCGACTAATTTTAATGATTTCTACTGACCATGTATTTTATATGAATGAATTATTATTTTATAAAGAATTTTGTTTCAATGTATTAATTTTAATGAATGTATGATGATTTGTATCTATGAATTTGTAATTTTAAATAACTGGGATTGTGTGCCTTTTTGAATAAATTTATTATTATTATTATTATTATTTTTTCTGTGTAATAATATTTTTAAACATCTGAGTAGTTTTGGAGGAGTATCCAAAAGTAGCGAAAAAATATCATGTTGTTATTTATTTTTAAACTACAACACTATTAGTTACACGAAGAAACCATGTTTCACAAATAATGTTACATGAATCAATAATAAATATATATTTTTTTCAAACCTTTTAACCTAGCCATTATTAAGGCTCTTATATAAATTATTATTTACTAAACACACCAGCATTACCCGAACGCAAAGTGCGAGCAAGCAAAACAAATGTCTTGCTGTAAACGACCCCTTACCCTCTGTCCTACAGGGTGCAGACGCTATTAGATGAGGTACTGTCCGTAATGCTTGTCTTCTATATTGGCGATTATTGGCTAGAGGAGTTGGTGACATGTCTGTGATACAATAGAATTAGAAATTGTGTCGGTGTCTATAAATTAATGACTGAATTATCTTCTGACTGTCTCGTCGCTCTAGTGGTCGAAGAACTACTGCTGTCCTTAGTTCGATTCTCAGGTAGGGTAATGGGGTAATGTTCAAAAATCAAAATCAAAATCATTTATTGGTTTGCAAACATGGGTATTTAGTACATAGATGTTTAAATATATAAGAGTCCTCCATGCTCTACCGTCACATGGGCATGCAAAACATATTATTTAATTTATACAAATTAAAATATTGGATTATAATTTTAAATATCAATGAGAATCAAATAATACAAATTAATGTCAATCACAGTAAAATGTCACAGTAATACATTAATGTCATCATGGTTACAATAAAAATAAAAATGTCAAATGGTATAAATAGCATGTCAATCAGTCAATGATTCATCATTAAGGAAGTCGTCAATTGTGTAATAACTTTTTTTAATTAATATTTCCATTAGTGCCCTTTTAAATTTCAATAAACTCATAGTTTTAATAATATTAGGTACTTTGTTATAAATGCGTGGGGCATTGCCAAAAAAACTTTTTTGCATTAGTGCTGTTTTACATTTAACTTGACACAATTGATTCACATATTGAGTTCGTATTGGATTCCTTCTGACTGCCGACAATTTTTGAAATAGATGTGGATTGTTTTTCACAAATGAAGCCGTTTCAAATATATATAAAGACGGGAATGTTAATATTTTCATAGATGTTGTTGGGTTCGTCCATCAGAAATCTGTCAGTAGCAACCCGGAATTTGTTTTTTTTTGCCGGCTGTTGATACTGGTAACAGCTTAACTTTCAATGAAGCTTGGCAACATACCTTCCAAATTTACGTCGCCATAAATTTTAAGAACGTTTTTTTCGTTAGAGAATTACGGAATCATCAAAAATAAATTCCATTATGTACAATAGATTTAAAAACTAATCGTAGTTTTGAAAATAAAACGGTTTGCTGCGTATTTCAGTTCAGAAAGATTTTTGAGTGGCTTAACACTAGGTACCTACTATTTATAACGTTGACATTAAGTTACGTACATACTTCAACAAATAGATGTAGCTTCACTTAGCTATATAAGTATGTCCGACGTAAATGGCTGAAGTTCAAGGCTTAATGTATAGACTAGCTATCTAAAGGTCATAAGTTCAAACCCTATTCCGTAGAAGCTAATTCTAGCGTAGTCTGCCTGCGTAGGAAGCCAAGCAATCAGGGATGTCTGTACATCAGGTTGGTTCAATTCATTGTTTTATTTTAATTACTCCAGCTCGTCTTTGAGTTAATAATCATCTACAGATTTAAAAACATTGATTTCGTGCAATTTTTATGGGTCTACGAAGCTTCGGCTATGCGAATTGATCTATCAATATTTTTTGTTTTAAATATTAATTTCTTACAATAAGAATCGCAAAAAAATAATCCAAAATTAACTTAGACAGTTAATGCAAGCAATAAAGTCATCACAAAATTTACTAACAAACACTCTTGTCAACATTTGCACAATCTCATGGGAAAAATGTATAACTTTGCGTCTTAATAAACCATTATATTACTTATTTATCTATTACACAATTACTCGTTTATAACTACTGAACCTCAATCTAAATAACCATACCAGCCGGGTAACTCTCATACAAAAAACTAAACCCTAAAAATTGCAAAACTCTTCAAAGGTCCTCCAAACCAAAATGAACACACATTATCATCAAATCGCAAGCCCTTCAAAAACTCCGTGCCCTATCTGTCACAGGACAGGTCACAAGTTCACTCCAGCGCGCTGCATCCCATCTCCATCTGGTCAGGAAGCGTGAATTGGCACGGCGTGCGCGGGCGCCGAGCGCGTGCGACTCTATTGTTTGACGTGCGTTTGCGCGGGAGACGAGAACTTCCCCTAGCTGTCAGATGGAAGAGGTAGTTAGTGGTGATTGTTCTTTGGATTTTGCTTGAAGAGCTTGTTGGTAGAGCATTTACGTTAATGTGTGCATAGCGACCATTACAATCGGAGACTTTGAAAAAACCGGTCAAGTGCGAGTCGGACTCGCGCACGAAGGGTTCCATACCATTATTGCAATAAACGGCACAAAAAATACGTTTCTTCTATGAGAGCCAAACTTAAATATTTGTTTTATTCTATTTGTTGTTGTAGCGGCAACAGAAATATGTACATCATCTGTAAAATTTCTAGCTGTCACGGTTCTTGAGATACAGCCTGGTGACAGACAGACAGACGGACAGAGGAGTCTTAGTAATAGGATCCCGTTTTACCCTTTGGGTACGGAACCCTAAAAACACGTCTCACAAAAGACAGTGCAGTTTTTGGACAACAATTGGCTGTAGCAATGTTCGGTTTTGACATAATATGTCGGACTCACTGGGTAATGAAACTGAACACTAAAAAATTTCCGTAACTTTTAATTGTATAAACTTATTACCTAGCTAGAATAAAATTAAAGTAAACTCACGGTTACCTATACAATATACTTACTCGTATTTAATGTTTGTTAAACGTCCCATAAAACAATTTAAATTCCCAAAATAGCTGCAGTTAATCAGACTGTAACATTTAATTAAATGAATTCATAAATAGACAAGACAAGTGATTTCATAGATCATACTCAGTCATAATTCTTGTTCGTGACAGATGCTCAGTTAATTTCTTTTTAAAGACTCTGGCGCATCAGAATTATCTCATAATTAACTGCAGATGCAAAGGGATGGTCTTTGATGGCTATCTTAGCTATTATTCTTTAAGATTCTGCTCTACAAATCTTGTTTTAGTTGCTTTTGATGCAGGACAAAACACATTCTGTGAGTAATTAATCCTACTCTTAGAATTATAGAAAACTTATTCATCCATATTAATATTATAAATGTGAAAGTAACTCTGTCTGTCTGTCTGTTACCTTTTCACGCATAAACCGCTGCACCGATTTAGATGAAAGTTGGTATGAAGATAGTTTGAGACCTGGGAAAGGACATAGGCTATATAGGTAGGGTAGGGTAGGGTAGGGTAGTGTAGGGTCGGGTAGGGTAGGGTAGGGTAGTGTAGAGTAGGGTAGGGTAGGGTAGGGTAGGTTAGGGTATGGTAGGGTAGGGTAGATAAATGTTTGGTCTTTTTATGACAAAACAAAGTTTGCCAGGTCAGCTAGTTGTACAATAAAGTATTTTCTTTTTATCTGTCCAAAACCGTAAAAACAGAAAGTTAAATTCAGAATTGATAAATGATTTTATTTCTGTAAGTTAGTTTGTACAAACACTTTTACATGTCGATCATATTTTTTAAAACTAGATGAGATCGGCGATTCCTATCTAACTACTCTGAGAAGAAAGGCCGAAACAAACTCAGAGCTCATAGTCTCTTTTAAAGTCCAAAAATTAAATATGGATAATAAATATTCTTTTATCCTATAGGTTACCCTACAGTCAATAACCAGTGAAGAGGAGAGGGTGAAATAAAATTAAGAAGATACAAATCTTCATTCAGACTTTAATACGAATAAAAATTACGCCCAGGTACTTAATTTTATAGACTGGTCTAATATTAAGTACCTGGGCGACCGAGCTCTGCTCGGTTGAAAATAGAGAAAACAACGTTTTCTAAAAATGAAACCTATCTAGATCGATTTATCACCCCCGAAACCGCCTGCATATTAAAATTCATGAAAATCGTTGGAGCCGTTTCCGACGCAACGCGACGCAGCAAAGAGATTTAAATCTCGTAGCACCAAAATGTAGCAAATTTTCAGTACATATAGGTACCTTTTTGTATTCTTCGTACTAGACTACTACTGTGTACTATACTTACTTTTTTCCTGAAAGTTTCCTAAAATCACAACAGAGCAAATGCTTAAATCTCAGTTACCGCAAGTACTGTGCGGCTGGCGGCGGCGGCGGGTTGCCCTACAATGGGTTTGATTTACCGCCGTCTCCCGTTACACCCCTTGTTGCTACCCGTGATATGGCTACACCATCTATAGATATCGCACTACGCTGATACTTATTCAATAAAGAATGCTTCATTAATTGCGCGTTACGTTAATCGTTGATTAAGGAGTTATTAGTTCTTTTTTTTTGTAGTTTAAGCGTTTTTTTGTCTGAGCTACAAAAATAAGGTGATTTTATTATTTGGTCGTAGCATTGAGGCTGTGTTTGTACAACTAGGAATGTTTTTTTACACTCTTGTTGTTATATTCTTTTGAAATTTCATTTTGATATCCCACACTGGGATGGGTTAGGATGACAAAAAAAATTGGGCCCCCATAATTTGGCGCCAAAAACACACGCAAGGTTAAGAAGACAGACATTGACGTAAGAATCATCGAAAATGAATAAAACAACAAAATAATAACAACAACAACATACATACATACATAGACTGAAAAATACATTACCCTCCTTCGAAACTTGTACAAAGAAAAATAAAATTTATTTAGCAATGACGGGCGATCCATACTGTTACTTACTTACATTGAGTCTAATTAGTTATCTGTAGTTTGTTAATGCCATGTTACCTAGTTAGCTACTAGGTAACAAAGATGCAAAAAAAAACAATGAGTTCTTAATTGCTTGTCAGCATGAGAACTAAGTAATTAGTCCTACAACTAAGTAATCGAAATGTTCTTACTATTGAAATTAATTGCTAAATAAACTACTGACAAAATAACAAACATTCATCCATCCATCCTCACAAACATCCAGGTTTCAATAGTAGTAGAATGTGTAAATGTAGATTGACCAAAGTCTCAATAAAGTCATAGACAAAAACAAAATTGCGAAGCGCGGCTATTAAAAAATAAAACCGACTGTTAATGGCCAGTCTCCCACCGTGTTAATTACGTTGACATTCCTTCCACTCGTTCGATTCCGTTCATTCATTCACAATTACATCTGTTAACTAAACTATCGCGTCACCCTCCTCTCTGGGGTTCATTTAACCCCTCGAATATAAAAGGAACAATAACATTGACTGGTCCCGCTCCAGCAACTGATTGCGCAGTATCAAATCAAAGGCGTTCATGTTTTAATTTTCTTTTGTTCATTGTTTTGTTATTGTTTGTGTCAATCAGCTTCCAATATCGAGATAATTCAATTAGATAGATGAACATTTTTGTTTAAAAGATATGGAGAGTAATGAAATTCACTGGGTCTGGGCTGACTTTTCATAACAATATTAATGTGATGAAGTTTTAATACAAACCCCGCTGATCCCTTAATCGTCCTAGCAGACAACGAGGATTTCATAAATCAATCAAACTTTCAAACAAAGATCATAACTCCAACGCAACGAGTCTTCTGGAAAACTTAAATTACTCTTTTTTCCGCAATGCGAGTGCGAATAATCTTCCTGACGGGCTGCGAAATTGATGGCGTCGAAAAAACGCCAAGTCAAAATCCGACAAACTTTTTACGTCAACCGAGTTTCACTTAGAGAAGTTTCTACATCCATTTAGAAGTTACTCCTATACGACAAGCTGACAAATTTTAATGAACCCAAGAGGGCTGCTAATGTCTGCGAGTCGCGTAATGGGAAAACTTTGACGCGCTCCCCCGCCGCCGCCGTCGCGCGCAACCAAAGCGCTCCACATTTTTACTTCACATATTCTATTGTTTTCAAGACATATTTACCAAAGTCATGACAAAACAGCGATTGCGAGTTCGCCAACTCACATTACGAACACACAATTGTTTGATTACTTTATCCGCTAATTTTCGACCGACGAAACGTGTACGTTATGGGAAATAAAAATGTAACGCTATACCCCTGGGTGCGCTTCAATAAAAAGCGCAATCATTTTGACGTGTGCCATTTCAACTCTTTCAACTCCGCCTAGTATAAATTACATTATAAATTTTAACCTAATCGTTCAGTGACCAACGAAAAAATGTATTAGGGGTGACATGATTGTGATTTAAACGGCTAACCCCCGCTTAAGGGCGGTCTCGCGTCATCCATCATACGCTTTACATATGTTTGAATAAAGCTCGTGGGAAAAGGATTTCCTCTCAGAAGTCAAAGCGGCATTTTGCTACAGTGTAGGGTGGCCCACTGAGCGAGAATAGTAAAGGAAATGGATGGGTCTTTGAATGCCCGAAATACTTAACGCCCGCGTCATATTGTATTCATGCAAGCATTTAGAGAGTGTGTGTGTATACCTAAGGTGAATATTTATAAGTTTGTGGTCCAGATAAGTCTTATGATCAAATTCAATCTTGTTCATAACATATAGCTACACCCACATAATCAAATATAAATCTAACTAAATGACGCGATTGTATGTACCGGTTTTCTTGACATGCGATGTACATCGCATGTCAAGAAAACCGGTCAAGTGCGAGTCGAACTCGTGCGCCGAGGGTTCCGTACCTACCCATTATACCGCCTTAATAAAATTGGTATCATTTTTATTGGTGGCTAAGTTTTAAAGATATGGGCAAATTTAGATTTTCGCGAAAACATGTAAGTATCAAAATTTACCTTAATTTTCAACTTTAACTAATAACAACTATTTCGTGATTCTAGGTCAACGGGAACTACAATATAGGTTTTCGAACCAAAACCTATGTACTTCCGGTTTGGGTTTCTGGTTGACCTAGAATTGTCAATTTTGGTTAAAAGCAAGGTCTGACAGCACAAGTAAAGGGAAAATTCTGGGAATTAAAAATAGTTCAAAATTATGGTAAATTTTGCTTTATATCTTTTTATCGTGTTGACCTTGATTTTGAAACACCTAATAGGGACTATAGACCTCAGTATCAATATATAACAAATGCCCAATATATTCAACTTGCTAGGTCCACCCGTTCCTGAGAAAATCGGTGGTGACACACGGACAGACGGACAAGTAAATGAACTTATAAGGGTGTCTTTTTTACCTTTTCCTCAAAAGCCTGAAAACGGAGTAAAATTACGATCAATGATCGTACTTTGAGCTTTTCATTTAGCATTATCGGCACCGGATATCCACCGAAATCTAGAAAAATGCCATATTGAGCTGTAAAAACTGTATAGAAAAAGTTGTCCGAGGCATTGGAAATGTTTTCTTTCATTGGTAATTAAATTTATTTTTAAATTGTGTGTGAAAAAGTGGCACGCTTGATTTTCATGCACATGAAGGGACTTGCGTTATCTAGTTAGATTTATATCTGTGGCTACACCCAACTCATGCGTTCGTAATTGTTACCCTAGATAAATTTTAACACTCCACTATATAGTTTTCAGGTAGATACCATGCTGCAAACATCATAGACGTAGGTATGTCAAAAATCTTCTTCAACGGATCGAAATCAGTAAATCAGTGTCCTCAGTTCCCAGCGTTCACCAAACCCATGGCGTCCCTACCCTACAAATAGCGGATTAGGGCAGTTTGGCAAACAAGGCGTCGCCGGCGCGTGCGGCGCTTATAACTAATGCTGTATTAATGTCTATTAGCTGCCCGCCATTGTTCTGCACCTAGCCTTAGCTATTTGTTTGGATTTGCGCTAGTAATGCGACAGTGAGGACTAAGCCGATGAATTTCGCACGAGAGGCGTTAATAGAAGTCAAGTATGCACGTTTGTTGTGATTTCTAAAGATTAGGGCATAATGGAGTTGGGTTTTCCGTTCCCAGGGTGACGCACAGTGTTTCGCCTAGAACAAGCTAGGTGGACAAAGTCTGTTTATTTTTTTCTGCATTTACCAGGCCCCTCAGAAAGTATTGCGAAAAAAAGTTTTTATATATGGGAGACTGGCCAGTTATAATGTTTTTCGAAAATATGATTATTTATAAGTAAAAATAAGTAAGTTCCAATTTCAAAATTTCCCTCCACATTTTTTGCGAGTTAATTCAAAGTATTGTGTCTCACTGAAATATGGATCTGCGCCGGGAACATTTTAGAGCTATGATTTTATACGATTTCAAGTGTCGCCTGAAACCGGATGAATCGTACGATAGACTTCAAATGGCATTCATGGATGAAGGACCTTCCAAGGCAACCGTGTATCGTTGGTATAACGAATTCAAGCGCGGTCGACCAACTTTGGGGGATGACGAAAGAAGCGGTCGCCCTTTGACGGCTGTTACCGAAGAAAACGTGCTAGCAGTGAAAAATTTAATCCAAGACAATAGGCGAATTACATATCAGGAGATTCAACACATATTGAAGATTGGATCGGGAAGCGTTCACGAGATTCTACACAGCCATCTTCGCGTGAGGAGGATAGTATCACGCTGGGTGCCGCACAACCTCACCGATGCTCAGAAGCAGGCCCGGGTGGAATGGTGCCGTGATATGCTTAACAAATTTGAAGCAGGCTCGTCTCGGCGTGTTTACGACATCGTTACAGGTGATGAGTCCTGGATTTATCAATACGACCCAGAAACCAAGCGCCAGTCGACTGTTTGGGTGTTTCAAAATGAGCCAACGCCTACCAAAGTGAAGCGATCTAGAAGCGGGGGTAAGATTTTGATCGCTAGCTTTTTTAATTTGACTGACCACTTGGTATCAATTCCCTTACGGGATCAAAGAAGCATTAATGCCGAATGGTATACTACCAAATGTTTGCCAGAAGTTTTCTCTGTTATAAGCAACAAGCGACCAAACACAGGGCTCCGCGGGCTACTGCTCCACCACGACAATGCACCTGCGCACACCGCACTCAAAACGAGGGACTTCCTGGACAGCACGCCAGTCAAACTCCTGGGTCACCCTCCTTACAGCCCTGATCTAGCACCGTGTGACTTCTTTTTATTCCCAAAAATAAAAAATCAGCTCAAAGGGATACAATTTTCGTCGCCGGAAGATGCGCTGGCTGCGTTCGAGCAGGCTGTAAACGAGGTGTCTGCGGCGGACTGGAAAAAGTGTTTTGAAAACTGGTTTCGGCGCATGAATCTTTGTATAGAGGCTGGTGGAAAGTACTTTGAAAAGATTTAATAAAAATATATGTACGTATAGAACAATTTTTTTTAGTTTCGCAAAACTTTCTGAGTGTCCCACGTATATCGACTTGTTAGGATGTTTTATGAAAACATAATTTAAAAAAGACATAAATAAAAACTCTAGATTAATTAAGTTTTATTTTTTTATTTTTTATAGTAAGCAGTTTATTAGTTTACACATAGTTATCTACTTAATTAAACGACTGAACTAATCCTCGTCTTCCGTATAGTCCTTATAATAGTCCGACGAATCTGACATGTCATAGTCTCTTCATTTTGAGAGATATTGTTTCGGAACTAAGGGCAAGGCTGTTCAATAGCAGATATGATTAGCTTTAAAACCTCTGCACATAATTAACCTCCTTTTTAGGGTTCCGCACCCAAAGGGTGAAAACGGGACCCTATTACTAAGAATCCACTGTCCGTCTGTCTGTCTGTCACCAGGATGTATCTCATGAACCGTGATAGCTAGACAGTTAAAATTTTCACAGATGATGTATTTCTGTTGCCGCTATAACAACAAATACTAAAAACAGAATAAAATACATATTTAAGTGGGGCTCCCATACAACAAACATGTTTTTGCTGCCGTTTTTTGCGATTATGGTACGGATGGTGTGCGAGTCCGACTCGCACTTGGCCGGTTTTTTTATTACAGTGTGACTCGATCAGTAAAATGGAGTTTTTAAAAGAATGACTCAAACACGAAAACAAGACTGGAACGCTAGTCTTTATGACTTTGTTTTATATAAATTTCCACGGGATCGGTCAATGTAGCGACGCCTGGGGGAGGCTTATGTCCAGGCCTTTTGGCTAAAATGATGATGATGATATCACTGAAGAATTTAAAAGGCAAATTAAGATGAAATTGGACAGTCGTTCTTCGAGAATTGCTACCAAATGGACATATACTGATACAGCCTGGTGACAGACAGACAGACGGACCGCGGAGTCTCAGTAATAAGGTCCCGTTTTTACCCTTTGGGTACGGAACCCTAAAAAATTAATCAAATTTATTGGATAACATGTACATAATTATAAACAAAACTTATGTCAGATAATTAACCCTTTCCGAGAATCTAACAATGACTTTTGTCCTCCTAGCTTGTTCTAGGTGAAAAACTGTGTCGTAGAAGGTAGCAACCACAATTTTAGTTACTGGGCGCCATTCAGCGAGGAACTACGTTATAGATAAATTCTCGGTAAAATGTGAATAAATATGGCTTACCAATCGTTATGATCTAAGTAATATATTACATAGTGCTGTACCTAGCAACTATTGCTACCAATTAACTTTCGATGGGGAGACACCGCCAACTTCCGCACCGGATACCACCCAAGGTAGCTACGCCACTGAATATCCTTACGTCCTCACCGCTTGCAATAGCAATCCATTGCTACATATTGCCACAGATAATATAATACTTATTAGCATGTATTGCTAAGTATTATAATCATCTGTACCGCCTTATACACCTAGGAACCGTCTAACTTTACAGGTTTTAAGGCACTATCTTAGGACTGATCTTGCAACTCTGAAGAAGGACCTAAAAGACAGGGAAGGGCAGGCAGAATTCCATGACTTACCTAAAGGGCAATATCGCGAGACGCAATCCCCGCCCGGGCCACTTATCGTGCCGTGTCATCTGCCTAGCTTGCCTTTTCCCAAATAAGCTGGAGGCAGATTTTTAAACTATCAGCCTTACCATACTTACATACCATATGCAGGACATACCTAGACCCACATTTCATAACGATTTTTTTAAAGGCCCAAACACCGGGCTGCTATTTCACGGCAGACTGTTACTTGCAGGAGAAATTTCTGATGGAAATATTTAACATCATTGCCCGTTAATGTAATCGAACCCGGCAACGAACGATCAGTAGACGCAATTAGGGCGCCGTCTTGTTCTTGCGTCTAACATAGTAATCTAGCTAGAATATCACTCTGTGCTTTGATATTTTCATTTAGGATCGAATAACAAACTTCTGATCACCAACGTCGAACAAACTTGTCTAGTTTCTATCCTAGTCAACATTGCTAATATAAACTTGTACCAACTTTACAAGGCCAATGCCGCAGATCGATCGCTTCTCGCCTGGCGATAGTTGCGATAAAACTGTGGAGTAACAGGGGCGAGCCTTATCGTAGGAGGCACGTGTCATCAGCTAACTCAATGCACCCCGTCATTGTGACGTCAGAAAATGGCATTCAGGTCATTGTTATTGTGAACTTGGCAGCTAGAAGCGGTGGTTGTTCATAAGATGTTGGTGTAGTAGTGAAGCTTTGCTACCAGATTGGTGGTCTGTCTCTTGCTATGTTCATCATGTTTACTAACAACTTTATTCTCAGATATGACGTTCTATGACGTTTCCGTAATTTAATAGTGAATCTGAACCGTAACGATAAATAAAACAACAAACTGCAGATTTAAATCAGTAACAATATCCTTCTTGCACACGAAACTTACACATATATACATACCTACCCATTCTACTTAAACTTAAGGGTTTATAGGATTTTCCACAAGACGCTTTCAAAATACTTTTCGCATCGCATCGACACAATATAGGCCAGAAACCGCTTAATGGCAAACAATAATACAATAACATTTTATTTCCTATCTCATTACATCGGTCCTCCCACAAAGCGATCTCATTACCGGCGTTTCACTTTACACTTCCTGCTCATTCGTGTGCAATCTGTAGTGTGCAAATCCGTTAATCTTATTTGGTGGGTAGTCGGAACGCACGTGGCGCCACGTGGCGCGAAATCAAACTAATCTCCAGGCCGTACGCGTCGGCGGGCAGCGCGCGTGCGCCGACCCGATAACGCCAAGAAACGCCATTCATTCCCGCTCTTTTGTAGTGAACAATCACTTATTTATTTATGATATTTGCTACTAGTCAACCTGCCACCCTCGTGAGTTAATGTGTACTTAACTCGGCTAAAGCTACGCGTCGTCAGATAGGGTGTCTTATAAGGGTGTTTTAGTTGCCGTTTATGTATAAGACGTATGACACTGCTTCACTATTTTACTACTATTTTATTTTTCATAACTAAAAATAAAATAACACTAACCGATTCCAACCAAGTTTAGACCATACCCTTAGCTGTAAACGCTTGTGTACTACTTAAGTAACCTGTAAAGTAATGTATGTAATATAAATGCATTACAAAACTAATTATATATTAGAAAGCCCAATTTTGTTTGTTTTTTGGTCGTTACAATCCCGTGAAGGGTCGATCCGATACAAGACGCATAAAAAAGAAGTCATATAAAAAAAATCGGACGTCGGTGTTGCAATATGGTAAAACAAGAGGTAGGTACCAAAGACACCGACTTCCGAAACGAAAGTTATTTTTGCACGTTTTTTTTAATTTTTGCTTTGTAAGTCGGTTTACATTTTAGTGTTTTTTTTTTATCTTTACAAATCGATGCTGTTTCATGTACCGGATCGACCCTCCAAAGGATGATGAGGGTTTTTGCAAACAACCTACTCATTTTGCAAAAAGTAAAATCTAAGTATTCAATGATAGGAACAAACAACCAACGTAAATAAGCTGCAATAAATAATCTATATGAAGGTCAATTGTGAAAGGAGCCTATAATATACGAGCGCGCGTTAGAGCCACGTGAAATGTATGGTTCGTTCCTGGATCCTCGCACGCACGCTCCTTGTTTCTTTCTATTTCGGCATTTGATAATTTTTGAATAGAAAAGTTTTTACTGTTTCTCATACAATTGTTCTACAGCAAAAAATTGACACGGCCCCGGTAAGTTATAAATTAATATTATTTCGTTCTAGAAAGTTCTTCGAAATGGAGTCTTCTTGCCCTGCCGAATTCACTACTCAATGGGGATGTGAACTGCTATTTTTACGATAGGTAGCGCATCGTCGCTATGGCTATTGAAATCTGTCAAATCCATACATTTTGTAGGTAACCTATCATTCAATAAATTTAAATTTTCTCGAAATATGCCTGTGTGCTGTATGTACCAACCCCGGTGTTCATTTGTTGCCCAAAGATACAACGCTAAAATTATTATAGGTTATGTATTGTTCATTTTTTATAAATGTTCGTACCATGATTCAAGTAAGAAATAACTCGTTACAACTAAAAAAATTGCCAAATCTAGAACATAATATCACCGATGGAAAATATTTTATTATATAAAAGTCTGCCTCTCAATAAGATCTGTTTTCATTCTAGTTATCCTTGCTCCTCATTTCTATAGTTCGTCTTTTAATTATTTAAGCTTCCAGGGACAATACATATTATCAATAACGATGGTAGACCGGTTTAAACCCAAAAATAACAAAAGAAAACGTGATGTAAACGAAGCAAAAATGATTTGTCAGCAGCCATTGCGCCGCCAGCGACATCTGCGCTCAGTTTTGCGTTCCCATCCCCATTTGTGATTTAGTCGGGACGGATATTGTCTTTATAGATAGATATGGACAAAAGTAAATAAGCAATTTAATATTTCTATAATATAATATTATAAAGAGGCCCGCCCGCCTCAGTAGGTATACATAATTTCAAATTGATTTTATTTAGCTTTCAAATAAAAAAAACCATTCCTTATTTTTTCGAATGAAGAAATCGTGTATCTATCGATATCGATAATGTAATTAAAAATGCAATGTGTTATACTGCACTGGTGTAACCTTGGTTGAGTTGTAGACCTATGATACGAATGTCAACCTTACAGCAAACGCAATTAAGTTTATAATTGCGACCACTGAGAATACCGCCATCTAATGTCAGGTAGCGGCATTTGCTTGGCAATCGAATCTAGCTTGACTTTAGATTACAAAACGTCGAAGTACTTCTGCACTAACACAAATAGGCTCCCGGATGCGCATGCGCCAAACGGATCGGTACTGGCAACGACTCCGCCCACACCAATGCGTTATTCGAGCTTTAACGTTATTAATTAGAAATCATTATTATTAAGGATGTTATCATTTTATTTTTGTATTTTTTTACATGGTTCGGAAGCATATTTTTACTATCTGTTTTACACAACTCACAACGTTATTTAAGTAATTTTTCAATGGCATTTATACAAATTTTTTACCGTACATTTTATAAGTTGGTGGACTATTTCTCGTAAACTTGTAAAGCCTATTTAGCTGTGATAGTTTTCCATTTAATTTCGTTATATATACTACTGCCGTGAATTTTTTCACATGACCAAAAGCAACCATTTAATTTTACGCAAACAGATCTCTGAATCGAAAAATGGTTTTAACAGACCCGTAATATTTTTGAACGGCCTACTCAACGATACCCTACACCATGGGAAGGACGAGAATAAAAAGATATCCCCACTTTACGTCTATAGGAGGTACCCGACAATTTTTTTTTCCTTTTTTTATTTTACCACTTTGTCAGAATTATAAATATGTATTTGATGACCCTACGTATAGCGGAATTACAGAACGTGTCTTACAAAAAGCTTGGTGCTCAAACATTAAAACACTACAAAGCGCTAGATAACTTTCTTTATAGAAGTCGGTTTCTTTGGTACCTATATTCGTTTTCGACACCGACTTGCAATAATAAAGTTATCTAGCGCTTTGTAGTGTTTATATTGGAAGTCGGTTTAATATTTTTGTTCAAATATTTTATTTTTCTCTTTTTAGTTTTGGTACCTACCTCAAATTACCATGAAAATCATTTATAGCCAAAGTACATCTCATGACAATTCCAGTAAGCACAAACAAGACTAGGATAAATTGTTTTATTTCGGAGTTCCAGTGCCTACCTGCCGGCATCATCATCAGACCAGTTTGATGGTACCATTTTCAGCAATACCATTTATTAAGAGGAGCCTTGCCGGGCCGTCTATCGCCAACGCGAGTACGGTCCAAAAGCTTGTTGTTTCATCCAGCGCCATGCTTGAAAAAGATGCAATGCGAAAAGAGAGAGATAGCGCCTGAACGCTCGGTTGTCATTCGGTAACTTCCGCCGCTCAGTCTCGGGCGCTCGCCGCCGGTCGGCCGGCCGCTCGTATGAGTGAGTGAGCGACCCATTCATTCATGAATTCATGATAATAATGTCGCATCGCGCGCGCTGCCTGGTATAGGTTTAAGTTATTAATAAATGTTATTAAATTAATGAGTTCTTTTTTTTCAATGTGGTTAGACACCTATCCCGAAACCAACAATGAGGGCGCTACCGTTTTTGTGCTCACTAATTGGCAACACTGGCGAGTAAGGTCTTTAAATATAGCTGTCAAACGTTATTATTACGCGCATGGAAGCAAAGTTTAGATAATCATTTCTAATGACGTAGAAGTGCGATTAAATATAAAATCGAGTATGCTGCAGCTTCGCGCAGCTCCAATTTTTTTTTAAAAAAAGGAGGATTAAGTTTTCCGAATCATAAATCTCTATTAAAGCTGTGGCTGGTGAAACCCGTATCTACTTTAATCTGTCATATTTAGAAAATATTCTCTCTACAATAATTAAGTTTCCTTTACCAAATCTATCAATTTCTACCGAGTTGTTGCACTTAAACAACCAATTTTCTAAAATTGGGTTTGGCACCATTGGGCACGGGCAACGGCTCAGTCAGTAATTCACTCACTTCACTCAGTGCCACTCACACGCTGAGTCACTATTAAATATAACACAAAAAGAACTTTCAATCTTGGTCCACAATTGGTGGAGTAATCGCGTAAAAAACGCTAAAAAAACATAGAGTAAAATTGAGAAGCTCCTCCTTTTTGAAGGCGGTTGAAAAAAAAAACTGTTTACTTGACAGTGACACTGACAAGTGCCAATTCTGTCAATCAGACTTTATTGGGCAGAATAGTCGGCAGTGGCAGTGCTGCCATATCTACCAACTTTTTGGTAGATCTACCGATTTTGGTGCTAGTCTACCGATCTACAAACACAGTCCATAAAGCTAACAATTTTTGATGATATAAACCGTTTTTGTGAGGTTACAAATATAATTAAAACGGCTCTAATGTTATTTATAAGTTTCTACATTTGTCTTCTTAACCAGAGTTATAGTATCGGTTGGTAGATCTGCCGATTTTCTTTAAACAAATCTACCAATTTCTACTAATTTTTACCGATTTTTTGCACTTAATTAACCAATATTCTAAAGTTAGTGTTGGCAGCACTGGGCACGGGTAGAGCGGCTCTGTCAGTCACTCACTCACTTACTTCACTCAGTGCCGCTCACACGCTTAGTCAGTTAGTCAGTTGCCAAATAAGGACTTTATTAGACGCGTCGACGGTGGACCTATTTGTTTCCAGAAAAATATTGAATTGTGAATATTCTGAATAAAATACCATTATAAAACGATTCGCCTAAAATGGGTGAAGCGGACGAATACGCTTGCGTCAACGTAAAAATCAAGGACACATCTGGCATCAAGAAGAAAAAGAAGAAGAAGGCCAATATGGACACCGAGAAGCTGGTGGAGAATGAAGTTAAACAACAGGTTCAGCAACAACAACAACAACAACAGCAGCCACCAACCGTCACAGTTGTAGTAAACACTAAGACTAAGGCTGAGATGGCGTTTCAAAAGATGCAGGAGAAAATGGTAATTACTCTGAATTATTTCATATAATTATTATGTTTGTTTTAGCGTTCTGTAAACCTATTGTAAATAAAAATGATTGATAGTCGAATTTACATATAAGAGAAGCATGCTTTCTTCATTGTAAGCAAAGGTTCATTTAGTTTTTAAGTCAAAGATAATTTTCTGACTTGCTATCCAAGCATGATCCTTCTGCTAAGTGCTTGATCTTCTTATGTTATGGCTTATGTTATTTAAAATAATAAAGCTTATGTTTCTATATCTGTACCTACCAAACTCTTGCGAGTTGGTGGAACACTATGAAAGCATATAATTCTAAAACAAATTCCTGCTTGAATATGTCTTATTAGCGAGTCATAGGTTATACAGCATAGAATTTCATAGCTTTTGAGACTACCTAAGTACTCTGAGCTAGCAGTTCTCATATTTAAGTTCTATAATCAGAATGCATCGTCCCAAAAAATTATGAAATCAGAATTTTGATGCCATCTAGAGCAGTATTTTTCAATTTATTCTTGTTCATGTAATATGTACCTTAAGTACTCAGAGCTAGCAGTTCTCATATTTTAGGTTTGTTATCAGATTGCATCGTTCCAAAAAATTATGAAATCAGAATTTTAATGCCATCTAGAGCAGTATTTTGCAATTTATTCTTGTTCCTGTAATATATTCCGAAATAGAATTATGAATACTGTTAAAAATTAGTGCTCCGATATGTTTAAGGCATTTCAACTTTTTCCACAGATTTTAAAGAAGTGTTCTGTACCAAACTTTACTAACCAGACATTTTTATTGTTGCAGCAAAAACAGAGGATACAAAAGAAAGCCGAGATGACTCACAAGCAAAGAGTGGAGAAGTTCAATCAGCACCTAGACAGCCTCACAGAGCACTTTGATATACCTAAAGTCTCTTGGACAAAGTAAAATGTACCTGCTACCATCTTGGTTTCGTTACTGTTATGGCAATTCTGTAAAAACTTGTGTAAGTCAATTAATGTGTGATTGTACTGACTTGGAGATTATGTATGATAATTCGTTTTTAAGATATAGGTTTAAGTTATTAATAAATGTTATTAAATTAATGAGTTCTTTTTTTTCAATGTGGTTAGACACCTATCCCGAAACCAACAATGAGGGCGCTACCGTTTTTGTGCTCACTAATTGGCAACACTGGTTAGTAAGGTCCTTAAATATAGCTGTCAAACGTTGTTATTAAGCGCATGGAAGCAATGTTTAGATTAAAATCATTTCTAATGACGTAGAAGTGTGATTAAATATAAAATCGAGTATGCTGCAGCTTCGCGCAACTCCATTTTTTTTTAAAAAAAGGATGATAAAGTTTTCCAAATCATAAATCTCTAATAAAGCAGTGGCTGGTGAAACCCGTATCTACTTTAATCTGTCATATTTAGAAAATATTCTCTCAACAATAAACAAGTTTCCTTTTTTATTATTCCCAACCTTTTTTATTAACCAATTTTCTAAAATTGGGTTTGGCACCATTGGGCACGGGCAACGGCTCAGTCAGAAATTCACTCACTTCACTCGGTGCCACACACACGCTGAGTCACTATTAAATATAACACAAAAAGAACTTTCAATCTTGGTCCACAATTGGTGGAGTAATCGCGTAAAAAACGCTAAAAAACATAGAGTAACAAAAAACATAGTGTCACTGTCAAGTAAACATACTGTTTACTTGACAGTGACACTGACAAGTGCCAATTCTGTCAATCAGACTTTATTGGGCAGAATAGTCGGCAGTGGCAGTGCTGCCATATCTACCAACTTTTTGGTAGATCTACCGATTTTGGTGCTGGTCTACCGATCTACAAACACAGTCCATAAAGCTAACAATTTTTGATGAATACGTAAAATAATCCGTTTTTGTTTAACATTCAGCAACAGTGTGTAACACACACACTTTTTCATTAGACACTTAAGTGTTAATTATTCGTGATATTTTAAAAATATTTTTGTGAGGTAACAAATATTATTAAAACGGCTCTAATGTTATTTATGAGTTTCAACATTAATTGTCTTCTTTACCAGAGTTATAGTATCGGTTGGTAGATCTACCGATTTTCTTTAAACAAATCTACCAATTTCTACCGATTCTACTAATTTTTACCGATTTTTTGCACGTAATTAACCAATATTCTAAAATTAGGGTTGGCAGCACTGGGCACGGGCAGAGCGGCTCAGTCAGTCACTCACTCACTCACTTCACTCAGTGCCGCTCACACGCTTAGTCAGTTAGTCAGTTGCCAAATAAGGACTTAATAAGACGCGTCGACGATGGACCTATTTGTTTCCAGAAAAATATTGAATTGTGAATATTCTGAATAAAATACCATTATAAAACGATTCTCCTAAAATGGGTGAAGCGGACGAATACGCTTGCGTCAGCAGAGCACATCTAAAAATCAAGGACACATCTGGCATCAAGAAGAAAAAGAAGAAGAAGGCCAATATGGACACCGAGAAGCTGGTGGAGAATGAAGTTAAACAACAGGTTCAGCAACAACAACAACAGCAGCCACCAACCGTCACAGTTGTAGTAAACACTAAGACTAAGGCTGAGATGGCGTTTCAAAAGATGCAGGAGAAAATGGTAATTACTCTGAATTATTTCATATAATTATTATGTTTGTTTTAGCGTTCTGTAAACCTATTGTAAATAAAAATGATTGATAGTCGAATTTACATATAAGAGAAGCATGCTTTCTTCATTGTAAACAAAGGTTCATTTAGTTTTTAAGTCAAAGATAATTTCTGACTTGCTATCCAAGCATGATACTTCTGCTAAGTGCTTGCTCTTCTTATGTTATGGTTGATATTTAAAATAATAAAGCTTATGTTTATATATCTGTACCTACCAAACTCTTGCGAGTTGGTGGAACACTATGAAAGCATATAATTCTAAAACAAATTCCTGCTTAAATATGTCTTATTAGCGAGTCATAGGTTATACAGCATAGAATTTCATAGCTTTTGTGACTACCTAAGTACTCTGAGCTAGCAGTTCTCATATTTTAGTTCTATTATCAGATTGCATCGTTCCAAAAAATTATGAAATCAGAATTTTAATGCCATCTAGAGCAGTATTTTGCAATTTATTCTTGTTCATGTAATATATTCCCAAATAGAATTATGAATACTGTTAAAAATTAGTGCTCCGATATGTTTAAGGCATTTCAACTTTTTCTACAGATGTTAAAGAAGTGTTCTGTACCA
This sequence comes from Orthosia gothica, assembly GCA_949775005.1. Taxonomy (NCBI): domain Eukaryota; kingdom Metazoa; phylum Arthropoda; class Insecta; order Lepidoptera; family Noctuidae; genus Orthosia; species Orthosia gothica. Next base: position 10,487,746 of record OX459042.1, read on the forward strand.
AACTTTACTAACCAGACATTTTTATTGTTGCAGCAAAAACAGAGGATACAAAAGAAAGCCGAGATGACTCACAAGCAAAGAGTGGAGAAGTTCAATCAGCACCTAGACAACCTCACAGAGCACTTTGATATACCTAAAGTCTCTTGGACAAAGTAAAATGTATCTGCTACCATCTTGGTTTCGTTACTGTTATGGCAATACTGTAAAAACTTGTGTAAGTCAATTAATGTGTGATTGTACTGACTTGGAGATTATGTATGATAATTAGTTTTTAAGATATAGGTTTAAGTTATTAATAAATGTTATTAAATCGAGTATGCTGCAGCTTCGCGCAACTCCATTTTTTTTTTAAAAAGGAGGATAAAGTTTTCCGAATCATAAATCTCTATTAAAGCAGTGGCTGGTAAAACCCGTATCTACCTTAATCTTTCATATTTGGAAAATATTCTCTCAACAATAAACAAGTTTCCTGTTTTATTATTATTGATTAAGTTTTCCGAATCATAAATCTCTATTAAAGCAGTGGCTGGTAAAACCCGTATCTACCTTAATCTGTCATATATGGAAAATATTCTCTCAACAATAAACAAGTTTCCTTTAACAAATCTATCAATTTCTACCGAGTTGTTGCACTTATTCAACCACTGTTCTAAAATTTGGTTTGGCACCACTGGGCACGGGCAACAGCTAAATCAGTAATTCACTCACTTCACTCAGTACCACTCACACGCTGAGTCAGTATTAAATAAAACACAAAATTACAACTTATACAATTACAACAAAACTTTCAATCTTGATCCACAATTGGCGGAGAAATCGCGTAACAAACGTAGAGTTAAAAAAAACATAGAGTAAAATTGAGAACCTCCTCCTTTATGAAGGCGGTTGAAAAAAAAACAGTTTACTTGACAGGGACACTGACAAGTGCCAATTCTGTCAATCAGACTTTATTGGGCAGCATCAGAGACTTTCTGGCTAGAATAGTCGGCAGTGGTAGTGCTGCCATATCTACCAACTTTTTGGTAGATCTACCGATTATGGTGCTGGTCTACCGATCTACCAACACAGTTCATAAAGCTACCAATTTTTGATGATATAAACCCTTATTTTTAACAGTCAGCAACAGTGTATAACACACACACATTTTCATTACACACTCTGACCACACTTTACTAACCAGGTTATTTTTTGTGTGGTAACAAATATTATTTAAACGGCTCTTATGTAATATATGAGTTCCTACATTTGTCTTCTTAACCAGAGTTATAGTATCGGTTGGTAGATCTACCGATTTTCTTTAAATAAATCTACCAATTTCTACCGATTCTCCTAATTTTTACTGTTTTTTTGCACTTAATTAAGCAATATTCTAAAATTAGGGTTGGCAGCACTGGACACGGGTAGAGCGGCTCAGTCAGTCACTCACTCACTCACTCACTTCACTCAGTGCCGCTCACACGCTCAGTCAGTGCTGCCAACTTAGCGCTCTAGCAGATCTAGCGCTTTTTTTGGTCAATAGCGCGTTCTAGCGCCTATCGCTAAATCTAGCGCTTTTTGAAACTCTGTACTTTCATTAAAAAAAGAGTTACTGCGCCAACTTTCAACTGCCCAACGACGTGTTGAGGACAATTTCATCCACAGATAAATATAAATTCAAGTCCAAAACTGATCAAGACCAACCTTATTTCAGCCTCAGAAGCAATTGTAGTAGAATCAGACGATAATGAATTAATTTAATCACTTTGTTTTATAGAATAATTACATTAAAACGTCATTACTTTTTTTATTATTACTAAACAAGTACTCTTATCCCTTTTATATGACATAATTTGATTAAATAATAAATAAAAAACTGCGTTTATACATAGTCTCAAAAAATTGGGCGTTTTGTTTGAATTTGGCGCCGAATTTGACCGATTTTGGGTGTGATTTTTTGACAGTGACCATTTAGCGCGTTCTAGCGCGTTTTCAAGGAGCTAACAGCGCGTTTTTGCTTAAACGAGTTGGCAGCACTGCGCTCAGTCAGTAAGTCAGTTGCCAAAGAACATACGTAGTATCTCTAAGATCTGTGCAAAGAACTCAAAGAAGGACTTAATTAGACGCGTCGTCGGTGAACCTATTTGTTTCCAGAAATAACCTGGAAGTTTGTATGGTGAACCAATCATTTCTAAATTAAGTATTAATTTCTATAGATGAAGTCACGGGCAAAAGCTTGTTATTATACAGGAGTTTCGGACCCAGTTTAGATGAAAACTAAAACAGCATCATTGGATTTTTGCATATGTGCATGGTTATTTTGACCAAATAGTATATTTACCGTGGCTGAGTTTTTTTGCCAAAATCAATGGGTTCGATTTCTGGCTAAGAATATTGGTTTTCAATAATCCAATGATGGAGTTTTGAAGTTTATCAAAACCGGGTCCGAGACTCCTTTAAGTGTTTTTCGCTATTCCTTTTAGTTTCGACGCCCACATGGAAAGCTCCCTCAGCTGGGCGAGCACGGCCTCGGCGGTAAGCTTGAGTCATGCATTTTGTCACGGTTTTTGCTCCCAAACTGTCACAGTAGGCTGTGGAAGCTTGTTATTATACAGGAGTTTCGGACCCGATTTTATGAAAACTAAAACCGCATCATTGGATTTTTTAAAAATCAATATTACTAGCCAGGCATTAAACCATTGAATTAAAATAAAAACACACGCTGTATGATACACCATCCGATAGTGTTGCTAATAATGATCAAATTCTGGGTAGTAATGACATAAGGGCAACACCTCATTTTTAACTGTGTAGCACCCCTGCTGAAGCGATAAATTTGTTTATTTACATAATGCAGGCGCTACATAGCTAAGCTACATACGTCGGGCCGACGGTACAGAACGCCAGTCGTTCAACTACACTCCTAATGTTAAGTTAGGTCCTAGTTTAGAGTAAATTTAATTATGTATTTTTTGTAAGTGTTGCTAGATAATAATATAGTAAGTTTTTATTTTATCGTGAATTATTATTTCATTTGGCCCACTAGTAACTAAAAACTGAAATAACTGTGCAACTGGAGCTGTCAATGTCACTCTGACGTTCGACACTATTTATACATGATCCGAACAAGGGGCCCCATCGCGCACCCGGACAGACGGGAGTGGGTTCGTTTAACGCACTATATGCACGGTTATTTTCATTTTGACCGAGCAGTATATTTAGTATTTAGCTGAGCTTTTTTAAAAAAATAACGGGTTCGATTTTTGGCTAGGAATATTGGTTTAAAAAAAATCCAATCCAGTTTTAGGTTTTATCAAAATTGGACCCAAGACTTCTTAAGTGTTTTTCGCTATTCCTCAACCTGTTTAAGGATCTTTTTCAGTGACTCGGGATCTTTTTTTTTTAAAATGTGAACAAATATTATTAAAACGGGTCTAATTTTATTTATAAGTTCCTATATATCTTCTTAACTAGAGTTACAGTATTCTATCTTCATACAAACGGTCTGAACGTGAGTCATACCTACGCGCGTCGAGTTCAGCCAACACTCGATACACTACAGTCACAAACATTCACGAACGATGTGATGGTTTTTGTAAGCAGTAAGCGAACGATTTGTGAATATTTGATTGAAATACGTACAAGTACTTACTTACTTAATATGGCAGAGAGCAATTATAGACTATATTGTGCTGTTTTTGGTTGCTTGAATTCTTGTATAACGCACTCAGCGATAAAAAAAATAAAATTACTTGGAACATCCGAAAGGCAAGACTAGAAAAAAAATACCTAAACTACTAGTACTTAATTTGTTTCTTTCTTTAATAGGTAGGTATTTCGCTTTTCCACCTAGTAAAATACCTGGACTTATAAGTAAATAAGTGGATAGGGCGAAAGTCACCCACGATTGACCTACCTACGCTCGGGTTAAACAAAAACTAGTAGGTAGTTTCCTAGGCTAGGCTATCTACTTACTTTGCTACTTACATATATTATTTAATTAGACAAAATATGATTATGAAATGATTACCTATGAGATTAATAAATGGTAGGTTTATACCTAGTAAGATTAAAAATAAGTATAATAAAAAATAAATACCTCAGATTAGAGAAAATAATCTGAGATATTTACAATCACAAAACTAGAAAGAAACTCAAGTAGGTAGAGGCGAGCGGCCCTAACGCGCGTTTATGTGACGCGCACTTGTAGGCAATTATTTCAAGGACAGGGCCGAGTCACAATACTGTTAGATATCTTTACCGTGGTTATAGTATCGGTCGGTAAATCTACCGATTTTCCATTAGAAATCTATATTTCGACTGATTTTACCAATTTCTACGGATTTTTGGCACTTCATATACCTTTTTTCCAAAATAGGTTTGGCAGCACTGGGCAGTGGCTCAGTATATATGTTCTGTGGGCTCAGTGGCCTCAGTTGAACGGATGGTAGAATCACTTTATTAAGATCCAGCCTTAGTTGTCCCCCCAGCGACGCCCTGAGCCGAGGTTCGACCCCACAGGGGGTAGCCCTCAGCGTTTTCGCTTAGGTTTAGAATTTTGTGCCTGGCTGGAGGCTATATAGCTTAGTCTCCAAAGGATCGCCCGGTTAAGCAGCAGTCGGTCACTTTGACTGATGGCGGAAACACATTAGCGTGGCGTGGCGTGTCGCGTCAGATGCCTATCGGTTTCATACATTTAGTATGGGTAGAGACACATTTGAGTGTCGTGGCCCAGCGTGGCGCGACATGGCGTGGCGCGGACTGCCCGCGACCGATTGCGCCCACCACCGCTCTGGCGCGACACGACACGCCAGGCAAATGTGTTTCTACACCGTGTGGCTCGTGGCCAGCGTTGCCAGAACGTAACTTTTGTTACATTTTAGGTAACTTTTGGCCTTCTCATGTAACCTCCATGTAACACGACTCAAAATGTAACTTTTACGTAACTTTTAGGACTTTATAAAAAAAAAAAAATTAGCTCGCAAACAAAAAATAGTAATAAATAATAGTGATATGTGACGGCATTTTATTTATTTAAAGTATTTCTTCAATAATGTAGTGATTGACTTGTTTTCGACTTGTTTGTGCTAACAGTTTTAATTTAAAAAGTAATTATTTAGGTAATCTGTTAAGTTCTGTGAACTTATGTTTTGTGGATCTTGACGATCATCATATGTGACAAGAGCGGCGGTGGGGGATACCCCACCACCGCTCTGGCGCGACACGACACGCCAGGCAAATGTGTTTCTACACCACGTGGCTCGTGGCGCGCCATTCAACGACGTGAACTCGTAGCGGACGCTTGTATGCTGCCTGTTGAAAATGACCGACAAGCTTATTGAACTTTAGTCTGCATACCCAGCGCCACGCCAGTATGCGCCACGCCACGCCACGTAAATATGGTTCCGCCTTGAGTTGCGAGACGCCTCATAGACAATAAAAGAAAAAAGAAAAAAACTGGCCTCAGTGACAGTGACAGGACTGACAGGTGACAGTCATCTCGTCAGTCAGATACAGTTCAGTACCTAATTAATTTCACTGATTCAATCAATCACAATCACTAAATCACTTGCGTCGTTGGTGCACTTGTTTTCCAGAGAAATATTAAATTGTGAATACTCTGAATAAGATTCCATCATAAAACAGTTCTCCTAAAATGGGTGACGAGGACGAATACGCTTGCGTCAACAGAGCACATCTAAAAATCAAGGACACATCTGGAATCAAGAAGAAAAAGAAGAAGAAGGCCAAGAAGGAGACCGAAAAGCTGATGGAGAATGCAGTTAAACAACAGGTTCAGCAACAACAACAACAACAGCAGCAACCAACCGTCACAGTTGTAGTAAACACTAAGACAAAGGCTGAGATGGCGTTTCAAAAGATGCAGGAGAAAATGGTAATTACACTGACATATTTCATTTAAGTTTATTTTAGTGTTCTGTAAACCCATTGTAAATGAAAATGAGTCATGGTCCAATTTACCTTTATGAGAAGTATGCTAGCTTCAATGTAAACAAAGGTTCATTTTGTATCCAATCATAATTTTCTGACTTCCTATTTTAGCATGGTCTGTATCTTAAGTACTTGCTCTCCTTACTTGGTGTTTTTTAACGAAACCTAATGTTTCTATCTACCTAAAAACCATTCTATGACCAAAATGTGGATTGACTGCTGAGGTTTGGTAAACAATCTCATGTTCCTATGAGAGCTGGTGGTATATGCTCACCAAACTTCTTGGCCGCCCTGAAGTTACCTACAATGGCTGTGCAGTAGTAATCTCATACAAAAACAGCACCGTTTCGTGCCTTGTGCATCCGTAAGCCAACTTCAGGGCGGCCCAGAAGTTTTGGTGAGAACTATACACCTTATTACTACCAAGGATATGATTTGATAACATATTCGTCCTATGGTATATCTTAGTTGTGTACTGTCCAATCTTCTTGGTTGCTCTGAAGTTGGCATTCCAATGCGTAAGGCACGGCATGAGCTGTTTTAGTATGAGATTTATTACTGCCCAGCCAATGTAGCTAACTTCAGGGTGGCCAAAAAGATTGGTGAGTACTGTAAGTGTTTTGATCAAAGGTAATACAGCATAGCACCTTGGGACTTTTGTGACTACTAAAGTCCACTAAGCAAGCATTTGTCATACATCCACGGAGGTTTAACAAGTATTCTGTATCACTTTATTAACCAGACTTTTTTATTGTTACAGCAAAAACAGAGGATACAGCAGAAGGCAGAGATGACTCACAAACAAAGAGTGGAGAAGTTCAACCAGCACCTAGACAGCCTCACCGAGCACTTTGATATACCTAAAGTATCTTGGACTAAGTAAAATGTATCTGCTAACATCTTGGTTTTGTTAGTATTATGACAATACTATAAAAACTTGTGTAAGTCTATTGTACTGACTTAGATATCATGTATATAATTAGTTTTAAAATATAGGTTTAAGTTATTAATAAATGTCATAAAATTATTTATTTTTTTCAATTTGTTTAGACACCTATCCCACCAGCATCAATTAGTGAAAAACGAATAGCCCTGGCAACTTGAAATGAGTTTATGACCAATGAGCAGTAATTTACCTGCCATGCCAGCATTGTTTAGTACAGGGATGGCGAACCTTTATTAGAAAACGTGCCATTAGAATTGTAAATTTTATTAGAAAACGTGCCATTAGAATTGTAAATTTTTTATGTGACAATGAAGTGCCACCAATTTTTTTTGACTTTGTCTTAATTGACAAAAAATAAAACTAAATGCTATGAATTAATCAATTATTTATTTGCACCCAGAGATTCTCACAGCAATTCTAATATTTATTTATAGTTTTATGTTGTATTTAAATAAAAGTAGGTGTTGGTGTCATTTCTGCTGTTTCAAATTACCTAGATTCTAAATACTCATTTTAGCGTGCCCAAAATATTAAGTCGTGTGCCACCACAGGCACGCGTGCCATAGGTTCGCCATCCCTGGCTTACTATGTTTTATATTATCTGTTAATGCAACAAACTAGAGGAGAGAGACTTCTCGCTACCAGTATGATCAGTTGGTGATCAACTATCTATCCTACTGCTAAAATTATAAATGCGAAAGTAACTCTGGCTGTCTATCTGATACTTTTAGCCTATGTGCTATTCCAGACTTTAATATTTCTCGTTTTTTTTCTCTGTGCCAAATTTTTGCCATTCTGGCGTAACAAACATACATCCAATCCCAAAGTTTCGCATTTATAATTATTATGGTAATAATTATCGTCTTATTACCAAATCGCATAGCAATTAGCATGCTTATTCTCAAGACTTCGCAGGGTTAACCGGTGTAATGCCGTAATTACCGAAACAATACAAAAGCCATTGTGCCTCGCGTGGATCCACGTTTCAGGCACTCAAGAGGTTAAATAAGTACCATTTTAATTGATTTTAACCTGGAAATCATCCCTAAGGGCGTAGAAGTCTTTATGGTGCACCAATAATTTCATAATAAAGTAATAATTTCATATGTCTTCATGCCAGTACTAATGCTGGCGCAGACGAAGTCACGGCCAAACGCTAGTTATTACAAAGGAGTCTCGGACCCAATTTTGATGAAGACTAAAACTGAACCATTGGGTTTTTGAAAAATCTATATTACTAGCCAGGATTCGAGCCAGTTCATCTTGTCCGTTCTTCTTCACGTAGGCTTTTTCAGAACGGATGGTAGAACACTTTATAAAGATCCCACCCTAGTTGTTCCCCCAGCGACGCCCAGGAGCCGAGGTTCGACCCCACAGTGGGTAAACCCTTAGCGTAGTCAAGTTTAGCCAGTGGTGTCTCATACCATTTAAAGAAACCGTGCCGACGTACTGTACTGATTATTTTTTGTACATCGATCGCGTTCGGTTCCGTTCCACGGATATAGATGGTGATCCATCTATCGGCGTGGAACGGAACCGAACGCAATCGATTTACAAAAAATAATCGGTACAATCAGATGAAAAACGCCGCTAGTTACGTCGGCACGGTTTCTTTGTATGGGATGAGGCATCTTTAACCTAGTATTATATTATCTGTGGTTTATCTTTTGTGCCTGGCTGGAGGCTATAGAGTATAGTCTCCAGTTCTCCACAGGATCGCCCGGTTAAGCAGTAGCCTATCACTTGGATTGACCTGCGAGACGCCCCTTAAAAATATAGTATAAGAGCCATTTGATTTTGAAAAAAATAACACGCTGTATGATTAGGTACACCGTCCGATGCCTGTGTAGCTATCATGGATCAAATTCGGGGGAGTAATGACATACGGTAAATTTATGACAAGTTCAAATTTTTAACAAAATACCTATTGGGTGAGTTTTTCCAAAACCAAAGGGTTCGATTCCTGGCTAGTTATAAAGGTGTTTCAATAATACAATGCTGCGAGCTCGCGACTCCTTAAGTGTGTTTAGCTATTCCTCTAGTTTCGGACTTAGCCATCGACGCTCACTTGGAAAACTCACTCTGTATTTAAAGTAGGTAGGTATATTTTTCACTCCGAATCTACATACCTCACAGAACAAAGAAAGAGGGGTTTTTTCTGTTCTGTGGTACATAGGTACCTACATAATATTTATGTATTTTACGTAAGAAAGAGTTGCTCAGATGGGGCCATTATATTGGCTGTATTCGTTCAAATCAAACACTCGAGTTATTGTTATAACATTTTATTAAGATGTTTAAACACAATAGAAAACATCTACAAAATTATAAAGTCATATCTTGGACGGACTTAATTGCCGAAAGGTAACACTGTTACTGAAAGTGTAAATAGATATTATTAAGGCATTGCACAACAAAAAACAATGTTATGTAAATAAAAAGTATTTGATACCATAACTATTACTCAATAAAGTATTATGATAGACCGATTCCTCATTTTCCTCATCATGTATAGGCTAGCATACTATATTATATTATATATAGCTACATATTTTTATTTTATTAGATTGAAAGATTCCTAAGGCACGAAAATTAATACTTTACCTAAAATAGCCGTGTTAAAAAGAGCTGTCAAAAATATACAAAAATAAAAGTTACACAGGCTTAATCTTATTAATCTTGAGAAAAAAGGCACAGGCTTAATCTTATTAATCTTGAGGAAAATCTTGTACCTAATATTTAGCAAGGTAGGTACTTAATTTTTTGATAAGGAAAACTAATAATAGTAATAATAAGTACCTAGGTATTCTGGGAAAGCTGCAGTCCATGAATGTGCTAAAATTGTCTTATTCACATTATTTTCTTTACATAATTAATAATAACTACACAAGCTACCTATTGCAATATTTCCTTACTGCCACAGGTCTATACTTACATCATAGTCTTATTAAAGTCACTTGAATCTTAGAAAAGTACAATTAATGATATACCTAACTATATCTAATATACATACATTATATAATAATAAGTAGCTAGTGAAACATTTGGTTCTAATATATAAGGCACATTGCGTTTGTTGAGATTCGTCAGATAAGTCTATTGGTACCAAATAGGTACAGAATAAAAAGTAAATAAAATACATTAATATAAAAAATATAATAATAACTGGACGGACGGGTAAAAATACAGTCAATATTAAAATTAAATTAAGTAGCATTTCTACAGCAGAGTGAGGTTCAGATTCAGACACAACATTGATCAAGAAACCTACTTGTAATCTACATCAGTCTAATCGCGAATATTCAAACACCAATTAGAGTAACCCCCAATCTTTTTGGCCGGTCAAAGTTGTCTACAATGACTGGGCGGTAGTTAACCTTATACTTAAAAAGCAGCGCACCACGCCATGAGCATCGGAAAGCATATGTTCATCCCGGCCTGTGATGTGGATTACTGTAACTTCAGAACATGCTTATAAAAGTATTTCTATCTCTACAACACACCTCAAAGTGACCGAGAGAGCAATACTATTAAGGCAACTCTAAATCGATTTGCGTTCGAGTATTCGACTGTTCACTTATTATTTACTGTATTAACGTATTTAAAGCTACCAAAAATATTGTAAGGGTACTAACTGCCAGTGCTTGGGCTGAATTATTGTTGCCCCAAAATGAGAAGCTAAACACTTTGATGTAATTTTCCTTCGTAGACCACGGATCGCTACCGTCGTCGAAATGCATTGGGCACTGGTCACGTTCTCTTTCATACTCTTCCATTTCAACAGCGACTGCGGCGCCTTCTGTGTAGTTCCATGACGTTACGTCTTGTTTTAAATCGCAGTAAGGGCCTAAGGCTTGGGACATTAGTACTCTGGAAAAATAAAAAATATGTTAGCATACAGACCAAACAATATAATTAATGAGAACGGTTTTCAGTTAATATAAAAAACAGAGACAAAATATACTAATTGAATTAAGAAAGTGAAAGTTGATATTTATTAACTCCGACGGAAAAAGAACATATAACACCCCATTGTAAGTTTGAAGTGTATTTTGTGTATCTGTGCTTCATAGCTCCTAAATGGATAAACCGATTTTGATTTAGTTTTTTTTTTTGTTGAAGGATGACTTTGTCAAGAGTATTCTTAGTTATGTTAAATGAAAATCGGTTCAGCCGTTCAAAAGTTATGCGCAAAATACCCCGATTCAGAGAGCTGAATCGGGGTATTTTCGCAAGATATCGTGTTATAATTACGAGTTTCGATGGATTGTCGATCGAAGCTTGTCTACTAATAGATAAATTATGAAGTTAAAAACGCATGGGTTATAAGCCTAAGGGGTTTAAAAAAACCGGCCAAGTGTGAGTCGGACTCGCGTACGTAGGGTTCCGTACCATTATCGCAAAAAACGGCACAAAAATCACGTTTGTTGTATGGGAGCCCCCCTTAAATATTAATTTTATTCCGTATTTAGTATTTGTTGTTATAGCGGCAACAGAAATACATCATCTGTGAAAATTTCAACTGTCTAGCTATCACGGTTCATGAGATACAGCCTGGTGGCAGACAGACAGACAGACGGACCGCGGAGTCTTAGTAATAGGGTACCGTTTGTTGTATGGGAGCCCCCCTTAAATATTAATTTTATTCCGTATTTAGTATTTGTTGTTATAGCGGCAACAGAAATACATCATCTGTGAAAATTTCAACTGTCTAGCTATCACGGTTCATGAGATACAGCCTGGTGGCAGACAGACAGACAGACGGACCGCGGAGTCTTAGTAATAGGGTACCGTTTTTACCCTTTGGGTACGGAACCCTAAAAAAAATGATCTTGTATGATATTCAACACACCTGTTGAGATCAGCCCTCTGGTATACCCAACACCTATATTTAGAGAAGGGATCCAACTCATCATAAGTAATCAGGTAAGACTTCAGATTCTCCTTCCAAAATCCTATACATTTCATCCTGTAATCAGGATCACTGTAGATATCAACAGGTCTACCCAAGTAGTCTACAGACAGACAATAATTCTCTTTGATCTGTATGGTTTTCTGGTCTATATCACATACAGAGAAATCACTTAAATTGAGTTTGCAGTACAGGTTTGGTCGAGGACTCAGAGTGACACCTCCCAATATCCTCGTTTCGAATCTTACGTCGCCTTTTTGCGTGAAGTTGAATTTGCCAGCAACAGGACATCGGATTGGTGAAGGATCTTTCTTTAAGAATATATCGTAACGCCATTCTTGTTTGTTTTTGAACTGTACCCATGAACACACTGTGTGGAAGTTGCTTTGAATCATGGCCACGCCTTTTCGGTACCTAGAAAATAAAATAATAAAGATAATCAAGCTGATGATACACAAAAAAATCATTTTACCAGAAAAAATAGTTCAGTATTTAATGGCTCAAAATGCCATGAGGGTAATGCATATTATAAAAAGATTTCACCTTATAACATTGTGATGTTGTGGTACAAAGTCGAAGCAAACATAATCCTTTTGGCAACCGTCGACTGTAAGACGAGCCATCATCACCCGACTGTCACGCTGTTCCCTGTAAGGAAAATTAAATAATAATTTTGATAGGCTCGGAAACAGTTCCAAAGCTATACAATGTGTCCCGACTTGTAGTAATAAAACTTTATGGCATACAGTTAATTTTGACAATAAAAACATCCCACGTAAGGTGAAATCACCACACCATCAAAGAGAGCAATTTTACTTATAATACCTGACTTGCTATTTACAATATCCACATAGTCTAATAACCATATCTTTGGAACTAGGTCTCACAGAGGCGTACATATATTGTTATTTTTTTGACCATAGCAAAAATAATTTGAAAAAATATTCATCTAACACTCAAAAGATAAGATATTTTTGAATTTAGCCATAGAAGTCGAATTTTAAACATTTCACCAGCTTTTATTGCAATTCCAAAAATTCTGCAAAATGTTTTAGGGATTAACATATCTTTTATAGGTTTTTTGTTAGTCTTTGTGTTGGTCTACTCAGTGACAAAAGAATCAGGCAATTATATTTAATTTTAATATTGCCTAAAAAGAACACCAATTTGCCTTACCTACATAAACGGTTTTTAGTTAAAGGCCTTAAAGTTTTATTTATTTATTTATTAAAACTTCATGCAACATAAAGGTACATAATTTTTACATTATACAATTTTTACATAATTTTACTTTGTCATTTGTTTGTTTACTATTTTTCTCATAATTATGTTTGAAGCAGCTATTCTCTGCGGTAATCTGATTGCAAAAAAATCTTCCACTAACAGGGAGTTACACCATAACTGACTTCATAGGGTATGTTAGATCCTAGAAAAATGTATGGTTCCTGTCAGACTGTGAAAGGAAAGAAACGACAGAAATAAGCTGGTTAAATTTATGAATGTAGACATTTTACCTGCACACATAAATAGTTCGCCTGAATCTACCCTCATCAGGATAGTATGTCTCTATGATGTGTGTTTCGTTGATAAATACATCAGCATCAATATTAGCTGTGTTGATCCAATCTCCCGAGAAATTTTGTGGCAATCTACATCCTGGTTCTACCACTTCAGCCTGCAAATAACATAAAACATTGAATTATGTCAAAAGTTTGCAGGGCATGTAATTTCATGAAATGCTTTTAAGATTTTGTCTTTGCCTTACCTTGACAGCAGTAACTCTATATCTTTCAGGTGACTTTTCAACAGTCTTCAACGTGTTACATTCAGGTGTAATAGAAGCACCTATATACAGATCATCATCTCTGTTCTTCAGGAAACAGCGGTACCTCTCATCTTTACGAGATTCTTTTGTGTTTGCAACAGCGAAGAAGTGGTTCTTATTTACAAACCAATGACCTGAAGGACAACATATTTACTTTTATTTACAAAATTGTCTTAAATTAGATACGATAATCTTTGAATGGTTTTGTCAGAGAAGGACATAGATATACAAGTAGTAGTTATAATAAGTGCAATGAATGTAAATAAAAACTATTCATAATTCAATTTTAATTTTGATTATGTTATTAACAGACTCTATGTTCACTTATAGATACGGAACAATGTGGTTGTCTGTTACAGGTATCTGTATACTTAACACCTTAACTGCCAGACAATGAGACAATAGAATATGTATTGTTTCTTGGTCACCTGGCAGTTTTAGTGCTCGCCAAACTTCTAGGCCACCCTAAAGTTGGCTTTCCGATAAGCAAGACATGAAACGGCGCTGTTTTTGTATGAGATTTACAAATTCAAATCTTTATTGCTCAACACAGTATATTATTATACATTTCAAAATGTTAGGTGAATGCGCAGTTCACTGTGTTGTACCAGTTTAGGCATGCAAAATTATTATTTAAATTATACAATGTCACAAATTATTATTAATAACATACCATGTCGTAAATCATTATTAAAAATATACAATGCCATACATTATTACAAAAATTATAGAATGTCATAAATATCATTTAAATTATACAGCTTCATAACCTGTTACTCAAATATACAATGGCAACAATTATCACTAAAATCATACCATGTCATAAATTGAAATGTATTCAATGCCATAGATTGAAATCACAAAATAATTTCAGATTGTAAAATGTCATAATAATAAACTAAACAATACTTAAATAATATCAGAGTCTAGTAAATAGGACAATACATAATAAATTAATTACGGAAAATAAATGAAAATAAATCAGACTTAAGTTACTTCTGCACAGCCATTATAGCAAACTTCAGGGCAGCCAAGAAGTTTGGCGAGAACTATAAGGTGTTAAAAGAAGGCCTCTACAGCTATCTTGCTAAGCCTGATGGTTACAAAATAAATAAATAATTTAAAAAAATAACTATTCTCACCCAAACAGCTGTACTCCACAACTCCATCAAAAGTATTAGACATTCCCTGGCATTTCCTATATGTAATATTGAACTTCTGGTTAGTGATCAAGAACTGAGTTCCAGCAGTTTGACAAGACTTGATCTGTGCGTCAGGATGGTTACATTCACCGGTGAACCGGAAACGGTTCTGATATGCAAACTGCCATACACCTTCCAGCGATGATCGACAATTTACCTAGAAAGCAGGGTTTTTTATTGGAATATATTTGCTACTATTTAGAAATGGAATAAGCAAGTATTTAATCTTAAACATGATTTAATACTGAATTTGAATGGGATCTTTTTATAATAAAGCAGACTGTAGATCATGTAGAAACTCAGAGGAATTGTAAACATTTTATTAAATACCAATTAGATTCGAATTATAAGTAGTTAAAGATAATCTTGAGGACTATCTTATGAGAAACTTACAGGTACATAGTTCTCTGAGAACAAAGTAATAAGTCCTTGTTGATCAGGATTAAGGCCTCGACATACTCTTTCTACAGTAGGTTCTTCATCAGGGCCCAAGTTCACACAAGGGGACTCTATCTTCTCAAGAACATTCACAGTCCTTACAATCAGCTTGACACAGTAATAGCATTTTGTGTATGAGAATACCATTGTGTAGTTTACTCGGTATTCTGCCTTTATATTCACACATACTCCCCTGTAAGTGAATTGAAAAATATTAATATATATAATTTTTTGAGAAACCAGTTTTTACAGGAATTTATATATAAGGAGTTGATTGCAAATCTTTGAACAAAAAATTGTCATTAACCCACTAACAATGTTCAGTGTAATTTGCCGGCTTTTCCAATATAATTATTATTTTGATCTCTGACCCACGGTGTTTTAAATGACTCATAAAAATAATAAGAAATACATTAATTACCTCCCAGTCATATCACTAGCATTGATATCAGTAATAGTTTGCTTGCCATTTTCGAAGGAAAACCAAGTGTTCCTTAACACTAAAGGTATCATACATTCTGCGACAACTGAGGCAACTAAAACAATACAATAAATACGTTAGGCACTGGGCGTAACCAAACCACTAACGATAAATGAAAATTTAAAAACATTGCAAATAACTTACCACCAAGTGACAAAAACGATATCACTGTGATTATGGCTAAGTTGCGAGCCATCTTTATAATAGTATTTAATTTACGGATACATTCAAAAACAATAAAAATGTACGCAAGTTTAGCAACAGTGCTATACAATCCAAACTTTTTGACAAGCTGCCTGCAGGAGGGCGTACCGATACCGCACGTGCGTGCTGTCAACGCAAAAGTCACCGACATTCTCGATATTGTAGCAATTATTATAAACCGACAATCCCGAAATCCCGGGATAGAACTTTCAGACGGAACGACACTTACGTGGCGTGGCGTGTCGTGGCGCCATCTGACGCAGTTGATTAGCTACAAAATACGTTGCGTTATGACGTAGGCTGGAACAGAGTCGTTTGATTAGTGAATTCTGCGCCACGCCACGCCACGACACGTAAGTGTGGTTCCGACTATTTTAAACTAACTACTGTCATGCATAATATCCATTGTCCACAGATAAATATATACTAGTCATAGAATAATTCAATCATGGTATAATAACATACTCCGTATACTTCGCCTGGTATGTTCTTCCCATGATGGCCTAAGACTACGTCACGATAAGTGTTACCATTGATTGTCCTTTTTAGAAAATTTAGGTACTGTATCATGTAGTTATATGAAAATAAAATGAATTACTAACTAGCTTAACTATTTTGTAACTCATGTGATTCATCTGTTTAGTGTTAAATTAATTTGTTTAATGAATTATTCGTTCATAATTGCTTTGTTAAGATAAAAAAACGCATTTTTCTCGGTAATTCAATCACACACAGTTGCATCACATCGAATTGACAAGTGTCATACTGACAACTAGCCATTTCATCGCTATTGTCGTGTCGCTCACACATATAGCGTTGTTTCGCTCGGTGAGCAAAATACTGCGGCTCCCAAACATTTGTGGTGAACCTCACGGGTTTGAACTTTGAAAGATACACAAGAAAAATTGTTATTATAGTTGTTTCGTAAACTGTAAATACAACACTATAAATGGCGGTGTAATATATTTTTTTCTTTTGTCAATGAAGAGACGCTATCATATGCGTGGCTTCAATAATGTAACTAACTTCACCTAAAATAACTGGTATTTGCCTTTCATTAAGCTTTTTATGGAGTTTCGCCGCGGCACTCGTGCGAGCGGGTCGTGTCACAGTTGTTATCGTCGATTGAACTGAGCGCGCAGGTACTGTCTACGTCTAGTGCATTCGAACTTAGAAAGGTGCGGCACGTGGTCGGTCGGCCGGCTACCTGCCGCTTGCCGCAGATGCGACTTGTTTACGAGTAAAATGAGCGATAATTATGAGCCCAGTAATGAAATAAATAATGATTCTATGAATGAGGTTTCTATTTTAAATGAAGATTTATACATTGGAGATAGTGAAGACAACACCAATAAAAGAATGAGGGACAGCAGCGATGAAGAATGGACGGAAGTTAAGCCGAAAAACAAAATATTGAAGGAGACAGAAAAGATAGAAATATATATATCTAGTAAAGAAAAACTGCCTAAACAATTTAGTCTTGCTAAGTTATTAAAAGAACAGAATATAAAAGATATAAGCAGGGTAAAATTTATCAATCCGTATCGAGTTCGTATAGAATTGATTAGCGAAATCAGCGCTGAAAACTTGCAAACGTGTCAAGTCTTTATCGACAAGGGTTGGCATATACAGAGAGCAATGGAAAAGAATTTGTCCTACGGTGTAATTCGGGATGTTGACTTAGATATGTCAGAGGAGAACATTTTGGAGAGTTTAGTTTGCCATGCACCAGCCAAGTTATTATCCTTAAATCGCTTGAATCGCAAGAACTTTGAGACGGATGGGTGGTCACCCAGTGAAGCGGTTCGTCTTTGTTTTAAAGGGTCATTTTTACCGCCTTATGTTTATACACATGGTTTGAGGATAAAGGTAGAACCATATGTATTTCCAGTATCACAATGTTCACGCTGCTGGAAATACGGTCATGTACTTAAGAGATGTCCTAGTACTAAAGTAGTGTGCCCCAAATGCGGGAAAAACCATGCCAATTGCGAAACCACTAACATCATATGCGTTAACTGCAAAGGAAGACATATATCCCTTTCAAAAACATGTCCAATCTTTTTAAAGGAAAAAAGACTGAGGGAACTCATGTCCGAGTTTAATTGCACCTACAGAAAGGCCCTTACTATCTATGTCCCCAAAGACGAACTAATGCATGAGGAGGTGAACACAGAAATAAAGGATAGTGATATAACATTTTCATCCCTTCAAGTCGTGGACACAGCTCCTACTCAAACCAGTAATAGTCTAGTTTATGCTGAAATGACAACTAAGGCGCAGGTACATAAACAAAAACAAAACTCAGACTCTAAACAGAAACAGAAGAAACGGGAGAACTCTTCAGATCTAGAATTTATGGAGTGGAGGAAAACGGAAGTAGAAGAATGTAATAAGGCTGAGACAAAAAACTGGAATGAAAAAGAAGAAAAACACAGAGATGTCAATTTCAAGGATTTGTTAAACAGATTACAAGAGATAATATTCATGAAAGGAAGCACTATACAAATGATTTGGAAAGGAGTACTTAAAACTTGCATTGAGTGGGTAATTTTAGTAGTAGTTGATAATGTAGCAGATTGGCCTGTACTTAAATTAGTCCTTGATTATTTCTCAAATGCTTTATGAAACTAATGTTATATTAAATATTATCCAATGGAACGCACAAAGTATTAGGCCGAAGTTATGTGAGTTTGAGAATCTGTTAATACAAGACAAGGTTCACATCGCCGTATTAAGCGAAACTTGGTTACAACCAGAAACAAATTTTAAAATTAAAGATTACAATGTATTTCGTAAAGACAGAGACGATTCATACGGAGGTGTAGCCATACTCACACATAAGTCAATTAAATGTCAAATATGCCAAGAATTACAAAATTTTAACTCGGGTATAGAAATTATACACGTTAAAGTGTATAATTGTAACCAAATTGAAAATATTATATCGGTTTACTGTCCACCTTCTGTAAGTACTAGCCAGTCAGACTGGGATCAGTTATTTTCACAGAGTATTAGTAAAACCTTAGTTTTGGGTGACTTCAATGGACACCATCCCAATTGGTCAAATAAAGTAGACAGGAGAGGTAATCAAATCTTTGACGCACTTATTGGCAGTAGCTTTATTTCATTGAACGGTAGCGATCACACGCGTATAAAGGTGGTCAATGATGTACTACAACAGTCGTCCCCCGATATTTCGTTAGCGTCATCCGATATAAGTTTGAGTTTAAACTGGCAAGTGTTAAATGAGACATTGGGAAGCGATCATTGTGTTATCAAAATTTCCACGTACTTTAAAGCTAATAACGTCTATGTGTCTCGCCGAAACCATAAAAAGGCTGACTGGGTAGCGTACCAAAAACTTTTAAATGACCTTTTCGATGAATTCGTGATTCCACATGATTTACAAAAGGGATATGACATATTTATAGACTATTTAGACTTGGCTGCAGATTTGTTTATACCATATGTTAAAATTAATACAAACCCAGAACGAAACTTTACACCAAAACCTTATTGGTGCCCCAATCTCTCTAAAGTTGTAGCAGAACGCCGTTTAGCACTTTCTAAATTCAGACGTAATCCAACACCACATAACCTCACAACCCTGCAAAGTAAAATCAGTGATGCTCAAAGATCTATTCGGTGCTCTAGAAGCAAGTCATGGCAGGACTTATGTTCTACTCTTGACCAAACTACGACCCATAGTGAGCTGTGGCGAAAGATGAGATGGATTAAGGGATACAACGCAACAAAATCCCATGTAGACAACACTAAAGCAAGCGAATTACTTTGTAGTTTAGCCCCCGATTTCGTACCATGCGATCACCCTATACTTACATCGAATAACCCAAAACTTGAAGAACCCATTACAATTCAAGAGCTTACTAAAAGCTTAAAAAATAAAGATACAGCCCCGGGTAGTGACAAGATCACATATTCAATGATTAAATATTTACCTGAGAAAGGGAAACAAGTACTAATCAATTTATTTAATTCATTTTTCAGTTGCTCGTTTGTACCTAAACAATGGCGCGATATAGTGGTAGTGCCGATTCCAAAACCAGGACGTGATCCTTGTTTAACATCTTCCCTTCGCCCTATATCTATGATCTCATGTATATGTAAAACTTTCCATAACATTTTACTCAATAGATTAGAGTGGTTTATAGAAAAGAACTGTATGTTAGAACAGAATACCACAGGATTTAGAAAGTGTCGATCAACGTTAAATAATCTTACTAATTTAGTTTCTAGAATTCAAACAGGATTTTCCGAAAAACAAATGACTATATGTTGTTTTATTGATTTAGATAATGCATATAATAATGTGGATGTACATAGTTTATTACGTACTATGGACAGCTTAGGGGTGGGACAAAAACTTTGCACCTATCTGTGGAACTTTTTACAAGCAAGAAATTTAAAAATTCAACTTGATAGTGACTCACTATGTAGAACTACCTGTCGTGGTTTAGCACAGGGTGATCCATTATCGCCATTATTGTTTAATTTAGCTACTGTCAACATCTGTAAGAAGATAAATAATGTATATATTTCGCAGTTTGCAGATGACTTTGTATTATATTTTATAACCAACAACATTTTGGAGGCGACACATAAATTACAAACGGCTTTAGATTTATTTAGGAAGTTAGTCCAAGATATTGGTTTAAATATTTCAACTATTAAAAGTAAAATCTGTATATTTAGAAATGGCTTTAGAAAGGACACTATTGATATTAAAATAAATAGAAGATCCCTCCAGGTAGTTGACAATTATAAATATTTAGGATTGTGGTTAGATAAATCTTTAAGATGGTCTAAACATATTAATGAGTTAAGAGACAAATCTTCCAAATTTTTGAATGTCTTTAAAATATTAACTGGTCCAGGTTGGGGAATACACCCCTCTCATTTGCGACGTTTATATATTGCTATCATACGCAGCAGAATAGATTATGCCAGTTTTTTATTTGATAATAGCTGCCAAACCCATTTAAATAAATTAAGTAAAATTCAAAATCAATGCTTGAGGGTCATCGGTGGTTTTATTAAAAGTACAGCCATTCATGTGATGGAATGCGAACTCCATCTGCAACCGTTACATATACGCAGATATTACTTGGCCGGTAAATTCTTTTTGAAACTAAAATCTTTTATAAATGGAGACACCTGTCAAATTGTTACCAAACTTAATATTTGTTGTCAGGGCACTTATTGGAGACGTAAGAAGAAACCACTTATAGCACATATTTCCGAAACATTGAATAACATAACCGTGTACTCCAGCGATGTATTGGGATTATTTTCGCTTAATACGTGGATAAGCGGTGTGAACTTGTCTTGTATGATTAAATCACAAATTAAAGAGGTAACCGAAGCTAAGAAATCGTACGATCACTATCAACTTCGAATTATATGTAGTAGAAATTTTAGCAGGAGCTATCCTGGTTATTACAGGATTTATACGGATGGATCTAAATTTCGAGGTAATGTTGGAGCTGCGTTTTTTGACCCTCAAACTAATGCCTCCTATAAGTTCAAATTAAATTCAAACATTTCTGTCATGTATTCCGAGTTGATAGCTATATTCGAAGCAATTTCATACCTGGAATCAGTAGATTTTCAGGATTCCGTAATATATACTGATTGTAAAAGCGCTCTCCAACATTTGACAAGGTGTATAGGAAATTTTCATGGTTATCCGATAGCATATAATATAATAGACTCTTTGAGTAGATTAAGAGATAAAAATAAAAATATTATTTTACAATGGGTGCCCTCCCACATCGGTATTGAAGAAAACGAAGAAGTTGATAATTTTGCCAAGGAAGCGTGCTTAGAGGGTGTTCCGGTGACGTATGAACCTTATTGGACAGATATCTTAGGTGTAGTTAGATTGAAGTGTTACGAAATCTGGAAAGAATATTTTGACGAGAAGTCATTAACAAAAGGCATTTGGTATCGGACGATGCAGCCAACTATTCAGAACTATCCTTGGTTTGATAACGCCGATATGAGTAGACAAGAAATCGTGACTAGTTTAAGACTTCGTTCCGGACACATTCCATTGAATAGTTTTGCTGCATTGATGGGCAAAGTTACATCCCCGAACTGCACGGCATGCCATGTGGTCGAGGATGTTTTTCATATAATGGTGGAGTGTGTCCGGAACGGGGCGGAAAGATATTTTATTCGAGATCAATTTAATGTGAATATTTGTCAATTTGGAGAGTGTAATATCATTTTAGCTTTTCCGGCATCCGAAGCCGCTAGAATATTATATAAGCTAGTTAATTTAGGGATTAAGCGTAGATGTTAAGTTTTGCATGTAACAATGGTTTCCTATGAGGGTGACATGTTCACTATGTGATCAAACCCTCGTTAATAAATAAAGATTAAAAAAAAAAAAAAAAAGCTTTTTATATAAGCGAAATTATATAAGCGTTGTAAATTCAATAATTTAAGGCACAGTTGTGTCAATACGTCTTTACGCCCGAACTTAACCTAACCTAATTAGTTTTTGACTTATTTTAGTCAAGTCAAGTTTTGTGGGTTTTCGTCCCGAACTAAATAAAAATACTAATATGCAATCAATTACAAAAAAGCAAAGTAAATAAATACAAAAAGTATCAAATATGACGATTTATTAAGAATTATAAAAAAAAAGTACTTATTGTATTATTTTATCTTTTTCCCCACTAAAAAAGTTTGAGAACCGAAACGCAATCGATGACGTAGTCTTAGGCCAATCACGTGACCCAGCTGTCACGGTAAGAGTTCTACCATTCTACCATGAATTCAATAATGTCCTTGGTTGAGTCACAAAATAGAAGTATACAGAAGGGCCACTCCCGCCGTTTAGAAAATTGACAGCTAAACTTGACAGATTCACTAGGGTTGCTACTATATTGATTACGAATTTAAAAAAAAAAGATTTAATTGTCTAAGTAACAAACATAAATACATCGATTCGTCTAAACATATCATGCTTACATGCCTTAGAGGGTAGACAGAGCATCAAATATCCATTTAATATTACGCCACATACGACGAAGATTGGAGAGTAAAAAGACGTAGTACTAGTGTAATAATGATCCCACATAAAACATTAAATTGTGAAAAGCACCAAGCTCGACAAAAATATAAATGTGAAAAACAGGTACCAATGTCAAAGTGTGTGTTCAAAATGACACTTTGTTCGTAGTGGGCCCTCTGTCTGCGGCGCGCCGCCGCTTGCGTACTTTGTGGTTGAGTTGGGCGGTTGTTCCGAGCACAGACTACCGGATATTATACTGGCAAAGACAAAGATACTGGTTCCGATTCCGACTGTGTAGAAGGCCTTTTATAATAGGGATTGCAAAAATTCGTCGATAAACTATGGTTGATAATCAACCTAATATTTTTTTCATGCACAATATTCAAATTAAATGACCTCATGACATTGTAATTATTATTAACCTCACACTATTTCCCACCAAAGTAATCATTATACCTACATTACAGAGTTTTGAATATTGAAAAACCAGGTTTTTTTTTTGTGATTTTTGCTCTTGACTCTAGTCTAAGTCAGAGGTGATAGAGACAGAGTTGACGATGGAGTGAGATTATCCAGAAGAAGCCTGTTCACTCTAACTTTGAAGAGATTGCACTGGTTGCACATAAAAATAATAAATATTACGATCAATCTGTTTAACAGTATATTCATTTTGGTGTGACAATAAAAATTGTAAACACTAAATGTTGGTGCCAGCCAGTATTTAGACAGCTCACGCGAATGCCATAGAATAACAAATTGATGGACCTCCCATTATCGCCATCAGGGAATTCCTTCATGCATTTATCATGTTCTATTGTTCGTAGAACAATAGGCGCAAAGATAGGTAGTGCAAAGGTTTTCTGGGGAAAACTCAACTTTCAGATAAGCTCACCTTTGTACCTACATAAAAACATTTATTTAATCACCGTTCAATATGCTATGTTTGATGTAGACTAAATAATTAAAGAAAGCAATAGGTACACAAAGACCACTGGAATTCCTTTCAAAATGAGCTTAGTGAACCTTCTTTCTCCGAACAGCTATTGTTTCGGACTCTGTTGTTATACATAGGTAGTAACAAAAGCGCACAACAAAAACATAAAAATACTTGAATATTTCAAATCTGACTAACTAAATAGACTAAACAAATACGTGTACCCTATTATTAAAATACATAATAATAATAAGAGCTGGGTCGCAACTTCGAGTGGGGATCTTTTCACAAGGCTGAAATTTGATCACAGTTTATTTAATTACAGTAATTATCGTCCTATTATCAAATGACATGCTAATTCTCAAGACGTCGCTTTCTCATGAAATTAATGTGACATAATGTCCCAATTAGGTGCCTACTTAATGGTAGACTCGGACGGATTTACTTACATATTTTATGTTGTAAGGATTATTTTTTTATTGAATTCTTTTTCTATTAAAACGTTTACATCGGTAGCGGCATTTTCCAAAAATAATATTTTTGTTTGTGTTTAAATACAGAACGAGTATCGCCGTTCTTTATCTATCTCTCTCGTACTCACCCCCACCACTCGATGTATACCTACGCGCTGGGCTGTGTGGCGCTGTGCACAAACGGAAACGCTCGCTCAGACGCTCTCGCCCACTGACGCCCAGTCAGTCAGTTACTTGCCAAATAAGGACTTTATCGGACGCGTCATTGGTGGAACTATTTGTTTTCCAGAAAAATATCTAATTGTGAATAAAATACCACTATAAATAATTCTCTTAAAATGGGTGAAGAGGACGAATACGCTTGCGTCAACAGAGTACATCTAAAAATCAAGGACACATCTGGAATCAAGAAGAATAAGAAGAGGAGACCCAAAAAGGAGACCGAGAAGCTGATGGAGAAAGAAGTTAAACAACAGGTTCAGCAACAACAAAAACAGCAGCAATCAACCGTGACAGTTTTAGTAAACACTAAGACAAAGGCTGAGATGGCGTTTCAAAAGATGCAAGAGAAAATGGTAAATATAATGACTTATTTCATTTACATAATATGTTTATTTTAGTGTTCTGTAAATCTATTGTTATTGAAAACTGAGTGTTAATCTAACTAACTTACCTTTATGAGAAACATGCTAACTTCATTGTAAACAAAGTTTAATTTTGTGCTAAAATCAATGATAATTTTCTGACTTCATAACCGAGCATGGTCTTTAAGCTAAGTGCTTGCTTTCCTTACCGTGTCTATCTACCACAAGTTTTGGATTATAACATATCTATACCTACCATGTTCTTTTATGACCTGCAGCCTTATTGCATGATGAATTCGGCAAGGCAAAGGGCAAAGAGTATGAAACATCGACCAATCACATGAGAGATGAAAGACGCTATGTGGATTTCCGTCTATATGATTGGTCGATTTCCATACTCTTTGCACTTTGCCTCGCCGAATCCATTACGCAATAAGGCTTTAGGTGGAACACTATGAAAGGATATAATTCGAAGACAAATTCTTATTTGAATGTGTCTTATTAGTGTGTTGGTCATATGATGAACAGCATAGAATGTCATAGCTTTTGTGACTACTACTTTTCTAAAATAGCATTTGTCATAATGTCAGTCAACTATCAGAATGCGTAGTTCCAAAAAAAATCGAAGTCAGATTTTTAATGCCACCTATTTGAAATCTATGAAATTACATATTTCTTATTTCCCAAAAATATTGTACAGTGAGCTATGAGTAGGGTTTTCGGAACCGGGTATTATTCGAAAAAAACCCGAACACCCGGGTATCACTATTTTGCAAATAAAACCTCACATCATTTGTCGTTTTGTGCGTATTTATATGACTGTAGGTACTATTAAAAAAACAATAATAAGATAGGTACTACTTCAATTAAAGTAATAAAAAATACCAGTTTACTTTACTTAACATATAGTACAATAAAGGTACTTCTTCCATATCCAGTTATCTCAAAAAAAATACAAGATACCCGAGAACGAAAACCCTAGAGTGAATTTAATAAACGCCTATTCTTGCTCCTGTAAAATGTACCCAATTAGAATTATGAATTCTGATAAGTGCTTCGATACAGTCTAACTAGAGTTTAACCATTTCAACTTATTCCACAGATGATAAAGAAGTATTCAGTATCACACTAGTAACCAGACTTTATTATTGTTGCAGCAAAAACGGAGGATACAACAGAAGGCAGAGATGACTCACAAACAAAGAGTGGAGAAGTTCAACCAGCACCTAGACAGCCTCACTGAGCACTTTGACATACCTAAAGTATCTTGGACTAAGTAAAATGTACCTGCTATCATCTTGGTTTTGTTAGTATTATGGCAATACTATAAGAACTTTTGTGAATATCTGTACCTAATTAAGACCAGCAGCCGTTTGCGTACGTGAATATGGTCAAAAAATACTGGGCTCTTCCGAAAAGAGTATCTTCATGAAAGAGTCCAATATTTTTTAGCAATATCTATTAATTAATTTAAAGGTAATTTGTCATACTCGTTCAAAGTCATACCCTTTGCCCTACCGAATTCACTTACGCAATGGATGCTGGATACCATGTTCAATACTTAGTTTCTAAGATATAGGTTAAAGTTATTAATAAATGTTATTAAATTAATGAGTTCTTTTTTTCAATGTGGTTAGACTCCTATCCCACCACGATCAATTAGTGAAAAGCTAATAGTCCCAGCAGCTTGAAATGAGTTTACGACCAGTAATTTGTCTGCCATATTTACTGGTTTCTTCTTGTCATTGCAATAAACTATGAGTAGAGGAAAGAGACTTCTCGATAACAGTGTGATCAGTCGGTGATTAACCATTTATTCATCCACACTTTCTGTCTGTCCGTCTATCTGTTATATTTTCACACATAAACCACTGAACCGATTTAGATCAAATTTGGTATGGAGATAGTTTGAGACCCTGGCAACGACATGGGGTAGCTTTTTCCCTAACTGGGTGGAAGTTTGTAAGGTGATCCAATAATAAACGCCTTACGACCTATTATACAAAAAAAAAAGTTAGATCAAAAAACCCGACCGCTTCAAAAGCGAACTAAAAAGTCGTAAACAAGGAAAAATCATGCTGTGCAGGCGGAGGATACATATTCGCGTGCTGGCTGACCAAAATCCGGTGTATCCTCCGCCTGCAAAAAATAGGTTATTCGAAGAAATAATGCTACGCAAACGCATCATTGGATTTATAAAAAACAATATTACTAGCCAGGAATCGAACCCACTGATTTTGAAAAAAAACACCTGTACAACATCCGATAGTGTCTGTAATAAGGATCAAATTATGGGAAGTAATAATATACGGTACCTAAACATAAGGCAATACCTAATTTTTAACTAAATATCTATTTAGCGTGGGTGACTTTTTTATCCAAAATCAACGGCACGGTAAAGATAAACGGGTTCGACTCCTCGCTAGGAATATTGGTTTTTCAAAAATCTTTTTCACTGTCTCGGGTTAAAAAATAGTTGCTCAAATGCCATATTATTAGTTGTACTCATTCATATCTTACACTCGAATTAATGTAATAACATTTTATTCACATGTTTATTTAAAATACAAAACATGTAATCTTAATGCGCGCACGCATTTGGGCGCACGGTTGGCGCAGTGGTTGAGCGATTGACTAATAATTATCATAATCACATTAATTTGTTTAAGTTTTACAATAAAAAAAAGCTACACGGTCAAAATAATTGTTCTGTCAGCTGCCAAATATTATTAGATATTATTAATTCATTTATTTCAGGCGACAGAGCCCATATAAAATAACTTAAACCTAAACATACATAAGTACTAATAATGGTGTTAATAGTAACAATACAAACTTATACCTATGTTAGTCGCACAATAACGAAATATTAACAACATTTAAAAAATTACATAGATTCAATGATCATTGCTTCAGCATTCCAGCTGAAATACTGGAGCAACGATTCATATGAACACAGTCCAGCCTGTCAGCAATCATAGCCAGGATGCCGCTGGAGCTGGTTCGCACCCTGCGCACCAAGGATGCACATCTCTTAAGCATCAGTGCATAAAAGCAATCGACGCCCGAGAAGACATACAGAAGCGAGGCAGCCCCATCAGCACCCTGAAGGCATTTTTGCGTGAAATGAACCCACAGGCTACAGGTGTAAAATGAGATACAGAAGGCCCTTAACAGGAAGCACGTGAAAACCTGCGGGCAATCAAATTCGCTCTGACCGACAGCGCCCTCCGCTCTCTCTCAATGTCGTCATCGTCTCTGACGCTAGCGGTCAATACGTGCCCAAGGTACTTAAAGGTTTGTACCCTCGACAAAGGTAAACCATTCATTTTAACATGAGGTACCGATTCTGGATATCTACCAGCAGCCCCAAACACCATAACGACACTCTTCCACACATTATACAATAGGCCGTGGGCACTGGCGTAACTTTCACATAGACTCACCAACTTTCTAAAGCCACAGACTGAGGCACTGAGCAGCACCATGTCATCTGCATAGCTAATGTTGTTGACACATATGCCATCAATATAACATCCGACTCTGGTGCTGCTCAGCTCCACAATCAGGTCCATGTACAGGTTAAAGAGTGTGGGAGAACTTAGACCCCCTGTCTCACACCACACTCCAAATTATATGAACTCGAGTACGCCCCGTCCCACCTAAAACACAGAAAAAAGAACCAGATTGTTTCCTTTGCCGAATTCACTTACACAATTAGGCTGCCGTTCCCGTACCAAAATTTTAAAATATTAATTACTTCAGGTGGTAAGCATTATTTAGTTTCTTCCAAAGAGTATCGTAGGAAACCAAATCAAAAGCACTCGATAGGTCGAGGAAACAGGCGTACACTGCCGTGCTACGGCTTGTATAGTACTCCACAGCGTGCTTAAATCCCAAAATCGCACTTTCAGTGGACAGCCCAGGCCTGCAGACTCGACATAGCTAACGATCGTTACGTTAAGTAACATTCGTTAACTCTTACCACAAAATAGTAAGTATACAGAAGGGCCACTCCCGCCGTTTGGAAAATTGACAGCTAAACTTGACAGATTCACTAGGGTTGCTAATATATTGATTCCAAATTTAAAAAAAAAGGGTAGGTTGCCCAAGTTACAAACATAAATACATAGATTCGTCTAAACATACATCATATCATGCTTACATGCCTTAGAGGGTAGACAGGGCATCAAATATCCATTTAATATCACGAACACTACAACCCTAGTGAATCTGTCAAGTTTAGCTGTCAATTTTCCAAACGGCGGGAGTGGCCCTTCTGTATACTTACTATTTTGTGGTAAGAGTTAACGAATGTTACTTAACGTAACGATCGTTAGCTATGTCGAGACTGCAGGCCCTGGTCGAAATCCAAAAGTTTCTCTGTGATTCAAACTGGTCACCCAATGTGACCAGACCTGACCGTCAGAATAATAATTTTAATTCGGACTATTTAAAAACAAAATAAAGCTATGAAATATTCTAACACAAGTATAGAGTTACAATATGTCATAGTTGCGCTCGGGATAAAATTTTGACATTGTACTCCATTAGAACTGGAATTTGTTCCAGTTTAATCCCCATCTGAAAACTATGTACTTCTCACGAATGCTAATTTAAAAATCTGTTTCATTTTTATAATAATATCATAATATATAGTATCGATAAGCCAGGTGATATGTTGCTACATCCCTAATTCCGATGCGACGAAGTGTGTGTCGAAGAGTTTTTGGCGGGATCTTGTCGAGTGAAGTTCAGTGGCTGTTAATATTATTTGCAAATTGATTCCTAGTGGATATTGTGGTATATTATTGGTGTAGTTTTGTGTCTCAACTGTCTACGCAACTGGACAATTTGTGAAATCATTAACAGAAGCGATCTCGGGATAATGGAGCGGAGTATTTTATTGTAGTATTGACGTGGCTAAAAGGTCCTAGCAACCAGGCCATAAAACTTAAATATATAAAAAAAAAATGTGTGTCGAAAATTGTGGATGAAAACAAAATTTTGTTGATTAGAGTCTGGCAAACGAAAGTAGAGACTGAAAAAGCGCGGCAAATTTAAAAAATCTCGGCATAGCAACCCCAAAACTAGTATAAGTATTGAGTGTAAGTTTTAGTATTAGTTTTTTTTATAATAATAAATAATTCTAAAGTATCAAATTAGGTTATTCCAAGTATTTCATACTAGTTTTGGGGTTGCTAAGCCGAGATTTTTTAAATTTGCTGCGCTTTTTCAGTCTCTACTTTCGTTTGCCAGACTCTATTGATCATAGTTGTTGGCAAAGCTTTGGAATCCCCATTTTTATTGTAGATATTTGTAGTAAATAACGTCTTCATTCACTACAAATTGGCATGCACGTGTTTAGGCTGTAGCTTTTGAAAGTTGCCAGTGTTCACAGAGTGTTGCAATATATAAGACAGATTATAAAGTTTTTTTACGCTTGCAGATCCAAATTTAGCTGTCAAACTTGACGTGTTCAAAATTGTTCATTCGAATGTGTCATTCGTGGTGTTAGTGTTTTGGGTTGTGGGATTTAACAACAAGTTGGATCTACAGTAATCTACGAATAAATAAGTAAGTAAAACAGTTGTTTATTAAATTATCTTAAAAAGAGGTAAAACATGGTGCTTGGTTCGTACCAAGAGTCTGTAATCAAGCAATAAATGACATCTAACATACACTCTTCTTTTCCAGGCATGGGTCGCCGAAAATCAAAACGTAAGCCTCCGCCAAAGCGAAAGGCGATCGAGCCATTGGATCAGCAGTTCAACTGCCCATTTTGCAATCACGAGAAATCCTGTGAGGTGAAAATGTACGTATCCACCAGCTGATCAGTGACACATTAGACATACGTATTTTTCGAACCACTTGTATTGAAACGTGTTTTTATTTTCAGGGATCGAGCTCGGAATACGGCTCGGATACAGTGTCGAGTTTGTTTAGAAGACTTTCAGACTACAACAAACGTATTATCTGAGCCTATAGATGTTTATAACGACTGGGTGGATGCATGTGAAAGCGCGAATTAGTTTTATGCTATTGGTTACTTTTAAGTTATAATATACTATTAATCTCGCCAATGTTTTTTCTGCAAGACGTATATCAAGCTGAAGTTCTTAATAATTATAATGTGACAGGTATATATACATACTATTTTTGTTTTTTTTATATTTATATCTTGGGAAGAGCATAAGATTGTTTTACAAGAATGTAACATAATGTAAAGGATGGAAATAAATTCTTAAAGAACATTTTAAGTTTGTTATTCACTTTATTTACCAACAATAAAGCTTACGGGATTCTTGTCATTGCAATAAACTAGAGGATAGAGACTTCTCGATAACAGTGTGATCAGTCAGTGATCAACTATTTATTCATCCACACTTTCTGTCTATCAGAGGCCTTAGTGCGAGTTTTTACTCACGCTCAATCGTGTAAAATTAAACATCAATTTGTATTGAAACTGGATAAGCGCCGTCTGGTGACGGTAAGGAGAAACCTCTTTTTTTGTATACATTTTGACATAAGAGATCGTTAACGTTATCACGAGTGAGCGTGAGTAAAAACTCGCACTAAGGCCCCTGTTATCTTTTCACACATTAACCACTGAACAAAATTTGGTATGGAGATAGTTTGAGACCCTGGTAACGACATGGGATAGCTTTTTCCCTGTGGGTGGAAGTTTGTAAGGTGATCCACTAATTGCCGCCTTACGGCCTATTATACAAAAAATAGGTTATTCGAAGAAATAATACTACGCAAACGAAATCACAGCTCGATTTTGATGAAAATTAAAGCTGCATCATTGGATTTATAAAAAATATTATTACTAGCCAGGAATCGAATCAACTGATTTAAAAAAAAAAACTTCTGTATGATAACAACATCTTAAAGTGTCTGTAATAAGGATCAAATTATGGGAAGTAATAATATACGATAAACATAAGGAAATACCTAATTTTTAACTAAATATCTATTTAGCGTACGAGTAGGTGACTTTTTTTCACCAAAATCAACGGTTTCAATTCCTCGTCAGGAATATTGGTTTTTCAAAAATCTGTTTCACTGTCTCGGGTTAAAAAATAGTTGCTCAAATGCCGTATTATCGGTTCTAGGTACCCATATTTAGAATGAATGTTATAACATTTTATTCACATGTTTATACATAATACAATACACGTAATGATAATAATTCACTAAGGCAAAAGTCATTAATTTGATAAGGAAAAACGGACCCATTATAATAAATAAGTATTCTGGGCGAAGCTGCAGTCATGAATGTGCTAATAATTATCATAATCACATTATTTTGTTTACGTTTTACAATAAAAAAAGCTACACGGTCAAAATCTTAGATAAAGTACCTATTATCTAAGGTCAAAATAATTGTTCCGTCAGCTGCCAATGTCACTCTGACTGTCAAAATAATATTTTTTTTTAGTTCGGACTAATTAAAAACAAAATAAAGCTATGAAATATTGTAACACAAGTATAGTGTTACAATATTTCATATTTGCCCTTGGCATAAAATTTTGATATTGTACTCCATTAGAACTGGAATTTATTCCAGTTTAATCCCCATCTGAAAACTATGTACTTCTCACGAATGCTTATTTAAAATCTGTTTCATTTTTATAATAATATCATAATATATAGTATCGATAAGCCAGGTGATATGTTGCTACATCCCTAATTCCGATGCGACGAAGTGTGTGTCGAAGAGTTTTTGGCGGGATCTTGTCGAGTGAAGTTCAGTGGCTGTTAATATTATTTGCAAATTGATTCCTAGTGGATATTGTGGTATATTATTGGTGTAGTTTTGTGTCTCAACTGTCTACGCAACTGGACAATTTGTGAAATCATTAACAGAAGCGATCTCGGGATAATGGAGCGGAGTATTTTATTGTAGTATTGACGTGGCTAAAAGGTCCTAGCAACCAGGCCATAAAACTTAAATATATAAAAAAAAAAAATGTGTGTCGAAAATTGTGGATGAAAACAAAATTTTGTTGATTAGAGTCTGGCAAACGAAAGTAGAGACTGAAAAAGCGCGGCAAATTTAAAAAATCTCGGCATAGCAACCCCAAAACTAGTATAAGTATTGAGTGTAAGTTTTAGTATTAGTTTTTTTTATAATAATAAATAATTCTAAAGTATCAAATTAGGTTATTCCAAGTATTTCATACTAGTTTTGGGGTTGCTAAGCCGAGATTTTTTAAATTTGCTGCGCTTTTTCAGTCTCTACTTTCGTTTGCCAGACTCTATTGATCATAGTTGTTGGCAAAGCTTTGGAATCCCCATTTTTATTGTAGATATTTGTAGTAAATAACGTCTTCATTCACTACAAATTGGCATGCACGTGTTTAGGCTGTAGCTTTTGAAAGTTGCCAGTGTTCACAGAGTGTTGCAATATATAAGACAGATTATAAAGTTTTTTTACGCTTGCAGATCCAAATTTAGCTGTCAAACTTGACGTGTTCAAAATTGTTCATTCGACTGTGTCATTCGTGGTGTTAGTGTTTTGGGTTGTGGGATTTAACAACAAGTTGGATCTACAGTAATCTACGAATAAATAAGTAAGTAAAACAGTTGTTTATTAAATTATCTTAAAAAGAGGTAAAACATGGTGCTTGGTTCGTACCAAGAGTCTGTAATCAAGCAATAAATGACATCTAACATACACTCTTCTTTTCCAGGCATGGGTCGCCGAAAATCAAAACGTAAGCCTCCGCCAAAGCGAAAGGCGATCGAGCCATTGGATCAGCAGTTCAACTGCCCATTTTGCAATCACGAGAAATCCTGTGAGGTGAAAATGTACGTATCCACCAGCTGATCAGTGACACATTAGACATACGTATTTTTCGAACCACTTGTATTGAAACGTGTTTTTATTTTCAGGGATCGAGCTCGGAATACGGCTCGGATACAGTGTCGAGTTTGTTTAGAAGACTTTCAGACTACAACAAACGTATTATCTGAGCCTATAGACGTTTATAACGACTGGGTGGATGCATGTGAAAGCGCTAATTAGTTTTATGCTATTGGTTACTTTTAAGTTATAATATACTATTAATCTCGCCAATGTTTTGTCTGCAAGACGTATATCAAGCTGAAGTTCTTAATAATTATAATGTTTCAAGTATGAATATGCATACATTTTTTTTTTTTTTAATATTTATGTCTTGGGAAGAGCATGTGATTGTTTTACAAGAATGTAACATAATGTAAAGGATGGAAATAAATTCTAAAAGAACATTTTAAGTTTGTCATTCACTTTATTTACCAACAATAAAGCTTACAGGATAATGTGACACAGCCACTGTAAGCAATGTTCCTTAAATTTAAGCAATCTTTCGCACTACAAGTTAAGTATATAATTTGCATTACTGAGTCTTATGTTTAAGAAACAGTGTTTAATTCTGATAGAGTAAATAATAACATCAATTTGATAAAAATTAAGTAATGAGAAATAACAACATTCATACAAAGCAACAGTCAATATTAAATAAATATTTAATACTTATATTCAATTTCATCTTATTCTATCATGCATTTTGGAGGCAAGTCCATTCAATATTCAAATTAGGCAGTGTACAGAATATTGTACTACATCATGATCGGGCCGCACGACTG
This sequence comes from Orthosia gothica, assembly GCA_949775005.1. Lineage (NCBI taxonomy): Eukaryota > Metazoa > Arthropoda > Insecta > Lepidoptera > Noctuidae > Orthosia > Orthosia gothica. Next base: position 10,522,354 of record OX459042.1, read on the forward strand.
GCTGAGATCCCACCGTATAGGGTTCTACCAACTGACATACAAGATAACAATATAGAAAACCATAACAATAAAAAAATTAACTATGATTTGCAGAACATTCTATGCAGGAGCTATGTCTCATATCTTGTTTACAATTCCACATAATTCATATAATTTTTACATAGAAGACAATATATGATGCCGGTTAGTATATTAAAAGCTCTAATGCTAATCCATGACTTAAAAGCATTATCAAGATTAATAAAATTTCACAAAATTTATTATTCATATAATTGAGATTATTTATTTCTAAAACACAGTACTACACTGACTCAGTTTTGAATGTGTGAGTGGAATGTTTTATCCTAGATCAAAGACTATAACAATGCATCTAACCTGTAGAATGTAACAATAAATAACTACAAATGTATAGCAACAATATTACAGCTATGGTTCGTTAAATATTAGAGATATTAATTTATTTATAAGCGATAAAGATTCATTTATTTTACGCACGCGCTACATAATTTATCATGTATTAAATATTTACCACCTACATAACATTTATGTAGAGGTGTCTAGACATCGTCCTGATAAGTATCTTTTTTAACAATCCAATTAGGTATAATATTCGTAGTAGTGTTCGTTAATTGACCGTAAAATTTACTACGTGTGCAAGTAAGTACTTAAACTTTAATTGTACTAACGCTCAAGCTAAAGCTTCGAGTCCTACTGAGTTGTAACAACAATATTCCTCAAACGTTCCATAATACTATATATTGACATAATCAATATCTTTCCCTTACAGCTATCAATATTACACATTGATCAAAATATCCCTATTTAAGTATTAAAACAATAGACAGCGTCAAGCTGCATCACATTTCAATAACAAATTGAAATAAATAGAAAATCACTCTATAAAAATAATATAATACATTGTAGATAATTGAGCTATTGCCTAGACTTACAACCCAGGGATATCTGTAACCATGTCATTGTTCGTGTTAACTGTATAATAAATACTAGATTGCACGCTCTATGGAAACATTTACGTTATATTTACAAAATGGATAAGAGATTAAAACTATAACAAGTGTAAGAGACATGACATGGTTAGAGAGCCGCATACCACCGAGCCCCTCTGTGCACAAGCTGTGTTGAGAAGGTATATAAGGTGTCAGAATAGCTCACACTAAAAGTTCACCACACTGGCGTACTAAAACAGGACCTACTTCAATCAAATCCTTCAATTGGAATGTGTTTGTCGAAACATTTAATATAACTAATGTGTTTGTCGAAACATTTAATATAAATAATAACCATTCATAACTAATATGCAACGTCAAACAGCAATCTGCATTATACATGTTAAAATCCATTATAGTGTTAGAGAGAAACATCCACAGAGAAGCACAAATAGTTAATGCAAAAGTTTAAACATGTTTATATAGGGAGTCGAATATTAAAATTTGCCCATGTCTATGAAAGAGTCGTACTGCAGGTCGTAGCCGTCGCCGAGAGTGTTGTCGTCGGACGACATGTTGCTACTGAAGCTTGTCAGATGTTGTATCGGAGCGTCCGTGTCGCACGTCGCCGTGTTGTCGGAATCATCTGAACTGTCGCTGTTACTGTCTATGTACTCATACAGTCTGCTCGTCTCGGCGGCAATGCTACAGACCTCAGACAGCTCGTAAGAGCTCATCAACGTCGATGTTTTCTCAACATTGATCGCGTCAAACGAGCTCGAAAGCATAGCGTCTTCGATGGGGACCGTTTCGAAATGAGATGAACAAGCTTCTTCAGTGAAGCGACCAGAATCGCCGATTTCGGACACATTCGGCGACAAAGTCTCATCGATGGCTAACGTGACACTTTCACTTTGTACGTGAGAAGATTCATCGACGTCTTGGAAACTTATTAGGGGAATATCAATTTTAGGAAGGTCTGCGACGATATCTTTCGATAGTGAATCAGAATTGTCATCTGATAAATCTCCTTCAGCGTTGAGAGTCACGGAGTCGTAGTTGGGATCTTTCTCGATGTTCAAAGGTTCTAAATCATCCACGCATTTGGTGGAGTCGTCGCTGCTGTCGGATACTAACAACTCGATGCTCCTATCCAAGATACCGGTGTCAGTACAAGTAGACATTTCATCTTCGAAAACAATTTCTACGCTCCTAATCCTCATGAGAGGCATTTTAGACGGTGACATTTCGTTACCTCTGGCAGTCATACCTTTTTTATGATGACTAGTATCGAGTAACGACTCGGTGCATTCGCTGATTTCATCGTAATCGATTTCGTAACTCCTAAGATCGGAAACGCAAGGTGAGCTCTCGGTAACTTTGACGGTTGGTGTTTTAGGTGTACAGTTATGTGCATTAGTGTGATCGGGTGAGGGCGAAGGAGTGGTATGCGCATGGTGGTGCCCCTAAGGTTGCAATGATTCTTATTGTACATTGGTGCCTAGATCTAGCCCGCCCTCCTCCTGCATCTTCGTGAGGAACTTGAACACTCTGTGGTCCTCGTCTGTCTGCTTCACCATGTCGATCAACGCTAGCAGCTTCTTGATGCCGATGAAGATCCTGTGGAAGAAATATCAATATTTATCTCAAATTAAATTATAAAAGATTTGGGTTAGTAACTTCTGCAATATAAGTTAGTAAGGTAGACCTATTTCTTCAATGTCGCAGAGCTTTCTCTATTTGTTGAAAATAGTCCAATTCATTCCAAGGTCAAAAACTGAACCCGTATCGAAACAAATAAAACAAATATTCATCATACCTGGCATTTTGGTTTTCGTTTCTGCAAGTGGTTTTATTGAGTTCTCGTTCCAATAGTAGTCGAAAGATATGAATTGAAAACAAACCAACGTACCTTGCTTTTTTGACTATCAAGTTGTAAGTATCCAAGAGCTCTTTGCGGACCCTTTGTAGCGCTGAGAACTGGGACTTGTACTCCAAACAAATAATTTCCTACGAGGACCGCTTAAGAAATAAGTGCATTCTATTCTATTCAGAAGCATAGACTCTAACATACATAATATACCCAAAAACGAAACAAAGAATGAAGGTTTGTAGCAACTGTCACCCACCTTGGGTTGGCCGCAGCGTAAGCAACTTCTTCTTCAGTATGCTGTGGCGCATTGCTCAGGAACCTTTTCAGCTGCTTCATGCGGGACGGTCTATAAATGAACGGGACAAGATATCATGTCCTACATTGCGCCCTTAAGATGACGTTCTAACTTTTTGAATTGGAAAAGACACCATTGAGATCGAGAAAGATTACAATTCAAAATCGGGTGTGCAGCTTTCGGGGAGACTTTCAAAGGTAAGTTCATTAACCGGTTCAGGGGAGACGGTTTTCAGTATCCCCAGGGATGTTCCCTAACTGGAGTTGCGCAGAAGGGATTACAGGGTGGTCTTTTAAGAGGTCACGGGTCCCCATCTGCTGGATGCGGATATTGATCACCGGGGTAGTTTTAGTGAGATAAAAAGCCCAAATTCCCTGCAGCCTTATTGCGTAAGTGAATTCGGCAAGGCAAAGGTCGATCAATCAATTCTATCATTCGACCAATAACGTGCGAGATGAAAGAGGCGATGTAGAATTGGTCGATTGATGAGGTCAAATTGTTTGCCTTGTCGAATTCACTTACGCAATAAGGCTGCTGGTCTTCCTCAAAAGACCAGGCGACTTTTGAAGATTTCCCTCGATAGCAAAAAAAAATGTGCTTTAGCCGGTACCCATAACACCTACGTGTGACAACATTGAATCATGCACGGACATAGGTACTCACGGGTGATCCGAAAATTCTATGATGTTAAAATGTGAGTGGCATATAGCTCAGATTTAGCATTTGTTTGGGCCAAAAACGGCGTGTTTTTTTTTCAAATATTCTTGTCTGTTGTAGGTGATATCCATAAACCTCACGGAGACAGCGTCAAGTGTTTCTATGACGCAGTATCTTCTTTAGGGTCCAGCTAACACCTTTTATATAACTAAATAGCAAACGTACCTTGGTCTCTAGATCATGTTGTTTTATCACAGATGCAAAGCCGACTCACCATAACTGTAATGTTCTTTATTATTCAATAGAGAGAACAAGGGAAAGACCTTAATATGCTTTACTTACCTCTTACTCTGGCAAGCTGGTCAGGATCTTACCTATAAACCACGTTGATCACTGATCGCACAAAGTGCTTATGCTGTACAAACCTCTGTAGTATTTGGATTTCAAGCTGGTCAATTATTCTTACATCTGGTCAGTTATTCTTACCTATGGCTAATTATTCTTACATTTGGTCAATAATTCTTACCTCTGGACAATTATTTTTACATCTGGTCAATTAGTCTTACCTCTTGTCAATTATTCTTACCTCTGGCCAAATAGTCTTACCTCTGGTCAATTATTCTTACCTCGGGTCAATTATTCTACCTGTGAGCTACATAGATCGCGAATCGCATGTCTTCTATATTTAAAAATATCCAGTGTCAACATACCTGGCTCCTCGGATATCATGCTGTATCTTCAGCAGATCCTTTTTGGAGAAGGCATCACTCTCCTCGAGCACGGCCATCACATGTTCAGGTTGAGACAGATTCGGTACGTGCAGGACGCCTGTGAATGCTGACAGCATCTCCATGTCTTCCAGGACTTGCCTGATGAAAATAAATTATTTTAATGTCGCGTCACAAAGGATCAAAAAACGTATCATGATAACGGATTTTCTAAGGTAGGAATGTTAATAGATAAGTCATTTATAGTGTCTTAAAGTGGTATAGTTTTTATAGGATAGGTACTATCGGACGCCTCGCCCGCGTAGTGCCAGTTCCGTGGGAATACCGGGCTAAAAAGTAGCCTTTGTCACCCGGGGATAGTGTAGCTTCCCAATGGTGAATTAATTTTTGAAATCGGTCCAGCCGTTTCGGAATCTATAAGTAACATACATACATACTTTTTCTAAATAGATTTGTGACAGGTAAATACATAATATCTGGCAATATTGAACCGATTACAAAAATTCTTTCACTGATACATCACACATCATCAGCCTATTAATGTTCCCACTGCTGGGACACAGGCCTCCTCTATGTGAGAGGGAATGGGCCGTAATCCACCACGCGGGCCCAGTGCGGGTTGGTGGATGTCACAAGTCTTAGAATTTTTTGGTTCTAGGACATGCCGGTTTCCTCACGATGTTTTCCTTCACCGTTTTGAGAGCAGTGGTGAAGAAATAATTTACACAAAGTAAAGCGCCTGCCTGGGCTCGAACCCACGACCTACAACTTGTAAGTCGCGGCCGATACCACTGGGCCACCACTGCTCTCACTGATACAAAGCTACACTATTCCCGAGTAACGTAGGATATTTTCACACCTGAAAAATCGACGGCTCCTATGGGAAACTTCATGCGTCTAGAACTGCGGGCGAAGCTATTAATGCTTGTAAACCAAATCCGTTAAGATATGCAAAGAGATATTTGAGCATTTCTAATAATAGTGTGGGAGTATGGATTGTAACAGTCTCTTTGAGAATTGAATCCCGGAAAATACTACTCAGTAAAAATAACTGTGCACCGTCTCCACTCCCGCATACGGGGTCGTCCATTAATAACGTGTTTTTTTTTACATTTTTTAACCCTAGCCTCCCACCCCCTTGGTGATACGTGGTGAGGTTTAAGACTAACCCCTCCCCCCCACCCAAAACCACGTGTATTAAATATTATCTTTAAATACAGGTATAAAGTATAATCTAATTTTATTCTGAAATTAAGGACCAACACAAAAATGTCTAGACAGAAAGGTTGCAGGTTGTTTTTGACTGGCATAAAATACACGCGCAATAACACTACACGCCGCTTTTCGGTTTAGAAAACGCGCGCTTTTGATGAAAAAGAAAATACACGTGATATCTTGCTACATCCCCTCCCCCCTTGTGATATTTAATGATTTTTGCTGAACCCCCTCCCCCCCTTTTAAGCCTCACGTGATTAATGGACGGTCCCTACCCGCACGGCGATCAGCGTTTGCCTCGTGAGCCAATAGCGAGGTGCAAAGCCATCTTAAGTGAGCAGTAAGTGGCGTACTCATTCATTCTTACCTCCGACTGCTAGTGCAAAGGATAAGCAGTTTCCTTCCCTTAGGAGGCTGCTTCTTCAGCAGCACGAGTAGCGCTTGCAACGTCAAGTTGGAGTAGCGAGGACCGATGGGGCCGTAGTCCAAGAGACGCTCGATGTTGTCCACCAGGATGCACGACAGAGTTGAACGGTAGGCGTCGTCGAAATACTAAAGGAGAAAAAGGTTGAAATAACTATTTCTGAAGATTCTTGCTTGCAAAGTCACGGTGAGCTCTTGTATTGATATTACATAACCTAACACAAGACTCAAGCATATTTTGTTGGTTGAAACTAGTCTTAAGGTTAGCCTTTTAGTGCTTTAATCTTGAGTGAGTTCTCTACGAGGTCCCCACTCCCCAGCGACGTTAAGAAAGAAAATTTGGTTCAAATAAATAACACTAGAAGGCACGATGTGCATCGATTTGTTATTGAATTCATGTAAGATTTTACATGAATTCAATAACTAAAACAATAAATCGACTTATCTGTGATTACAGATAAGTCGCTGCTAACACCATCTATCGCCGTGTAACGGAACCGAACGTGATCGTTGTACTTATAAAAATAATCAGTTTACTCAGACGAAAAACGCTAGTTACATCGGCACAATTTCTTTGTTTGGGATGAGGCATTATTATTATCTGTGATACGGACCTAAGAATCTGGAAAAAGTAAGGTATGGGATGGGCGAAGTAGCGTTCCGTCCAGAAATTATTGTCGTCATAATTGTTGCTTTCTTCGTAGGCTTTTATAGAAAAACCATTCTAAACATCTTTCATCTACCAACACGCAATTTCTATTCAACAAGTAATTTATATCCTGTCGTATTTACAGTTCAGCTCCAATAATATAACGATTTCAAGTAAAAAAACCAAAATAACTTACCTTTCTGATCTGCAGACATTTTGACGTCTCCGTGAAGCCGACCATGTCTTCTGGTGAGCAAACCTTCACGAACGGGAAGTCTGATAGCTTCGCCAGTTCGGCGGCTAATGCGGTCTTACCGCTGTTTGGTGGACCTTCCAACAGCACTGATACTAAGCCTGTGAAACAGTATCCTTTATTAGAACTTATTCTTTATTCTAGTTATTTAATCATCCCAATAATAATTTTAAGTGATATAATTATATAACCTTAAGAAAAAAAAAATAAGTCTCCAAAAAGGGAAATTTTAATTAATTTTTAAAATTAACAAAAAAAAAAATTTCAAAGGAATGATGGATGAATCCATCATTCCTTTGTTTTTTTTTTTTTTAAGTGTAATTATGTAATGAACTCATTAACATTACGATAATACCAAAAATAATTAAATTAACAGACAAATCCAAAGAAATCTGGCAAGAAGAAAAAAAAAAATCGAGGCTCCACTCTTTAGACTAAAATTTTAAAAACAAGAGCTCGAATTTTATTAATTGCATTGTTACAAGAAACAAACGTGTGTGCAAAATTTCAGGGGGAGACCTTAAGCTCTTAGAGCAAGGTTATTTTGAGTGTGTGTAAGGTCTATATTATGATTTGTATACATCTGTCCCTTTTTTACAGTGATCGTTTTGACACTTCAGGGTACGGGGGCTGAAAGTACGTCAAATCAAATTTGACGTGCAAACATTGATTTAGCACATACACACAAACACTGGAACATGTGAAACTTAATAAAATATTGTAAAAAATATCTCTGTACTCTTTACGCTGTAGTATGGTGCGGGTGACAGTTTCAATAACATTTCTTACTCATATACGTATACGCATTTTTTGTAGTTTAACGTCATACAGGCAACTATGGTATATGGTATAACTACGGCATGACGTTAAACTACAAAAAATGCGTATACGTGTAGGCGTAAAAAAAAAAAATTTAACTGTCACCCACACCATGCTACAGCGCCAAGAGTGTAGTCACAAACAGTTTCTTACCGCTAGCTTCAGTAGCCCGCGCCTGCTGAATATAAAGCTGACCATCTTCAAGCAGAGATGAAACTGGAGAGCCCCAATTGACAATACCACGGCTCAAGAAATGTTCCAAGGCTTCGGCGGCAGTACCAAATGCTGGCTTGATATCATTCTCAAGCGCATGGAGGAAGTCGCCTCGTTCAACCATGAGCTTCTCCATGGCTTCAGGGTCCACCTCTACTTTGCTTGAGGCCTTGATCAGACGATTCATGGCGGTGGACTGAGCTGCACGGACTAAACCTTCCAGTTCAGCGCCGGAGAAGTTCTTTGTTATGGTTGCGAGTTCCTGTTGGTGGGAATGAAGAATATATGTATTTCTAGGCATAGACAAGAGTATATTAGTTTTGTTTCTGGCAAAATTGACGGCGATATAATCCCCGTCACGTAAGTTGGCAAGAGTAGTAGTAGGTATCACGTAAGTAGGTATTTTTGGTAGTGAAGCGGGGCGCGGGGACGTTTGGGCCGAGTTTCTCACCTCTTAAATTATCGCAGAATTAATGTGACAAATTGTCAAACACGCGTTATCTCCTGTGATTGGTTGAATGAATTTTTAATAGTAAAGCACGCGTTATCGGCTGACATTGGCTCGGCAGATAACGCGTGCTTGACAATTTGGCACATTTATTCTGCGATAATTTAGAGGTGAGAAAACGGCCTTAGGACCGTTCCGAGCGCGCGATTGGTTGGTCAATCGACACAAGGATCGACTGACTGAATTGTGTCGCGTCCACGTTCCGTTCGCTCTTTATGGTGGTTGGTCAGTTCGCGGAATATGCGCGAACATACTCCCACTACGCCAAAATCTTGCCAACTTATGTGCCGGGCACTATACTTGTGTTTTTAGTTTAAAAAACGTTTAGTAAATGTGTGTGCCCGTAAAAACTTGTTGCGCCGAAAAGCACTGTTCGAATTTTAAATCGCAATATTTGTAAAATATTAAATGCATTATTAAAATTTGGTTTAAAATTATACCAAGGAAAATTTTGAGCTTCATGATTAGATACTCATCACAGCTGTGAAGTTTTGATCGCTAATTTAAGCGTATATTATAGAGCAGGGGTCACTAAATGTGTGGTCCAAATCCGGACCGCCGACCTATTTTGTGTGGACCTTAAGTAAACAGTATAATATAATATACTTGTGCACGAAAATTCAGAATGTCGTTGAAATCCTCAGCAACAATTACTTTCTGTATCCTGATGGTAAATGGAGCAATGAAGCTGCAAATGTTGTCGGGAGTAGGTAACAAAGCTACTGTACACATGAAAATTATCGATTGCCAAAAAAATACAGTTTTTAAACACAAAAATACGAAAGTTTCCAACAAGACTGTAATAGCGATTAGTCCAACTAAACTCTGTTTATGCAAATACAGCGTTCTGATTGGTTGAGACTGCTGTGAAACTACCAATCAGACCGCTGTATTGTTGACATGTAGATTGTGAAATCGGCCCTTAGTAAATCAAGTTGTGTTGTTTAAAACCATTGTTGATCTAGTCAAATGTTCCACAAACCTTTGAATCAACATCCTCAGCAATCTTCTTATATTCCCTCATGCGTTTAGTATGGATGTTCAGGATCTGAACCCTGCCCTTCTCGTCGGGCAGACCGATCTCCATCTGCACCTCGAGACGACCGGGTCGCATCAGGGCTTCGTCAATCATGTCGCGACGATTCGTCATACCGATGACCAGGATGTTGTTGAGTTGGTCGACACCTAAAATGAGGGGAATTTTTAGGAGACTCTTTGAATATCAATCGTGACGTGATGAAGGAATTGACATTTTCTTCTTATTAGGGTTCCGTACCCGAAGGGTCCAAACGGAGCCCTATAATTGCTGTCACTCACGTGTCTGTCTGTCGTTTGTCACCCATGTTTTACAGCAAAGTGGTATCACAGTATTAGCATCTTGTTGACCCAAAGCCTCAAAAACTGGCAAAAAATTTTTTTTTTTATGATTTGAATGGGGGCTCCCATACAGAAAAGGGGAGAGTGGGGGCACAAAAAATATTGACCTACCCCATCGAGTAAATACTGTACTTTTTGTTTTCAAAAATATGAATAAAACTTATTAATTAAGAAAACAAAGGAATGAGAGGCCACCAAAGTCCACTTTGCAGTTAGTATTAGACCCAGAGAGCAGATATTCCTATTCGGTGGAGTTACGGATCCTTCCTTTTCATTGGAGGCATGCAGAACAGGGTGTGAAGCCCTACAAACCTCCACTGAAAAGGAAGGATCTTCCAACCAGACGTGTGTTGGACTTTTGTATGTTCAGATCGCGCCGAAAGCTCTGCTTGCGCGATGCAGGCTTTTGTGTGTCGTCAGGTCATTAATTCGTACATAACTAGGACCAATAAATACTTACCATCAATCTTTGAGAGCAGTTGGTTGACAACGGTATCATGCACTCCAGTGTTGCCTCCCACAGATCCTCTGGCTTTGCAGATGGCGTCGATTTCATCAAAGATGATAATGTGGAGACCACTGTTTGGTCCACACTGCAAGAAAGATAAGGTATTAGTGAATTCATCTCATAATAAATGTCATCATACACATACATAGGACCGGTTTCTGATTTGAGAACTTGGAGTTAATAAGTTGAAAACCCTACATCAATTTGGAAGTTTTACAGACTATGGAGGCTAAGTAGACAGTTTGACAAACTTTAAATTCTTAATTCAGAAATCGGGGTTTAGATACATAAGATTGATAAGTATTCAATTTTCTAAGTAAGTATTGGACCAACATTTGACAAAATCTTACCCTTTTCTCTTCTTCCTCAGCGTCAGCGAACAGCCGTCGAATGTTGGCCTCACTCTCACCAACGTATTTGTCCAAGATTTGCGGGCCGTTGACAATCTTTGGCTCGCGTGCATTCAACATATTTCCGATCTGACGGGCCATGAGTGTCTTACCAGTACCGGGTGGCCCAAACAGTAAAATACCTTTTACGTGTTTGCAACCTAAAATAATACGAAATTTATTACTAATCTGATTCTGGGCCTGCAAAAGAACCTGCTCCTATTAAATGACCGAATATTTGTTTTTATGTTTACATCATTATTTTTAAAGTAAATATTGTATATTGTCCTTAATAAATAAAATAAATGATAAGGGTACAGTATTTTCCGCACTCCCATTCGTTTCGATGTGCGTGCTAATAAATGGTATATCATTTATCATACAGAATTTATCAAATTGTTATGAAGCTTGAAACTTTGATAGGACCATAATTTGATTGCTAATAGTGGCACAGTAACCTTAATAGTTTAGACTCTGATCTGATCAATATCTTGAAAAGAAAAAATATTTATTCATTTTATTCAAAATCTTTTTTTTTTTCACATATGCCTACATGGGCACTTATAAAACGTCGACAAAAGGTGCACGGTTCGGGTTGGTCGTTTCCTATGGAGAAGAACCGGCAAGAAACTCCATGGTTACTTTTTTTAAAAATGGTTTGGTTTTACAATATTTTCATGTTGGAAACCTATGCAGCAATTATACCAAAATACCAAACAATTATGATAATGGAATGGGCTGCAATCCACCACGCGGGCCCAGTGCGGGTTGGTGGATGTCACATGTATTCGAATTTTTGTTTCTAGGACATGCCGATTTCCTCACGATGTTTTCCTTTACCGTTTTGAGAGCAGTGGTGGTGAAATAATGTACACAAAGTAAAACGCCTGCCTGGGTTTGAACCCACGACCTAAAACTTATAACTCGCGGCCGACATCACTAGGCCACCACTGCACTCGGGTTATGTGTATATATTTACCTAATTGCTCGACAACTTCAGGAGGAAACACACGAGAAGCGAAGGCTCGTCGGAAGATGGCATTGAACTCCCTGTCCAGACCACCGATTCCCATCTTTCCGAAGTCCCAGTCAGGATTGATGATGGATTGGCGTGGTTGTTTCCTACATTGCAATTTTTATGTAAACTTTATAGTTATACTCAAATAATATAGTTTCTTTAATAAAAAACAAAAGAGAATGATGAGAATGTTGAGATGGATGTGCGGAGAAGTATATTAGAGGAAGTTTGAAAGTGGCACCAGTGACAGAAAAGTTGAAGGGAAACGTTTGTCCTGGTATGGTCGTGTGATGAGGAGGGATGAAACGCATGTTACTAAAAGAGTTATGAATATAAATGTGGATGGATGGAGAGGGAGGAGACGGACAAAGAAATGATGGATGGACCGTGTGAAGAGTGACGTGAAAGAAAAGGGAGTCAGTGATGGCGTCACTGGGGACAGAACGGTATGGAACAAAAAAACTTGTTGCGCCAACCCCAAGTAACATGAGACAAGAGCAGGAAGATTATGAATAAAAAACAAATATCAAAAAACCAATCGTTGCTTGTCACCAGATAAAAATAATCTGTGGCTTTTAGTTATTTTTTTAAATAAACAAAATATATATCTATGAATGACCGTTTTCCGATATAAAATCGAATTAAAAGAGAACCTTACGTTAATCCCAAAGTTTAACAAGTTTGAAGCTTGACTTTGAAAAATATTCTTCAGAAACCAGTCATAAAAGACAAGGGATCTAATATCAAATTTAAAATGAAACCCTGTACCGCTAATATTTTTGTTTTTTAATGCTTACCCTTTCGCCTTGCCGATCAAGTTGAGGGAAGAGTTTTCGGCTTTATCGAATTGGATGTTACCATCAGGAAGGAGTCGACCCATCCTCACACGTCGGGGTACAGCGTTTTGTCCTGCCGCCAAGGCTTGGACATCGACGGCTATAACAAAATAAACATAGTATATCCTTACTGGCTGATTTCGGTCGTGGCGGCCAGCCTTAGCCGAGACTAGCCGATGATGCATGAGATATTATCGTGCACAAACACAGAAGCATTCTCTGTTCCCTCAGCGGCAATCCGACAAGAATGGGACGAGACCAGATGCAGGCCCAAGAGGTTAACTTGCTTGCCGAAACACAGAGCTATCCGTTCTGCCATTATGAAATTGCTAATAGAAAAACACAATAACACTGCCTCGACATGGATCTCGAAACTAGAACCCCATACTCACCAGTCGCGCTTGCGATTGCGACCGCGACCGAAAAGTGTCCCACAGACAGTTTTTTTTTCTTGAAAGATCGAACTATAACTGCAACGGTATCATATACAGGGTGGGCAAAAAAATCGTGGATAACGAAACAGGGCGATAGCGTGGGTTATACGAGTAAAAAAAAATGTTTCTTTAAAGGACCTATTACTGTAAATAACCCCATCCCCCATCGCCCTATTTCGTTTAATCCACGATTTTTTGCCCACCCGGTATAAGAGACTATAGCATAAAGATTATGCCACAATGATTATTGCGTTTCAATAGTTTAGCAGCTATTTTTCCCTCAAATTACATTAAGTGTTTTTTAAAATAATATTTTTATGTGTCTACTAGCGGACGCCTCGCCCGCGTAGTTCCAGTTCCGTGGGAATACAGGGATAAAAAGTAGCCTATGTCACCCGGGGATAGTGTAGCTTCCCAACGGTGAAAGAATTTTTGAAATCGGTTCTGTAGTTTTTAAGTTTATTCGTTACATACTCTTTATAATATTATAATATAGAAGTATAGATGACTATACTGTAGTGTTTATTCTGCTAGTCATAACCGAAAAGATTGTGTCAATACATGATTATTAATATCATTACTATGTCTATAAGATCCAGAACCAAGAATCTCACCTTCCAAATTCTTCACGATCAGAGACAAAACCTTCTTGTCTTGGAAAGCGAACGCCAACTGCTGGCCAACAGTGAAGACCTGGTTGGAAAACTGGATCAAGAAGTCGCGAGCCATTTGCTCCGAATCGTAGGGATCCATGGAGGTACTGAAAAAATTAATAAACAAAAATGTTTCTATGAATTTTGTCTAAATGAGAGATGCCACGAATATTCGGTAACTATTCGGTATTCGACTGCTTTTTTTACTATTCGTTATTCGGCCGAATATTTCGAACCATTCGGCCGAGTACCAAACACCAAATCATGAAAGTAATATTACGCATATACAATTATTTTAGCGAAAAATTCAGCATATTTATTACATAAAATCTATCAGTGGCAAGTTTTTTTATATTTTATAGGCTCGCGTTTGACCACTATCTCACCTGTTGGTAAGCGATGATGTGGTCGACGGTGAGAAACGTTTGCCTAGAAATAATCTATTAACTCTTAACTTAAAGACTCCTAGATTGTAGGTGTCGGGCAACACGACTCCGGCAGGGAATTCCACTCCTTAGCTGTACGCATAATAAAAGTGTTTCCAAAACGATTTGATTTGTGCGTATGGGTGGGATGTCTACCATGTACCGCCGCATGGATGGCGCATCGCCGTACGTCTGGTACATCACAAATTATGAACTTATGATGGACGAAAACATTTTTTCAGTATTTATTGACAGCAAACGATTTCGCTTTTCCTCATAAATTCTTGCGTTTGCTGACCACCACTTGTAAGGTGAAGATTGAAACCTGTCAACCGCGAAATATACTAAGTGTTGCCAAATATTGGGCCGCCAAATACTCGGCGCATCGGCCGAGAGCCTAGCCGAATATTCGGTATTCGGATAAGTCAATATTCTCCACAAAGGGTCTCTGGGAATGGATGGCACCGTCGAGGCCAGCCCAGGAAGAGTGGCGAGACGACTTAGATGCCTTCTGCAAGGGCTGAATCGAGGTGGCTCAGGGAAAGAATACCTGGAGAGATTTAGGAGGAGACCTTTGCAGTGGAACTGTGTAGGCTGATAAAAAAATAACAATAAGGTTGGCAGGCATTCTTTTAATTTTACATGTGTATTGGAAGAACGCAAGGTTGTGTAGATGGATCATGAAATTACCAGAGATTTAAATGAGACTCAGAGTTATTTTACGCATGAGGTACATTGCGTAACTCCTTTGTTACCAAAATAATACACTCTCATGACTTAAGACAACCAGCTGCCAACCATTAGACATCAAGTCTTTGGCATTGAACCCACAACATATTTTGCCAAGCCAACCTTACAGGCACAATGCAAAATAGGTCGTGCAAAGGTTGAATCAACCTATAAAACTATTATCGTCGTAGAGTTACCGTACGCGAGCCTATCAGCTTTTATCGGTAACATTTCGGAAAGTATGGCTTGGCGTTGCACAACTTAATTCAGCCTAGCCGATTTCATTATCGGATTATGTATAGCGTACGGTAGAGGCGTTGCTCCGCCGCTTACTTTTTTTACTTAATTCAAAGTTTCGGCAAAACTTTCATTGTGTGTGTACTGTGTCTATGTGTCTGTGTTACCCTATAGTGATAAACGGGGATTCTTGAATTATCGGTGTACTATCGTCGACCGCATCATTGCTTACCATCAGGTGAGAAGAGGTCAAACGCGAGTCTAAACTTTATTTAAAAAATTAATAAAATAAAAAAACCCGACTGCATAGATGTAAACAAGAAGAAAATCATGCTGTGCAGTCGGAAGACACATATTCGGGAGCTGGCTGAGCAATACTAAAAATAGCCTCCGACTGCACAGCATGATTTTCTTCTTGTTTACATCTTTGCAGTTGGGTTTTTTGATATTATTAACTTATTTTATTTAGAACTTTTAAGTTTTTTTTTTTTTCGAATGACTTTTAAACATATAAGTGGTATATATTTATGTAATGACCTCTACAAACCCTTTATTTTGATACCCACTCGATGGGTTTCGAAGAAAACAAAATTGCAATCCCTACAATATGGCGCCCAAAATCCGTCATGTTTTTTTTTTTAAACGGCACTTTTCTAAGAATACTTGGGCGGCCAAGACCTATCTAACGATGTCTTAATTATAAACATCCCTCCAGTGGTTTGGAAGATACGAGGTAATAAAGAATATTACAAACATACATACAAGATACGCGCGAAAGACATAACCCTTTCCTTGCAGCCGGGTAAAAAAATTAAGGCTTGTTTGAAAGAGGTGGCGAGATTACCTAGACGCTTTCTGCAAGGGCTTTTATGAGGAGGCTCAGGAAAATAATACTTGGCAGCATTTAGGGGAAGCCTTTGCAAAGCAGTGGGACAGAAGAGGCTTAAATAAAGAATGACTTGTTTGGTGTGTCAAATTCTAAAGAGTATAAACATAAATAGTTCCTAATACACCCACTTATGTACACAACAGAACATATCTCTATGACATCACCATGCAGTACTGATGACTCACATAATTGGATTACATCATAGAACAGATACTCACGTTTTCTTCAGCATGAAGTCTGCCTCCAAGGTCATGCTGCACAGGCATTCTGCATTCTGAGGCTTGAAGGGCTTTACATCTATTGGCTGCAGGACAAAACTCTTATTTAATCTTTTGAATAACGAATTAAATTATACCATGGATATAGTGAAATTTGATCATAAAACAGAGCATAAAATGCTTAAAAAGAAGTGTTTTCATACGCCATAGTCTTCTATATGTGACCGCTAGTGTTGTGACGTATGATGGATAAAATCCTTAAAAATTTACGAATATTAATGTGAAACTAACGCCTAGAGTATATTATTTTGGTATCAGTTAGTATCTGGATAAACAAATGTTTTTTTTTTTATACTCAGTCTTCTAAACCATACCAGCTGCTACACAATCAAAAACAAAATCAAGTCAGGTCTAATTTCGATATACGCTTATAATCTCATCTCCCGCTCATCCCCAGCGCAACACCGCTTATCAGGCCCTTGTACGCCATGGTCACAAAGAGAACAAAAACCGTGACGTCATAAGCGCGGGGATCGTTTTTAGTGAACTCCAATAAATATTTTATTTAAAATTGTGTTTTTTGTTGTTAAGTGATTAGGAAAATGAGTGAAAGCTTAATGACGACTGAAGAACTTCTTCGCATATTAGAAGGAGATACAGACGATAGTTTTACAAAAACGGAATTTTTGGATGATAATGATTTAGAGGTAAGTTTTTTTACAAGCTTTTATTTTATAAACTTTGATCAAATATAATGTCAACAACACCAAGAAATAAAATAAAACCCTGAAAATATGTCGCCCATTAACTTAAAATTGCGCCGAATAACCACACAGTTGACACAGTGTTTATTTTTATTACAACAATTTAACTGCATTAGTATCACACATACTTAATACCTTTGTGATATTGATTTTATTATTGTGTGATCTATATTTTTATTAGATATTTAGAGAAAAAGTCATTCTATTATATACCTACTTACAGGTTAATTACCTGCATTGTAGATTTTGTACTTTTTTGTTCTGCCTTTTTACTATTACTTTTCTTTAAAGATTTGTGATGTTATAATAAGACTGATAAGTAATTATGATAATTTTATTATGTATAACCATTAATCTTTTTTTTGTTTGTTTTTCTATTACTTTTGACAAAGATAGTTGGTTTGGTACTTAAAGACGATTTATTGAACAGGACAAATATTTGATAATACTTGTTTATTAGTATTTAACTTTGTTGATTTTTCTATTATCTATTCACACATTGTTTATTTTTTAATACCAACTGATTAAAAAAAATGATTAAAAGCTAATTTAAATTGTTTTATTTATAACAAAATAATATCATACTTTGTGTATGCGAGATGTTATGTAGCATGTAGCTGAATCCAATACAATCAACTAATGGATATTTTTATATCACTACATATTATAAAATAAAGTCCCTCGCCGCGTTTGTACGAGATAAACTCAAAAAGTACTGAACGGATTTTCATGCGGTTTTGACCAATAAATCGAGTGAGAAACGCGGAAGGTTTTAGTGTATAATTTGTCATGAGCGAAGTCAGGGCGGGTCGCTAGTTTATTATAAATATCGGATTTTTACAAAACCTGATGTTAGATAGAATCGATAAGCTACATTCTGTACTGCTACATCCCTAAATCAGTTGCGAGGAAGTTTTAAATGGCTGGCCGCCCACGCCATTGTCACAATATCAAGACAGCAGATCGAAAATAGTGCTGTAGCCTGTACCTTCATTTGATTTAATTTGTTATCTCCTAATGGCTGCTTTTACATTGATAAACTTTGAAAAGGCCATGTAATGGTTACTACAGTTAGTAACAATAGTGCGACGTTAAAAAAAAAATGTTATGAGAAGTTTTTATTCGTAAAATGTTATAATAATATTGTTTATCGATAAAGTTTTGGAATCCTTATTCTTTTCTCGCCAAATTTCTTGGCCGCCCTGAAGTTAGATACAATGGCTGCGCAGTAGTAAATCTCATACAAAAACAGCACCTATCCGAGCCTTGCGCATTGGAAAGCCAACTTCAGGCCGGCCAAGAAATTTGGCGAGAATTTTGCGGTGAATTTGAGGCTTGGCCTGGAGGCATGCGCATGCGCGTGCCTTTATGCTCTGGTTTTCAAAAGGTTAATTTCTTTATGAAAGATTGTGATAATTTAGTATCACAAACAGTAATGACATTTTTTTGTTGGTTCATAGATTTTCATAGGTTCAGAGATTCATGATGACTTGTAATTTTAGTTCATGATACATTTTGTAACCCAAAAAAATATCAGTGATTATAGAGTGATATAAGACTGATTAATGACAGCTTTACAACTTACCTGACCAATAGAAAGAGTAGCCCATTTTCTCTGCGGGGCAGAGAATCCAACAGTGCCACGGTCAACACCATTGTAGAACCGAGTGCTGAACACAAAATGCTGTGATTGTCCAGTTGAAACTTCAACATGTCTGAAAATAATATTTTAATTAATTTGAGGGTTCTAGTGGAAACAAATGTGGTCAGTAATTTATTTGCTCCAATGGAACTAAAGTACATAAGGACAAAAAAAATTGCAGTACAGCAAAGGAAGGATACACAATATTATAAAATTTATAACAGCTGAAATAAAAGGTATTGTGGTTTATATTGTATTTTGGTAGTCCATATTTTAAGTTAGAACTAGCTTCTGCCAGTGGCTTCGCCAGCATATAAATTGTTTTATCATCCCAAGGGAACATAATACTGGGATATAAGCCTATGTGCTATTCCAAACTATAATCTATCTCTGTGCCAAATTACATTCAGATCAATTCAGCTGTTCTGGCGTGATTGAGTCACAAACATACATCCATACTTTCACATTTTTAGTATTAGCAAGATATTATATAATCTTTAGAAAATTTCATAGTCATGGTTAATAATTTTTAAATACGGGTGGTATTCCACTCCACTATCAGTTAGTTTAGTATTGTATTTTCTCACTTTGTATAGATGATTATAGTATTAAATCTTAAATCAAAATTACTGATAAATAAATACATACATACATACATAAACTCACGCCTTTTTCCCATGGGGGTAGGCAGAAACTACAGAATGCCACCTGCTACGATCCTTACATACTTCTTTTGCTTCACACACATTCATACATCTAGTCATACACACACGCCGGTTATGGGTACTGCCCACTTGGCCTTTCTGAAGAACATCTCCTGTAAGGTTTATGTATGTCTTTCTAGGGCGTCCCCTCCCGGCGTTTTGATAAATAAATGAATAATAATAATGGGGTATGTATAGGTAAGAGCTGGTGGGTGCAACATCTTTCTGTGACTATTTTAGCAGCACAATGCCTGAGCAGTTTCTGATGTGCAAGTTCATATAGACAATGCATTCTGATCAATTGCAATCAAACTCCTTTAATCTACAAAATAAAAATAAAATTATAGAGTAGGTCAGCTAAGAAAGAAGAGCTTAATCCAGAATAAGGTCTCCTAACAGCAAACCTCAGAGTTATTTTCTAAATGATGAAGAAGAACTATAAATAAAAAAACTTACTTGACATCACTGTTGAAGTCTTCTGGGTTGATGAGTGCACAGTTTGTAATGGCAAGCTCGTCCGAAGGACATTTTGCTGCCTTCATCCGCTGAGAAGAATAGAATATACTATTAAAAATTTTGTTAATGGAAAATGGATTTCCTGACATGATAAGCAATCCTATCCTATGCTTTGTGATAAAGATATTTCATATATTATAACTGCAACATTATGGTTGTTCAGATAAATATAATTAGAGTGCTACTTTTAACCAGCTTAATTAATAAATACAGTTATAATTCAGTAATACATATTTGAGTTTGCACTGTGAGGCAGAATGGTCTCTGGTGATGACAGTAGATGCAAGTTTTTCTAGCTTTCAGTTCCAATTAGCAAAAATCAACCTTATGCAGGTGTTTCTTACGGATAAACTAATATTTGGTATTTCTGTGTTACTGAAATTACTGGCAAGGAAACTTGTAATTTCGGTAACACATTCATGAAGGATCATGAGGACAGTGTCTATATTATTATTAAAGAGGATGTAACTTACCAGTGAAGACATTTTGATGAGTATTCCTTTATTTTTTAGAGTACTATTTTGAGTTGTTCTTAGATTTTGACAAATGATTCACGTCGACTGATTTGACATCAGCCTGCTGAGCCGTCACCACTAAACAACGAATGACTGCATTGAATTTATTTTGCCTGAAAAACCATTGGTCCAGCGATCAATACTGTAGACTGTAGAGAGATCAGTGGAATAGTGTTGCCATCCTAAATATTCAATTAAGGATGCGACTACGTGTACATTTATCGTTTTTTTCAATTCTTTTGTTCTAATTTCCTTCTTCAGTATTTTAAGATCTAAAGACTTATAATGTACGTAAAAGATTCTTAAAATGGCCATAATATTTTAAGTAAGCTTCAAATCCACGTCCGGGTTCATCTTGATACTACTATTACCGGGATTACCGGTTATCCACACACCGATACTTCACTTCATTCAAAATTACAAATGGCCGAAAAAATTGGATCGGTGTCGAAGAAATGTTATTTTTGCGACAAATAATCTTAAAAACTGTTTTTTTTTAAGTTTCTTGTAAGACAAACACACAAGAACAGTAATGTTTTAATGATGTGATGTTTTTAATGAAATAATGTAAGATATTTAGTACACAGTACGAAGGATAGAGATAATTTTCTACTAACATAACCTTATTTAACTACCTATTAAAATGGAGCTTCCGCAGCCGCCACAAGGTGGGTATTAATTCAATCAAATATATTTTCTTTGGACATGTAATTATTGCCACAGCACTTAAAAATAAGTTATATTTCTAGATCAAGACCTCCGCAACATAATCGACAAACTCGCCCAGTTTGTCGCTAGAAATGGACCTGAATTTGAAAAAATGACGAAGAATAAACAAAAAAACAATCCAAAATTCAGCTTCCTTTACGGCGGAGACTACTTCAACTACTACCAGTACAAAGTGACAACGGAGCAAGCAAGTAAGCATAATGAAATGACGATGGAAGAGTTTTGAATATTCCAATGATCGCTGATTGAGTGTTGTTATAACCGATTAAGTGAACCTCCGCTGTTTATAGTTCTAAAGCAATCGGCCGGTGGCCAGCCGGCTCCTGCTCCCGCCGGGGCTTATATGGCACAGAACAGGCAATATGTAATGCCCCAACAGGCCGGAGCTACTCCCGCTCAGCTGGGCCTAGCTGCGTCGATGGCAGTGGCGCCTGCGCTCCAGCAGTGGCTAGCGGCCAACTCGGCGCCTCCCGGCACTCCGCAGCACACCCACCATGACCTCGACAACATCTCTGCACAGATCAACATGCTCAAAGAGCAAATTACTCAATCTGAGAATAATCTTAATGCTCAACACACGGTTAGTATCTGATTGTTTAGATTTTTGTTCTTTTCATGATTAAAACCCACACATTATACTAATGCTGAAGATAATACTTAATTTTTTTTAACTAGACGACCTAAGATGATTCTAGTTAGATTCTAATGCATGTTGAAATAATTGGTCAGTGTTGACTTAGACGCTTTTTGTGACATGCTGGATTACAAAATGTAATATTTGTTTACAGGCTGTATTAAACTTTAGAATGGTTCTACAATATTAAGTGTACTTTATTTTTACCTGTATTCTAAAGAGTTATTTTATGTTGTCTCATAATTATCACATGTTAATTAAATGTTTTGTATTAGCTGTCTTTCTAGTATCTGTTGTATCTCTAAATGCAGTTCACTTTCTAAAGAACCAAATTGAAAGCTGTATAAATGTTTTAGGTGTTGATTCAACAACAGCAAGCTAAGATCAACGAGTTGGTGAGCAAGGCTCAAGTGGAGACAATCCAGATGATGGCAGTGGACAACCATATCAGCCTCAGTGAACTGGACAGCATACTGCAGCCAATCATTGACTCATGCACCAAAGACAGCATATCATCAGGTGAAATTTTGTCTATGGATTTACACGTCAGAGATTTTGATTCAGTGTCCTATATAAAGCCACATCCATAGAGAACATATAACCCAGATAACCCTTGCCGGCCATTACTCATTGTCCCTTTCATTACAAACCAAATTTGTCTCCATTTTCTTGCTCTACAACAGAAATAAAGTATAGAAACTGATGGCTTTGAATGGCATTTGTGTACTCATTGTCTTTTCCATGCCACAAATTTAATGAGTACTGTCCATTCTAATCCGGCAATAGAATAGACATTACTTATCTTTTTTTATCTAATTTGACCTTATTTGATCTTTTAACATCTGTTTAATACGGAAATAATTAGCAACAATCTTATACACCTGAATACATTTCAAACACCTGAGCACACTAACCCTAATTACACTGAATAAGTAATGATTAAAAAATATTAAATGTTTTAACTCATACTTCTGCTTGTGAATTCTTCCTATAGGCAAAGGCTGGATATTACAGCATGCCACATCACACGACGCGGGCAAAGTGATATCGCTGCATCTGCTAAGAAAAGTCACGCAGCAAGGCGCCGCGTTCACGCAGAAACTGCACATCATTTACCTGGTCAATGATGTCTTACACCATTGGTTAGTACCAATCACCAGAATAATTTATACCTAAGCTCATTTGTTCATGAACAGGGCCTTGTCGTATTAGTTGATAACTAAACTTTGTTTTGCTTTCTCTTTAATTACTTTGTGGTTCTTATTAGATTAAATGGTATTCCTATCTTGTAATCATATGTAAATATTTTGTTTAGAATCAATCACTTGGTATGTTTCTATAAGTTTCAATTCACACCTTTTTTATTGTAAAAGTAAGCATAACATGCAGGTATTTAATACTTCTTCTTTACTTAATACAACAATAATGCGATGATGATACGTAAACCATATTTTAGTTAATCTTAAAGCAATTTTTGTAATCCCGATGAATATTGTGTACCCCCCTTTACCTCGTTATCAAATCGGTGTCTATGATACTATTATTCCTAATTACAGCGCACGCAAAAACGCAGAAGATCTCAAGAAAAATTTGGAAAATGTGGTGGTTCCAATGTTTTGCAATGCGAGTATAGGTAACATATTTATAATAATGCCCTCAAGTTGTAGGTCTCTCTTATTCGATTGTGCATTCTCATCTTCAAGTTAAAGCATTTTTAGTACATCATCGCCTGTGGTTTGTGCCAGTCAGGTAACTTGCTTAGTGTTGTTTTGGCTCATATGACAACTCTTTAATCATTTTGCTGTTTCAGCCGTCACTGAAGAGCAGGAAGCTAAACTTAACAAATTGCTTCGACTCTGGGAGTCCAAGTCAAACTATTTCGAGACTGCAGTCATTGAAAAAATGAAGAGTCCCACCAGCTCCTACCAAGAGTACCAGAACAATCTGATCGCTCAGCACTCAAATGCTATTGCCCATTTAACTCAACAAACTAAATCAACCTTCGAAAAGTAAGTGTGATGTTTATATCAAGTTTTAATGAACCATAAATGTTCCTAGTATAACATATTTATGATGTTCCAGCTACCAAACTCAACACCAAGCTTTTGTCACACACACAATGCAGCAGATTCAGCAATTCGAAATGCAGAAACATGCCATTGAGATACAGAACAACCACGATCAGAATAAAGACAATGTACAACAAAACAATTTGCAAAACAGCTTTCAAAATAACAGTTACAATGACCAAAGCTTCCCACCAATGGGTGGCTATGAACCAAACTTTAATTCAAATAACCAATATGGCAGCGAAAGTGGCGATAATTATGCATCTAACAATAGCCTTAGTGGAAACGAGAACAGTTACGATAGCCAGACATTTGACCAAATAACTAGTCAGAACAAGAAAAAAGAAATTATTGAGGAACCAGATTTGGCAAATCTGCCAAACATCAATTTTTCCCAACCACCTCCTGGCTTCGTACCTAATGATAACTCATCACTATTAGCATTCCAAAATGGGCTACCAGATCTTAGCAAGCCTCCACCTGGATTCCCACCGTTCCCTGAAGTCAACAATGAGGATCTAATGCCATCTGTACCCTATTTCGAACTGCCAGCTGGTTTGATGGTCCCTCTCATAATGGTATGTAATTTCAATTATTCTCTTAGTGAATGAGGAGTAACAAACAAATGGAGTGCTAATCTACAAGTGTGTATATGTAATCAGACTAATCTTTTTCCTTACTTATTTCTATGTTAAACGGAGAAATATTATTAGCACTCCTTTTGTTAACCACTCTATTCCCTTTTATAGTTCTATAATTTCTTTATCTGATAGAATAACTTTATTTTAGTTGGAAGACGACAGATACCGACCATTGGATCCTGCGATGATTCGTCTACCCCCTCCCGCCCCGCCTAATGAGAGACTTTTGGCTGCTGTCGACGCATTCTACGCCTCACCTAATCACGAACGGCCGAGAGACAAGTCAGTATATTATTACATATTTTCTTTATTTGGTAGATCAGATACCTACTTATTTTGACAAATACGCGCTTAGACGTGGAGTTGCGGACACCAGCCCGTCTTAACTTAGGGTTCCGTACCCAAAGGATAAAAACGAGACCCTATTACTAAGACTACAGTTTCCGTCTGTCTGTCTGTCCGTTTGTCACCAGGCTGTATCTCATGAACCGTGATAGCTAGACAGTTGAAAATGTCACAGATGATGTATTTCTGTTGCCGCTATAGCAACAAATACTAAAAACAGAATAAAATAAATATTTGCTTAATATTTTTTTTGCCGTTATTTGCGTAAATGGTGCGGTACCCTACGTGCTATATATCGCGTTATATATCATTCGATATGATTCTTCTTTTGCAGTGAGGGCTGGGAGAAATTGGGCCTGTATGAATACTACAAAGCCAAGAATGCTGCTAGGAAAATGAAGGAAGAAGCAGTAACACAGGGCTTTCGGGAAAAGTCAAGATCCCCTAGTCCTATACCGAAAGACTTGCAGAAACAACCTACACCTCCTGGCAGAAGATATAGGTATGATTTTATTGTTTTTGCAAATTGAGTAGTTAGAGCAAAAATACATACAGTTGTTACTATTTTTGAAGTTGGTTAAAAAGTTGTAGCTGATCGGCTGTTTACTGCCACGACATATAATTGTATTTGTTTAATGTTGTTATTTTCCCTTGGTCACTTCTAGTAAAAGGTTAGTGAGCACTCCATTTACTATAACCACTATAACCATAACTTAAATCACACTATAGGATTAATAAACATAAAATTTTTAGAAAAGGAAATAAAAAATAATATTATTCATTATAAACACAGGTCAAAAAGTAAAACGCCAGAGAAACCTTCGCCCACGAAATCAAAGTCAAGATCACCGTCTCCGAGAAGAAAGTCGACGTCATCGTCATCAACTTCGTGGAGAAGAGAGAGGGACAGAGAGAGCCGAGAAAGTAAGTTAGCGGGAGTTAGCAGACAGTACAGGACCGGCAGGCTTATTTACGTATCTTGCAAGCGCAAAACGATAGCGATTTTTGCGCAAAAATTGCTCTTTAATACAGAAGTTTTAGAGTTTTTGGCGGTTTTTTTTTAATAAGGGCTTTTGACAAACAGCGAGTATGTATGACCTACCATATTTATTTATACACTGTAGGTAATGCCGACTTTTATGACATAAAGCGTTTGATCGCGCGATGATCTTGATTCTTTAGTAATAATGCCTGTGGTTCTGCCGTCTTCAAGCTATAGTGCTGGGGTGCGCCAAAGTTCACCTAAATTTTGAACTCCGATAATTGGAAATCCGAAAATGTTCTTCCTAACATATTTCATCCTAACAATCACAATTCCTAACTACTCTGTCTCTAATGTGCATTATTCCGAAGCATTCAACTTCATAATGTCAGTAGCAATAAACATTTATTATACTTTTATTTGTTTTCCTATATTTTCTCAACATAACCATCTTTTACACTATTATTCAAAGTCATATCTTTTTTGTTTAGATTTCTTTTTATTCATAATAATCAGTATTATAAACATTAATTTTGCGTGACTTTATTTTCACTTAACATGGCTTTAATTTTCACATAACTCTAATTTTATTTATAGCGGTGTGTACCTGCAAATATATCCATAGGTTAGGTTAGGTTAGAACTGTGACTAACCGCGTGCGAGCCGAGCGAGCGAAGCGAGCGGTGCCGCGGCAGCGGCCGGCGAGCGCAACCTCGAAATTGGCCGCGAAATTTACTAAGTATTTTTTTCATAGTGCCTCCAAGACGACACTCTGACCTAAATTTCATTCATTTAAGACAAAAATCAGTGAAACGACCTTTAATCATTCTAAACAGTTGGTTTTTTAGACATAATTACCCACATATATTTTTTATTTCACTTGGAAAATGTTTCTTTCTAAATATGAGTGAAAATATTATGGTAATTATGTTTAGGGATAAAAGCGTTATGATAAAAAACAGTAGGAGTTTAAATATATTTACATTAATGATATTATTAATTACAATTTTCGGCAACATGAGTGTTATGAACATCGCCAGTAGCACTACAAATAGTATGAATGAAAACTTTAGGATGTAAAATTTTAGGAAGAGTGATCATTCGGATTACAAATCGTTAGGAAGAACAATTTCGGGTAAAGAACTTTAGGTGAGCCAATATGGACCCATAGTGCTGCTATCTGACAATGGCTGATTTTAGTTTTTTGATGCCATCTTAATCAGCAAAACTACTCTATCGATCTGTCTAGGCAGTATATTTGTACTAATAATAAAAGATGAAAAAAAAAACGCTCCAAATTGCTTTTTTGCTAAGATTAAATCACACTAACAATGTGCCTATTCGAATGTGCGCAAGTAAATTTTTTTTTGACTCCGGGACCTCGCATACTCCTATAATGATTTATAGTTATACAGCATTGATTTTTTTACTGCGCGTTTTTTATTTGTTTTTCGTTTATTACACAAAATATGATTTTTTGAGATAGCGGCACTATAGCTTTTGAGTACGACAAGGTTGTTGATTTGAAATTCAGTTAGACAGTGCACGGAATCTTAATAAAATCATCGACATGCTTGATTTGTATGGATAGTATTGACAATGCCATCTTTAGCAGTGGCCCGCAGCCTAATTGTGTAAGTGAATTGAACACACACACATACACAATAAAGTTGAATAAAGATTCAACTTTATTGTGTATGTGTGTGTGTTATACACAAAAAAGTTGAATCTTTATTCAACTTTATTGTGTATGTGTGTGTTTTTGGGAAAGAACCAGATTGTTTCCTTTGCCGAAACCGTAACCGATTTTTTTGGTTCCTCATTCAGTTTCGGTCCGAACCTTCAGTCTGAAACTAATTCTAATATCCACACTGGCCAGATCAGCCAGAGTTCGTTGTTGGAATAAACAGATTTGACCAGTGAACATTTACGAGTATTTGTGTTCATTTTAGATTCCTTCTTTTCATAAAGCAATTGAATACCTTTATCATCCAATATGGACCTTGGCATGTTGTGTAATTGATACACAAATGTAATCAATACATCCAAATGGTGCAGTGAGGTTCAATGTTATAAATACCCTGACTCTTCCCGTCTATTCGAGAGAGTGGCTTGGATAAGGTGGACCTAATGTATTTTTTTAAATTTTGATTTGATATTGCTTCTAAACTTACGACCCCAAAAAACATCGTTTACATATGTTTTTTTCAGCAAAATTAGGGAATGTACCCACACTAAGTGACCCATTTTTAGACCCCTTAAATGTTAAATCCCTCGACATTATGTAATTTCAGTATTTTTGCCTTTTTTCGGTATCGGGTAACAGCCCCTTAGCAAAAGGGGTTAAAATTCGATCCTCATTACAGCTCAAAGATGTCCACAGCTGGACGTTCCCAAGCGTCGCCAAATCGACAGTCTTGCCCTTCAAATCCCATATAATTATGTAAACATAACTTAAAATATATGTATTTAGGCCGGCGGCGATCCCGATCAAGGTCAAGGTCGCGGTCGCGAAGCAGATCAAGGGAACGGGACAGACACCGGGAGTCGCCGAGGTCACGGCGTGTTGAACGTTCTAGATCGCCCACACCTCCTAGTTTCCTGTGAGTATGATGTAGAGTTTTAGATAGAGATATATGTCTAGGTATGGACTTGAGGGCGGCGCAGGTTACGAATTCTTTTAGACATTTATATCCCAAGATAATTTTTCGGATTTCTCTAAAAACAACTTTATGAGATCACTTGTTGATTTTACCGGACTGCCGACGGAGGGTAATGTGTTTATCAGTCTATGTATGTATGTTTGTTCATAAGTGGCGTTCTAGAGGCCAAACCCGTTGGACGATTTTTGATGATTCTTACGTCAATCGATTCGTCTTAACCTTGCGTGTGTCACTGGCTACATTAAAATTGGAAAATAGAAAAATGCCGGTTTTTGGGCCTATTTTTTTTCTTTCTCCAACCTTATTGTGTGGGGTATCAAAATATAAAACTTGTATGATTAAATAATGATTTCAAACATATATAACACTTGTATGTTTAAATGTACCTACATCGAAAAAAATAATTAACTCAAATGTTATAAATAATAAAAGTTAATCCAATAATTCAAAATACCCGACTGCTTTAGAAGCGAACTAAAAAGACGTAAACAAGAAGAAAATCATGCTGTGCAGTCGGAGGATACATATTCTTGAGCTGGCTGACCAAAACCAGACGTATCCTCCGACTGCACAGCTTACATCTTTTAGTTCGCTTCTTAAGCTGTCGGGTATTTTGTTTTTTTGAAATAACTTTTTTTAGTTGTGCTATGATTTAGACTTAAGTACATTATTAATAATTGTTGTATTATTTTTCGAGTTGCAAGATGATGTTTCATAAGAGTTAAGTTTTATTTGTGCAACGTAAGAATCTCATTCATGCTAATCTTTACGCAGGTGCCCAACAGGGCCAAACGATTTTAATACATTGAAGTCGACAGACAGGATAATGTTTTAGAAAACATAATCTTACTAATATTATAAATGCGAAGGTTTGGATGAATGTGTGTATGTTTGTTACTTCTTCATGCCAGAACAGCTGAACGGCTCTGAATTAAATTTTGCTCAGAGATGATTATAGCCAGGAATAGCACATAGGATACACACTTTTTATCCCGAGAATTTGTTGCCTCGGCAGAATTTTCAACTTTCCGGATTGAGTGGGGCAGGGTTCGACCACATTGGCCGAATAGGGAAAATTACTTCTTACCCAGCAGGTAGTAAAGCGTTTTGGTCCCTGGCTAAGTCGATCGAGTCGAACTTCTGCCGTCCCTCACTACCACCGCTGCTGAATCCTTCCCTTTTCGCTGGCCCACTCCGCTGAGGAGAAGGCAAATTTGTTTGCCTCTCTTTTTGCGGAATCTTCACGTCTGAATCCTGGTGACGCGCGACCCCCTCCTTCTCCTGATGGATGCGAGACGAGTATGTCGGACATTCGCATACATCAAAAGGACGTCCGTAGGGTGCTGCGGAACCTAGACGAGAACAAGGCTAGCGGCCCTGACGGAATACCAGCAGTGGTTCTTAGAACCTGTGCGCCTAAACTATCTCCGATCTTGACACACCTAATCCGCCTTTCGTATGATACTGGGAAAGTGCCGAATGCTTGGAAGGAAGCTAACGTACCCAAGAAGGGCAGTCGAGCTGACCTATCCTATGTAACGTATGGGGCGTGGACTTAACACGAAGCTCCTGGCATACCTAGAAACTAACGAGATCCTTGGTGACCGCCAATACGGCTGCCGCCGAAATCGGTCTACTGGGGAGTTTGGCCATCGAGAACCACGGGGAAGCGCTTGCAGTCTCCCTCGACATCTCGAAGGCTTTTGATAGCGTCTGGCACGAAAGCCTTATTGGTAAGCTTCCTTCATTCGGTCTGCCCGGTGGTCTATGTGATTGGATTGCATACTTCCTGAGAGATCGATGCATTCTAATGGTTATCGATGGCTGCTCATCGGACCAATTGGTTATTAATGCCGGGGTCCCTCAGGGGTAGCAACATTATTCTTGCTGCACATTAACGATTCGCTAAAACCTTTGGGTATGCAGATGACAGCACTGTTGCTGAGAGATACTTGTCCAACGCACGGACTATTGGGCTGAAAATCCGGTCTCTCCGTGAGGCCATGGTGGAGCGTTTGAACCTGTCCTTGCAGGCAGTCTCCGAATGGGGCGATGCCAATCCGGTCAGGTTTAATGCTGCTGAAACCCAGGCGTGTCTTTTTTCCGCTAAAAAGAGCCAACATTCCGAGATGTGACCGTGCCTATAACGGACAATCTTGAGCTCTTTGGCGTTACGTTGACATCGACTCTCAATTTTGGCCCTTACATTGAGGCAAAGGCTCAGTTGGCTGCGAAAAAGTTGATAAAAGGTGATAAGGTACCTTCACGCCGGAACTGCTCCTCAATTTACTTATATCAAGCGTAAGTTCGATCATGCATGGAGTACTGTTCTCATCTCTGGGACGGATCTGCCAAATGCCAGCTTGACGCACTGGTGTCGATCGAAAAGCTGGCCAAGAGGCTCATCGGTGATGAGGCACTGGTCAAGTGAAAGCTCCAGAGCCTTGAACACCGTAGCAGAGTTGCCAGCTTGTCGGTTTTTTATCGTTTACATTTCGGGTAGTGTGCGTTGGAATTGCACGACCTAATTCGCTGTCCATACTGTCTCTAAGTTTTTCAAGACCCGTCGTACAGATAGAATCAAAAAGCTCTCTGATCATACCCTCAAGCTGATGAAGGAGAGGCGTGAGATGATCCTGCAGTCTTCAGATGAGGCAGATACCGGCAGATCAATAGACAGATCTCTAAATCCTTGAAAAGAGACCTCCGCCGCTTTAATACCGAGCGTATTAAAGACGCGATTGAGCGAAATAAAGGCTCCAAGGTTTTTTCAAGGGATCTGGCTATTGGGCAGAGCCAGCTCACGAAACTGAAGACCGACAATGGCAGGATCGTATCCGCCAAACCGGAGCTTCTGAGGGAGATCGAGACATTCTATGGACAGTTGTACACATCAATCAGCAAAGCCGTTGAGAGTCTAGCAAACGACCCAAGAGCTAGATTGACCCGACACTATACCGAAGATATCCCGGACGTCAGCCTGTACGAGATTAGGATGGCTCTGAAACAGCTTAAAAACAACAAGGCGCCGGGTGATGACGGAATCACGGCTGAACTCTTGAAGGCGGGTGGAAAACCGGTCCTCAAGGCCCTTCAGAAGCTGTTTGATTCCGTCATACTCGAGGGCAAAACGCCACAGGCATGGTGCAGGGATGTGGTGGTACTCTTCTTCAAGAAGGGCGACAATGCCCGGCTGAAGAACTATAGGCCCATCTCGCTTCTTGGCCATGTTTACAAGTTGTTTTCAAGATTCATCACGAATCGTCTCGCGCGCAGGTTTGACGATTTCCAGCCTCCCGAACAAGCCGGATTCCGAAAAGGCTTTAGCACCGTAGACCGCATACATACGCTGCGGCAGGTTATACAGAAGACCGAAGAGTATAACCTGCCTCTCTGTTTAGCGTTTGTGGACTACGAGAAAGCCTTCGATTCAATCGAGACTTGGGCTGTACTGCAGTCTCTCCAACGGTGCCAAATCGACTACCGGTACATCGAGGTGTTGAAGTGTTTGTACAAAAACGCCACCATGTCAGTCAGACTTCAGGATCAGGCCTCGGAACCTATCTTTCTGCAGCGAGGTGTGAGACAGGGAGACGTCATATCTCCGAAACTGTTCACCGCTGCACTGGAGGATGTCTTCAAGGTTCTGGACTGGAGAGGGCTAGGCATCAACGTCAATGGCGAGTAAATCACTCACCTTCGGTTTGCCGACGACATAGTGGTCATGGCTGAGACCATGGAGAACCTCAGTAAAATGCTCGATGACCTCAGTAAAGCTTCTGAAAGAGTGGGTCTTAAAATGAACATGGACAAAACCAAGGTCATGGTGAATGCCCATGTAACACCCACTCCTATCAAGATCGGAGACTCGACACTCGAAGTTGTAGACGATTATGTTTACTTGGGACAAACGGTCCAGTTGGGTAGGTCCAACTTCGAGAAAGAGGTCAACCGTCGAATCCGACTCGGCTGGGCGGCGTTCGGAAAGTTGCGTGGTATCTTCTCGTCCAATTTACCGCAGTGTCTCAAGACAAAAGTCTATGACCAGTGTGTGTTGCCAGTGATCATCTATGGGACCGAGACGTGGTCGCTCGCAATGGGCCTTATCAGAAAGCTTAAAGTCACCCAAAGGGCAATGGAGAGGGCTATGCTCGGCATTTCCCTGCGTGATCACGTCAGAAATGATGATATCCGCAGGAGAACCAAAGTTACCGACATAGCTCGAAGAATTGCCAAACTTAAGTGGCAGTGGGCAGGGCACATTGCTCGCAGAACGGATGGCCGATGGGGCCGAAAAGTTCTGGAATGGCGACCGCGAACCGGAAGACGATACGTTGGAAGGCCTCCCACTAGGTGGACCGATGACCTGGTTAAGGTTGCGGGAAGGCGCTGGATGCGTGACACACGAGATCGGTCAATGTGGCGACGCCTGGGGGAGGCCTATGTCCAGCAGTGGACGTCTTTCGGCTGAAATGATAATGATGATGACGAATTCCACCTTGCCCGTTTCGTCATCGGACTACCAGACGCTTTGCGCCATCGGTACATGGAGGACATCCCAATGAACCCACCCATATGCACAAAACGTTTTGGAAACACTTTTATTATGCGTACAGCTAAGGAGTGGAATTCCCTGCCGGAGTCTGTGTTGCCCGACAGCTACAATCTTTAAAGTCAAGAGTAAAAAGGTTATTTCTAGACAAGCATGTCTCACCGTCGACCACATCATCGCTTACCAACAGGTGAGATAGCGGTCAAGCGAGAGCCTATAAAATATAAAAAAAAGTTAAATCAAAAAATCAAAAACCCGACTGCTTTAAAAGTGAACTAAAAAGTCGTAAACAAGGAATAAATCATGCTGTGCATTCGGAGGATACACACGCGCGAGCTGGCTGACCAAAACCAGATGTATCCTCCTCCTGCACAGCATATTTTTTTTCCTTGTTTACGACCTTTTAGTTCGCTTTTGAAGCAGTCGGGTTTTTTTATTTATAACTTTTTTTCGAATTAGATACATTTAAACTTATAAGTGTTGTATATTTTTGAAATCAGCTCTTAAAACCCTTTATTTTGATACCCCACACGACGGGTTTGGAAGAAAATATTTGGCCCAAAATGCGCCATTTTTCTATTGTCCAATTTTAATGTAGCCTATGACACTCGCAGGGTTAAGACAAATCGATTGACGTATGGATCATCAAAATCTATCAAAGCGTTTGGTCTCTGGAACGCCATATAGGAACAAACATACATACATACATAGACTGATAAACACATTACCCTCCTTCGGTAGTCGGGTAAAAAAGAGTTATCACTCAACTCAGTGGGCTTTAGTGCATAGGTGATTTCGTATAATAATCATAGAAAATCACTGTTTCAAACTCTGCTGCTATAATCTAAGTGATTTAATTTAATCCCAACAGTGGAGGCGCATACCCGAGTACGTCTACGTCAGGTCTGGACTCTAGCAACAAAGGTCATCAGCTGCTACAGAAGATGGGTTGGAGCGCAGGTGGTCTGGGTGCCTCCGGCCAGGGGATTGCGGAGCCAATCAGCGGCGGCATTGTCCGAGACAGACAAGATCAGTATAAAGGTAAATTAAGTCAATAGAAACACACATAATTAATATTTAATTAACAAATCAATTAAAGTTTACTTTGCATGGGATAGGATCTAATTAAAAGAAAAAAAAAACTATCATAAATTTATTTTTATGCCTGCTAGCTATTATTAGTGAAAGTCTTCTCCCAGAGCTGGGCAAGAGCGCTTCCTCAACTCTTGCCATTGTTCTTGGTTCAACATTTCTTGCTTATTGTACACCAAGACATTACATTTAAACAAATTGATAACAAAATTCATGTACAAAGGTAAGCTTAACTCCAAATGGATATTTCTTCCTCCTTCGTGGTCTGTCGTGTTCTACGGGCTCACTGCTTGTTTTAAAAATTAATGTTATCATATTCAAAATCAATTATGTCTGTTAAAAACAGCTACCACACAGACCCTAGACGCCTAATAACAGGCGAGCGATGTCTGTCAACACATATGTAAAAGATCATATACAGGTAATTTCGACAATTTCGAATTAGTAGCGACCACTTCTGTGAGCCGTAAACACTGCCGCGTCAGTCAATAAAAAAATGATGAAATAAATATTATAATGGACTCTTGTTCAATACGTTGGTATGGTAACAACAGCCAGACGTTTCCGGAAAAATTGCATAACATTTCATTGATAAGTTAATAGTTGTAAACATTGTTCATATTATACTAGTCAAGTTTGTAGGTGAAAACGCCCGCTGCATGTTTGCGTCTCTTTCTGTTTAAAATAATTTTTTCGCTATCTCTTCTCCTCTATGATTTCGTAAACAAAACTAGTGATGCACCATATCCTATGACCAAATCTGTTATCGATAGAACTAGAAACCTTACAAATAAAGACATTAAATTGAATAGTTTATTAATTGTGAAACGTTTGTTAAGCTTTTACTAATATTTAATATTACTATATTTAATAACCAACAACTGAAAAAAAGTATGTTACCTTTAGAATTTTGATAATTTTTTTTTAGTTTCAACATTTTATGTTATTACTGAAATGTTAAAACGCCATATAATTAATAATAAAAAAGGTAATATTAATAAAAAAATAAGTACAAATACTATTTATAAAAATATCCGTACCTTCCTGGTTTTATTTAAACCTGACCCACCCTTAATGAGGCGTATGACCTTGGGAACGGACCAATCAGAGCGTAGTCGTCCCGTTCTTCATACCTCAGCTAGTTGACAGAATTGTTTCGATGTATTAGAACAAGCATTAGGCGTCTAGTGGCTATGTGGTCGATGGTTAAAAATTAACGCAACGTAATATGGAACTACAGATTGGTAAAACCAGTTTTGTTTTTGTTTTCACAGGTGTAGGTGTAAACCTCAATGATCCCTATGAGAACTTCAGAAAGAACAAAGGAGCAGCATTTATTACGAGAATGAAGGAAAGAGCATTAGAGCGTTCATCGTGATCGCTGGTTGAACTCATAATCTGTATTGATGTAAATGTGTATGTACGTTACGATAGTGTGGATGGGACATGATTTATTTTATCTAAATCATCTTAAATAAAGTTATATGAATTTTCAAATTTGCTTTTATTTTTAAATGCATGTGATATAACATTGTTTTAGAGCTACCCAATATTATTTGTGCTAATTTAAATCTGCAACTCAAAGCACAAAACAAAGAATTTTATAGAGAAGTCATTAGTAAAAAGTAACCCTGCTTCTAAACACCAGGATTGTCGAGTACAAAATATTGTATTTGTAATGTTTCTTGGCCGCACAATATAACATGGTTCGTGTTTCAGCATGACTGGTGACTGCTGTTACGTATTTTGATTTTTTTAATTCGAGACCGATTGCGGTGAATCACCACGCTTTTACATAAATCTAATTTACTAAAACATCAGTTCGCCCAAAATATTTAAAATAATGAAATAATTTTTATTTTCAATAAAAACGGTGATTGTAGTACATGGGCATATACAAAGTTTAAAAAGAAATTCGTACCATATCTATTACAATAAGGTGGGTGAAGTTCTGCTTTCCTAGGTAGAAGAAGTTGTACAATGATTGGAAAGATGTACAATGATTGGAAAAAAAGAAGTAGCTCACCAAGTCTTCTTGATATCAGTACAGTATGGCCTTCCCTCGTGATGTTTTCCTTGCCCGTTTTGAGAGCAATGGTGATGAAATAATTTACACAAAGAGTAAATTGCCTACCTGGGTTTGATTTAACCTAGAACTTGTAAGTTGCGACCGTTACCATCTGGGCCACCACTGCTCTCTTGATAACATTGTGTACTCATGTAATATTTAAAAAAAAACAGCAAATATTAGTAATAACATTTTTTTTATTAGTTTTATTAAAGCTATTAAAATGACTT
The DNA here is from genome assembly GCA_949775005.1 of Orthosia gothica. Taxonomy (NCBI): domain Eukaryota; kingdom Metazoa; phylum Arthropoda; class Insecta; order Lepidoptera; family Noctuidae; genus Orthosia; species Orthosia gothica. The sequence continues at coordinate 10,558,793 of OX459042.1, forward strand.
TGACCTTTAATCTCGGGCCCCTGAGGCGCGGTCCTTTTAAAGGCGTGTGAGGGGCCGATGCCAGGCATGTGACACCAACCGACGATTATCCCTGTATGCACTACGTAAGTGCATCCATGGGCAATCCCCGGCTGGTGCAAGAAGGACTATTACAAAATATGGAGAAAAAAAAAAAAAAAATGGCAGGGGGTGACTTGCATACTCAATTATTGGTGAGCGTCAAAATGGAGGGACCAAATCTCAAATGTCTGTCAAACATATACCAGGCCCCTCAGAAAGTATTGCGAAAAAAAGTTTTTATATATGGGAGACTGGCCAGTTATAATGTTTTTCGAAAATATGATTATTTATAAGTAAAAATAAGTAAGTTCCAATTTCAAAATTTCCCTCCACATTTTTTGCGAGTTAATTCAAAGTATTGTGTCTCACTGAAATATGGATCTGCGCCGGGAACATTTTAGAGCTATGATTTTATACGATTTCAAGTGTCGCCTGAAACCGGATGAATCGTACGATAGACTTCAAATGGCATTCATGGATGAAGGCCCTTCCAAGGCAACCGTGTATCGTTGGTATAACGAATTCAAGCGCGGTCGACCAACTTTGGGGGATGACGAAAGAAGCGGTCGCCCTTTGACGGCTGTTACCGAAGAAAACGTGCTAGCAGTGAAAAATTTAATCCAAGACAATAGGCGAATTACATATCAGGAGATTCAACACATATTGAAGATTGGATCGGGAAGCGTTCACGAGATTCTACACAGCCATCTTCGCGTGAGGAGGATAGTATCACGCTGGGTGCCGCACAACCTCACCGATGCTCAGAAGCAGGCCCGGGTGGAATGGTGCCGTGATATGCTTAACAAATTTGAAGCAGGCTCGTCTCGGCGTGTTTACGACATCGTTACAGGTGATGAGTCCTGGATTTATCAATACGACCCAGAAACCAAGCGCCAGTCGACTGTTTGGGTGTTTCAAAATGAGCCAACGCCTACCAAAGTGAAGCGATCTAGAAGCGGGGGTAAGATTTTGATCGCTAGCTTTTTTAATTTGACTGGCCACTTGGTATCAATTCCCTTACGGGATCAAAGAAGCATTAATGCCGAATGGTATACTACCAAATGTTTGCCAGAAGTTTTCTCTGTTATAAGCAACAAGCGACCAAACACAGGGCTCCGCGGGCTACTGCTCCACCACGACAATGCACCTGCGCACACCGCACTCAAAACGAGGGACTTCCTGGACAGCACGCCAGTCAAACTCCTGGGTCACCCTCCTTACAGCCCTGATCTAGCACCGTGTGACTTCTTTTTATTCCCAAAAATAAAAAATCAGCTCAAAGGGATACAATTTTCGTCGCCGGAAGATGCGCTGGCTGCGTTCGAGCAGGCTGTAAACGAGGTGTCTGCGGCGGACTGGAAAAAGTGTTTTGAAAACTGGTTTAGGCGCATGAATCTTTGTATAGAGGCTGGTGGAAAGTACTTTGAAAAGATTTAAAAAAAATATATGTACGTATAGAACAATTTTTTTTAGTTTCGCAAAACTTTCTGAGTGTCCCACGTATAATAAAATAATACCATTATTCTACTATTTGCTACCTTAGCTATAATTTTAGCTACCTCATCATATAAATAATATTTCACCAAAATGCTTGGTCCCTCCATCATGATATCAAGATGGAGGGACCAAACTGATAGACTACTCCCTGGAATGTTCTACCTACTTAGTGTTATAATACCTTAATTCTACCTTAATATTATTGATTTTGGCTGCCCGAAACATATATCGTTTTAAAGATATCGAATATATAAGTTGGTCCCTCCAAATTGACGATTTAATTGTTTAGTGTAACAAGTAAATGGGTGGTTTATTTTCGATCTTCGAACGACAAATATTTAAAACCTATTTAATACCTTCTAATCGTGCAAAATTTCTTACGTTAAAGTTTATTTTAACGAACCAAAAAAAAAAAAGGAATAAGTAGGTACAACGTGCAAATTTTAATCGTAGTAGCATTAATATAAGTGTTTTTTTTTAAATAAGAATAGCACAAAAATATCAAGCTAATATAAAATGTATCTTTAGTTTTTAAATATTACAATTTATTGGTTAATTTTATTTATCTAATTCTCGTAATACTCAATGTAGGTAAACACAAAGAAAAATATTGAAGGTAGTTCTAAAACATAGTCGATGGATTGCATTGTAGTGAAGCTATTTGCGATAACTGCGTCCTGGCAAACAGAGTGCATGAACAGTGATTTCATTATCATTATTCCAATAAATTGTAATACCTGAAAACTAAAGATACATTTTATATTAACTAGATATTTTTGTGCTGTTCTTATTAAAAAAAAAACACTTTTATTAATGCTACTGAGCATGCAGAACCGCATCTGGTTCCAGGTTTTTCAGAAACGGGTCTGGCAAGCAGTTAGAACCGGTTCCCCGGTTCCGGCTTTTTTCTTTTTGTTTTTATATAGTTTTGGAATAAATCATAGAGAATTTGACAGGATAAGCAATTATCACTAGGAACATGGATTAAAATAGTTTAGACTTGTTCCGGATGTCAGCCTCACGAGATCGGGATGGCTCTGAAACAACTTAAGTATCTACAACAAGGCCCTGGGTGATGACGAAATTACGGCCGAACTCCAGAAGGCGGGTAGGCAACCAGTACTTAAGGCCCTTCAGAAGCTGTTTGATATTTCCATCATACTAATGAGAAAACGCCACAGGAATGGTGCAGGGGTGTGGTGGACTCTTCTTCACGAAGGGCGACGATTCCCGATTGAGGGATGGCCCATCTCACTTCTTAGTCATGTCTACATGTTATTTTCAAGAGGCATCACGAATCGCCTTGCGCGCTGGTTTAACGATTTCCAGCCTTCCGAACAAGCCGGTTTCCGAAAAGGCTTTAGCACCGTAGACCACATACATACGCTACGGCAGGTTATACAGAAAACCGAAGAGTATAACCTGCCTCTTTGTTTAGCGTTTGTGGACTACGAGAAAACTTGTACTGCAGTCTTTTCAACGGTGCCAAATCATAAACTACCGGTACATCAAGGTGCTGAAGTGTTACAAAAACGCCACCATGACAGTCCGACTACAGGATCAGACTTCGGAGCCTATCCTTCTGCAGCGAGGTGTGACACAGGGAGACGTCATATCTCCGAAACTGTTCTCTGCTGCACTGGAGGGTGTCTTCAGGGTTCTGGACTGAGGGCTAGGCATCAACGTCAGTGGCGAGAACATCACTCACCTTCGGTATGCTGACGATATAGTGGTCATGGCTGAGACCATGGAGGACCTAAGTAGAGCTTCCGAAAGAGTGGGTCTAAAAATGAACATAACCAAGGTGATGTTGAATGCCCATGTTGCACCCACTCCTATTAAAGTTGGAGACTACACTCCAGGTTGTGGACGATTATGTCTACCTGGGACAAACGGTCAAGTTAGGTAGGCCCAACTTCGAGAAAGAGATCAACCATCGAATCCGACTCGGCTGGGCAGCGTTCGGGAAGTTGCGCGGTGTCTTCTCATCCAACTTGCCACAATGTTTCAAGACGAAATTCTATGACCAGTGTGTGTTGCCAGTGATTACTCACGGGACAGAGACGTGGTTGCTCACAATGGGTCTCATCAGAAGGCTTAAAGTCTCACAAAGTGCAATGGAGAGGGCTATGCTCAGAGTTGCCTTGCGTGATCGAATCAGAAATGAAGACATCTGCAAGAGAACCAAGGTTACCGACATAGCCCGAATAATGGCCATACTTGGCTTGGCTTGGCAGTGGGTAGAGCACATTGCTCGTAGAACAGATGTCAGTTGTGGCCGAAAAGTTCTAGAGTGGCGGCCGCGTACTGGCAGCGTTGGAAGGTTTCCCTCTAGGTGGAGCGACGACCTGGTCAAGGCTGCGGGCGTCCGGTGGATGCGAAACGCACAGGACCGGTCAGTGTGGTGACTCTTGGGGGAGGTCAATGTCCAGCAGTGTACGTCTTTCAGCTGAAATGATGATATGTACTTTTCATTATAATTTTGATTGGCTTACCTAAATATCGAAAATCAAAGAGCATTAGCGAATCTTATGTAGGACTCTTTTGTGAACAATTTGACAAGGAATAAACTTGCTCTGAGAACAAATTGCAGTAAAAATTAAAACTACGGGAATTAAGCAAAAAAACTGATTTTTGGGCTCTTTGACAGCCCATTTTATTGCTTCATTGTGATTTTTATGGACTTTTCAGGCAACGTTACTGCTACCTTATTGCATAATTCCGGTGAAAGTACTTAACTAGGATTTTTTCCGCATCAAATCCTAGACTATAACGCGTATTTTGATTCGAAGAAATAATGTGACCCATTTTCGTTTTTTTTAAAGAACCGGGGTATCCGGGTTTTCTCCATCCGGAACCGGTTCTGAAAATAACTTAATAGAACCGCGCATACCATAGCTTGATATTTTTGTGATATTCTTATTTAAAAAAACACTTTTATTAATGCTACTATGATTAAAATTTGTACGTTGTACCTACTTATTTCTTTATTTTTATTTGCTCGTTAAAATAAACTTTAACGTAAGAAACTTTGCACGATTAGAAGGTGTGGTGCATCGACACATTACATGTCGCATGCACAGCAAATATTATAATGGTCAAATAAATAATTATAAATAGCAGTTGTGTACTAGTGCTCACCGAAACCAGTTGTTTTATTTACATGACTCATAACACCCAACAACACGTACACAGAAGATACACTTACATCTGGTGACCCCGATTTGAATTAACACGCGCCGCGATTTAAAGTGATTTCCTCGTGTCGTGGTAACTGCACTGCACAACCTTACCAGCCTTCCACAAGCGGATCTCACTGGTTTTGGTTTTCAAGAGGCATATAGTCACCGAAGACATGAGCACAAGTGGAAATTGTGGTGTGTTACCAGCATGCGGAGCGACGGACAGCAGTCAGGCCGAAGTCGCAGCATTAGGAATATCCTCGAAGATCCCGGATTTTTGGATAGAGATGCCCAGGGTGTGGTTCGCGCAGTTTGAGACAATGATGGCTCCCCAAAAACAGGGTGACGAAGTAAAATACGGAGTCGTACTGTCCAAGCTCCACAAAGACGCAGTAAGTCAAGTGGCCGACATAATAATGTCACCCCCCGCCACTAATAAATATGGTGCTATTAAAGAAAGACTCCTAGCCGTGTACGAAGAATCGGAGGAGCGGCAATTTCAAAAGCTGGTCAGTGAAGTGGAATTAGGCGACCAAAAACCGTCGCAACTGTTGAGACGAATGAGGGAATTGGCACGTAAGAGTCAGGTGGCCGAAAAAACCCTCCATGGTTTGTGGATATCAAGACTCCCCGATCATGTTCGAGCAGTGTTAACGGTCAGTCAAGATCAGAAACTTGACAACCTCGCCGCCATAGCGGACAAGATATTGGAAGGACGATCAGGCGAAGTGTCGGAAATATCAAGCGGACAAACACAGCTTATGGTTGAGATGGTCAACCAAATGAAGAAGCTAACCATAGAAATAGCAGCTTTGAAATCCAATGCAAATAATGGTAGACACCGTAGTTACAGGCGCAACCGAAGCCAGTCGCGCACAAGATCACACTCCAGGACGAGGATTACACCCGACAGTCCCAACTGGTTATGTAGGTATCATCATCGGTACAGGAATCGAGCTCGGAACTGTGAAAATCCATGCAATTGGAAGAAACCGTCGGAAAACTAAATTCAGCGTTGACAGAGGCGGTCGTCAGCGCTATCATACCGTCAAACCGCCTATGCGTTACCGACCGAAAAAGTGGGTATCGTTTTTTGGTAGATACAGGCGCTAACATTTCAGCCATACCTAGAAGAGGGAATCGTTTAAAAGCTGACGACACATATAAAATATACGCTGCAAACGGTACACAAATAAAAACATATGGCGACAAAACGCTGACGTTGAATCTGAATATGAGACGCCCGTACCGTTGGACTTTCATCGTAGCTGACATTACGCAACCAATACTTGGAGCCGATTTTCTAGAAAGAAACAACATTTTGGTGGATGTTCGGAATAAACGTTTGATTGATGGCACAACTGGACTTCAGAGTAACGCAAAGTTAATGAAGTCAAGCACGCCTACACTTCGGACCGTAAAATTAACCGAAGACTACGCAGACATTTTAGCAGATTTCCCGAACATTTTGAAACCTCTCGATACAGAGTCACGACCGAAGCACGACGTTGTTCACCAAATCATCACCAATGGACATCCTGTTTACTCCAAGTCAAGACCTTTGCCAGCGGACAAATACCTAAGAGTGAAGAAGGAGATAGAACACATGCTAGAGACAGGGTTATGCAGGCCTTCCAAGAGTCCGTGGGCAAGTCCTTTGCACGTGACATCGAAGAAAAACGGCGAGTTGCGACTATGTGGTGACTACAGGAGATTGAACGCGATCACGGTACCGGACAGATACCCAATTCCGAGACTACTAGATTTCACATACCTACTACCAGGAACCAGTATTTATTCAACGATCGATTTAAAAAGGGCTTACAATCAGATTCCAGTACAAGACGTAGAAAAGACTGCAGTAATAACCCCGTTCGGTCTATTCGAATTTCCAAGAATGCCGTTTGGACTACGAAACGCAGGGCAAACCTTTGTCAGATTCCTAAACACAGTCTTAGCAGGACTTGACTTCGTATTCGTATATATAGACGATATACTAGTGGCGTCATCTTCAACCAGCGAACACCGTCGACATTTACGAGAAACGTTCAAACGGTTAGACGAACATGGCATTGCAATAAATCAGGCCAAATGCATACTGGGCAAACAGCAAGTAGAGTTCCTCGGATATCAGATCTCAAAAGATGGTATCAAACCATTACCAGACAAGGTCGAAGCAATAACCAAATACCCTATACCAAAAACCGTACAAGATTTGCGAAGATTTTTAGGCATGATCAACTTCTACCGGAACAATATACCACAAGCAGCCAAACACCAAGCTCGGTTAAACAAATACCTCATTGGATCGAAGAAAAATGACAAAACCGAAATACAATGGACTCCAGAGGCATTAGAAGCATTCGATCAATGTAAAGCAAGTCTAAGCGACGCCGTTACATTGTCTTCACCAACAACGCATTGCCCGTTATCACTAATGACAGACGCATCTCAAACGTGCGTGGGCGCCGTTTTACAACAGTATGAAAACGGAAACTGGAAGCCACTCTCCTTTTTCTCAAAGGGACTGAGTGAAACGCAGTCAAAGTACAGCACGTATGATCGGGAATTGCTAGCCATTTACATGGCAGTAACGCATTTTCAACCTTATGTTGAGGGAAGAGAGTTGATAGTTTACACCGATCATAAGCCGTTATGTCATGCTTTCACTACAAAACAAACCTGCACAAGTAAAACGATAGCCCCAAGACGGCTACGTCACCTCGAGTTCATCGCACAGTTCACGACAGACATACGTCACCTATCCGGTAACATGAACCCGGTGGCCGACGCGTTATCGCGACTCGAACAAATAGATTGCCCCACACCTGTGGATTGGACTGAGTTAGCAGATATGCAACGCAATGACACTGAACTCACTCAGCTGTTAAAAAATTGCAACCTTGACTGGAAAACAACGACATTATCAGGAACAAGACAACTACACTGCGAAAGTACAAAACCAAGTTTACGACCGTATGTGCCGAAATCACTTCGAAAACAAGTATTCGACACCATGCACAACATAACACATCCCGGAATAAGATTATCGAAGAAAATGATCTCCGAGCACTATTTCTGGCCCCGCATGAATACTGACGTCGGCATTTGGGCGAAAACATGCCAGGCATGCCAGAAAAGCAAGACACATAGGCACAACTCGGCCCCAATCGGAATTTTTCCACCCACAGCACGATTAGACCACGTGCACGTAGACATTGTCGGACCACTACCAGAATCCAACGGAAACAGATACATCGTGACAATGATCGACAGAGAAACGAGATGGCCGGAAGCTGTACCAGTAGCAGAGATAACAGCAAAAGTTGTAGCGGAAGTTCTCATAAGCACCTGGATAGCGAGATTCGGATGCCCAAACACCATAACAACGGACCAGGGACGACAGTTCGAGTCAGACTTATTTATCACTCTGACCAAGTCACTCGGTATTAAGAAGACCAGAACCACCAGTTATCATCCACAGTCAAATGGTTTGGTTGAACGCTGGCATAGATCAATGAAAACCGCGCTAGTCGCGCGCGGAAATACAACGAACTGGTCAAGCGAACTACCCATAGTGCTACTAGGATTACGAGCAGCACTACGACTGAAAGAGAATACAAGTCCAGCACAGATGTTATACGGAACTAACATACGTCTGCCAGGAATGTTTATCGAGCCGAAAACGCAAGTAACATCACCAGAGACTTTTGCACAGACACTCCAGAGGACAATGGCAAAGCTAAGCCCGTTTAGCAACAACCAACAGGCCAGCAGTCACAAATCGTACATACATCCAGACATGAAAAGCTGCGAATACGTATACGTCAGAACGGATGCTGTGAAGAAACCGCTGACCCCAGCCTACGAAGGCCCATATAAAGTGTTAGAGAAGCAAGAGAAACATTTCAAGATTCAATTGCCGAAGAAAACATCAATAGTAACGGTGGACAGATTAAAACCAGCATACATTTTAATGGACGGAAAGGTAAATGAACCTTTAGAACACCAGAAAAGTAGCAGTAGCGAAGTGAACGACGAGAAAAATGTTGAGGCAGCAGAAATTAATAAGACCGCACCAAACACAACACGCTCAGGCCGCGTCATACATCCGGTGGTACGATTTACAATACCGCCAGATCAACGAAAGAAAAACACGGAATAAAGAAAAGTATAATTTCGTCCACACAAACTACCAAACTACCGCAGCAGCAACACGCTGGTAAAGCAAGATCAAGACAATTGCAATATTCGGAAACATGGGCAGCTGGGGCTCCAAGGAAGAGATCGTGGTGGCACAAACTGCCGCTGGGTCAGGGGGATCCAGCATCTCAATGACGGAAATCTCTATGGGGGGCATTTTCATCATCGCCGTTGCAGTGCTACTGTACTGCATGTACAGAAAGTGTAGGAAGCGGTTATACAAGAACGTGACACGGCACGTCGACGCCAGGCAAACGCAACCAGCTCAGATTCCAACAGTCCCCATGCGTTGCTGTCAGCACCCAAACGGAGGACAGGGACCACAAAACGTTTAAGACAGCAGCAATCGGGAAAAAGGAAAACAGAAGAAAAGTGTAACCGCGTAGTATTAAGTTCGTTTTTATTTTTGTTCGTGTATGACAACATTTTGTGTAGAAAGAATACTTTTTTTGTCTTATTTTTTTATGTAAACTTTTTAATTATTTTTATGTAAGTGTACTCGATTTTTATTTGTGTTTAAAAGGGGGAAATAATGTGGTGCATCGACACATTACATGTCGCATGCACAGCAAATATTATAATGGTCAAATAAATAATTATAAATAGCAGTTGTGTACTAGTGCTCACCGAAACCAGTTGTTTTATTTACATGACTCATAACACCCAACAACACGTACATAGAAGATACACTTACAAAGGTATTAAATAGGTATTAAATAATTATCCTTCGAAGATCGAAAATAAATCGCTAATTTACCTGTTACACTAAACAATTAAATCGTCAATTTGGAGGGACCAACTTATATAATCGATATCTTTAAAATGATATATGTTTCGGGCAGCCAAAATCAATAATATTAAGGTAGAATTAAGGTATTATAACACTAAGTAGGTAGAACATTTCAGGGAGTAGTCTATCAGTTTGGTCCCTCCATCTTGATATCATGATGGAGGGACCAAGCATTTTGGTGAAATATTATATATATGATGAGGTAGCTAAAATTATAGCAAAGGTAGCAAATAGTAGATTAATGGTATTATTTTTTTATATATGTTTGACAGACATTTGAGATTTGGTCCCTCCATTTTGACGCTCACAATTATTGGACTCCATAAATGGTCAAGAGCACTTTTAGTGAAGATATTTATTTAGCTTAAAATTAATATTAGTAATTTTAAGTAAGGCAGTGAGTGAGTGAATAAAATAGTTTAAAACTATTAAACTATTTTATTACAGCTCAAAGTCATCTTCATAGTTGTCTTTGAATTCTGCAAGCTTATCTAAAGTTTCAGTGTACTCTGAAGATTCAAACCCTTCTTGGTTAAACTTGTGCAGTTTGTTAAACTTCACCCTACTAGTTTCTCTGTGCAGTTTTTCAATCATATCTGATAAGAAATTACCATTGTGGTATCCTGCAACAACAGCACAACTTTCAACCTTCTCTTGGCTAGCATCACTTCTTACGAACCCATATTTATTCAGTTCATTTGAAAAGAATCTTGGGTATGGTGTTTTTAATTCTAGAGGCTTTTCACATATTGTTACATTTGTTGCTGAAAGGAAGTTATTAGCTTGGAAATATAATTCAAACATCTCCTTTACATTATTGCATCGGTATGCTGGTATATTCAGTTGTTCTTTGGCTTCTTTCATAGGAGCTTTCAAGTAGCTCTCGGGAACTCCTCTCACTGTGATCAATTGGAATATTTTGTCAGTAGCAATCTTACAACTAGGTGTGATACTTGAGTAAATAGGTTTTGTTGTACTATTCAAGTAATCTATTAAATATTGTGATTCATTTAAAGGCAATGGCATTCCTAATGAAGCTGAAGCCATTTTTCTCCCATAACCCGTGAGATCAGCACAAATGTCTGACATTGTGAAAATGTTGCTTTTGTGTCTGTATTTCTGACTCAATGTGTCCATGGCTGATGCCAATAAAGCTGAACTATGGTAGTATAGCTCAGGATTATAATTTATATAGTCGAATTTTCTTGGGTTTCCTGGTTTCCTCCAACCTTTGTCTCCAGTGCAAATTGGTGCAAATAATGTTGCATGTTCTGACAGTTCTTGAATAGAAATTGCTGTGTTAACAAGCCTAATAGAATCTCTTACATTGGACTTATCTCTTTCTTCCTGTGTTGTAGGATTATTATCAGAAAAATGTGAAGGTATAATTGGGTAAGCTAGTATAGATTTGGTATATTCATCAGCAAGATGCTCTACACAACTGAGAGCAAGGCCTGCAAACCCATCCACACAATCAAAATTGACCTGAAAGCCTTGCATACTATCACATTCTTCAACATATCTTCGAATATTGTCAATAAATGCATCACCAAAGTCAAGCTTCCACAATGATTTACCAGTATGATAAATATCCATACATTCCTGAAAACAAAAGAAAAGGAATTTTAGTTAACACATCTTTCCAACACTATTAATTACATATTCAAGAAGGACAGAACTTACTGTGTCATCTCCATGAACATATTCCTTTACAATATTAATTGTTCTCTCATGAAGCCTGGGGTATAAGTAATCTGTCCAAGTCTTAACATCTTGTTCAAAGTTGTATTCCTTTGTGTGAACACTTTGTCCCTCACCATTAATATCTGCCAAGTACTCTGTTTTCGGTGGAACTGGTTCTTCTATTTTTTCAACTGTATCCCATAGCATCTCATTTTCTTCTCCTCCACTAGACAAACCACCACTTTCTGGCAAAGTTTTTAGAGAACCTTTGAGGTCCGCTAAAAGGAGCCGTGGTGTGTATGTCACTTCACCCTTCGCGGTTTGACCTTCACGGTATAATATATCGTGATTAACTTCTGTTTTTACAGCTCCTGTGTAATCAAAACTAAGCTCTTGCAAGTTCCAAAAGTGTGCACCAACATAGTTAGCATAGTGACCAAATTGTAGGGTGAGTATTTCACGGGTAGACATGGTAGAATCGTATAAATAAAAATTAAATTACTAAGAATATGATATCATTCCGGAATATCAAAATTAAAGTTCTGATCACAGTTCATAAAATAAATGAAATACAACAAAATGCATGCAGCACGGCATGAATCTGACTTAGTGTTGCCAGTAGCAGATAGTCAAAATGTCAAATATTACATGAGACATCTCTAAAAGTTACATTTTCATGAGAAAAGTTACATTACCTACCTCAATTTTATGTGGAAAACGTCACTAAGGCATTGCGATTTTTAGCCGCGCGAATTTTTGTCCGCGTACTAGACAAAAGACAAAAAAAGTAAAGTAAAATGTAACAAACGTTACATTCTGGCAACGCTGTTTGACTCTCAGATGAAGAAAGTACCTTCTTACTTAGGTACTTTCTTCATCTGAGGTTTGACTGTTGACAATCTTTCGAAAACTATGACAAGCTGTCATCATTATCAATACCACAGATAATATCCAACAGAGGCATGTAGTTTTCAAATATATACCGTAAAGCGATGCCTCCCTGAATCGAGATAAACTTTGATATTATCATTTGTCTAGATATTCCCTGCTTTTCTTTATCTTGTTTAACCTTAGCAATTATAGGTACTCGTTTCAAATTATATCTAACATGAATCGCGATTATTATAATACCACTGATTGTTATTTAAAACAACGGCAATACTGTTTTTATTATACCAGTACCCGCCAATTTTAAAAGTATAGCTAGAGACGAGAGTAAAAATTAAACTTAAGCTCTGTTGGAAAATAGCCATAATGATTGATGCTTCAAATTGCAATGTTAACATTTATTTGAGGAACATTTATCGGATAAAGAAACCAATCTTTTATGCTAGGTAGGTACAAAAAATGTAAACATAAACGACCAGGGGTTGTTCAAATTTAAAATGTTCGGAAGCAAGTACCTAGCAAGCAAAGTTCTCTTCGGTCGTTCAAATGTTTTTATAAGCACTATAGGACCATCTACATCTATGGAAATATGCATTACTAGCTTCTGCCAGCGGCTTCACCCGCGTGAAGTGTTTACCGGGATGAAAAGTAGGTAGCCTACGTGTCAGGCATTCATTTCTGGGAAGACGACGATTAAGCCAGTGGACTGTTTTTCTACATTTTTAATAATTTCACGTTGTTTAATGCTTATATCGATGTTACACTAGCCAAAGCACTAGAGTAGGAGTAGTAGGTACTTCCTACCATTTATGTAACTTGATCCAAATTACTCCACAAGAGGTACTAAATACAGAGTAGCACTTTTGTAAACCTATATTATTATTGATTGAATGACCGGAATGGAAGTACTTCTCCTTGGTTCCTTAGATGCAATAGCGAGCGAAGCAAGCTCAAAAATTATAGCACTTCGGAGCGGTTTCCTCGCCACCATTCTGAAAGAAATACAAGTTTCTTGCTCAAAAGTGGAACAACCAAGAACTAAGATAATATAAGAGCGCGCGAAACGAGCTCGAACTTTTTTTTAAACCTAACCTCTGACACGTTAACTTTCTTTTGTCAGTACATACGAAAATTGAATACATTAGAGAAAAATTGGGTGCAAGAGCGAGTGAAGCGAGCTCAAAAAATTTAAGACAAATCATACATACCTAATAGTCCACCTAGGTCAAGATTTGACACTATCGGACTTTTTTCTGTCGGAATACATGAGTCGAGTATACTGCAATTAATCCAAACACAATTGCTCAGTTGAAGACCAATATCTGAGAAGAATTAGCTGCTTTACCAATCTCAGCAGTCCTCTGTAGCTGAACAAGCAAACCACGAAGCAGGCACATTCGATCACCGAGCGTGCCCAATCACAAACAAAGCGAGCGGAGTGCGCCCTCTGTACTAGTTAATAATCATTCACACGCATTTCACGCGAGTCAGCGTACGGCACTTGAGAAAGCTGCCTAGCGAGCATGGGCGTACCCAAGACATTTGTGACAAGACATGATAAATTATGTCATGTCTTACAATTTATCTTATATGCTAGCACGGGTCAAACATGTGACATATTTTAAAGGCGCAACCTGCCTTTCTTGTTGCTGCCCGGCGAGCACGGCCTACTGTGACATGGCTTGAGTCACACATTTCATCGCAGTTTGGGCGATAAAGCCATTTTGTCCTAAATAATAGCACCGGCGGCGTGAGAAAATTTCCTGACGTTTATTTGGGACTCATCGGGTCCATAGACATACTAAATAATAGCAATGCTTATTAATTAATTGAAATGTTACAGGATTATTAATTAATTTTATATTATTACTTTTTCATAATTGTATTTTTTTTTATTGTTGTTCTTATTGTTTTTATAATTCATTTCTTAATACCATATTCTTCTTACTTTCTACATTTTTAAATATGTCTTAAATAAAATCCCCAAAAAAACATTTAAAATATAAAAAATAGGGGCCCACCGGTGTTGGTCCAAGCTATTATATTTTTTTAGTAATTATTAAAATTTTCACAATATTTATATCTTTTTAACAAACGCTTAATAAGTTATCAAACAAACAAAGAAAAATAAAGTGTGCATAAGTCTATGGTCGTGGGTCAAATATTAATTTGTTCCCAACAAAATTAAAAAGTTGTTTATCTGTATGAACGGCATACTTTTTTACGTATTATTTTATTTGGTCGTCTATTCAAATTATGTCGCACTATGAAGTCAACAACAAGAAAAGCATGTCGCGCCTGTAAACTATGTCAAATGGGTCCCGTGCTAGCATGTAAGACAAACTGTAAGACATGACATATTTTATCATTACTTGTCATGATCGTAGTTCAACTCGAAAACCAAGCAATGTAAAAAAAAAACTTATAAATTCATGTTGGGATGCTGCTAACATGGGGGTAGCAAAGGGGGGGCTAAATTTTGGTTATTTTTTGCCTAGGACGTTTTCGAGATATCATTTTGGAAATATAGAGCGTTTTATGCAAAATAAAATAAGATACGGAGGCCCATAATTCGGAAACAGTGCGTCGTAGGGCTATGCTTCTCAGAACCTAAATGATTTTTATGGCCAAGGTTAAACCGAAACTGCAATAAAATTGGCAAATTTCCGAAAAAGAAAAATAAACATCAAGAAGTTAAGCCACAAGTCAAGAAAATATCTCACGCCGCCGTGCTACCATTTAAGACAATGAGTTTATCGCCCAAACTGTGATTAAAAGTGTGACATATAAGCGATGTCACAGTAGGCCGTGCTCGCTGGGCTGGGTTCCTGGTTCGATTAGAGCGAGGACTCGCTTCACTTTCTTTTTTCATATTTCAGTGCGTTCGATACCCGGTTCAGACAAGCGATTTTAGGCACAATATGTAGTGATGATGATAAGTTTGGAAGCATATTTTCGAGTGCTTCGTGATGGATACGAACGCAAGCGCTATTGTCACCGCTAGCTCACACACAAACTACACGTAACGGGCTTCAACAATTCGGTTTTAAATTAATACAATTTAACTTAGGTACTCATTGAATTTTATTACAAAAAATTTATGAAAAATCGTTCACTTCAACTAGTTTTTCTTAAGTATATTACTAAAAGCTAACTAATGGCTACACTTATTCTAAATGCTTATTACTTGGATGTTGCAATACTGGCAGTGGAAAAATACATTAACTATTTCGTATTGTACAAAATTACAGCTATCTTTCGGCTAGTAACACATTACTGTGGCGTGTCGTGTCGTGGCGCGAGTTACACCAATCAAACGACTCTGTACAAGCCTACGTCATATCACAACGAGTTTTGCAGCCAATCAACTGCGTCAGAAGGCGCCACGGCACGCTACGACACGTAAGTATGTTTAAGGAATTACATTGTGGGCAATTTTTAATTTTATTGTTATTAATCATCGCATTGGAGATCTTAAAGCGTGGCTGCAACATAACTATCTACTATGTACCTCATACATTACTTTGGAAAATGGCATCTACAAATACAATTTATAAACACGATTGTTTTATTTAATTAGATTCACACGCATTATTAAACTATCGAATTATAGCAGGAGATATCAAAACGCACTATAATAGAAATATATACACAATTGCACTGTTGTGTCTAAGTATACATAGAGCACCTAATTTAAACGCATTTATTGAGGATTTTTTCATGGTGTATCCGTTTTTGTATTTAGTTTTATATAAGTATATAATGTAATCTATACCTATCTACACTAAAGCTATTGATTTAAAACTTGCTATGGAGATACCATTAGAAAAACCAAGTTAGGGTCGCTACTGGTGTTGAAAGACCGCGTTCGACTTATTCACGGGTTTGAACTTAGAAGCGAGCAAAAAGGTTGGGGGCTTGTAGATTACTTTAATTACTAGGGTATTCTATAACCAATACGCACGATCTCCAAAATTTAGGGTGTTGGGTTGCCACCTTTTTGGGCGATAAAAGTATTTTTTTATAAATAACTTGCCCGTAACTTAGTCCGCGTCGTAAAAAAATCAAGGGCTTTATTTTTAAGCCATACCTGATTTTTCCCTAAGATAAAAGTACTAAAAGCCTAAGTTACTTCAAATAACATCAGTTATCTGTCAGTGAGAGTCCCGTCAAAATTAGTCCAGCCGTTTCGGAGATTGGCCGGAACATACAGACAAAAGATAAAATAAAGTTTTATGTACCGTATGCACTTTTATAGGAATTATAATATAGTAAGGGTGGAAAACCTAGTTCAGGGGACGCGCGCCGGTTATGCTACTAGTTTCAGGAACTTCAGTACGCAAACATCTACATCACAAGCGTAAACGCCTCGCGGAACAATGTCAAATTCTTCTAAACTACAATATAAGGCAGTATTTTGTACATTAGTCTATATTGCTGGCATACCTACGGCTTCATCTAAACACACACTCGTACACTTCTGAACTTTCCAATAGTCAAGCATTTGGTTTTTCAACAGAAGTAGCAACTATTTTTGGACCTCAAGCAATAATTGGTGACGAATAGGCAATGTGAGATATCCGTCTCGCGTTAAGCGAAACAGATAGGAGAATGTATAGTGCTCGACAAACTTCTTGTCCACCCTGAAGATGGCTACAATGGCTGCGCATTAGTAAATCTTATATAAAAACAGCACTTTTCGTGCCTTGCGCATCCGGTAAGCCAACTTCAGGGCGGCCCAGAAGTTTGGCTAGAACTATTATACTTCGTTTTATAAATAAAACGCTTCGCCGATTTTTTAAAGTTTAGTTCTGTAGTTACTTTATATTTCAATTGAACGTAGTGTTGCCTATCGCCTTTAACATTATGCTAACTGCAAAGCAGATAAGTCTACAAACATAGTTAAATCTGAATTTTATTATAACTTGTGATAATTATGATTAATTTCCATAGTAGAGATTTCAATATTGCTTCATATCACAGTATCATCTAATCTATAATGTATATAACAGATAATTTGGGCTATATTTTGAATATATGTACTAGTTATTATGTAGGTAATACCGTAAGTAAGCGTATGTACCGGGTAGTAACATGATGTTTGTCTGTAAAGCTATCTGCTCATTACTATTCGTGTCAAGACTTGTAGATCATGTTCGTGATTGGCGCAATAGTCGGCTAGAACGTAACTAATACCCCGCGAGCATGTTCTGTCCGTCTCAAAATCGTTACAAATCGAATAAATGATTAATTAAGTATGTTTTCACTATAATATTTTGACGGGCCAAAATATAACAATGACAATTAGTATTCAAATTCATTTAGAATTCATTGAATGAAACTTTACGATTCACGCTCTAGTGACGTTTTCCAAACTTAAAACTAGTGCTTACTCTAAACTCACAATTTCATTTACTACATTCGAGAGATCCACTAACACAACCAATACTACAAAGACCAAGTCTATTCCATTCCAATACATCATTTTATCTCATGTCATAACACACTATCTACAGTAGGTGTTTTTTCTGCAATGTATTCCTTATATTTCGTCAACCACAATTTAAACCCAAAATTCTTAAAATGTGATAAATTGCGGCTAAGAGAAAATAACGAATTCATTAACGAATATTTGATACACAGTATTTTTCTCCAAATTTATGCGATTTGCGTTAAGTTACAGTATCCAATAAAATCGAAACCTGTATTATCCACTGAAATTGCACATCTTAGAGAGTAGAATCGCAACATAATATAAATGAAAGTGGTATGTTTCTACAGTACTTACAAAATTATAATAAATGTATGTAGACACAAGGTTATCTTTAACAGGTACAACGTAAAGTAACTAAAAATAAGTTGTGGACCATGTATTGTTGAAATCAGCTAGTACACATAGACATAAAAACTAAGAGCCAGCGCGCACTAGCGATTTTTTGTTGTCCGATAGTTTGATCGTTCAGCAGCCGTATTGCGGAAGTGAATACGGCAACGCAGAGTTTGACCGCTATCGAATCGACTAATTACATGCGAGATGAATTACGCGGTGTGGATTTTCGTCTGTGTGATTGGTCGATTGGATAGCTGTCAAACTCTTTGCGTTGCCGTATTCACTTACGCAATACGGCTACAGGGAATCAGTATGGAGCTATATTGAAGTGCACGCATTTGGGGATTAAAAATCTTATGATAGATGATAGAGGAGCCGTATGATAGCGATCAAACTATTGGTCAACTAAAATTTGCTAGTGCGCGCTGGCTCTAAGGGTTTTCATTATGTACTCTTTTATAAATAAAAAATATTTTCGCCACTTTGTAGCTGGGTCTGAATATTTCCTATTATTATGATAAGCCATTGCTTTATTGAAAATACATAACCCTCCTTTTGGGCTTTGCCGCAGTTGGGTATAAATCATAAAAATATCTTCAATTATGTCTATGGTTAGCCATAATCCACTTTCGGCAGCATTCATCAACTGATATTACAAATTCTGGAAAAAGCTGCCACTCACAACAAATAATATGCAAATAAAATACATAAGTAACAGACAATATTTACATATAATCAGCGGTGGGAACTTTATATACCCGCTATAGCGTTTGCTGCTAGATTGAGACGTCATTGCAAGTGTATTTTCCTATTTTAAACAGCTTTATGTACTTCAGTCCATTCAAACGAATTAACAATAAACGAAATCATTCAAGTATTAAAAGAAAACGAATTGGTTAGTTCATAAAAATGAAAAATTTCGTACTCCAGCCTTAAGTAACTTGCTAAGCTAAACAAACTTTTCCTACAACACCATGTTTTAGAACACTATTGGGCAATGTTCAATGTCACTTCTTCAAATCAAATCAACACAACTCTATAGCAACTGATGGTGACATGCAAGTACATATCAAAATCGGGGTGCATCTTCTTTCAGGTTGTCGCTTAACAAACAATATTATTTTACAGTGTAAGATATGTAACAAGTGTTCCGTTTTTGTAAAAAACATGTAAATACACTTATCTGGTACAGACTATCACGATCGAATTTGATACAATAATACAAACATTCAGCACTCTGACACATTCACAGCTAATCATTACAATTCGAATTATTAAACGTAATCTAAGTTACCTAATGGAACAATCACTGGAGAGACTACGCTATCGTTGACCCCATAACGTTATGATCACAATTTTCTATGAATACAAGTCTTTTAGGTTGTTTAGGAATTTCGGTTATATTAATGCGACTCGGTTGACGAGTGGCGTTTTTCTTCTACTTGTGTGCGTCTGAGTTGTCACTGGTTGATATATGAAGCTTGTCTTTGCCCGTTTTGTTTGATGTACTGTAAATTACAAAAATATCAATATATTTCTACAGTCATAACATTTTCGAAGGCAGTATACAGATTCTCTTGATACATAGTTTTTAGACCAATATTCAATTTAGTAGACAAATGAAGCCAAAAAAGTTTCATACAATTATTGATACCTATGTGACAATAATGTGACTTACTTGTATAATTTTCCGTCATAGACAGGTCTAATTTTACCGGTTTTGTTACATCAATGTCGATTTCTTCATACGATTGATCTAATATCTGATAAACAAAAGAACGCCGTTAGTTTCCGTAATACTAGTTTCTTATATAAATTATAGAGCCGTAAACGTTGAAGTTTCATACTCACTTCAATATCGCTGACTTCTTCGCCGGATTCCGCGTCGGTAATGTATGAGGTTAGTGATGAAGGCCCCGTAGCAAGCAATCGGTACGTGCCACCGACCATTCCTGTTCCTTCCACTACTTCTTCAACTTCCAGCTCCTGATCAGACACCTCCTACGCAAAATCATTAAATTTACTCAAATGTCACGAAAACAAGATAATATACTCGGCCTTTATCACAGTCAAATAAACAAAGGTTTGGGCAAAATAAAAAAAGAAGATAAGTATTTGACATTTCGTGCACCTGTTTCTACAATTCGTAAGTGAGGTCTTTGGCCGCTAAAATAAAAACACACTGTTATGAACAGTTTATTTATTTTAGGTCTCGCGAGTGATGTACCGAGAAATACAAAAAAAGTAGTGTTCATGCCGAATTGTCTGCGTGCAACACCTCGCATTTTTTACCCGACTGCCGAAGGAGGGTAATGTGTTTATCAGTCTATGTATGTATGTTTCTATGTGGTGTTCTAGAGAGAGACCAAACGCGTTGGCCGATTTTGATGATTCTTACGTCAATCGATTCGTCTTAACCTTGCGAGTGTCAATTGTTACGTTAAAATTGGAAAATAGAAAAATTCCTTTTGGGCGCCATATTGTGATGGCCCAATTTTTTTTTCTTCGAAACCCATCTTGTGGGGTATAAAAAAAAAGGGTTTTAAGAGCCGATTTCAAATATATGTAACACTTATATGGTTAAAAGCACATAATCTATATATATAAAAATCAATTGCTGTTCGTTAGTCTCGCTAAAACTCGAGAACGGCTGGACCGATTTGAATAATTCTTTTTTTGTTATGTTCGACAGAATACAGGGAAGGTTTAAAAGCAAAAAAAAAGTTTGTTTGGATAGGGTAGGTAGGTAGAGTAGTGTAGTGTAGGTAGGTAGGGTAGGGTAGGATAGGGTAGGGTAGGGTAGGATAGGGTAGGGTAGGGTAGCGTAGGGTAGGGTAGGGTAGGGTAGTGTAGGGTAGTGTTGGGTAGAGTAGTGTAGGATAGGGTAGTGTAGCGTAGGGTAGGGTAGTGTAGGGTAGGGTAGGGTAGGGTAGTGTAGGGTCGGGTAGGGTAGGTAGGTAGATAGGGTAGGTAGGTAGAGTAGGGTAGGGTAGTGTAGGGAAGTGTAGGGTAGGGTAGGGTAGGGTAGGGTAGTGTAGGGTAGAGTAGTGTAGGATAGGGTAGTGTAGTGTAGCGTAGGGTAGTGTAGGGTAGGGTAGGGTAGTGTAGGGTAGGGTAAGGTAGGGTAGGGTAGGGTAGTGTAGGGTAGAGTAGTGTAGGATAGGGTAGTGTAGCGTAGTGTAGGGTAGGGTAGTGTAGGGTAGAGTAGTGTAGGATAGGGTAGTGTAGCGTAGGGTAGGGTAGTGTAGGGTCGGGTAGGGTAGGGTAGGGTAGGTAGGGTAGATAAATGTTTGATGTTTTTATGGCAAAACAAAGTTTGCCGGGTCAACTAGTTTGAAAATAAAAATGGAAACTAAAATATAATATATTCGCGAGCTAGCTGACTGTTGTATGTATGATTATGACCAGAACCAGTAGTATTCTCCGACTGCACAGCATGATTTTCTTCTTGTCTACGTCTTTTTAGTTTGCTTTATAAGCAGTCGGGTTTTTTGACTTATTGAACTCTGTTGCTGACTGTATGTCTGGATGTTACTGTTGACTTATTGACGTTGTAGGGTTCGCTGGCGGGAGTACTTGAGCGGCGTTATAGACACAAAAGAAAGCCTTGTTGGATGGATTATTTCTCGTTGTTGCGTGAACATAACATACATGAAATACTTAGATCTATGAAATAACAGATATGAAATTTATAATTATAACGATACTCTAAGTATCGTCAAGTCGATGGCTGCATGTACCCAACATTTGTTAAAGGGTTGGGTAAAAGTAAGAAGACTCCATAAGTAGTTTTTCTAAAGTAGGAGACTTGCCTGTTCAATAGTGGCCTCTTCCTCTTCAACTTCTTCCTTAACTTCTGGGTCTAGTTCAACGTCCGCGTCCAGTTCCGGGTCAGCGTCAACATCCGCGTCATCATCTGCGTCATTGTCTCCACTCACGCCACTGTATTTCATTTCACCCCTCTCGAGAGCCTCTAAATTTTCTGTAAAATTGTATTGTTATGTTAATAACGTCTGACGAATGCCGATAGCAGACGAGTCCCAATTGGAGACCACATATCAACATTCGTGGCGTGGGACTTAGGTATCTAACCCCGTGACCCGCGGGGTAATTGCATTTCATACAATCAAAAGCAATGTCAAATGCATTTTAATAATTCAATAATATCCATTGCGTTATTTACGTTGTTGTGCTGGCGAATGTTTAAACAAATGATTGCACGCAATGTTTTAGGAATTTCTTTCAAAGTTTTATAGGATTGTGATTGAATGTTTTGTGCGCAATTGGGGTGCCGATCACCTTAAAAAGGTGGCTGGGACAGATTGTTTGACCCCGTCCACCAATCTGTTCCAGCCACCTTTTTCCTTTCAGCTAGATTCAAGCTGTTGCGTAACTTGAGAAACATTTGCCCATCAATTGAATGCAGCAGACTAGGTTGTGATTGATTTACGATAATTTATGCTTGGTCGGTCCATCATCAGGTCGATGGGGCGACGTCCAAAATATGTCTCTACACTATATCATCAAAGAATATTCAAAAAGGGACTGTAAGCAGTGTGGTATTGAATATAATATATTATTTTCAAAATTTCAGCTAAAACAGTTGACACTGTCACACATACAATAAAAAGAAACTTTACCTGGATAAACCATCGCCTTTTTGATCGCTTGTGGATCTTTCCGTGACCATTTTTGCACTTCTTCATCCATTTTTCCTACTTTTGAAGGATTCATAGCCCATAGGCAACCTGAAAGAAGAAACATACAAAATTGTAGTTTACATTGTGATTTAATTTTTTTTAACGTACTTCAATGACCGGACCGGTCAATGTAGCGACACTTGGGAAAGGCCTATGTCCAGCAGAGGGCGTCTTTCATTTGAAATGGATATACGTATTTCTTTGCCTCTTCTCAAACTTTGGTATGAGTATAAAATATACAATAGGTATTAGTGATTTAAAAAAGAGGCCAGTCAGGCTTGTTTGTTTTGTAACAGAGCTGAACCCCAAGGTGCGCCGCCGCCGGACGAATTCATCATAAGTGGAGTCTTTTAAACTTTTTAATGGCGATAGTTTTACTATCGGGCGCATTAGGTTAATTTGCAAATAAAAAAGAAAACCGAGATAATTACCTTTCCTTTGGCTTCCATTTGTAGATGGTTTTTCAATCTTTTCAAAACATTTGTTCAAACTAAGATTATGCCTGACGGAGTTTTTCCAACCATTCGGTGCAGTTTTGAAATAAGGAAAATGCTGGCTGAAAATAAATTGTATATCATTACTAGACATATAAAACACCAACATAATTATAACATCAACAACATTATCATCGTAATATTACTACTTACCACATGAAGTTATAAATCTCTGAAACAGGTAAGCTACCTGTTCTTGAATTTTTTAGTGCCATTGCTATTAAACATGAATAAGAATAAGCCGGCTTAGGGAACTCTCCAACGTTACTTTTGCTAGAAGTGTTTATGTACTTCGTATGGCTAGTGTCTAACGTGAAACCTCCACTTACTGAAGTTTTAATAATTTGCCTATTGTTATGTAATGATGAATTATCAATTAATATTGTTGCCTGGTTTTTGTTACCATTAGTTAAAATTGTTCTAGTATTGTTAATTTGTTGAGGGTCCAGTATGTGTATATTACCAGATATAATTGTTTTCGTTCCTAATGAGTGTGCAACTTTTTGGCTTGTATTTAAAATTGAACAGCTTTTGTTATTAACTTTTATTATTTCTGACTGACTTTTTATTCTAAGTGTTGGAGTTGTTAAATTTGACACTTTTGATTTGTCCAAGTCTTTTAGCAAATCCTTTACGACATTTTTCTCTTGTTTCCGTACATAAATCACCATTTGTGTGGCTTCTTCTAATTCTGCGCTTTTCTTGACTTTAGGTTCTTCTGGTTCTTGAACTTTCGACACTTTTATCGCATTGGGTGAGAACGTTAAGTGACTCTTTTCTTCTTTGGGACTTGGAAGCGATATGCTATTATTGCTTAAATCGTCAGTTGCGGCCGCGGATGTTAGCAATAAGTTTGAAGCTTCCTCTTTCACTATGTTTTTTACTGGTGTTTCTACAAACGTGGAAGGCATTACAGAATTTGGATTAACCATTACTGCATTTGCCTCAGATCCATACAAATCGAGGTTATGAACAAAACTAGAACTATTATTAAGCCAAGTTGCAGAATTATCGGTGTCCATGTCTAATAAAGGAGGCAACTCCGAAAAGTGTGATCCTAAAGTGTCCTGAAAATAAAAAATGTATTGTAAAAATATGGGCCAATGTGTGTTTGGTAGGCAGGTATAGCATTGGGAACTTCCTGATGGCGCAGCGCAATTTAAATTGCAGCGATAAGCCATAACACAAACAGAATTTCTAAGAAAATTTCATGTGCATATCGGTTGAATTGCATCGCATTGCGTCCTTGTGAACTTACTTGCAATTTCCCTTAGTAAAAATCTCTTATTGGTGTGGTATAAATCAATTCACGTCGAGCCATCCAGAAAGATCGCAAAAATTTTGTAGTGTTGATAATAAAATTGTAATCTTCAGTCAATCAACACATTTTATATCTTTTTATTATATAATGCAATTGAAGAAAAATAAACTTACGCCAAAATCTGTCATACTGCTAAGGTCCGTTGCTATCTCATTTTTTATATCCATGTCCAGCATGTCCTGAAGGGAATCTGTGATATATAAATCCATGTCTGAGCACCACTGAAACAAAATAATTCATTATTGTAGATTGTGAAACATCATCATCATGAATCTATACATAATAAATGATCTATGTCTTTGAATGACCGACATAAGATTTTTGTAAACATCGTATTGGCTTTCGCGCCAATTTCTTATAACAGAATTCAGTTTGGATCTACTGAGCCGAGACAGTCAGACGGGAGGGGCGGGCGGTACAATATACAGAAACCTGTTTTTGTCTTATGGTATGCGCTACCCTAACAGCGACGGTACAAAACTGTCTTGTTTACACCATATTGAAACAATATTTTTTAAATATTCCTTTGTCAGTGGCAAGCAGGACATAATCATTGTCTTAGTCACCTAAAATTATTTAAATCGACGTACTATCAGAGGTGACCGAGCTAAAAACATTTTCATATCCCATTCCTTTTTTTACGAAGACCTACACCAACCCACGATCGTTTGGACGAGGGTACGAGCCGTCCGGACTGGGTCGTGTACGACGAACTGACGTGTATAAAAACTAACGAACGGAACCACTCGGAAGGCTTCCAACATTCGGGACGATGTTTTTTGTCCATGCTTTTACTCGTCTCTATAAATAACTTGTTCTGGTATGCGTGATCCATTAAATTGTATCCATGTTGTGTGTGTAATTGTTACGTAGAACTTTCATCTTCTTTTGATCGAGTATGAATGAATGTCTAAATACTATAATGACTAAATAATGGCCAGGTATTTTTTATAATGATCGTTATTTTTAAATTATTTTCAATGCCTACATAAGTGAATGGAGTAAATATAGACTGTAACTACTTTGCTAACTAAAGTCCTTGATAAAACAAGTCTTACTGCTTTATCTAAATGTACCTAGTATGAACTGATTTTGATTGAGGTTTTAGGAATTATTAGCTGTATTCTTGATATAGCGAAATATCGCTTTGAAACATTAAATATTTGCACGTGTGGAAATTGATGGTGTGGTGTTCTCCAAGCGACATGATTATTTGACAATATAATTATTTTATTTTTGTCACTTTTTGTGAGTAGTTCACTATTAGAACTTTCTACGTTTAAGGCAAGTGGCAATAACATCTTAAATTATAATATCATCGCCATGCCAGCTAAATCCGTATGAACGAGTGCAGTGACTGATAAGCGGCCATGCCATATCAACAAAGTATACCTACTAAATTCTGTTCATTCATTATTCAATTTGGTAGAATTTATCAGTCAGTTACGTATCTTAATATGGTACTGATGAACTAGTATATTATTACATTCTGAAAATACTAGTTCATCATCAAAATGATTCGAACTCTGCTTGTTCTAAAGCAGACTTTCGTGTATTATACACGAAATTCTAATTATTCCTCCCGGACCTGCCGGAATACCAATTTTTCCCGCTCAAACAGGATAACGGGATCGAAAATTGGACACCAACCTTACTCCGCAGGCAGAAAAGGGAAGGGTACAAATGGGGTGAGAAAAAGAGATAGCTATATAGGATCGAAAGAGGGGTGAATCAACCCCTGTACAAAGCAGCCACGCCGCGCGCCGCTCCCTTTTGAAATTTACGTAAGCATTTGTTGTGAGTTACTAGGAGGTAGGTATTAGGTATACATTTTAGCAGGCAAGTAATCTGCGGGCACAATGTGGCCAGTTGCAAAATAATAATACCTAGGTATAAGGTTAATAAAGCAATTTTGGGTTGGTAGTCAAAAAATATGTCCATAACAGAGAATTGATGTCGTGTCGTTAAGGACCATGAACTCAAAATTTAATATTTCTCGAGTTCATCTTTCTCACGAACGAACGACGTGCTATATGAATATAACTTAAAAAAATACATAGGTAGGTAGATATTTTAAAGTTTTTGCATCAGGCAGGTAGACGGTATCGTATGTAGGCAGGTATACTCCATACGAAGCTATATACCTATGTATGTGTTAAGTTTTTTTTTACAGCATCTCAAATAGGTCACTCACAACTTTACAACCTTGATGTCTGCCGATGTGGTCTTTGTAGGTAATATACTATACTTAATGTCTTTTAATTCTCATGTCTAGATTTTCTTGTACTAAGTTGCCAAATACATAGACATGGCTTACTATGCTGTTACGTATGCGTACGTGACTAAGAAATACATTTTATAATGAGCCAAGTTAGTTAATCTAAAGCTTAATTAAACATTATTTATTATCCATGTGGCTGATGGTAAGTTTGCACAAGCAGCTGGTTCACCTTTAAGTATGTTTTAATGATGAGAGGTTCGTCTATAAATGTACCTATGTTCCGGATTTCGTGCATTTTTCACTGATTAATATTCAGGCCCTACAAATTTCAGCAGAGTAGATGGTGGGTATTATGGTGGGGCGATGTGGAGGCGCCGCAAGGGGCCCGCCGCCGCCGCCGCCGTGTCCTCGAACCTGACCGCGCACGCTCGCCTTGAACTCATCGTGGTCGGCTCTTGCGCCGATGGTCGGCGCTCGGCGCTCGTGCACGAGCCGCGGAAACTCGACGTCTCGGAAAATTTTATTGCATGATTTTTACTTTTTAGGTAATTATTTCATAGACGGCAGCAATCAGGTACTCTCCACTTGGTATTTTACTTACATAGTGAATCGCAAAATAAAATAGAAATATCAATTGTACCTACATCTAGTGTATCTACCTATACTTATTATTATTTACCTTATCAGCAGTATATTTATAGCTTTATAAAATAATTTGGCGCGAAAAAGTCGCATTGGGATAATATTGCGCGCGCAACCTCGATACGAAAGCATCTGGGTGGGGTTCCGTATTGATTGCATGCGCGAGTTTGTCCCCTCACCTCGGCTTTCTCGAAGTTGCCTGTTTCGAACATGGGGTAACTGTAATATTCCAGCACAACTTTTATAGCACGGTGAGAAGATGTTTATATAGGTACATGCTAAGTCTAGACCGGAAAATGAGATGGAATTTAGTTCCCGAATATTTTTTTTGCATTAGTCGATGTGAGACCTACAGTTTTAATTCAATAGAAGAAAATATATTGATATTTTATTATTTGTATATAAAACATTATCATTACAATTTTTTTATTGTGAATTATTTAAAGTTTGCACAACAAACGCGAGGCAGTCGGAAAAGACAGATGGCGGAGGTCAACGGCCTCACTGTAAATTACTGACACAACGATCTATGAATAGTAATCTAGGTATCTACTTTATTTCACATTTTCCGAGTAAAGTTATGTACCTACTTACAGAGTTTTCGTAATTATAATTGCCTTGAGATAACAAGATATTCTACATTTTACCTGTTATTTGTGTAGTACCAGGGACGTTAAATGTTATTTAGTCGCAAATCGATATCGATTTCTTTGATCTGAGTGTAGTGTATTGTAGAGAATGACCGATTTTTTATATTATCTAATGGTTATTTCTGTTCTCCTATCTATAGCTTTAACAACTTAAAGGTAATATTATTTATTTTCACAAAACTGTGACCTACATAATTATTGTGAATCTATAGTTATTTATTATTAGATATTATAGGCTAGTAAGCCTAAATAGACCACTGAATATGTCAAATCTCAAAAAGTGTTGATAGATTTTAATATTTATATTTAATCTTCGAATAGAGAAGAAGAAATAGGTGTGTTATGAAGTCTGTTTTCAAGGGTACCAAATGCTTGAAGCCCGACCCCGTCACTTCAAGTTCTCGAATCTGGGACGACTTTAACCCGCACACCTCGAATCATCCACTCCAGGACAACACGACCCCTAGTCCGAACCCACACCCATGACGACCTTGTCCGTACTGAATACTCAAGTCAAGAGCGAGGGAAGCGAACTCGGGACCTTTCAGGGGAGAAAGTGAGCGAGCAAAATGAGCGACGAAACCGCCATTATTTCCTTCGTGTTATAGGTATTTCCTGTAGGATTATTTTTAGGAAACCGAATCTATAAGTAAGTATGCTATTCAGAGAATTGTAGCTTGTACCTATTTTCATCGCTGTTCTTTCACTGAATAGCAGTAACACAAAAGCAACAGCAGCAACTTCGATCATATTTGAACTCCGTTTCAAATAGATTGAGTTAAATTACCAAAGCCAATCTTGAGAATTAAAAGCTGAATGCATGTTTATCTTTCGTTTGGATTATTTCCACAGACAATTAAATAAGTACTTTGTCGACTCAAGCAGACAATTTGCAGAAACATGAGAATACAAGAGCTAAGAGCGAGCTAAGCGAGCTTGAATATTTTGCATTCTCTCTTTTAGGGTTAGATTTACTTGTAATCATTCATACAGAAAAAATAATAGGCATTAGTAATGCCTATTTATCGACTACGGCAAAGAAAAACTTTAGAATTATGAAACTAGAAGGAAGAATACGAGGGAAGCAGCTTACTTTCTCTCGGATGTTTGAATGTACTTATCACAAATACTTACGAGTTACATACCTACTTTGTTTACATAAAAAGCTGAAGAATTAAGAGAATACACTAAAAGAGCCAGCAAAGCGACCTCAATTTATTCAGCCCGGCTGAGATATGGTTATTTTTCTTTTGCACATTTATACAGAAATACTTTTTTGAGTTATGGAGAATTAAGCAAAGACAAGGAAGTAGGTGTTGTAGGTACTATTTCCGTGTGAATGGTCAAAGAAAATCTAACAAATACGAGGCGGGGTGATAAAACTTCGAACAAGCTATAGTGCGGGACACGTAAGTTGAACCAAAATGTATTATCGTTCTCTTGAAATTAAACAATTTAAACTGAAATAAATCCCTTTTCTACGACCTAATCGTTTACAATATACAAATTGCCAACTCTTAGGTCACATAGAAAGGATTCATTTCGGTTTAAATCGTCTAATTTCAAGAGAACGATAATACATTTTGGTTCAACTTACGTGTCCCGCACTATAACTTCGCTCGTTCTTGAGAGAATTTAGGTTCCTTGTAAATCTCATTATAGGTATTACTTATCACCTATTTCAGTATGAATGGTCACATGAAAAAATCTATCTGAGACTTGCTTACATTGTTGAGCTCGATTCGCTCGTTATTGCCTGCATTATCGCTTTCTGTTTAAAATCTCCAGTTCCAGTATGAATGGTCAAAAGAAATCCAGGACCTTTTTACGGCAGTGAGCTGATATTTGTGAGCCCGCTCTCAGAATTATTCAAGCTTCGGGGTCGAGTTGTCTTAGGATTGAGTCGCTACGGGATTAAGTTGTCATAGAATAGTTTTCAGGAAATTGGTAGTTAGATTTCCTGCCTTGTTTTTTCAGATGAATATGACCTGTTGTTATGATTGTTTTGGTAAATAGAACCTAAAGCCTAGATTGATTAAATTTTGATTTTTCTAGTTATTAAGAAATAAACATTAATGAAATTGCTGTTTTCATGCAGTTGAAGTAACCGTTTGTACTCGTTATTTAGGTTTCCTAACTCAACCTAAAGTGAAATACCTACTTACTTTTCAGTGGCTAGGCGTCAAGAAAGATAATTGATGATTTTTTGTTTGTTTACGTAACTATCACTAACGTCTTCAAGAGTTATCAGTAAGTTTATTTCCGAGTGAATGTTATTGATAGAATACAAATAATAATATTTACAGATGGTGCATCTTGTTTTATAAACCTACTTAGGAACACATTGATAAACTCGGCGCATTGATAGGTTGCAGTAAAACGCCACTGGGCCCGTCTCGCCGAGTGCACTACCGCACTCACACACACTCACAATGCAATGCCACACCGATCCGTGCATTCACAACTACAAGAGCACGTTGCACTCATTGTTCAACGTTTTGAAATTCTCGCTCGCTCAAAACCGGCCGTGGGAACAAATTGCTTCATGGATTTCTGTACGTTATACTATTACCATTATACAATAACAAAAAAAAGGCGTATTATATTTTCTGACCTGATTTATTGATGACTTTCGTACGCTTGAAAAAAGGCAGGTTTTATTTCTAATAATGGTAGTTGAGTAACCCATTTTCTAGGATGTTCGGTTACAATGGTTTGAACAAGTATTGTTTATTTTGAAAATAAATTGCAGTATTTTTTAATTTTATGTCACAATTTGTAAAATAAATTGTACCTATACTCTCCAGTTTGCACTTATTTAGATTTGAGACCTATTATCTTTTTTTTTATTATCGACTATCAAAATTGGTACAGGTAGTCACCTACATGCCTGGTATCAAAAAGAAGAAATTAAATGTACCTCGGCCCTTTTTATGCCAATAGAACATTAACTAGTTACGGTAAGAGACAACCCTACATCGCAAATAGAATTTACAGGAATACCTACGGGCTACGTACTCTAACTAGATACCTATACCTACTACAATTTTACAACCGCTCGTGTGAGCCTGTTCTGTTGTAAGTTCATTGACGACTAATTGCCGCCGTTTTGAACTGCACCTTCCTATGTTTAGTAAGCTATCAATTTCGTAATAAACAATCATTATCTAATCTGTCAACATGTTTTTAAAATACAAACACAACACGAACAAAATAATAATAATATTCACGCAGTCGTTTCGTTATCAACAAGACATTGAAGAATTGCGAGGAAAAGAGACAGAATAATATTATAACGAATATCCGTTATTTGTGTTTGATTAGCGAAATTGAATAGGTGGAAAACAAAAACAGATTAATCATTTAGCACATTATTTTAGTCATTACAGACATTCTATTCCGACATTACCTAATCAAATAAGTATAGATATTTCGTACGAGACTACGAGTTAATACACCGTCCATGAGGGAAAGAGCTGGAATGATTTCCCGCCACTTTGACAAAGTGACTATGAAACTAAAATCAAATTATAAAGAATCTAAGGTATAATACAGAATAATGTTTTACCATACCACACCATTAGCTTAATTTGTTTCACTGGTGACAACAATATTAATAAATGACATCAAAAAGAGCGGGACACGTTAACTCGTTGGACTTTCCCATTAAAAATTCCTTGTTTTTTGAACTTAATAGTCTAATAAGCTTATTGAACGATTGTAACATCACTTACCGAATATTTATTGTTATAAATATCCTTAAGCTCGACAGAATAATCCTGAATTTCACACATTTACGCTTTTAACGTCATTAGATTGACAGATATACACCACTCACTCCTATAAAAACCACAATCTGTTTTACTATTCAGTGAAAAGGTACACAAAGAATGGTCTTCTCTTCTATTGGAGGACTCAACCCACGTGACTAATCGTAAAAGTTTCCTATTGGTTGTCACCCCAACATGAATTGACGTCACTACTCAATTGATAGACTATTTGCAAAATTTCTTAACATAACTACTTGTGGGTGTTTCTCAAAATGTAATAATTTTAAAGTTAATTTATTACAGAATAACTTTATTTTAAAATCTATTTTCTAAGTTACTTACGACAACACTTACCGGTTACATGGCTCGTCCATTCACAACAACATGGCGGTTTGTTTACACCGGCATGATAAGGCGGGAAGTACTTCTGCCGTGTGTGTAAATTTATACCGATGAAAGTTAATGTTAAAATAATAGTTACTTTTGAAAGAATATTTTTATTGAATTAAATAATAGAATGTCCAAATATTAATGAATAAAACGGGAAACTGAAGGCACATGGGCGATACCACTTTTTTTTTGACGCCAGCGCTCTCTAGTGGCAACTAACGACAACGTTGAAAATTCTGGCGCTAAACTTAAAAATACAAATTCAGTCATTCTGCATTCATTCACATCAATAATATAAAAACCTTGTACAATTCATTTTTCTTTTTGGCACTACATATACTTGGAAATATATTAGTAAGGATACTATAAATTGATATGATTAAACACAATAAAAACGACAACGCGCAGAATAGCAACGAAGTAAATGCACTGCATCGTAGCTTTCCATGTTTACTGTCATCAGTAGCAAACTATACAAAGCTTCGATTCCAGGCATTCTAAATATATAACTAATACAAAACATAATAAAGTAATGTCAAAAAACAAGCAAAAGACCAACCATGCTTAACACAATAAGAAAACTTTTCAGTCAACAATTAAAGACTTTCAATCATTTTAGTTAATGCTTTTCAAAATCTATCTTTACTTTTGGCAGTTTTCAATTAATAACAATTGCAACATTTCAATAAAGTTCTAACAATAAAGAGATATTACATCCAAATTAATGAGTAGAAAATATAAACAGCCTACACACTAAATTAACACTGGAAAGTAATCAGGCGGTATCATGGCAATATTGTTGAGGGAATATTAAAATTTGGCAATTTTAATATTTCTCTGCCTTTTATACATTTCAAACGTCCCTAATTTCTTTATTCTTTTCTTCTGGAGATAATCGTTTTTGAAGTTAGAAACATCACTAGATTGAGCAACAAATTTTGTTTGCTGAGAAATTACATTGACTCTAAAATTAGTGGTAAAACCACTGTCTGATGTTGAGGCAGTTGGTATGAAAGGCAAAACCTTAGGGTTCTTGATGGAACGCTTTTGCTTTTTCTCGTCCATATCGTCATTTGTACAGTAAATACTTTCTTCCAAGTAGTTCGAAGGTTTATTTCTTCTTCTTTTCGTTTCTTCCACAACAAATGCCGAAGTAGATACGATTTTTGTTTTCTTTGCTTCAACTACATCTTTTTTAAATTTATCATCTAGTTGATTTAGAACATTCGAAGGTAACCGTGGAACATGAACCTTGTCAAATGAATTTTGTTTAAGAACCTGTAAGATGAAAGATAATTTAAATAAATTGCATTTATTTACATTAGTTTGTTCAAGTTGTGACATAATAAAGAAATACTCTACCTTAGATATTTCACTGGCATC
The DNA here is from genome assembly GCA_949775005.1 of Orthosia gothica. Classification (NCBI taxonomy): domain Eukaryota; kingdom Metazoa; phylum Arthropoda; class Insecta; order Lepidoptera; family Noctuidae; genus Orthosia; species Orthosia gothica. Next base: position 10,592,497 of record OX459042.1, read on the forward strand.
GTCATCATCTCGCTCTTTCCTTTTTTTGTTCTTTTTGGTAGCTCCTGAAATCAAATTATACGATAAATACCTACTAACAGACAATATTAACGATTATGTAGCTAAGTAAATAGAAAAAAGTTTATAAGCTCAAGCGCGTTTTTCTACGGTTTGGTAACAGTATGAAAAATATCATACCATCCCCAATTTCATCCTCTTTTTGATTTTGTAATTTACTTTTCTTTTTGGTATTTTCAACAGGTGTATTTTTTGTCTTCTGTGTTTCGGGAAACAAATCTATAATTAATGAAATGTTTATATTATGAGCCGAGTCTTGAGAAGAGATTCTATCCCATCTTATCAAGCATGTCGAGTTTAAGTTGTTAGGAGATCAAAAAAGCGTTATCTCCAGTCGGCGTAGATTACATTCCCGAGAATTATCTTTTGGATCTTCTATTGCCATTTTAATTACAATAAGAGTCCTAATTTTGTGCTACAATGTACAAACCTTCATCTCGAAGTTTGTTGCCCTCGTCATTGTTAGAAATTTTACGCTTCTTCTTTTGATTTTTGGTCGGTATAGGCTCGATATTAGTAAGTTTTACGTCATCTGAAATAAAATAATTGATTACTACAGTCACATTTTGAGTTTCGTGTTATATTGTGTCTTACTTGTAAGAACAGGCCATAGATAAACAGGATGGGTGCTATCTCCAGCATTTCGCTATACAGCGAGTAGTAAGAATTGCCGCGTTTAGTGATAATTCAGATCAATTTTGTTTTATATAGAATTTGGGGAGCATGAAAGAAAACCTTCTCCGAGCGGCGTTAACAATAACCTACTGCAATCTATAACACCCGGCGCACCCTGGTCAGCTAACACTCATTAGCTCAGAGTCTAGCTGAAAAATCCTTAAACCACGAGGATATAAATTCGGGAAATTAATGTGTCAAAAAATCTTTATCCCAATATTTGTATATAATATTTCAAATCTACGAACCTTTGATTATTATTTCATCAATTGTTTGATTGGCAGATGGTTTGCGTTTGCGCTTCTGTGTGGCCAATTCTTGGTTGATTAACTGTTCATTTTCTGCGAAAGAATAATAATTATTGTTATATGAAATAGAATCAAAATATATGCATCTTTATTTGGTGATTAAATAAATGGTAAAAATATTAATACAATACCTTTGTTTATATTCTCTGTTTCTGCTGCAGCACTTTCTGAAGTGGTTTTTTGCTTTTGTTTCTTAGCACTGCCTAAAGAAACACTCAGTGTAGGTTCAGCAGGCGTCTCCGTTGCTGTACTTTCGGAAATTTTTCTGTGTTTTTGTTTCTTAGCACTGCCTGAAGAAATATTTAGGGTAGGTTCTGTGGGTGTCTCCGTTGAAGTACTTTCGGAAACGGATTTTTTCTTTTGTTTTTTAGCACTGCCTGAAGAAACATTTAGGGTAGGTTCTGTGGGTGTGTCCACTGCAGTACTTTCGGAAATGGATTTTTTCTTTTGTTTCTTGGCACTGCCTAAAGAAATATTCAGAGTAGGTTGAGCGGGTGCTTCTGTAAGTAAAACATTGAATTAGTTGGCAGAATTAAAAGAATATATCGAGGAAAATAAAAGAATATATCGAGGTTGGTCAATTTGTGTAATGATTTTGAGTAGTAAGATCTGTTGATCAACGTCGGCTAACCAATTCTATCATCGATTAATTCATTGGTTTGGTAACACTCAAACTTAAATCATGCACGTTGTAGAAGATTATACAAAAAAAAATAGTACCTGTTTCTGGTGCCATCTGAGACTCGGACAGCCTCTTCTTTTTGGTCACAGAAATGTTAACAGACCTTTCTGGAACATCATCTGGAATATAACAATAGGCAGATATGTCGATAAAGTGTATCTCGAAATCTTTGAGCATAAGTAGCATTTAGAACATCGTAGAGACAGATATAGTCGTCATCATTGACAGACTTGTGCCATCGACTGCCGAGTATGAGCAGTCCTCTATTTTGCGAAAAAAAAACATAAGGAATAAATAAACTACAACAAACCTGTAGTTTCCATAACACTGATCTCATTTTGAGAGCTGTTAAGTCCTTTCTTGTTCTTCTTCTTCTTTTTAGCACTTTGATTTGGAGTTCCAACGGCGACATTATCTTCCGGTACGGTCTCATTATTTTGAGTTGTATTTAAATTCTGCTTTGACTTGTTTTTCTCGCTGCGGTATGAAACCTCAACTGGGGCGTCATTGGAATCTTCTGCAAGATAAGACGTATAAAAGAAACTTTTGTTAACTAAGCAAAGTATCATTATTTAGAACTGCTGATTAGTTATATTTATTACTAATGATGATATTATTATCTGTTTGATTGGCCCGCATAAAAGTAAAAATTATTCCAAGGAAACCCGGTCCCGGGGTAGGGTCCCGTGTGCCAAGTTTCATCTAAACAAGTTTAGCCGTCATTTACTATCAAAATTCAAAACATACCAACTTCAACATTTATGATATTATTAGGATTAGAACTGCTAGCTTGCTCAAAAAGTACATCATGATACAAAAGCAACAACGACTTCACTGTGTCCCGTGTGTAAGGTACAAGCAATTGATGGCTATTACTGGACGCGAGAACAGCGATGCGCGTAATTTAGACGCGGCGCGATATAGATGTGCGCATAGTGACAAAATTTTGCTGTTGGGATTCCAACACCTACTAAATGGAAAGTCATGTCAAAACAACCTACCATCAACTGGAATTTCTTCTCTACCGGCAAAAGATACATTATTCTTTTTTTTATTCTTCTTGGCACTGCCTTTGATCGAAGTATCCGCATCAGGCTTAACGTCGTCAGAGAGAGTACCAGTTGTGTCTATGAAGTAGCCAAATTGATCAAATTCAGGAGGAGCTGGAATTGACAAAAAAAAAAAACATAAGTTATTAAATTCCAGTTTGTCTTGTGGCGTAAATTTGGTATGACTGTTGTAAATAAATGGTCTGGTCTGTACACATCTGTAATATCAAAGGCATTTCAGGTACATTGTCATTCCAGAAATAAAGCAGTGTCTCGTCTTGGATGCCTGTTATAAAACCAGCAATCATTCTCTTAAAACCTGAACAAAGCAATGATGCTTTACTACATAAATATGTAAAGTGTCCCTAAGTAAGTTCATTCATAGAGACCTCATCATCATTTCAGCCGAAAGAAGTCCACTGCTGAACATAGGCCTCCCCTCAGTGTCGCCACATCGACAGGTCCTCTGCATTTCACATCCAGCAGATTCCCGCAGACTTAAACAGATCATCGGTCCATGTAGCGGGAGACCTTCCAAAACCTTCCGGTACGCGGTCGCCACTTTAAGACTATTTACTGACTCTACTAAAATATTCTAGAATAGAGGTTAAACTTACAGATTCTTGGATTTGATTTCTGGAAGAATAAACGGAAGTCATTGTGTTTATTATCCGACTTCTTCTTTTTCTTGTCGGTTATATTCAATATAGTTTCATTCATAAATGTGTTAGCAGTATCTAAAAATTATTTTCAAAAAAGATGTCAACACATGTGCAAATAATGCCTATTTTGTGAATTATGAATATTTTGTGTGCATTAAAAATTTTGCCCACAACATCGAACTTCAGTAACTACATATATTGAAATTGAACTTTGATATAGAGGCAGTGCAATAAAGTAAATGTAAGTAAAAACTTTCCAATAAAGGTTCTGAATGAATGTGCTAAATAGAATGTCACTTGTCAATACCTTACAATTAAGGTGAAAGTGATAGTAATGAACTGGCGTCTGGTAAGTCTGTTTTTAAATGAAGTAATACTGAAATTCTCATCATCTGCCTAGCCTTTTTCCCAATTATTGTTGGGGTCGGCTTCCAGTCTTACCGGATTCAGCTGAGTACCATTGTTTTACATGGAGCGACTGCCTATCTGACCTCCACAACCGTAACTGGGTAACTTGATACCTCTTGGTAAGACTGGTGTCAGATCTCAGGCTTCTGAATACCCGTAACGACTGTCAAAGATCTTCAAATGACAGCCGGGACCAACGGCTTAGCGTGCTTTCCGAGGCACGGAAGAAACTCGGTTTGTTGAAATGGTCACCCATCCACGGACCGACCTCGTCGAGCGTTGCTTAACCTTGAAGATCGACCCGTGCGGCTGTTATTATTTAGCCACGAGCTCCTCTAATACTGAAATTCTAATAAACACAAAAGTTACAAGTGAATAAAATACATACCCTTATTTTCAAGAATATTTGTTTTGCCCTGACTTCTTTTCAGAGGTATGAATTCTCCACAAGCTTCTTCATCATTCTCTTTCTGAACTGTTTCCTTCACAGCCTCTTCCTTATGGCCTCTAACAACTTCACTGTCATTGCTATCTTCAGTGAATAAAAGTTTCATGTCTATAGAATCAGAAGAACCTTCAGACAATGTGATGTCTTTTTTAGCAACTTTATCTATACTCTTGTTCAAGGATTTGTTTTGTTTTTTATTCTCTGTAGTTTCCGCAGTATCTCCCTTCTTTTTCTTAGATGTCTTGACCTGCGTTAGGTTCAGCTGGTCCACAATAGGTTCTTTAGCCTTTTGCTTAGTCTTTTTGTTCAAGTCCAAAGAAATGTTTGATGCTTTGATCTTCTTTGAGCCAGATTTGTTCAAATTACTGAGAACAGACTCATAGTTTTGAGTTATTTCTTCGTTTTCACTTATTGAACTCTCATCAGTGTCATCCTCTTCATCATTTTCTGCCATAGTAGCTTGTAATGGGTCAGAAATTTGGTTTGATTTCATAATTGAGACATTTTCTTCTTCATCCACTCCATCAACATCCACTTCTTCAACATCCTCTTCTTCATCTTCATCCATATCAGTGACAGCTACTGTCGAAATGTTAAGGCTTTTTTGAGGAGTCTTTGGCTCTTCTTTTATAACATTGAGCAAAGTTAAAGGATCATCCTTCTCTGTCTGGTTTTCATGACAAATAGTGATTTCTTTTTCATTTGTTTCATCTCCATCACACACAGACTCTGACAAACGTTTAGCTTTCTTCTTCTTAGATAATGACTTGTCAGTGTCTGATTTTAAACTGCTTGCATCATGACTGGAATCAATTCTTTGACGCCTATTCTTCTGTGGCTGTGTGACAACTTCTTCTGCCGATTCTGATGAAGACGTGTCAAAGCGCTGGCGATTATTTTTCTTAGACTTAGGTGATTTGTCACTTTTATCAGACAGATTAAATTTGTGTCTTGCCTCGTACATTTCTCTGGAAGCTTTTTTCTGTTCTTTTATCTTGCGTTCGTTGAACTTCTTTTTAGACTTTGCAGACATTGTGAGTTCGTCAGCACTCATGGAAAGGTCGTCAGCAGAGCCACTAAGTAAATCATGATCTTCCGCATCAGAGCTTACAATAAAAGAGTCTTTTTCGTAATCAGAGTCATCAGAGAGATCCTCTTCATCTGAATCTAGTGTTTCACCCTTTTCTCTTATCTCGTTTTGCTCTTCATATTCCTTTTCATCCTCATCTCTACTGTCTCCTGATTCGTAATCATCACTGGCTTCTTCAGCCTCATCATCAATTATTTGGCTCTTTTTGTCTGACGATTCTTCTTCAGATTCGTCTTCTACATCATCTTCCTCTTCTTCTGAAGTATCAGAACCATCTTCTTCAGACATGATTGATGCTTCTTTTTTAGACTTATTAGAAGTGCTCTTTTGGTCCACTTTGTTTGCACTGTTAGGAGCAATAATTGAACTGTTAATCTGCAGGCCTAACTTTTTCATAGATTTTTGTTGAAGAGGTGTACTTGTGGAATATGTAAGCGAAAGATTCTTCTTGTCAGTATCCTTTTCTGTGGCTATATTTGGCATATTTACTGATTTTGACAATTGTTCATTTGAATCACTGCTATCTTTGGTGACACTGGACTCTGTATTTATTTCATTCTCTGACACATCTTTTAGTTGAGACAAGACAAGAGTACTTTTATTTTCATTATTTTCAGTTTTATCAGAACTCTTATCCATGCTATCACTATTTAAAATGGATGATTTTCTCTTAGATTTGTTAGAACTCTTATTTGCCATATCATCATCATCATCCAGGTTTGAACTTTTTATATTATTCATAGTAACTTCAACAGCCATAGCTGTCAAAGATTTTCTTTTAGATTTATTTAAACTCTTGTCCATATTCTCATCAATAGCCAGTTCTGTTATAGTAGATTTTCTAGAAGATTTGTTAGAGATATAATTAGTCATTTCATCAGAAACAATGGTAGATAGTAATGACTTTCTTTTCGATTTATTTAAACTCTTGTCCATAATCTCATCAGTAGCCAGTTCTGTTGCTGAAGATTTTCTGGAAGATTTGTTCGAGATATCATTAGTTATTTCATCAGAAACAGTGTTAGACAGTAATGACTTTCTTTTCGATTTATTTAAACTTTTATCCACATTCTCAGCATTAACCAGTTCTGTTACTGAAGATTTTCTAGTAGATTTGTTAGAGATATCATTAGTCATTTCATCAGAAACAATGTTAGATAATGATGACTTTCTCTTTGATTTATTTGCCTCTTTATTCAGACTTTCATCATTGGATTTGTCTGCATTTAAAGACTTTCTTGTAGAGTTATTGGAGTCATCATCTGTATTCTTTTCAGTTATAAAATTTGATATGGAAGAATTCCTTTTTGATTTATTGGCCTTTTTACTAATGCTCTCATCATGACTATCCATGTCAATTACTCCACTATCCATGTCAATGACTAAAGATTTACGGCTAGACTCATTCAAAGTGCCATCTGTAGTATCTTCAGTAACTTGATTGTTAATAGATGACTTTCTTTTAGATTTATTATTATCACCATCATCATTTATGACCATTTCTGAAATGGAAGATTTCCTTGGTGATTTAGTGGATGCCTCATCAATGTTATCTTCTGAAACCATATTTGATATTACAGACTTCCTTTTAGACTTGTTGAAACTATCATTTTTAGGTTGAGAATTGTTTAAGATCGACTTTCTCTTCTCTGATGTGCAATCATTTTTGTCAACAAAATTGGTTAGTGATATGTTTTCTGGCATAGTTTCATCAATATCCATTGGTTCATAGCTAAGATTAATTTGTGGGTTTTTAGATGATTCCTCTTCTATTGTCTGATGGTCTGCAACCGGCACACATTGATCTCCACTATCAAAACATTTGTCATTATTAGAATCTGAGTCTTCAATGAACACCAAAGATTGAACAACACCAGTTGGTGCTTGATCAAATAGTATTTGAGTTCCACTGGTGTCAAGTTTCTTAGATGAATTTAATTCTTCATTAATATCTTTGGAATCTTCTTTAGATTTAGATAGTTTGGCTGCTGATTTATCCACAGATGTGTTAAATACTGACACTTCATGCACAGATGTTTCAATCTCTGCTGTCATGGACATTTCGTGCCTTTTCTTCTTTTTCTTGTTAGAGAGAGTTGATGAATTCAGAGAAACGTTATCTTGTTCTTTATCAATTTCCTCATTTTTATTGCTAGTGTTCATAACGCCATCACCAGAACCAGAAATGTTCGAAAAATTTAGGGTATCATTTTTCTTTTTATTTCGTTTCTTGGTGGTCTCACTATCGCTGCAGAAGTTGCTTTCCTGAGGAGATTCAATAGAGATTGTTGTCCATGACTTAGTTCTGTTTCTCTTGGTCTTAATTTGTGGTTCTTCAATAGCCGTGGTGCTTTTATTGAAGGTGCTTTTGCCCTTTTTGGGTGTTACCTCTAATTCTTGAATGAGATTCTTACTGCCCACTGACAGGTTGATTTTTTCTGGTGCCTTATTGTATGTTACATCAGTTGTTTGTTCAGGTTTAGGCTCTGACAGGGATTTGTCAGCAGCAGCAGTTATTTCACTGGATTCTTTGCCACTCTGGGGTTCATTTTCTTTGTTATCATTATCTAATGATGAACTATTTACAGATTTTCCACTAAATCTGGGACTTTTTCGAAGTGACGGTGTGTCATTTTGAGAAATTTCAGTGCTCTTGGTTTCTTTGTCATTAATCTCAGATTCTTCTGCAATAACTTCTTTAATTTCGCCGCCTAATTTCCCTGTTGTTTCAACTGAAATAATAATAAGAAAATATTATAAAGCACCATATCACTTATTGGTGATTTCAAAGTGGAATCTATAAAGAAACAAGATACAAAAATAGGGATAAATAACAAAATGTAATTATTATAACTGTTTAAACATAACATAAGTAATGGAATCTAATAGTTTATTAACAAAAATGCTGGTTATGGTTATGTGAAATTATTCACCAACTAACAAAAGTAATATAGTATTTTATTTACCTGGCTTATCAATACTCGAAGTGGAGTTGTTTCTGGTTCTTCTTGTCGCCCTAGCTGGGGTGGTTGGAGCTGGAGTTTCATTATCACTTCCTGTAAATATTACAATATCATATTGGATTTACTATTTTTTTTCTTGAAATGCTGTTTTCTACTATTAAAAACCAACACCAACACCACAATTAACAAGAAAATGATCACACTTCAACTTCGAGGGTGACCATAAGCTCTCAAGAGTAAGGTTATTTTGAGTGTGCATAAGGGGCATCTGTCCCTGTATACAAGTCATATAAATCTATGCCTTACACACACTCAAAATAACTTTACTCAAAGAGCTTATGGTCACACCCCAGATCAATTTTATAAAATCTATGAACTATTCAATACTCGTTTATTGATCAATCAATTCAATTGGCCAATCAATCTATTTTATTTGTTGACAGTGAGAAGTTTCTTTTTTGTGTTGATGCATCTCATATTATTCGAATACATCCATCACCATTACTATTAATCATTATACTCATCAGGATTAATTCTGCTCATTAGAATAGAATATTATTTATATGCTCATAATGTTTGTATTTGCAATAAGGGGGTTACAATAATATTAAGAATCCTTGTACATTCTACGATTTTGGAATGAAAACATTGATGCAAATTATCATCAAACATACAAACATTGATGTGTATCAATGTTGTTAATTTTTTTAACAAAACTAAAATTTATCAGCTAGAAAATCCGACACGGAATAGTAACATTTATTTAATAGAAGTAAAGTTAGTTTCTTTTTTAAAGTTGTTACTGATTCCTCTTTTATGGATCATTTTCTAAGGTCTTACTAAGGTCATGACTAATTAACTTACTTATAGTTAAAAAAAAACATCTGATAACAAATTTAAACTACACAGCAAAAAAAAGTTTAATCAAAAAATCTAAATACCCGACTGCTTCAAAAGCGAACTAAAGATTCGTAAACAAGGAAAAAATCATGCTGTGCAGTCGGAGGATACATATTCGCGGGCTGGCTGACCAAAATCTGGTGTATCCTCCGCCTGCACAGCATGATTTTTTCCATGTCTGCCATTTTTCTATTGTCCAATTTTAATGTAGCCTATGACACACGCAGGGTTAAGATGCATCGATTGACGTATGAATCATCAAAATCGGACAACTCGTTTCGTCTCTGGAACGCCATATAGGAACAAACATACTTACATACATACATAGATACTTACATACATAGACTGATAAACACATTACCCTCCTTCGGCAGTCGGGTAAAAATAGTTTAATAACCATAAAATCAGTAATCATTCTAATAATTCCTTACCAACTTGTGAGGTCCTCCTAGCTGCCCTCTTTGCTCTAGGAGAATTGACGGTCACAGGTTCTGCTACAAGGCTGGTATTTGACTTGATCCGGGTGTTACGTCTTGACGGTGTGCCCTTTTCTTCAGCCACATCAGGAGCTTCCAACACAATGCTTGTGTTCGACCTGATACGTGTACTACGTCTGGATGGTGTGACTGCTTTCTCTTCAACAGGCTCTGCCTCTTTGACTATTGACTTTCTTGTTCGTTTAGGGGCTGCTTCTGAAGCTGAAAGGTTATGAGTTCCAAATTCAAAAGTAAGCTAGGAAAGAATTAAATGCTTGACGAAGAATATATTGTAATTAAATTGTCGTATCGTTATCGCCGTCGTCGTATTTTTAAGTAAATTTAGTACAAAGGTCATTCATAGCTTTTTATAAATTCATTACAAATGCAATGCAGTATGTAAATGCATTTTACACAATAATATGCAGAAAATGTTGGTTGACTTTGGAGAAGGATGTATGAATCACTTGAAGGTTTCCTAAATTTATCTAATAGGCTGGTTCGAGGTGCACAAGGAAAGAGTAAGGAAAGTCATGGGGGGGCCTTTGCCTAGTAGTGGACACACTTTAGGCCAGGGATGGTGAACCTTTGTTAGAAAACACATGTGCCATAGGTTTACCATCCCTGCTCTAGGCTAATTAAAAAAAAACTGTTTTTAAGTAGTCTTTGGCAGCTAACAGGCACTGATAATATAAACTTTTTTTTACTAAATCTTTATAGTATAATAGTTTTAATTAAGTCCTGTTCCATTAACATAATTATATCATAATAATATTACAGATACAATGACAATAAGTACAATGGTAAATGTGCATAGGCTTGTTGATGCATTAACCTATTAGCTTGACTACTAAAATCCTGCAAAATGCTCCACATAATACTGCTTCAGACTTCAATGAACTGATAATCTTACCATGTGGGGGTAAATATTTTTTTTGCTCTCTGATATTAATAGAAAACTCACATGTGTTTCTATTTTAATACTTGTCAACCCCACAATGTTTTGCTGTTGTTTATGAGGTCTTCTTATTCAGTACTTCATGCCTTCCTATCAATTAGATTTTGTAAGTTATTGGTTTTGAAGAATTTCTCGTCAAAACAGTTGACTGTTACAGTATACTTTACAAGGCATTAAGTGTAATACTGATAAGCATAACATGTCCCATACTAAGACCATTATGAGCACTTATTAGCTATCAAGTCAGCAGAGTTTGGTTGGGGTTCTTACCATTTTCATCAATGAGTTCCAACTGTGGCTTAGCTGCAAGTCTGCCACCTCTCTTCTTGGTTGGTGTGGATTGTGTTGAGGGTGACTTAACATCATCAGCCTCCACAGACAGTCTCCTTCTAAGCCTTGTGACTGTGAATGCATTGTTATAATTTTTTTAAGAACAATCTTGAAATACCTTTTGTTAAACACAACAATGTACAAGAACTCCCATTCATACCTATGGATGGTTTACTTGTGTGATAAAGGCTATACTTTTGTGTGATATTCTGTACATATAGGTCTACTTATTAAGAAACACCTAATTATAACAAAATACCAATTAAAACAAGAGTGGTAGCAAAACTGTACCTTTCTAATAAAAAATATTCTGATTAGGTACTTTGCCTACGGATTATTTAGCAGTATTTGTGGTATTGGGTAAAAATGCTTGGGTATTGAAGCCTAAATGTTATAGATAGACTGGCAAAGACGTGTAGAAATCAAAACTAAACTTGCTTTCGCGTAGACTTTGTGTCCATCTTATCGTGCGCGTTGCGTGACTATTGCTATGCGAACGCGACAATCGATTTTTACAAATCTAGAAGACAATGTTTAGAATCAGGTATAATTCAGCATCCTGGAAACTGAAAAGCATCTGATAATGTTACGAAATAGCGTCGCATATGTGAATTGCGTCGCTTACTATTAGCAGCTAATAAATGCTATTGCAACATGTGGGCACATATTTTACCCAGCTAGACCAAAAAGAAATAAAATAAGCTTAAATAAATTTTAACTTTTAAAGCATACAGCTTCTAGAATGCTTTAGATTCGCCGGTAGCGTGATCCCCTTATCTCAAAAACCACCGCACCACGCTTCCATGCCGCATTATTGGTTGTAAAGTTATAAAACTTACCTTTAATACCGACTTCTTCTTCCATTTTTAACACTTATCAAACATGTAAAACAATTCTTTTCCAAATTAACTTTCAGACACGTGCAAGTGCAAACAGCTCAACCGAATTTAAAATTGTGCTTTTTCGAGGCATTGGGTAAAACAGCTGTTAGGACGCGGCGAACTGTCAAATCAAATTCGACGCGTACTTTTAACTGGCAACACAGCTGTTTCCGCCGAATAAGGATGTACTAAAAGTTACTATTAGTTGGTTTATTACCGGTTTTTTACTGTTTAATTTTGTAGCTTTTATAAATAACCCTTGCACTTTTATTATGATGATATACTAAAACAGTGAACGTGAAAAGAGGAGAGCTGCCATTTTGCTCCTGATTATGAAACAAAGAGACAAAATTTTGCGCAAGAGGAACGCGTCTTCTCGTAAGCAACAGGTGTGAGACTGATTAACTAACATTTAATTGAGAACTAAAATCTATTCCCCGGTTTCTATTTCGACTAGTGGTAGCAAGTGCTGAGCATGAAGTATAAAGTACTCTCACCAAACTTCTTGGCCGTCCTGAAGCCCGGTAGTTGACAAAAAATATCTATTTAGTCCACAGATATAAATCTAACTAGATGACGCGATTGTATGTAGGTACTTCGCGTGCCAAAAAACGGAGTACGCGTTAGCATTATCGGCACCGGCAATTCACCGAAATCTAGAAGAATGCCTTTTTATGCCATATTAAGCTGCAAATAATGTATAGAAAAAGTTCGCCGAGGCATTGGAAATGTTTTCTTTTATTGGTAACTAAGTAAATTTGTTTTTAAATTGTTTGTGAAAAAGTGGCACGCTTGGTTTTCATACAGATGGAGGGACTTGCGTTAACTAGTTAGATTTATATCTGTGATTTAGTCCGTCAGTTAGACTCAGATCAAATAAAAAGTCAAGATGGAACGTTGCAAACAACAAGGTGACGCTCTTATACCTATATTGGTGACGCTGGAATTACACGCACACAGGCCACACACGTCCAACGATAGCTTGTGAGTCGAGCTCTCACAAATAAAAAGCTCGACTAACAAGCTAAGGTGTAGATAAGGGAGTTAAGGCGTCCAACCTCGCCGATTTTCCTGTTTAACGGGCGACAAACATGGTCCAAATATGACAGCTTTTCGGTGTGTTTCAGAAAGAGTATGTAAAACTACGTTTAGTGTTTAAAAGAGTAATGATAATGCACGCCCCCTAGTTATCATAAAATGCGTCATCCTTGATCATGGTTTACCAAACTAAAAAGAAGGTTGCGGCTTTGCTCAAAAGGAGTAGGTTCTTTCATAATAGACTCCGATTTTTTAATGTTGAATAGTGTGCAGTGTTTGAATTTTTGTGGTTCCACCGGAGGTGTTATCTTCACAGAGTTCAGTCCATTCTGTGGAGATGGAGCCACTCTGTTTGTTTACTTAGTTTCATTTAAGATTAACGATATCATGGAGGGTTCCCATATCCTCTTAGAGTAAGGTTATTTCGAATGTGCGTAAGGGACAGATGTATATGATTTGTATACATCTGTCCCTTTTTTCCACTCGCGCCATGATAGTTTTGACACGTCATGTTACTAGACTCCTATTTTTAATGTTGAATAGTGTGCAGGGTTTGTATTTTCGTGGCTCCACCGGAGGTGTTATCTTCACAGAGTTCAGTCCATTTTGTGGAGATGGAGCCACTCTGTTTGTTTACTTAGTTTCATTTAAGATTAACGATATCATGGAGGGTTCCCAGATGTATATGATTTGTATACATCTGTCCCGTTTTCCCACTCGCGCCATGATAGTTTTGACACGTCATGTTACGGGGGCTGTTCACATTTACCTATTTAATGTTAGGTAGAGAATGCAGCTAAGTAAGAGGTACCTATGTAGTACACCGACATTTAGCCAGTTACCAAACAGTTCTCTATATAATAGCAAGCCTTATTGGTAAGCTTCCTTCATTCGGTTTGCCCGGTGGTCTGTGTGATTGGATTGCAGACTTCCTGAGAGATCGGTCCATTCGAGTGGTTATCGATGGCTGCTCGACGGACCAATTGGGTATTAATGCTGGGGTCCCTCAGGGGTCGGTACTCTCGGCAACTTTATTCTTGCTTCACATTAACGATCTGCTGAAACCTGGGTATGCAGGCGACAGCACTGTTGCTGAGGGATACATGTCCAACGCTCGAGCTACCGGACCTCAGATCCAGTCTCTGCGGGTGGCCATGGTGGAGCGCTTGAACCTGTCCTTGCCAATCTGGTCAGGTTTAATGCTGCTAAAACCCAGGCGTGTCTTTTTTCCGCTAAAATGAGCCAATTTCAACCGGCTCCAACTTTCCGAGATGTGACCGTATCAATAACTGACCATCTTGAGCTTCTTGGCGTTACGTTGACATCGACTCTTAATTTTGGCCCATACATTGAGGCAAGGGCTCAGCTGGCTGCCAAAAAGCTGGGGATCCTTGCAAAGGTTAGAAGGTACTTCACGCCAGAACAGCTGCTCAGCTTGTATCAAGCGCAAGTTCGATCATGCATGGAGTACTGTTCTCATCTCTGGGATGGATCCGCCAAATACCAGCTTGATGCACTAGAGTCGATCGAAAAGCGGGTCAAAAGGCTCATCGGCGATGAGGCACTGGTTAAGATAAAGCTCCAGAGCCTTGAACATCGTCGCCGAGTTGCCAGCTTGTCGGTTTTTTACCCGTTGCATTTCGGGGAGTGTGCGATGGAATTGCATGATCTAATTCCACCAAGCCCGTTTCATCATCGGACTACCAGACGTACGGCGATGCACCATCGGTACACGGTGGATATCGCACCCATACGCACTAAACGTTTTGGAAATACTTTCATTATGCGTACAGCTAAGGAGTGGAATTCCCTACCGGAGTCTGTGTTTCCCGATAGCTACAATCTAGGGGTCTTTAAGTCAAGAGTGAATAGGTTACTTCTAGGCATGCGTGCTTCACCGTCAACCACATCATCGCTAACCATCAGGTGAGATAGTGGTCAAGCGCGAGCCTATAAATTATAAAAAAAACCGTGTGTTTATCCGTTTATCGGCTAAAAAGGTAACTAAACGGTTACAAACGTTCTGGGATTGCGGTACAAACAAAAACTTTACTTACAAAACGTTTTAAATCACCTTAATATAACAACAAATAGTCTTGTAAAGAGAAAAAGAGTCCAATTAAAACAGAACAGTAATCGTTTTCATTACGAACGGCACTTAAGAACCACGAACCACGGTGTCGGTAGAAATAATCGTACAATTGAAAATATTAAAAGCTCCGTGAATGCCATTAGTTTTTCCGAGTTGACAGCGAATAGCAGCAAACTCCACCCCGCGTTAGGGTTAAGTGGGTCCGCACTTAAAAAGACATCAAGGGTACAGAAATGGCATTATATCTTCCTGATGACCCTCTTCAGAAATTACGTTCAACGATGTTAACCCCATTTCTCTCTGGGGACGTCCGTCTCGAACACCCTCGAAGGGAAATCCTGGTAACTGCGACGGGTCTGATATGATATTGATTGTGTAAAATTAGGTAAACCTTACCTGTAAGGGTAAATGAGCGAACGGAAAATATTGAACGTTTACCTTATTTGTTGATCCCTCATACCTACATAGTCACTGACTGCAATTTAGTATGTACCTGCTTGATACTATATTCTACTACTAATATAAACGTGAATGTTTGTGAGGATTGATAGGTGGATGTTTGTTACTCTACCACGCAAAAACTACTGAACGAAATTGATGAAATTTTACAGAAATAGGTATATCTATCTTACAACAGAATAACACATAGGCTATAATTTATAAGGATATTGGGAGAAGTACAAATACAACGCGGACGGAGCCACGGGTGGCAGATAGTATAGTTATATGCTTAAAGCTGTGCCTCATGGAAGATAATAAATATCCATGGCATGGATATTTTCCTATTATCTTCCATGAGGCATGGTGAAACATATGACGCGTTGATTGAATTGTGTGAGTGGATTTATTAACATTAAGGAATTTAATAATGTTTTTTTTTACTCCCATAAGACAAAAAGAAAATGCCCAGATTTGCCGCCCCCTAAAGTCTGCCGCCCTAGGCTTCCAGCCTACTCAGCCTGATGGTAAATCCGCCACTGATTCATTCTCTGCCTAAAGTGGCATTGTGAGTCTGGCATAACACTGAACTGAAACTGAACGTCTGACGACTGTAGGTATACCATAAATAGAGTACTTTTGTTCTTTTCTATCTTGATTTACCTAGATACGTTAAAAGTATCTTGTACCTAGCTGTGCATTGCCAATTAATTGGTGCTTGCCTTCCTGAGCTTCCTGCCGAGGTGTAGCTGTAACTTTAATTAGGATACCTATCGTAAATTCTTATCACCATGGCAGCTTGAAGAAGGCAAACTAACGTAATCAAGTTAGCGTTGGGTTCTGCAATTAAAGCCGTTTTTAGGCTTTTTAGAATCGTCATGAGATATATCTACTTTAGCTATCCATTATTTTCATAGAAATTTGAGGTACCAAAACTGAAAAGAGGATAATAAAAAAGTCTTTATAATTTTTCGCTTTGTAGTGTTTTTTTGGAAGTCGGTTTAATGTTTTTGTTAAAAAGTCTTTCACAAATTCTGTTAATGATTTTGTCATCCGCAAGTGCCACAGAAATAGGAGGGAATACATTTTATAAGTATACCTAGGAACAGGTGAAATGTTGCACAACGAGAGCGTAAAAGCCATAGCCATCTGTCAGTGTGCGTAAGGCACACTCGAAATAACCTTGCTATAAGAGCTGATGGTTACACCCCCTGGACATGAGACATGAATCTGCAACCATTCAGTCTAACCCTTTTCCCAATATGTTAGGCTGAGCTTTTAGTCTATCTGGTTGCAGTCGAGTACAGTACAACCATTTTCTTATTGTCCCTAGGCAATCATAGCATTTCCGAATACAAACGAATGCTATCTATCTATCTACTTTATTGTTGTTTGTTTTGATTTCGGTGTGAAATATATAGAGCTGTAAAACTAGAAGCTTTAGTAGCTTTCCTCTCATTTTCAAAATTATTAACAACTCCATATACTTCCTAGATTGCATGTAGCAGATATAGGAATGTTGAGATGGATGGGTGGCGTGACGAGATTGGATAAAGTGAGAAATGAGTATATTAGAGGCAGTTTGGAAGTGGAGCCAGTGACAGAAAAGATGAACGGAAGCCGTTTGTCCTGGTATGGTCATGTGATGAGGAGGGATGAAACGCATGTTACTAGAGTTATGAATATATATGTGGATGAATGGAGAGGGAGAGGTAGGCCAAAGAAAAGATGGATGGACTGTGTGAGGAGTGATATGAAAGAAAAGGGAGACAGTGATAGCATGACAGGGGACAGGACGGTATGGAAGAAGAAAACGTGTTGCGCCGGCCCCAAGTAACATGGGATAAGGGCAGGAAGATTATGATATACTTCCAAGTTGATTGAGACCGTCCGGTATGCACCAAGTGCAAAGAGTAGAGCAACTGATAGAAATCCGACGACTGACGAATCACGAAGTTTGCCGAGGGACTTTAAGAAAATAGCTGTACTGTACCAGTGTATGTACTTTTCATGGAGCGACTGTCTATCTAAGGCCAGACCGAAATTTTCAACCATTGGTGAGCATATTAAACCAATGGTTGAGTTAAAAAAAAACTTTTTAACAAAAAGGCAAACTGACTTCCAAAACAAAACACCACAAAGCAAAAAAAACTTTCTTTCGAAGTCGGTGTCTTTTGTACCCATTGTTTTCCGTTTTTCGATACCGACTACGGAAAGGAAAGTGTTTTTACGCTTTTTAGTGTTTTGTTTTGGAAGTCGGTTTGTTTTAAAGTTTTTATTTTTATAGTTAATTGGAGGTACCTCCAATTAACATGATAATCATTTATAGCCAAAGAACATCTCATGACGATGCCAAAAAGCCCAAACAAGACTAGGATACATTGTTTTTTTTTTTTTTTTTTTTTTTTTTTTTTTTTTTTTCTTTCTTTTTTTTTAAGGGTCTTTTACGCATAGCGTATGTCAGTCCCATCGTATCCTAAACAATTATACTTTCACAACACGTGGGCCATGAATTTAAACAAATCCTTCGCATCGTCGTCATTTGGTTGGGATAGAATTTTATGGAACATGCCTACATCAGTTCTGTTCAAATTCAGGGACCTTACTAGATTATTTCTACTGGACTCATATTGCACACATAAATGTTGTAGGTCCTCGACAACTCCACATTCCTCACAATTGGGTGAAGTGATTTTCTTCATCATGAAGGCAAATTTCTTGCATGGAATGTGTCCAGATCTGAGTCTAAGAGCAGTAACAATAAGTTTTCTACTAGCATCACTATTCATGAACCAGGGCACTCGAAGAGGTTCACACTGTATGGTTTTATACCATAAACCTTTCTCTAATGACCGTTTATTAAAATATTCCTTCCAATAATCATAGCATAGATTTTTAAATTTTGGTAAAAAATCGGCATAATCTAATATAATATTTATTTCTTTTCCATTCCTAGCCGCTAATTTCGCCAACGTGTCAGCCTGTTCGTTGCCCCGCAACCCAATGTGCGATGGAACCCACTGCAACCTCAGTTGGATGCCTTTTACAGTAATTTCATCAATTTTAGATAAAATAACATACGCTATCGATGCACCTCTGTGGCCAGAGGCGCATCGAGCTATATGTTGTAATGAACTTTTGCTGTCTGTACAAATGACTACATTTTTTTTTCCGCTATGATTAATTACATAACTCAAAGCCTCTGAGATTGCAATGAGCTCCAACGTCATAATGGATGTAGATTCACTGATTTTAAAACAATTATCCTGAGTGCTTATATCTATATTAGGTATATAATATGCAGACCCATAACCTTCTACACTCTTCGACCCATCTGTAAATATATAAAACCAACCACTATACTTTGTATTTAATTCACTAATAACTTCATATTTTAATATATTACTATCGTATGAACGTTTACATTTTTCTATTGACTCTAAATTTACTATAATTATTTCATTTACATTAATATTAGTTATCCATGTTCGTAAAGTATACATTAATAATGGACAGGAAGAAGCTACCTGTAATTCTTTAGCCTCATTCGCAACAGATACTAATAAAGGCATGTTTTTATTTTTCCAATAGAAATTTTGTCGAAGAGCGTAGAGATTCTCTAATAACTGACAAGTTAAATTATTTTCTATAGCCTTTGACTTTAGACAGAATTTATAAGCTAAATATTTCCTTCGTAAGTACAGCGGAACTACACATAGCTCACTTTCCATAACGTGAATCGGTGAAGTTTTGATAAAACCTCCTATTATCCTCATAGCCTGATTTTGAATCTTATTTAATTTATCTAGATGGCATTTTGCGCTCGCATCATATAAATAAGAGCTATAATCTATGCGACTTCTGATTAGTGCAATATAAATACGTCTTAGGTGTCTAGGATGTAAACCCCAGGAAGCACCTGCCAGAACCTTAAGTAGGTTAAGACTCCTTTGTACCTTTTCAACAGTCATGTTAATGTGTTTACTCCAGCGCAACGATCTGTCTAACCACACACCCAAATATTTGTAATTGTCTACTATCTCTAAATTGTCCGTATCTAATTTAAGTTCTATTTGTAATCTTCTAAAACCTCTACTAAAAATACAGACCTTTGATTTATCGGCTGATAATTGTAGCCCTATTTCATCCAGAATGCGACAAAATGCATTTAGCGCTGTTTGAAATTCTATTTGACTTTCCCTTAGGTTTCTGGAAGGGGCATATAGTACAAAATCATCTGCATATTGACACATAGTTATATTTCTAATTTTCTCAAAACATTTAATTGTAATTACGTTAAATAGGACAGGCGAAATAGGGTCGCCTTGCGCTAAGCCACGGTTTGTATATCTTATAAAGTACTTATTTTGATGGATTTCATCTTTCATAACAAGGTGCCGTTCACTTAGAAAGTTCCACAGATATTGGCAGAATTTTTTCCCAACACCTATTTCGTCTAAGGTATTTATTAATACATCTATTATAACGTTATTATAGGCATTAGTGATATCCAAAAAACACGCTATAGTAGAAATTTTACGCGAAAATCCTAGGTAAATTTGGCTTACTAATTTGACTAGGCAGTCCTGACACGACTGTCCTCTCCTGAATCCAGAAGTGAACGGGGACAACAGTTTATTTTTCTCTATATACCACTCTAGCCTTTTTGTCAACATTGCGTGAAATATTTTGCATAAACAAGAGATTAAGGAGATTGGCCTGAGTTTGTTACCACCGTTAGGTGACGGTTTTGGTATAGGTGTCACTAATATGTCACGCCATTGTACCGGGATACTACCGGTATTCAAAATGTGATTGTACAAATCTAATAAGTATAATTTGCCTGCCGGAGGTAAATGGTATATAAGGGAATATGTAATTCCATCGTTCCCGGGAGCTGTATCCTTTCGCTTAAAACAGTTACACATTTCTTGTAAGGTAAAATTAGCCTCGAGTAAAGGATTATTTGAATTAAAGTGTTGTTCCCTTAGACATACATAGTCTGGAGCGAGATTAGAAAGAAGTTCAATCTTCTGATCATTCGAAACACGCGATCTGTATGAACTGACTCCCTTGATCCAGCCCATCCGTTTCCACATATCAGAACTTGACGTTTGTTCATCGATGCTACTACAGTAACTTTGCCAATCTTTTGTCCTCGCTTGACAGATAGCATCTTTTGCAGCTTTAGTTTTGCGTTCAATTATGGTTAAATTACTTGGTGTAGGATTACTTCTGAATTGTTTTAAAGCCAACCTACGTTGCGCCACTAAATGTGAGAGTGTTGTGTTCCAGTAAGGTTTAGGCCGAAAGTTATTTTTTAGATTATTACAGCACCTAATCCAAGGTATGTGTTCATCGGCCGCTTTATTCATCTGTCTGATAATATTATCATATAAAGATTGCACATTAGGTGTATCCATAGGTTGTAATAAATAATTTTCTAAAGATTTACTATACTCTGACCACTTGGCTAGCTTGAAATTTCTTTTTTTTTGATACATACATCGTTCATATTGTTATTATTTTTATATGAAATCTTAACAAACAGATGGTCACTGCCGAGATTTTCATTCATAACACTCCAGCTTAGTAAAATAGACAAATCGGTCGAAACAAAAGTAACATCAGGAGATGTCCTCTGAACAATATTATCTACTAAAGTCACTCTAGTGGCACTCCCATCGTTAAGAGGAATAAATCCAGCATCCAAAGCCGCATCATAAATCTGGATGCCTCTTCCATCGGCTTTAGAGGACCAGGTTGCATGGTGGCCGTTAAAATCCCCAGCTATTATGCATTTATTTGAATATAGTGAGAAAATTTGTTCCCAGTCAGCAAGGCTTGTGCGAACTGAAGAAGGGCAATATAACAACACTATATTCTTTATTTCGTTACAGTTTAAGAGCTGAATTGACATAACTTCTATGCCTGAATTTCTAGTAGAAATAAAACATTGTTGTACATTTATCGACTTACAAATAATAATAGCTATCCCCCCATATCCATCCGTCCTATCCTTTCTAAAAATATTATACCCACTTACATTAAAATGAGATTCCGGTTCCAGCCACGTTTCGGATATTAAAGCTATATGTATTTTTTCTTGTGACATTAGCAACTCAAACTCGTTACGTTTAGGTCGTAAGCTTCGTGCATTCCACTGTACAATACGTATAATATTATTTTTTGTTGTATTGTTAGCCATTGTTAAACATAGATATAAATTTAGCATAAATGTCATCTTTCTTCAAAACTTTAACAATCAGTTGACCTAATATTTCCATTATAAGTTTACCTAGTCGTTTAAGTTTGGTATCCCAATCGGTGTCAGACATACATATATCTTTGACTCTCTGGAAGGTACTAAGAAAATCTAATCTGACGCTTGAGTTTTTCGAACCTTCTGGGTTTGTTTCTTTCCCTAAATATGTAGGTTTATAGGCGGGTGATGATAACGAATTCTCTTCAACTAAACTGCACCAGTCCGACACGCTAGTCTCCATCGTCTTCTTTTTTGATACATGTTCTTGCCGACGAATGTTTTTTCTTGAGTTCCTCTCTTCAGTGACATTATTCAGCATCATCTCGTCATTTCTACTACTGTTAGCCATTTGTCCTGTTACAAGTATATCTCTATATGTTGCCTGTGTATTCTGTTTATTTCCATGTTGTGAATCGATGTCATTAATATTGTTTTCAATTTTTCCCTTATTAATACTTGTTTCTTGAATTCTGTTTTCTTTCAAATATAGTTCTAATGCTTTTCTGTAGGTGTAGTTTTGCTTAGTCATGATTTCTCTGATTTCTTTTTCTTTAAGAAAGATTGGGCACTTCTTGTACATGGCCATATGTGGTCCTTTACAATTCACACAAACATAGTTATTTGTTTCACAATTTGAGTGATTACCACCGCATTTGGGACATATAATTTTTTTAATTGGGCATGATCTGGAAAGGTGGCCAAATTTCCAGCATCCCGAGCATTGAGAAACTGGAAAAGTATAAGGCTCCACTTTGAACCTGCAACCGTACCCAAATACATACGGCGGCAAAGTGGCGCCCTTAAAACAAATTCGTATTGTTTCTGAATCTATCCATTCCCCGTTGTCAGACATTCTCTTTAGCCTTCTTATTGAAATTATTTCATACTCACATGACAGATTTTCAAGAATTTCTTTTTCTTCTGTTCCTAGATCTATCTGTCTTAAAATACCATAAGATAAGCTCATTTCGTCAGTCCTCTGAACTCTGTATCCTGAACTAATAAAACTTTCACAATTTAATAATTTCAAAGCACTTTCTTTATTTTCAAAAAAGATCAACACTCTGAATGCACTTTTGTATACCATCTTGCCTATCTTATCGATTTTTAACGATCTCAAAAGCTTTGCCATACCAAATTGTTTTGGTAAAGTTTCTTTGCCTGTCACACATATACAAGTGTATTTTTGTTCAGAGTTTTCACTACTTTCTTCCATTAAATTATCACTTATAGAATCTTTCCTATTTGCCCGTTTGTGTCTTCTAGTTATTGTCACAAATTCATCTTCTTCCACTATTTCTTCATCTTCTTGTCGCCCTCTTTTTGCACGTTGCTCACTCTCTTCGTCCATCTCCATCACTTCGGTTAAATTTAGGTTAAGTTGTTGTTCTCTTTGAGGAACTGGCTCCTGCACTATGTCATCACTACCACTTGAAGCACAAATATCCACGTTAGTGTTTATATCAGCCATTTAATAGTAACCTATGATAATTTAATAACATAATTATTATGTGGGTAGAATTTAAAATCACGCGATATAATTACGGTGTAGCTAAGCGTGTGCGATCGACTCAACCGCTCGCGCGCAACTGGAGGATACATTGTTGTATTTCGGAGTTCCATTGTCTACCTTCCGGCTTCATCATCAGATCAGTTCGATGGTACCATTTTCATCAGTACCATTTATTTATAAGTATTTGCTTCATCATAGTCGGTTAACTATTCGAGATATCTTATACCCCCATGGAGCACACGGCTCCATGTATACCCCTGACATACTTAGCATTAAGAAGTTCCAGTGGCCATAAGTGGTCTTCTTCATCAGTTCCACTTCACCAAATTATACTTTCTGAGTGCAAATGACTGCATTGTTGATGAAAATACCAAAATCGCTATATGTATGCCTATAATATTTGAGGAGTCCCCTCAATTTCTCTAGTATCCCCTCATCAGATCCTGACCTGATGGCCATGGGAGTACCTATGAAGTAGACCCTTTCAAACAAAAGAAGAATTTTCCAAATCGGTCCAGGGGTCTTAATCGGTCTTGGGAGAAATCGGGGGACATGTACATAAAAAAAGGATTTAAACGAATTGAGAACCTCCTCCTTTTACGAAGTCGTTTAAAAAGGGAGGAAAGCACCCACCAGTATGGTTAATCAGATTCGGACCTTAGACACGAATCTGATTAACCATAAATAACCCTTCAATAGGATTTAAATCACCATGGAAGATAAGTCCTTTATCCAAGGTTAGAAAAATGCTTGAAACTCAAAAGCAACTCAACAGCAACTTTCGAAACCCCGTTCAGCTAGTTCTTGTTATTTCTTAATAAATAGCTAGCTTACCACTTTACTAAGTACTAACTACTTGCGCCATAACGTTGATGGTTCTTAGAGTTTTGCCGACACCGGGAAATGAAGGTGAATTTCATTAAATTTTCACTTAGTTTTCTAAGTAGTAACGATTACATGCTAGAAATAAAATCCAAATCTGCACTTGGGTGGTGACCATAAGCACAGATTACTAAATAGTTACTACGTAACCATAAGCTCTTAGTGTAAGGTTATATTGAGTGTGCGTAAGGGACAGATGTATACAAGTCATACACATTTGAGCTTACACACACTCAAAATAACCTTACTCTAAGAGCTTGTCGTCACTTGATTATGGAATTAAGTTTTATCTACAGGATTTGACGAAAAGGTATGATCACATTTTAAAAACTGCTAATGCCCATGTAAAAGAACAACTTTCTCCAAGGAAGTAATAATATGGATTTTCCATACTAATTTGTCTACAGCTGACCAAAATTTGTATGAGAGATACAATATTTTTCCTGGTCCTATGCAAGTCTCATTCAGGTGATCCAGCAACCTTATTGCATAATTGAATTCGGCAAGACAAAGGGCAAAGAGTACACAGTAGCACTTACGTAATAAGACTGCAGGTCCAACCCCGGGGGTATGACTGACTGATCATCTGCTGTTACTATGCTCCTTAGAGTAGAGCAACGAATGCAAACAAAATATATTATCATAGGGATGACAATATATTTTGCTGATCAAAGACTTTTCACCAATGACAAATTAGTTTTTTTTTATCAGTAATAGGCCATATATAATGGGCATTTCTATTATAGGTACCTAACTACCAAATACGGAATATTTGATACGGACCTGACGATATCCATTGCCTGATTACGTAAGCCGTTGCCGTTCGCTTCTGAACTGTATGAAACTGCCAATATGTTGGATTAAAAATATATTTTGTTGTTGGTTTTTTGTGCTCGAATAGTTTTACGCTGATTCCTTTTAAATCCGTATCGGTGGTATTGGTACGTCAATATAGCTAGATGTTTAATAACTTTTCCATTTAGTTACATAAAAGTCTATCAGGCTTCATCATATTTGTGATAGCAAAGCAGTGGGTAGACATTATTGTCGCCCAACAGCAATTATATAACCTCATCATTAAAACGCATACCACTATCCCATTTACTCACAAAACCACCCCACATGTCCATCATATTTGTCTATTATAACTGAAATTCCCAAAAAGAATTTGGTAACTTTTTGCATGATTACATTCGGGGGTCGTTTAATGTCGGAAGTAACCAGTCTGCGCTTCGCCGCTGCGCGTTGGGACCGAACGTAGTTTACTCGACCATGAAATTGCGCCGCCGAGTCTCGCTTAAATGACGTGATAATTTACAAATTCACACTTCTGTCGTGCCGTAACTTTCATATTAATTTTAGCCGTTGAAAACTAGGGACGCTGAAATTTCGTCCGTATGTGTGTGTTTTTAAATATTTTGGAGTTTGCAATTTACTTAACTTTCATTTGAGTAGTGTGTTAAATACGTGTAAATTTCGTAATATTTGTAGGAAGTATTGTTTTTATTTTACTATTAAATATTTAAATTACATTTTTTTATTCGTAGTAGGTGGCGTTCTGTAGTTTCTGCCTACCCCCATGGGAAAAAGGCGTGAGTTTATGTATGTATGTATTTATTTAAATTCCAAAAATAAATTTATCAATAGGATGTGTTCCCAATATCTACGAACAACCAGCCAAGTGCGAGTCGGCAAATAAATCACGTTTGTTGTATTAGAGCCCCACTTAAATATTTATATTATTTGTTGTTATAGCGGCAACAGAAATACATCTTCTGTGAAAATTTCAACTGTCTAGCTATCACGGTGCATGAGATACAGTTTGGTGACAGACAGACGGCTCCACGGTCCGTCCGTCTTAGTAATTGGGTCCCGTTTTTACCCTTTCGGTATGGTACCCTAAATGTGCAATAGTTACTATAGATTACACATATATTCTATTGTTGAATATGCCAAGTAGGTACCTACAGCAGTAAATGGTAGTAGACAAGATAATAACAAACTCAGGGAAAATCACGTAACTACAAAAACATCGGCCTACAAAAACACCTGACCGGGTCGTACATAGTACAAATTTGCTGTGAAATGAAATCCATTTAGTAGTTATATTGATAATTTAACCACACCGTGGTCTGCCACGTTTAATTGGCACCCCGCATTTTGGTTAGTTTGAAGAAGAAGACTAATAAACAAACTGCGCCTAGTTAGTGGACAGGTAAAGGATTTATCTGCATTTTAACCATTTTTATACAGTCGGAATAAAAATGAAATGCCCAGAAAACTTGGAGGTATTCGCTGCAAGTTTTCCGGGAACCGTTTTGGCGGTGGACCGCCATGAAAACTGTACAACAGATTGTATAGGTAGGCTAGGTATATTTTTGACGATCTGTATTTTCCATTTATCTGAATTCACAATGAGTTCATATATTATACATACCTATATATCGTATAAAACACACTAACATATACGTATATCTATTTACTTGTATTGAACACAAACATATATCTATTTACCTGTATTGTAACTTCGTAAAAACTGATTCAAATCCGTACACTTCAACGTAAGGTTCAGTTGAAAACCAGCGTCAGGCAAGGCCCAGTTGTCTGGCATTTTGCTGAACTGGACCTTTTTAGAGCAGTCGCGGGGCACACTATGTATGTAATTGTTTTTTTTTAATTACCTTTCCTTTTATTTGTACCTACATTGTGTGTATCTGTGTGTGCCAAATAAACTGGTTTTCTTTCTTTTCTTTCATAATGTTATAGGGGTTAGGTAAGGTTTTTAAGGATTTGTAGGTCACTATAGACATGCTGGTTTTCGATAAATTGACTATAATATGAAAAACCAGTTTTCTAGAAGCTATCTTATCAACAGTTGCACTTTTGCAAAGAAACTACGGAACCGCTGAAAGTAACACGTAACACTACCGTGACGGTCTGAAGCAGAACACAGAAAGGGCTGAAAGATAAAATCTTTGAACCTGTCTAGTTAGATCTACGATTACTACTTCTTGCATGTTCGCGGCTTTGTTTATTGCCGCATTAAAGTAAATAGGCTAGATATGCCTGGCAACCGTCTGAAAGAATGCGAAAGTGTTTTAAAATGTGCTAGCGAAAGACTTAAAAACATTCTAGAACATAAATATGGAATAAAAACCGGCCAAGTGGACTTCGCACATTTAGGGTTCCGTACCAGACCGCCAAATTAAGTTGGTTGTAATAGGAAAAATTAGGGACTTTCAAAGAAAAAAATCTATATTGGTATTTGTAAGTAAAATATACGTACGTAATAATAAACATTATCACCAAATTTGAAGTTCATAGGTCAGTGGAAAGTTAGAAAATTCTTAGGGACATAATTTTGTAAAAAAGGCTGACTTTGGTGGCTTCTCATTCCTTTGACTTATAACATTAAAAAAGTAGTTATCTACTCATCGAGCTCTAAACAACGATACTCGATGGGGTAGGTCAAAAAATAATATCGCGCCCCCGCCTTTATTTGTATGGGAGTTCCCCTTAAAAACATTAAAATATATTATTTGAAAACTTGTGTGGCTTTGGGTTAACAAGATTCTTATACTGTGTAAATTTGAAGACTGTAGCACGAAACCGTTTGGCTGTACAACCTGTGTGACAGACGATGGACAGACGGACAGACCGACGGAGTCGTGAGTGACAGCGACGTTTGGCCTCTTCGGGTACGGAACCCTAAAAAGCTACAATTTGTAGAATGACTCCTATCACGTTCATATTCTCTGGAACGGGTAAAGCCGAACTTTCGTCGACTCGTAACTACTCATAGTTTGCTAATGACGACATTAGGTGCCTCCCAATGTATCTAAATGGAGTCCATCGCCATTTTCTCGGACGTATTCCTAATCACGGACTAATACCGAGAATTTCCTAATAGGAATTCGCAATTACATTTGGACGTTGGGAGCGAATTGAGAACCACATAAGCGGCAGCGATGCGAGGCAGTGATTAGGACGGACAATGACGCAACATTATGTACTCGATTTACGTCACAATTTATAAAGCAGTGTAAATGTTACACGACAGTACCTAATTCTGTTAGTGTAATTAGCTACCAGTGTTCCTGCCGGTATATTGTAGCTTTGTCTATTTATTTTCATACAGGCAGGAAAAAGAAAACATAGGCGAATTAAAATATATTAATTCAGTGGACGCCCTTTGTGATGTTTAAAATAGGCGTGTAATTAGCTATTTATTATTATGTTGGTGTCTGGGTAACAAAGTACCTATATTCCTAGAAGCAATTAAATTTTTGGTTTAACGTAGTTAGGTATTCCGTACTACTAAAAAGGTTGAACCATAAATAAATATGCTACGTTCACACAGCGCTGAAGGTACTCTGCGATATATTATAGTATGTCGGGAAAACACGGCATTATGCCACAGTTTATTAGTTATAAGAAAGTGTATAAGTTTTTTCGTGAAATGCCTTGTGACCCCAGCGTTTCAGTATAAAACATCGTACAGTAACACGTGTGAACTCAGCCATAGTCTACACAGCAAAGCTCACTAACAACAAAACATACTTACAAATAAGTAGATAAAAATCTCACATACCATGGGGATTAGATACGTGTTGCGAAGTTAGTGTTGGTATGTCTAGGTAAGTTTTCTACGTACTTTCGCTTGCCTTATCCGAGCGGGGCGGATGGAAACTTGCTCCGGATCGAGCAACACTGATTCAATAGTTGTGTTGCTGTCATAAGTATGTAGCTGGGTATATTGTATATATAGGGTATGCAGCGAGGGAGAGAAACGTGATTAATCAAGATATTTTTCGGTTATGGAAGATTTAGATGTGGCTGCGTTTTATTTGGTACCTATTGAAGTAGCTATTTTGATATATAGTAAGTAGTTGAAAACAGGGGTTCATTTTTTAAGTTTTTAGAAGATCTGCCTTTTCGTCAGAATATAAAAATCGTTATTCACGTAACAAGACCCCGGAAAAAGGAAGACTGAAGACCTGCCACTGAACAAAACCACATTAAAACAAACAATATAACAAATAATATTGGATCACCGTTGCGGCAACTCATGAGAGATGGCACAACAGCGACCAACGAAAACATAGTTTACGCGACTCGAAATCATACTCAAGATACTGTTTGAGCTGTCCCCCACCCTGCTCACCAGGGAAGCGAACCTTTTACGCATGTTGTGTAGAAGCAATCAACCAGCGCATTTACGAAAATTCCCGATGCCCTATAAAAGCGGAAAAGCAATATCTAGCTCACAGGTTGCACGTGTACAGAGAGGTGCGGTAGGATGGAAAGAGCGTGATGTTCAGCTGAAGTCATGTAAACCTGCGAGCTAGGATATTTGCTCTAATCGAACAAAAAACCTGTCCATCTAGGTCAGAATTTGGATCTTGCTTGTCACACACTCTCCGCTCAGAGAGCGAAAACCTCGAATATGTTTTGGGTCATCAAATACTTCAAGTGCTTCCACGTTCAGTACAAGGAAATTGATTTTCATTTTTAAGATACGATACGTGCTAACGATGAGGTTATCTTAAAAATTAAAATAAATTTTCTAGTGTGGGCTAACCTGGGTAGGCATCGGCAAAAAATTGGAAAAAAGATTTAAAGGACTACCAAAGGCTTTTTATGTGCGTACTCTACATAAAAAGCCGCCCACGACAATAGATTTTCTTTGTATAGATTAAGAAATTCTCGTTAAATAAATTCAGGCTCTCATCCAATACAGAAAATGTGCTTCAAGATAATGATTCATATCCTACGTTTTATATACCGCCTTGTTTACATTTTTATATTCGAGACGTTCAACATCATTTAACAACGAAACTCAAGAAAAGAAACATGGCTGAAAAATAATTCGTCGTTCGAACGAACCGAGACGAAACGACGACGGATAAGTCGTACTCCTGATAATAAGCTGCACCCGCCATTGAATAGCATGTGCTTATTCCGCTTTGATAAAAATAATGGTTAAATATAAATCAGGGTGTGTTGTCTTGAGGAACGCTGAGCGACGCGTCGGGCTCGGCTCCGAGTTCACATAAAGCCTTATTTATTTACAAATATTTGTTTACTTCGTGAGATCATTCGTACGAGGGCCTAAAAGCTGAGCCTTTAATTTTTTTGGTTTACAATGTAAGTATTGTTGCTTTAACTTTCTCGTGTACCCATAATTTGGACTTACGTTTGTCACTTTTGGGAGTAAAATATGTTTATTTGTATCTTGGCATTTTAACATGTTTCATACGTATACGTATTTGTCAAAACGTTGCTGAAATTAATAATGTGAAATTAATAATTGGGTACAGTTTCAGCTAACAAATATTGGTTTATTGAAAGTTAATTTAGATGAAGGTAAATATTTGATGCTATTTTGCGCTGCCAATTTATTGAATCCATATTTTGTGTAGACATGCATTAGTTGAATAAACATGGTGTATTTATTTACATCTCTCATTGATTTATTTAGTGTGCAATAATATCGCAAAACTTGCAGTTGATAGCAAAGTTGCCATTTTTTTTGTGTCAAGCGTCTTTTAGGCTGAAGGCTATTCTGTAAAATTTAAAATTTAAAACTGTACCTCATTTATTAGTTTAATATTCATACCGAAGCGATAGAGTAATCGGTTTTATTGACAATATTAACAAAAAAAAACATCGCGTTAAATTCCCGTGATATATTGTTTTTCAAACATTCTATAATATTAGTAGCATAATCGAATGAGAGTCTCATTTCCATGAAAAAAAGCTACTGACATGATCATTTAAATGCAAATAATACCAAACTATTATACGTTGACGCTATTTGCAGCTTCAGTTTCAAAGCTTCAAAGCAGCAACATAATCCCCTCCTTCGAAATTTAAAACGAATTATCCGTCCAGTTTTAGTGCAAAGTTTCAATGAGTACGTTCTCAGTGTCCGCATGAGATCTAATGAATGAAGCTTGTTCTCAGCACACTTCCCTAGCGAAAGCATTCCAATTGAATTACAAGGCACCCGGTACACGTGAACGAAGTATTTATAAGATTAGAGCTGAGACGAGGAACTAGAGAGGCAAGTCGGGCTCTGCCCGACTTAAATCCGAACAAAGTTTCACAAAATACTTTTTATATTTTTTAGGGTTCCGTACCCAAAGGGTAAAAACGGGACCCTATTACTGAGACTCCGCGGTCCGTCTGTCTGTCTGTCTGTCTGTCTGTCTGTCTGTCTGTCTGTCTGTCACCAGGCTGTATCTCATGAACCGTGATAGCTAGACAGTTGAAATTTTCACAGGTGGTGTATATCTGTTGCCGCTACAACAACAAATACTAAAAACAAAATAAAATAAATATTTAAGGGGGGCTCCCATACAACAAACGTGATTTATTTGCCGTTTTTTACGAAAATGGTACGGAACCCTACGTGCGCGAGTCTGACTCGCACTTGGCCGGTTTTTTTTTAACAATTTCAGCTGTGTAATATTTTTACATGGCATGGCATTTTATTCATAACGGGTATCAGGCTTAATACCCAATTTTAACAAAATCTACCTCTCAAATTTGTTAAAGCTTTAATAAATTTTAAAGAAACATAACGGAATATGTAGGACCTAAATCTAATAGCCTCGGTACGTAGGTGCTGTTCTACTGGGTGTCCTGTCTACACAGCGATGGATGACACTATCTGTCTGTGTTCTCTCGCCACTTTATCCGATTAGGTTTACCGATAGGAGCTTCTTTACTGTCTTTACCAGTCAGCTTGAAATATAAGTAAATACAAGAGAAAACAGTCGTGGACATTGACTTGAATCAATTGTCGAAGATAAATCCACTGAAAAATATTGAGCACTGACTTTTGCAGGGCTAAGTACTCTTCACATACATACAGACAAGGAATAAGCAGAATTTCCAAATGGTTACAGTCAGCTTGCCCTGCCGCTTTTGCTGTGTTGTGCAAAAGGTCTCTCTATTTGTTTTAGTCAAAGTTATCACGAATCCTGATAAGTCTGTTTAGAGTTCTGATATAATTATTTCGTATGTTTTTCTGTATGAGGAGGATGACGTTGCAGTAGAACTCTTGCATAGTAATGAGTAATTATAGAACTCTTGCATAGTTGATGATAGAATTTGAGCCCATTTCTCCATTCACTTTTTCCCAAGTGGGGGAAAATCTCAACATCTTTATTCAAAAAGGTAACATATTGCGTGGAAAATAAGTACAAAGCGTGCTCCGGGGGTGGCGACGGCCTCGTCGGCGTCTGATCTACAGTGGGTCCTTCCTGATTTATGCCCCCGTTATTTGGTTTACATAATGGATTTTTGATACACATCTGCCGTTTTATGGAAGGAAGTTGGGTTTGCAAATTTTTTGATTGTTTTGAAGATGATGGATTAACGCGGATTAGCAGGTTGTTCGAGTAGATGATTGGCTTGAAGGTAACATGAATTTTGAAAATAATGAATTTTTAATATTTACATATGTTAACGGCGTATATGCCGAATAAAGGAATCATAGCTCGCCGAATTAATTGATTGTGTCAGCCCTCAAAATAAGAGTGTA
The DNA here is from genome assembly GCA_949775005.1 of Orthosia gothica. Taxonomy (NCBI): domain Eukaryota; kingdom Metazoa; phylum Arthropoda; class Insecta; order Lepidoptera; family Noctuidae; genus Orthosia; species Orthosia gothica. Next base: position 10,625,163 of record OX459042.1, read on the forward strand.
CAAACCTCTTCAGGGCTTGCTCGTTTCATAGACCCCATCCATTGCTTTCCAACAGGTGATATCTAGGTCAAAAACAGGCATAACAAGTTTTTTTTTAAACTACAGTTAATCAGCCTTAAAAACTATCTATCAAAGATCATGCTGAGTTAAAATCTTTCTGTAACCCCAAAAAGATACCAAGAAACTCCAACAAGTATAACAATAACCTATGCCCGCATTATGCATAAGGAACGAATACAGTCGTCAAAGTTTATTCGACCTCGTTCGCGTACAGTAGGCAGACTACCCTTTTATATGAAAACTTTCCCTATAAATTAAACTGAGATATACCTTGGGCCTTCAAAGTAAATACACAATGATTTAGTACCGCGTAAGTTAAACGAAGATGAGCTATTCAGTCGAAAGGCGTCGAGAGCCGTACGTAGGAAGTGAAGAGTTCTTTGATGGCTTGTATATAGCGAGAGGTACGGAATCGCGGAGTTAGGGAATGGGTACCTTGTTAGCAATGAAAGGGGTTTTTTAAGATTTTCTGTGGAGTGGGCACCTTACGTTTGTCGTAAGTCATAGGTACATAGATTTATGTATTGTCGCCTGGTGATGTGCTTTAGAGTGGATTGAAGGCTATGGTTGTAAAGTATAAGGCGTTGATGAGATGACATTAAATCTTTAGAAAGATAATGTTTTACAAGTATGAGGAAAAATATACATCTCTTTAGTAAAGTCAGTGATAGACACAATTGTAATACCAGAAATAAAGATAAGTTAGATCAGCCTTCTTACAGACTAGCTAAAGTACAATCATCTTTCATGGGGTACTGTGTTAAATTCTATAACAAAATACCTTGTGATATATTAAAACTAAATGAAAGTAAATTTAAAACTTTAGTTAAAAGCACCCTTTGTAAACAAGCATATTACAAATTAGATGATTATATTCAAGATAAGAATGCTTGGAAACATGCTGGTCCTGCTCCATAGGGCAATCTTTGGTGTAGACAAAATCAAATTTGTTAATTTATATTCCCATTCATAGTTATTGTATTCATTGTATTTTTTTTTTTTTTTTTTAGGAAATTGACTCACACACTGTTCCGTTGTTGTTGAATTAGGTATTTTACCTATGTTTGTAATATTTGTAAGTATGTGAGAACCATGTTCCTACTTATCAAATTAATTAATTTTCCTGTTAATGCTTTTTAATACTTTATACCTGCGTGTAGAGCTATTCTGGGTGCATCGTCCTCACATATATTAATGTATGTACGTATGTTAATATTGTAAAACACCAATTTTTTTTTTTTTATAAGAGTAAGTATGGAGTTTCTTGTGCGTTCTTCTCCATATCAATCTACTTTCCGAATGCACGGTAGAATCATTTTTTTTTTTTTTTTATCTATATTTTTTTTTTTTTTATTACTTTTAAATTTATTTTTTATTACTTTTAATTTTTAATTTTAATTTATGTGACGTTCAAAAGTGCCGTTTATTGGCCTAATTGAATAAATATATTTGACTTTGACTTTGACTTTGAGCTGAACGTGTTGCGCCGACCCCAAGGAACATGGGATAAGGGCAGGCAGATGATGAAGTACACTGCAAAATTTTAAATGTCCCAAACTGTCACTTGTAAGAAGGCGGCCGTCACCCGTCTCCATCGCCCATTCGCTGGCTATCTTCATACTATACTCCATTTGAAATAACATTTAAAAAAATTACAACCCCTTTTTACAGTCCGCTTAAACGATGACGTTTTAAAACTTTCGTTTAGGTATGTTTGTTCTTCCGTCACACTTCATATTAGCATGTCGATGACGCTGTTACATTCCCATGTCGTTGACGCCAACTACAAAAATCGCTCAACGCGGCTATAGAAGTTTTCACTTCAAATTTTTTTTCTGATCTAACCCTTTACCAAAACTAATGCTTCTTCACTGTATCTAAAGAATTATTTTGTCCTAGTCATTCAATCACTTTGAAATCACGACGATACATACCAATATAATATATCTTGTAGGTAACTAGGACAGGTATTGGCAGTACTTACATAACGTTCACATCAAGTGACTCAATATTTGTCAGTATTGAAGTCTAGGAATAGTCCAAGAGTTGTAAAGATTTCTGAGGATTTATTTTGTGATTTATTTATGTAGAGGAGGAGAGTGTCTAGTAAGTAATTATAGCGAATACTATATAATATCGTACCTGTATTCGCGAAGGGATAAGCAGACGTGTACGTATAGTAGCGACACCCACATTTCGCCAGTTATGTTTAAACTAGCTGTCGCCCGCGGCTTCGCTCCCGTCAACTGGCTATACCTACTTACCCACCTGCCCTACCCACCCTACCCGACATACCTACTTACCCTACCCTACCCACCCTACCCAATATACCTACTTACCCTACCCTACCTATCCTACTCTACCTACACTACCCTATCCTACCTACCTATCATACCCTACATTGCGCGGATTTTTTGCGTAACTTTAACCGTTGACGCAGTGCACACAACGGAAGCTCTCAAAAGGAATTAATTTTCCCCGTTTTTACAACATTTTTCATTGATGCTCCGCTCCTATTGGTCGTAGCGTGATGTTACATAGCCTATAGCCTTCCTCAATAAATGGTCTAACCAACACAAAAATAATTTTCCAAACACGACTGGTGGTTCCAGAGATTAGCGCGTTCAAATAAACAATCATTCTCTTCCATTCCGATATCAAAGAGGGGGGTCATGCGAGCCTATTACTAGCAACCGGGTACAAACCATGCTGTCATCCACCGCGCTGCTGCTGACAAATATCAGATGGAAAAACATTCTCGATCTCTCTTCTTGAGTAACTTAAGTTGTAGTGTTTTTATTAACAGACTTCAAAAAAAGGAGGAGGTTCTCAATTCGTCGGAATCTTTTTTTTTTTTTTTTTTATGTATGTTCCCCGATTACTCAAAGACGCCTGGACCGAATACAAAAATTCTACTTTTGTTTGAAAGGGTATACTTCCTAGTTGGTCCCATAGTCATCAGGTCAGGATCTGATGATGGAATCATAGAGAAATCGAGGGAACTCTTCAAATATTATAGGCAAACATATAGCGATTTAGGTATTTTCATCAACAATGCAATCATTTACACTCAGAAAGTTTCATTTGGTGAAGTGGAACTAATAAAGAAGACCACAGATGGCCACTGGAACTCTAAAATGATAAGTATGTCACGGGCATAAGATATCCCGACTATGAAGCAAATACTTATAAATAAATGATACTGATGAAAATGGCACCATCGAACTGATCTGATCAATATACCAGCTACATACCTATGACAGCAACACAACTATTGAATCAGTGTTGCGCGATCCGGAGCAAGTTTCCTTCGCCACTCGGATAAGGCAAGCGAAAGTACGTAGAAAACTTACCCAGACATACCAACACTAACTTCGCAACAGACTTATGTATCTAATCCCCATGGTATGTGAGTTTTTGTATTTATTTGTGGGTATGTTTTGTCGTTAGTGAGCTTTGCTGTGTAGACTATGGCTGAGTTCACATGTTTTGCTGTACGATGTTTTATACTGAAAAGATGGGGTCACACGACATTTCACGAAAAAAATAAACACTTTTTTTAACTAATGAACTGTGGAATGATGCCGTGTTTTTCCGATATACTATAATGTCGGCTGAAGATTCTCGCGCGAGAGCCCGAGGAAACGCTGTAAATTGAGATTTAAACAAAATGCTGTATGATTGAACTCAGTACAGTACTGATAGCAATGTACATCAAGTATCAACCCCACGGGCTCTCACGCAGTTGTGTACAGCCGGCATAATACATATATCGCAAGGTTTAGCGCTGTGTGAACGTTGCCTATTTTCTCCTCTTTCATGTTATAAACTCTTTAGTTAGTGATCAACTGATCAGGCATTTCCTAATACGTTCTACTTCAATCGAAAATATAATTGCTTCTAGGAATATAATTAATATTTGGTGGCCAAACACCAAAAATATTTATTTATTGTAGATTGGCTTGCGCTTGACCACTATCTTGCCAGATAGTAAGTGATGATGTGGTCGAAGGAAAACTTGGTCTAGGTCCTAGATCACAAAAAATAAGAGGCACGCCTATTTTAAACATCACAAAGGGAGTCCACTTTTAAATGAATATATTTTCACTAAAGTTTCCTAGTAACTACCTGCATAACTATATAAAAATTAATAGACAAAACTAAAGTATACCTGCAGGGACACTGATATGTAATTCTTTACACCTCAGTTTACACTTACAGAATTAGGTACAGTAGTATAACATTTACACTGCTTTACAAATTGTTGTGTCAGCAAAAATGTAGTTAAAGTGCAATTGTGACTTAAATCGAGTACATAATGTTGCGTCATTGTCCGTCCTAATCACTGCCTCGCACCGCTGCCGCTTATGTGGTTCTCAATTCGATCCCAACATCCAAATGTAATTGCGAATTCCTATTAGGAAATTCTCTCAATTATTACTCCGTGATTAGGACTACGTCCGAGAAAATGGCGATGGACTCCATTTAGATACATTGGAAGCACCTAATGTCGTCATTAAGAAACTTCGAGTAGTTACGAGTCTACGAAAGTTCGCCTTTACCCGTTCCAGAGAATATGAACGTGATAGGAGTCATTCTAAAAATTGTAGCTTTTAAGGGTTCCGTACCTGAAGAACCCAAACGTCGATGTCACTCACGACTCCGTCGGTCTGTCCGTCTGTCCATCATCTGTCACACAGGTTGTACAGCCAAACGGTTAGGGCTACAGTCTTCAAATTTACACAGTATAAGAATCTTGTTGACCCAAAGCCACAGAAGTTGTCAAATAATATATTTTAATGTTTTTAAGGGGAACTCCCATACAAATAAAGGCGGGGGCGCGATATTATTTTTTTGACCTACCCCATCGAGTGGAGTATCGTTGTTTAGAGCTCGATGAGTAGAATAACTACTTTTTTAATGTTATAAGTCAAAGGAATGAGAAGCCTTTAAGAACCAAAGTCAGCCTTTTTTACAAAAAAAAATCCCTAAGAATTTTCTAACTTTCCACTGACCTATGAACTTCAAATTTGATGATAATGTTTATTATTACGTACGTATATTTTACTAACAAATATTGATATAGATTTTTTCTTTAAAGGTCCCTAATTTTTCCTACTACAACCAACTTAATTTGGCGGTCTAGTACGGAACCCTAAATGTGCGAAGTCCACTTGGCCGGTTTATATTCCATCTTTATGTTCTAGAATGTTTTTAAGTCTTTCGCTACTACATTTTAAAACACTTTTCGCATTCTTTCAGTCGGATAAAAAAAGCCGCGAACATGCAAGAAGAAGTAATCGTAAATCTAACTAGACAGGTTCAAAGATTTTATCTTTCAGCCCCTTCCGTGTTTTGCTTCAGACCGTCACGGTAGTGTTACGTGTTAATTTCAGCGGTTCCGTAGTTTCTTTGCAAAAGTGCAACTGTGGATAAGCCTCTAGAAAACTGGTTTTTCATATTACAGCCAATATATCGAAAATCAGCATGTCCAAAATTACCTAAAAAACCTTACCTAACCTCTATAACATTATAAACTCATCGTGGATTCGGAGAAATGGAAAATACAGATCGTCAAAAATGTAACTAGCCTACCTTATACAATCTGTTGTGCAGTTTTCATAGCGGTGCACCGCAAAAACGGTACCGGGGAAAATAGCAGCGAATACCTCCAAGTTTTCCGGGCATTTAATTTTTATTCCGACTGTATAAACATTGTTAAAAAAGCAGATAAATCCTTTACCTGTCCACTAACTAGGCACGGTTGGTTCGTTAGGCTTCTTCTTCAAATTAACCACAATGCGGGGTGCCAATTAAACGTGACAGGCCACGGTGTGGTTAAATTATCAATATAACTACTACATGGATTTCATTTCACGGCAAATTTGTACTACGTACGATCCGGTCAGGTGTTTTTGTAGTATCGTGATTTTCCCTGAGTTTGTTATTATCTTGTATACTACCATTTACTGCTGTAGGTACCCACTAGGGATATTCAACAATGGAATATATGTGTAATCTATAGTAACTATTGCACATTTAGGGTACCATACCCAAAGGGGATCCTACTACGATACCGAAACGGGACCCAATTACTAAGACGGACGGACCGTGGAGCCGTCTGTCTGTATTATAAAGAAAATCTTTCTTGCTAGCGTGAGAAAAGTCACCAAGCTACACCTAAGAGTCATGTACGAAATAAGTATGTTTATTCCTCATCCACGAAAACTTCCTCGCCAATTCCAATTTCCTCTCACTCAAACAACACATCAAGTCCTTTAATAACGCCATTCCGTGACACGTGCACTAACACACATACGTATATCACTTCCAAAGTTCCCGTCAATAGGACTTCGTCTAAGAACAGGCGAACTCAAATAGCAAGTGTTCAGACCGTGTCGTAGACTGCAAGACTGCGAAGCTGCGAGGCTGCGAACAAGGTGAGCTAATTACCTATTAATTTGAGAGCTCCACGAGTGTACACTTTGTTTGCAGCGAGTGTGGAACAAGATAGCCTGGATAATGGACCATAAATATATCGCGCTTTTTAAGGAGTTGAGCTGAAAGAACTTGCGTAATGAGTCGTTTGGAAGTGTTGATGTACAAAATGAAGTTAATTATGGATAGATAAGTTTACAGCGATATATTCCTGTTTCTAAATATTGGCATCCTATGTCTTTTAGATGACCTAACGATAGCTAGACTAGATAGAGTTCTCTCAAAACAGAAATATGGTGTAGACAGCCATATTTGTTTTTTGAGTTTATTTGTGTTGTAGTTGTGCACAGGTCATCAACATTAGGACTCCGGCCATCATCGGTTATACATGATGAACTTATGGCTGAAGGTAGATATGTAGACATTACAATTTTTAAATTTTGTCCAATCTCTGAGGTAAATCGTAAGTTTTACGTTTAGTATGATTTCTGGTAAAAGCCCGAAATTAGCGTTATCTCAGGTAATTTCAGACTTTTACCATTAGGTAGGTAAGACTTGGTAAATCTTAGGTTTTTACAGTAACTGATACACTTACTATCATAGCTATAACCCCATATCAAACTAAACAATTGGCGTTTGCTAAAATATCTTAATTATGTGACACGAAGTTGGCACAGTTCAACTGTTTTCCCCTGAGTACAAACGCGGCTACGAAAATATGCCGAAATTACGCATTTAAAAACTGGTTAGCGCGAATTATATGCACATTAAGGTGAATTTTATGTGTCCATTGGCCAAAGAAATATGCAGTTACATTTACGCTTTTTGTAATTTGTACGAATTATATAAGTGCCGTTTTTTCTGCCTCTTAGCACAAAGTACGCAAGCGGCGGCGCGCCGCACTCTTAGTGCATGCTTCGTATGTTTTATTTTTTTAAGTTAACATGCATTGCAGGTTAGTTGCGTTGTTTTTCCATTGTGGCAGCCAGGGGGCGCCTGCTATGGTCAGTGACGAGTGTGCCGACCAACTAAACAGAATATAATGGTCAATGTTTATTTTTAACCGACTTCAAAAAAAGGAGAAGTTTCTCAATTATACGGTATTTAAAAAAAAAAATTGTAACCCGATTACTCAAAGACGCCTGCACCGATTTGGCAAAAAAATCTTTTATTTGGAAGATCCCATGGTCATCAGGTTAGGATCTCATTATGGGTTCCTGGTGAAATCAAGGGAACTCAGCAAATATTATTGACACACATAAAGCGATTTTGGGATTTTCATGAACAATGCAAACCTTTTGCACTCAGAAAGTATCATTTGGTGAAGTGGCGCTGATGAAGAAGGCCACAGATGACCACTGGAATTCCTTAATGCTTAGAATGTCACGGGTATAAGATATATTAAATAATTAATCGACTATGATGAAGCAATGACTTATAAATAAATGGTATTGATCTGATGACGAAGCAAGGAAGGCACTGGAACTCCGAATTTAAAAAAAATATCCTAGTCGGGTTTAAGCTTATTGGAATCGTCATAAGATGTACTGTGGCTGTAAATGAATTTCATGATAATTGGAGGTACCTACTAAAAATAAAACGAGTTGAATACAATATAAAACAAACCGACTTCCAAAACAAAAAAAACTACAAATTAAAGTCGGTGTCGAAAAACGGAAATACTGTACCATAGACACCGACTTCGGAGAAGAGTTATTTTTCGCTTTGTAGTGTTTTGTTTTGGAAGTCGGTTAGAAACAACAAACCTCTAGCTTTCCACTGCCACGTACCGTGGTTTCGTGGGTGCAGTCCTGAGTATCCAGGGGTCACATGACTGCTATGGGCCCCAGTCTTCGGCACTTGGTTGTTATCCGCAGGCCTGTATTTAACAACTGTCATGTCAAAGTGAAGTTCAACTACTAACAGCAGAACTTTATTTTTAAGTAATTTCCTTGAACTATCCAAAAATCCACTCTGTATAACTCCTTCCCTCTTTAAATAAAATATTGATGCATGCATGTCCACTATCATCAAACAAATGAACCAACTGACCACTATAATCACAGAAACAAACTTAAAATAATAACTCACGACGAAACAAAAGCGTCGCTTATTGATCTATAGGCGATAACCAGGCAGGAAGCGCCAATGGAAAGGGCTTAAATATTAAATAAGGCAGACGAAGTCTGTACTCCGTTCATTACTTATGAGGGTTCAAGCAACTCGATCGGCGCTGTGACATTTATACACCCTGTATAAAGGTTTCATTATACTTTTGTTGAACGAAACAAAACAATGCTTTTAAAAAGTTTTTGTTTGTTTAATGGAATTCCTTTATTTAATTATTGTGTTTATTGAAAGTTTCAGTTTAACTTTTCAGGTTAAGTTCTTACTAATTTTATTTGTCTGGTACTGCTGAACATATGTATTATGGTTGGCTTTTTTTTATTTCAATGTGCCCGACTTTTGTTGTAGTAACCGCGACTGTTATTTTCTAAATATTAAGTTAGACTCATCAACACACATGAGTTCTGTTTCTCTTAGTCCCTTGACTGATAGCAACTCAACCCATGGTTAAATCTGCTAACCAATGGTTTTAAATTTTGTTGATACGCGTTTATTCATCAATTGGTAGCCTTACAAATTGGTTGAGTTAATTACGGATAAAAAAACTGGGCCCTAGTGACCTTCCTGATGAATCGACGATTTAAGTTTCAAGTACCTATGTTCACATGGATGCGCTGCAGTGCAATTCGACCAATTGGTACTTGAAATTTTCTTACAAAATACGCGTACGCGATATCCAACCGATATCGCCTGTCGCGCCAACAGGTTGATTCTATATAGTCACTACACTACATGTTCGGAAATAGGTTCTTACTAAGCGAATACAAAAATATTGATAAGAGTCCTTAAGTACCTACACATATATGAAATTGCAAAACCGCACTACAATATTGTCCTCGAAAGATTTTCTAGAAATTCTATAACATCGAATGGGATGGCAGCAATCCCGAAGATATACGGTAAACAATGTTTTCGAACGTTTCCTACAAACATTTTCAACATTGTACATAAGTATTGCACGCAGACCGAGTTTTATGACTTTAATATTTCGAGAAATTGATAGTAATCTTTGGAAACGTTGTAAAAATTGACAGAGTTAAATGTGCCGAGTGATGGGCGACCACGGTAGTAATGGTGGTTTGAAAAGTTTAAAAAAAGTCGATTAGAGGTGTAAATAATGGCCTATTGTGGCTTAAGCCGGATCATAACTTATTTATTTATTTATTGTGGCACACCAACGCATGTTTCACAAAAACATTGATAACATTGATCACAATCTTTGTATTAACTACAGTGCACTTAAAAGTGTGCATCGCACTTACATATTTAATTACATAGAATACATGCAATGTCGCTAAATACAAAAAAAATGTCAAATGCTAAAATGTCAAATAAGCAAAATCAATAATAATCATTAAACATTAAAACAAAAGGACATGGACAGATTTTGTATGGGCGTCGGCATAGTTATTGAATTAAATTTACAACAATGGTTCTTGCTGTTTTATATTCGTGAATATGAGCACATTCAATTTCTATAAATAAAAAACTTCAAGAACTCGTCACATCAACAGACTAGACGAAAACATTTTCATTAAACCTATTATTCAGATCGTTGCAATAAGTGTACAGATAATGATCTCGCTATTAAAAAAACGCCAGGCGCTTTAAATTAGCAAACAGTTGTGAGAATACAGTAATCTGTTATGGTTTTAGCATTCTCTATTTATTATATTCTTTATTGTACACCCAAAAATATATATACAGGACAAACAATCATAAAAGCAAGTGTACAATGGGTGGTCTTATCGCACAGGGCAATCTCATTACTAGTCATTACAAAGTAATGGACTCCTAAGCTGTATAATGATTATCATGTTAAAAACTGAGTCTGGTTGAGCCTCAAAATTAAGGCATTAATAACAAAAAAGTAGCTTAACTATTTTGTTTATTTTATGTATACTTCTAAAGGTACCTTATTTATATTTTTGTTAATCGCAAAAACAAACTTACTGTAAGAAGTGAACGTTGCTTTTGAAGTTTTTGAAGACACTGACAAAAACATCAATTCTGAAACATCGGCTGTCAAACACGTCGCATGCCGTTTTAAGTATTTTATTTTGTGTGAAAAAAAAAACTAAATAACTAACGCATCAAAATAAGAAAAAATAATTTTATTAAATGCAAACAATACCAATAGAGACAGTTTCGTGTGAATAAAATGTTCTTAATAAGAGAACTTGCCGTACAATTCACGTCTAATAACTTACGTGCGTGGTGAGGAACGTCCAATAATACATGTATGTAATATGTATGTGTGTGTGTATATTGTTTATCTTTCTCTATGGTCTATTATGGCGGAAGGTGACACACGGTACTTTGATTCGTCTTGCACTACTTTTTATTTTGAAATAAAAACGTCAAGTTCAGAGAGATAAAAAACTGTGTGATAATTCATTTTTCAATTTTTTTTATACAATTTTATTTATTATGTATTTGTAAATAGAATGTACTTTCTGTCCATGTCATTTACAAAACAAAACAGAATTAAACCAACATGAACAACAAAAAAGTAATGAATAAATAATAACAGAATACAACAATCTATATTACGAGCAGTCAATGATGGAATAAAACAATTAATTAATTTCCTGAAGGTGTTGAAAAATATATCTACGAAATTGGGGTAAGGTGTTGGAGAAGATGTCAATGCCGTTGGTGCTAGAGTGGCTCTCATTATGGTTCCTCATGAAGCGGTTCAATGGCGCTGATCGCCCGAGGTTTGTTCGAACTGCAGTAGGTGCAAATAACTCAACTTTACGGTCAGGCCTGGGTTGACTACTACGGGGAACAAATATATTTATATCGTCCTGAAGCCCAGGAACATCAAACACACCATTTACAATTTTGAACAGCATTATTTGGTCCATGTTTTTTCTGCGTTTTTCGAGAGTAATTATATTGAAGTAACTTAAACTTTCAGGATAAGTCGCTATGTTAGGACAGCTGTTCGACTTATATCGCAGATACCTGGTGAAGCCTCTTTGAATACGTTTAATTCGATCAATATGGACCTTATAGGTAGGATTCCAAAGCTGCGATGTGTAGTCCAGTACTCTTCTGACGAGGGTGACGTAGAGAAGTTTAAGGGTGCGCACTGACTTAAAGTCTTGGAAGACACGCTTGAGGAATCCTTACATTTTGCACCAGTTGTGTACTGAGGTTAAATCCTCTTGCAATAAAGATATATCTCTGGTTGAGTCTATTTGTTTGTAGAACTTAACATCATCAGCAAAGAGCAAGCATTCACTGTGTTTGATGCAGTTCGTTAACGAATACCAGAAACAATATTGGACTTATATGAGAGCCTTGTGGAACTCCAGAAGTGGAATAATAAAAGGGAGACTGATTTCCTTTTACTACGACTCTCTGTTTTCTTTCAGTCAGATATGATTTGAAGTAGTTGTAGTTTTTGGAGTAGGATCTGATGGTCTACTTTGTCAAAGGCGCTGCTAAAGTCTGTATATATGGCGTCAACTTGTTTGCATGAGTCAGTAAGTCTGCTGAGGTCATTGATATAAAGGGCCAAGTTAGTGGTGGTGGATCTTTGCGTGCAGAATCCATGCTGTTGGGCAGCTAGCTCTGTTTTGAAATGTGATGTGAGGAAGGGACACATCATCGATTCAAAGACCTTCAAAAACACTGATAAAATCTATATAGGCCGATCATTTTTAATGTTGCTCGCTTCACCTTTTTTGAAGATGGGCACTACATTGGCATCCTTCCATTTGGAAGGGAATTCTTTAACGGTAGGGCTAAACTACTAGCACAGTTTCTGACAAATAATGGCGGTAAACCATCCGGTCCTGGACCCTTGGATACGTTTAGTTTTCTAAGGACTTTAACAACATCCCTTTCAGATAACGTGACCAGACCTAAGCTATTCTGGGGATACCTATGGCCTTCCTGCACTGAAGTATGTATTGTGTCTACTGATGAGATAAAAGTTGAGGAAAAATGTGTCGCAAAGAGGTTGCAAACCTCGTCTCTGGAAGTGGCTATCTGATCGTGAAGTTTCATCTCCGACGGTACATCGTTGGACTGGGATCTTTTTGCCTTAACGAAAGACCAAAAAAGTTTGGGATTTTGTGTTAAGCCCGTCTCGATTTTACCCACGTACTCATTGTAGTTAGTTTTGATCATAATATTAGCTCTTTCACCCAACAATCTATATTTATAGTTTTCGCGGGGATTTTTATATTTTTTAAACCGTTTCCTAAGCTTTTCCTTCTCGTTTAACAGTTTAACAAGAGCCTTCGAAAACCAACAGGGGTAAGTACTTGGTAAATTACTCACCTTTGGTTGATCTCGTCAATTTACTATAAATATGTTCATATAGCACTTCTACCATGGCATTGACATCGCACACTCAGCCAAACATGCATTCCAGTTGATTTGTTTTATTCACTCATTTATCAATATATATTTGGCTTTGCGGTAATTGTACTTTACAGTGCTTTTATATTTTAGTGAGGAAAAATAATATTTTTTTATAACAATCTCTAAAGGTGGATGATGAGAGTCTACAGCCGACAGGGGGGTTTTACATTCGTGAACTAAACCGCCAGGAAAATTACATAATATTAGATCAAGTGTTTTGTCAAGTTGATTTCTCACGGGGTTCAATTGTTTATTTATTTATTTATTTATATACACTTTATTGTACACCATAATAAACAATAAAAATAAACTTAATACTAAAAACATACAATGGGCGGCCTTATCGCATACCGCGATCTCTTAATATAATTGTTCAATGTTATTAAGGGACAAGCAGTCAATAAAAGAGTAACCTAGTGCTTATTTAAGTTCTGGATTCATGTTCGTTTGAATGACCGTAGGTTCAACCACTATTACATGGAATCTAAACATAAACACAACTGGGGAATTGTGGGTGTATTGAAAATGGAAACTTCGACCTATGTCGCTGACGGTACTAACACAGCCGATGATTGCAAAATCGTCAAGACATCGCAACAATATATTAGAAGGTGTATGAGAAGCGATGGTGTAAAGCCGCGTGTCACGCCGGTTTTAATCAATCGTCAATCGTGCACAGCACACAGCGAGAGCGAGGCGAGACAGACGCGTGATTAATTATCACGTCCCTTCGCGGGATCAACGTAATGATAGTTTAATTTATTTGGATGACCCACTTCGCTTATTGGTTATTGAATGGGAATTATGTGGAATTGATGAGGGCTGCAGCTGATTTGGAGCGTTTTATTTGATTAAAAGAAAAGACGATCTATTATGCAGACTATAGATAGTCCCCACACCACACGCACACGCACACACGACCGATCAGTCCGATCAGGCCGATCGGCACAGGACGTCGGTCGATCAGTGTGGCGACGCTTGGGGGAGGCCTATGTCCAGCAGTGGACGTCTATCGGCTGAAATGATGATGATGATATTCTGTTTCAACATGGCAGTAACGGACATTGACAACCTACATTTATTGACATTCTTTAATTCGAAAACGGAAAGAAAAGACACAAAGCCGTCCTAAATCGACATTAATATCCTCAACAATATCCTTAACTTATTTTACTAATGAAAAATTATACTAAGCTTATTGAACGGGACCGCTATTGCTATGCTGAAAATATCATTATACTTTGGACTTTTGATCTTTCCGTACCCAAAGGGTAACCGTACCCAAATAAAAATAAATACGGGACCCTATTACTAAGCTCCACTGTCCGTCTGTCTGTCACCAGGCTGTATCTCATAAACCGTGATAGCTAGACAATTAAAATTTCACAGATGATGTATTCCTATTGCCGCTATTACAACAAACACTAAAAACAGAATAAAATAAATATTTAAGTGGGGCTCCCATACAACAATCGTGATTTTTTTGCCGTTTTTTTGGGATAATGGTACGGAACCATTCGTGCGCGAGTCCGACTCGCACTTGGCCGGTTTTTTTTTGTTGCAAGTGATACCTACTGTTATAGTAGTCTTCTCAGTGTTCAGTTTTAACCTAGATTACCACACTTCAGTAGTGTTTTTCTGTAGAAATCTCATCGAGAAAACATAGGTGAAGTGAACATGAAGTGAGCTGTCATGTCAATCCATCTATACTTCATTTGAAATAAAATTAGAAATTTCTACAAACCTATTTTATAGTCCGTTCAACCGATTTTGAGTTCTATCCCATAAATATAGATAAGATAAGGATAGCATATAAAGCATAAACCTGTTATCAAAACTAACTGTTTACTATAGCTGCTATTTGTCATATCACCAACGCAATAGAAATCAAACGGACTGTAAAATGGCATTATTTAAATTTCTAATTTTATTTCAAATGGCGTATAGTCAAGGTAGAATGACAGTTGGCTTCAAACTCACTCCCCCCAAGTATTTACGGTGAGTTGTTGTTAAGAAAACAGACCGGCTGTTAGTCATATCTGAGTCTGACCTCGCCTAAATCTTAAACAAACCGAAATATCAAATGATGTCAATATGTCGTGAATATTGTCCCTAAATAACGTGTGTTTATTATATCTTGTTCTACTTTAATTATCCGGCTGCTGCTCAATATCTTTCGAAACACGAGGTTCCGTTTATTGGATCTCGTACGTTTGATAGGATTTCACAACATCTAATCAGCAACAGATGCGCAAGGTCTTGTTTTTATATATATATATATATACATATATATAAGATAACTCTTAAGATAAAACGTAATAACACGACATCTTATAACTTTATAATACCCAGGTATTTATTAATCGGAGTAAGAAATAAAACTTGTTTACAATAAAAATACAACCGACTTCAATTCCGGAAGTCGGTGTTTCTGATTATGTTTCTTAAATTTTTGGACACCGATAACTTAAACAAAACCGGTGGAATATATACCAGGGTGAACTGTTCACACCTGCGTACCCCTTTAGAGGCGTACCAGTGTGATGTTATGTTGATGGGCCACATGACAAGCACCAGCTTTCAAATTAAAATAGAATCATCAAAATCGGTACACGCAGTAAAAAGTTCTGAAGTAACAAAAAAAATATACAGTCGAATTGATAACCTTTTTGGGTAGTCGGTTAAAAAACAAACACAGTCAAACATAGAACCTCATAGTTTTTGTAAAGTCGGCCATATCATATTATAGTTACATAAACACCAGCGATTGAACAAAATTCATCGTGACCACAACCGCTCCGTGAAGAGTGAAGCGAAGAGGTGATGTTAATTTATAGGGATTGCCTTTCGCGGCTTCGCTGCCGTAGCTCAGCACACAGTTCCCGTGCAGTTTTCCGTAAAAAATAGTTTATGACGCTTAGCAATAGTGTTCCTTATCTATTAGAGAATAAATTTTTCACTTTCAGAGATGATTGCCTTTTACAAACATACTTCTGTGCCTTTGTAAAATATTAGTGTCTCTTAAGGTATGCAAACTTGTACTCAATGATTAACCGGTTGAATGCCGAAATTACCGAAACAATTAAAAAACCTTTGTATCTCGCGTGGATCCACGTTTCCAGCAGTCAAAAGGGGTTAAATTTTAAATATTCTTACCGGTTTTCTTGTGTAGCAACATAAAAATGATATTTTATTCTTAATTTTAATTTTGTGCAAATTACCCAACTGGAGAGCACTTCAGTTGGGGAAATCGCCTAAATTTATGACTATGTCTACTCAACAGACTACATTGTTGTGTAGCTTATTAAAATGAGAAACATTAATAAATTTTGTCGCAAAGCGCAGTAAAAGATTGAGGGAAGAGGACCTACCTGGGGAGTTCAAAAAATTTAAAGATGAAATAAAACAAATGCTAAAATCCCATATGAATGTTCAACAAGGCGACCTAAAACAAATCACTTCCAATCTCAATGAAATTAAAGACACGAACAACAACATAATTTGTTCTATTGCTAATTTAACAACTCAGAACGAGGAGTTTAGGAAGAAGATTGAATCACTAGAGCTACAGAGGAAAAAAGATCGTGAATACACTGCTTTACTAGAGGATAAGCTCGAAGAACTTCAACGCGGCGCGAGAAAAACTTGCATTGAACTAAAAAATGTTCCTAAATCACCGAGGGATAGCAGTGATGACTTAATTGATATGGTCTTGAATTTATCTAAAAATATAGGTCTTGAGATGGAGTCACGCGACATAAAGGACATATATAGACTGCCTGCCAAGAAGGAAGGAGCTACAAATACTCCCATAATTGTAGAAACTGGCTCAACTATATTAAAAACTAGCATACTAAAAAAGGCTAAGTCCTTTAACGTGAGAAACAAGACTAAAATTCAGGCGAAGCAACTAGGTTTGACGAACAATGCGGAAGCTCCTGTGTTTATTTCTGAACATCTGACACCTAAAGGCGGTCGCCTATTCTTCCTGGCTCGAGGCCTGTCAAACACTAAACAATACAAGTTCTGTTGGACATCGTACGGACGTGTCTTAGTGAAAAAGGATGAGAACTCGCGTGCTATAGTTATTAACAGTGAAGCTCAGGTACACCACCTCTTACAAAGTGCATGACTAACGCGTGCTGTAACTTCAATTATTTTGTTTACCGTACTGTTCATTATCAGGTTTTTAATTTTGTATATTCATAGATTAAGTGATAGTTCTCACTTAATTGTAGTGAAGTTTACATTTCTTTATAAATGTTATTACTTCAAGCAAGCTCATCTCTTATGTACACACAATAACAATTACGAATTAACTCACACAATAAACACAATTACACTTACACCATATAAACTACTCCCTCACCCAACACATATTCAATCACACTCACTCAACACGGGACCTAACATAGTAGCAACACATTTGACTCTTTATGGACAAATAAACATAAATAGGATTATGTTGATGCTCTCGCAGGTCATGTCGTACACTCGAGTAAATCATGAGAAGCACTTTACTTTAACAATATTTAAAAATGGATAGTAATATATGTACATTCCAGGAATTGGATAACGTGGAAATTGCAGATTCTGCTATTATTGACATCGAGCAATTATCAACTCACTGGCCGCATAATAACAACAATTTCACTGTCTTAACAGAGAATATAAGGAGTATCTATAGCAATTTTGACGATTTCCAAATAGCACTAGCTCAAATCCGACTGGATGTGGACGTCGTAATCCTAACTGAATGTAGAATTAACTCGAACAAACCTATACCAGTTCTAAATAATTATACATCGTTTTATACGTCTAATCATCTTAATCAAAATGATGGTGTTGTTGCGTACGTCAGAAATTGTCATTTAGCCCACGTAACAGAAATTATCTTATCACATGCCTCCGCTCTTCAAATTATTATCTCAAATTTCACAATAATCGGAATTTACCGTTCACCATCTAACGTATCGGCGGAAAACTTTATAAATTCATTAGATATTCATCTCGAATCAATCCACACTCACAAAAACGTTATCATCACTGGAGATATCAACATAAACTTACTTGAAAGATCCACGGAACCATCACAAGTAAGGACCAACAGACTTTCGTATTTAAATATGACATCTGTTCATGGCTTTCTACCGGGACACTCCTTGCCTACCAGAGGTGAAAGTTGCCTTGATCACATGATACTAAAACTTGAAAAAAATAAGAACTCTGCCAGCGTCGTAGTTTTGAACACAACGATTACCGATCACTCTATTGTTTTATTAAACGTTTCGCATTCATACCAAACTAAACATATTGTTAAATATAAAAAAGTAACTAATTTTAAAAAGGCTCATTCACACCTGGTAGACACGGATATATCAGTTTTTAACACTTATAATGATCCTAATTATCTTGCTGATTTTTTAATAGAGATAATCAGAAATGCCCTCCTTCTTAACACTGAAACTCATACGGTTCCTTGCTCTAAGCGTATTCTAAAGCCCTGGATATCGACAGGGGCTCTAAGATGCATCAGGCTCAGAAATAATATGCAGTTGCAGTTGAAAAAAGATCCGCACAACATTGTGCGAAAAATAACTTATAAACGTTTCCGCACATTCTGCTCTAATTTAATTAAAAAACTTAAAAGACAATATCATAGAGAACAAATTGCGTGCTCTATTAAAAACCCTAAAAAACTCTGGCGTAACATTAATAATATCACCCACTATAAAAAACCTAAATCTTCTAATGTGCACTTACTACAACCGTCAATACATCCACTGGACTCGTTGAATAGAATTAACCAATTTTTCGCTACAATAGGTAAAGTACTAGCAGAAGAAATTATGACTCAGACTAGATATATGAATCACCGACCAAGTTATTCTGATTTGCAATCTCAAATTTCATCTTTTGTGTTGCTAGAGACCGACCCGGAGGAAGTAAATGGTATACTGATGGCCCTTGATTCAGGAAGTGCATCCGGATGGGACGGCATACCTAATAACTTCCTTAAATTGTCCAGAGATTTTGTTGTTCCCTTAATATGTAGACTAACAAACCTGTGTTTCACAACTGGAATATTCCCAACTGCTTTAAAGCGTTCCTTAATCACACCTGTGCACAAGGGAGGGGACACAAATGATATAAATAACTACCGCCCAATTTCTGTCTTACCATCAATCTCCAAAATTTTAGAAAAAAATCTTAATAAAAGACTTATAAGCTACTTAAATAAATATAATATTCTCTCTAGTTCTCAATTTGGGTTTAGACAAGGGCGCTCGACACAGGATGCTGTTACTGCATTGACAACTGAAATCGTTAGAGAAGTAGACAAAGGGAATAAATGCATAACAGTATTCCTGGACCTTAAAAAAGCGTTTGACACTGTTTCTGTTACCATCCTTGTGCAGAGGCTTGAAGCCATAGGAGTAAGGGGTACGGCTCTTTCCCTCTTCGACAGCTATCATCGGGGAAGAAAGCAACAGGTTAAGATAGAAAACTCTTACAGTGAAGAAGAAAACGTTGTTTTTGGCGTCCCACAAGGGAGTGTGCTCGGCCCGCCGCTGTTCCTGGTCTACATAAATGACTTGTGTAACCTCGGGAATAGCGGTGGGAAGATCTTCTCCTACGCAGACGATACTGCCGTTGTCTGTTCTGGTCAATCATGAGAGATAGTGCACCAAAAAGCTGAATGTGGCCTAACTATTATTGTAGACTGGTTAAAAGCTAACCTTCTAACCTTAAACATCACAAAAACAAACTACATCTGTTTTTCCCCAAGTGCAAAATCTAAACCAGGTGCAGACTTTCACATAGCAATCCGCGAGAGTGTGACGTATCCTCTCTTAAACAGAAATTGTCAAAACCTTCAACGAGTCACCTCTACTAGATACTTGGGTGTTGTTATTGATGAGTGTTTATCGTGGCACGCACAGATTGATGCTAATATATCTCGTGTTAGAAAGTTGATATGGATATTCAAAACTCTTCGCTATGTGATGCCTCCAGACGTACTTAGTAAAATTTATGTTGCATTGGCACAATCTGTTACAACATATTGCATTCCGGTTTGGGGCGGAGCCGCCAAAACTAAGTTACTTGAGCTCGAAAGAGCCCAGCGGTCACTTCTAAAAGTCATGTATTTTAAACCATACAGATATCCGACTAACAGCCTATATAGTATGTGTGGTTTGCTAACAGTAAGGCAGCTATATCTATTAAATATGACTTTATACCTGCATAAATCTACACCACTTAAACCAGAAGACCAGGTTAAAAGACGTTATAATATGGTAGCGGACTCATCGCGGGTTCGCACGGCTTTTGCAGAGCGTCAGTATGTTGCTCAATCTGCCTTTGTATACAACAAAATAAATTCAAAATTAAAATTCCATCCGATGGCTCAACACCAAAGCAAGAAGATCATAATTGACTGGTTAAAAACATTAACATACGAGGAAATTGAACGGATATTGATCAGACCATGCTAAAAAGGAATACATAAAAACCGACACAGATACAAATTTGCACACACAAACACACGCACATATACACACACATTCAAACACAAACACACGCACACACACACACATACACAATTGAGCCGCTGTCTTGACAGTAAAATATTTATATAATTTATCATAGTTTTTAATTTGCATGCTGTTTTCTTTTCTTTAACATGTTTTGATTATTTTCGTTTATTTTTTTTGTTTACTTTTGTTTGGTTTATTAGTCCATTATGTAAATGTAAAAAGGGGAAGGAGCGAGTCGGCCCCAACACAAGTATTATTAATAACTTAATGGGGCTGCCTCATAATACACATAATATGTAATGACTTTGGAACAATAAACAATTTAAATATGAATATCTTCAGCAGAACAAATTGCAAAAGTTTTCTATTATATTTCGGTACTACAGAGCAGAGTTTTCAACTTTCTATCAAGTTAAATATGCCATAAGCTCTAACTTAATAAGAATCCACATTTCTTGGAAGCTAGTTATCATCGACAGAATACCAATTTATTTAAGTGAAAAGTTCGTAGTTTTAAGTAACCAAACTTCTATATGAATTATTCATACTCTATTCTTTAAACATTATTTATTTTTATCATTCTTAATTCGTCGGAAACTTTTTTAATGTATTTTCCCCGATTATTCAAAGACGCCTGGACCTATTTGGAAAATAATTCTTTTGTTTGAAAGATCTTCTCAGGTGGTGTCATGGTCATCTGGTCACGATCTGATGTTGAGATCCTGGAGAAATAGAAGAAACTCTTCAAATATTAATAAATATTTTGGTATTTTCATCAAAAATGCAATCATTTGCACTCAGAAAGTATCAGATGGCCACTGGAACTCATTATGATAGGTATGTCACGGGTAAAGAATAGTTAAATAACTATGATGAAGCCAATACTTATAAATAAATGGTACTGAGGAAAATGGTACCATCGAACTGATCCGATGTTGAAGCTGGAAGGCAGGCACTGGCACTGTGTTATAAAACAATTAATCTTAGTCGTGTTTGGGTTTTTTAGAATCTTCATGAGATATACTTACTTTGGGTATCAATTATATTCATGAAAAAATAAGGTACAAAAACTAAAAAACATTTTAATTTAAAAAAAACCGGCTTCCAAAAAAAAACTTTATAGCGAAAAATTCATTTCTTTTCCGAAGTCAGTGTCGATAAACGAAAAACAATACCTACCTATGTAGATATTGTTTTTGTTAAAAAGTTTTCACGTATTCTGAAAATGAACTTTTCATCCGCAAGTGTAACAAAAACACGAGAATAAATTTTACATACCTAGGAACAGGTGAGATGAAATGTTGCATAACGAGAGCGAAAAAAAACATAATAGGTATATGTAGGTACAGATGATTGCGTATACCTAATTTGATTTACAAATTTTATGCTGACAGCTGCAGGCATTCAGCAAAATGCAGAGTAGTCTATAAATGGCCATTCTTTTTTTATCTTTGCGGTGAAAAACAGAACTTTTTCATAGACAAAGCGAAGGGGCACAATAGGGGGAGGAACGGTGGTACCGAGATCAGGCATTTTCATGGAACAAAACCAGTTTTGTAGTCGCCGCCGTGGTTGGACTTTATAGCAGCAACGGATTTTACAGTCCGAAGTTGTTGGCTAATTTCAGTCCTGATTAAAGAGCTTCCTTGCAAACTTAGCAAATGTACGAAACAACACTGCCCGTATTAAAATGCTTGGACAAAGTTTGATGTACTTTGTTTGATCGTTTAGCTTTAATTGTTGGTTTGTTTGTATTTTAACTATTAATGTAGGTATTTTATGTGAGTAGTCAGAAGGTACCTAGTTTTTGAAAATGCTTAAATATGTATCTAACAGCCTCATATGTTATCATTTGATATTAACTATAGGTACACAGAGACAACAACAACAAAGACTTTCCAATGACAAATTAGAAAGTCTTTGATCAGCAAAAGGCATAAAATACGCGTTTATATAAAGGTACCTCTAACTACCAAATGGCTTAATTTCCATTTTGTAATGGTCTCAATTTATCCGATCAAATGGATTTTATTGCGATGTTTGTATTGATTGCCCGATATAAAATATTTCTGCGTAGTGTTACCCTTTACTTTGATTTATTTGATACGGACCTGACGATACCTGATTACATAAGCCGTTACCGTTCGTTTCTGTACTGTATGAACTTGCAATATGTTGGATTAAAAATATATTTTGTTGTTGGTTTTTTGTGCTCGAATAGTTTTACGCTGATTTCTATAAATCCGTATCGGTGGTATTAGTACGTCAATATAGCTAGATTTTTAATAACTTTTCCATTTAGTTACATAAAAGTCTATCAGGCTTCATAATATTTGTGCTAGCAAAACAGTGGGTAGACTTTGTTGCCCCCAACAGTAATTAGATAACTTCATCTTATAAACGCATACCACTATCCCATTTACTCACAAAATCACCCCAAATGTCCATCATATTTGTCTATTATATCTGAAATCCCCAAAAAGAGTTAGGTAACTTTCTGCATGATTACATTCGGGGGTTGTTTAATGTCGGAAGTAACCAGTCTGCGCTTCGCCGCTACGCGCTGGGACCGAGCGAGCGTAGTTCGCTCGATCATGAAATTGCGCCGCCGAGTCTCGCTTAAATGACGTGATAATTTACAAGTGTGTTCATCCACACTTCTGTCGTGCCGTAACTTTCATATTAATTTTAGCCGTTGAAAACTAGGGACGCTGAAATTTCGTCCGTATGTGTGTGTTTTTAAATATTTTGGAGTTTGCAATTTACTTAACTTTCATTTGATTGGTGTGTTAAATACGTGTGATTTTCGTAATATTTGTAGAAAGTATTTTTTCATTTTATTATTAAATATTTAAATTCCAATTTTTATTCGTAGTAGGTGGCGTTCTGTAGTTTCTGCCTACCCCCATGGGAAAAAGGCGTGAGTTTATGTATGTATGTATTTATTTAAATGACAAAAATAAATTTATCAATAGGAAGTGTGCCCAATATCTACGAAAAACCGGCCAAGTGCGAGTTGGCAAATAAATCACGTTTGTTGTATTAGAGCCCCACTTAAATATTTATATTATTTGTTGTTATAGCGGCAACAGAAATACATCATCTGTGAAAATTTCAACTGTCTAGCTATCACAGCTAGCAGATACAGTTTGGTGACAGACAGACACAAAGACGGCTCCACGATCCGTCCGTCTTAGTAATTGGGTCCCGTTTCGGTATCGTAGTAGGATCCCCTTTGGGTATGGTACACATATATTCCATTGTTGAATATCCCTAGTAGGTACCTACAGCAGTAAATAGTAGTAGACAAGATAATAACAAACTCAGGGAAAATGGCGATACTACAAAAACATAGGCTTACAAAAACACCTGACCGGGTCGTACGTAGTACAAATCTGCTGTGAAATGAAATCCGTGTAGTAGTTATATTGATAACTTAACCAAACCGCGGTCTGCCACGTTTAATTGGCACCCCGCATTTTGGTTAATTTGAAGAAGAAGACTAATAAACAAACCGCGCCTAGTTAGTGGACAGGTAAAGGATTTATCTGCATTTTAACCATTTTTATACAGTCGGAATAAAAATGAAATGCCCAGAAAACTTGGAGGTATTCGCTGCAAGTTTTCCGGGAACCGTTTTGGCGGTGGACCGCCATGAAAACTGTACAACAGATTGTATAGGTAGGCTAGGTATATTTTTGACGATCTGTATTTTCCATTTATCTGAATTCACAATGAGTTCATATATTATACATACCTATATATCGTATAAAACACACTAACATATACGTATATCTATTTACTTGTATTGAACACAAACATATATCTATTTACCTGTATTGTAACTTCGTAAAAACTGATTCACATCCGTACACTTCAACGTAAGGTTCAGTTGAAAACCAGCGTCAGGCAACGCCCAGTTGTCTGGCATTTTGCTGAACTGGACCTTTTTAGAGCAGTCGCGGGGCACACTATGTATGTAATTGTTTTTTTAAAATTACCTTTCCTTTTATTTGTACCTGCATTGTGTGTATCTGTGTGTGCCAAATAAACTGGTTTTCTTTATTTTCTTCTTTCTTTTCTTTCATAATGTTATAGGGGTTAGGTAAGGTTTTTAAGGATTTGTAGGTCACTATAGACATGCTGGTTTTCGATAAATTGACTATAATGAGAAAAACCAGATTTCTAGAAGCTATCTTATCAACAGTTGCACTTTTGCAAAGAAACTACGGAACCGCTGAAAGTAACACGTCACACTACTGACTACCGTGACGGTCTGAAGCAGAACACAGAAAGGGCTGAAAGATAAAATCTTTGAACCTGTCTAGTTAGATCTACGATTACTTCTTCTTGCATGTTCGCGGCTTTGTTTATTGCCGCATTAATGTAAATAGGCTAAGATATGCCTGGCAACCGTCTGAAAGAATGCGAAAGTGTTTTAAAATGTGCTAGTGAAAGACTTAAAAACATTCTAGAACATAAATATGGAATAAAAACCGGCCAAGTGGACTTCGCACATTTAGGGTTCCGTACCAGACCGCCTAATTAAGTTGGTTGTAATAGGAAAAATTAGGGACCTTCAAAGAAAAAAATCTATATTGGTATTTGTAAGTAAAATATACGTACGTAATAATAAACATTATCACCAAATTTGAAGTTCATAGGTCAGTGGAAAGTTAGAAAATTCTTAGGGACAAAATTTCGTAAAAAAGGACTGACTTTGGTGGCTTCTCATTCCTTTGACTTATAACATTAAAAAAGTAGTTATCTACTCATCGAGCTCTAAACAACGATACTCCACTCGATGGGGTAGGTCAAAAAATAATATCGCGCCCCCGCCTTTATTTGTATGGGAGTTCCCCTTAAAAACATTAAAATATATTATTTGAAAACTTGTGTGGCTTTGGGTTAGCAAGAATCTTATACTGTGTAAATTTGAAGACTGTAGCACGAAACCGTTTGGCTGTACAACCTGTGTGACAGACGATGGACAGACGGACAGACCGACGGAGTCGTGAGTGACAGCGACGTTTGGCCTCTTTGGGTACGGAACCCTAAAAAGCTACAATTTGTAGAATGACTCCTATCACGTTCATATTCTCTGGAACGGGTAAAGCCGAACTTTCGTCGACTCGTAACTACTCGTAGTTTGCTAATGACGACATTAGGTGCCTCCCAATGTATCTAAATGGAGTCCAACCATTTTCTCGGACGTATTCCTAATCACGGACTAATACTGAGAATTTCCTAATAGGAATTCGCAATTACATTTGGATGTTGGGAGCGAATTGAGAACCACATAAGCGGCAGCGATGCGAGGCAGTGATTAGGACGGACAATGACGCAACATTATGTACTCGATTTACGTCACAATTTATAAAGCAGTGTAAATGTTACACGACAGTACCTAATTCTGTTAGTGTAATTAGCTACCAGTGTTCCTGCCGGTATATTGTAGCTTTGTCTATTTATTTTCATACAGGCAGGAAAAAGAAAACATAGGCGAATTAAAATATATTAATTCAGTGGACGCCCTTTGTGATTTTTAAAATAGGCGTGTAATTAGCTATTTATTATTATGTTGGTGTCTGGGTAACAAAGTACCTATATTCCTAGAAGCAATTATATTTTTGGTTTAACGTAGTTAGGTATTCCGTACTACTAAAAAGGTTGAACCATAAATAAATATGCTACGTTCACACAGCGCTGAAGGTACTCTGCGATATGTTATAGTATGTCGGGAAAACACGGCATTATGCCACAGTTTATTAGTTATAAGAAAGTGTATAAGTTTTTTCGTGAAATGCCTTGTGACCCCAGCGTTTCAGTATAAAACATCGTACGGTAACACGTGTGAACTCAGGCATAGTCTACACAGCAAAGCTCACTAACAAACAAAACATACTTTCAAATAAGTAGATAAAAATCTCACATACCATGGGGATTAGATACGTGTTGCGAAGTTAGTGTTGGTATGTCTAGGTAAGTTTTCTACGTACTTTCGCTTGCCTTATCCGAGCGGGGCGGATGGAAACTTGCTCCGGATCGAGCAACACTGATTCAATAGTTGTGTTGCTGTCATAAGTATGTAGCTGGGTATATTGTATATATAGGGTATGCAGCGAAGGAGAGAAACGTGATTAATCAAGATATTTTTCGGTAATGGAAGATTTAGATGTGGCTGCGTTTTATTTGGTACCTATTGAAGTAGCTATTTTGATATATAGTAAGTAGTTGAAAACAGGGGTCCATTTTTTAAGTTTGTAGAAGATCTGCCTTTTCGTCAGAATATAAAAATCGTTATTCACGTAACAAGAACCCGGAAAAAGGAAGACTGAATAACTGCCACTGAACAAAACCACATTAAAACAAACAATATAACAAATAATATTAGATCACCGTTGCGGCAACTCATGAGAGATGGCACAACAGCGACCAACGAAAACATAGTTTACGCGACCCGAAATCATACTCAAGATACTGTTTGAGCTGTCCCCCACCCTGCTCACCAGGGAAGCGAACCTTTTACGCATGTTGTGTAGAAGCAATCAACCAGCGCATTTACGAAAATTCCCGATGCCCTATAAAAGCGGAAAAGCAATATCTAGCTCACAGGTTGCACGTGTAGAGAGAGGTGCGGTAGGATGGAAAGAGCGTGATGTTCAGCTGAAGTCGTGTAAACCTGCGAGCTAGGATATTTGCTCTAATCTAACAAAAAACCTGTCCGTCTAGGTCAGAATTTGGATCTTTCTTGTCACACACTCTCCGCTCAGAGAGCGAAAACCTCGAATATGTTTTGGGTCATCAAATACTTCAAGTGCTTCCACGTTCAGTACAAGGAAATTGATTTTCATTTTTAATGAAATGATACGATACGTGCTAACGATGAGGTTATCTTAAAAATTAAAATCAATTTTCTAGTGTGGGCTCACCTGGGTAGGCACCGGCAAAAATTGGAAAAAAGATTTAAAGGACTACAAAAGGCTTTGTATGTGCGTACTCTACATAAAAAGCCGCCCACGACAATAGATTTTCTTTGTATAGGTTAAGAAATTCTCGTTAAATAAATTCAGGCTCTCATCCAATACAGAAAATGTGCTTCAAGATAATGATTCATATCCTACGTTTTATATACCGCCTTGTTTACATTTTTATATTCGAGACGTTCAACATCATTTAACAACGAAACTCAAGAAAAGAAACATGGCTGAAAAATAATTCGTCGTTCGAACGAACCGAGACGAAACGACGACGGATAAGTCGTACTCCTGATAATAAGCTGCACCCGCCATTGAATAGCATGTGCTTATGCCGCTTTGATAAAAATAATGGTTGAATATAAATCAGGGTGTGTTGTCTTGAGGAACGCTGAGCGACGCGTCGGGCTCGTCACCGAGTACACATAAAGACTTATTTATTTACAAATATTTGTTTACTTCGTGAGATCATTCGTACGAGGGCCTAAAAGCTGAGCCTCTAATTTTTTTGGTTTACAATGTAAGTATTGTTGCTTTAACTTTCTCGTGTACCCATAATTTGGACTTACGTTTGTCACTTTTGGGAGTAAAAAATGTTTATTTGTATCTTGGCATTTTAACATGTTTCATACGTATACGTATTTGTCAAAACGTTGCTGAAATTAATAATGTGAGATTAATAATTGGGTACAGTTTCAGCTAACAAATATTGGTTTATTGAAAGTTAATTTAGATGAAGGTAAATATTTGATGTTATTTTGCGTTGCCAATTTATTGAATCCATATTTTGTGTAGACATGCATTAGTTGAATAAACATGGTGTATTTATTTACATCTCTCATTGATTTATTTAGTGTGCAATAATATCGCAAAACTTGCAGTTGATAGCAAGGTTGCCATTTTTTTTGTGTCAAGCGTCTTTTAGGCTGAAGGCTATTCTGTAAAATTTAAAATTTAAAACTGTACCTCATTTATTAGTTTAATATTCATACCGAAGCGATAGAGTAATCGGTTTTATTGACAATATTAACAAAAAAAAAACATCGCGTTAAATTCCCGTGATATATTGTTTTTCAAACATTCTATAATATTAGTGGCATAATCGAATGAGAGTCTCATTTCCATGAAAAAAAGCTACTGACATGATCATTTAAATGCAAATAATACCAAACTATTATACGTTGACGCTATTTGCAGCTTCAGTTTCAAAGCTTCAAAGCAGCAACATAATCCCCTCCTTCGAAATTTAAAACGAATTATCCGTCCAGTTTTAGTGCAAAGTTTCAATGAGTACGTTCTCAGTGTCCGCATGAGATCTAATGAATGAAGCTTGTTCTCAGCGCACTTCCCTAGCGAAAGCATTTCAATTGAAATACAAGGCACCCGGTACACGTGAACGAAGTATTTATAAGATTAGAGCTGAGACGAGGAACTAGAGAGGCAAGTCGGGCTCTGCCCGACTTAAATCCGAACAAAGTTTCACAAAATACTTTTTATATTTTTTTAACAATTTCAGCTGTGTAATATTTTTACATGGCATGGCATTTTATTCATAACGGGTATCAGGCTTAATACCCAATTTTAACAAAATCTACCTCTCAAATTTCTTAAAGCTTTAATAAATTTTAAAGAAGCATAACGGGATATGTAGGACCTAAATCTAATAGCCTCGGTACGTAGGTGCTGTTCTACTGGGTGTCCTGTCTACACAGCGATGGATGACACTATTTGTCTGTGTTCTCTCGCCACTTTATCCGATTAGGTTTACCGATAGGAGCTTCTTTACTGTCTTTACCAGTCAGCTTGAAATATAAGTAGGTAAATTCAAGAGAAAACAGTCGTGGACATTGACTTGAATCAATTGTCGAAGATAAATCCACTGAAAAATATTGAGCACTGACTTTTGCAGGGCTAAGTGCTCTTCACATACATACAGACAAGGAATAAGCAGAATTTCCAAATGGTTACAGTCAGCTTGCCCTGCCGCTTTTGCTGTGTTGTGCAAAAACGTCTCTCTATTTGTTTTAGTCAAAGTTATCATGAATCATGATAAGTCTGTTTAGAGTTCTGATATAATTATTTCGTATGTTTTTCTGTATGAGGAGGATGACGTTGCAGTAGAACTCTTGCATAGTAATGAGTAATTATAGAACTCTTGCATGGTTGATGATAGAATTTGAGCCCATTTCTCCATTCACTTTTTCCCAAGTGGGGGAAAATCTCAACATCTTTATTCAAAAAGGTAACATATTGCGTGGAAAATAAGTACAAAGCGTGCTCCGGGGGTGGCGACGGCGTCGTCGGCGTCTGATCTACAGTGGGTCCTTCCTGATTTACGCTCCCGTTATTTGGTTTTCATAATGGATTTTTGATACACATCTGCCGTTTTATGGAAGGAAGTTGGGTTTGCAAATTTTTTGATTGTTTTGAAGATGATGGATTAACGCGGATTAGCAGGTTGTTCGAGTAGATGATTGGCTTGAAGGTGTGACCTTTAACATGAATTTCAAAAATAATGAATTTTGAATATTTACATATGTTAACTGCGTATATGCCGAATAAAGGAATCATAGCTCGCCGAATAAATTGATTGTGTCAGCCCTCAAAATAAGAGTGTACAAACCTCTTCAGGGCTTGCTCGTTTCATAGACCCCATCCATTGCTTTCCAACAGGTGATATCTAGGTCAAAAACAGGCATAACAAGTTTTTTTTAAAACTACAGTTAATCAGCCTTAGAAACTATCTATCAAAGATCATGCTGAGTTAAAATCTTTCTGTAACCCCAAAAAGATACCAAGAAACTCCAACAAGTACAATAACCTATGCCCGCATTATGCATAAGGAACGACAATAGTCGTCAAAGTTTATTCGACCTCGTTCGCGTACAGTAGGCAGACTACCCTTTTATATGAGAACTTTATAAATTAAACTGAGATATACCTTGGGCCTTCAAAGTAAATACACAATGATTTAGTAACGCGTAAGTTAAACGAAGATGAGCTATTCAGCCGAAAGGCGTCGAGAGCCGTACGTAGGAAGTAAAGAGTTCTTTGATGGCTTGTATATAGCGAGAGGTACGGAGTCGCGGAGTTGGATGTTGTTGAATGGGTACCTTGTTAGCAATGAAAGGGGTTTTTTAAGATTTTCTGTGGAGTGGGCACCTTACGTTTGTCGTAAGTCATAGGTACATAGATTTATGTATTGTCGCCTGGTGATGTGCTATAGAGTGGATTGAAGGCAATGGTTGTAAAGTATAAGGCGTTGATGAGATGACATTAAATCTTTAGAAAGATAATGTTTTACAAGTATGAGCTGAACGTGTTGCGCCGACCCCAAGTAACATGGGATAAGGGCAGGCAGATGATGAAGTACACTGCAAACTTTTCAAAGTCCCAAACTGTCGCTTGTAAGAAGCCGGCCGTCACCGGTCTCCATCGCCCATTCGCTGGCTATCTTCATACTATACTCCATTTGAAATAACATTAAAAAAAATTACAACCCCTTTTTACAGTCCGCTTAAACGATGACGTTTTAAAACTTTCGTTTAGGTATGATTGTTCTTCCGTCACACTTCATATTAGCATGTCGATGACGCTGTTACATTCCCATGTCGTTGACGCCAACTACAAAAATCGCTCAACGCGGCTATAGAAGTTTTCACTTCAAATTTTTTTCTGATCTAACCCTTTACCAAAACTAATGCTTCTTCACTGTATCTAAAGAATTATTTTTGCCCTAGTGATTCAATCACTTTGAAATCACGACGATACATACCAATATAATATATCTAGCAGGTAACTATAGGATACGTATTGGTACTTACATAACGTTCACATCAAGTGAGTCAATATTTGTCTGTATTGAAGGCTAGGAATAGTCCAAGAGTTGTAAAGATTTCTGAGGATTTAATTTTGTGATTTATTTATGTAGAGGAGGATAGGGTCTAGTAAATAAGTATAGAGTATTCTATATAATATCGCGCCTGTATTCGCGAAGGGATAAGCAGACGTGTACGTATATTAGCGACACCCACATTTCGCCAGTTATGTTTAAACTAGCTGTGCCCCGCGGCTTCACTCCCGTCAACTGGCTACCTACCTACCCACCTGCCCTACCCACCCTACCCGACATACCTACTTACCCTACCCTACCCACCCTACCCAATATACCTACTTACCCTACCCTACTTATCCTACCCTACCTATCATACCCTACCTATCCTACCCTACCTACCTATCATACCGCTTGAATTTGGTGGCGAAAAAAAGGTGTCAGTACGCAGCAAGCGTAAACAACCGGAAAGCGAATTTACGCAGGCGCTTAATATATTATCACTAGAGTTTAAAAACACTCTGACAGAATGGCGCAAGGAGCTTGATGCACGAATCAGTACTATTTCTGATAACGTTCTAAATATTAAAGGTGAGATTGCTGCTATTACCGTGGTGACATCGAAAATTAGAAACGAAATTTCGTCTATTCGCTCGCAGCAATCTCGGCTTACGAATCAACT
Source organism: Orthosia gothica (assembly GCA_949775005.1). NCBI lineage: Eukaryota > Metazoa > Arthropoda > Insecta > Lepidoptera > Noctuidae > Orthosia > Orthosia gothica. The sequence continues at coordinate 10,657,200 of OX459042.1, forward strand.
AACGGAACTTGGTGGAAAATACGACTGCTTATCAAGTGATTTAGCTGCTGTACAGAGCCACGTTCAATTGTTGTCTGATGAACAGACTGATTTAAAAACGCGCATCGTAAGGCAGGAGGATGACACAAAGAGCTTAATCAATGATCTCATGTTGAAAATAGACTACTTGGACCAAAATGCTAGGCAATGCAACTTGGAGCAATGTAATGTGCCTGAGAGACGCCATGAAAATCTGCTGTCGATAATAGAAAAAATAGGTTCTAAGGCCAATTTTAATATATTTATTTATTTTATTTATTTATTTATTTATATACACTTTATTGTACACCATAATAAACAAGAAAAAGAAACTTAATACTAAAAACATACAATGGGCGGCCTTATCGCATACCGCGATCTCTTCCAGGCAACCTGGAATGGACAGAGATTACCTGGACATGACATGGGGTTGTCATTGGTGCGACAATACCAACAATGAACATAATGTAATTTCAATAATATTTTCTAGAAACACAATAAATACATATGCTAAATAATAGATAAATAAATACATACATACAAATATATAAGCAATGAAAATAAATGATTTACGATATTCATAGCACATTATGTCTAAAAACAAAGAGCACAATCACAGCGAAAGGTAATGTTCTTTGATGAGTTTTTTAAATACAGGCAACGACTGAGCACGTTTAATTGGGTCAGGCAATGCATTCCACAGACGAGCAGCCTGGACAGTAAAGGATTTGTCCATGAAAGTTGTGGAATGCATTGGCATTCTAAGTCGCAAGTTATCCGATGACCTTAGAGATTTCGTGTGGGAATCGCAGATAAACTGAAAACGATCTTTGAGGTAAAGAGGTGTAGAAGGAGTAAAGAGCACATTAAACAAAAGAGAAAGAATGTGAGCATTCCGGCGAAGGCGAATTGGCAACCACTTGAGCTTTACACGAAATTCTGAAACATGGTCATACTTGCGCAAACCAAATATGAACCGTATACAAACATTTTGAAGCCGCTCAAGTTTATCGAGTTGTTCTTGAGTAAGGTCAAGATAGCTGGCATCAGCATAATCAAGGATGGGAAGAAGAAGAGATTGTGCAAGCGCAATCTTAGTGGCAGTCGGAAGAAAATTACGCAGTCTCCTCAAAGTTGCAGCAGATGAAAACAACTTACGGCTGACTTCTTGCAGTTGAGCAGTCCAAGAGAAGTCCTTGTCGATGAAAATCCCCAAGTTTCTAACTTTCTCACTGAAGGGAATAACTGAATTGTCAAACATAACTTGGGGAAGACACGTCCAGTCGATCCTAGAAACCATTCTAGAACTGCCCACTACAATTACCTGCGTCTTTACAGGGTTGACCATAAGCCCATACCTCCTACTCCAATCGCAAATGCGAGCCAGATCATGATTGATGGTATCTATAGCCTCAGACAGCCTTCCGAGAGGAGCTCGCGAGTATAATTGCAGATCGTCTGCATAAAGATGGTAGGAAGAAATTAGTTCATTGGAGATTGAGTTTATAAAAACTGCGAAGAGTAAAGGGGATAAAACGCCACCCTGTGGTACCCCGGCAGAAGTACCACACCAGGAAGACAACTTCTCTCCGATGTTAATACGTTGCCGGCGCCCGAACAGGTAACTACGAAACCAGTCAACCACCGATGGAGATATATTAAGAGAGCATAGAATGCCAAGCAAAACATCGAAATCAACAGTATTAAAAGCATTACTGAAATCGAGCAATGCCAAGACCGTCAGATTACTGCTTTCCATGGCTGACCGAATATCATCCGTAATGTTGAGAAGAGCTGTGGAGGTGCTGTGACCAGGACGGAAGCCGGACTGGAATGGATTGAGGAGATTATTTTTGGATAGGAAAGTGCTTATTTGATTATGGATTAACCGTTCTAGGACTTTGGAAAGGAATGGTAAGACAGATATTGGACGGTATTCAGAAAAGGATGTGGGATTGGACTTTTTTGGTAAAGGAATTATCTGTGCATCTTTCCATGAGAATGGAAAGACACCGCTAGAAGCAGAAAAGTTAAGGATGTGGCAAATGACAGGAAGGATAACGTCCAGCACCGGGAGTAACATTTTACGGCTGATACAGTCACTTCCTACTGCATTGGAAGTAATTGATAGTATGCTCTTCTTAACATCACATGCGGTGAATTGACTAAAAACAAATGGAGCATAACTGGGAGTCGGAAGAGATGAAAGATAATCCAACGTATTCAATTTTACTGTCCTATCGAAATTGGACGAAGCTGTGAAATGATTATTCAATGCATCGATATCTAAATCTTTAGGGATTGACTCTTGTCGCGTTTTACCGACCCCCAATGATCTTAGAAAATTCCAAACTTTGGATGCGTCTCCGTTTTGGACAGAGTTATGAATGTGTTGGCGATTAGCATTCCTACACACCTTGTTGCAGAGTTTGCGGATAGAGGCATATTTGTCCCTATTCGCATCAGTAGGTCGTCGCTTAAATTTGGCCTTTGCCGCAACTTTTTTGTGCATTAACTTTTTGATCTCATCTGTCAGCCACGGCGCCGGCAAATGTCTAACTTTAACAGCTCGTACAGGAGCATGAACATCATAAAGCTCGATGAGTTTAGCAGTAAAGACATTAACCTGCTCATCGACCGACGTGGAGGCAAACAGAGGAGACCAATCAATATTGCTGGCATCCTCGCAAAGTCTGTCAACGTTCATACCACTAAAATTGCGCTGCATGAGAATTTTGGCTTTAGCCTTAGGTGGACGAATTTTATAAGAAAGAAAAATCAGGTCATGATGTGAAAAGGCGTCGGCTGCGCATTGGCCATGCTTAGCCACGCGATCAGGAGAGGAGACAAAAATCAAGTCAAGAAGCGAAGGAGTACAGTTTGGAAAATGGTGAGTAGCACATAGCGGCAGAATGGAAAGATTGCTAGAAGTTGCAACATTAGTCAGAGAAGAAGAGCGATGGTCTTTTTTCAGGAGACAAGTGTTAAAATCACCCATGATTATGCCATGACTGTAAGAAGGGACCAGATGTTCTAAGAGTTTTTCAAACGATGCGAAGAAATTGATGCGTAAGGAGGGACAATAATAGACGCCAAGAAGTAATTTCGAGTGGTGAAGTTCGACCTCAAGAAAGAGATGTTCACCAGCATTTGATGGCGGTGGTTGCGCTGACATATGGACTACAGAGAAGGGAATGTGTGCACGGAGGTATATGGCAACACCACCACCACCACCAGCCGTCCTGTCGTTTCTTATGAGTACGAAACCAGGAAGAGAGTAGCTAGTTGAAGGGAGACAAGGTTTAAGCCATGACTCGGATACAAGAATAGCATGAATGTTTCTACAGTCAAAACTTGCCAACATATCGTGGAAATGGGCCGGAATACTCTGGGCATTAATATGAATCACGTTAAAATTCCTCGGAACATCAGAGAACTGCGCCTCAAGACTGTCTGCAAGAGACGGTATGCTCACCAAACTGTCATCGCTGCCTGCCGAAAAATAACTATTGTTAACACTGCTGTCATCAATAGACATAAATATTTCCTAATATTAATATATAAAACCCTATCTTATAACTAAAAACCAATAAAAAGTTCACCTGCCGGTTGCGTTATTACGTAGAGAATATAAACATCAAGGATATTATTTCAATACATCGGGTTCCTCATGCACAGCAAAATAATAGCAAACCAAAGAACATTGTCGTGAAATTGGCCTCACGTATATTGCGTGACAATTTTCTCAGCGCCTTTCGTTTATGTAAGGGCCTGACGTCCGACCAGCTGGGTATCTCAGGAACATCATTTCGCGTATACATGCATGAACATATTAAGTTAAAGAGAAAACAATTATTTCGTGAATGTAAGAATGTCGCTACGTTGCATAACTTTAAATTTGTGTGGGTTAAGCATGGCACTATACTCGTCCGTGAAAAGGAACAATCGAAGTCTTTCGCCATACGGTCACACCAAGAACTCAGTAAAATCAAACCAGGGGCTGCTGCCATTAGGGTCTACCACTAAGAACGATTCAATCACTAGGGATGAATAAAGAACCCTATAATATAGTGTTTATTTACTTTTCAATAATGTACTTTTTAATTATATCCATAATGAATGTTGATAACCTAGAAATATCTTGTTTGCCTAATGTAAACTTTTTCATGAATGTTGTTTTGGGATATGTTGTTCTCATGCTTTCCGTAACTTATCTTTACTCTTTCAATATTATGCTATACGTGCACCTTCTACACTTGCTATTCTATGTAAAAGAGAGTCTCAACAATTTTACTTTATTTTTATTGCAAATTTTAATGATACCTGACTTCAAGTTGTACATCTTAAAAATTTTTAATTGTCACTATCTGCCAAGAGATGCTTATATACTTGCTCAGACTTATTTAATAATACTGTTTCGATTGTACACCTACGATTATGGCTGATAAATTAATGATATACTATCAAAATTGTAGGGGGCTTGGCACTAAACTGCATGTTCTATTTATGAATATTTTATCCAACTGCTACGATATCATAATACTTACGGAGACTTGGTTAACCCCAGAAATATTCGACTCTGAGTTTCTGAATTCAACGGTATTCCGTATATAGATGTGATCGGGATCGCAAGGCTACTCAAAAGAAGGATGGTGGCGGCACCCTTATAGCGATGCTGAAGGGGCTGGGATCTGTCACAATTGAGTCCACTATCATATTAAACCAATACATTGAGCATGTCATTCTGCGTATCCCGAGCGCAACGAGAGGTAAGTACGATATCATATGTTCAGCATACATACCACCAAAAACACCCGAAAGTGTTTATGTTGCATATTTAGAGCTTTTGCAAGCGGTTGTTGAGAGTGGAAGTGTTCAAAATTTCTATTTGTTTGGTGATTACAATCGCCCCGACATTGATTGGTTAGCTACTGGAGGTTCAGGTTCTACCATACCAGATTTAAATAGCAGCAACTCTTCAATTTCTAGTCACATAAGAATCTTCATGTCCATTTTTAATGCCTACCAGTATAATAATATAAAAAATTCGACCGGAAAGATTTTGGATTTGGTGATCAGTAATAATGAGTGTTCTGTTATAGCACCCATGGACACACTATTAAGCTCAGACCCTTATCACCCACCCTTATGTATATTGGCTTCTTTCAATTTGGGTAATCGAGCCATGACACGTAAATCTACACAGAGGTACAATTACTATAAGGCGAATTACGAAGAAATTAATGGTGATTTGGACAAAGTTAACTGGGGCGAATTATTTCAAGGGCAGTCTGCTGAAGATGCAGTAAATACATTTTATGAAGTTATTTTCAGAGTTATTAAAACTCATGTTCCCTTAACATTGGTCAAGTCTACTAAGTACCCGGTTTGGTTTACACCATCATTGATACAAATATTTAAAAATAAAACTAAGGCGTGGTGTAAATGGAAGTCGTATCAAAATCTATCAGATTACGAACAATTTTCACTATATAGGTCGAGATTTCATGTTGTATCTAAAACTTGTTATAACCAATACATAAAGTCAGTTGAGGATAGCATAAAAATTAACACCAAATATTTCTGGAGTTTTATATCTAACCGTAAATCCGTAGCTTCCATTCCTTCAACTATGCATTACCAGGGACAGTCATCCAACAATCCAGACGAAATTTGTAATCTCTTTTTAAACTTCTTCCATTCTGTCTATGGGCCTTCCACTCTCAACAATGAACAGCAGCAGACCCTTGACGATGCTGAGAATAGCCGTCTCGTTAGCAATCTTCTGATCAGTATTGAACAAGTACACAGTGCTTTGAAATCCGTGGATTGTTCTAAAAGTCCAGGACCTGATGGCATCCCGCCACTATTCCTTAAAAATACCGTTAACACTTTAAGTCTTCCTCTATTTATTATTTATAATAAGTGCTTGAGCCAAGGGACTTTCCCAGAAGTGTGGAAACGAGCCAATATCACCCCTGTCCATAAATCAGGTCCTAGACACGAAATTGGGAACTACCGTCCTATTTCCATTCTGCCGATCTTGTCAAAGCTTTTCGAGAGACTTGTCCACGATCAGCTTTATCCGATTATTCATGATCAGATTATTAAGCAACAACATGGTTTCGTCAAGAAAAGATCTACAACTACTAATCTGATTGAGTATACTGATTATTTATTCAATAATTTAGACACACGTGTACAGGTGGACTCTATTTATACTGATTTCCGTAAAGCCTTTGACAAGGTCGATCATAAATTACTTTTAGGCAAAATAGCATTTAACGGAATTCGTGGCAATTTGTTCCGTTGGTTTACTTCCTATGTTACAAATAGAACGCAAAAAGTGGTGGTTAATGGTTTCCATTCTAAATCCATAACTGTTTCATCAGGGGTGCCTCAAGGCTCGATACTGGGTCCTTTGTTATTTATTATATTTATCAATGATATTGACATGTGCTTTCTTAATTCTAGATTCTTACTTTACGCAGATGACCTTAAAGTCTTTAGACCCATCAAAACTATTCTTGACTGTCAACTGCTTCAACAAGACCTCAATCGTCTTGCAGATTATTGCACTAAAAACAAACTCCAACTCAGTATTTCTAAATGTTGTTGTATTAGCTTCACTAAAAATAAAAATATATTTAAATATCCCTATGCAATACACAGTGAAACTCTGGCAAGGGAGACTTTGATCCGCGACCTGGGAATATTACTTGACGATAAGCTGCACTTAGACGCACATGTTAATAAAATTGTCAATAATGCTTATCGTATGTACGGCCTTGTGATGAGATCATCTACGGAGTTTAGGCACCCTAGTACATATTTATATCTCTATCGATCACTAGTTAGGTCTCAGTTGGAATATGCGGTACCTGTGTGGAATCCCTTCTACAATAAATATATTGAGTGTATAGAAGGCATACAACGTAATTTTTTAAAGTCTATGCATTATCGATGCTTAAAAAGTTGTTATCTCTCTTATAGTGAGTTACTTAGGAAATATAATCTGCTTTCTTTGAGTTCAAGGCGTACTTTTCTTGAAACTACATTTTTGTATGATTTATGCAATAACTCGTATGATTGTTTGGAAATTGGTAACAAGTTGTGTTATATAGTTCCCAGAACATGCCAGGGGCGCGAGGTGCGCGCACGACCTGTATTCGCCACTACTTCCAGTCGTACTAATGCCGGCTTGCGTGCGCCTCTTCGTCGCCTTACGAGCAATTTTAATAAAAAATTCTGCAGTTTGGATCTGTTTGCTTTACCACATGGAAAGTTTAGACTCATGTTACTTAACATACTGAAAAACTAATAATTATGATAATGTTGTTCCACTTATGCGGCACTATCGATGGCTTTATGTTTTGTTTTGTTGATACTTTACTATTGATATTCCTCTTTTTTATTTATTGTTTGTAACGCAAATCTTAAAATTTACCAAAATGTCTCATTGTTATCTGTGGAGAACGTGGTTGATTTCACATTTGTATCACTTCTGTATCCTATATTTGTGTAATTCTTAATGTGTAATTGTTTGTTTTCCCGAATAAATAAAATAAAAAAATAAAATAAATACATGATTGTTGCGTAACTTTAACCGTTGACGCAGCGCACACAACGGAAGCTCTCAAAAGGAATAAATTTTCCCCGTTTTTACAACATTTTTCATTGATGCTCCGCTCCTATTGGTCGTAGCGTGATGTTACATAGCCTATAGCCTTCCTCGATAAATGGTCTAACCAACACAAAAATAATTTTCCAAATTCGACTGGTAGTTCCAGAGATTAGCGCGTTCAAATAAACAATCATTCTCTTCCATTCCGATATCAAAGAGGGGGGTCATGCGAGCCTATTACTAGCAACCGGGTACAAACCATGCTGTCATCCACCGCGCTGCTGCTGACAAATATCAGATGGAAAAACATTCTCGATCTCTCTTGTTGAGTAACTTAAGTTGTAGTGTTTTTATTTGGAAGTCGGTTGTACCTGTTTTGTAAAAAGGTTTTTATTGTTCTCTTTTTAGTGTTGGTACATAAATGAGCAAGTTATAAAGTAAGGTACCTATAAAGCTCAAATTTATGCCAGAATAGATTACCCGAAAAACATAAAACTTGACTAAAACACTGTTTATCCTAAGCTTTACAAGCAATATGACACAAGCATACCTATAAAGCGATAGACACAGCATGTAGTTATTGAAGAGTTATTTCGTATATCTCCGAAGTTCTTCATCAGATCTACACCAAATTTAAATGGGACCAATTCGAGAACATACTCTTTCAACTAAAAATAATTCAACATCGGTCCACAATTGACGGTGAAATCGGAGAACAGAAACAAGGAAAAAATTCAAGGGGAAAATTCCCTGCCCATAGAACCTCCTCCTTTTTGGAAAGTTCGTAAAGTTCGTAAAGTCTCCGAAGTTCTTCATCAGATCTACACCAAATTTAAATGGGACCAATTCGAGAACATACTCTTTCAACTAAAAATAATTCAACATCGGTCCACAATTGTCGTTGAAATCGGAGAACAGAAACAAGGAAAAAATTCAAGGGGAAAATTCCCTGCCCATAGAACCTCCTTCTTTTTGGAAAGTTGGCAGTTATCTACTACAATTATCTGTGGTTTACTGAAAGCTTAATTTTTATAAGTCGATAACCCATCAAAAAGCGATAAAGATCTTCGGCGAAATATTTAATTACAGCATGGCTCTCACAGTACCTAATCTTAACAATTTAACTATAAACTGTATTGCTTAAAATATTAAGACTACCAAAGGAACATAATTATAACATTGTTGCTGCATATTACAAAGAACAAAGGGAATGCGAGTCGCACTATCCTCCGTATACTTTATTCTATCTCTCCATAGGACAAGGACAAGTTCCTCAACTCTTTAATTTCTCAATTATTGGCAAAATAGCTTAAAGTCAATTTTGCAGAAATACACTTCATAGAAGTTCAGTTTTTATCGTACGAGTAATTCCACCATTCCTTCCGATGCAAATGCAGCATCGAGTAATTTATCTAACTAATAACTTTCTGCCGCTCTCTGCGCGTAAAGATAACTGCGATATCAAACACCTCATAGTTAATTAATAATCATAAAAACGCTTTCAGTTATAAAACGGTTGATTAACATTTTTATCATAAATTACTGATAGTCCATCTTTTTCTGCTACTCTATGGAAAAGTTTTATAAATCATCCGAAAGAAATAAAAGTGAAATTTTGTATGATGATACTATTAAAAATTGTGCCCTTAAAATATTTAGAACCTTATATTATTACGCGGCTGTTAGCCTCTCTAGCAGTTAAACAGGCGTTTAGTTTAAACTACAGTTAGGCCAACGAGGCATGCAAAACAACATCTGTCCTGATCTTATGCCCCTGATAAAGGGCCTACATAAAATAAAAAATAACACTGCGACTATTTTGTCCAAAAACCTTGTTAAGGTATGGATTTAAATGACCTTGGGGAAATTGAATATAAGGCAGGTTGCAACGATTCCAAAAAAAATAGAATAAGCAGGCCGAATTGAAAATGGGCCGGCTATATTAGCCGTAGAAGCGATGACCGTTGAGACAGAGGTGTTCGTGAGTGGAAACTGCGAATCGGCAGATTTAAGGTGGGAAGCTTTGAGGCTGAGTGGAGCGAAAATGTTCGTAGGATAGGCTGGTAGCACCTGGATGAGAGTTGTCGAGAATACAGATAAATGCAAGCGATTGGAGAGGCTTATGTCCAACAGTCGACTGCTGTAAGCTGATGATGAAGGCAGGAGGATGATGAGTTCTCGTAGCCAGTATTTAATAAAAATAACACATCCTATGCGTACATTACCTCTTCAAGCGTAAGCGAAATCTTTGTCATGAATTCATGAAGGGATCAAAGAAAGTAGATATAAAATTACTATTTCAACAAATAATGTTTTAGGTTACAAAGTTACTGTATAATCTTACACGTGGACAGATAGCTTTTAGGTACTATTCAGAAAATAAATATGTCAAAAGATATAAAATATGCCTAGCCTATCTTATTCTCTTGGGGTATCTTATTCTGTTGTGGTTATAGGATCGTTTTAATAATAAATTAGAGGTTTATTCTCTTTAGATAAATTAAGTATGCTATTTTGTTTTTCGTCCGTGAGTTAATAGCATCCAGAGTCAAGATTTTTTTTATATTTGTGTTTTTTGGGCCGTTTTCTAGTAGCACTGAATGTGTGTAATGGAGCGTACGGAGAAATCGGATCATAGAAATCGGCTTACACTACTTACTAAAAGAACTGAAAAATTACAGTAAATTTTGTGTTGTAGTGACATTTCAGGAATAACGTAGTTGTAATATGATTAGGTATATTATAAGTATGATGTGACAAAAGGAATTACGATGAATGAACAACTCAACTTGAGTTCCAAATAACTGAAACAGACAACGATGTGTTAATTAGATCTAGCATAGTTCCTTCGGACATCTGCGTACATGTACATGACCTTATTATTACTTGGATTCATGAAAGAGAATTCGAGAGCAAGAATGTTTAAGCAATAAAATTAACTTTTATAACATTGTTAACGTATTTAATCTTATACCCTAATATGTAACCTGTGCAAAAACACTACATTTTTCTTCACATAAATTCAGACTGTACTAAAAACGCTACGTAAACGACATTCTCAATTCTTAGCAAGTCGCACATTATATATTGCAGCGACAAACTCCCTGGCAGTTTAACCGGCGTTAACGTTAAACCACGGTTACGCTAATGACACCATGCAACTGCGGTGTGTAAGTCACCGCCGTGACAGAATCGTGCAGCCGGCGGCACTCAAACTACTTCTGCAAGTATTCAACTTCTAACCAAGCGTGATGGAATGGGGATTTAGCTGAGATATTGTTATATTGTTTTTCATTGGGTTAGAAGAGTCGTTTAAGAGAATCTAGGTTTATACTTAGTTGTAAAAACTTAGCAATTAGGTTTGCGCTAGTCTTGGTCATCACTATATATTTTACTAGCTGTTCCCCGCGGCTTCGCTCCAGTAGGCCACCCCACAGGACCCGTTTTCAGGATTAAAAAATAGCCTATATCACTCAGAAATAATGTAGCTTTCTGTTGTTAAAACAATTTTTTGAATCGGTCCAGTAGTTTCGGAGCCTATTCGGTACATACAAACAAACAAAAAAAATCTTTCCTCTTTATAATATTGATTGATGATGATATAGATTCGTTGGTTCTTTCTAGAGTGACTGACGCGGTTGCAGATTGTATGAAAGAAGAAGGGGTTGCACTAACCACCTGTGCGTGTAATATCTAATCACAACATCTTGAGATCATCGGATTTAATTACAACATGACCGATCTTTGTCAGGACATTTGAGCGGTGTTACTGACGATTATGATGAAGTGGAGATCATTCCTCAGGTCCATTCCAATATTATTAAGAAAATCTTTTGAGCCAGCTTGAACACTTAATAATTTATAACGTGACAAACGTCAACAAGCTAGACGTAAGAATCATGTACGAAATTAGTATGTTAATTTGTCATCCACGAAAACTTCCTCGCCAATTCCAATTTCCTCTTATCACACAACACATCAAGTCCTTTAATAACGCCATTCCGTGACCCGTACACTAACACACATACGTATAACACTTTCAAAGTGCCCGTCTCGTTCTCCCGTTCCCGTCAATAGGACTTCGTCTAAGAACAGGTGAACTCAAATAGCAAGTGTTCAGATCGTGCCCTAGACTGCAAGACTGCAGAGCTGCGATGCTGCGAACAAGGTGAGCTAATTACCTAGTAACTTGAGAGCTCCACGAGCAGCACTTTGTTAGCAGCGAGTGTGAAACGAGATAGCCTGGGTAATGGACCATAAATACATCACGCTTTTTGAGGAGTTGAGCTGAAAGAACTTGCGTAATGATTCGTTTGGAAGTGTTGATGCACATAAGGAAGTTGATTATGGATAGATAAGTTTACGACTATATATTCCTGTTTCAAAATATGGGCATTATGCGTCTTTTAGATGTACTAACGATAGCTAGACTAGATAATGAGTTCGCTCAAAACACAAATATGGTGTAGACAGCCATATTTGTTTTTTGAGTTTATTTGTGTTGTAGTTGTGCACAGGTCATTAACATTAGGACTCCGGCTATTATCGGTTATACAAGATGAACTTGTGTCTGAAGGTAAACTACCACATAGATATGTAGAAATTCCAATTTTTTAACATTTACCAATCTCTGAGGTAAATCTTAAGTTTTACCGTGAGATTTCTGGTAAATCTCGAAATTAGCGATTATCTCAGGTCTTTTCGGACTTTTACCAGTAGGTAGGTAGGACTTGGTAATCTTAGGTTTTTACAGTAACTGATACACTTACTATCATAACTATGACCCCATTTCAAACTAAACAATTGACGTTTGCTTAAATATATTAATAATGTGACACGAAGTTGGCAGAGTTCAACTGTTTTCCCCTGAGTAGATAGATAGATAAATCATTTATTTAGTGCACATAAAAGGCACAGCACAACACACAAAGCGCGGCTACGAAAATATGCCGAAAATACGCATTTAAACTGAATTTTATGTGTCCACTGCACTGGCAAAAGAAATATGTAGTTACATTTACGTTTCTTGTAATATGAACGAATTATTTATGTGCCGTTTTTTCTGCCTCTTAGTGCATGCTACTTATGTTTTATTTTTTTTAAGTTGGCTTGCATTGCAGGACCAACTTCGGACCAACTTTTGCAAGAAAGTTATTTTTCGCCTTGTAGTATTTTGTTTTTGAAGTCGGTTAGACTTTTTTTTAAAGTATAATTTATTGCTGGTTTATGGTGTCTTAACCTTTTATGTGAGAAAATTATTTATGATATGCCATGATATATTTCAGTGCAGGTATATTTATGTGCTTTTGTTAGAGATAAGCATTCCGCCAGGAATCAACCAACCTGATTGTTATGCTTTTTAAACCAATGTCTTGTACGTTTTAGTTGAATGTGAATAATATGATGCGTTGGTGTGAGGATTTTACAACTATTTTGTAAGAAAAGAAAGTCTAGTAATCGCTGGTAAACATATTTTCGTGACATAATTTTGGGCAGAACTTCTACTGAGTTTAAATCTAAAATTTCTGAACAAAGGAGTCAAACAAAGAGAAAATTTCACAACAAAATCTAAGTAGCACAAGACCCTCAGAGACGAACTGCACTAAATTTTTCTAGTATCTCTCCACATATAGAGAGAATTGCGAAACAAGTGTTATTTAAAACATTCAGCTACTTTACAATTTGCAGTGGCATGAAATTTAGTTAAAATTCCGTGCTCAAATTCCGCGGGCATAGGGAAGCATTGGCGAGCACTTATTAAATGAACCTTTTTGTCTCTGCAACTCAGGATTGGAGGAAAGTGAAAGAGTACGACTTTTATACTGTGCTTTACAGTCAGAAATCTTCACATAAAATATAGGACGGATAATTGCGACAGTTAAAGAATTAACGTTTGGATTTTCACGTCGGGCATTCTTCGCTATTTTACTCAACACTAGCCGTAGCTGCGTAGTGCCGAAGCTGCGTAGCGTTGTAGACGTGTAGCCGTAGCGGCGTTGCAGTTTCGTAGCCTATGTAGGAACGAAACCGCGTAGTCGCGAAGTTACGTAGCCGCATACAGTCGATATGATCTTATTAATAGGCTCTTTTATATAATCTCAATTGACCATTTAAGACTTAGGCGCCAGTATTTCTGTCTAGTGAGAATGATTATTCAGATATTTATAATAATCTATTCAAATAATCTGGGGCACTTGAGACAAAGGAATTTTACCATAATCACTAATTCTGTGCTTTGGATCCCCTGCTGAATCCCCTTCTTCTTTTGCCACGTAAACAAAAAAATATGATGAAATATCGTGTGACGTCACGGTACTACACCTTATACTGACAAAATGATGTCACAAGGCCCCACTCCTGAACTTTGATGCGGTTTATCTTTGTCAATTTTTATCTATTTGATAAACCAAAAAATACGGGGCCACTATAATTTTATAATCTCACTGACGGACTTAATAGAATTATCATTTTTCCACATTAACATAACTATTGTATTAAATTCAGAACACTGTAAAAAATATGGCTCTAATAAAGAACTGACATAAGTGAAGTTCCACTTAATAGCAGAACTTTATTTTTAAATCATTTCCTTGATCTGTCAAAAAGTCCAGCCTGTATAACTCCTTCCCCCTTTTAATAAAATATTGATGCATGCATGTCCACTATCATCAAACAAATGAACCAACTGACCACTATAATCACAGAAACAAACTTTAAATAATAACTCGCGACGAAACAAAAGCGTCGCTTATTGATCTATAGGCGATAACCAGGCAGGAAGCGCCAATGGAAAGGGCTTAAATAATTAATAAGGCAGACGAAGTCTGTACTCCATTCATTACTTATGGAGGGTTTAAGCAACTCGATCGGCGCTGTGACATGTATACACCCTGTATATAAATAAAGTTTTCATTATACTTTTGTTGAACGAAACAAAACAAGGCTTTTAAAAAGTTTTTATTTGTTTATTGGAAGTCCTTTATTTCATTATTGTGTTTATTGAAAGTTTCAGTAAAACTTATCAGGTTAAGTTTTTACTAATTTTATTCGCCTGGTTCCCACTGAATGTATGAATTATGTTTTTTGTTATTTCGATGTTCTCGTCATTAGTTGTAGTAACCGCGACTGTTATTTCTAAATATTAAGTTCAATGATGAGTAGTCAATGTATTTTTATATCGCAGCTGTTTCTCTTAGGCTCAGTTTATTTGATCCGTTGTTAACTCAGCCAATGGTTAAATAAGCTAACCAATGGTTTCAAATATCGAACGCGTTTATTCGTCAATTGTTAGTGTAACAAATTGTTAAATAATTAACTCTTGAACGTTTGACTATTTATGAGCCTAATAACTGAAGTATAATTGTGTTTTACCGAAATTTACAACTATTAATGTTTAAGTAATAAGACTCCTAAACAAACAGATACATAATATCGTTTATTTATAACATAAGGCACATTTTACAATAAAATATCTTAAACATACAAAAGAAGACAGTTTCTTATTTGCCTGAACTAGGTTGAACCTGTGTTTCAGGGTTTAAAGTGCTTAAAACTTATAATAAATAATAATAAATTAACATTAGGTATGGTATATGAATACTTAAATTAAAGACACAGCAAAATTATTATTTTGTTACAGCCAGGAGATCTTCTGTCTCTCCGTAAGAGATTCCAAGTAGATGTTCAAGGATAGTCTTTTTACAGCTAAAATAATTTAATTTATACATACTTAATTTTCTATTTAATCTATTGTACAGAAATGGACCTAAGAAAGTAAAGAATCTATTTACAAAGACATATTTTGAGGATGCATTAGAATCGCAGACAATGTCATTTCGTCTCTTATTATTTATGTATTCGGCGTTATAGGAAAGCATGGTGTGTTGTTTTAATACTATTGGCCGGTTTCTGAGTTAAGTAAAGCAGCAATAATCAGTTGAGTATTGTCAAATAATTTAGGAAGCGTTTGAGTATTTTACGTTTCTCAATTGAGAATCTACCTAGCTCAGTTAAGTAACTACTTAAGTATGGACCTGTCAAAGTTAGAGATGTGCAACTCGAGTTAACTCGAGTTGCGGCTAACTCGAGTTGACTTGAGTGGTATTCTTCCGAACTCGAGTTGCTATTACCAAAATCTAAAATAAAATATAATAAAGAACAACCAAATACACACATGTCAAACATTTAAACCATTATTTCTTAAATGTGTTCGTAAAACAATATCAATATTATTAAAGTTTGAATAAAAAAAGGTAGAAGCAACACCAATAACCAACATTAAAAAGCATCACGATAGCCAGGAGTTTGGAACTATTATGATAACAAATTAAAGAATGCTACAAAACTAACCATTTTGCGATCAAGATTGTATTTTTTAAATTAGTCGGATTATAACCGTTTGTCGTGAAAAAAGTTGTCCCCAACGAATAGGGTATAAGTTTAAAATGTATTTTTTTTGGCCAATGGTGTCCCACTCCTAGGCTAAGGCTTCCCCCATTCCTTCC
This sequence comes from Orthosia gothica, assembly GCA_949775005.1. Taxonomy (NCBI): domain Eukaryota; kingdom Metazoa; phylum Arthropoda; class Insecta; order Lepidoptera; family Noctuidae; genus Orthosia; species Orthosia gothica. The sequence continues at coordinate 10,673,346 of OX459042.1, forward strand.
ATTTCCCTCGGTGTTGTGCCTCGTCTCGTACATTCTCGAGGAAGTTATCCAATTTATCTGTCAAATATGTATATATGTAAAAAAGTGGTTTTTAACAAATAAACGAAATAAATAATTAATTCTAACTAATGAAGCTACGTTGCGCTAACACGAGTTGCGCAACTCGAGTTATGTGCATTTCAACTCGGGTTAACTCGAGTCGTGTTTATCCCGAGTTGGCACATCACTAGTCAAAGTTCCATTCTCTTTTTCTTTCACTCTTACGTTCCATTTTACAAAAGGAATCCGAGATATCACAAGATTGCATAAAATTTACTATTATAAATTTTATACAGCTATAAAAAGTACGTTCTTATTATATTATCTACTTCATTCAAGATTAAAAAAATCAAGTTATTAAAGACGTTATAATCTTTAATAACTTGATTTTTCATATTTAAGCAATTTAATAGATACCTTTTTGAAATGTATACAACCTTATTATAAAACTATGAAATGGATCGTAGGCACTAGTCAATTACTTCAAGATTGTCATGGCAACCGTTTTTATTTTGTCAATGATGTCTTATCGAAAGAAAATAATATCTAATATAATTTATTGTTGCTAAAATCAAGAATTGAAGCTTATAATTACTAGAAGTGAATGTGTTCAGGCGAGCAGTTGCTAGTTATTGTATACCTCATAGAACTACAGCATATTTTACTCAGAACTTCACAAGATCTCTCAAGGTGGAACAGAACCAAAACAGAACCGACACACATAGAAATCGTGCATATGCATCGGAATCTGATTGCAATTGTGATTTACCAACAAATGTGGACTGTTGTGATAAAATTTTTAATGAGTGACCTGGGTTTTCATGACAAAGACTTTGCTAGCCATCGAAGAGCCTCCGAAGATAAACAATATTAGCCAGGGTCGGTGCCATTGGATATGTGTTGCTATTATGAAGGAGGACTGTGTTCTACTTACTTATTTTGTAAAATAATAAATAAATGAGACTTGTCATGTTGATTTTATCAACTTTTATTGTTCTGATACCAAAATCGTATCGTACTAAAGCCAAATTCTGTACACAATTTCATCGTTGTAACCTCTTCTTGTATTGTGGATCCTAATAATAATACCTATTCTATATAGGTATGAAAGTCTGTATAGTTGGAAGTATACACTTTGAAAAACACACAATGACCAGAATTAGAACCTAGGATATAATAACAAAAAACAAATACATTAAATAATAGATATAAAAATAAATAAACGGAAAAACAAATATTTATTCTGAAACCAGAGAAATAAAACTGAAGTCTATACAATACTATACGTAGTTTATAAAATGACCCTAATCTTAGTGTGCTTGGCATAGGCCTCCACTAACAGTTTCCACTGGGGTCTATCCTGAGCTACTCGCCAACACCACAGAGCACCATCGCTTACACTTTTTGCCTACATCTTGGACCAGCGGTCTTTCCCATATCCCATTTCCATCTATGACACTGTCTTCAACGGCATCTTTTCCCATCTCTTGTTTACCAATATGTCAATTTTCTCCATGTCCCTTGGTTATCGCGCATCATATAACCGGTCCATCTCCACTTTACACATAATTCCTGTTGGATAACTGTCGGTTTTCGCGCAGGAAAAGCTACTGTCGACTACAAACACTGGCACATTTTGAATATTTTCTTGAAGATCTCACTCAACATATTCATCATTTCTGCCGAAAGACTGCTGGATACAGGACTTCCCTAGCGTCACCACATCAACCAGTCCTGGGCGTCTTTCATACATCGGATTTCCGTGACCTTAACCAGGTCATCGGTCTACAGAGGGAGGCCTTAAAGCGCTGCGTATGCCGCCACGCGGTCGCAACTCCAGAACTTAACAGCCCCATTGACCATCCGTTCTTCGAGCATCTGAGATCTATCAGGCGATGCATCCGATCTAATGTTTTCGATAATTCAGGGCGAACAGTCTTCTTCAACGCATCGGTCTTCGTGGAGACATCTCCAAGGAAGACAAGGTCTTCTTCGTCACTCGATTTATAAGTTTATATATTATTTTGTATTTATTTCGCTTGATCACCGTTTAAGCACAGACTTGTCAACTATCAACTGCCAAATGTAACCAGTGTAGCCAGATTCGACGAGCGCTAAGTCGCCGAAAATTTAGTTTTTCCATTTATACAAAACTCAAGACGACCATTATTCACTAATACCACGAAACATTCTTCGAAACTTAAATGCATTAGCCACAATAATCATTATTGGTTCCACATAAAACATTTTTCTGCATTTCTTTATTTCCCTGTGTTGTTGCGACTGAAGTATAATGAAAAATAGTGAAAAAAAAAATTATTTTCCAGTTATTTACATCATTCCTCAGATAATGTTGTATTAGATAGTCTCATTCCGAAATCGCCTAAAATCGCCTTATTTCTTTTGGAGGTAACCTAATTGGCGCCGCTCGTAAAAATTGGTCGCCCCGGCACCCTTCCAAGTAGCCTAAATGGCAAAAAGGCGCCCAATCTGGCTACACTGATGATGTAACGTTGACAACGGTTTGAGAATTCGAGAATGATCAAATGTGTTTTTCTCAGTTGGGAAACCCAATTGATCGTCAATGAAGGTTTTTTGTATGACATAAGGTATACTTTGGCATGACTTGACTACGTATACTCAAACCTTGCTCAGCAATGCAGAAAACTTAAAGTGGCAGATGATCAAGGGTGACAGATGCTTAAATCGAGATCAGCACGTACTTAGCGTCGAATACTTAATTCAGAAATCGGCCATAAGTGCATAATGAAAAGCTGCCGAACAGTCAGCACGTTGCAGGATTTGTAAAGCAGATCAGTGGGGTAGAGAAAAGGGTGGAAATTGGCTACTTTTAAAATTGCTCTCTGAGCCCTTTCAAGAGGCAGTAGATGCGTTTTTAGTGCGCCACCCCATGAGGTGATACAGTATTGGATTACAGATTGACCTAGGGCCAAATAGACTTGTTTGATCAATTTTGTATCTGCAATCGTTCTCAACTTTTTTAAAACATAAATTAGTTTGCGCACTCTATTAACTAGGCTATCTGTATGAGGTCTAAATAAAAGGATACAGACAAGATAACAAGCACAGTCAGAAAAGAATACTCGCAAGGTAACAATATGTCTGCTGCAGCATTGCTGGATATAAAGGCAATCCAGTCTGTTGGCAATCATCGCCAGGACGGTGTTCGCGCTATTGGTTACTACGCTACGCTACGGATAAAAAACCTTAGTGGCCTTCCTGATGAATCGAAGCGATTCGATTTATATCACGCGATTTACATATCAAGTACCTATGTTCACATAAATTCACTGCGGTGCAACTCGACCAATTCATCCTTGAAATTTACTTAGAAAATACGTGTACGCGATATCCAACCGATGTTGCCTATCGCGCCACCAGGATGGTTCTTTACAGATCGGAAATAGGTTCTTACTAAGCGAATACTAAAATATTGATAAGAGTTCGTAACCTACACATGTATGAAATTGCAAAACCCGCACTACAACATTGTCCTCGAAAGATTTTCTAGAAATTCCATAACATCGAATGGGATGGCAGCAATCCCGAAGATAAACGGTAAACAATGTTTTCGAACGTTTCCTACAAACATTTTCAACATTGTACATAAGTATTGCACGCAGACCGCATTTTATGACCCAGACTTTAATACTTCGAGGAATTGATATTAATCTTTGAAAATGTTGTAAAAATTGATATAGTTAAATATACCGAGTGGTGGTTGACTTGGCGTAGAAACGGTGGTTTGAAAAGTCAAAAACGAGTATAAGGGGTAATAAGGGGCATGCCATATTGTGGCCTTAAGGTCATAGCACACTTATCAATTCGAAAAGTGATCGTAACCGTATCGCCTTTCGCCTCGCCGTCAAACAGGCGTCAACATTACCAATGCGGGTCAGCAGCTCCGGTACGTTGACTCAGCTACGGCTAGGCGATACGCCGCGCTTACGGCTCGCCGACCGAGGGTTGACCTGGCTGGTATTAGATCAGACGATGAGCTGTAAGCGCGGAAACTGTAAGTTGACTCGAGTTGATACGGTGACGATCCCTTTCCGAGTTGATAGGTGTGCTATGATCTTTACCTGGATCATAACTCGTATTGCATCATCGAAGTATGTAAGGATTGTAGCAAATTGCGAATTTTTCGATGCGCAGTGTGCACTTTTCCCTGTCCTCTTTTTATATAGGTTTGTTTTGTTTTAGTCTTATGTTTTAGAATATTCAATTGTAATTATTATAAAGGTATAACTATGTCAATATAATAAAAGTTACAGAAATGCCCATGAGTTAAATCCTGTAAGTAGATAGCTACGGTGTTACGGATTAAACTATTCAATTAATCGTATTGCCAGATCACTGGATAAACATAACACGTCGTCCAAAACATAATTAGCGGTTTGCAATTACAGACGTACAGCTAACACCTCAAGTGCCTGGAATGATCGTATCGTGAAACATCACTATTGTTTTAAATCACACTAAAATTATAAAGGTGAAAGTTTGTGAGTGTGTGTGTGTGTGTTTGTGTATTTGTGTATTTGTTACTTTTTCACGCTCAAACGGCTGGACGGATCTGGATGAAATTTGGCACAGAGATAGATTATAGTCTGGAATAGCACATAAATGATAATGATAAATGATAATGATAAATGGTTTTATTTCTGTAAGTTGGTTTGTTCAAACGCTTTTACAAGTCTAACATATATTTTTTTTAAACTAGATGAGGTCGGCGTTTCCTATCTGACTACTCTGAGAAGAAAGGCCGAAACAAACTGTGACCTCTGTCACAGTCTCTTTTAAAGTCCTGACAAAATCTTGGTTCGATCATGTGAAGACCATGTAGACTGATGTCTGAAATGGTCTTTTGAGGAAAGAACCAGCCAGATTGAGTGGACCTGTCCAGTCAGTGCACGCATAAAAAAATTTTTTTTTTTTTAAATAACAAAATTCATGGTGCAAAATATTTAAACAAAAAAAAACTAAATTAATTGGAGCAGCTCACTCCCAAGCCGTTTTATCCTCAACGTAATCTTTAATGCTATAAAACGCTTTTTGCCACAACTAACGTTTAATGAATGATTTAAATTTATTAAGACTTAGATTTTGTACGTGGCTTGGAAGCATATTATAAAAGCGCACACATTGACATCTAAACGAGCCACCTATTTTCTTGAGCCTTGTTGTAGGTATTACAAATTTGTGTTTGTTCCTAGTATTTATATTATGGATATCACTGTATTTTTTAAACAATTTTATATTTTTATGGGCATATAAAAGATTTTCATAAATATACTGAGAAGGCACAGTCATTACATTAATCTCCTTAAATTTCTCTCTGAGAGAGTGTCTCGGACTTAATTTATAAATTGATCGAACAGCTCTTTTCTGCAAAACAAAGATAGTCTGGATGTCGGCGGCATTTCCCCACAACAGAATACCGTACGACATTACACTATGAAAATAGCTAAAGTATACTAAACGGGCTGTCTCTATGTCCGTTAAATTACGAATTTTTCTAACAGCATATGCTGCGGAGCTTAGCTTCTTTGACAATTTATCTATATGTGGGCCCCACTGAAGCTTAGCATCCAAAGTTAAACCTAAGAATACTGTGCTATTTTCAGGATTCAATTCTTCGCCCTTTATCAGCACATCAGTTTTCACCTGCCTAACGTGAGGTAGGGTAAACTTAATGCATTTCGTTTTTTTTTCATTAAGAAGTAAATTGTTAACATTGAACCAGTGAACTACTTTTGAGATCGCGCTATTTACATCGTCAGTAACCAGCTGCTGACGTTTAAGTTTAAACAAAAGTGAAGTATCATCCGCAAACAACACTATATTATGGTTATCCTTTATGAGGTAAGGCAAATCATTAATATAAATAAGAAACAAGAAAGGACCAAGAATCGAGCCCTGCGGGACTCCCATTGCTACTATAGATCCAGGAGATCTTTTTCCATTAACGTCAACGCTCTGAATCCTATTACTCAAGTATGAAGTAAGAAGATCCAGAGCGCTGTTCCGGATCCCGTAGTGGCGGAGTTTCCTGATTAGGGTTTCATGAAGAACACAATCAAATGCCTTGGACAAATCACAAAAGATGCCCAAGGCATCGCACTCATCCTCCCATGCATTATAAATATGTCCCAAAAGCTCAACATCAGTAGTTGAACGACCCCTTGTAAAACCGAACTGTTTGCTATGTAATAATTTATGTTTATTAAAAAATCTTTGCAATTGCACTAAAATTAATTTCTCAAATATTTTACTAAAAGAAGGTAGTACTGAAATAGGTCTATAATTTGTAGGGTCTGATGTACTACCTGATTTAAACAAAGGTATCATTTTACTATTTTTCATTAGGTAAGGAAACTCCCCACAGTCGATACAATTATTAAAGATAATAGCTAAACTAGGTGCGACAATATCAATAATAGACTTGGCGACTTCAACAGAATGACCCCACAGATCAGCAGTCTTTTTAACATTTAAAGTGTGAAAGGTTTTAATTATGTCTCTACAAGTAATATGTTCAAAAATAAATTCCGAATCGCAAACATTAACATTTTCTTTTAGCAAAGACTCAGCAACAGAAGGTGATGAGTTTAAGGATTTAGTAGTAGAAACGGGAATATCTGAAAAGAAATTTTCAAAGGCCAGTGCGACTTGTGAGTCTGATTTTATGATGTAGTCATTAATAGACAGGCTGTAGTCAATATTTCGGTTACCAGATCCTCCCGTTTCACTATTAATAATATTCCAAGTCGTTTTAATAACACTTCTACTGTTTTTAATCTTCGAACTCAAATAACGCGACTTGGCCAAAAAACAAACTTTTTTAAATAATTTTGAATAATTTCTAACATATAAATTAAATTCAGCAGTGTTTACATAAGTCCTTTCATCGTACAGCTCATAAAGCCGTGTTCTACTTTTATGAATACCAATGGTAGCCCAATCACTGAATGATGCATTACCATTAACGGAGATTGTCTTGGGAATAAAGGTGGAATTAAATTGTTTACAGTATATACTAAAAATTCATCATATTGATGATTAGGTTCAGCATGAATTGGCAAAATTGGTAATTTATCAATGAGTTTAACTTTAAAAGCTTTCAAGCGACTTGCAGTTTTGGGGTTAACAGTGATATCCTTTTTAGCCACTTTGTTGTTTTGGATTGGTAAAGTTATCCTCTGCCCGCAATGATCAGAATCTAGTAAATTTATAATTTCTTTGTGGACTGGTACAACATTAGTATAAATATTATCTAAGCATGTGGCACTAGTAGGGATTATTCTTGTGGGCTCCAAAAATAGGTTTACAAGATTGTAGGACTGAAACAGACTTATTATTTTACTACAAGAACCTGAGTTTTCCAACAAATTAACATTAAAATCACCACAAGTTATAATGGATTTATTAGTGTTACAAATCTTGTGTAACACTTCATCCATTACCTTTTCAAAGCAGTCATACAATCCTGAAGGGGGTCTGTATACACTTAATACAATAAACTGCTCCAATTCTATACAAGCTATTTCAACTGTCCGCTCAACAGATCACAATATCCTTACGGTCTTTAAATTTAAGCTGGTTACTTACTAAAATCAAGGAGCCACCATATATAGCATTAACTCTGCTGAATGAACTACCAACCTGGTGATTATTAAAATTGAACAATAACTGGTGGCTTTTAAGCCAATGTTCTGTTATACAAAGAATATCAATACTGTTAAAATTCATAAACAATTCTACTTCTAAATCTTTGTTCATAAAGCCTTGAATATTTTGATGCACCAGGTTAATACTATTTACTGAATTAAAACTTTTATTTGATTTTATTTTGCAATTTTCATTTTGTAAAATTTTGCAAGAGGTTGACTCTATTGTCCTAATTTGTAATTTAAATTATTATCAATATCAATTACTGATACCAAATTATTGTCTGAATTACATAACATTTCTTGGCATTGTTCAATAGAAACAAGTTGTTTAGCCAAATTCTTGGCTGTAATAGAAAAATAATATGATAGCGACACAGCTATCTGTCTTTTATAATACTTTGAAAGAAAGTACCTATCCGTAAAAAAAATATCTTTTGTCAAATAAAAGTGATTACCAACATAATTGTTAGTGTCAATTAAATGGAATAAATTACTACTATAAGTTAAATTATGTAATGTCCTATTCAATTCAAATCTAAGATTGTTTTCTTCCTGTGGCAAACTTTGGCTGTATGGGAAAGTGAACATCACAATTTGTTTTAAACTAAGGTCGCACAAAGATCTAAAATGTTGGAGTAATTCTCCTTTGTTCACATTACCCCTATTACCAATAATTATTAATAATGTAGTATCCTGGTTAAAATTACATTTAATAACTTTTTTCATTATGTCAAATAAAGAACAACCAGGCATACAGTAGTTCATAATTGAGTGTCCTGGATATTTATTTGTCAACAAATGGCCTAGATCCTTTCCAATTTCATCACAAAATAATACTATTTCTGTATTTACATTATTTTTAGGCAAACAGTTAGTAATTTCTAATGGCAAACTGGCACTAGACTGCGGTATGGTGGCATCACATATTGTCAATGAATGGTCCGGCGTGGGTTCAACAGATGGTGGTTGACACTGATCACATTTGTTGGTTTGTGAGCTCACCAGCTCATTCATTGCCAATACATATTCCCTCATTTGGTTTTCAGAGGCTGTATACTTGATGATCATAGAACTAAGTTTCTCCTGTAGTAGGTCAAGTTCATACTGCAAGTCTTCTGTGTCAGTTTGGTGTTTCCTAGTACTTTTTTCTAAGTTATATGAATACATATCTAATTGTTTAAGTAGATGCAATCTTTCTCTATTAAGTTTTACATTTTTGATGAAGAACCTTTGTTTTTTGACCATTTTCTTGGTTTTAACTATGTATTTGTTAATTTTAATGTACTTTTTTATTTTATTTTTACTAGTAACTACCCTCAATGATTTAATTGATTTTGAATCATCATGACCTGTTAAATCTATTGTGTAAGAGGGGTTTATTGCAGTAACCATTGATGGGGCAACAGGCACCAATTCATTGAATAGACTTTGATTCAACGAGGCAGTGATGTTTAAATTTGTAGTTTCTAGTTGTTCAATCTGACTTTGAGCCTCATGTAGCTGCTGTTGTAATAAAAAATTGTGACTAAGAGCTTGGTCATACTCATTGCTACACTGGCTGAACCCGTCCACAACAACTTGGAGCCTGTCCCGGGCTGCTACGGCATCAGTGTGTTGAATATATAACTGAGCCATTTCTGTTTTCAGTTTGCTATTCCTGTCAAGGACACTAAGGAACTCTATTTCGTTTTCATCCTTTTCCCTAATCAGTTGGTCACAGAGCTCCTGAGACGCCTTTAATTCGCTCAAAGCCTGACTGAGTTTGGTCTCTTCTAGGCGAGCCCGCGCGCTGCGAGTCATAATCATGATTAAAGAGAAGAAAGAAGAGGTTGGAAAAGAGTAGTGGAATGAGTAACAGATGATTAGTTGAACGGAAAATGAAATTTAGATCGTTAAGAAAGAAGCTCTGTTACCAAACTAATTAAGGTTATGTTTACGTTTTACAGGTCATTGGCATCAACTTGTAATCGTAATAAAAGTGATCCAATTAATTGTAGGCAAATATCAAAACGCAAACAATCCTATATCAAGTAAAAATATACAGTATTGCACCAGGTACCGAGATGAAAAAGCAACATTCACTTAAGCCGGTAACTGTCAACGAAACACAATGAAATGTTTACACTTATTTTGCACTTAGTGCCTAAATTCAACACAAAACACTTAATTACACTTTAAAACTAGTTAATAAATTGGAAATAGGCCTTATTATGAATGAAATCTAATATTTAAAATTAAAATTATTAGGACAAATTCAAATCAGCTGTTAGCTGTAGTGTTGCCACAGGAGGACGTCCCATAGGATACTATTAGCCCGGTATTATGTTCCCTTGGGCTAATTTTCGTCATTTACGCGGGCGAAGCCGCTGGCAGAAGCTAGTATGTCAAAATTCTCAGCTGCCTCGATGATATTGGTTTTTAATGCTTTGCAGCAGAGCATGAGGTCTTGGATTGGGAAAAGTGTTATTATTGCTTTTCCATCTAGATTTTTTTTTTAACAGCCCGAGGCATGGATTCGTATCCGTATGTATGTCCGTAGGTTCAACTCCTATTTCATGGGCTAACATAAACAAAACTGGGGAATTGAGGGTGTACTGAAAATGGAAACTTCGACTTATGTCACTGTCAGTACCAACACAGCAGATGCCTGCAAAATCGTCAAGACATCGCAACGATATATTAGAAGGTGTATAACAAGGTTATACTAGGGATGGGGTAAAACTGCGTGTCACGCCGGTTATAAACTAACGAAATCGATAGCGTGCGCAGCACACAGCGAGAGCGAGGCGAGACAGACGCGTCATTAATTATCGCGTGCCTTCGCAGGATCAACGTAATGATAGTTTAATTTATTTGGATGACCCACTTCGTTCATTGGTTATTGAACGGAAATTATTTGGAATTGATGAGGGCTGCAGCTGATTTGGGGCGTTTTATTATTATTAAAAGATAAAAGACGATCTATTATTTCAGACTATATGTACGCACACGCGCAGACCACACGCACACACACAAACACACACACACACGGCCGATCAGTCCGATCAGGCCGATCGTCCGGTAGCCGCACAGCAGCAGTGTGGTGACGCTTGGGGGAGCCCTATGTCCAGCAGTGAACGTCTATCGGATGAAATGATGATGATGATATTCTGTTTCAACATGGCAGTAGCGATCATTGACCAACTTACATTATTGACATTCTTTCATTCGAAAAAGCCGTTCTAAATCGACAATAATACCCTTAACTTATTTTACTAATGAAAAATTTTACTTAGCTTAATGTACGGGATCATTATCCTTTAGCTTTTTGATCTTTTTTTGTTGCCAGCGATACCTATTAATCGTCTTCTCGGTGTTCACTTCGTGAACATGAAGTGAGCTGTGAATCCATCTATAGGTACTCCATTTGAAATAACATTAGAAATTTCTACAACCCTTTTTTACAGTCCGTTCAACTGATTTTGAGTTCTATCCCGTTAATATAAAGCATAAGCATAAACCTGTTACGAAAATTAAATGTTTACTACAGCTGCCATTTGTCATATCCCCAACGCAATAGAAGTCAAAATCGGTTGGACGAGCCGTAAAATGGGATTAGTTGAATGTCTAATGTTATCTCAAATGGAGTATATTCAAGTTAGAATGACAGTTGGCTTCAAACTCACTCCACCTTAGTATTTACGGTGACTTGTTTAGAGAACAGACGGACTGTTAGTCATATCTGAGTCTGACCTCGCCTAAATCTTAAACAAACCGAAATATCAAATTATCACAATATGTCGTGAATATTGTCTGTTTATTATATCTTATTCTACTTTAATTATCCGGCTGCTGCTCAATATCTTTCGAAACCGAGGTTTCGTTTATTGGATCTCGTACGTTTGATGGTTTGATAGGATTTCACAACATATAACCAGCAACAGATGCGCAAGGTCTTGTTCTTATGATAACTCTCAAGATAAAACGTACACGACATCTTATAACTCAGCTCGAGTGTGGAGTTAGGCAGGGTGGCTTAACATCCCCTACATTGTTTAATTTATATTTAAACGGTCTGATCGTAGCGCTCAGCAGTCGGCATGTCGGCTGCCACATTGACGGTGTGTGTGTCAACAATTTGAGTTATGCTGACGATATGGTGCTGTTGAGCGCGTCGGTCTGTGGCCTGAGAAAGTTGTTGCGGACTTGCGGGGAATATGCCTGTGGCCACGGATTATTATATAACGTAAAAAAGAGCCAATGGATGGTCTTTGGGACCGCCAGTGCAAAATATCCTGAGAACTTACCTCCAGTTACATTGAATGGTGCTCCTCTGGAAAGAGTTGAGCAGTTCAAATATCTTGGGCATGTATTGACTGGCGACCTCAAAGACCATGCAGATATGGAACGGGAGCGAAGGGCGTTATCTGTGAGAGCCAATATGGTTGCTCGCAGATTCGCCCGATGCTCGAACGATGTAAAGGTTACTCTATTTAGAGCCTTTTGTACATCACTGTACTCTTGTAGTCTTTGGGCTCACTACACCAAAAGAAGCCTAAATGCTATACGGGTGCAGTACAATAACGCGTTTAGGGCGGTGATGGGACTGCCCCGATATTGTAGCGCCTCAGGTATGTTCGCAGAGGCACACACCGATAGTTTTCACGCGGTTATGCGCAAGCGCGCTGCTTCTATGGTCTGCAGGGTACGGGCCAGTTCCAACACCGTCCTGGCGATGATCGCGGAAAGGTTAGATTGTCCTTTCCTCCGACATTGTTCTGACAGACATGTCACTGTGCCAGTGCCGGAGAGAAGGTACTAAATACTTTCAAATTTATTTTGTTTTAATTAATTTTATTTTTATTATTGTAGCTAGGGTAATTTTATTCTGTTTTGATATGACATTATTTTAATTGACTTTACTTGTGACTTGATTTGACAATGACTTTTTGTTTTTGACCGGTATTTATCTGATATTATTTTTATTTTTATTATTCTGATGTTTATTTTAATGTAAAATGGGTTCTGTAAGTTACCTAAATAAAGAAATTTTATTATTATCTCCTTTATTCATATTCATTCTTATTATTTACATTTTTAAATATTTTTAAAAACTCATACAAAAACGAAAAACATTTAAAAATATAAAAAATAGAGGCCCACCGGTATCGGGAACAGGGTCCAAGCTATCGGCGGTCAGGGCTCCAGAGAGAGGAACCTCCTAACAATACGAGCCGTGTCCAGCAATACTGCTTTCTGGATCAGGCCCTTGACCCAGCCGCCTAACGAGAGCCTCCTAAGATGTTGGTCGAGGCTCGTGGCTATTAAGCCATTGGCCGACACGACAATCGGTACAATGATCGCTGTGTCCACATCCCACATGTCGACAACCTCGCGAGCCAAGTCAAGATACTTAATTTGCTTATCTTTCTCAGCTTTCACGAGGTTCCCGTCATGAGGGACGGTAATGTCAACAATCATTGCACGCCTCTCGATTCGGTCCACCACCACTATATCAGGTTTATTGGCTACAATAGTCCTGTCAGTGATGATGGACCGATCCCAGTACAATGTGATATTGCCATTCTCGAGAACTGGGTCGGGCACATACCTGTAGTACGGCACCTCCGATGCCACAAGAGTGTATTTCAGAGCAAGTTGCTGATGGATAATCCTGGCTACAAGGTTGTGCCTATGCAAGTACTCTTCGTTAGCTAGACGAGAACACCCAGAGATAATGTGGCGGATTGGTCTACATCGGACCCATGTAGGGCCCGGAAAAAGCGTCCGTGAAGCTCTTTACTCTGCCATACCTCCCTGCGGTCGTTAGTGTCAAGCACTACAGGCCTGCGCCAGTTCTCATTCGCCAAGGAGAGCGGGGTGAGTCCCTTGTCCACTGCTACTACATCTCGGTGCATACCCACGTCTGTGTTTAGAAAATATTCCCTGAGATTGCATATCTCGCGGTTGTGGAGGTTTTTGGCATTTAAAAAGCCTCGGCCTCCACACTTCCGTGGGATATACAATCTCATGACCGACGATCGTGGGTGATGCATTCGATATGCAGTCAGCAGTGTACGGACCCGTCTATCCAGGGCGTCAAGTTCCGTTTGAGTCCATTTGAGTATGCCGAAAGAGTACATCAATACTGGCATGACCCAACCGTTGAAGGCGCGCACCTTGTTTCCGCCCGAAAGAAGGCTATTGAATACCTTCTTCAGGCGGCCAAAGAAGCGTTCCCTCAACGATTGCTTCATGTCAGTAGTGCTGATACCTAACGCTTCCGACATACCCAAATACTTATAGGTTTCGTTTGGAGAGAGGGATCTCAGGTTTATGGAATCCGCGAGTTTAATTCCCACGGATTTCACAATCTCTCCTCGCTTTACATGCATGACCGCACATTTGTCCACACCAAACTCCATCCTGATGGCGTTACTAAAAGTTTCAGTTACCTTCAGTAGCTCCATCAGATGAAGATTGCTGGGTGCAAAGAGCTTCAGGTCATCCATGTAAAGGAGGTGAGATATAACCTGACCGCCTCTCTTCAACCGATAGCCCAGCCCTGAATTCTCCAGCAGCATGCTTAGAGGATTCAGGGCTAGGCAAAACCAAAGTGGACTCAAGCTATCGCCCTGAAATATACCTCGCTCGATCCTTACAGGTTCGCTATTCCTCTGGATATTTCGACATCCCGGATAGCGAAGGACTGTGCTCCACTGCGCCATACACGACATCAGGAAGGTGCGTAGAGTTGTATCTATTTTATACAATTCTAGCACCCTCATGAGCCATGTATGAGGCACCGAGTCATAGGCCTTCTTATAATCTATCCAACATGTCGACAGATCCTTTCGGGAACGCCGAACCTGTTGGCTAATGGCCATATCTATAAGGAGTAGCTCCTTAGTACCGCGGGACCCGTTCCTACATCTATTCTGAGAGACCGACATGATGGAGTTATCGTCGACGTGTTTATTAATTTTAACTCTCAAAATGGATGTTAGAACCTTATAGACCGTTGGTAAACATGTAATAGGTCTATAATTTTTGGGTTCCGCGGTGCTACCAGACTTGTGGAGCAGGTGGGTTATTCCTGTTGTAAGGAACTTGGGTAGCGAACCAGACTCCAAGGCTGCCTGGTACTGAGATGCCAAACGAGCGTGCGACCTTTGTAACCACTTGATCCAGAAGTTGTGCAGCCCGTCCGGCCCTGGAGATTTCCAGTTCGGCAACGGACGGACTGCACGGGCTACATCTTGGGGGCTGATCGTTATAGCCCCCATTTCTTGTATTGGATCGCACGCTCGTTCGACCTCCCGAGTCCATTCACCTTCGGTGTGACTGACAGGCACCGACCAGATGCTGCGCCAGAATGAACACATAGCGTCATCATCCGGCAGGCGCGTATCAGTCACACCTTGGTCTGGTCGCTCCCAAGCTCGATAAACCCACCTTTCATTACTTTGGAATGTACGATTCTGGGTGTATCGCTCCACTCTCCGCCTGTACCTACGAATACGGTTTGCCCATGCAAACACTTTTTGTTTCAGGAAGTCGATGCGCTCTGTGACATGGGATATGTAGTCTCGGGGGCTGATATCAGTCCCCGAAAACGCTCGTCTCACAAAGCGCATCACTCTTGGGCGATTATTGCCCTCCCTGAAACAAATTAGTTTGCCAATGAGTGCTCTGGCCCCACCAATACGACGTTCGATCCTGCACTGCCAAGCCGGTACAGCTGGTTTCGGTCGTGTAGCTCTGTCATCTGCAAATTTGACGTGAGCTACACGACATGCCGCTACTGCCGCGCAGTACATGATCGAATGTGCATCAGTGAGGTCTTCGCAGTCATCAAAATAGTTTGACAACTGCGAATCCAGAACAGCCACCAGCGCCCTATTTTTGTTATGCATGGACAAACGAGGTAATCGTGGCCTAAGTTCGGGTGGCATGTAGCGATACTCCCGAATAGCACACTCCAAAGCACTCCTCAATTGCTCATTGCACTGGGTACTTACGTTTGTAACCCTGTCACTACTCTCCTCGTCAGCGTGGTTGGACTGTGGTGGCACCACAGCCTGCGACGATGGAACAGTGACACGGTTACCCATTTCCGTTCGGAGGCGATCAAGTACAGTATCATCCAACATATGATTACGTTGGATGACCCGCACCTGATCCGAAAGTCGTTGGGCCGAAACGTTGACGGTTGGCTCAAGCACCTGGAACAAAGAGAGCATCCGAACACGGTACGCGGTCAAGTTGTTTCCTCCCTCTGTAGCCCCAAAGTATGCGCGCATGACATTTTCGTTAATGGATTGTGTCCATCTCATGCGCTGCACACTTCCGCCGGGTGCTGGGACCCTATCAGAGACCGGTTAGCCTCGAGGTCCTAAGCGGTCCGGCGGCCGGCGTCCTCCCCGTCGACGCGCAGGTGGTGGTGTCGTCGGCGGAGAGAAGTACTCGTCGCTCGAGCTCGACGCAACTTCCACGGCCGGTATCACAGCACTCACAGTGGGGCTGGTTTCCGGCGGCGGCGAGGCGGAGCTGGGCGACGAGGCCGGAGGTGGTAGGCGTGCTTTAGCGGCGGCAGCTCTTGTTAACATGACGTCGCCGTCGTCTTCATTTCTCACATTTCTTATGATGATATCTTATAACTCAGCTCGAGTGTGGAGTTAGGCAGGGTGGCTTAACATCCCCTACATTGTTTAATTTATATTTAAACGGTCTGATCGTAGCGCTCAGCAGTCGGCATGTCGGCTGCCACATTGACGGTGTGTGTGTCAACAATTTGAGTTATGCTGACGATATGGTGCTGTTGAGCGCGTCGGTCTGTGGCCTGAGAAAGTTGTTGCGGACTTGCGGGGAATATGCCTGTGGCCACGGATTATTATATAACGTAAAAAAGAGCCAATGGATGGTCTTTGGGACCGCCAGTGCAAAATATCCTGAGAACTTACCTCCAGTTACATTGAATGGTGCTCCTCTGGAAAGAGTTGAGCAGTTCAAATATCTTGGGCATGTATTGACTGGCGACCTCAAAGACCATGCAGATATGGAACGGGAGCGAAGGGCGTTATCTGTGAGAGCCAATATGGTTGCTCGCAGATTCGCCCGATGCTCGAACGATGTAAAGGTTACTCTATTTAGAGCCTTTTGTACATCACTGTACTCTTGTAGTCTTTGGGCTCACTACACCAAAAGAAGCCTAAATGCTATACGGGTGCAGTACAATAACGCGTTTAGGGCGGTGATGGGACTGCCCCGATATTGTAGCGCCTCAGGTATGTTCGCAGAGGCACACACCGATAGTTTTCACGCGGTTATGCGCAAGCGCGCTGCTTCTATGGTCTGCAGGGTACGGGCCAGTTCCAACACCGTCCTGGCGATGATCGCGGAAAGGTTAGATTGTCCTTTCCTCCGACATTGTTCTGACAGACATGTCACTGTGCCAGTGCCGGAGAGAAGGTACTAAATACTTTCAAATTTATTTTGTTTTAATTAATTTTATTTTTATTATTGTAGCTAGGGTAATTTTATTCTGTTTTGATATGACATTATTTTAATTGACTTTACTTGTGACTTGATTTGACAATGACTTTTTGTTTTTGACCGGTATTTATCTGATATTATTTTTATTTTTATTATTCTGATGTTTATTTTAATGTAAAATGGGTTCTGTAAGTTACCTAAATAAAGAAATTTTATTATTATCTCCTTTATTCATATTCATTCTTATTATTTACATTTTTAAATATTTTTAAAAACTCATACAAAAACGAAAAACATTTAAAAATATAAAAAATAGAGGCCCACCGGTATCGGGAACAGGGTCCAAGCTATCGGCGGTCAGGGCTCCAGAGAGAGGAACCTCCTAACAATACGAGCCGTGTCCAGCAATACTGCTTTCTGGATCAGGCCCTTGACCCAGCCGCCTAACGAGAGCCTCCTAAGATGTTGGTCGAGGCTCGTGGCTATTAAGCCATTGGCCGACACGACAATCGGTACAATGATCGCTGTGTCCACATCCCACATGTCGACAACCTCGCGAGCCAAGTCAAGATACTTAATTTGCTTATCTTTCTCAGCTTTCACGAGGTTCCCGTCATGAGGGACGGTAATGTCAACAATCATTGCACGCCTCTCGATTCGGTCCACCACCACTATATCAGGTTTATTGGCTACAATAGTCCTGTCAGTGATGATGGACCGATCCCAGTACAATGTGATATTGCCATTCTCGAGAACTGGGTCGGGCACATACCTGTAGTACGGCACCTCCGATGCCACAAGAGTGTATTTCAGAGCAAGTTGCTGATGGATAATCCTGGCTACAAGGTTGTGCCTATGCAAGTACTCTTCGTTAGCTAGACGAGAACACCCAGAGATAATGTGGCGGATTGGTCTACATCGGACCCATGTAGGGCCCGGAAAAAGCGTCCGTGAAGCTCTTTACTCTGCCATACCTCCCTGCGGTCGTTAGTGTCAAGCACTACAGGCCTGCGCCAGTTCTCATTCGCCAAGGAGAGCGGGGTGAGTCCCTTGTCCACTGCTACTACATCTCGGTGCATACCCACGTCTGTGTTTAGAAAATATTCCCTGAGATTGCATATCTCGCGGTTGTGGAGGTTTTTGGCATTTAAAAAGCCTCGGCCTCCACACTTCCGTGGGATATACAATCTCATGACCGACGATCGTGGGTGATGCATTCGATATGCAGTCAGCAGTGTACGGACCCGTCTATCCAGGGCGTCAAGTTCCGTTTGAGTCCATTTGAGTATGCCGAAAGAGTACATCAATACTGGCATGACCCAACCGTTGAAGGCGCGCACCTTGTTTCCGCCCGAAAGAAGGCTATTGAATACCTTCTTCAGGCGGCCAAAGAAGCGTTCCCTCAACGATTGCTTCATGTCAGTAGTGCTGATACCTAACGCTTCCGACATACCCAAATACTTATAGGTTTCGTTTGGAGAGAGGGATCTCAGGTTTATGGAATCCGCGAGTTTAATTCCCACGGATTTCACAATCTCTCCTCGCTTTACATGCATGACCGCACATTTGTCCACACCAAACTCCATCCTGATGGCGTTACTAAAAGTTTCAGTTACCTTCAGTAGCTCCATCAGATGAAGATTGCTGGGTGCAAAGAGCTTCAGGTCATCCATGTAAAGGAGGTGAGATATAACCTGACCGCCTCTCTTCAACCGATAGCCCAGCCCTGAATTCTCCAGCAGCATGCTTAGAGGATTCAGGGCTAGGCAAAACCAAAGTGGACTCAAGCTATCGCCCTGAAATATACCTCGCTCGATCCTTACAGGTTCGCTATTCCTCTGGATATTTCGACATCCCGGATAGCGAAGGACTGTGCTCCACTGCGCCATACACGACATCAGGAAGGTGCGTAGAGTTGTATCTATTTTATACAATTCTAGCACCCTCATGAGCCATGTATGAGGCACCGAGTCATAGGCCTTCTTATAATCTATCCAACATGTCGACAGATCCTTTCGGGAACGCCGAACCTGTTGGCTAATGGCCATATCTATAAGGAGTAGCTCCTTAGTACCGCGGGACCCGTTCCTACATCTATTCTGAGAGACCGACATGATGGAGTTATCGTCGACGTGTTTATTAATTTTAACTCTCAAAATGGATGTTAGAACCTTATAGACCGTTGGTAAACATGTAATAGGTCTATAATTTTTGGGTTCCGCGGTGCTACCAGACTTGTGGAGCAGGTGGGTTATTCCTGTTGTAAGGAACTTGGGTAGCGAACCAGACTCCAAGGCTGCCTGGTACTGAGATGCCAAACGAGCGTGCGACCTTTGTAACCACTTGATCCAGAAGTTGTGCAGCCCGTCCGGCCCTGGAGATTTCCAGTTCGGCAACGGACGGACTGCACGGGCTACATCTTGGGGGCTGATCGTTATAGCCCCCATTTCTTGTATTGGATCGCACGCTCGTTCGACCTCCCGAGTCCATTCACCTTCGGTGTGACTGACAGGCACCGACCAGATGCTGCGCCAGAATGAACACATAGCGTCATCATCCGGCAGGCGCGTATCAGTCACACCTTGGTCTGGTCGCTCCCAAGCTCGATAAACCCACCTTTCATTACTTTGGAATGTACGATTCTGGGTGTATCGCTCCACTCTCCGCCTGTACCTACGAATACGGTTTGCCCATGCAAACACTTTTTGTTTCAGGAAGTCGATGCGCTCTGTGACATGGGATATGTAGTCTCGGGGGCTGATATCAGTCCCCGAAAACGCTCGTCTCACAAAGCGCATCACTCTTGGGCGATTATTGCCCTCCCTGAAACAAATTAGTTTGCCAATGAGTGCTCTGGCCCCACCAATACGACGTTCGATCCTGCACTGCCAAGCCGGTACAGCTGGTTTCGGTCGTGTAGCTCTGTCATCTGCAAATTTGACGTGAGCTACACGACATGCCGCTACTGCCGCGCAGTACATGATCGAATGTGCATCAGTGAGGTCTTCGCAGTCATCAAAATAGTTTGACAACTGCGAATCCAGAACAGCCACCAGCGCCCTATTTTTGTTATGCATGGACAAACGAGGTAATCGTGGCCTAAGTTCGGGTGGCATGTAGCGATACTCCCGAATAGCACACTCCAAAGCACTCCTCAATTGCTCATTGCACTGGGTACTTACGTTTGTAACCCTGTCACTACTCTCCTCGTCAGCGTGGTTGGACTGTGGTGGCACCACAGCCTGCGACGATGGAACAGTGACACGGTTACCCATTTCCGTTCGGAGGCGATCAAGTACAGTATCATCCAACATATGATTACGTTGGATGACCCGCACCTGATCCGAAAGTCGTTGGGCCGAAACGTTGACGGTTGGCTCAAGCACCTGGAACAAAGAGAGCATCCGAACACGGTACGCGGTCAAGTTGTTTCCTCCCTCTGTAGCCCCAAAGTATGCGCGCATGACATTTTCGTTAATGGATTGTGTCCATCTCATGCGCTGCACACTTCCGCCGGGTGCTGGGACCCTATCAGAGACCGGTTAGCCTCGAGGTCCTAAGCGGTCCGGCGGCCGGCGTCCTCCCCGTCGACGCGCAGGTGGTGGTGTCGTCGGCGGAGAGAAGTACTCGTCGCTCGAGCTCGACGCAACTTCCACGGCCGGTATCACAGCACTCACAGTGGGGCTGGTTTCCGGCGGCGGCGAGGCGGAGCTGGGCGACGAGGCCGGAGGTGGTAGGCGTGCTTTAGCGGCGGCAGCTCTTGTTAACATGACGTCGCCGTCGTCTTCATTTCTCACATTTCTTATGATGATATCTTATAACTCAGCTCGAGTGTGGAGTTAGGCAGGGTGGCTTAACATCCCCTACATTGTTTAATTTATATTTAAACGGTCTGATCGTAGCGCTCAGCAGTCGGCATGTCGGCTGCCACATTGACGGTGTGTGTGTCAACAATTTGAGTTATGCTGACGATATGGTGCTGTTGAGCGCGTCGGTCTGTGGCCTGAGAAAGTTGTTGCGGACTTGCGGGGAATATGCCTGTGGCCACGGATTATTATATAACGTAAAAAAGAGCCAATGGATGGTCTTTGGGACCGCCAGTGCAAAATATCCTGAGAACTTACCTCCAGTTACATTGAATGGTGCTCCTCTGGAAAGAGTTGAGCAGTTCAAATATCTTGGGCATGTATTGACTGGCGACCTCAAAGACCATGCAGATATGGAACGGGAGCGAAGGGCGTTATCTGTGAGAGCCAATATGGTTGCTCGCAGATTCGCCCGATGCTCGAACGATGTAAAGGTTACTCTATTTAGAGCCTTTTGTACATCACTGTACTCTTGTAGTCTTTGGGCTCACTACACCAAAAGAAGCCTAAATGCTATACGGGTGCAGTACAATAACGCGTTTAGGGCGGTGATGGGACTGCCCCGATATTGTAGCGCCTCAGGTATGTTCGCAGAGGCACACACCGATAGTTTTCACGCGGTTATGCGCAAGCGCGCTGCTTCTATGGTCTGCAGGGTACGGGCCAGTTCCAACACCGTCCTGGCGATGATCGCGGAAAGGTTAGATTGTCCTTTCCTCCGACATTGTTCTGACAGACATGTCACTGTGCCAGTGCCGGAGAGAAGGTACTAAATACTTTCAAATTTATTTTGTTTTAATTAATTTTATTTTTATTATTGTAGCTAGGGTAATTTTATTCTGTTTTGATATGACATTATTTTAATTGACTTTACTTGTGACTTGATTTGACAATGACTTTTTGTTTTTGACCGGTATTTATCTGATATTATTTTTATTTTTATTATTCTGATGTTTATTTTAATGTAAAATGGGTTCTGTAAGTTACCTAAATAAAGAAATTTTATTATTATCTCCTTTATTCATATTCATTCTTATTATTTACATTTTTAAATATTTTTAAAAACTCATACAAAAACGAAAAACATTTAAAAATATAAAAAATAGAGGCCCACCGGTATCGGGAACAGGGTCCAAGCTATCGGCGGTCAGGGCTCCAGAGAGAGGAACCTCCTAACAATACGAGCCGTGTCCAGCAATACTGCTTTCTGGATCAGGCCCTTGACCCAGCCGCCTAACGAGAGCCTCCTAAGATGTTGGTCGAGGCTCGTGGCTATTAAGCCATTGGCCGACACGACAATCGGTACAATGATCGCTGTGTCCACATCCCACATGTCGACAACCTCGCGAGCCAAGTCAAGATACTTAATTTGCTTATCTTTCTCAGCTTTCACGAGGTTCCCGTCATGAGGGACGGTAATGTCAACAATCATTGCACGCCTCTCGATTCGGTCCACCACCACTATATCAGGTTTATTGGCTACAATAGTCCTGTCAGTGATGATGGACCGATCCCAGTACAATGTGATATTGCCATTCTCGAGAACTGGGTCGGGCACATACCTGTAGTACGGCACCTCCGATGCCACAAGAGTGTATTTCAGAGCAAGTTGCTGATAGATAATCCTGGCTACAAGGTTGTGCCTATGCAAGTACTCTTCGTTAGCTAGACGAGAACAACCAGAGATAATGTGGCGGATTGGTCTACATCGGACCCATGTAGGGCCCGGAAAAAGCGTCCGTGAAGCTCTTTACTCTGCCATACCTCCCTGCGGTCGTTAGTGTCAAGCACTACAGGCCTGCGCCAGTTCTCATTCGCCAAGGAGAGCGGGGTGAGTCCCTTGTCCACTGCTACTACATCTCGGTGCATACCCACGTCTGTGTTTAGAAAATATTCCCTGAGATTGCATATCTCGCGGTTGTGGAGGTTTTTGGCATTTAAAAAGCCTCGGCCTCCACACTTCCGTGGGATATACAATCTCATGACCGACGATCGTGGGTGATGCATTCGATATGCAGTCAGCAGTGTACGGACCCGTCTATCCAGGGCGTCAAGTTCCGTTTGAGTCCATTTGAGTATGCCGAAAGAGTACATCAATACTGGCATGACCCAACCGTTGAAGGCGCGCACCTTGTTTCCGCCCGAAAGAAGGCTATTGAATACCTTCTTCAGGCGGCCAAAGAAGCGTTCCCTCAACGATTGCTTCATGTCAGTAGTGCTGATACCTAACGCTTCCGACATACCCAAATACTTATAGGTTTCGTTTGGAGAGAGGGATCTCAGGTTTATGGAATCCGCGAGTT
The DNA here is from genome assembly GCA_949775005.1 of Orthosia gothica. Classification (NCBI taxonomy): domain Eukaryota; kingdom Metazoa; phylum Arthropoda; class Insecta; order Lepidoptera; family Noctuidae; genus Orthosia; species Orthosia gothica. The sequence goes on from OX459042.1 coordinate 10,696,719, forward strand.
TAATTCCCACGGATTTCACAATCTCTCCTCGCTTTACATGCATGACCGCACATTTGTCCACACCAAACTCCATCCTGATGGCGTTACTAAAAGTTTCAGTTACCTTCAGTAGCTCCATCAGATGAAGATTGCTGGGTGCAAAGAGCTTCAGGTCATCCATGTAAAGGAGGTGAGATATAACCTGACCGCCTCTCTTCAACCGATAGCCCAGCCCTGAATTCTCCAGCAGCATGCTTAGAAGATTCAGGGCTAGGCAAAACCAAAGTGGACTCAAGCTATCGCCCTGAAATATACCTCGCTCGATCCTTACAGGTTCGCTATTCCTCTGGATATTTCGACATCCCGGATAGCGAAGGACTGTGCTCCACTGCGCCATACACGACATCAGGAAGGTGCGTAGAGTTGTATCTATTTTATACAATTCTAGCACCCTCATGAGCCATGTATGAGGCACCGAGTCATAGGCCTTCTTATAATCTATCCAACATGTCGACAGATCCTTTCGGGAACGCCGAACCTGTTGGCTAATGGCCATATCTATAAGGAGTAGCTCCTTAGTACCGCGGGACCCGTTCCTACATCTATTCTGAGAGACCGACATGATGGAGTTATCGTCGACGTGTTTATTAATTTTAACTCTCAAAATGGATGTTAGAACCTTATAGACCGTTGGTAAACATGTAATAGGTCTATAATTTTTGGGTTCCGCGGTGCTACCAGACTTGTGGAGCAGGTGGGTTATTCCTGTTGTAAGGAACTTGGGTAGCGAACCAGACTCCAAGGCTGCCTGGTACTGAGATGCCAAACGAGCGTGCGACCTTTGTAACCACTTGATCCAGAAGTTGTGCAGCCCGTCCGGCCCTGGAGATTTCCAGTTCGGCAACGGACGGACTGCACGGGCTACATCTTGGGGGCTGATCGTTATAGCCCCCATTTCTTGTATTGGATCGCACGCTCGTTCGACCTCCCGAGTCCATTCACCTTCGGTGTGACTGACAGGCACCGACCAGATGCTGCGCCAGAATGAACACATAGCGTCATCATCCGGCAGGCGCGTATCAGTCACACCTTGGTCTGGTCGCTCCCAAGCTCGATAAACCCACCTTTCATTACTTTGGAATGTACGATTCTGGGTGTATCGCTCCACTCTCCGCCTGTACCTACGAATACGGTTTGCCCATGCAAACACTTTTTGTTTCAGGAAGTCGATGCGCTCTGTGACATGGGATATGTAGTCTCGGGGGCTGATATCAGTCCCCGAAAACGCTCGTCTCACAAAGCGCATCACTCTTGGGCGATTATTGCCCTCCCTGAAACAAATTAGTTTGCCAATGAGTGCTCTGGCCCCACCAATACGACGTTCGATCCTGCACTGCCAAGCCGGTACAGCTGGTTTCGGTCGTGTAGCTCTGTCATCTGCAAATTTGACGTGAGCTACACGACATGCCGCTACTGCCGCGCAGTACATGATCGAATGTGCATCAGTGAGGTCTTCGCAGTCATCAAAATAGTTTGACAACTGCGAATCCAGAACAGCCACCAGCGCCCTATTTTTGTTATGCATGGACAAACGAGGTAATCGTGGCCTAAGTTCGGGTGGCATGTAGCGATACTCCCGAATAGCACACTCCAAAGCACTCCTCAATTGCTCATTGCACTGGGTACTTACGTTTGTAACCCTGTCACTACTCTCCTCGTCAGCGTGGTTGGACTGTGGTGGCACCACAGCCTGCGACGATGGAACAGTGACACGGTTACCCATTTCCGTTCGGAGGCGATCAAGTACAGTATCATCCAACATATGATTACGTTGGATGACCCGCACCTGATCCGAAAGTCGTTGGGCCGAAACGTTGACGGTTGGCTCAAGCACCTGGAACAAAGAGAGCATCCGAACACGGTACGCGGTCAAGTTGTTTCCTCCCTCTGTAGCCCCAAAGTATGCGCGCATGACATTTTCGTTAATGGATTGTGTCCATCTCATGCGCTGCACACTTCCGCCGGGTGCTGGGACCCTATCAGAGACCGGTTAGCCTCGAGGTCCTAAGCGGTCCGGCGGCCGGCGTCCTCCCCGTCGACGCGCAGGTGGTGGTGTCGTCGGCGGAGAGAAGTACTCGTCGCTCGAGCTCGACGCAACTTCCACGGCCGGTATCACAGCACTCACAGTGGGGCTGGTTTCCGGCGGCGGCGAGGCGGAGCTGGGCGACGAGGCCGGAGGTGGTAGGCGTGCTTTAGCGGCGGCAGCTCTTGTTAACATGACGTCGCCGTCGTCTTCATTTCTCACATTTCTTATTGTTCAATTTATTAATCGGTCATAGTTTTGGTGATTTTACTGTTGTATGTTTTTTTTTTCTTGGATTTCATTTTGTTTTGTATAATTTAGATAGTTACAAATATTTTGGAAGAAATTTGTAAGAGAAAAAATTTGGCAACTGTCTGTCAAGTCGAGCCACAGATATTATTATTATAACTTTATAATACCCGGGTATTTACTAATTGGAGTAAGAAATAAAACTTGTTTACAATAAAAATACAACCGACTTCAATTCCGGCAGTTGGTGTTCCTGTTTTCGTTTCTTTTTTTTTGACACTGACATCTAAAATTGAAGTTATTTTTTACTTTGTAGTGTTTTTATTTGGAAGGCCTGAGTGATTTGCCGTCATTTATTGAAGAGTTTTGATATATATCTCCAAAGTTCTTCATCAGAATTTGAATGAAATGGGACCAGCTTGACAAGCACCAGCTTTTAAATAAAAAGGACTTAACAAAATCGGTTCTGAGGGTAAACACACATAAAAAAAAAAAAAAAAAGTGCAGTCAAATTGATAACCTCCTCCTTTTTGGGAAGTCGGCCATATAATATTATAGTTACATAAACACCAACAATTGAACAAAATTCATCGTGACCACAACCGCTCCGTGAAGAGGGAAGCGAAGAGGTGATGTTATATTATAGGGATTGCCTTTCGCGGCTTCGCTGCCGTAGCTCAGCAAACAGTTCTCGTGCAGTTTTCCGTAAAAAATAGTCTATGACGCTTAGTAATAGTGTTCCTTATCTATTAGTAAATGCATTTTTCTCTTGCGATGTGGAGGGAAGGAGGGGTTAAGTAAATACCATGTCGTGTACTTGTCCATGAGTCAACTGGAGACTGAAGACCCCAGACTCCCTTTATTAGTGTAATATATACCTAGTCCGTGCGTGACATATATCATAATATAACTATGGACATAGCTTATCTACCTTAACTTAAACTAAGATCTAAACGTGACGTACGTGACACACCACATCACCCTTCCTAAAGTAAAAAAAAAAAACTTAGTTACATTGTTTTTTTTTTTTTCCTCATCTCTTTACATTTTAAAACTTACATTCTAAGTCTTACAGTATAACTTTGTCCTATTTTTATGTATTACATCTATCTTATTTTTATATTTAACTATTACATTTGGTGACTCGTCCTTTACAACTACAAATGGTCCATTATAAATACACTCCAACTTATTGCCTACTTCGTTTTTTACCAAAATCAAGTCACCTTCCTTATAAGTTATAGAATTAAGATTCTTATCATAACAATGTTTCCTTGATAACTTACTTGATACCAAATTTTCTTTTGCATCATTTTGAGCCCTTTGTAACCTGTATTTAAATTCTAAAGGATAATCATCAAAATTATACAAAGGTTCAACACTTTCACCTTGAAGACTACTTGGTAACCTACAAATTTTACCATAAACTAATTCATAAGGCGTATACTTAGTCACAGTATTAACTGTTGTGTTATAAGAAAAACACCAATATGGAACCCAAGAACTCCACGATGATGGATTATTATCTGTTTGTATCCTTAAATAAGCACCTAAAGTTTTATGAACGTTTTCCAAAGACCCTATACTTTCATGATGATATGACGTTGATAAGATTTTATTGATGCCCAAGACATTACATAGCTCTACCATTACTTTCGAAATGAACTCAGAACCCCTATCCGTAGCAATTGTTCCCGGTATCCCATATCTCAACACAAAATTTTCTGCCAACGCTTTTGCTACCTCATTTGCGGATTTATTTTTTAGTGGATAAGCCTCCACAAACTTCGTAAGTTCACATTGAAGAGTTAATATGTAAACATTACCATTTTCGTCCCTATCAAGTGGCCCCACTATATCTAAATAAATCTTTTCAAAAGATGAAGATGCAGTGGTAGTAACTGTCATTGGTTCTTTAGTATGTTTGGAAAACTTTTGTTTTTTACACTTATCACATTTACCAACGTACTCCGCTACATCTTTCTCAATTGACGGCCAATAATAATATTTCTTTATATTATTCACCATCCTGCGTATTCCTGAATGACCACTCGTAGGTAAAATATGAAAATCATTTAAAACAATTCTCTTCTCATCCGCCCCTTCTATTTTCCGTACACCCTTCACTACACATATTCTAAAATCTCCACATATCGAATTACTATTTTCCTTCAAATATTTGGCCATTTTTGTAATAAAATTAACGTTATAACGATTCTTCAAAATAATAACTTCTTTTATGCCCTTTTCAATACAAAAAGTGACTATGTCTCTCGACAACTCGTCTCGCGATGATGCCGATAAAGATTCATAGTTTACGTAAATACTCGAGTTTTCTGGCACATACATTAAATTGCGCGACTTTGAAAATATTTTTTCACCATTAGTGTTACGTAACATCTTCTCCCACTCATTCAAACATATCTCAATGTCATTTCCTTGTTTTTTAAGAACTTCCACGATCCTAGGGTGATCAGTCCTAGATACCACAGGGTCCGTATCACAAACATTTGGTTCTTCCAACTGTTTGTACTGCGCTCTCGTCATTACGGATATAGTTTTTTCACGCATGGTTTTCAAATCTTCACTTGAAATTACTATCCTAGAAAGTGCATCAGCTAATACATTTTCTTTCCCCTTAATATACTCGACCTCAAAGTCATACTCTTCTAAACATAAACGAAACTTAGTTAACCTACTTGATGGATCTGTCATGTTAAACAAGTATAATAGTGGCCGGTGATCCGTTTTTACAACGAACCTCCGTCCATACAAATACGGTCTAAAATATTTAACTGACCATACTATAGCCAATAACTCCTTCTCTATAATAGGATAATTTAACTCACTTTTCCCCAAAGACCTACTAGCGTATGCAATGGGTTTACCGTTCCCATTACACAAAACACTTCCTACCGCATAACCCGAACTATCGGTTTGCAATATAAACGTGTTGTCTTCAGAAAAATTTGGATAATCCAACACTGGTGGATTCATTAACGCTTCCTTAAGCAACAAAAACGACCTCTCACATTCATCGGTCCAACTAAACACTACATCCCTCTTACATAGCTTATTCATAGGTATCACTATACTAGCAAAATTTGGTATGAATTTCCTATAATAATTTGCAAACGCCACAAACCGCTTTACTTCATCAACTGCCGATGGACGCGGATATTTCTTTATGGCTTCTACCTTTTCAGGATCTGGTGAAATACCTTCCGCTGAAATTACGTGTCCTAAATAAAGTATTTGTTTTTTCATAAATTCACATTTGGATGGATTCAGTTTAAGATCGACCTTTCTCAGGCGAGAAAACACTGACATAAGGTTTCGGTTGTGCTCATCCAAATTCCGCCCGAAAATAATTAAATCATCCAAATATATCAAAGATTTGTCATAATTTAATCCTGACATGGCTACAGTCATTAACCTGCTAAAAGAACTTGGACTTATCTTTAACCCCATTGGTAATCTACACATCTGATATTGCCCTTTATCTGTCGTGAAAGCTGTGTATTTCCTACTACTTTCATCTAAAGCACACTGATAATATGATTGTGATAAATCACAGTGGCTAAAGTAAACTGCACCCGACAATGAATCCAAGATTTCATTAATATTTGGCAAAGGGAATTTATCATCCTGTATCTTTTCATTTAACTGCCTGTAGTCTATTACTACACGCCATTTTTTCTCCCCATTACGATCTGCCTTCTTGGGTACAACCAAAACAGGACTAGACCACTCACTAACCGCCTCCTCAATAATATTACTATCCAGCATCTCCTGCACTTGCCTATCAACCTCCTTTTTCTGTACATAAGGTATTCTATACTGTTTCCTGTAAACTGGAGTAACATTATCTTTCAAACGTATTGACTGCGCATATACATTCGTGACATCCAATTTATCTCCCGGAATATAAAAAATATCTGGATATTTTGCACATATTTGCTCAACTGACAACCGTTCCTCGGCATTCAAATAATCAAGATTAAGCAAAGAAAATATTTTCTTAACACGTTCAACACTTACTTCTGTTTCCGCAAAACTACAACAATTAAAATCACTTAACGGATAGACTTCTACATCGGACATACTACACACAACTTCCTCCGTGGTTGTGTTTAAAATCCTAATGGGCATCATCCCATTCTTAGGTCTAGCTACTACATTTGCTAAGAAAACCCCTTCGCGCAACTCTTTCCTAAACACTACACAATCTTCTGCTCTATTAACGGGCAAATACTTAACCATTTCACAACGCGGAGAAATAGTTAAAGAATAATTATAGGATTTAAGTGGCATCGAAACCGTCTGCTGCTCACGGTTCTTTAGAGATAACCTGTTCCCCGAAAAGTCTATAATACCACTATACGTCTGCAAGAAATCCTGGCCTAATATGCCAACTGACCTACATGGCAAATCATTGAATATATAAAACTTATGCACGAACGAACATTGTTCGTATTCCAACGTCAAATATACATAACCTACAGCCCGTAAACTACCCCCTACACCATTAATCACTAATTCTTCCTTAACTACTTTACAGCACAAAGCATTATTCCTCAAGAAATTACTTTTTATTGCCGATATCGACGCACCCGTATCGACTAACCATTCCGAATCCACATTATTTGCTAGAAAATTCACCCAGTTAACACTATTGCAAGCTAAAATATGCTTAGCCTCGAAAAAAACTGCGTTTCATTCAATCGTCTGCCTTCGCTACTTCGTGACATTGACACTGCACTTGAGTCAGCATCGCCCCGCACGTGCTCTAGACACGCTACGCGCTGTCGACCTTGCTGAGTCTGCCGTCCACGATGAGTACTATTGCTACGACCGCGCATTCCACTACTATACCTTACGTTTCCATTTTGGTACGTACGCCCAACAGCTGTTTTTTGCTGCGCGTATACCTACAGCGTGCCGCCTATAGTTATTTCCACGACCCCTATTTCCCGTAGAAAAACTACCACCCGCGGGCCACCGTTGGAACGTCATGACTTGACCCGACGAAGCACAATTTTCGTCTTCCGCTACCCTGATAGCATCTTTCAAACAAGTCAAGTTCCGTGCCGTGATAATTGTACCAAGACGCTGATTACGAAGTCCGTCAGCAAAGTTTTTAACCGCATACTTCTCATTTAAAGGCCGCAAAATTTTATAAGCTTCCGAATTTTCCCCGGCTTGAGAAATAGTCAAATCTACCATTAACTTCTCTATCTCTGACCCGAAATCCGTGACCGACCTATCATTTTGCCTAGCGCGAGCAAATTTGGCTTGCACTGCAACGTCTGACTTAACCGTCAACAAATGCTTCTTCATGTCCGTTAAAAGACTGTCTACAGTCGTATAAGTAGAGGACAATCGCATCTTAGCCCCCTGGGTAAGTCGTGTAGTTAGCACGAATCTAATTAAATGAGCACTATCAGCCGCTTCTAACATAGAGCTGTATAAATCTATGGCATCAATCAAATCTTGGGTTACCTGCTCATCCCCATTCATTTTCGGGAGTAAGCTAACCGCCGTTTTCAATGAAAACCTTTCCAACGCCATCTCTGTATCGGTTCCGGTACCGTTTTCAAACTTAATAGTGTCTACATACAAATTTTCTATTTTACTCACTAGCTGTGCTAATTCCTCCGAAAATTTGCTACACTTAGAAACTACACACTTAAATTTACAATACAGGGCTTTTACCTCGCTTATCTTTCCATCAAAATTTTTGCCTTTCCGCCTACTGGGACCTAACTTGACAATTGATTCCCTCAATAACTTAAGCTGTACAAACAGTGACGTTAACTCCACTTCCATTTAAAATTAATGTCTCTAACTGATAGATGACCGAAAATACTCGTCACTACACTTAAGTTCAAATCACATCACTTACTCCTCCTGTCGCTCCGCCAGCTCCCGGTCAGGCCATCAGGGGGGTGACCACAAACTCTTAGAGTAAGGTTATTTTGAGTGTGTGTAAGGGACAGATGTATATGACATGTATACATCTGTCACTTACTCGATATCAAAATAACCTTACTCTAAGAGCTTGTGGTCACCCCCCTGCACAGCTCGCTGCACCTCACGCTGATTGATCTTCTCTTCGATCCAATTCTGATGACACCTCCTGTACAGCCGGACTGCCACGCCAATGATGACAATCGCCAAACACACGGCGATAAACAACAGCATCGCGTTGATGGTGGATATCTGCTCTTGTGTTACTGTCGCGGTATTTGAACCACCCGCTGCTGTCTGGGCTATAATAACCTCTTCCTTGGATGACGTGCTCCCCATGGCCTGTGACTAACCAACTGTCGAGAAACTGACTGAAGCCGACTGAAGTGACTCCGACGAGACCCCGGTCGGGCAACTATAACGCCGTCCAGTCGACTGGCAGGGTCGCCATGCGATGTGGAGGGAAGGAGGGGTTAAGTAAATACCATGTCGTGTACTTGTCCATGAGTCAACTGGAGACTGAAGACCCCAGACTCCCTTTATTAGTGTAATATATACCTAGTCCGTGCGTGACATATATCATAATATAACTATGGACATAGCTTATCTACCTTAACTTAAACTAAGATCTAAACGTGACGTACGTGACACACCACACTCTTATAGAGATTGCCTTTTACAAACATACTTCTGTGCCTCTGTAAAATATTAGTTTCTAAGATAATAAGCAAACTTGTATTCAATGATTAACCGGTTGCATGCCGTCATAACCGAAACAATTTAAAAAAACTTTGTGTCTCGCGTGGATCCTCGTTTCCAGCAGTAAAGAGGGTTCAATTCCAAATATTCTTTCCGGTTTTCTTGTGTCACAACATTTTTTTTTCTTAATTTTTTATCTTGTGCAAATTACCCAACTGGAGAGCACTTCAGTTAGGGATATTGCCAAAATTTATGTCTACATGAATACTACATCCTTGTGTAGCTTATTAAAATGACAAACATTAAAAATATATAGTGCTTTAGTGTTTAAAGTTATAGCAATATACCTCAGTGTGCATGTACCAATAGAATAAAGATGTAAATATGAACATCTCCAGCAGAACAAATTGGAAAAGTTTTCTATTATATTTCGGTACTACAGAGCAGAGTTTTCAACTTTCTATCAAGTTAAATATGCCATAAGCTCTAACTCAATAAGAATCCACATTTCTTGGAGGCTGGTCATCATCGACAGAATACCAATTTATTTAAGTGAAAAGTTCGTAGTTTTCAGTAGCCAAACATCTATATAAATTATTCATACTCTATTCTTTAAACAGTATTTATTTTCATCGTTCTCAATTCGTGGGAAACTTAAAAAAAATGTATTTTCCCCGATTATTCAAAGATGCCTGGAACGATTTGGAAAATTATTTTTTTGTTTGAAAGGTCTTCTCATGTGATCCCATGGTCATCTGGTCACGATATGATGATGTAATCCTGGAGAAATCGAGGGAACTCCTCAAATATCATAGGCATACATAATATAGCGATTTTGGTATTTTCATCGACAATGCAATCATTTGCACTCAGAAAGTATCATTTGGTGAAGTTTATTAATTACTTTATTTTCCTGTTAGTCGGTGTCGAAAAAAACAAGACACCGATTTCGGAAAAGAAAGTTATTTTTGGCTTTGTAGTGTTTTATTTTGGAAGTCGGTTTTATAAGTAGAACACGTTAAGCGTGTTGGAGAACTCCTAAACTTTCGCCAAATGAGTTAAAACTTCTAGTCGTGGAGGTTATTCAACTGAAATGATTAAGAAACTATCATAATGAAACTTATATGAACAAGACACCGAGAAAAAGAACACTACCCACTATATATCTGCTAAATATAAAAAAAAAAAACTTATTGACGGGTATCAATAAAGTTGTCACTAAGGCATTATGGTCACATAAAATAAAAAACCGGCCAAGTGCGAGTCGGACTCGCGCACGAAGGGTTCCGTACTTGGTAAATTGCGGTTTACGATTTATGACGAATTAAAAAAAAACTACTAACTAGATCTCGTTCAAACCAATTTTCGCTGGTAGTTAACATAGTAATGTACATCATATATTTTTTTTAGTTTTATCATTCTCTTATTTTAGAAGTTACAGGGGGGGGGGGACACATTTTACCACTTTGGCAGAGTCTCTCGCGCAAAATATTCAGTTTAGAAAAAAATGATATTAGAAACCTCAATATCATTTTTGAAGACCTATTCATAGATACCCCACACTTATGGGTTTAATGAAAAAAAATATTTTTAGTTTTAGTTTCAAGTATGGGCACCCCCAAAATTCATTGTTTTATTTTTATTTTTGTGTGAAAATCTTAATGCGGTTTACAGAATACATCTACTTACCAAGTTTCAACAGCATAGTTCTTATAGTTTCGGAATAAAGTGGCTGTGACATACGGACGGACAGACAGACAGACAGACAGACAGACATGACGAATCTATAAGGGTTCCGTTTTTTGCCATTTGGCTACGGAACCCTAAAAACGTGACAGTTTTACTGAATATTTTCCTACGCAACAATAGGTGTTGGAAAAAAGCCTGCAAGTTGCTTTTATTAACGATAAATCTTAGTGCCTTTTAACTATATATGAAAGAGCTATGTGGAACAAGATGGCCGCTTTAGGCACGTACTCACTTGGGTATGTTATAGTGTTGTTCTCTGTTTATTGTCGTATCGGGAATAAGACCGAGTGCCCGATTGTGCGGTTTTATTAAAGAATTTTCTCGATGAGAACTACCAATGCGTGATGGTTTTGTTATTTTTTCTTATTATTGGTGGCTTGCTTCGTTTAATTTTGTAGTGCAAAGAGGATTGAAAACGTTATTGTTAGTTAGGTTTTCCCACATAAATCTTACAATATTGTGAAGGACGTCCTAAAAAATAAGCTTTGTTAAAATTAATTAGTTACTTTTCTCTCCACGGCTTAAACCAATGCACCTGCCATGTTATCTCTTCGCCACTCTTGGTTGACTGGTAGAAAATGTTAGACATTTTCAAACAAACAACTAACAAAAAAATGTCTAACATTTTCTACCAGTCAATGTTTACTATGCAGTAGTCTTCCAAGGGTGGTGAAAAGATGGTGGTCAGGACAGTGGCCCGCGGACGATATTTGTGCGGCCCGTGACTTAGCAAACCATTTTAGTAAACAATGACAATATCAAAACTGATTTTTCGCATGAAGTTAATTCAAAAGAAGTGCGACACAGGAACATGAGTAAAATCTTTCCTGGGTTTTGGCAACCAGCAGCATTCAACCGCTCAGTGCGGCGAGCATGCCATTGTTTTAACGTACCTGCTGTGCTACCAAAAGGAAGTCATCAGTATTATCATCGGCCTTTCAATGTTCCCACTGCTGAGACAGAGGTTCACTATTCCCTCCTCTCTATGAGAGAGGAAATATATAATATACCACGGTGGATGGCATTTTCGGTACACCAATAATTGTTTGAAAAGAACTTTGGTCTTACCACAGAATAAATATACAAACAGTATGGAAACTACCAACAGACGCTCGAAACAGCACACTCACACAAACATGCGCATCGACGAGACCCCTGAGCGGCTCGCACTACTGACAGCACTGCCGAAGTGCCTCAATGGTCTCGTCGTCGGTGCGTATGTTTGTGTGAGTGTGCCGTTTCGAGCGTTTGTAGGTAGTTTCCATACTTTTTGTATACTTTTACTGTGGTCTTACTGCGGATATCCTAAATCAAATGTACAATTCGAAAAAAAAAAAAACATTCCACTGATGCTGAATTAATAAAGGGGTGTATGTTAACTGGTGGGGGGGGGAGGAGTTACTATGCAGTAATCGCGTTTACCCACACAGCTCTTAAAAATATGTCAATAGATTGATGGTGTCAACTACCCAATCCGCATACCCACCCCACATTGTAATATGCGGCCCTAGGGCAGAAAATTGTGACGATCACTGGTTTAAGGCATTGAGTCCGCTATTTTACCTTTGTGCATGAAGTTTAAATAAATAAATCGTACAAATAAATTGTTTATTTCTCTTCACATATAAAAGTTACTTAGATATAAAAATATAGGTACATAATTGTTCGTAGTCTCGAATATGTGCGGAGCTGGTGTCTGAGGTAGGCATAGGAATGCCTGTTTTAAAATCACCGGGTCCCCACCAGGTAAATTATATTGAGAATCGTTTTTATTATTCTCAATACCTTGAATCAATTCCTTTACAACGAAAATGTTCTCCTATGTATATTTACTGTAATCTATACGTATTACAGTAAATATACATTTACGAGCTAACGTAGCAATATTTATATAGGTGTTGTAAACAAACTATTTTTTAATGATAACGATCGCTTCGTAATTAAATTGGGCACAGTGGGCACAGCAGGCGCCGATGAAGGCATAAATTGTTTTGTATCTACGTCGATCTTAATTAATGAACATCTAACTTTACGTTGTAAATAATGCTAAAATGGGGTAGGTGTGTGGATACATAACTCATTATTTTAATGAGTTACAGGGTGGAATCATTATAATATATACTTACCTATTATAATATGGACAGTACCGATATTCTTTAGATTTAGAAACGTTTGTCGTTAGCAAATACATAGTATCAATTATTTTGACATAATAATGTTATAGATTCTAACCTTTACATAGTACAGTAGTGCTATCCTAGGATCATCGTCTTCATGTACCTATAAAAAACTTTTTTTAACTGAAGGAATGGAGTTTCTTGACCGTTCATCTCCATATCAAACTACCTTTAAGAATGGATAGTAGAATTATTATTATGTTCTAACTTGTAATTTAGTCACTCAGCAATGACGAATAGCTTTATTGAAAAAATAAAAATACTTATATTTGATTTACTGTGTCGTTTTAGGTGTGCCACGTACATAAAGTACGTACATAAAGAATCTGCATAGGGGATCGTAGTGGAACATTGAGTGCTGTACAATCCCCAGGGGGATTGAAATAGGGGATTCTAGTGGAACGAGTGATAATTTTTTGTATGCCTTCTGATTTTTCGTGAACACGTTCAAGAAATATGGGTCATTATAAAGTAAAGAGAAAATAAATTACATAAGTCTGCCAAGCACGATGACAAATTTCAAGACATGTGCCTAATATTCAACGGGAGATCTTTAGTTTTTGAACAAATTGAAGTCTCAAAATAAAGCCTTGCTTCAGCTGCTCTGTAATAACTTATTAGCATAATAGATGCACGAGTAGTTACAGCTGTTACTGACTTATGTACTTGTATACCTAGCTAAGCATTATTTTTAAATGGGTCTTCATTTAATATTCTGCAGGGAGTCTGCGAAGCTGCAGTCGTAAGACTGTTGCGCTGCAAATCAGCTGACGTTCTTCTGTTACACGTTTGTGGTATCATCTTCTTCTTCATCGTTGTCTCACTGTTGGGGATTGTGACTTGTGACCAAATGATACGAACTCGGTACATTCGGTTCCGACAGCCTTCTTTCTACGGTCGGTCAGCCTTTATGTCATTTTTATATGTTAAAATTGTTTGATTTATATCTCGTCTTCACTAACTTAATTAAAGTACTACTAATACTATTGTTAAGGGTTTTGCATAAGCATGTTCTAATAATGTATGTCGTTTTGTTACAATTAAACACTTTTCTTTCTTATTTCTGTCTTAATTAGCCGGCCACGCTCTGTCCTGAAAATATTTTCTTTCCTTCGGTCCGGTAGCTATCACGAGATTTTTCTAAACAATACCTAGGCGATGGTATACAATATCAATACGTATACAATATGTCGTGGTGGCCCAGTGGCTAAGACCTCGCCTCTTGCGCTTCAGGTCGTGAGTTCAAATCCGGGCAATTACCAATGTGGCATTTTCAATTTATATGTACTTTCTAAGTTTATCTTGGGCATCGCTGACAACGGTGAAGGAAAGCATCGTGAGGAAACCTGGACTTTATCGTTACTATTTGTAAGTTTGTGCTCCATTGGTGTAATTGCTGCAAGGCGTTCGCTAGTGTAAACAAATAAATAAATATCCATAAAGCTAAGAGCACGCTTCTGTCCCCTAGCAAGTTATCTTGATCTAGCGACTGTAATCTAAACGCATTTTCTCGCAAAACTTCAACAAAATCTCGTCAGTCTTTTCATACATATTGAAATTTTTATATAACATAGTCTATCAATGTTGGAGGCTAATATTGCTGGAGGAACGGCTGGGGCAATACAATTCGCGTTAGTGTGAAATTACCACCCACCGTGGCATATAATAAAGCGAGGGTAGGGACTAAAGCGGGTGCATTTTACGCCAAATAGAATTTTGCCAATATGCTACTTCATAAAAGCATTAAGGACCCTTTGGTTTTGATTTTAGTGTATTAGGGATGTGATTGCCTTTTAAACGGTTTTATAGTGCCGGTTTATGGCTATATAGCAATATGTGCTGGGATAACATTTTGTTACTTTTTATCAGAATTTAAAAAAGGGGTTGTTTAGTATTAAGTACTAAAACAGAAGTGATGATTTTTTTATGAAGAAGATATTTATAAGTTAGATTTTTGTATGATGTCTAGACATCTTTAACAGACAGATAACCTGATTTCTAGAAATCCTCCTTACATTTGGGATGTCTAAGTACTACGTAAATAGCATTCATAAAATCTAGCCGTGATCCAGGGATTCGGAGTCGAGATTCACGATTGAATTGCTGCTGAAAGCTGCTGATCTTGTGCTTTCATATTTATCAAACAGACAGCAAAAAGTGAATGTTAATGGGGTGACGTCCTCCGGGTCTCTAGTCAAGATGGGCGTGCCCCAAGGTTCAATTCTCGGCCCTTTCCTTTTTCTTGTTTACATTAATGATCTCCCTTTTATGATGGCCAAATTATCGGATATAATTCTATTTGCTGATGATACTTCGCAAATTTTTAAAATAGATAGGAAAGATACGGATGTCTTACATGTCAACGAAAGTCTTATTATTCTCACAAAATGGTTCGCAGCTAACAATCTTTTACTGAATGCGACAAAAACTAAATGTCTTAAGTTCTCTTTACCAAATGTACCACAACGAGACCTAAATTTGAATCTTGACGGCAAAAGTCTTGAAGTTATAGCTGAAACTGTATTCTTAGGGATTACTATCGATTCAAAACTGCAGTGGGGCGCGCACATTAGAACCCTTTCGGGTAGGTTAAGTTCAGCTGCATATGCAGTAAGGAAAATAAGGCAGTTAACCGATGTAGCCACAGCTAGGTTAGTATATTATGCTTATTTCCACAGTATTATGTCTTATGGCATTCTGCTGTGGGGATCAGCAGCAGATGTTGACTCAATTTTCATCTTACAAAAGAGGGCAATCCGCGCGATCTATAAAATGGGTCCTCGCGAGTCCCTTAAAGAAAAATTTAAAGAAATCGATATACTGACTCTACCTTCACTCTATATTTTGGAATGTATTTTGTATGTCCGCAAAAATCGAGGGCTTTTCAAAACTAGAAGCGACTTACATAATTTAAATACACGCAGTAAGCACGAAATTGTAATACCCAAATTCAGATTAACACAAACTAGCAAGTGTTTTTATATAAACAGTATACGCTTTTATAACAAGTTGCCAAAGTCAGTTATAGAACTGACCGATGGAAAGTTCAAAAACTACATCATACGTGTCCTTGTTAAAAAAGCATATTATAAAATCAAGGACTACGTTTTAGATGAAAAAATTGGCTTTAGCTCCTTCTGCGCATGCGGCTTCCCTGGTAACTCATAAACGGAACAAATATGTGGTTGTCTCTAACTATTCTCAATCTCATTAATTCTTTGTTTTTTTTCCTTCTTTTGATTATTCTTTTTAAAATGGTTTTCAATCATCTTCATAGCCCTTTGCTAAGAATAGTTACAGCACTGATAACAATATTTGTGCCACATGTTAGATTTAGTCTTTTTTTTATTTTACGTTTAAATAATATGAAATCTTTTTTTTTGTTTTCTTACGACTTATTGTCGGGCCTACGTTGTCCCCACATATCTAAGTACTAATGCTGTAACAAGGAAATATTGTAAAACCAAACCATTTTTTTAAAAGAGTAACCATGGAGTTTCTTGCCGGTTCTTCTCCATAGGAAACGACCAACCCGAACCGTGCACATTGTCGACGTTTTATAAGTGCCCATGTAGGCCTATATGAAATAAAAAAAATGATTTTGATTTTGATTTTGAATTACTGAAAATTGAATAGTACCTATACCTACTTAATAAATATTCGTAGTAGCTAACGTAAAGTCAACCGTCTATAAGTGCATACGAATGTCACTCTTGCTGCTAGGACATAAAGGAACAGCTAATGTCAAATTGCTACCATTAATATGTGTTGATGGCAACACAAAGTTTTAATTATTTCTAGTTTTATCTATGATCATTTGTGATCTGTTTTAAAGAATTGTCATAGTTTCTTCCTCTTCCGTGCGGATATAAAAACAACACGTATTCATTTGAGTTATAGGAAATCTAAAGAGGAAAGATTTGTATTTTTGTATGTAACAAATAAACTTAAAAACTACTGGCCCGATTTCAAAAATTCTTTCACCGTTGAGAAGCTACAATATCCCCGAGTGACTTAAACTACTTTTTATCTCTGTATTCCCACGGGAACGGGAACTACGCGAGTGAAACCGCGAGGCATCCGCTAGTAATTAATAAAGCAAGCTAATTTAAATAAGCAATTCACCAGCCTACATAATTTACAGTCTACGAACAAAGACAAAAGAAAGCTGAAACCATATTAAGCTTTTAACAGTCTTCGATTGGCTGTACCTAGTTAGGTTCTATGTATTTTAATGACGCGATATAGAAAAGAAAATGCCGTAGCTCATACGACAGTGGCGACAGCTAGCGTCATTTATCCGCATTACACTAATCATGAACCATCGGAGCACGTGAGCAGGGTTTATCGCACTGACACTATATTTATTTTCTTACCTTGCGTATTATGAATCATATTTTTAAAGCCAGTTACTGTGCTTGCTTATTGTTGAGGTAGTTTTTTCAAATTAAGTAAACTGAGCTGTCTGGGAATGATAAATTACCTCGGCTATTTATTTAAAACTTTAAGCACATAGCTACTAGTTAACCAAGGGTGGTGAGGAGATAACTTGGCAGTTGCATGTTCTAAACGAGGAAAGCAAAACATAAATATGAATAACCTTTATCAAGAAAAATATAAGAAAAATAGTACATACATTGCTTAGCTATGTGAGCTAAGCTGAACTAACTTAGCTTAGCTCATGTACTGCAACCAGCTTTAACATTGGCCTGTAAGATTTTTTTGGTAACAGTAAGTCGTGAAAGTCGAAATAAAATTTTCTATTTCTTCTAAAAGATTTATCTGAAAACACTTTAGTGAATCACAAAGACTTTCAAAGTTAAGGATAGGTGCTATTAAAGTGTCGTGACAATCTAAGAAGTCTCATTTGACAGCTATATAGATACGTTATATAAGTTAAACTCTATGCTTACGAATGATACTCGTTTTTATAGTGTATGGGTAACATAGTAATTAATTAAGTTTATGAATTTGATTGTTCATAGATGTTCATACAAAGTTATCGCGGCATGTAAAATGAGAAACGTCATCGGACTTCTTAGATTGTGACGATTATAGAATAGAACACCAAAGAAACTGATTACAAAACAGAGAATGGAAGAAAAATGAATATTGCCATAACCCCAAATAAGTTGGGACAAGGACAAGAAAATAACGATTATTACTAAATATAGAGTATGATGATAATGATTAACACAAAATACTATGAGGTTTAAATGAACACCAATGATATCATTGCATAGTAGTGGTGGCCCAGTGGCTTACGTGTCTTAGGTCGTGGGTCAGAAACCAGGCAGGCTCTTTACTTTGTGTAAATTATTTTATCACGACTGCTCTCAAAACGGTGAAGGAAAACATAGTGAGGAAACCAGCATGTCCTAGAACCAAAAATTCGAGGACACGTGACATGCCCACAGCAGTGGGCACATTTAAAGGCTGATGATGATATCATTCTATGAGGCCTCAAGTTAAATGGAGTCAGTGATAGAGTGTTCTGCAACCATTAATTTTGTGCAATTTATAATAATTAGAGCTCTGAGTTTGAAACCAAGTAGCAGACGAATTACGTATCTAAAACTTAATAACATCCAAACCTCAGGTACCTAACAACAGATACCTTTTATTTATCTTCAATCTTTCATCTCATTCAGCAAAACTTCAGAGACACAACTCCTATAAAAGTGAAAACGATTAAAGAAACAGTCAGTGTCGTGACTCGTCAACAAAGCCGGGCCGTGTTCAAGTGCTCACATGCGCACGCCTTTATAAGTTGACTCCATGCTGTTATGATTGCGCTAACTTTGTTACTTACTTGAGAGTCCTTCTTAATTGAAAAATAAATTACTGTTTAAATGTAGATCGGTAGTAGAGCTGAACTCTAGACTCAAGAGTTTAGATTTGTGGTTGAAGGTATTCGGTAACATGTAGATCTGCGTTTGGTCTGGTCGTGTTGTGCTGTCTTTTGTGTGCACTAAATAAATGTTTTATCTATCTATCTACCAAAATTACGGAAATGTCAGTTACGTAACTAATTACGCAATTTCTTTCTCCAATTCCATAATTACGGTTTTTTCCTTATTGTTTTAAATCAATTATATTTTATTATTAATATTTCATAAATACTTACAAAGGAATTTACAACATTAAAATAACATCATGTTTCTAAAAAATAAATTATGTATTCAAGAACTTATGTACGAGTAAGTATAATTAAGTCAAACCATTTCTTTTAATCCCAAATATTCTACATGAAAATTTGATCTCAGAAATGACAAGGCATTTAGGGTTTGTCATCCAGAGAACTTCTTAGTTTATTACAAAAATATCCGGCGGATGAAAGGACTCGCTCGGCTTCAACACTTGTAGGTGTTATTGAAAGCAAATAATTATAAGCTGCAATTAGAAAAACTTCGCGCCCGCTGCCAGCGCTGTCGTAAATGCTTATTTCAACTCTAATAATGGAATCTAGATCTGTGTTTACTCTTGAAATTGGTTTATTTCCTGCCACTTTGCTTATTTGTTTGTATAACTGTTGTGCGATGGTCAACTCCTTGTCATCATCGTCACTGGTGGCGTCCGATGTACTCTGTTGTTGTGGTGGATTTGGTCTTTTTTGTGTGGAACCGTTATAACAGTTCCACTATTTATTTTTGTATATCATCTGATGATGGTTGCGTGAATATTCTATGGCTGCAGTTTAAAAAAAAACCTCATTGTTATGTAAATATCACAGCCATATGGTTAAATAAGCCAGCTAATTGGACGCCTAGGTCGTTCATTAAATACCAGCATCCAATTCGATGCCTATGCCGATAGTTAATTGAACTGGAATCATTCAACGTTTAAAAACTTGGTGTATAGAAAGGCAGGCCTTTAAAGATTACTGATTTAGACTCAGCCAAGTGATTAAACCTGATTAGGTTTAATCAAATCATCATCAGCCAATGCCATATTTGTTGTGGTGACTGATTAGTCACCACAACAAATATGGCATTGGCATTGACATCTTCAGTTACGGATTTGAGAATACTTTAAAATTAGTCCGTAATTACGTAATGGTAGCTTTAATTACATAGGACTTAACTGGTGAAATGTGGATGTGTTCTATAGAATTATGTTTGCCTAGCTCTTTGGAGAAAACAGCCTAGGTTTAATTTTTTGAAGAAGGTAAAAATGACTTCATGTTCAAGTCCTGAATAGATAATACTTTAAAGAAAAACTGGGTGAATGAACACGAACACCTTGATAAAATCCAGTATGTTGAAGTGTCTGCACATCGTTAGCGTAGCCACGTTTTAGCTAAGTCGTTTTTCTTTGCGTTATCGTATCATTAAACGGTAAATGTCATATGTTTTCGAATTTTTGGTTCTTTGAACACCTATATTTGTTTTGCTTTTTAGTTTCGCGAGCAGCGGTGATGAAATACGCTCTGGGCCCGCGTTGTATTCAACCTAATCCTTCTCACAGAGAGGGGGTCTCGTTAACGTTGAGTGGCGCGGTGTCTCGGCGCGGCACGTTAACGTGACGTGCCCAATTACTTTAACGTGTCGTAAAAATGGACGTCTCGATGCCGCAATGTTACACGATATCGTGCCTTGTATAAGTCTGGTAAATTTTTCAATCACGAACCTGTGAATAGCAGTCTCTTCGTCTTTCTAGACGTTTCTCGACAAGTGATATCAATAAATTAGAATCAATCATTTCTGTAATTTTTGTTGCACAACTTATTGCTAATACAATTAAACATCATCTGAGCGAGCGCATCGCCACGTACGGCTTCTGATGACGTCTGACGCGTCGTTCCGCGTCGAAGTTGCCGTACCTTTCCACGTTGACGACGCCGTGGCGTGGTGATGGGGACAAGCCCTATGATCTGTGTCCTAGCATTGAGAAAGGCATGGGATGTTTATGCATCACTATCATCAGTATTCTAGCTATAAGGCCTCTGCCTCGAATCTTGCGGGCAGCGGGGCGGCGGCGGCGGTGGCGCGGGAGCGGCTGTACTAATGCGTACAATCAAATGGACCGGCCCTCGAAAACAGCGGCGCGGAAGCGGCGCGAAAGCGGACAACGAGTGGTGCACTCTAGTCAAGCAGTGACCGCCCGCGCGTCTGCATTGCAGTGTTGTGCAATTTAATGTTGTGACGTGTTGAAATGTCCTCGGGCGTGCTAGAGCAAATTATTTCACCAATTTTTGAGATAAACCTCTATATTGTTTTGGATTAATTCCAGACTCCAAATCGCCCTTGATAGCTTCAAGAATATATTCAAAAGTTTCTACACTCATTCCGGTGTAGTCGTAGTCAGGACATTGTCTCTGTTCTTCATAATTTCGATAAAACTCGCCTTTTCTTTTCCTTACCCTATAGTAGGGCTTCACTTCATCTTTTGCCCACATTATATCGAGCGTTAGGAATAAATTTGTATAAAAACTGTTGTCACTGTTGTTCAGACATTTCGTTCGCGAAAAACAAAAAAAACTCGACGATACAACCAGGTACACAATACTACGCCGCTATAGTGTCGCGCGATCTGCCCGCTGGTTTCGAGAACGGCAGGGTTATTAAGTATCTTATGCAAGAGCAAAACGATAGCGATCAGACGCTTTATGTCTTAAAAGTCGGGTTCAACTGCAGTGTAGGTATGGTAGATCTTACACAATCGTTTGCTTATCGCTTGCTGTTTGTCAAATGAACTTATTTAAAAAAAACCGCCAACAATTCTGAAACTTCTGTATGGAAGAGCAATTATAGGGCAAAAATCGCTATTGTTTTGCTCTTGCAAAAGATACGTAATAAGCCAGCGGGTCTGCGTTGCCCGCCCCGCTCCCGCGCCGCCACCGCCGCCGCCCCGCTGCCCGCAAAATTCGAGGCAGAGGCCTAAGAGACAGCTAGAAATAAAGTTTAAGAAGGTCTTCTCAATGTAGCCACTATAATCGACCCAGTACTGCCTGCATCTGCAACATAATAATATTTGTATCTTCCCAACGAATAACACCACTGATACTATTTTAACCCGAATACAAAAGTTAATCCTAGCAACTAAATACGTATGAATCTGATCCTGTAGCAACGTGCAAGAAGTAATTTGTTCAGAAATATCCAGTCTTTCTGTTTTCATTCCTCCTGCGTAATCATAACCCGCAAGTCGGAACTAAATAACTATTATCAGCTCGTTCAAAGTGCAGCTAGATACAATAGTACAGAACAATGAACAACTCAATATAACCTGTTAATTTTAAGATTATTGATATGTCATGTATAGGACAATAGAAGTAGAAGTAAGTGGGTATTTCGGCTCTTCTGTTACCTTATTGTGTCCATACTTAAAAGAGGGCCGCTACAATTAAATTGTAAGAACCTGTTGATTACGTAAAAAAAGTAAAATAATGGATGTCATCATTTGCCTGCTTTTGTCTCATGTCACACGGTCAGCACAACACGTTTACCTCTTTTATTCGTACTTTCAACCCACTGATTCCTTTTTCTTTCATATCATTCATCACAGAATCCATCCATCGTTTCTTTGGGCATTTCTCCTTCTATATCCATCTGCACTTAGTCATAAGTTTTTAGTCACATGTTTATCTTTGAAAGAATGGATAGACGAATAAATAATGACGATTTTATTTCGTTATAATATCTGATATACTTGCCTATTCTACTAAATGTAATGTGTTCATCATTAAAAATGCTAAATCCAAATTCATTGGGCTGGAACGAGTGCAACGAGCCCTAATAAAAATAATGTTTTTTAAAAGGATTAGATATCCCACCGAGAGACTTTATCAAATAAGTGATTTGCTCTCGGTGAGAAAATTGTATGTATTACACATCGTTCTAAAAAACAGAAAGAGCTGCCTTATGATATCGCTATGTTATCAAAAAGAAGGAAAGATATAATAGCACCGATACCACAAACAAAAACCATGTTTGGTAGGAGGCAACACGGGAAACGATCATCACAACTTTACAATAAGATAAATAAAGAGATATATGTATACACCAAACCATATTATGAGTGTAAACAACTTATAACTAAATGGATAAAACCTCTCGAATATGAGGAAACGGAAACTCTCCTGCTGCACGCATCATAACTCATTCACGCGGCATTTACTCTCATGTACAACCTACTCACAGCATTTACTCACACACACAGGTAGGTACACGAACATACCTCCCACACACACACACCACACACCACACACACATAAACACCCCACACACAAATATACACCCCATACACACACTTATATAACCCATACACACACTTATAAGACATACACACATAACTCTCAGACTCATTTGTTTAAGACACACACTTATAACACATACACACATAACTCAGACTCATTTGTTAAAGCTGATATAAAATAACAGTCTTCTTTAATTCTCTTTTGTATTTATTTAATTTACTCTCACAAAATGTATTAATAGTAGCATTTTTTTTTATATTATTGTGAGTAAATCTATGTTGCGGAAGAGTGGAGTGTCCTAACACAGGCATTTATTTGCTTAAAAGGACACTTCTGACACTAGCTATGTACTAAAAAAATTGTTATAGAAAATAAACTTTGTATTTTGTATTTGTAAAAATAACAGCAGCTCACAAATTGGAACTCAACAAAATAATACGGAACAACTAATAAAACCTCCTCCAGCTATTGTAGTAACTGTAAGGTTTTCGCAAAAGAAACCTTACAATGTTCAATATTCGATTCTTCAATAAGTCGATGCTCAGTGAACGAACAATGGTGGGTTGAACCTTCTAGCGGTGCATTGAAAAGTATTGCAATACTAGCTGGAAAGTGCGTCGGCGCTATTATAGAACGATTGGAATAATTGAAACTATTCCAAACAGATATTGGCAGTTGCAAATTGCAACTGAATAGTGCTTTAGAAGTAAGATACAATGATTATTCTAGTGTTTTAATTTAGTTTTTGGGAATTTTATTTATTTTGTTGCCATCCGTATATGCTGCATATGCTTGAAACAGTTAGGTTAGTGTTAATTTTAGATGTCTCATTTCCTTCTCCTGGCGCGGGCGTCGGGTTCCTCATTACTGAGGGTCGTGATGGAAACAAATTTACCAACCACATAAAATCACATGTTTTTCCAGTCCTCTCCAGCATTTCTTTTTATTTCATCTATCCAACGTTCTCTAGGGCGTCCTCTGGCTCTATTGCCTCTTGGGCCCAGCCAATTTGTGACTAGTTCTGTCCACCTTCCATCTGTCAATCTTGCCACGTGACCTGCCCACTTCCACTTCAGTCATTTCATATGCTGGAGAGCATCTATAACTTTGGTTTTCTTTCTTATCTTTACTGACCTTTGCTTATCCTTCAGCCTTATATTTAGGATACTCCTTTCCATAGCCCTCTGGGTCTTCTGTATTCTGGACCTTGCATATTTGTTGTATATCCATGTTTGTGATCCGTATGACAGGCAGGGTAGCAGACACCCATCCATGACTTTCAGTTTCAAGGGCAGTTTTGATTTCAATATTTATTTTAAGCTCCAGAACTTACTCCATGTCATGTTTATTCACCTATCAATTTCATCTTTGTTTCTGGAGTTGCTGAATGAAATGCATTTCCCCAAGTATATATACCTCTCCACATACTCCAAACTCTGCGAATTGTCAGCAAGTATAGGCGTTTGGATAGCGTTTGTCATTACTTTCGTCTTTGATGTGTTTAACTGTAATCCTACACTGTTGCTTAACCCGCAAAGCTCCGTCACCATCTCCCCCAATTGTTTAGCTGATTTTGAGAAGAGGACTATGTCATCAGCGAATCTAAGGTTATTCAGGTTTTTCCCTTCTATGTTAATACCTTTGTGTTTCCAGTCTAGGTCTTTCATTATGTGTTGTAGAACTGATATAAAGATTGTAGGTGATAGCGGGTCTCCCTGTATCACGCCTCTATATATTTTGATTACTGGCCCTAGTCTGTCGAGTTTCACACGGCTCACACTTTTGCTGTAGATGTCTTTCAGGATGTTTATGTACGGTTTGGGGATTTCTTGATGACATAGTGCTTGCCATATGCTGTCGTGGGATATGGAGTCGAAGGCCTTCGCATAGTCAATAAATGCTAGGTATAAGGGTTGTTGACGTTCTTGATGTTTTTCAATTACTTGTTCCAGGGTATGAATGTGGTCGATTGTGCTGAAACCCTTACGAAAACCTGCCTGTTCTATGGGTTGGTGCTTCTCTATTTCTGGCTCTTTTCTCTTGTTTAAACAGGCCGCGAACAGTTTGTACATAGTAGGGAGTAAGCTTATAGGACGGTAATTACCCACATCCGACGCGTCCCCTTTCTTGTAAAGGAGTATTATTCTTGACTCCGCCCATTTCACAGGTACTCTCTGCTCTTGAAGGATTTTATTAAACAGATTTGAGAGAGGATCAGCCAGTAGATACTTTCCCAGTTTGAGAGCTTCATTTGGGATGTTATCATGTCCGGAACTTTTTTCTTCTTTAAGTCTGTCTATTTGTCTTATTATTTCTGCTTCTTCGAAAGGTTCTACTGAAAATGATGTTTCTGTATTATCAAAATTGTATTGATGTGCATGGATTTTTTTGTTATTGTTTTTGTAGTTGTAGAGGTCTTTGTAGTAATCTGAAGCAATTCTCACGATGTCTGTCCTTGTTTGCGTATGTTTTTGAGTGTCTTTTGATTTTAGCTGTGGAATCCACTCTTTACTACTATTAAGTTTTTTAAACGCCCTTTTTTGACTTCCAAATTTTAATAAGTTTGATTATCTTCATCCTGTAGTTTTCGTAGTCGTTTTTTTAATTTCTTGTTGGTTGTTTTGTATAAGTTTGAAAGTTCTTGTCTCTCTTCTCCAGTTTTTGGTTGTTTATGTTGTAATTCAATTAGTTTTTTTATCATATCCTTTGTTTCTGCTGATATTATTGTTTTTTTTTGTTGTTTAGTGCTTGTGTTTTTTATGCTTTCCGTTATGGCAGACTCTATTTTACTATAGTATGATTCCATGTCGCCCTTTTCGCAACTTGATATATTTCGTTTTTGAACTGAGATACGATTTTTTTTTATATTTTCTTCTCCCTGTAATAGGTTTCGGTGGTTTCCGAATTTTGCTCTACTTAACTTTTGTTTTCCTAAATTAAGTGTGCCTCGTACTAATTTATGATCGCTCGGGAATGTATCATTGTTGACTGTTTCTATGTTTGAAATTTTTTTCGGGTTTTTACTGAGAATATAATCAATTTGGTTTTTAGTTTTTCCATTTGGACTAGTCCAGGTCCAAAAACTTTTTTGATGTTTCTTGAATAAAATATTTATTACTGTAAGTTTATTTTCCAGTGCATATTGTAGTAGACGTTCGCCTCTCTGATTTCTACTGCCATAACAATAAGGTCCCATTACTATGTTTTCACCTTGCTTTCTTTGACCGATTTTTGCATTTTTTCTTTAAAAAAAACGTTGCCCCACACTAGGAATTTCTTCCTGTATCGTGGGTGCGTTTACAAACATATAAACTCACATACACAACACCCATAGCCGGAACAACTATCTCTAGGTCATACAAATATTTGTTCCGTGCGGGAATCGAACCCGCGACACGCAGCGCAGCAGTCAATCGCTTAACCACTGCGCCAACCGTGCGCCCATGGTTAAGCGATTGACTACTGCGCTGCGTGTCGCGGGTTCGATTCCCGCACGGAACAAATATTTGTATGACCTAGAGATAGTTGTTCCGGCTCTGGGTGTTGTGTATGTGAGTTTATATGTTTAAGTCTCCCATAGTAATTATTATTCCATTGGCGTGGTTATGGGCAGTTTGCAACTGTTCGTAAAAGGATTTTATTTCTTCTTCAGGTGCTTCATTAGTGGGTGCATATACTTGAATTATTGATAATTTAGTTTTTTCAAATTGGAGGTTCAATAAACACACTCTTTCCGATATTCCTATGTAGTTCTGGATGTTAGACTTATATTTTTTTTTAACAAGAATCCAACACCGTGTAGACCCTTTGTTTCGCCTGTATGGCAAAAAATGTGTTTTTCTAGTTCCACGATGTGGCTTACAATTTTTCTTATTTCTGCTAATCCAATTATATCAAATTTTATTTTGTTTATAGAATGTTGAAGCAATATCATTATTTGTGGTGATAAGAGTGATCTCACATTATATGTACATATATTTAGTTGTTGTTTTTGAGTTGGAGGGTTGTAGTCTTTATCTCCCGCGGGGACAAACCGTATTGGCAGATTGAGAGGGGCCTTTTGTGATTGCTATTCTGAGTCATAATGCTCAATCATTGGTAATGCTTCAGGCAAGGTCTTCTCAGAGTTGTATATAAGTTTGGGTTTCTGTAGAATATAGTTTTTCATTGTTATTGTTTTACTTTTCTTAACAGGTTGATTTTTATTTCCCGTACTACTTGGGCTATTTATTGTCCTAATTATTTCAGGAGATTCGGATAAAAATCTTTTGTTATTGTTCTGCATATTTTTTTTATTTTTGCCGGGTAACACAATGAGCTTATCATATTTTATAAAAGCTGTGTTGCCTGCCTCCTTTTTCTCTCTCAGTTGGGCCTGCAAGTCCTTGCGTTTATTCAAAACTTCTAGGGGATAGTCTTGCTTGAAATAATATGGTGAGTTTTTTAAGCATTTTTGATTTTGCTGGAGATTTATTTTTAATCCCATTGTGCTAAATGTAACAACAACAGGCCCGATTTTTTCGCCCTTCTTCCCAATTCTTCTGACAGCCTCTATACCATTTTCATATTGTAGACCAAAGTATTTATTTATTATGTCAATTATTATTTCTTCTAAGCCATGGTATGATTTTTCTCGTTCCTCGACTGGAAAAAACTGGCGAAGACAAGAAAAACCGGGAAATTGTTGGAGGAGGCCTATACCCGCCAGGGGCCTTAACAAAAAAAAAAAAATATATAATGTATGTAAATTTTAGTGAACCTAATGTTAAGAAACTTTATGTATGTTAAGGAAATAAAAAGGTTTAATAATAATAATAATAATATTAATCACATGTGGCTGGTCTCGCAATCCTTTGCTGAATGATCTATAATATATTCAACTCATACATTAATAGGTGTCGTACTGAAGTGTCTGCTTACCTAATGGGATAAAAGGCGTGAGTGTATGTATGTATGTTAACATATTTCCTTTTTTATGAACAAGTTTTATATATTTCAATGATGATAGCGTATTTTCATAAACTTCATACCTACCAAACTCGAAATATCCGGCAACAAATGCCCGAATAAATCAAAATTAGCTGCCCGTTTATAATCAACAAAACAGACAAACTCAATCAACAATCTTATTGTTTTTAACAAACAACTGCCGTCGAACTTCTATTAAGTAAACGCTAAAGAAAAGAACTTTAAAAAGTTAACAAGGCGAGCCTGAAGTCCTGAACTATTAAAGAATAAAATGGTTTTGTACATCTGGTCTGCGATATTGAAGGCAGACTATTACCAGCCTCTTCAGAGTCGAATCGAAATCAACCACCTCCTTACTCTCTCTAATCTTTGAAGAAAGAAAGAGAGGTGGTTGTCGAAATTGTGTTTCGTTAAGGTGTATTAAACAGTTCTCTTGCATTATCGGTCGTGGGCTGTGACTCAAAAGACAATCCAATTACAGCGAGATATAACGGCGACGCTCTAATAAGATTGGAATCGTAGGTCGGCCAAATAGAAATGTGCACGGACAAAGATCAGTTTTGATTTTAATCTATTATTTTCTTAATTGATAGACTTTGGGTCTTTTTTAAGAGGAGTATAGATAGTTCAACTCAAGTTTGCGCGCGGCGCTATGTGCGGGAAGTGCGGCGCAACATTTGTTGAACGTATTAACATACCAACACAAACTATCGCGGTTTTAACAGCGGTATGTCAGACGCGGCAAATTGGTGCCTAGATTTTTCTTACTATGCTGGGGTCAGCTTCTGTACATTACGTAGGGCATCTAGCTGTCTGGCCTCCACAACCCAGTAACTGGATAACACCATACCCCTGGGCATGAACGGTCATTTATCAAACAATTACTGGGGTATTAATAAAGCTCGGCATTAATAAACGCTTTATAACTTGCAATTTAAACCCATTTAAGTTGTTAAATGGTTTGAAGACGCTTATGGGATTACGTACCCCTTTCCCACCCATGGGTATCATACAAGGCTTGTACATAGGGGTAGATATTACCAGCAAAGCAATGTAGATAACCAGGTATAATATTATACCTATCTATTCTTGTCTGCTTGCTCTACTCTTACAATAAAATAACTTACAATAAAAATAGTCTCACTGTCCTAAAACTAAAGCATATTTTTTATCAACTTTTTATTGGAGGCTTTTTGAAATCTTTATTTTATTTGTTGTGGTTCTGTTCCACGTTTAAGTAACAAGTTTTTATTTATAAGTAAGTATTTTTTTCTTGTAACTTTGACTTCGCGCTGACTTTGATTGGATTTCTCGCCTGAAAAAGTTCAAAGAAACACCACGGGCTTATAAAAAATGATGTGTTTGTGTTAAGCAATAAAGATTTAAATTTATAAATTATTGACTAACTTACTATTAGCCCGGGCTTGTTTACCTATACCTTACAATAACCTGATTGATTTCAACAGAAAACATGGAAAGTCTATTTTCAGTCTCTCAATATTCCATATATTGAGGGACTGAAAACAGACTTCGGCAGCAAAGAAAAAAAGACATCTGCATTTTTGCGATTTTCACTTTTTACCCAACTGCCGAAGGAGGGTAATGTGTTTATCAACTATGTGTGTATATATAATATATACACACATAGTTGATAGATACATGACACATAGTATTTTAATGAGTTTTGCGTAAACATCTAGTTCGTCCGCTTGAAGCTCCAACAGGTAGCCTGAAACATAAGGTTTTTTCGGTGGAATCCCATAGAACTCTTTTCGCTAATCGTCACTACCATATAGCTAGTTCTAAGATACAATACTATCAACAAACACCTTGGTATTTTAGGCTTGAGTTACTTTCACTGCAAAAATACATTGCAGACATGGTTGCCTCAGCCTCAATTACGATGAGACAGAAGACATCGTAACTGAACAAATAAAACTTAAATAAAATACCTAGATACATTTTTACTGACAGTAAGCTACACACCACACACAACCTACACAACTTATGCAATGAACACACACACACACGCCCTGATTCCAATAGAAACACTCTTCCCAACCATAGTTTAATATTGTTATCGTGAAAATTATTGATCAAAATATAATATAATACAATCTTGATTTTGTTTTTAATTATAGTTTTAATTTAAATAATGTTCAATTATAATCCATGCAATTAATTTAATTTTGTCATAAGTTAGATATTTCTATAATTCATGTATTGTTCATACAGTATTAAAATGGAACTCTACTTTAATGGAAATATTAAATAATTCTTGAATTGAATTGAATTTTAATTCTTTCATTTAAGGTTAACTTAGATTTAGTTATTAACTCTATTATTTTCTGCAATGACTTTGACTATTTTTGAGTGAAAGTTGTAAGTGCATGCATGCTCTATTAAAAATATTTTTAATTTTCTTTCCTGGAGGGACACTGACTTCTAAGATGCAGGCATTAGCCTAGTCTGAAAGTCAGGGTTCCATCACTTGTATTTTGCCTTATCGTGTATTTCTTATTTGTAAACAATTTTTGTATGGCTTAATGAATGAAAAAAATATTATTATTAATAATAATACAGTGTTTGTTTTTTTCCGAAATCAACGGGTTCGATTCCTGGCTAGGAATATAAATTTTTCAAAATTCCGATGATGCAGTTTTAGTTTTCATCAAAATCGGGCTGGTGACTCTTTTTATTGTTTTTAAAAATCACCTTACCAACAACACCTATATATATCAGTTATCTGACCTTCATTTTTTTGTTCGAAATGCCGTATTGATAAACAATTGCATATTTAAAAAAGCTAGCATTGTTCTTGTAGAACTTAAAACATGTTCGCGTTAAAAACGCTCTCCTGAAAACAGGAGATTTTGTAGATAGCTGTTTGTTCTTTGCTGCCGTCGATATCATATAAATAGACAAGCTATTTTAGAATTCTATATCAAATGTGAACAACTTCGGTAACGTGAAAACATAAATAACCTAAATTGAATCAAAAGAACCAACGTTGACATTTGACATCTGTCTCAGATCAAGAGAATGATTCACGATGTTGTTAGTATATCTTTAGCTGAGCTATACATGGATAACATCATGCTTGTAATACCTGAAGGGTAAGACAGATGTGTTTCCATATTACATCATCTTTTCGTCAGTTATGTTTAAGATTTATGTAATAGGGGACAACGTTTTTACTAGTTTTTATTTAACTTGCAATGTATGTATGTATGTAAGTGTGTTCGGGTCAAATCTTGCAACTGAATTTTAAAGCAGTTATCCTCCACCAATTAAGATGAAATTTTGCATACACGTTTAGTTTGGATGACAATGCATGGTTAGCTAAGTGACTTCATTCTAAATCCAATATGGTGGACGGCCCAAGGTGGCAGACTAGTTACTTTTTTATGCACTGCTATTAAAAAAGTTGCTGAGAAGAATACGAAAAAAGTTTGTTTAAAAAAAAGAATTTTAATGAATAGTTTTGTGAAAAAGGAGGAAGAAAGAAGAAAAAAGATAGAGTTTAGTTATCGAGGACGGGCATGACCTTCAGCAATGAAGAACACGAATAAGTAGAGAATAGGGGCATAACCTATTGCGATCAACCGGGCACAAATCAGGGGCTAGGACTGCCGATCAAAAACTCCTTATGGTAAATCCGAATAACAATTTGACCGCCTTAGGATTCGCACCCAGTACTCCATACTTAGCGCTCCTCTGCCATTGTCGCAGCGATCAGAGCAGGGGCCATGTCTCTCGGCCAGATTAGTCAGTGGGGGTAGCCGCGTATAAATTGTGATATTTTCGCTGGCCGCTAGTAGCCTAAGGCGCGCACTTTTGTACATCATGGAAGAATTAGCTGACCGCGGAGATATCCCTGGCCGCCGAATGACTAGGGGTAACTTAGCAGTAGCGAATACGGTCACTAGGCCAATGAGTTAGATACTATAAACGATAATACGATAATACCGGAATAATTTCAAATTCTGCAAGTTTGTACCTAGGTAGGAACTAAAATCTTAAAGCCCAGCCAGTCACTGTCGTCTTATAGCTATGCCCAAATCATATTAATAATTAATTTTATTAATTAATTGTTATGAAATTATTAATTAATTAATTCATCATCTTTCTGCCCTTATCCCATGTTACTTGGGGTCGGCGCAACACGTTTTCCACTTCCATACCGTTCTGTTCCCAGTTACGCTATAACTGACTCCCTTTTCGTTCATATCACTCCTCACACAGTCCATCCATCTTTTCTTTGGCTTTCCTCTTTCTCTCCATCCATCCACATTTATTTTCATAACTCTTTTAGTAACTAAGTAAATTATTAATTAATTATTATAAAATTATTAATTCATAAATTATTAATTAATTAATTAAATATTATTATTAATATATTTAAATTAGATAAAAAACCGCGAAATAGAAAAAATCTATGCTGTTTATCAACTATGTGAGTAGTCGCGCGCTTTCGAATAAGCACATTGTTAGTTATTTTATTTTTTCATTATTTTTCCGAAATCTTTTGATAGAAGAAAAATACTGCTTAGACAGATCGATAAAGATTTTTTTGATGATTACTGAAGTATTAAAAACTCATAATTGGCCGAATATTATATCATTACACTGACACTATAGTGAGATATTTAAGTTCAGTAACGGTGCATCAGCTTTTAGATTAAAATTCTACGTTAACCAAATCATTAGTAAAGCTGTAAGTTAAATTGTTTATTTATCTACACATATTGTTTTTTTTATTGATGTAGGCTCGCGGTTGATCACAATCTCACCTGATGGTGAGTGATGATGTGGTCGTCGGTGAAGCGTGCTTGCCTAGAAATAACTGATTCACTTTGACTTAAACGCCCCGAGGTTGTAGCTATAAGGAAACACAGACTCCGGCAGGGAATTCCACTCTTTAGCTGTACGCATAATGAAAGTTTTTCCAAAACGTTTAGTGCGTATGGGTGGAATGTCCACCATGTACCAATGGCGCATCGTCCGATGATGAAACGGGCTATTCGGAATTAGATCATGCAACACCATCGCACACTCCCCGAAATGCAACTGATAAAAACCGACAAGCTGGCAACTCGGCGACAATGTTCAAGTCTCTGGAGTTCTGACTCGACCAGTGCCTCATTGCAGATGAGCCTCTTGGCCCGTTTTCCAATCGACTCTAGTGCATCAAGCTGGTATTTGGCGGGTACGTCCCAGAGATGAGAACAGTATTCCATTCAAGATCGAACTTGCTTTTGATACAACTTAAGCAGCTGTTCTGGCGTAAAGTACCGTATCACCTTCGCAAGGATCGGGGTACGGGTTAGTAGAGTTACCTTCATAAGCATATAAAAGTGTTAGATACACAAAGTTTTATAATCTAGTTCTATTCATCAGGAATTTCCTGAAAAATAAATGTACCTACTGAAAAAAGAAAATATAAAAACTAAAGAATCTAATAACTTATCATAGGTAGGTATATAAAAAGGTTTGCAATCAAGGAAAATTGTAAAAATATCACATAGTAGGTAACACAAAAATATTTCTTTACTAACTTTGATTTTCAATTTAACCAGGCACAAATTGACATTAGATATTTCACAATGTTAGAGTTGTTTTATCTTAATAGAATAACAGCAATAATATATTTGAATGAACAATCAAAAAAACTTAATTATCAAAGATTTATTTTATCTGTGGGCGTTTTTATTTTATATTTTTAATTATTCTGGATTGTATTACATCAGTTTAAACAATGTCATTTCAGATTTTAAAACACTCAATTAGTCTGTTTTACTTTTTAGTTAATGTTCGTCAGGGCCAGGACAAACATTGTGTTTATACTTTTTATAAAATGAAGGATCCGAGGACGGATTAGCCTGCTTGTAATTTAAACAAGACTTGGCACCTAAAATAACATAGATTTGATAAACTTTTTTTAAGTACCGTGCCTACTAGATACGATTCTGAAAAGCGACTGTTTCACGAATATTTTTATTAAAAAGGAGGTGGATATTTACTTACTTACTTTATATTATTTTCAGTATGATATGATTCAGTGTCAGAAATCATATTTAAACTCAAACCTTTTCCCCTGGAGGTAGGCAGAAACTTCATAACGCCACCAGTCATGATCCTTATGTACTCCTTTTTATTCATTTACGATCATATATCTAGTAATATAGGGTGTCCTATGTCAAATAAAGTTTATTACAGCGAATATAATGTTTAATAAACGTCATGTGGTAGGGCAGTGCCGTCCCGTGTCACGTTGGACAATATTGTCCCGTTGTGTTGACCGCGGGGTCCCGGAGACCAAACTGCGAACCTCAAGGGACCTCTTGCCAGTCTCGTGAGTTTGCACTTTATTGTGTTACTCTATAAAGCTGAATCACATTCACTTATATTTTTAAATAGTGAAAGTGCCTCGGAAGCATGTTAAGCCGGTGGCCCTGTCATTTGCAGATCTTTGAAAGTCGATCAGAAAATCTGACACTCGTCGTTCCATGGGGTACCGTGTCACGCAGCTACTGGGTTGTGGTTACCAGAGGCCTTAGTGCGAGTTTTTTTAAATACTTTATCGCGTTAACGTAAACGTTCTGGTCGGATGAGCTGGCCCGAAGGGACTGCAGTATGGCGGTGGTGGGACTGGAACCCATCGTGCCACCACCCTTCAGTCATCTCCGCAATCTGGTAAGGAAACGCACCAAATAGCAACACCACAAATTGTGGAATAACCACAGCGAACCTATACTTGCTGGCCAAAGAGGCACTTCCCTCTTTAGATGACCATTTTACGCAGAAAGCCCGGAGACGGACTAAACCACAGTTACATGCAGTCACAGCCGTAACGACTGGCCATAGGACTTTTAACAAGCATCTTTATGTCTTAGGGATCATGGACCGCAGCACACTGCTCCTAAGTTGCCCAGTAATCGCTGGTTATGGGGCCAAATTCCTCGGTACCGTAAAGGGGATAGTTGGCAACACCAAGGCTCTGCCGGTATTCTTTGAGGAGCTGGGGTGTATCCTGTGAGGTAGACGAATCCCACCGGTACTCAAAAACTTAAATCAGAAACCGGCCCTTGCGGACACCAGCCTGTCTTAACTTAACTTAAGTGGTTTCGCCTTTCGCCACCAGACGGCGCTTTATTGACGTTTATGTTAACGTGATCGAGCACGAGTAAAAACTCGCACTCAGCCCACAGATAGGCACTCGATCCAAGTAAAATACTGGTACTCGGATGCATTTGGTTAGACTGGAAGTCGACCAAATGAGGAAATTTAGATTTATACTACACCTGCTCGGAAAGTACCTTGATACTTTATCAAATTTACGGTAGAAAGTACGTCATTGCATATCGAACAAATATGCGGCGAGAAAACGCATCTGAGCGGGAGAGAAAAGTGTATGAAAATCCATTTCTTACGTGGTTTTTCTTTTTTAATTTTGGGTAAGACTATGCGCTGGTAACCTAAATATCAAAAGCCAAAAAGTTTTTACAGTGAGTTTTTATCTCCAAGTTCGCAAAATGACACTGGCCACTAGCTGTGTGTTGGATGGTGTCAAACAATTTGAAAAAAGAACATGTGAAAATTGCAGACGCCATTGGCGCCATTTTCAATTTGTGTGTTGTTTGAGGATTCAGTTTTCGTAGAATATAAATTACAATTAGTAAAGATTTAGTTTTTTATTTTCCTCGTAGGTGTAGTATAAAGCACTATGTATCACTCGAGAGAAAGTGCGATTCCCGATCTCGGGTGTTTTAAAGCCCTCGCCTACGGCTCGGGCTTCAAACGACACCCTCGACGGTAATCGGTCACTTTCTCCTCTCGGTGAACAATGTACTATTGTACTAAACATAAAATAATGATATTCAATACAAAGTAAGGCTATTGTTAGAAGAATCCCAATACTGTTAGGTTACTTGTATCCATTTCCCGGAATTTAACTACTTAGCGAATAAATGTACCATTGTGTTTGTTTCTGGAATTATCGTTTTCCATTTTACAGTTTTCAAAAACATTAATTAATATTTTATAATTATTTCCTCTTAAAAGCTTTAAAAGTCCACAATGTGAATTTTTCCCTGGATATTTTGATTACAGATTGTTTTCCTGGATCTATTTATAATCAAATACATATCTCATGTTCCTGACGACTTCAATAAGGTATCTGCTACCAAAAACCACCGTAAATAATTTTATTTCAAAATTATTCGCCTCACAATTTTCGTAGTCTTAACAACACAAACTTAGAAGCAAGCTAATTAATAATGTAGTGTAACCCGTATACGCTAAGCTTCACGTATTTAGCACACAAAGGTATATCATCGCACATGACGGCAGTCTCATTTAGCGGATCTCTGAAATGGAAATATAGCTGGGAGTATCGGCGCGGGGAAGCCAACAAACGGTGACTGGCACAAGGGAACAGTTTCATTTCCTTTCGCACATATTCACGAGGCGACGAACAATATCTCAGTAACAATGGCTTCGTAATTTAGACGAGATGGCGCCCACGGGATAATACGTCAAGTGACTCATTATTGTGGAGAAAAGCTTCGGGCAGGAATCATTCTTCTCGCGCGCACACAATGTGTGATGCGTGCGTGTGAATACGTCACAAACGTCACCTTAACACGGGAAAGTATATACCACACAATAATCAACCTTATGTTACTATCGTTAAGGACCATCGAGATATAACGAGGCACTTCTTGAGCGTAAGTTCGCTTTTATTCAGTATTGAGAGGCAGTGGCCGCGCGCTTCCTCGCTAACCATTAGATGCGAGTCGTGACCTATTCGAGAGCACTGCTGTTCCTGCCATTATAGTGAAATATGCAATTACACTGTCGGACTTTTTTGTGGTGACAATAGAAGAACATTATTTTTATACCGTGTATTATTTTTATACCTACACTTAACATAATATATAGGCACGTCGCGCGTCGGCGTCACTTACAATATAAGTACCAGCAAACAATAGGTTGGATTTATGTATGTAGGGATTCATAAGTTTAGTTTTAACAAGTTTACTTTATTATTAGTCCTACAGTACAGTGACGTGTAGAAACATTCGCAAAAACTAACTTAAAAAATTTATATGTCATTTTATAAAAGTATTGATCGGTTTCTTTCGATTTATTTCGTTCCTCGCACTTAAATATCGATGTTATTCGTCTTCAACGTGCCATTCACTTCGTATTCTCTCTTCGCAACTTATCTGAACATTGTATAGTTCGACTATCATGGGCGGTACTATTTATTGTAGAATACGTATATAGAATACCAGGCCCCTCAGAAAGTATTGCGAAAAAAAGTTTTTATATATGGGAGACTGGCCAGTTATAATGTTTTTCGAAAATATGATTATTTATAAGTAAAAATAAGTAAGTTCCAATTTCAAAATTTCCCTCCACATTTTTTGCGAGTTAATTCAATGTATTGTGTCTCACTGAAATATGGATCTGCGCCGGGAACATTTTAGAGCTATGATTTTATACGATTTCAAGTGTCGCCTGAAACCGGATGAATCGTACGATAGACTTCAAATGGCATTCATGGATGAAGGCCCTTCCAAGGCAACCGTGTATCGTTGGTATAACGAATTCAAGCGCGGTCGACCAACTTTGGGGGATGACGAAAGAAGCGGTCGCCCTTTGACGGCTGTTACCGAAGAAAACGTGCTAGCAGTGAAAAATTTAATCCAAGACAATAGGCGAATTACATATCAGGAGATTCAACACATATTGAAGATTGGATCGGGAAGCGTTCACGAGATTCTACACAGCCATCTTCGCGTGAGGAGGATAGTATCACGCTGGGTGCCGCACAACCTCACCGATGCTCAGAAGCAGGCCCGGGTGGAATGGTGCCGTGATATGCTTAACAAATTTGAAGCAGGCTCGTCTCGGCGTGTTTACGACATCGTTACAGGTGATGAGTCCTGGATTTATCAATACGACCCAGAAACCAAGCGCCAGTCGACTGTTTGGGTGTTTCAAAATGAGCCAACGCCTACCAAAGTGAAGCGATCTAGAAGCGGGGGTAAGATTTTGATCGCTAGCTTTTTTAATTTGACTGGCCACTTGGTATCAATTCCCTTACGGGATCAAAGAAGCATTAATGCCGAATGGTATACTACCAAATGTTTGCCAGAAGTTTTCTCTGTTATAAGCAACAAGCGACCAAACACAGGGCTCCGCGGGCTACTGCTCCACCACGACAATGCACCTGCGCACACCGCACTCAAAACGAGGGACTTCCTGGACAGCACGCCAGTCAAACTCCTGGGTCACCCTCCTTACAGCCCTGATCTAGCACCGTGTGACTTCTTTTTATTCCCAAAAATAAAAAATCTGCTCAAAGGGATACAATTTTCGTCGCCGGAAGATGCGCTGGCTGCGTTCGAGCAGGCTGTAAACGAGGTGTCTGCGGCGGACTGGAAAAAGTGTTTTGAAAACTGGTTTAGGCGCATGAATCTTTGTATAGAGGCTGGTGGAAAGTACTTTGAAAAGATTTAATAAAAATATATGTACGTATAGAACAATTTTTTTTAGTTTCGCAAAACTTTCTGAGTGTCCCACGTACAATGAAACGTGTATGTTAGAGTAACAGATGCGAAAGTTTGAGTGTTATTTCAGAGGTATTTTAGCTCGGTAATGTCAGTAGTACAGGTCGTACATATTGCCTCGCTGGGACAATACGGCTCACGGCAGGTAATCTGTGCGTGGGCAAACACACGTCGTTTGTAATTAACCATCTCACGTCGCCGCGACAAAAGGCAGGCGGGCCTAAAGCCATGGCCTTTGAGCCGTGTTCCGGTAGGCGCGCTTCGTAAGCCATGCGTGTAGAATGGTGCTACGACGCTACGCCGTAGCCGCTACGAGCCTACGGCGTAGCAATTCATTTCAAACTCGTAGATTAAAATATTGCGGCAGAGATTTTAATTTCTATGGATTGTAATATGAAATACCTTCGAGTTCTATGAGAAGTTTGCTTTGATTTAGAATATGATATTTAATTTTCTGTTTTCAAGGACTTACTTCCATTCAGTTCAACTTCAAAGGAACGTAGGTTAAGTAACAGTTAAAATAATACGAAAACAAAAATATCTGCTGAATAATAAATAAATTTTTATTTCCATCCATGAATAATATATTGAAAAAAGAGTTCCGTGAGTAATTCATACTATGTATGTAATAACGCAAGGTTATAAAAGTAAATATCCTTGTTGATAAAGCATCAAAGCTTACATATTATATTTAATAAGCCTTGAAGGTTATCATAAACAAATATTTTTACGTTATATTACGGGGTTAGAGTCAAAGAGAATTAATTTATATTACGAACCTAGAAGTTATTAAATATTTGTACCTTTTGCCTAAACATACATACATACCTAGATCTTAGTATTTGTGTAAAGGGACTAGGTTTGTGTAAGAGTCTTTGGTCACATTCACATCGGATAGATATGTTCGGGTTTCTGATGTCTCTTTGAATACCTTGTTACAGCACAACTTTGTATAAATCAAATATACGTCTGTGAATACATTTCCATATGTGGCGTTCTATAGAGATTGAGTGGATTCATCGTATTGATGCAAAGGAGATTCAACTAATTAGGCAGGAAGATAAAGGAATACTAATGAAAAGGAATCTAAATATGGATTCAATATCCGTACGTTACGTAACCAGCGTATATATTGATGTTAAAGATATCATTTGAAAACCACCACTGTAGCTCTGTTACCGTAACTAGAGCCATCTGACTTAACTGTGCCGCTGGGGCTGTGACGTATTTCTGATGCAATGGTACAAATATATCACTAATGAATGCATAAGGCGACCGCGGGGCGCTACGTGGGGAAGCGGGCGAGTCGCAATCCAGCGAGGTGAGTCTCCTCAATCAAAATTGACTTTTAATTTTAAGACTATCCCCCAGATAGGGTTAAGGGTTGTTAAAGTTTTTTTAGTAATCTTACTGCGCAATTCGACTAATATAAACCAAAAAAAAGAAAAGAGTTAATAACATAATGTTTGGGTATTTAAAAACTAGACCCTCAACGGGGCAAAAAGGGGGCGTAGCCTAAAATTTATTATTCTTTAAGTCAAATAAGGATTCATCCCAAATTAGTAAACCCTAGATATCTACGATAACCCATTTTTTATTGATTTAACAATAGGTTTTTTTTATCGCCTTCACTTACTGCACATAAGAAAGTCATCTGTAGGATAAAATATGAAATCGCGCGAACGTAGTCGCGGGCGGAGTGCTAGTTCTGACGTATAAGCTATATTACAGCAAGGTTCCCTCACAAACCTTTTCCTTTTTTTTACAATATTAATAGAAAGAAGTATTAATTTTGTTTTAATTGTAGCGCAAACAAACTATTTTTTATCACCGACACCTTCACAAAAGTACTCCCTAAAAGTTAGACAGAAATATAATTTGTTCCTTAAACCCCACTGATGACGGTATACCCCAAGAGACCATATCCTCATTTACCAGCATAATTCCAACTCTGAGACTGTTACCGATTGCCAATACCAGAACCCAATTAAACTTTGTCAGTACTGGGATTCGAAGTCTGACCTCAAATTATTCAATGCGCGTATTCTGGAAATAGCTCATGGACATAGGCTGATATAGTGTACAGTCAACAATAGGGATAGGTGTGCAGGTATAGAATTTATAGGCACCAACCCGAGCTAAGCTACCATCACGCAAAAATTTGAATGTTTCCAAATAGTTAGGTAGGTAGCTGACCCACTTTAAGTGATGGCTACTTATACGAGTGTGTATATGTTTCTAAAAATATGTTATAATACAATAATGACAAAAATATATTATCCTGTGTAGTCTTTTAGGTATTCTCGTATTGGCATGAAGCATGTGATGACAATATTTGAAGCTGTAGTTCTGCAACTGCTAAAAGTCAAAATCAACAGTTGGTTACCACCAGCAAACCAGATATAGTTAAACCCGAAAAATCCTGTAGAAAATGATTTAAGACCTGAAAAAATAGCAGATGAGTAAAAAAACAACTGTAACTGTACAACCTTTGTAATAATTGTTTCCCCCATAGTGCCTGCGTAATGCAATAATGCCTGCATACCAATCTCTTTTATTGGCTGTACCGAATCCAGAAAATCATGTACAATGCAGATAACGGTTGGTTACTCGTACGGGTCGTTTGTGAACATATTCTTAAAACGAATGGTTCAAGTTTATCAGCCAGTAGCGTTTTTTTTTCAATGTACCGCGAAGTTTTCACCTGTTAACGATTTCTAGTTCTAAGTCAGTCACGTCTGTGCCGATACGTGCCCTATGCTACGATATCAATTTTGGGGTGAATTATTTTCTATAGTGTGCTTTATGAAAAAATGTATTTTGTTTTGCTTTTACTCGTGGTTGATGGTAATAGCACAGTTTAACAATCATACAGTTGGGAAACGCCTTTGATGTCGGACGACATCGCCGCCCGTCTTGGTACTTACGCTATCAGTCTCAAATATGCAAAGGTTGTCAAAAACATGAACATTATTAAATTTTATTATGTAATGTATTCGCATTCGATGAACAATCTTATCGTTAATGTTTGAGGGCAACATGAGCATGGCCGTGATTTAAATTTAACTCTACTTAATACGTTAAATACATTTCTACCGACTTATCCTACCTACCTATCTTTTTTTTTAATAATTATTTAAATCGGTCCAGCCGTTTTTGAGTTGTAGCAAGACTAACGAACAGCAATTGATTTTTTACATATAGATTTGTATCTGCATCACCCAAAAGTCGACTGGTAGAAAATGCCTAAGGCATTAAGGCCGCCTCTGTACGTTTGCATTTAGTATTAAATAAATTATGCAAAATACTGTGCAAAGTCGGACTTAATGCACATGGCATGGCATGTCGGACATGGCAGGTGCAAATTATGCAAGTGATTTTGCACGAGGCTTATCAAAAAACCCAATTCATATCTGTACCAACTTAGATTGACTATAGTTTGTTATTATATAGAACTCAGTTCATTTTATAATACCTACTTGTATATTCCGATTGTAACTCGTATTTATTCACGCTGTCGTATAAACTTCGGTATCATAATGTGGGATTGGCGCCGGGATGTGACGTCACTGCCAGTTTGCATGTTACGTACATACAAATATTAAACATTGTGTTATTACTATGTATGCCACAATGCATGCCCCGCTACTTTCATTCAGTATTCATTAATATTTAGTAAAATATTTACAGGAAACGAAACCGACACAATAACCAGTATGACACAATAATTTATTGTTTAATATTTTAATATATGTCTGTAGCGTTATGTATTATGCAGTGAAAGGAAGTAAGTTAGTGGAATTGCTAATTACAATAAATTGAATCCGTAGCAGACCATTCAAAGTTTTGTAAAAAAGCCGCCCAAGTGCGAGTCGGACTCGCACACCGAGGGTTCCGTACAAACCTCAGCTTAAAGGTATTATATATAGACCTGAGTATTTGATATGAATTTCAATTTAATATCTCTACGCGGTTATGTGAAAAGGGGTAGTAAGTTTAAAATTATTAAAAATATTTTTATTATTATGATATAACTAAAAATTTACGGTTTTGGCAATTATTCCTTTATCTGTGCTATAAGAAGTTGCTTTGTACCAAATTTCAAGATTCTGAGTTCACGGGAAGTACCCTGTAGTTTTTGATTCCCTTGCGAGTGTCGAAAATTTGCGGAAATTTGCGGCATATACGGCTGTATCTTTTGATTGCGTTGGCTTAGAAGTTTATTTTTCACAGCTTTAAGGGACTGTAGACTTGAGTATTTGATATTCAGTTGTATTTGAATTTCAGCTTGATACCTCCACGCGTTCCTGAGAAAAAGGGTCTTGACAGACAGACAGACGGACGGACGGACGGACAACAAAGTGATCCTATAAGGGTTCCGTTTTTTCCTTTCGAGGTACGGAACCGTAAAAAACAAGCAAATATTGATGAGTGAAATTTTTTAACTTCTTAAACTACCTAAACTGACTAATGTGAAGAAAGATACTCATTTTATCATCTCTGATGTATGATTAGTTCTCGATCATTCTCTGTATGAGAAAAAGCATAATCCTTGTATATCTTGCAGTAGACACAAATTTATTAGGCTAAAATGTAACTCATGGAACTAAGCGAAACGAATCAAAATGGCTAGGCATCATTAAATTAAAAAAGTTTTCTGTTTATCTCCAGTCAAGCCTTAGTCTGTTAATGCCACACACAATAAGCAAACATCTAAATCTATTTATGTGTGAAGCTACTGTTGTCTCTTAAATACAGCTGTATTTGTTTAATATTTATTTATGTACACACAAAACACTTAACAGAGAAAAGAAAGACTCAGATAGAAGAGCGCAAATGTTACGTTGTATTTATTATTAGTTTTGGCCAGTATGAAACGTAAAACCGGTATAAAAAGTATCTTATGTCCTAATCTAGGTCATGGTTTACCAGTCCCAAGTTTCACCCAAATCCATTTTAATTGTGGAATCCTTGTTAAGGAGTGATTGATTGACAAATATCACTCATAGGATAGAAGGTAATTGACCGCACGACTCATCATAGCGTCAACAGCCAAACTCAGTTTTTGTTTACCGCCATTATCTTCCGTCTACCGTCAATGACACCGCACTACATCCACCTACGTCCCCATCGATCTCCGGTGCCATACGTTACGTCATTTTTGCCCCATATATTACGCGCGCGGACACGTCAGTGCGGCCGTAGCAAACGAATACGACCATAAAGTAAAATCGCATAGACAACATGTTATCAATCTGAGTTGTAACCAGGGTCTAAGCGGGTGGGACTGCGGATAGAGTTGCGTTGAAAAATGCTGTGAATGCGTTGATGTTTTTTGTCATGTTAG
Source organism: Orthosia gothica (assembly GCA_949775005.1). Classification (NCBI taxonomy): domain Eukaryota; kingdom Metazoa; phylum Arthropoda; class Insecta; order Lepidoptera; family Noctuidae; genus Orthosia; species Orthosia gothica. Next base: position 10,740,718 of record OX459042.1, read on the forward strand.
GATGTTATAACTATAAGCTATGTGAAAGCATTAGGTAAAGGGACTGTATTATTTCAAACACGTAACTGCAATTTTTATTACATTGAAACGTGAATGGCAGATTTTGTAACGCATACTTTTTTTGTTGTTCGTTTATAGAATTTGTACCACTTATTAAGGCAACTAAGCCATTTATTTTCATTTAAGTTTACTATTTTTAGAACTTCGGATTAATTAGTAATATGGATAAAAAGATTTTAATAAATAAACGTTATAAAGTCGTACACTAAACGCAGTTATGTTTTTTATAAGTTGCCTTACGTTAAATAACACAAATATTGAAATGATAATTAATTATTTAGAAATAGAAATAACATTAAATATAATCAAACTCATCAATATCAAACTATTGCAGTCCGCTGCTGGACATAGGTATCTCCTAATGCCCTGAGTAGGTACGATCCTCATCGCAATCTACCTAATTAATGTTAAGTAAAACACTAAAAAAATAGCAACAAACAATTTAATTTACACATTATGTAACAATATGTAATTTTTAACCATAAATGTAATAATCTACATTGGCCCACTAGTACATAACCTTAAAAAATAAAACTGGTTATAAGTTTTATGTCCCAAGTTCTATTAATCTAAGAATTTAAAAGGGATTATCTATCATATTAACTACCAATTAAAACTAAAAATATCCCAAAACACGAAATTTTATTAGCGGTACGAAATTCCCATACAAACCTGCTATTCACCTTTATTAGCCAAATGTATTCATATTATACTCGCCTAGTTTGTCATTAAATTACCCGTCATTACATGATCGCACTTCGACGATAAAAGGTCATCTTTTATCGTCGATTTTGGATTTGTTTTGAATTCCATAGTTGCGCTTGCGACTGCTTTAGTCTGTACTCTTAGGTTTGAGATTATAAGGAGGTTTAAATTGTTTGTTTCTAAAATCGCTGCCCCGAATTTATATCATTGATAGAAGGCTGCACTATCGCTGAGTGCTATAGGGTAGTTTTTATTCCGCGTGCAAAACGTTTGGTTTCTGTGGGCCACGGGACCGGGGCCGCGGGAACACTTATATTAAAAACTAGCTGTTACCCGCGGCTTCGCTCCCGTGGGCCACCCCATAGGACCCGGTTTCGTGATTAAAAAATAGCCTATGTCACTCAGGAATAATGTAGCTTTCTATTAGTGAAATAATTTTTTAAATCGGTCCAGTAGTTTCGGAGCCTATTGGGTACAAACAAACAAACAAACAAACAAAAAAATATTTCCTCTTTATAATATTGGTATATATTCTGTTAAACTTTTCTACCAGCCTAATATTGATGGCTTTTTGATAAATAAAAGAGATTGTTTAGTAATATTCGTATAATGCTTACAATTATTAGGGCGGTAATAATATACGTCCATTAGCATGCGACAGATAAAAAGAGAGGGCGCCATCAGCGCACTATAGTTGTGGCGCAGAACAAACTAAGTAGGGTTGCGTTCAATATTAATAACAAACTAGTTGACCCGGCAAACTTTGTTTTGCCATAAAAACACCACACATTTATCTACCCTACCTACCCTACCCTACCCTACCCGACCCTACACTACCCTACCCTACCCTACACTACCCTACCCTACCCTACACTACCTTATCCTACACTTCTCTACCCAACACTACCCTACACTACCCTACCCTACACTACCCTACCCTACACTACCCTACCCTACACTACCCTACCCTACCCTACCCTACGCTACCCTACCCTACCTACCTACCTACACTACACTACTCTACCTACCCTACCCTACCCTACCCTACCCTACCCCACCCCACCTACCTACCTACCTACAATACACTACTCTACCTACCTACCCTACCTACCTACCCTACCCTACCCTTCCCTACCCTACCCTACCCTACCCTACCCTACCCTACCTACCTACCTACACTACACTACTCTACCTACCTACCCTATCTACCTACCTACCCTACCTACCTACCCTACCCTACCCTACCCGACCCTACACTACCCTACCCTACCCTACACTACCCTACCCTACGCTACACTACCCTATCCTACACTACTCTACCCAACACTACCCTACACTACCCTACCCTACCCTACCCTACCCTACGCTACCCTACCCTACCCTACCCTACCCTACCCTTCCCTACTCTACCCTACCTACCTACCTACACTACACTACTCTACCTACCCTACCCTACCCTACCCTACCCTACCCTACCCCACCCCACCTACCTACCTACCTACAATACACTACTCTACCTACCTACCCTACCTACCTACCCTACCCTACCCTACCCTACCCTACCCTACCCTACCCTACCCTACCCTACCTACCTACCTACACTACACTACTCTACCTACCTACCCTATCTACCTACCTACCCTACCTACCTACCCCACCCTACCCGACCCTACACTACCCTACCCTACCCTACACTACCCTACCCTACGCTACACTACCCTATCCTACACTACTCTACCCAACACTACCCTACACTACCCTACCCTACCCTACCCTACCCTACCCTACGCTACCCTACCCTACCCTACGCTACCCTACCCTACCCTACCCTACTCTACCCTACCCTACTCTACCCTACCTACCAAAAACAGAAGAGGCACTTGAAACTGGCGAAGAGCATATAAAGAAGAAATTCTCCTCCTACGCTAGTGCGGCAGCAAGTCGGCCTATCGAGCGGCCACAAAAGCAGACGGCACTTCACTCCATAGTGGTCACCTCCACGAAGGAGACAGAAACGGGGGAACAAATAATAGACCACATACGTAAGGCGGTTAATGCGAAAGAGGGATGGGTCACAGTGGATAGCATCAGAAAAGCGAGGGACAGGAAGGTGGTTCTGGGTTGTAGAACGGAACAGGAAAGGGACAAAATCAAGGAAAGACTGGCAAGTGTGGGGGAAGTACTGAAGGTCGAGGATATTAAGAACAAGGATCCCCTGGTGATCCTGAGAGACGTCTTTACCCTCAATACAGACGAAGACATCCTCATGGCTCTTCGGAACCAAAATAAGGATGTATTCGAAGGGTTAAAGAAAGAGGAAAAGCAGGTAGAAATACTATTTAAGAAGAAGACTCGCAACTCCCACACACAACACCTGATCCTCAGGGTCTCCCCAAAACTGTGGAACAGACTGCAAGACCGACAAACCGTACACATCGACATGCAGAGAATTAGAGTGTTTGACCAAACTCCACTGGTTCAGTGTTCCCTATGCCTTGGCTTTGGGCATGGACGACGGCTCTGCAAAGAGCAAGTGGAGAAATGCAGTCACTGCGGAGGCCCTCATATGAGGACGCAATGCGCCGACTGGATGGCCGGAGCGACCCCTACTTGCTGTAACTGTGTCAGAGCAAAGCTGGACAACACAGAGCACAATGCATTTAGCAATGAGTGCCCAGTAAGAAGGAGGTGTGAAGCATTGGCTAGAGCAAGGGTGGCGTATTGCTAAGGTGGATACTGGCGAAAGGGCAGGCAACCTCATCAGAAGATACGGAGTAGCTCAGGCCAACTTACAAAGGAAGGAACTGGCAACCACCGAGCTTTTTATAGAGTCCAGTAAGCGTAACATCGCATGGGCACTGATTCAGGAACCCTATGTGGGGGGAGCACGAAGTATGAAGAGCTACCGTGGTGCGAGACTCTACCAGTGCGAGGTTGAAGGAAGTGGGAGGGTAAAGGCGGCAATAGCCGTCTTTGATAATGATCTCGATGTCATTCCCTACCCGAAACTCACCACGAACAACATCGTCGTGGTGGGGATCCGGACGAAAGCCTGGGAAATCGTAGTAGTCTCTTATTACTTCGAGCCAGACCAACCCATAGGGCCATACCTGGATCAGTTGGCCAAGATAAAGTTGGACCTGGGCACTGGAAAACTCCTAATAGGCGGAGACGCGAATGCGAAGAGTACCTGGTGGGGTAGCACCATTGAGGACCTCAGGGGAGAAGAGATGTCCGGGACCCTCGAGGAGCATGAGCTTCAGATACTCAACACTGGCGATACGCCGACCTTTTACACAGTGAGAGGCGGCGTAGTGTACAAGAGCCACGTGGACGTGACGGCCTGTTCGCTCGAGCTCTTTGACCTGGTGGACGGCTGGCGAGTTGACACTGGGGTAACGAGCTCGGACCACAATACCATTTTATTTGAAGTGAGGACACAAAGGGAAAAAGGGACTAATATAATAAGAACGACTAGAAAATATAATACGAAAAAAGCTAAATGGGATGAGTTTAATATTAAATTGGGGACATATAAAATCGATAGTAATATAAATGTAAATACCATTAAGCAAATAGAGAGTAGAGATAAATTGGAACAAATGGTAGTTAAGTATAAAAAAGTAATTGAGAAAGCTTGTGATGAGTCTATCCCAACAATTTGTAAGAAAGATAAAATCTTAATCCCGTGGTGGTCCGAGGAACTCGCAACTAAAAAGAGGGAGGTCATGACCAAAAAGAATCGTGTCCGCAATGCCGCACCGGTCCGCCGAGCGATGGTTGTAAATGAGTATCTGAAAGCGAAAGAGGAGTATGAGTGCCAAGCCAAAGAAGCCCAAGTAGCCAGCTGGAAGAGATTTTGTGAAAGGCAAGATGGGGAAGGCATATGGGAAGGTATCTTCAGAGTAATCAGGGGGACCGCCAGGAGACAAGAAGACTTGACCTTGATGAGCGACGGTGCATTCCTTAACCCAAAGGAATCGGCAGCCTTACTCGCCGACACGTTTTATCCAAAGGACACAGCTGAAGAGGACAATGCAGAACATAGGCTCACAAGAGAAGCGGCCAGTCGGGTAAATGCGTGGAGTCATGATGAAAATCATGACCCACCTTTTACACCGCTGGAGCTGAAGACAGCCGTGGGACGCTTCAACCCGAAGAAAGCTCCCGGAGCCGATGGATTTACGTCGGACATCTGCTGTCGAGCGATCCTCCAGGACCTGGACGCTTTCCTTGCCCTGTACAATAAATGCCTAGAACTGGCACACTTCCCGGAGATATGGAAAGAGGCAACGGTGGTAGTCCTCCGAAAACCGGGCAAGGAGAATTACTTAAACCCCAAGTCCTATAGACCGATAGGTCTCCTACCGGTCTTGGGGAAGGTCCTGGAGAGGATGGTAGTGGCAAGGATCAAGTGGCATCTGGTGCCACGGTTTAGTACTCGCCAGTTTGGCTTTATGCCACAGAGAAGCACCGAGGACGCCCTCTGTACTCTAATAAAGCACGTACAGGACAAGTTGAGGCTGAAGAAGCTAATTGTCCTGGTGTCATTGGATATAGAGGGCGCCTTCGACAGCGCATGGTGGCCGGCAATAAAAGTCAGGCTGGCTGAGGAAAAGTGCCCCGTGAACACCAGAAGGCTCATTGACAGCTACCTTGACAGCAGAAAAGTTCGAGTGAGGTATGCCGGGGAGGAATGCACAAGAGAGACAAACAAGGGCTGTGTCCAGGGGTCAATTGGCGGTCCCGTTCTGTGGAACCTTCTTTTGGATCCGTTGTTGAAGGACCTGGAAAGGATGGGATTTTACGTGCAAGCTTTTGCAGATGATATAGTGTTGGTTGTTGAGGGTGACACAGCAGCTGAAGTCTCCCGAAGTGCCAATGCAGCCCTCGCCCATGTTCAGGGATGGGGTGTCAGAAATAAGCTTCGGTTTGCACCACACAAAACCTGTGCGATGCTTATAACCAATAGACTTAAGTACGACACTCCAATTCTGAGCATGGCCGGGGTCGACATTGGTATGGTAAGGAGCATGAAGCTGCTGGGCCTGACAATAGATGACAAGTTGACCTTTACGGAGCACACTAAAAATATCTGCAAAAAGGCATCCGAGATTTATAAGCGGCTTTCACGGGCAGCCAGGGTTAGTTGGGGCCTAAATAGGGAAGTAGTTAAAATAATTTATAACGCAACCATAGAACCGATTGTCACGTACGCGGCTGGAGCCTGGGCTCCAGCTACAAAGAAGTTGGGGATACGTAGGATGCTAGGCTCTGTTCAGCGAGGATTCGTCCAGAAGCTCTGCAAGTCTTACCGTACAGTCTCACTGAATTCGGCGCTGGTACTGGCCGGGATACTGCCTCTAGACCTCCGCATACAAGAGGCAGCTGCCCTGTATGAGGCAAGGAGAGGGTCATCCCGGTTCGTCCCAGGAGACCGGGAAATTGAGGGTATGGTAAGATTTGCAGAGACGTCTCACCCTGCCAAGCAAATGGCTTTGGAGTTCATGTGCCTGGCAGACCAACAGCTCGTGGACGGCCAGAATGTGCAGGCAGTGCGAATATTCACTGACGGCAGCAAGATTGAGGGGAAGGTCGGAGCCGCATTATCCTTATGGGATAATGATGGTGAAGTCCAGAAACTCAAGCTTAGCCTTGCCGCGTACTGCACTGTCTACCAGGCAGAACTTTTGGCCATTTGTAAGGCAACGGACGTAATCCTTAAGCGCAAAGAGACGAGCTATGGCCTGTACAGTGACTCAATGGCAGCATTGCAGACACTGACAGGCCATGGCTCGCTCCATCCTCTGGCGGTCCGTGCAAGAGCGAATATCGCTCTGGCATTGGCCCAGGAAAAAGCTGTGTCTCTTTACTGGGTCAAGGCCCACGCGGGCTTGCCAGGGAACGAGCGTGCGGACGAGCTGGCGAAGGAGGCAGCATTGTCGTCACGGAGGAAGCCGGACTACGACCAGTGTCCGGTTTCATTCATTAAGCGTCAAATCCGTTTGGATTCGCTTGATGAGTGGAACCGGAGATATGTGTCGGGCGAGACGGCCTCGGTGACGAAAATGTTCCTTCCCAACGCAATTGCAGCCTACCGTATTGTACAAAAGGTGGAGCCAACAGGCGTTCTCACGCAGGTCTTAACGGGGCACGGTGGGTTCTCAGAATACTTGAATCGTTTCAAGTGTAAGGATAACCCATCGTGCTCCTGTGACCCCAACATAGCGGAATCTGTCCCGCATATTGTTCTGGACTGTCCGATGTACGCCAAAGAGCGCTACGATCTGGAGCAAGAGTTGGGTGTCAATCTGCGAAGGGAAAGCGTACCAGAAATTATGTCGGGTAAAAATAGAAATACTTTTATAGCCTACTGTGTCAATATTGCCCAAAAAGTTATTGATAAAAATAAAACTGATTAAACAACTATGTTTCTTATTATATTGTATATATAGTCATGTAAACATAGGAAATAAGTGAAAAAAAAAAAAAAAAAAAAAAAAAAAAAAAAATTGTAAGTAAGTTAAGCAGTAGTTAAGAACAATGGTATGTAAAAAGATCTATGGAATAAGTAAGTAATATGTTAAACATAGAATAAGAAAATGGTTTAGGCTTATAAAGTTGTTGTAGTAATTTGTATTAGTTCTATGAAATAAGTAAAATAATGAATAATGTAAGAATAAAAAACCTAGCATGATAAATTATTTACCCCAGATTTTTTTTTTTTTTTTAAATAAAGAAATAAAATAGAATAGTTATTAGCTGAAGTGGGAGTCCCACCCACAGAATAAATGGAGAAGGATATAAGAAAGACAAAGTATGAAGCATGAAATTACGAGAGGCATGACAAGCGAGAACTAGTATGGATGAGGAATAGATATGGAATAGGCGCCAATGTAGTTGGTGGAAATAGTCCGAAAAAAAAAAAAATAAAAAAAAAAAAAAAAAAAAAATACCCTACCTACCTACCTACCTACCTACCTACACTACACTACTCTACCTACCTACCCTATCCAACCAAACTTTTTTTTTTTTTTTTTTGCTTTTAAACCTTCCCTGTATTCTGTCAAAAATTATATTTAATAAGTATTTAAGTGCAATTAATGTTTAATTATAAGTATAAACACAACAAAACGCTATAAATACTCAGGATTATTGTTTTACTGGCAAAATATCGAGTTATACAAAAGTTTGTGGCACTGATCCGGTAACCTATCGAACAGCTGACAACTGAGGTCTAAAGTGCGGAACTACGGATATTCTAAGGGCAGTATTGTTTTATTTATAGCACACAAAGTGTACATTTAACCCTGTAATACATTCTCGTTTAGTTTTAACGTATAAATTCTGTTGATTTAGTACTGTGCAGTGAATCTAAATCGTTTTGTTGACTTCTTAGAAAACGAAACAAATCCAAGATCCCAATGCCCATAATTCTTCTAATATATTCAGATAATTTAATAATAAACATTAACATAACGCTATGATCGTTATTTTGCATAATTTAACTAGAAAACTATAATAAAACATTCATTCAGATTCTGGGCACCGTACCCACATTAAAAATAAAAATAAAATCAAAAGCAACTAAATTCAGTAATAAATAGCTTTTTAATCCAAATTCAGCCTACCTCATTTCTCTACTTAACTACACTAAATATTACCTCTATCTCCAGCTTTACTTTATTTTATTTTGTTTTTCCTCTATTCCTTTGCTTCTCAACGTTACTTTATTTCTATTTCCAGTAACCTATCCTGAAACCATGCCTGTGTTGACCCGTAAGGCTACTGCTCAGGACTTAGAAATTAAATTGAGAACAGCACTCCAGGAACTGAAAGACTCACAAAGCCAATGTCGTGAGATGTTGCAAGAAAGAGAGGATTGTGAAGTAGAAGTTGAGAATATTGTATATAAAAACACAATCCTTAAACGGGAGCTAGTTGAACTAAGTCAGCAATACCAGAATGTTGTGGATGAACGCGACCAACTGAGGGTAGTCACGGATGGTTTCAATAATTGCAGTTATCTATATGAGGAGGCCTTAAATAAAGTTAGGGATCTTGAACAAGAACTGATTCATGCAAATACTCATATTTTAAAATTACAAAAAGAACAGGAGTCAACCCAGGTTGATGAAACTTGCCATTTGTATGATGAACTTATTAAATCTAATTGTAAGCCTGTTTCAATACCTACTATTGATTTAACTGAAGATTCTTTTTTGAATCAGAAATTTTTTAACAAAGTTAGTCATAAGAAACTTAAGAAATATGCAAAACTAAATAGACTAATAAGAAATTGTAACAAGTTTAGGAAACAACACAAGTTCTTCATTAAAAATATTCCACTTAGGAAAGAACGTGTTGACCTACTTAATAAATTAAATAATTATGAAATTAAATTAGAAGACAGCAAAAATATCTATGAGATTGACACACACCGCTTACAGACACAAATCCAGGTACTTGAGAACAGACTTAGTTCTCTTTACAATAAATATGTAAATTCAAAATTACAAATAAAAGAACACATTTTGGCCGCAAATGAGTTAGTGTTGTGTCAGTGTAACTGCCAGACAGTCTCAAACCTAGTTGCAGTCCAGCCTGATGCTACGGAGGACCCAGTCCAAGCTGAGAGGGTGCCTCAAGATAGTGTCTTCGTACAAGACATATCTAATATAGTACAGGCTTTGCCTCAAGTAGACCGGCCTGAGAGTGCTGGCTTGTTATTTAGTCATAGTTACGAAGGTTTTCATTCGGTTATGTTTTCAGATGGTGTAGGAAGGGGTTTAGGTAAATTAATAAATGGCAGTCAGCATCATTCCACTTTTAATTATTGCATGCCCGGGTCATCTTACAAGAAAATAATGGAATCTGTGACAAAGAATTTATATAAACCAGATACCAATATAACTGTATTTGTAGGTAATAGTAAAAATGTAAAAAAAGATGACATCACTGAGTATGTAAAAGAGATGTTAAAGTTAAATTGCAATAAAATTATTTTGTGTGCCTTCCCTTACTTAGATAAATTGTCAAATAGACAAAATAATCACATTCACATGCTTAATAAGCATCTGCACTTTCTTGTGAGTCACTATAGTGACAAACTAGTTTTTTTTGACATCAACATTTTTGTTGATAAATTAAAGTCGACAGGCAATACTTTGTATCTGCCTCTTAGGGTAAGACATCAAATAGCTCGGCTATTATCTTATACAATAAACTCAGACATAAGTAGTATGTCGAAGTATCCAACAATTATTGATATTAGTAATAGTACTAATTTAAAGGTGGTAAATACCTTGAATAACGTTAGCAAAGATGCTATTAATATTTATTCTTTAAACTAGTTGATAGGACAAGGGAGGGTACCAATAACAGAATAAATAAGAGTATATCCACCATCAAAAAGGTACCTTCTTGCTCGCAAAAATTTAATTTCAAGAAAAGGTCTGAGCAGAATTCTCTGAAATTATTCCATCAGAATATTCAGGGCTTTTCTTCGAAGCAATTAGAAATCGAACTGTTTTTGGAAAAAACAAGGTTCGAAATTGTTTGTTTTACTGAGCATTGGCTGAAAGATTATGCAATGCTAATCAATTATGAAAATTATACTGTGGGCAGCTGTTTTAACAGAAATATTATGTTGCATGGGGGTTCACTTATATTAATTAAAAATGGTATTAAATCAAAACCCCGTAAAGATATAGTAGACCTATCAGTTGAACATAGTGTTGAACTGTCTTGTGTTGAGTTGGATAAGCATGTCATAGTGTGCGTTTACAGACCCCCTGATTATAAAAACTACTCTATATTCGAGTCAGTAATGGAAGATGTTTTGGCTAAACTTGCAATTGGTAATAAACAAGTAATTGTCTGTGGTGACTTTAATATTAATATTCTAGAAGAAAATTCAGAAAGCAGTAGGTTATTAAATCTCTTTAAATCATTTAATTTGTCACATGTATTTATGGAACCAACACGAACTACATTGACTTCTGCTACATGTATTGATAATGTTTTTTGTTGCTGCAACTACTTTGACAAGGCCATTATTAATTATTTGCCTTCGGATCATAGTGGGCTACTGGTGGCCTTTGAGTCCATTATGCTAAAACAACAAGTGCAGATTCAATCCAGACCAATAACATCCGGTAAATTAAATAAATTTAACAGCACTTTAATCAATAAGTTAAGAGATCAGGACCTCACAGTGAATGATGGTAATATTTTGTATGATGAAGTTTTTTCAGTGGTTCAGAAAGATTTCAATTCAATTTTTAAGAAGCAAACTAAAACTATATGCCCTAAGTTTTTATTCAGTGACTGGGCGACTACAGGACTTAGAAAAAGTAGGGAAAGACTTTACGAACTTTACGGCCTTAAGCCTTTTATTAATACTGAAACGTTTAATAAGTATGTTGCTACTTACTCAAGAATTTTTAAAAATACATGTAAGGCAGCTAAGGCCTTGTACATTAGCAATAAGGTTAAATTTGCAGAAAATAAAATCAAGACGGTTTGGCAAATTATAAACAATGAAACGAACAGGAATAAAAGAAATAATAATGATTACACACTTGAGACCACACACGGACTTATTAGAGATAACAAAACAGTTGCTCAAGAGTTTGTAAATTTCTTTACCAACATCCCAATTAAAACTACTGAAACCTTAAATTCTTCGCCCTCGCTAGCTTTTGGATTATTAAACGCGAACGTTTCAGCCTGCCCCAATGAATTTAACTTTTCACATATAAACCCCTTAACAGTAATAAAAGCTTTTAAGCAAATCAAGATAAAACCGACCGAAGATCTATGGGGAATGTCCATCAAAGCTTGTACCTCTATTATTCAGACTATAGCGCCGTACTTAGCTTTGATTTTCAATTTGTGTGTGGATCAAGGAGTCTTTCCGGATCTAATGAAATATAGTAAGGTTATACCACTTTTTAAATCCGGGGACAGTAAAGACACAAATAATTATAGACCAGTATCCGTGTTGCCGGTTTTCAGCAAGGTATTTGAGAAGATAATGCTAAATCAAATGCTCATTCATTTTAATACGAATAACATCTTACATGATAAACAGTATGGTTTCACCAAAGGACGTTGTACAACTGACGCTGGTGTCACCCTATTAAAACACATATTTAATGCGTGGGAAGAGTCGCAGGATGCCATAGGTATCTTCTGCGACCTGTCGAAGGCGTTTGATTGCGTTAATCATGAAACATTACTTCTAAAACTTGAGCATTACGGGCTAGGTCAATCAGCGTTAAGTTTGATTAAATCTTATTTGAGTGATAGACAACAATTAGTTCAAATAAACGGTGTGAATTCGTCGGGGTTGAATGTGAAAATGGGGGTACCCCAGGGCTCAATTTTAGGTCCTTTCTTATTTTTAATATACATAAACGATTTACCCCATTTATTCGAAGGCAAACTAAATATGGTGTTATTTGCTGATGACACATCTTTAGTTTTTAAAGTAAATAGACGTGCTTGTCAGGTTGACGACGTAAATAATGCGCTACGGCAGGTTCAGGATTGGTTCACTGCCAATAATTTAGTATTAAATGGTAAAAAAACCAAATGCGTAAAATTTTCGTTGCCAAATGTCAAAAGTACTGATTGTGACATTATATTAAACAAGGAGAAGCTCGAATTCGTCGATAAAACGGTTTTCCTGGGGATCACGCTAGACTCAAGGTTACAATGGGGTCCTCATTTAGTATCACTTGCGGGGCGGCTGAGTTCGGCAGCTTATGCTGTCAGAAAGATTCGTCACTTTACTGATGTGGATACCGCTAGGCTAGTCTATTTTAGTTACTTTCATAGTATAATGTCTTACGGTATCTTACTATGGGGAAGGGCTGCAGACATTGAGTCTATTTTTATTCTGCAAAAACGAGCCATCAGAGCGATTTACAATCTTCGCCGCCGTGATTCTCTAAGGGAACTGTTTAAGGACATTAACATCATGACGGTTCCTTGTCAATATATTTATGAAAACATTATGTACGTGAGAAAGAATTTACATCTTTTTAGTAAAAACGGAGACAGACATAATTACATTACTAGAAATAGGGACCAATTAGTTCAACCAGGTTTCAGACTGGCAAAAGTGGCCTCATCTTTCATGGGGTACTGTACAAAATGTTACAATAAAATTCCTCCCCATATTCTAGAACTGAATGAGACGAAATTTAAAAATTGTATAAAACGCACACTATGCAGGCAGGCATATTATAAGTTGGGGGATTATATCACTGATAAAAATGCTTGGCTCAATGCTAGTCCTGCTCCACAACCACTAGGGCGCAAAAACAAATGATATGTTTATGTTTGTGTTGTATACACTCGATTTCTTTTAGTATTGTATAGCTGCACAGCACGTGTGTGGGTACTATGTACCCAACTGTAAATCTACCATTTGCTATACCTATGTGTCGTTCGTTGACTTGTGTGTGCCCTGGCAGTTGAGTGTGTCATGCTCTCTCAAATGTCTCTCTGATGGTGGCGCGTGTGTTGGATCATTCGGTTCCCTTCATGATGGTTGAGCTGGGTGGTGCCGATTCATGCGTCATGTTCGTGAACGGGCGCCGTCAGTTGGGATTGGTCATAACTCAACTGCTTCGGATGTTGATGTTTTTCTAGTACCTATTGTATAACTGCACAGACATGTGTGAGTACTTTTAATACTTTATACATTTACATAGTGTAGTGTGTAGTGCTATTCTGGGTGCATTGTCCTCACATATGTGAATTTATTAATGTATATGTACTCATGTACCTAAATATTGTAAAAATCTTTTTTTTTTTTTTAAAGAGTAAGTATGGAGTTTCTTGTGCATTCTTCTCCATAACAAGCTACTTTCCGAATGCACGGTAGAATCATTTTTTTTTTTTTTTAAAGAGTAAGTATGGAGTTTCTTGTGCATTCTTCTCCATAACAAGCTACTTTCCGAATGCACGGTAGAATCAACTTTTATTCCATGTAAATTTAAAAAGTATGGAGTTTCTTGTGCATTCTTCTCCATAACTAGCTACTTTCCGAATGCACGGTAGAATCAACTTGTATTCCATTTAAATTTAAATTGTGACATTCAAAAGTGCCGCTTGGTGGCCCAGTTGAAATAAATATCTTTTGTCTTTATCTTTTGTCTTTTTGTCTTTGTCATAACAAAAAAAGAATTATTCAAATCGGTCCAGCCGTTCTCGAGTTTTAGCGAGACTAACGAACAGCAATTGATTTTTATATATATAGATATATCACCAACCACTTAATTATGCTGAATCTGACCGGAAATGGAAAAGGGTTGAATTATATGATTTTTAATAACCCTTCTTCTCAGATGGGGTTGTTTCGACCGGCTCTTGATCGGGTCACAAACCAAAAAAGATCGTGTAGAAGGTGGCTGGCCAACCAAATTGAGTTGACCTTCCAAGAACTTGGGAGATATGCGCTTGTGACCAATTTTGTTGGCCAATCACCGTCTATGGACTACACGATCTTTTTTGGCTGGTGCCCTGACCAAGGGCACCTTGGTCGAAACAACGGGCTTATAAACCCCTTCAACACAGTGGATATAGAAGGGGTTTAAGTCAATATGTCACCATAAAATAAATCCTACCTATAATAACAGTTCAGCTGTCCGTTAACCGTTGACAAGCAAGCATTGGTATCGTAACAAAAAAACAAATGGACATGCTTTAAATCCACAGAGCTACCACAGAAGTCATTGTAAACAACTTTCCTTACAAACAAGGCTTGTCAGTGAATGTCATCGTTTACTCACAGAAATCAAAAGCCCGTGACAATTCTGACTATATGCCAGGTCATCTCTTTCAGCTTGACTCCACCTCTAATTACCTAATTGACAGCTTGCTATTTATTGACAATAATTGAAGGTATTTTTCGTTGTTAAGGCGACCGAGTAGAGTGGAGGTCCTTCGAACTGACTAAGAATAATCCTAAGGCTAAAACAGGGGAAACTTGTTCTTTAAGTTTTTATAAATATTGTTAACAGTGACGTCTCTAGTCACGTTCCGTCATCATCATCATCAGCCTTATAATGTTCCCATAGCTGGGACACAGGCATCCTCTCTGTGAAAGAGGTAATGAGCCTTAACCCACCACGTGGGCCCAGTGCGGGTTGGTGAATGTCACATGTCTTCGAATTTTTGGTTCTAGAATATGCCGGTTTCCTCACGATGTTACGTTCCGTACTCTGTGTTAACTTTACATCCGACGCGATGCCATGGTCCTACTCTATATAAATATTTTGATGTTTCGATACGCACCGCCGATCTGTTTTTAGTTTTCATTTTGTTACACAATGTTTGTATTTATTGTGATTGTTTGCTGTGCTTTATAGTACGAGAATGGCGTGACACGATTGATTTTTCAAGGATTTGCAATGTTTTCTCGTGCTATGTGAGAATAGTTAATTTAGTTTACGTGATCAAACAAAACGTAGCGAGGATGACTACTCAGAGAAAATTTAAAAACAAAATAGTTGTAGGTACCTAATACCTGTCCTGCAGGGCGAGCACGGCCTCTGTGATAGGCTTAAGTCACGCATTTTATCACGGTTTTTGCTGAACTGTGATAAAATGTGTGACTCAAGCCTGTCACAGTAGGTCGTGCTCGCCCAGCTGGACAATACAATAAAGTAGATATTTCTACTTCAATCTTTTTCAAAAGTTAAAGATCCGCAAATTTTATGCGAAAATAGGTGCCTAACGGTTTACCTTAAAAAAATTGGCAGAATGAGACAGGGATTACATTGTGAACGTTCTCAAATATAGCGACGGGAATTGTTCCTATGAATCCATATTGTTAACATCAATGCCGTATACATTTCAAATATGTACCATTCTATTATAGGTACAGTCTAGCTCTTCTATTATTACAGACCCTATTATAAAGGCACCCAAATGCCACATACAGATTCAAAACAATAATGATAATAGGCGGGCATCGAACCCATGACCCGTGACCCTGACGTCCCTGACCAAAGGTCGAGACTGCGCCATTAGGGGCGTGAAATGCCAATGATTCCTGAATTACTTATGTATGAAGGTGCAATCTGGAGCAAGTCTTTACATATAGACATTAAGGGAAATTGATTTCGACCTATTGGCTAAGTGACGAGGCGATTGACTGATCTAGTCATTGTTTTTGTGAATAGGGCTTAAAAGTTCCTGGTAGGTAGAGATGGAAATTCAACTTATCTTACTTCTTACTATCACACTTAATATTATATAGGCGAAAGTTGGCAAATGTGTGTGTGCGTGTGTGTTTGTATATTTGTTACTTCTTTACGCTCAAACGGCTGTACCTATCTGGATAAAATTTGGCACAGAAATAGATTATAGTCTGGAATAGCACATAGGATATTTTTTATCCCGGTATAATCTTCCCTTGGGATGATATAACACACGCGGGCCAAGCCACTTGCAGAAGCTAGTAATATTATAAATGTGAAAGTTTGGATGGATGTGTGTGTGAGAGTGTGGATGTATGTTTGTAAGTCAATCACGACAGACCGGTTGAACGGATCTGAATGAAATTTTGCACAGAGATTTTTACTTTTTACTTTTCATCTCGGTATAATGTTCCTTTGAGATAAGAAAACACTTTTTAAGCGGGCGAAGCCGCTGGCAGAAGCTAGTGTTTGAATATTGCTTAAAACCAATCGCTTTCTGAGATATGAATATGAATGTCACTTATTTATAGCCTCAGAATTTGAAGTTAAATATTTGTCAAAATCTACTATAGCCTGAAAACTGTTAAACTTTTGTAACCTTAACAAGTTTTTAACGGTAAATACTCAATTAAGAAACTGGGGCTAAAACAGATGTTCCTTAGAAAAATGAAACCCCAAATTTTGAGGTCACAATCAACAAAACATTACCGACTTAGCAAATTCTTCGAAATATTTCTCACCTCACACGCAAGTACAACCGTATGTTCCACATTACTCTGTATTAGAGAAAAAACGCCTCTACGACCCGAGCTCTGAAAAAGTGTAGATGGAATATGTTCTCGTAATACGTTCACCAATATCTGAAATGCCAAGCTATAGCGTGATATTAAAGGACGCCGATGGGACGGGAGCGTTAGGAAATAGCTTCCCGCAGATTGATGGAGGGCTTTTTCTGTCACGACAACACGGCCTCACGTGAGAATACGTTTTTCCAGATTGTTCAACTCATTGTTTGCGGTGTCCCCGTATTTCTGGAAATGATCACGTCCATATTTCCACGTTTTGCATTTGATTTTGTTGTTGGCGTGTTTTCTCGCCCTTCAATCATTAAAGCTTCACAAGCTTTTATACATACACTAGTTGACCCGGCAAACTTTGTTTTGCCATAAAAACATCAAACATTTATCTACCCTACCTACCCTACCCTACCCTACCCGACCCTACACTACCCTACCCTACCCTACACTACCCTACCCTACGCTACACTACTCTACCCAGCACTACCCTACACTACCCTACCCTACACTACCCTACCCTACCCTACGCTACCCTACCCTACCTACCTACCTACACTACACTACTCTACCTACCTACCCTACCCTACCCTACCCTACCCCACCCTACCCTACCCTACCCTACCCTACCTACCTACCTACACTACACTACTATACCTACCTACCCTACCTACCTACCCTACCCTACCCTACCCTACCCTACCCTACCCTACCCTACCCTACCCTAACCTACACTACACTGCTCTACCTTCCTACCCTATCTACCTACCTACCCTACCTACCTACCCTACCCTACCCGACCCTACACTACCCTACCCTACCCTACACTACCCTACCCTACGCTACACTACCCTATCCTACACTACTCTACCCAACACTACCCTACACTACCCTACCCTACACTACCCTACCCTACCCTACCCTACCCTACCCTACGCTTCCCTACCCTACCCTACCCTACCCTACCCTACCTACCTACCTACCTACACTACACTACTCTACCTACCTACCCTATCCAACCAAACATTTGTTTTTTTTTTTTTTTTTTTTGCTTTTAAACCTTTCCTGTATTCTGTCGAACATAACAAAAAAAGAATTATTCAAATCGGTCCAGCCGTTCTCGAGTTTTAGCGAGACTAACGAACAGCAATTGATTTTTATATATATAGATGTATAATTTGCTTTGTTAAAATAGTAAGTTAGTAGGGGTTATGCTCAAATCTTGCAATTGAATTATAAAACAATTATTTCCGACGGATTGAGTTGAAATTTTGAATACACGTTTAGTTTGGACACAAAAAAGCTTGTTTGTATTTAAATTAATAATTATAATTTATTGAACTTGCTTTGTTAGTTAATATGCACGGGTCTAATCTTGCAACCTAATTTTAAAACAGTTCGGTATCCTGAACTGATTCGGCTAAAATTTTGCACAAAAGTTTGGTTTGTATGACAATGCACGGCTACCTAAGTCACAGATAATATAATACTAGCATACAGATGCCTCACCCTATTCAAAGAAACCGAGCCGACGTAAATAGCATTTTTCGTCTGATTATACTGATTATTTTTATAAGTAATTCGATCGCGTTCGGTTTCGTTCCAGGGCTATTGATGGTGTTAGCGGCGACTTGCAAGTAAAAGGGTTTTCTCGGTTCGTGACAATTTGTTTTATAGTATTTCTTGCACGTTTTTACAGAGTCATTGTGCCACAATGTGTTACAAACCAATTTTATAAAATCGAGTAGCATGACTCAGAAACTTAAAACCGCGCCATTTATTGGAATCAATTTGAAATTATCCGTTCAAATAATTTTTGAAATGTTAATTAAGAGCCCAATTATTAATTATTTTATGTTCTTGGTTTATGATCAGTTCTAGAAAACAATTTAACACACAATTTACAAATCGATGCATATCGCGGCATCTAGTGATATGTATTTGATCCAAATTATCTTTGTTAACGCTGGGACCCCGTGCTTAAGTTTAATTATTCTAAATCCAACATGGCGGACTCCCAAAGATGGAAGCACCACATGATATGGAAGTCAAAAGAAAGGGATTGCTGAGAGGAATAAGAATAAGTTATTCATTAGTGGAATTGTAATGTGAGAGTTTCCTCGAATGAACAATCTGCCGAGAAACACGATTTGATTTTGTGTCTCGACCATTACGTTAACATGGCCGATCGGTTTGATTTGAATAGCGTTTCTAGGAATAAGGTTATTCAATTACGATGACAAAATACTCGTATGGTATCTCGTATCGGTGATTTAACAATATAGGTTCGGTTCGTTGTTTGTATGTACCAGGAAGTTGTGTGCTATAAGCACAACAGAGGAGTATTTACTGAGAAAATATGCATAGTGCGAAAGTAAATAATTCTTACAATATATTTATATTTACGAAAACCGAGAGTAAACTACCCAGTTTACTTTTATTTTTATTGGGATTATACCACCAGTTCAAAAAATCTGCTGTTGAGTACATTTTTCTTAGCATATACGAATTCAACAAAAAACATCCAGCGTTTTTGTCTTTTGCATGAATAATTTGATTGGATACTTAATGTTTTGATAAAGATGAAGAAGAAGAGGATGAATAACGAAATGGATAATCTTGTTTTCATAGGCATTATACTACGTTTGTGAACTCCTTCGATTTCAGTACATAAGTTCGTAAACCAGTGTACCACGGAGTGTCGTCCTTAAAATCAGTCATCCAGAATCCAGACGGATGGCTGGCACCCGATGTGTCCTCGTTGCATCGTTCGTTATCCACAGTTCAGACGTGCCTGTATCGTTGAAATACCGGTGGAAGGTACACCTCTCTTGGGGGGAACATTACAATTCGGTTCGCATGAGGGTTTCTGGGAGGGAAAAGTCAATTCGGCTGTTTATAGGAACCAAATAGCATTTGTCAGCGGCTTCGCCTTTATGAAGATTATCTCACGAGGAAAATCTATCTAGATAAAATTATCCTATATCTATATCCTGGCCATTGTGTATTCATGTTCCTAACTAAACCCTTTCAGCCGTGGAGGCGTGATTGATTTACAAACATACATATTTTCACATTTACAATATTAGGAACGTGAGAGAAACCATTAATAATTATCGCTTCTGCGATTCTGTCATCCTTTTGAAATATGCCTGCCGTTTTTTATGCACCAACCAAACGATAAGGTGATGCGAATTTTAGTGTGACTTAATATTCATAATAAACATCACTTTTAATTTCTTACGTGACAATCTAGGAATTCCGATGACGTTTCTCAATTTACATGCCGCGATAACTTTGTATAAATGTCTTCGCAAAACGAAATTCATAATCCTTATTAATTTCTATGTTACCCATAAACTATAACAACGAGTATCATTCGTAAGCATCAAGTTCTATATATACAGGGTGACTTGTAATTAGAGCACAACCTTGTAAGGGGATATAGTACAGGTCATTTGCAACAACTTTTGTAGGAACACTCATATGCAAAAGTGCACCAACATTGAGTTATAATTTTTTTCGTGTTATTTTGAAAAACTCTTATGGGGTAACCTTAAAAATTTAATAAATAAAAAACTTGACATAATTTTGTTAATTTTCTTTTTATTATTTAGTCTATAACGTTCCAGTTACATGTCAGCATCATCAAATGTACATTATTGACATTATTTTAGACACAGTGCTCCAAAATCCAAAAAACTTAAACAAATTTTACTGGCATTATTACACAAAACAGCCTGTTTAAAAAAAAAATCACTATGACACTTACTCTGCGTATTATTAAAAAAACATCTACATTTCATAAGCTTTCAAATGAGATATAAAACCCTAACATAGCTAGTCCAATAGGGAAGATATTCGCATAACAAAGGCGCACGGCCAAAAAAAGGTCTGTTTCTACTAAGCAGGTAAAAACAGCCGGTCATTGTTTAATCTCTTTTGTGTTGTTTAGGTTAGTCCGTCCTTGTGATTCGTTGCGATCGGATGCTTTTGTGTGTGCTCTGCAGTTTTGTTTTATCTCTGACGACCCTCCAGGACTTGCAGGACTTGCACTGGAGTGTAGTGATATGGATGACGCCCAGATTCATGGACCACTTTCCACACTTTATACTGTGATATTCCAAGTAAATTGGCCACTTGTCTTGTAGAGATGTTAGGTTCCCGTTGAAAATGACGTAGGATTTCTTCTTCATAAAAGATAAGATAAAACAAAACTGCAGAGCACACACAAAAGCATCCGATCGCAACGAATCACAAGGACGGACTAACCTAAACAACACAAAAGAGATTAAACAATGACCGGCTGTTTTTACCTGCTTAGTAGAAACAGACCTTTTTTTGGCCGTGCGCCTTTGTTATGCGAATATCTTCCCTATTGGACTAGCTATGTTAGGGTTTTATATCTCATTTGAAAGCTTATGAAATGTAGATGTTTTTTTAATAATACGCAGAGTAAGTGTCATAGTGATTTTTTTTTTAAACAGGCTGTTTTGTGTAATAATGCCAGTAAAATTTGTTTAAGTTTTTTGGATTTTGGAGCACTGTGTCTAAAATAATGTCAATAATGTACATTTGATGATGCTGACATGTAACTGGAACGTTATAGACTAAATAATAAAAAGAAAATTAACAAAATTATGTCAAGTTTTTTATTTATTAAATTTTTAAGGTTACCCCATAAGAGTTTTTCAAAATAACACGAAAAAAATTATAACTCAATGTTGGTGCACTTTTGCATATGAGTGTTCCTACAAAAGTTGTTGCAAATGACCTGTACTATATCCCCTTACAAGGTTGTGCTCTAATTACAAGTCACCCCTGACCCAGCAAACTTTGTTTTGCCATAAAAAGACCAAACATTTATCTACCCTACCTACCCGACCCTACACTACCCTACCCTACCCGACCCTACACTACCCTACCCTACCCTACACTACCCTACCCTACCCTACACTACCCTACCCGACCCTACACTATCCTACCCTACCCTACCCTACCCTACCCTACCCTACACTACCCTACCCTATTCTACCCTACCCTACCCTACACTACCCTACCCTACCCTACCCTAACCTACCCGACCCTACACTACCCTACGCTACCCTACACTACCCTACGCTACCCTACACTACCCTACCCTACACTACCCTACCCTACCCGACCCTACACTACCCTACACTACCCTACCCTACACTACCCTACCCTACACTACACTACCCTACACTACACTACACTACCCTACACTACCCTACACTACCCTACCCTACCCTACCCTACCCTACCCTACCCTACCCTACCCTACCCTACCCTACCCTACCCAAAGCGACAGACGTAATCCTCGCGCGGCAAGAGGCGAGCTATGGAGTGTACAGCGACTCAATGGCAGCATTGCAGACGCTTTCAAACCATGGCTCTCTCCATCCCCTGGCAGTTCGCGCGCGCGCTAACCTGGCTTACGCCCTGGGCCAGAGCAAAGTTGTCACCTTGTTCTGGATCAAGGCCCACGCGGGCCTGCCGGGGAATGAGCGAGCGGACGAGCTGGCTAAGGAGGCAGCATTGTCGTCACGGAGGAAGCCGGACTATGACCAGTGTCCGATCTCATTTATCAAGCGACAGATCCGTTTGGAATCGCTTGATGAATGGAATCGGAGATATGTGTCGGGCGAGACTGCTTCTGTGACGAAAATGTTTCTTCCGGACGCAATAGTGGCTTTCCGTACTGTACAACAGGTGCGGCCAGAAGGCGTCCTCACGCAGGTTTTGACGGGGCACGGTGGGTTCTCTGAATACTTGAATCGCTTCAAGTGTAAGGAGAGCCCATCGTGCGTCTGCGATCCAGGCGTGGCAGAGACTGTCCAGCACATACTTGTAGAATGCCCGTTATTTATCAGGGAGCGCTACCAACTTGAATGTGAGCTGGACAGGAAAATAACGAGGGAGAATCTGCATGGGCTCATGGACAAAAAGACTAGGGAGAAGTTTTTGGAGTACTGCACTAGAGTAGCCACTGCGGTTATACGTCGGAACAAAACCTGAAGCGCACCGTGCTTCATTAGTATTTTGTATGATATTTAAATGTAAGCACGGAATGCAGCACAGGCACGTGTAACCGGCAGTACTTCATGTTAGTACCTAAGTTATAACTGTGTAAAATTTTCTGTGATATTATTTGTTATCTGTGCTTGTGTTTTTATCCCTAATCTTATTATGATATTTGATTTTCTGTGATATATCGCTCACTGTATTATGTGATAAACAGCACTTTTGAACAACCTGAGATAAATGGCACCTTTTGCTCAATTTGATATAATAGCACTTCTTTGCTCAATCTGTATAATTAGCACATTGTATTTTATTTTTAATGTGTTACTGTATTTCATATTTTTATAAGAAATAAATTTTTGCCCGTAGACTAGATTAATAAAAGTGGGAGTAGTCCTACCCACAGAATGCAAGATGATGTATGTAAGAAAGAATCAGTATGAAGAATGAAAGTACGAGAGGCATAAAAGATTGACCGGAATGGAAGTGTTTGCACTCAATAGGCGCCAATTTTGTTGGTGGGGATTAGAGTTAAGAAAAAAAAAAAAAAAAAAAAAAAAACCCTACCCTACCCTACCCTATGTCCTTCTCCTGGTTCTAAGCTACCTCCCTGCCAATTTTCAGCTAAATCGATTCAGCCGTTCTTGAGTTATAAGTGAAGTAACTAACACGACTTTCTTTTATATATATAGATGTATATTATAGCTGTCGAGTCCGACTTCTTAAATTATTACGAATTTAACTATAATACTCACAACGGATCTTTGTGTCTCTGAATTGGCTACTGCGCAGTAGCTATTTTTGTGTCAATGCTGAAGGTGAAGATATCATTGTATAACTGTCTCTTTCACTCGTTTACGTGTCTCGGTTCGTCCTATCCCGCTTACTCTATCTAGTATACTCGATGGCGAACTGTTTCTAGCGCAATGATTGGCAGTCCAACTTCAGGGGCACAATGATCCGCTGTGACTGCTATACCTACACGTCATACATTGGTATCATATGTAAAAGTGTTATAACTGTTATACGAATGTCAAGTCTTACAAAACGGAAAACAGTCAACAACAATATGTACTTGATATAATGCCAAATGCTCCATAAAAAAAATAAAAAGCTGGGTTCACCTTACATTCGAGCGCCACGCAGTAGTAACTGGAGTGATTCCCGCCGGTATTCTAATGACGCGGTATCTTTATTGGGCATATTTTTCGATTTCCCGGAGTGTACACTCGCCGATTTGATTTACGGGTCAACGGCGGGCATATAGAAACAAATCTACATGTATATGTACAGCACAGTGCGCTGATTCGTACAAGTCATTTACTCTGATAAATGACTGGAAAAGGAATTACTTTAACGCTATGGGATTGGTGGTGGGTCCGGGTAGGTTTGTGGCAAAAGATTTTGATAAGCAGTTTGTGACCGTTCCTATATTCTATTCTGTAAATCGTAGGTAAATCATGAGAAAAACAATAAGCTGCTCAAGTCCAATTTTTTTCGTTATGAATTATGTTGTAAAAATGGTTGACTTTTTTATAAGCAAGAATTTTATAGAATGCTCTAAATTTTGAAATCATATTTTTCTAAATTCACTTGCCGAATCTTTGAAAAATACAAATTGCCGAGTTAAATTCTCGTTCAGTAAAATGTTTAACATTTTAGCAAAAATAATTCTCAATTTTCTGCAAAAAGATACCATTACCTTTGAATCAAAATAGACAAGAAATAAAGGGTCTGGAATGACAACTTTGTAAAGTTATTTCAGGATAGCTTACCTACGTACCTTCGTCTAGGTACCCGATCTACAATATGAGGTCAAATCTAGCTCTTACAGAGCGAAAACAAACCCGTATTTCCTTGCAATGGCATTTCAATATCCCCGGAGCCGAATCTTCATACAAAAATATTTTCGTTTTAATAAAAGTCGTACACAATTTCGCCGGCGTATCTATTGTTTGTGGAATAAAAGTACGTGTAATATTATAGTGCAAGCTTCATTTCATCTAGTCATTGTTTTTGTTGAATATTCGACTTCATTCATAAATGTCTGCATTCAATGCTACCTGAAATATTCTTTTTAAATAGTGTATAGTCGGTGGGTGAAGTGTTCATGAGTAACCGAAATTAAATAACGCTGCGCACGCGTGAATTCCGAATGGAAATGGTATGTAGGGAAAGTTCATTTACTTTTAATGAGCAAATTTAAAATGTTCAAACTGGGAATAACGATACTGGTTTAAAAAAACACCGGTCAAGTACGAGTCAGACTCGTGCACCGAGGGTTCTGTATAAACAGCTACATTCGCCAAAAATAATTAGATAAAAAACATTTTTGCAAAAAAATACTACCAACTTACAAACTAAAAACTACAAAGTGAAAAATAACTGAATTTTTGAAGTCGGTGTCCATATCGCAAAAAATGGGAAAAGACACCGACTTCCAAAATTAAGTTATTTTTCACTTTGTAGTTTTTTGTTTGTAAGTCGGTAGGATGTTTTTGCACTTTGATAGTTGAACATAACCGGTGAAATGAGAGATCTGCGTACCCCTTTCGAGCGTACTGGCGTGATATTATGTTATGAAATGGTATAAACAATAAACCCACATGCGATTGCAGCAATCCCGAATGATTTGCCGTCATTTATTGAAGAGTTCTGTTGTATATCTCCGAAGTTCTTCATCAGATCTTAACCAAATTAAAAAGGGACCAATTTCAAAACATACTCTTTCAAAAAAAAAAGAATTTCCAAAATCGGTCCACAATTGACGGAGATATCGGTGAACATACATAAAAAAAAATAAAAAAAACATACAAGAAGTCGAACATAGAACCTCCTCCTTTTTGGTAAGTCGGTTAAAAATAACTGACGTTCATACACAATGAAAGCACCGAGAATTATTTATTTATTTATTTAGGCTCACCAACAATTGTTAACACTAAGAATATTACAGTAATTATTCACTTAAAACTATAGTTGAGTGTCACAAGTTTTTACAGGTAAGCACCACATATGATAAAGTATTGAACAAACATTCAGAAACAACTTAATAAACTAAAATAATTAAAAAAATGTGATAAAATGATATCTAAAACATCTTACACTATAAAATTAAAATTTACAACCATAAATTAGACTACAAGACATCGTGTGTCAAATTTCGGAACTCGGTAAGTGAGTCCGCATGTACGTCTACTTAATCGCTGCAACTATTTAATAGTTCACACAGCCGAGGAATGGCCGAATTATCACCGAGGACGGTTCTACGTTGTGGAGGGTAAAAAAAAGGAGTGATAGGAGCACGGGGTTGTCTAGCTGGAGCTCGGAACCTGATCCTGCCTAATAACTGAGGACAGTCTATTTTGTTACGCAAGATTTTAATTAAGAAACTTGAATCTATGATATTTCTACGTTTCTCTAAAGAGTCTATCCTAAAATGCGATAACCAAGCCACGTACGATGACTTCTTTTTGGCAATTCCGCAGGAATATGCCAAATGCCAGAGGAACCTCTTCTGAATACGCTCCAATTTCAACTTATGTGTAGCGTAATGCGGCCTCCAAACAGTGCTACCGTACTCCAAAACACTACGAACGTAACAGTTGTACAATAAAATCTTAGTCTTATTCCGTCGAAAACCAACCACGTTTCTAATAACAAAGCCCAACATTCTAGAGGCTCGCTTGATAATGCTCTCCAAGTGAGGTACAAACGTAAGCTTTTTATCAAATACTATACCCATATCTCTGATTTGTTCTACTTCCTGGATGACGTGGGTACCAACGTAATACACAGACGGCACCAAGAGCTTCTTCCTAGAAAACTTAATGTGAAAACATTAAACATCGGCGTCCATGAAACATTCGCAGAAACGAAAGCATTCAGGTATATCACAGAGAATTGCTCTAAGGGACAAAATTAACTTTGCCGTTCGAATTGTTTTGTCCCCATACATCAATATAGGTCGCGGCCAGTTTAGCAACTCAAATAAGTTAATATTATTTTTTTTTTGATGTAGGTAAATTAATTAATAATTATTAGTAAAATAATAATTAGGCTGTGAGACATTGCTTCTGGCCAAATTTCATGATTCTAGGTCACCGGGAAGTACCCTTTAGGTGTTGATTCCCTTAAGATACAAACCCCTCCCTTTAGAGAGTGGTCAAGCGCAAGCCTATCTATAATAAAAAAAGGATACCTCAAATATGCGACACAAACGGCTATATCAATAACTAGCTGTCCCACGCGGCTTCGCTCCCGTCAACAGGCTACCTACCTACACTACCCTACCTACCTTCCCTACCCTACCTTTCCTACCCTACCCTACCCTACCTACCCTGCCCTACCTACCCTGCCCTACCTACCCTGCCCTACCTACCCTACCCTACCTACCCTACCTACCCTACCTACCCTACCTACCCTACCTACCCTACCTACCCTACCTACCCTACCTACCCTACCTACCCTACCTACCCTACCTACCCTACCTACCCTACCTACCCTACCTACCCTACCTACCCTACCTACCCTACCTACCCTACCTACCCTACCTACCCTACCTACCCTACCTACCCTACCTACCCTACCTACCCTACCTACCCTACCTACCCTACCTACCCTACCTACCCTACCTACCCTACCTACCCTACCTACCCTACCTACCCTACCTACCCTACCTACCCTACCTACCCTACCTACCCTACCTACCCTACCTACCCTACCTACCCTACCTACCCTACCTACCCTACCTACCCTACCTACCCTACCTACCCTACCTACCCTACCTACCCTACCTACCCTACCTACCCTACCTACCCTACCTACCCTACCTACCCTACCTACCCTACCTACCCTACCTACCCTACCTACCCTACCTACCCTACCTACCCTACCTACCCTACCTACCCTACCTACCCTACCTACCCTACCTACCCTACCTACCCTACCTACCCTACCTACCCTACCTACCCTACCTACCCTACCTACCCTACCTACCCTACCTACCCTACCTACCCTACCTACCCTACCTACCCTACCTACCCTACCTACCCTACCTACCCTACCTACCCTACCTACCCTACCTACCCTACCTACCCTACCTACCCTACCTACCCTACCTACCCTACCTACCCTACCTACCCTACCTACCCTACCTACCCTACCTACCCTACCTACCCTACCTACCCTACCTACCCTACCTACCCTACCTACCCTACCTACCCTACCTACCCTACCTACCCTACCTACCCTACCTACCCTACCTACCCTACCTACCCTACCTACCCTACCTACCCTACCTACCCTACCTACCCTACCTACCCTACCTACCCTACCTACCCTACCTACCCTACCTACCCTACCTACCCTACCTACCCTACCTACCCTACCTACCCTACCTACCCTACCTACCCTACCTACCCTACCTACCCTACCTACCCTACCTACCTACCCTACCTACCCTACCTACCCTACCTACCCTACCCTACCTACCCTACCCTATCTACCCTACCCTATCTACCTACCACCTTGTTGAACTATTTATTTGAATAAGAAATAATATACTACAATACGAATGCAACCAACTTTTGTTTCTATCGGCAGCGTTGATCTAATTAAAATTTAGAACATAAAAGTTGCTATTGTGAGTCAACCTTAAAAGATAGACATATGGTGTCACGGACTTTTTTTTAGAACTTTTAAAGAGAATCAATTCCATCATACATGATATTTGCGTAACTTAAACCATTTACGCAGCGCACGCAATGGAAGCTCTCAAAAAGGAATATTTTTTCCCGTTTTTGTAACATTTTTCATTTATGCTCCGCTCCTATTGGTCGTAGCGTGATGTTATATAGCCTATAACCTTCCTCGATAAATGGACTATCCAACACAAAAAGAATTTTTCAATTCCAACCAGTAGTTCCTGAGATTAGCGCGTTCAAACAAACAAACAAACAAACAAACTCTTCAGCTTTATATTATATTAGTAATTAGTAATTAGTAATTAGTAATTAGTAATTAGTAATTAGTAATTAGTATAGATAATAAAGATCGCGTTGATTTAGAAGTTTGATTTTTTCACAGCTGCAAGTGATTG
This sequence comes from Orthosia gothica, assembly GCA_949775005.1. Lineage (NCBI taxonomy): Eukaryota > Metazoa > Arthropoda > Insecta > Lepidoptera > Noctuidae > Orthosia > Orthosia gothica. The sequence goes on from OX459042.1 coordinate 10,769,637, forward strand.
CAGATTTGAGAATATCATATTAATCTTAACTTGATACCTCCAGGTGTTTCAGAGAAAAACGTCTTAACACACGGACAGACAGACAGACAGACATAGGCAACAAAGTGAACCTATGAGGGAACTCCTTCCTTTTGAGGAACGGAACCCTAAAAATACATCGCTCAAGTTGCTTGATCATCCTATAACTATTGAGATAAAACCTCGAATTCTGAATTCAAAATTTTAATTTGAGAAGTCCAACTCTGTTTGAAATTTAGTAGTCAAACTCTGTAAAAATCAAAACTGTAAAATTTTGACTCTAAACTTGGGTTGGGCACGCTCTTAATTCCAAATACTCAATTTCAAAACCGGCCCTTACTCATGAATTGGCTACGTATTGTGACTACATGTCATTTATCTCTATATTTTAATATTTTAAAGCTACGCATGGCCGGCCAGATGTGTTGAACACATTGAGACGCGGACCTTCAGGTTTGACAGGCTATGTCAAAAATTATGGAACACGAACCCAACCTTTTCAAGATGCTCATAAATTGCCTTTCAAAGTGGAAGCTGTCAAGACAAAAGTAATTCTAAAGAGGTTTGGAATAACTGATTTCTAACACGAACCAGACCCAAAACAATTAAGCGATGCACAAAAAACTGAACTGAAAAGGAGATTGGTAGAGATGGGCGACGTGCTGGTAGAGGCGTGAGTGTGACACTTGATTTGAGGCAGGGAGAGAAGACGGTCGGTTTTCGAAGGAGCGGAAGGAGACGTACGGATGGTGTTAGAGACATAGGGTTTAGGTTTGGAAACGAATAATCTAAAGTCGAGTCGTAGTAGTATCGTGTAACAAAGTTAATTATTAAGTTAATTATAATTTAGTCTAATCTCGTATTAATATGGTGTGAGTGAGTGCCAGTATGAATGGGGTAAGTCTTAATCATTATAGTACATAGGTAGGGACAATTCACTAATGTACTATTTATTCTAGTGTGGCGAACCCTTGTATTTACTTCCTGAATCCACCCTTTGGCAGATATTTGTGGCTAATATTTGGTTTAGGGAAACGGCGAAGCCTTTCGTCACACGGTACATGCCCTAATTCATAATTTATACACTACACATGGACTTATTTGATTATGGACTATTATTGACTTTTAACTGACATTACATACATGGAAGGCGGAACCGCTAAAACTCATTTCTGTATAAAATAGGCTAAATATGGCCGCTCTTGATTGAGCACGTAGGACAACCAAATGTTAGTTGTTAAATACTGCTTCCTATAGAAGGTCTGACTACGGTCTCATTGCATTGCCATGTTGTATGTACACTTATAAACTAAAGGGGGTAGTCATCGCTGAACATCACAAATTGGGATATGATCAATTTAATGAATGTTAGTGTCGTGTCTCGTTAAATCGCACCAGGCTTTCGGGCCAATATCTGAATAAAAAAATAATATTTGCCGAGACACGATGGAAGCCCAGTGGAAGACCCCGCTGTTGACGTCGCACGGCTGTTATTTACACTGGAGCATCCTCGAAAATGGGAAGTTTAAAAAAGTGTGAAATGACGAATTATTCCATTTCAACGTATAACAAGGCAATTGTAGTGAACCTGTTTCAGACTGAGTCTACGGTACGCTTGTTAATTTTGTATTGTTTTAGTAAAGGGTGTTAGGTCGAGGGTGAACTATTTAGTATAGTGCGCGTCCAGTAATTCTGGAAGCATGTCTCGCTCAATGGCAGGACACTTAGGCACAAAACCGTCCTTGTCTTAGGATTGTGTAAGACATGTTTAAGTTTAGGGAAACTTGTACTGTATGGACCGCCGCAAATCCTTCCTAGGACGCGCATTCGAGGCCCTGCAGTACACGTATACGACGTGTGTGCTTTTGAAAGGCAATCTCACGTCACTTGGGTGGGCATCTAGACTATTGCCAATTGACTCATTAACGTAATTCAAATAAACGTATTAATGAATGCAAGCGTAGCGATCCTACCAACTTCCTTTCGTTAGGTAAATAATGCACTTTGCAATCCCTTTGTCAAATTAACTTCTTACTTCACTATTGTTTTACTTATTTAGGCCGTAAGGCTATCAGACAGAAATGTGTGCTGGAAGTTTGTTTCATCATTTCTTCTTACCAGCTATTACACTACGAAATGATGGCGGGGTGGGCGCTTTTGGGGCTGTCTGTAGGCGAGTTGATATTATCAACTCCAGTTACTTCCTGAGTTAAACTCTCTGCTAATTTAGTTATTTGTATTTGTAGAAATTCATGAATGAAAATTCATTATCCGCGACCATTATTCGGTCTTTGATAAATACTCTATACATTAGTGTAAAGAGTTTCTCACACAAGCTTTAGTTAATGGTAACAATTTAGTTTATATCCCTTTAGTTATATTTTATCCTTCTAAACCACTTCCAAGTTATAATTTTATAACTGTGAATTCCAAGACAAAACAAAAACATAATTTGGAAGTCACTTATGTCGGAAGAGAATTACCCAGTCGATGGTACGAAGTTCATTGAGCAACGCGGATGGCGGGGCGTTGTTCCCTCTTTTATAAAAAAGGGGCCGACATTAACACTAAATCTAGGACATTTTAGGAAAAACTAAATTTTTATCAGCCTAGGGTCGTTTAGGAACAGTCACAGTATACATTACTTATGTAATCATCCATTAATGGCCTTTTACGATACCCAAAAGCAGTTGTAGATTAAATAGATCCGGCAGCTTTGTCCACTTGTAACACAGCTATTACCAATGAATATGCGAACCGTGATGATTACAGCAATTTTCTCTTTAGCTGCTCATCGTAGCGGTCAGCGAGCAGCATACGACCTGATGCGGTAATTAATGCTGATCAGTGTGTTTTGTGGGAGAGGCAGAGTAGGCGAACCTGTCATTGATCGAGTCTGACGGCTGCTGACAGTCTGAGCCGACGGTCAGCGTTGGTGAGCATCCGCGTCGGTCAGCGTCGGTCAGAGTGACTTTAAAACCAGCCTTAAGGGTGTCGTTGATACAGTGATGTATGAGGAAAATAATGAAAAGGGAGAGGAAAGTAAATTTTCTGAAATAATCAGAGAAGGAAGGGTGGCTATCAACGACCCCCCTCTGTAATCAAAATGTAATTGATTTTAAAGCTATTTGAATCGGATTTCTTTTTCTGTTATGTACTATAATTAAGAATCAACATAGAACTGTGCTAACTTTGAAAAATTTTAGTAATAAAAAACCTACATCATGAAAAAAAACCAAAGAAAATTTGTTTGTATTGTTTGTGAATATTTAAAATGCCGTCAAAGACCAAATACCTATATTTTAATGTACCAATATACTCATAATGTTTTATACCCAAACGGTTAGTTTTAACAAATAAAATATTAAGTAGCCACAAGCTTAAGATGCCCCCCCTTCATTTTTTGGTATCGGGGTGGACCCTGCAAAAGGCGCCTGGACTTTTGAGGAAAAGATCAGGTGGTCACCATCAGCACATGGAACCCCGTAACTTCTTAAAAGACTAACACGGAACCCGATAATTGGACGTTGGCCTAATAGTAAATAATATTTAACAATCTACACTGTCCTACGGCTAAAACCAACAAGAAATATGCTCGAACAAACTCAATTTCTTTGTTCACGACTGCACTACTTCATAACACAATAGCGGCAAGGAATAGTTAAGTATCGAGTAGTAATAAGAGTAATAACTTGGCTTGGCTTACACAGAATTTGGGATTAAGTCGGGTTTACATTGGGAGAGTTAGTGGTGCAGTAGCGGGAGAGTACTAGATAGTAGCGTAAGTTCAGCTCATAACTTGCCAACTGTTATTCAATGTAAGCAGGCTACTGGTAAGGATGGGACAGACTTTGATATTCTATTAGCAGCCGAGAGAAATAGAAAGAAAGTGGAGGCCTTTGCTCTGCAGCGGGACAAATCAGTTGAAAAACTTACTTATCCTAATACTTTATAAACGTGAAAGTTTGTGAGGATGGATGGATGGATGGACGATTGTAACGCTTTCACGCAAAAACTACTGAACGGATTTTTATAAAACAGTACAGAAATATAGCTTACACATCAGAATAACACATAGGCTATAATGTATAAAGATATTGGAGGAAGTACTAATACCACGCGGGCGGAGCCGCGTGCGGCATCTAGTAGAATTATAAATGCGAAAGTTTGAATGGATGGATGTATGTTTGTAACTCAATCACGCCAGAAAGGCTGAACGGATATGGACGAAATTTGGCACAGAGATAGACTACAGTCTGAAATGGCACATAGACTTATTTATCCCGGTATAATGTTCTCTTGGGATGATAAAACACTTTTCACGCGGGCGAAGCCGCTGGCTCAAGCTAGTTAATAAGTGTTTGAGTGTATGTAGGTAATCAAAGTTTGGAAGTTATGCTTGACTCAGTTCCCGGTGTTCAATTGAGCTGAAATTTTGCACTCAGATAAAAATCTCGTGACAATACAATCGTAATTGAAAAAACTTATTTTTTGGTGAAAGCCTATGAAAGCTTGTTATGATTGGCATTTCAAATTTTCCACGACACGTATACTATACTACATTCTACTGCGTACAACGAACTAGGCTTTTCTGTCCGTTTCCCGTTACCCTTTTGTAAGTCGACCCCGTATTGGGTTATTCAGTTCATCACTCTACTGGATAACTTACTCGACCAGTGTAAACTGAGCTTTAAGGACAAGCCAGCGCCTTCTGTTGGCGGTAATTAGATAAGTTGGTAGATATACAACCGTTGTGCTGCCCCGGTGTAACACGACTACTTTGTACTTGTTGCCTAGTAATTAGGACATTAGCGCTGTCCCTCAAAACCTAACGACTTGTTGTTCAAATTTACATACAATTACCCATTTATAGTGGAAGCAGTTCAGTTCAGAAAGTTCTGTAAGTTATGGATTTATCTTATCGACGTTGAAAATAGATATTACTACGAAACGTTTTATACTTTTTACGGGGTGTTTGAATTAGTGAACCAGTCGAAACAGCGTTTTACTCGTAATTGAAGGACCATTTTAATATTTATGTGCTACCTTACTAAAGAATTGAAAAACTACATTTTATCCTATTATCGCTAGTCTCATTAAAAACTCAAGCAGGTTATCTAATATACTACGGTGTGAAACCGACCTTGTTTTATTTATTTTTATAATTATCGCCAGTTTGATACTTTGTTGAAAACTTCAACGAAAAAAGCGTATAATGACGAACAAATTGTCCCATGAAAATGGAAATTAATAAAAGTTTAACGTTTTCAGGAAAATTGCCGATTAATATAGTCATACTTTTCAACGATTCTAAACTCAAATAATTATGAAATAAATGCTAACCACTCGTTATTTCGTATGATGTCGTTTAAATCTGTGTTCATAATAGTAAAATTGGTATTATTGCCATTATAAACGTAAATGTTGACAATACGGTCCCTTTCCTCGGGCATATTTTTTGCTAACAAAGGTATTATACGACTTAACGTGTTCCCTTGATATACGAATATTTCTGCGACCTTTGTCAGCATTTATTGGGTCCCATTTTGTCCGCAATGGTTCGTGTTAAGTTTTCAATCGATGTGCGTCCTAATTTGCATAATCTGAACGCAAGCATGTCTTTTGTTACACTAACAAAGAATTTCAATAATCCGCCATAGCGTCTTATTTTCGGTGAAGCGGGTATAACGTCCGTTGATTCTAGCCACGTACTCAACTTTCAGCGGAGAATCGGCCGACGTCTGCAAAAGTTAACCCAAGTGTCATTCGCCCTGCACCGAGGAAGAATTCTTTGACCCACTTGTCAAACTTGTCACACTATATTCCCGTCCTTTTTAGGGTTCCGTAGCCAAATGGCAAAAAACGGATCCCTTATAGATTCATCATGTCTGTCTGTCTGTCTGTCCGACCGTATGTCACAGCCACTTTTTTCCGAAACTATAAGAACTATGCTGTTGAAACTTGGTAAGTAGATGTATTCTGTGAACCGCATTAAGATTTTCACACAAAAATAGAAAAAAAACAATAAATTTTGGGGGTACTCCACCCATACTTGAAACTGAAACAATTTTTTTTTTCATCAAGCCCATACGTGTGGGGTATCGTTGGATAGGTCTTCAAAAATAATATTGAGGTTTCTAATATTATTTTTTTCTAAACTGAATAGTTTGCGCGAGAGACACTTCCAAAGTGGTAAAAATGTGTGTGTCCCCCCCTGTAACTTCTAAAATAAAAGAATGATAAAACTAAAAAAAAATATATGATGTACCATGTAAACTACCACTGAAAATGGTTTGAACGAGATCTAGTAAGAAGTTTTTTTTTAATACGTCATAAATCGTAAACCGCAATTTACCAAGTACGGAACCCTTCGTGCGCGAGTCCGACTCGCACTTGGCTGGTTTTTCTATAACTATTTTACATAGATTGGTAGATATATTTGTGAGGTCACAGTCGCAAGGGAAATAACACACGTATTACCGTGGTTACGAGGATGGTCTTATATTCAGTATAGCTGCTACTCACGCTGACAGAAACATAATTGGTGTTGTGTGTGCTGGTGATAAATGTAAATCACTTGTATTCTGTTCACGAGAACAAACTTGTGTATAAGTAAATTAAAACTTGGTCACGTTTCCCTCCTTTCCAAATTATCACGTCATTGCTCGTATTCCAACTCCTAGTATTTGTCGGAATATAAAGTTGTAATGGATACACGCACTTTGTGTGCCGGTTCCTTAGCATGCAAATCGCTTTTATATTTTTCTGCTGTTTTAGTGCAGAGGTTGGCGCAGGCCAACAGCACGCATGAATAAATCACTCAATATGAAAATAGAGTGATTTGTGATGAGTCTGTGTGTACGGTGTTGTGTTGTTTGGCAGTCGGAGCACGTCGCCAAGTTCTAGCACTCGGTGGCTTTCTGGCTACTAAGTATATCGGACGTAACGTGCTAGGTATATCGCTCTTATAAAACTTGGCTGTAGACACTTTTCGTACTGTTCAAAAAGCACAGGTTACAAAGAACATAATTTTGTATGCAAATTGTTATTACTTTTTTTTCTTGATTTCTTCGGAGCGAGCTCCTTTTCCTAGATATAATGTTTTCTATGTTTTTTATGGAACCTACAAGTTAAGGATGGGCAGCCAGCAGGGAAGAGACACATAACATTTATAAGTGGACTATTTATTTGCCATGATTTTTTTGCTGAGAATTATTTCAAATTTCTCTGTTCTTGGCTCGGGGCTCGTACAGTGGTAATGTGTAAACGTGAGTTTAATACAACTGTAGTACATTAACAGAGACCACCTTTTGGCACTAGTCACATAAGAGAGCACATTATTGTTTGCATGGAAACAAGTCACAAGTCACTAAGTAACCCGTAAATTCTTTTCATACCATTGTATTCTACGTTTCACGTGGTCAGTGCAATTCATCGGAAATATGGAACCATATTTTTATACGATTCCTATTGATAACAAATGTATCTGCGTTAAGTCTTTTATTTTCCTATAAAATATGAACACTGAAACTGAAGGAAAATGGACCATTTCTTTTTTGTGTCAAAGTAAATATATTGATTTCTTATCGCTCGTATAAAATATAGATCAGTATTTTATCTCTTCTACTTTATTAGCATACTTAACAACTAAATTCATTAAGTACGGAAATTACAGGAGACGTTATTTTTATTTACTTACGCACCTTAGGACGTTGTGTATAAAATTATGACGGAAAAGTTTTCTAGCCCTCATGAAATATTCCTGAATTATACGCTCTATTACAAATATAAAGTACTTTTATCCTGTTTACTCAATCAGTTCGTAAATAAGATGTTTCAAGTTTCTGAGAAATCTCGTCTCGTTATTATTTTCTAGGTAGGTACGTACAAGTTGAGCGAGGCTGAATAGCGGATAGTTTTATTACAAAGTCGGGTTCCGGCTGACGAGTTAGCGTATGAAAGGCAGTCTAGAAAAAGCTGTTCCGAAGGCTTGAGCCTTGAATGCGTCGGCCGGCATAACTTTCCAACTCTTCCAGTTCTTCCACTTCACGCAATATCGAGCAAGTTTAATTAAAAACATTGCCTTAATATCAACCATTTTCAAAGCGGAACATCAAAAAGTTTTTATGTTTATTCGAAAAAGTACATTTCAAATTAAATGTTTGCTCTGAAGTTTAGCGTTTATGTTACTCGAGGTTTTCTTGTTCGTACTTGTCCGATACATTATGATTTACAAGAGACATGTTCGTATTTTCTTTGGGGTGATTTTAAGGTTGAAGATGAAATTGTATTATAATAAGTTCAGTTTATATTTCTTCTTTAAATTTTACCACAGTTTACATACGCTAAATTGCGTAAAAAAAAATATTTTGCGTGAAAGCTGTGAAATTTTGTTTTTAGTATATTACATCACCACTAATGAATGCCCTGAAGGATAAATAGAGATGTACATTATGTAGTACAGCCAAAAATTCGCATTTTCATATGCCAAAGTCCGATGTAAAAGGGGTGATTAGAATCCCTGCTAACACCAGAAAAGGAATAAATTCACAAAAAATAAATAGAGATATTTGTATGAGAAGCCACCGAATCCTTTCGACCTTTTGTTTGGCCCAGATCGACCATTTTCCGAGGGCAATTATTTTCTACGAGCACACGTCTCTAAAGTAACATACAATTATACAGCGTGCCCAGTATATCTCGACACCTCACAACACCGCTACTTGAGAAGCCAAATGTGAATAACGTGTCAAAACGACACATCGGATATAGTTCCCTTTTTAACCGCGTGTCAAGATACATTGGGCGCTCTCTTCAACCGGTTTCGGTGTCGTTATCTCAATTCTGGAAATGTGTAATCTGAGTATTGATGATGTTTCAATGTTGCCGCCGTGATTGGGATAATCTCGCATTATTTAGAAAGCGATCTCGCATATTTTTAAATCTTTTACAATATGACTATTGGTTCCAGTTCCGGGTAATGAAATGGACCCCTTTCTGTTTCTAATTGACTAATTGAATAAACAAAACTGACCAACATGGTGCTCTCTTTTAAATAAGTCAGCAGTTTTGTGTGCGCATTTTCATTGAAATAGTTTTAAGTCCGTATAACAAGATACCTGCTATGAAAATATCTCACACCTACGACATTCACTCCTTATTGATAATCTTTCAATGTCTGTCTATCCCATGAACGAAAAGGAAAAAGCGTGAGTAATCCATCATTTACTCACATACGTATATTGGATTTCCTTTCCTCTCAACATATTTATTTATTTATTTATTTATTTTACTTTATTGTACACCACTTAAAAATTACAGGACAAAACATTTACAAAGATAAGTGTACAATGGGCGGTCTTATCGCACAGGGCAATCTCTTACAGACAACCTTTGGATGGACTGAACGAGAGGAGATAGACATTAGGGCTGTCAGTGTACAAAAACTATATTAAATAATATTACTTAGTTATAACATAAAATACATACATACAAATAAAATAATATACTAATAAATATCAAATGAAGAACAGAGAAAGGAGAAGAATAGTTATAGAGAATGGAAATGCTCCTTCACCATTTTTTTAAATGAAGGTAATGTTTGCGCACGCCTTACCTCAATAGGTAATGCATTCCACAAACGAGCTGCTTGTACCGTGAAAGATTTGTCGAAGAAGGATGTGGAATGCATACGGATGCTTAATTTTAGGTTTTCCGATGATCTCAAGGACCGAGAATGTGTGTCACAGAGGCACTGAAACCGTTCTTTAAGATAAAAAGGACTAGAAGGATTAAAGAGCACATTATATAGCAATGAAAGTATGTGGGCATTCCGGCGAAGGCGAATAGGAAGCCATTTGAGCTTGGTTCGAAATTCAGAAACATGGTCATACTTGCGCAAGCCAAATATGAACCTGATACAGAGATTTTGAAGTCGCTCAAGCTTGTCCAATTGGTCTTGGGTGAGATCGAGATAGCTGGCATCAGCATAGTCCAAGATAGGTAGAAGAAGAGATTGTGCTATCGCAATTTTAGTGGTGATGGGAAGAAAGTTACGAAGGCGTCTCAGGGAGCCCGCAGACGCAAACAGTTTACGACTGACCTCCTGCAGTTGTTTAGTCCAGGAAAGGGTGCTGTCGATGTAAATCCCCAGGTTCTTCACAGTTTGAGCTATAGGAACAATGGTGTTGTTGAAAGAAACCCGGGGAAGTGTCGCCCAATCAATCCTAGAGACTGTTCGGGAACCTCCCACAACAGCCACTTGAGTTTTCGTCGGATTGATCTTCAACCCAAACTCAGTGCTCCAGTCACCAATTCGAGCCAGGTCCGTATTAATAATCTCAATAGCGTCAGATAACTCGCCGAGAGGGGCTTGAGTATAAATTTGGAGATCATCAGCATAAAGGTGGTAGAAAGAAGATAGCCGTTGAGTGATAGCATTAATAAAAAGTGCGAAAAGTAGAGGAGATAAAACGCCACCCTGCGGCACACCGGCAGAGGTGTGACACCAAGAAGAGAAAGATTCCTCAATGCAAATACGCTGCCGGCGGCCAAACAGGTAACTATGAAACCAGTCAATTACCGAAGGAGATATGCCAAAAGAGCATAGGACGCCCAACAAAATGTCGAAGTCAACCGTATTGAAGGCATTGCTGAAGTCAAGTAGAGCAAGTACAGTTAACTTCCCCATTTCCATGCCTGACCTTATGTCGTCCGTAATATGAACAAGTGCTGAGGTAGTGCTGTGTCCCGGACGAAAACCAGATTGGAAGGGATTTAGCAGCTTGTGTTTGGAAAGGAACGAGCTGAGTTGATGGTGGACAAGTTTTTCAAGGACTTTGGATAGGAAAGGAAGAATAGAAATGGGACGATAGTCAGAGAAAGATGCAGGATGAGATTTTTTGGGTAGGGGAATAACATGGGCATCTTTCCAGGCTTGCGGGAAGACACCACTGGAAACCGAGAAATTGAGGATGTGAAGGATAACAGAAAGAATGTCATCAAAGATGGGGATAATCATTTTACGGCTAACACAGTCACTACCAACAGCGTTGGACGAAATCGATAGAATACTCTTTTTAACATCACAAGCGGTGAATTGACTTATGAAAAAAGGAGAAAAATCAGGTACCGGAATGTTTGAAAGATTACTTAGCGTAGTAGCTTTAGTGGCCCTATCCAATACAGGCGAAGTAGAAAAATGACTATTAAGTAAATTGAAATCCAAGTCTTTAGGAATTGTATTGTGAGACTTTTTTCCGATACCTAATGATTTCAGAAATTTCCAGACCTTGGCTGAATCACCGTTCTGAACAGAATTATGGATATGTTGGCGTTGTGCGTTCCTACACACCTTGCTGCATTGGTTCCTTATTGAGACGTATTTCTCCCTGTTGACGTCGTTGGGCCGAATTTTAAACTTAAACTTCGCAGCTGCCTTTTTATTTAGTAAAAGTTTAATTTCGTCGGTCAGCCATGGCGCTGGAAGATGCCTAACTCTCACGGCTCGAATAGGTGCATGTGTGTCGTATAGATGAACTAAGGTAGATGTCAAGACTTCAACTTGTTCGTCGACGGATGAGGAAGTCACTAGTGGCGTCCAGTCAATATTACTGGCATCCTCTCGAAGTCGATCAATGTCCATACCATCAAAATTGCGAAGCAGAAGAGTTTTGAACTTATGCTTAGGTGGTCGAATTTTGTATGAAGTGTAAATTAAGTCATGGTAGGAAAAGGCGTCAGCAGAACATTGACCATGTTTAGCGACGTGATCAAAAGACGAGACAATAATAAGATCGAGAAGTGAGGGAACAGAGTTAGGAAAATGGTGAGTGGCACCAAGATCGAGAAAAGAGAGATTGACAGATTCAATAATATGACGAAAAGAAGAAGAGCGGGAGTCTTGTTTAAGAAGACACGTATTAAAGTCGCCCATTATGATACTATGACTGTAAGAGGGGATTAAATCTTCCAAAATACGTTCGAAAGAAGAGAAGAAATTAACCCGAAGAGAAGGGCAGTAGTAAACTCCAAGGAGAATCTTAGAATGATGCAATTCAACCTCCAGGAAAAGATGTTCACCAGCGTTCGGCGGAGGCGGCTGCGTGGACATGTTAACTATAGAAAAAGGAATAATATTACGAAGATAAATGGCCACGCCGCCACCACCACCGACCGCGCGATCATTCCTGATAAGTTGAAAGCCGGGAAGAGAGTAAGAGGAAGAGGGAAGACAAGGTTTTAACCAAGATTCTGAAACAAGAATTGCATGGATATTCTTACAGTCAAAGCTTGCCAGCATATCGGGGAAGTGGGCCGGAATACTCTGGGCGTTTATGTGGACTACATTAAAGTTCCTGGAGACATCAGCAAACAGTGAAGTAAGGGTATCAGCTAAAGAAGGAACACTATCCAATGAATTAGATGAATCAGCATCACTGCTACAGTCAGGGCTGAGCATAAATATTAAAAAAAAAAAAAAAAAAAAATACTACTATAATATACCTATAAAAACAGTAAAGACTATTATACGCGTTTCAAAATGTCCCGTCCACCCGCCAGTGTTACATAACAGAGTTAAACTAATAAAATAAAAACAAAAACATAAAAATAAAATCCGATTTTGCAGTCCAGGCACAAAAACAATTCAGAAAAATATATAACAAAGGCAAAAAATAAATAAAATAAAATTAGGACCGTATAACAGAACTAAATTAATCGTCTAAGGTTACCTTTTGTTAACGCAACGCAACATGAAATGTCAAAGTCAGAAAATGACAATGACAGATGACAAGCAAGAAAAACATTAATTATATATTAAATTACATCTGGTGCCATTCAAACAAGAAGTGAAGTGAAGTGAATATTAAATTACAAACATATACCTCCACAAGAAATTAGCTAAGAATAGCTGCAAAATTATTGAAAACATAGCTAATTATCGAAATTACTAATGAACACAATATACTATAAATACCTGGACTACCAAAAAAGGATGAAACAAAGAAGAACTTCATCTTCTGGCTACAGTGCGCTTGGTTTTTGTCGCGGCTATCCTACCCACTGCGACCGGCTGAACAACGCCCGGCTCCGGCTGTCCAGAGACCTGCTCCGGCTGGGTGGCCATCAGCTCCGACCGCTGCGCAATCTTATTGAGATCGGCAGCGGAAGTGATTCGGTGCCGAGCTCCCTTTGAATCGAGGACGAACACAGTTCCTGCCGAGGTCCAGCATTGGGTCACACCAAATTTATCCCGTGCCGCCATGAAGACACTGTGCCTGGCTTTAGTGAGGAACTCCGATATAGTGATGCCGGACCCCTTCAGCTTGGTCTTGCTTAACCAGATCTTATCACGGAGATCCACATCAAGCAGCTTGACGAGGATAGGCCGGGGTTTGTGGGTTGTGCTGCGCCCCATCCTGTGACACCTTTTTACGCCAGTAGTGGGCAAGTCAATATGTAGACGCTGCTTCAAAACTTGAGCCACCACCTGTGCAGTCTCCTCCTCAGGTTCCTCAGACACTCCGTGCAAGAGCAGGATTTTACACCGCCCACGCATCTCCATATTATCCTGGCTCTGCGCCAACATAGCAACCTGCAGCTGTAATGTATTGAGCGCCTGAAGAATAAATGCCCGGAAAGTTGCAAAATCCGCTGCCAATCCTGAGGTGGTGATTGTTGTAGTGCATGGGGTCTTCAACTCCTTTTCAAATTCCGACATTCTTTGGCTGAACATTTGAGTCAAATCTGTGATGGTGCGGTTGATGGCTTCCATGATGCCACAGTACAGATGATGTTAGAAAAATTAAGTTTTTTGTTTTTAGTGGTAGATAACACTTCACTGGCAGGTAGAGATAATTAACTACCAATATGTATCATTAATTTATACAATTGTTAACCCTTACTATTTTAATTGTAATTTTAAATAAAGAGAAAAAATATTGGTGTTCTACTTCTGACTACCCTCAAACCCAACGCATCAACAACATAACACCTATACCACCACACCACCACATAACAACATAACACCGAAATCCATATTGTCTAACAAAAGATCCATTTCGTGGCACATTTTGTTTTATATCAATACTGATTTAGTTTCGTATTATTGATATGAAGAATAAACTAGAAGGCTGAATGCTTTGAGCTCACAATGCGGATCAAACAAAGTAATCCTGAAGAACGATCCTTCATATCAATACAGTACGTCAGTTTGTTTCCGATCAAATGGCTTGTATATCCAGCGGCTTCATGGAAAGCCGAACAAGACACAAAGGGGGCGAAGATAAGCCGTGTAAATCTTCCGGCATACAAATGCGAACTCACCGGCCAGACGGATACGTTTGCTGATCTCTTTCGGGGAGTAGCCATCATATATCATTCTGAAATGTAGCTAGTTATCAATTTTGCAAGGTCATCTTTGTTGGTTTGTATAATGTGAAGAGGATTTTAAAGGAAATTGCTTTTCGGTGGGATCCAGTGACGAAATTCTTGTATATTTTTCAGTCATGAAAAAAACTGTGGAATATGTAACCCGAAATAGTGGACCATTAATCAGACCTGGTAGCTACGGCATAAAAATACATGTTTGTGGTCGTGTGAAAACATTTGACTTGGACGTTTTCATTACCTCGAGATGGAGGACGGACGGACGGACATACTGACAGACGGATGGACAGGTGAACTTTATTGTGAAAAACTAAGTGGAAAAGAAAGACGTGGGTCCCGGTAACAGTTTATTCAACAGAAATAGTATGGTAACGTTACTAGTATAAAGGCATAAAAATCTTTGATATCTAACCAGGAAAGGTACCCAACTGTCCAGCTCAGATTTGAATTACTTTGATAAATATAAGAGAGTAGTCTAAAATGAATGGCACGTTTTTTTTTTTGCTGCCCTATCTCAACCTATTTGGAGAAATTTTCCTCCGAAGTAAATGAAAAGTGACTAATCCCTCTAACTTCTGTAGATATATTTTTCAAGCAAATTGCTAGTTAATTACTGGTTTGATTATTAATATTTGGTTTGTATATCGCCTCAAACTCATATTGTAAATAACCAAAGTGTAGCTTCAACGATGAAAACTATTAAACTTAGAAGAGTGTTTTTATAGGAAAATATGAGTTTGAGCCGATTTAACAAAACCCGTGCTCATTATTATTTCTTGTTCTCGAACATATAATAATGAGCTAGCAATTTGATTGAACAACATTATATGAATTCCTAAAAGTCGCAAACAAAAGTCCGTTTATTATACGCCTGAAAAAACGTCGAACTAAATTGCTTTTCGCATCCGTCACAATTGTATTAGATGACTATTTATTATACCTTTCAAGTTTAGCTTTACAAAAGGAGTGAGCCAGCAGAGCCTGTCTTTCATTGGGAGTTGTCGTAAAAAAGTAATATACTGGATACTGGCATTTTGTTACAGTAACAGTCGATGGTTAAAGGTAAACTGGTACGTGTACTGGGTACGTGTCTCTTGTGTAAAGGGTAGCAGTAATAAAACACCAAGATATATATTTATACCATTCCCCCTCTAAAAAGCTTATTTTATTCACTGAAAACAGTGAATACAAAGCACTTTTAATCACTGTTTTGGAGTTTGAATTTAGAACACACCAATGTATTAGACGTCCATCTCAATGCTATGTAACCTCCTTGCGCAAAAAATACTCGATACAAACTTCTTGTGCAGAGAATATTCGTCTTTCAAACTCCATCTTCGATTTTAATTTTGAGTTTTTTTTTATATTTAGGATTTTAATAATTATTTTGATTTTAGTCTAGGATATTTATTGAATACTTATTTGGATTGTAATTCTAATATTAATTGCAATGGTGTTTAATCTATACTATAATAATATTATAAAGCTGAAGAGTTTGTTTGTTTGTTTGTTTGTTTGTTTGTTTGAACGCGCTAATCTCAGGAACTACTGGTTGGAATTGAAAAATTCTTTTTGTGTTGGATAGTCCATTTATCGAGGAAGGTTATAGGCTATATAACATCACGCTACGACCAATAGGAGCGGAGCATAAATGAAAAATGTTACAAAAACGGGAAAAAATATTCCTTTTTGAGAGCTTCCATTGCGTGCGCTGCGTAAATGGTTTAAGTTACGCAAATATCATGTATGATGGAATTGATTCTCTTTAAAAGTTCTAAAAAAAAGTCCGTGACACCATATGTCTATCTTTTAAGGTTGACTCACAATAGCAACTTTTATGTTCTAAATTTTAATTAGATCAACGCTGCCGATAGAAACAAAAGTTGGTTGCATTCGTATTGTAGTATATTATTTCTTATTCAAATAAATAGTTCAACAAGGTGGTAGGTAGATAGGGTAGGGTAGATAGGGTAGGGTAGGTAGGGTAGGGTAGGTAGGGTAGGGTAGGTAGGGTAGGTAGGTAGGGTAGGTAGGGTAGGTAGGGTAGGTAGGGTAGGTAGGGTAGGTAGGGTAGGTAGGGTAGGTAGGGTAGGTAGGGTAGGTAGGGTAGGTAGGGTAGGTAGGGTAGGTAGGGTAGGTAGGGTAGGTAGGGTAGGTAGGGTAGGTAGGGTAGGTAGGGTAGGTAGGGTAGGTAGGGTAGGTAGGGTAGGTAGGGTAGGTAGGGTAGGTAGGGTAGGTAGGGTAGGTAGGGTAGGTAGGGTAGGTAGGGTAGGTAGGGTAGTAGGGTAGGTAGGGTAGGTAGGGTAGGTAGGGTAGGTAGGGTAGGTAGGGTAGGTAGGGTAGGTAGGGTAGGTAGGGTAGGTAGGGTAGGTAGGGTAGGTAGGGTAGGTAGGGTAGGTAGGGTAGGTAGGGTAGGTAGGGTAGGTAGGGTAGGTAGGTAGGGTAGGTAGGGTAGGTAGGGTAGGTAGGGTAGGTAGGGTAGGTAGGGTAGGTAGGGTAGGTAGGGTAGGTAGGGTAGGTAGGGTAGGTAGGGTAGGTAGGGTAGGTAGGGTAGGTAGGGTAGTAGGGTAGGTAGGGTAGGTAGGGTAGGTAGGTAGGTAGGGTAGGTAGGGTAGGTAGGGTAGGTAGGGTAGGTAGGGTAGGTAGGGTAGGTAGGGTAGGTAGGGTAGGTAGGTAGGTAGGGTAGGTAGGGTAGGTAGGGTAGGTAGGGTAGGTAGGGTAGGTAGGGTAGGTAGGGTAGGTAGGGTAGGTAGGGTAGGTAGGGTAGGTAGGGTAGGTAGGGTAGGTAGGGTAGGTAGGGTAGGTAGGGTAGGTAGGGTAGGTAGGGTAGGTAGGGTAGGTAGGGTAGGTAGGGTAGGTAGGGTAGGTAGGGTAGGTAGGGTAGGTAGGGTAGGTAGGGTAGGTAGGGTAGGTAGGGTAGGTAGGGTAGGTAGGGTAGGTAGGGTAGGTAGGGGTAGGTAGGGTAGGTAGGTAGGGTAGGTAGGGTAGGTAGGGTAGGTAGGGTAGGTAGGGTAGGTAGGGTAGGTAGGGTAGGTAGGGTAGGTAGGGTAGGTAGGGTAGGTAGGGTAGGTAGGGTAGGTAGGGTAGGTAGGGTAGGTAGGGTAGGTAGGGTAGGTAGGGTAGGTAGGGTAGGTAGGTAGGTAGGGTAGGTAGGGTAGGTAGGGTAGGTAGGGTAGGTAGGGTAGGTAGGGTAGGTAGGGTAGGTAGGGTAGGTAGGGTAGGTAGGGTAGGTAGGGTAGGTAGGGTAGGTAGGGTAGGTAGGGTAGGTAGGGTAGGTAGGGTAGGTAGGGTAGGTAGGGTAGGTAGGGTAGGTAGGGTAGGTAGGGTAGGTAGGGTAGGTAGGGTAGGTAGGGTAGGTAGGGTAGGTAGGTAGGTAGGGTAGGTAAGGGTAGGTAGGGTAGGTAGGGTAGGTAGGGTAGGTAGGGTAGGTAGGGTAGGTAGGGTAGGTAGGGTAGGTAGGGTAGGTAGGGTAGGTAGGGTAGGTAGGGTAGGTAGGGTAGGTAGGGTAGGTAGGGTAGGTAGGGTAGGTAGGGTAGGTAGGGTAGGTAGGGTAGGTAGGGTAGGTAGGGTAGGTAGGGTAGGTAGGGTAGGTAGGGTAGGTAGGGTAGGTAGGGTAGGTAGGGTAGGTAGGGTAGGTAGGGTAGGTAGGGTAGGTAGGGTAGGTAGGGTAGGTAGGGTTGGTAGGGTAGGTAGGGTAGGTAGGGTAGGTAGGGTAGGTAGGGTAGGTAGGGTAGGTAGGGTAGGTAGGGTAGGTAGGGTAGGTAGGGTAGGTAGAGGGTAGGTAGGGTAGGTAGGGTAGGTAGGGTAGGTAGGGTAGGTAGGGTAGGTAGGGTAGGTAGGGTAGGTAGGGTAGGTAGGGTAGGTAGGGTAGGTAGGGTAGGTAGGGTAGGTAGGGTAGGTAGGGTAGGTAGGGTAGGTAGGGTAGGTAGGGTAGGTAGGGTAGGTAGGGTAGGTAGGGTAGTAGGGTAGGTAGGGTAGGTAGGGTAGGTAGGTAGTAGGGTAGGTAGGGTAGGTAGGGTAGTAGGGTAGGTAGGGTAGGTAGGGTAGGTAGGGTAGGTAGGGTAGGTAGGGTAGGTAGGGTAGGTAGGGTAGGTAGGGTAGGTAGGGTAGGTAGGGTAGGTAGGGTAGGTAGGGTAGGTAGGGTAGGTAGGGTAGGTAGGGTAGGTAGGGTAGGTAGGGTAGGTAGGGTAGGTAGGGTAGGTAGGGTAGGTAGGGTAGGTAGGGTAGGTAGGGTAGGTAGGGTAGGTAGGGTAGGTAGGGTAGGTAGGGTAGGTAGGGTAGGTAGGGTAGGTAGGGTAGGTAGGGTAGGTAGGGTAGGTAGGGTAGGTAGGGTAGGTAGGGTAGGGTAGGTAGGGCAGGGTAGGTAGGGCAGGGTAGGTAGGGCAGGGTAGGTAGGGTAGGGTAGGGTAGGAAAGGTAGGGTAGGGTAAATAGGTATGTCGGGTAGGGTAGTGTAGGTAGGTAGCCTGTTGACGGGAGCGAAGCCGCGTGGGACAGCTAGTTAACTATAATTATTTAAAGTAACGGAGGTGGTCACTGGCCCCTGAAACACAGGTAACAGCACCTAGCTCAGGGGTCAGGGTTTCACATTTATTGTAAATTTTGAAGGAAATAAACCATTTATTTATTACTCGTAATATTTCTTGTGCTTTTCGCTTAGATCTTGCTTTTTCTCGAAGTCATGGTATAAAATATAGTATGCAACTCTTGAATAAAACGGATTTATATCGAGGGCCACGAATCACTCGCGTCGCTCATGATTCTAACACTTGAATCACTCGCTAGGCTCGTGATTCAATCATCATGAATCACTCCCTACGGTCGTGATTCAGTCGTTAGAATCCTTCACTTGCTCGTGATTCATCTATGGCCCTCGCTTTAAATCCGTCTTTTATTCACTAGTTGCATAATATACTATTTTACAGATTTTGTGAAATATTCCGTAAAACTAGCATTAATTAATTTTAAACAAAGTGCATCATGAAAACTTTAATGTTTTAAAGTTAACGGCTGAGTGGGTCATAAATCAAACAGTTTGACTGTTCTTATACGTTTGTAACCACTATATTAAATTACCGTTGCCACTTCATATTACCAAAGGAAGACAATGATTCTCAAAACGCATACTTTTCCTGGAATATCTGTACGAATGTCTCTTTTATCGCCGGAATATTCCATATTCACTCCCTGGCATATCGATATCATGTTTTGACTTGATCCTCTTACATTAATGGTGTTGGCTTTTGGCTATGTGTCAATACAGCGCAACCCTTTTTATTTTGTTTGATAAGTAACTGGTATTATGAGAGTGAATTAATACGAAGGAGGTGTAGGTAGACTCAATATAATGTTTCATTATTCTATATAATTCAAAGGGCAAAGGCCTCTCCCATATCCTTGCCCGTATTATTTCCAATATTAAAAAGTAAGATTTCGAGTCGTCTTAAATATTCGTATCATCATCTGCCTGCCGTTATCCCATGTTACTTGGGGACAGCGCAACACATTTCCTTCTTCCATACCGTCCTGTCCCCCGTCACGCTATTACTGACTCCCTTTTCCTTCATATCACTCCTCACACAGTCCATCCATATTTTATTTAACCTTTCTTCAACAACAACTTTCTAGGAAGTCAGAATAATAAGCCATTATTTATTCAACAACAGTATGTCCAACTAGCTCTATCCCGCGGCTTCGCTCCCGTGGCTTGATTTTGATTTGATTTAGGTAATTATAGTCATACAGTTTTACCTATTTATAATTTTAGTTAAGATTAAATTGAAAAACTAGGAGTGATACATAGATTAATACATGCATAAGTATATACGTTTGTTTTCTTCTTTCAGTATTATTCACAGGAATATGGTTCTATTTCGGTGCAAGGCTCCGCTGCTCGCTAACTAGATAACAATAATATTGGATCCGTGCCCTCGTGAATAATTTAACTGCCTTATCTTACCTTCGTTTACTTTCGTTTCTTTGCAAAGGAATTAATTTCTTTGAATAATCCTGACTGCCGTGAGAGGAACCTTTTTAGAAACGGTGTGTTTATGCAACTGATATGGAATCTTTTGTTTATATTGTTTGCGAACGCAAAGAATTTAACCCACATCTTGTTCTACAACTACCAAATATAACTACAGTTTACCTAAAAAGCAGTGTAGAAATACATGGGTCGTTACAGGAATCGGTGCAGGCGCAAGGATCTCAAAACGATACACAGGCATTGCTACGCCGTTGCGCATATTGCTACGCTGTAGCGCATATTGCTACGCTGTAGCAATGCCTGTGTATCGTTTTGAGATCCTTGCGCCTGCACCGATTCCTGTAACGACCCATGTATTTCTACACTGCTTTTTAGGTAAACTGTAGTTATATTTGGTAGTTGTAGAACAAGATGTGGGTTAAATTCTTTGCGTTCGCAAACAA